>OX463246.1:58697828-59947828 GCA_949820135.1 Sylvilagus floridanus | reverse complement strand
TGCTTTGGTTCTGATGTGGCAAAGGCTGCCTGGCATTGAACTTGGGCAACTTGGCTGGCAGACCTCCTCTGCTAAACATTGAGTCCTTTCCGAAGACTTGGCTCAGTGCTCCCTGGGAGGCCTTCACATAGTATAACAAGTGTGATGCCTTTATTAAGTGAGGGATTGTCACAGAAGGATTTTAAGAACTATTGTAAGGGAGGAGGGGAAAGAGAATGGTGAGGTCTGATTCTAGAGCACCATTTAGAAAATGGTTATTCTTAGTGAATTATCCTTACAACATCATATTCAGATGCTGTAGTTCATTTCTTGGGAGAATTAATAATGCTTATGAATTTTCATGGAATGTTGAAGCCCAGTCATTCAGCCCAGCCTGTAAGTTGTGGGGGATCTTTTTAACATTGTCACTGCTTTGACTTGGCAAGAGTATCTTTTGCTCCCCCAAATACTTCACCATGGTGTGGGATACAGTACCTGTATCCAGGACTTTTCCTAGAATGCTGTCTCTATGGAGCCAGTTTCCTGCCTTTTCAAGTTCTATTGGCAATCTATCATTCTGAAAGCTTCTTTACTAGCTCACATGGGTTTGATTGTATTCCTCCTGCATTGCCTGTGATCCTTTTATGAGAAGGGACTGGGTTGTACTTGCTGATGAATTTCAACACATGGTGCAGTGTAATGGTCACTGGTTGATTGTATCAGGATCCCATTGGATCCTAGCTCATTCTCATACTATATTCTACTTGGTGTGGTGGACTTAGTCCCCATTGGGCTATGAGAGAAAATGGAGGAAGAAATGGGATGTGACCAGAGAAGGATACCCATGAATCTCTGAAAATGTATCCAAAAGTAGAGGTCAAATAATACAACCTGCAATAATGAATTCTGGGAACTTACTCCTTAGATGATGCTGATTAGTACCCCTCCTTATGAACCAGACTTGGAGACAGAACTGGCTACATAATTTGTTGGTGCTGGTGCAAAATAAAATCATAGGGTGTCTTCTTAGAAAACCACTAAACCAAATGTAGAGTGTAGGGCCTGAAATGACACAGTTGCATAGGTCACGCACTGTAGAACATTACAAAAAGGAGAAGATTGGAAAGTGAATGAAAACAAAAATTCTTTTATTTAAAATCAAAACCAAAAAACCTTATTACATTCATAATAAAAATTAGAGAGTAATGGTAGTCCATGTTTTCTTGGCCTCATGGGATACACAGAGGACCAACAATATCTTCTATATGTCAGAGATTTTCAACTACAGTCAATAACTATGTCCTGTTTGAGAGGAACTGAGACTTTTATGTTGACCCAAAGTGAGTGGATTTTTAAAAGTTTAGAAACAGCTATAGAAGATACAGAAAATTGGATGGAAATATTGCTGTGACATTTGCAAGACACAGAGACTAGTGTATTCAACAAATTTTTATGGAGTGCCCAACATACTGCCAAATGCTGAGTTGCAGACACATGGCAAGTTTTCTAAGAATTTTCTGTGTTTTCTTTTGCGCTTTTGGGGCATTGCAGACTTATCAATGCCTGTGAGTGGGAGGGGAGGAAGAAGGATGGGGCAGAGAACTCAAGCTGAACACGGGTCCATAAAACCTGAGAATCTGCATTTTTAAAAGACTTGTTTTATTTGAAAAGCAGAGTTATAGAGACCTTCCATCCACTGGTTCATTCCCCAAATGGCTGCAACAGCCAGAGCTAGGCCAGACTGAAACCAGGAGCCAGGAGCCAGGAGCCAGGAACTTCTTCCAGGTGTCCCAAAGTGGGTGCAGGGCCCAAGCACTTGTGCTGTCCTCCACTGCTTTCCCAGGTGCATTAGCGGAGAGCTGTATCAGAAGTAGAACAGCCAGGATTGGAACTGGTACCCATATAGAAAGAGGACATTGCAGGTGGTAGAAGCTTTATACTCTGTGCAAAAACACCAGCTCCAGAATCTGCATTTCTTTTTTAAAAAATTTTATTTGTTATACAAGTTTCATGTGTTTCATATTTACAGATTTAAGAACATAGTGACACTTCCCCCACAACCTCTCTCCCACCTATGCTCCAACACTTTGTCCTCTTCCTGCTCACATTCCCACTCTTATTTTTTAAGGATTTTATTTATTTGAAAGATAGTGTTACAGAGAGAAGTAGAGACAGAGTCTTCCATCCACTGGTTCACTCCCTAGATGGCCGCAATGGCTGGAGCTGTGCTGATCCAAAGTCTGGAGCTTATTCCAGGTCTCCCACATGGGTACAGGGGCCCAAGGACTTGGGCCTCTTCCACTGCTTTCCCAGGCCATAGCAGAGAGCTGGATTGGAAGAGGAGCAGCCTTGACTAGAACCAGCACCCATATGGGATGCCGGTGCTTCAGGCTAGAGCTTTAACCCGCTGTGCCATAGCGCTGTCCCCTCCATTCTTAATTTTTACAAAGAACTATTTTCAGTTTACTTAATAATCATACAGTTAACCCTACACTAAGTAAAAGAGTTCAACAAATTGTATGGAGAGAGAGAGAAAGAGAACAAACAAACACTGTTCCTCTGTAAAAGAGACAAAGACTGTAAACAATCATTGAATCTCAAAATGTCTATTTCATTCCAATATATTAATTTCAGAGAAAACGTGATATCTGTGTCTTGGGCACTGGCTTATTTCACTAAGTATAATGATTTTCAGTTGTGTCAAACTTGTTGCAAGACAGGATTTTATTTTATTTTTTGTTTTTGCTGAGTAGTATTCCATAGTCTATATATACCATAATTTATTTATCCAATCAACAGTTGATGGACATCTGGGTTGATTCCATTCTTAGCTATAGTGAGTTGTGCTTCAATGAACATGTACAGATAACTCTTTCATGTGCTAATTTCTTTTGGTTTGGGTAAATTCCCAGGGGTGAGATGGCTGGGTCACATGGTAGGTCTATATTTAGATTTCTGAGGAATCTCCATTCTGTCTTCCACACTGGCTGCACCAGTTTATATTCCCACTATCAGTGGGCCAAGGTACATTTCTCCCCACATCCTCACTAGCATTTGTTGTTTGTTAATTAATGTATGAGAGCCATTTAACTAGAATGAGGTGAAAACTCACTGTAGTTTTGATTTGCATTTCCCTGATGGCTAGTGATCTCAAGTGTCTGTTGGCCATTTGAATTTCTTCCCTTGAAAAATGGCTGTTTGAATCCATTGCCCATTTCTTCACTGGGTTGTTTATTTTGTTGTTGAATTTCTTGAGCTCTTCTAAGACTCTGGATGTTAACCCTTTATCAGTTGTATAGTGCAAATATTTTCTCCCATTATGTTGGTTGCCACTTCACTTTGCTGAGTGTTTCTTTGATAGTGCAGAAGCTTCTCAATTTGATGTAGTCCCATTTGTCAATTCTAGTCTTGGTTGCCTGTGTTTTTGGGATCTTTTCCAAGAAGTCTTTGCCTATGCCAATGTCTTTCAGGGTTTCCCCAATCTTCTCTGGTAATTTGGTGGTATCAGGTCATATATTTGGGTCTTTGATCCATTTTGGGTGGAATTTTGTATAAGGTTTAAGGTATGGGTCTAGTTTCATACTTGTGTTCCCCAGCACCATTTGTTAAAGAGACTTTCCTTGCTCCAGGAATTGATTTTTAGCTCTTCTGTCAAAGATAAGTTGGTTATAGATGCATGGATTGATTTCTGGAGTTTCTGTTCTGTTCTGTTGGCCTACACATCTGTTTTAGTGTCAATAAGAGATTTTTTTATAATAACTGCTCTGTAGTGTGTTTTAAAATTTAATATTATTATGTCTTTGGCTTTGTTTTTCTTGTATAAAATGGCTTTAGATAGGGCCAGCATTGTGGTGCAACAGGTAAGGCCAATGCCTGCAGTGCTGGCATGCCATATGGGTACCAGTTCAATTCCCAGCTGCTCCACTTTAAATCCAGCTCTCTGCTATAGCCTGGGAAATTAGTAGAGGATGGCCAAAGTCCTTGGGCCCCTGCACCTGCATGGAAGACTCAGAAGAAGCTCCTGTCACCTAGCTTCAGATTGGTGGTGCAGTTCTGGCCATTTCAAACAATTGGGGAGTGAACCAGTGGATGGAGGACCTCTCTCTCTCTCTCTCTCTCTCTCTCTCTCTCTGCCTCTGCCTCTGCCTCTCCTCTCCCTGTGTAACTCTGACTTTCAAATAAATAAATATTTTAAAAAATAAGATGACTTTAGCTATTTGGTGTCTCTTGTGTTTTCATATGAATTTTTGCATCATTTTTTTCTAGATCAGCAAGAATGTCCTTGGTATTTTGATTGAGATTGCATTGAATCTGTAAATCTGCTTTTGGGAGTGTGGATATTTTGATGATGTCGATCCTTCCAATCCATGAACATGGAAGATTTTTCTGTTTTTTAATGTCTTCTATTTTTTTCTTTAGTGTTTTGTAATTTTCATCATAGAGATCTTTGATATCCTTGATTAAATTTATCCCAAGTTTTTAAATTCTTTTTGGAACTGTTGTTAATGAATTGATCTTAAAAGTTCATTCTCAGCTGTGGCATTTTCTATGTATACAAAGGCTTTTGATTTTTGTGTGTTGATTTTATATACTGCCTCTTTACCAAACTCTTTTATGAGTTCTGATATTCTCTCAGTAGAGTCTTTTGGAGCCCCTATACATGGAATGATGTCATCAGCAAATAGGGATAGTTTGATTTCCTCCTTTCTAATTTTTATCCCTTTGATTTCTTTTTCCTGCCTAATGGCTCTAGCTAAAATTTCCAGAACTATATTAAATAGCAATGGTGAGAGTGGGTATCCTTGTCTGGTACTGTTTTTTTTTTTTTTTTTTTTGACAGGCAGAGTGGACAGTGAGAGAGAGATAGAGATAGAGGGAGAGAAAGGTCTTCCTTTGCCATTGGTTTACCCTCCAACGGCTGCCGCAGCCAGCGCGCTGTGGCCAGTGCACCATGCTAATCTAATGGCAGGAGCCAGGTACTTATCCTGGTCTCCCATGGGGTGCAGGGCCCAAGCACTTGGGCCATCCTCCACTGCACTCCCTGGCCACAGCAGAGAGCTGGCCTGGAAGAGGGGCAACCGGGACAGAATCCGGCGTCCCGACTGGGACTAGAACCCAGTGTGCCGGTGCCGCAAGGCGGAGGATTAGCCTATTGAGCCATGGCGCCGGCCTGGTACTGGATTTTAGGGGGAATGTTTCCAGCTTTTTCCCATTCAATAGGATGCTGGCCATGGGTTTGTCATAAATTGCCCTCATTTTTGTTGAGGAATGTTCCTTCTACACTCAATTTGCTTAAGGTTTTAATTATGAAAGGATGTTGTATTTTATCAAATGCTTTTTATGTATCTATTCAGATAACTATATTTTTCCTTCAATTTGTTAATGTGATGTATCATATTGATTTGCAAATGTTGAACCATCCCTGCACATCTGAGATAAATCCCACTTGGTCAGGGTGAATGATCTTTCTGATGTGTTGTTGGATTCAATTAGCTAGTATTTTGTTGAGGATTTTTGCATCTATGTTCATCAGGGATATTGGTCTGTAGTGCTCTTTCTCTGTTGTATCTCGTAGATATTTAGCAATGAAGCCGTTGGGTTCTGGGCATTTCTTTGTTGCAAGGGTCCTCATTAATGATTCTATCTCTTCTGGTTATTGGCTTGTTTAGTTTTTCTGGGTCTTCATGACTTAATTTTGGTAGTTGGTGTGTGTTCAGAAATCTATCCATTTCTTCCAGGTTTCCCAATTTGTTGTCATACAACTCTGTAGTATTTCTAATGATTCTTTTTATTTCTGTGGTATCTGTTGTTACCTTTCCTTTTTCATCTCAAATTTTATTTATTTGGGTTTTCTCTTTCCTTTTTCAGTTACTTGGGCCAGTGGTGCACATATTGTGTTTATTTTTCCAAAAAGCAGCTCTCCATTTCATTGATCTTTTGTATTGTTTTTTCTTTCTATTTTGTTCTCTAATTTTAATTATTTCTTCCCTCCTAATTTTGTGTTTGGTTTGTTGTTGTTTTTCTAGGTCTTTGAGATGCATTGATAGTGCATTTATTTGATACCTTTCCAATATCTTCATTTAGGCACTGATTGCTATATACTTCCCTCTTAACTGCTTTTGCTGTATCCTATAAGTTTGATATGTATTGTCATCTTCATTTGTTTCCAGAAATTTATAAATTTCTCTTCTGATTTATTCTATACTTTTGATTTAGGAATATTGTTCAGTCTCCATGTGTTGAATATTTTCTAGAGATTCTTGAGTTGTTGACTTCCAGCTTCATTCCATTGTGGTCAGAGAAGATGCATAGTTTGATTTTTATTTTTTTGAATTTGCTGAGACTTGCTTTATGGCCTACCATATGGTCTATCCTAGAGAGAGTTCCATGCTTTAGAGAGAATAATATGTATTCTGCAACTCTGGGGTGAAAAGTTCTGTAGATATCAAATGCATTTGTTTGATAGTATAGATAAGCTCTGTGGTTTCTTTGCTGATTTTATGTCTAGTTAATCTGTCCTTTAATGAAAGTGGGGTGCTGAAATCCCCCATTACTATTGTGTTGGAATCTATGCCTCTCCTTTTAGATCCATTAACAATTCTTTTAAATAGCCAGGCATCCTGGCATTGGGTACATATACATTTATTGTTGTCACATTAAGGGATCATTTGATATGATCCCTTAATCATTATATAGTGCCCTACTTTGTCTCTTTTAACAGTTTTCGTGTTAAAATCTATCTATTTTGTCTGATATTAGAATGGCAACACCTGCCCTTTTTTGCTTTCCATTAGCATGGGATATCTTTTTCGATCCTTTTGCTTCAGTCTGCATGTATCTTTATTGGTGAGATGTGTTTCTTGTCAGTAGTAAATAGATGTGTTCTCTTGTTTTCTAGTTCACTCAACTAGTCTGTATCTTATAAATGGAGAATTGAGGCCATTTACATTCAAAGTGATTATAGATAAGAAATGAGTTGGCCCTGCTGTTTTTCCACAAATATTCCTATTTCCTTTGGATTTCTTTTGTACTTTACTGGGAGATTTTCTACCTTCATATTTTTTATAACGATGGCTGTCTTTATGTGCTTCTGTGTGCAGCACATTCTTAAGCATCATTTGTAAGGCTGGACAAGTGGCAACATATTCTTTGAGTTTCTATTTGTTATGGAAGGTCTTTATTTCACCTTCCTTCATAAATGAGAGCTTTTCAGGGTACAGTATTCTGGATTGACAGCTTTTTTCTTAAGACTTGGACTATATCTTGCCATTCCCTTCTAGTTTTTAGGGTTTCTGATGAGAAGTCAGCTGTGAGTCTAATTGGAGATCCTCTGAAAGTAATCTGGCATTTCTCTTGAGCACATTTTAGAACCTTTTCTTTTTGTTTTACTGTGGAGAGCTTGACTACAATGTGTCGTGTTAAAGATCTTTTCTGGTAATGTCTATTAGGAGTTTTATAAGCTTACTGTAGTTGGACATCCCTTTCATTCTCCAAATTGGAAAGGTTTTCTTTAATTATTTTGCTAAATAGCCCTTCTAACCAATTCTCTCTTTCTACACCTTCAGGAACTCCTAGGACCCGTATGTTGAGTCATTTTATAGTATCCTGTAAATCTCCAACACTGTTTTTAATTTTTGTATGTTCTTCTTCTTTGTCTTTTTGTTGTTGTTCTGACTCTAAGGTTTCCAAAGATTTGTCTTCTGGTTTGGGTATTCTTTTTTATGCCTTGCCAAGTCTGCTGATTTAAGTTTTGTATTTTCTTCTTCTTCTTTGTCGTTTTGTTGTTGTTGTTTGTAGTTTCCAAAGATTTGTCTTCTAGTTTGGATATTCTTTTTTATGCCTTGCCAAGTCTGCTGTTAAGGCTTTCCAACACGTTTTTATTTTGATCTATTGAATTCTTCGTTTCTAATATTTCATTTTCTTTTCTCTTTAAAATCTCAATTTCATGGGAAAAATATTCACATCATGTATGGTTTTCTTTAGTTGATGGATTTGCTTCTGATTTCTTTTGAGGAATGTTATGATTAATTTTTTGAATTCCATTTCCAGCATTTCCTCAGTCTCTTCATCTTCACATTCTAATATTGAAATAATACTGTGTTCCTTTGAGGAGGGGTGTCATGGTATCTTCCTTACTCTTGTTTCTGGGAAATCTGTGTGTGTTTTTAGATATTTGTGGATTTGATTCTTGTTTTCTTCTGATAGCTTTTATCTTTGAGCTATGTCTCTATAGCTTAGTGAAATGTCTACACTCCACTATTTCAGCAAATACTAAGAGGTGTGTGTTAGATGTGGCTAGGGAGCTCTGATCAATGATCCAGGGTGGGGCAAGTATTCAGGATAACACCCAATTTGGGTGTGGTAGATCTCAGTGCCTAAGTGTTAGTCCCCAGTGTGTTCTGTGACACTGTATGAAATGCAGAAATGACCCACCCACTCCTCACTATGAACAGAGTGCTTGCTGCAGTGACCTGCTCTAGGCAACCAAGGAGCTCTGAGCACATGGAGCCATACCCAGTTATTGCTCAGAAACTTAACTACACCTTGCTCCTTCTCATGGAACTTCCGAGTCCCCCTGTTCTCTGCACACAAGACCCCCACAGTCACTAGGTGCAGATTTCTCTCTGACCTGGCAGCCCATCCAGTCAACAGAGATGCATTTGTTCCCTGAGACATCCACCTGGGCGTCTTGATCCTGGGAGTCTGTGGGTGCCTCACTGTCCTATGTGGTTGCCCAGTAACCTCCTAGCCAGTCTCAAAGTCAGTGGGAACTGCAGATTGTTCCCTCCACTAAACTTTCTGCATCACATGGATACACAAGTGCCACCGGTCCAATGTTGCTCTCTCCGCACCACTACATGACAGTACTGCCAAGAAGATGCCATCCCATCTCAGTCAGTTGCTGTGCATATGCACAGTCTTCTGCAGCTCCCACCCAAACCCAAAATGGCACCTGCCCTTTCTCAGGCAGTGGGCACTGTTGTGGGGAGGTTGGGGTGAAATGGACATGGCCTCTCTACTTCTACTGGTTCCACAGACAACCACTAGCAACCACTAGCTCCCAAGGCTCCAGTACAGACGCAGGCCACGCTCTCCCTCTGGCTGAGTCACCACTGGTTGCTGCAGTCTGGTTTCACCTCTGTCTCCAAGCTGCTGCAGTTGTGCAGTTATGCGCCGTGTTTGTGTTTGTGCTGTGCATCCACACCCTCAACACAGGTCCACGGCATTCCTCTTACTCTTGTAGGATTTCCAGCGTGGTTTTCTCTTCAGTTCTCTCCTGAGAGTGCACCTCCTACACTTTTGTTTTGCTGTTTATCTCTAGCCTAGCACAGTGTGTCATTCCCTAGTGTGCCATTTTGGAATCTGCAATATAGAATCTGCATTTTAAAATATGCTTCCTCCAGGTTAATGCCCATGACTCACTAGGGGCCAAACTTTGAATTGCAAATGTCTGGAGCAAATTGGTTTTCAGCTGTTAATGAAACAATAAAAGAAAAAATGAGTGACTGCTATGTGTGTCCATGAGTTCTCAATGATGTCTTTTAGGTTAAGTGATATAGAAAAGCCATTTGGTAGTTGTGAGCTGGCTTTAATATTATTAAAATGCAAGTAATATTTTCCAGTATGTTTCTTAAAGAAACACTGAACTTTTTAAAAAAATTATTTGAAAGGCAGACAGAGAGCACTCCCCTCTGAGGGATTCCTTCCTAAATGCCCACAACAGTCGGGGCTAGGACAGGCCAATCCAGATCTCCCATGAAGGTGGTAGGGATCCAACTGCTTGAGTCATCATCACCTATTGCTTCCAAGGCTGTGCATTAGCAAAAAGCTACAACTAAGAGTAGAACCAAGACTCAAACTTAGGTACTCTAATATTGGAATTGGATGTGGGCATCTCAAGTGATGTTTTAACAACCACACCAAACACCTGCCCAAAAAACATTTTTGAAGGTTAATTAATGGGGATAATGCTTGAAAGGCTTGTAGAGTTTCCAGAAAGTATATACTGCATTAGTGCTTGGCACAATAATGTAATGGAGTCCACTTGTATTTCCTTGAAAAGTTGCTAATGTGATTCTGTTAAATTTCAGGAAAGATTTCAGGAAACCCACCCAAATTTACCTTATTGGAAATGTTGCTCTTTGTGAAGTGGGGTTATAAGCACAAAGGTTTTGGCATTTTCCTCTGTTGAGCCAGTGGAATTCCAGCACATTCTGTGATGAGCCTGTTGAGCTCCCACACCATGGAAATTGGAGTGTTGGTTCTTGAGATTTAGGAATGACTGGATGTTAACTCTCCAGTATAAGAGAATTATTCTTTTAAAATAAACCAGATTTTCATAATCTAATAGGTGTTATCTACCGGAATGTATGTTTATCGGATCACAAGTGTCTTTTGAGGATATTGTAATTGCTTAACAGCCAGTAATTTCAACTATGTTTTTATATATCCTTTTCAAATGACTTTTCTCAGCTCTTCAGAGAATTAAGCCTAATGCTCTAATGGTATTCATTATACATATTATTTTACATGATATTAGTGAGAGTTATGCATCTATTTTGGTAGTAATTATGTTCCACTCTTCCCAGAATCATATATTTTCTTAATTCTTTTCTGTGTGTGATGATTCAGATGAGGAACCTAGGTAAGAAAGCCTGCCATTTAGTTTTATGGACTTGTTAGAACTCTCATTATTCATTTCCAGATTGTATTAGTTCCTGCTTTAATTTTTAAAATAGGGAAAGAGAAGGAGACAGGAGTTTACTGAAACTGTAACACATCATTTGCAATCCTCATTTGAACTCTACCCCAAAACAGTCTGAATTACATCAGAGCTGACTTTTTCAGGTGAGTGCTGCAGAAATAGGAGGGATTTGTTGCAAGACCTTCATTATATGCCTGCAACAGCCAGGACTGGCCAGGCTGAAGCCAGGAGTCAAGGACCCAGGGACTTGAGCCATCATCTGCTGCCTCCTAAGGAGTACACTAGCAGGAAGCTAGAGTTTGGAGCAGAGCTGGAACTTAAACCCAGGCACTCTGATATTGCAGGCTACATCTTTTTTTTTTTTTTTCTTTGACAGGCAGAGTTAGACAGAAAGGTCTTCCTTCCATTGGTTCACCCCCCAAATGGATGCTATTGCCGGCGTGCTGCGCCAATCTGAAGCCAGGAGCCAGGTGCTTCCTCCTGGTCTCCCATGTGGGTGCAGGGCCCAAGCACTTGGGCCATTCTCCAGTGCCCTACTGGGCCACAGCAGAGAGCTGGCCTGGAAGAGGAGCAACCAGGACAGAATCCGGCAGCCCAACCGGGACTAGAACCTGGGGTGCCGGCGCCACAGGTGGAGGATTAGCCTAGTGAGCCTTGGCGCCAGCCATTGCAGGCTACTTCTTACATCATATATCATATGCCTACCCATTTTCCTATTTTAGTAGATGTAGGTTGTAGGGAGAAAAGGCGTTCATCTATAAATGTATCTACAGTCAACTCCATTCTTAATTCTGAAAGGACAAGCAGACAAATACTCCCTCTAGCCTGCCTCCCACCAACACATCCTTTCTTCCTAGCCTTCCTTTCAGAGTTAAGCTGTTTTCAAGAGACCTCCATGGGATCAGTGTGGTGGAGCAATGAGTAAAGCCACTGCTTGTGACACTGGCATCCTATATGCTGGCCCTAGTTTGAGTTCTGACTGCTCTGCTTCTCATCTAGATTTCTGCTAATGGCACCAGGAGAGACATTGGAAGATGGCCCAAGTACTTGGACTCCTACCCCCTTATTTAAGAGACCAGGATGGAGTTCCTGGCTCTTGGCTTCAGTTTGGCCTGGCCCCTGCTGTTGCCAATCCTTTGGGGAGTGAACCAGCAGATTGGAAACTGCCCCATGTTTATTACTTCCTCTCTCTCTCCCTGTGACTCTGCCTTTCAAATAATTTTTTTCCCCCAAAGGGACCTGCTGCTTTCGTTGCCTTACTTTCCATGCACTCCTCTTGCTGCACCTTCTCACCAGCTGCCAAAATTTCACTGTAGCTGGGTGCAAGAAAAAACCTTTCAAGCAGAAAATGTACTAACTTGAACAAGATTTATGATCAAGAATTTGGTTGTTTTTGGTAACAGAGACAAAGGTATAGACTACTCATGTCAACAAGAAAATAGAAAACAAAAACCAGGAGAGAGAGAAAAAACAAAAATGAAGTAATTGTCCAAATACAAAGACTAAAATATGGCAAAATGTTGGATAATCACCAGTGTTTAGGAAAAGATTCTTTACAGAGACCCAAAAGAAGCTTCTGACTTTGCCTTGGCCCAGTCCTGGCTGTTGCAGCCATTTGGGGAGTGAACCAGCAGATGGAAGATCTCTGTGTCTGTGTCTGTCTCTGTCTCTGTAACTCTTCCAAATAAATAAATTCTTTAAAAAAACACCTCATCATTTCATTATTTCATGACACTGTACTCCTACCTATGCCATTAGAGTTATTTGTGTCTTCCAGATCTGCCTGGTAGAAATCCTATACGACGTGCAAATTGTGTACCTCTTTCCAACTCAGTAGTGTTAGATTGATAGTTTGAAATTGGCCATGGTAGGAGTATTTCACACTACAGAAATCAGCATAAGCAACAAATCAGAGCTTTTAAAACTTTTCTTGGCAAAGCTGGTTAAGACATTACCATGGAGAGAGTGGGCAGTTGGGTCGAATGCCGCTAAGTTGAACTTAGCAACAGGAGGCTAGGTGCTGGTAAACACCTGGCTGTTCCACACTTCCACCAGGAATATTTATCATTCATTTGCACACTGACTGCTCAGGGACATGCTCTGCTGGAACCTGTTAGCATCTTTCTCTCGTAAGCTTCTGGGATTCAGTTCCCTTGGGGTGGAATTAATGGATGCCATTTCCCATAGCACTTTATACACACCTCTTTGACAGTACTTGCTATTTTTGCTTATAGCACTTGACACATTTTTGCCCTGGGCAGGGATCCCTCTTGACTCAGTCTTGTTTCCACAGTGTCAAGTGCAGGACCTGACGTGGAGGTATATTGGTAGAACTGAATTGAAAGCTGAGTTCTCTTGTTGTTTCTCTTATCCAGTTGTCCGCATTACGCATTGCAGCCCGTCTTGTTTGCTACTGTACTCTGTCATGTGCGGATCTGCTCTGTGTCTTCCTTTGCTGCTGCTGCTGTCACCTTCTGTATCCCCCATTGCTGTTACTCCTGCCTTGGTAATCTTGTTAACAGTGTTGTCTTCGATCCTGAAAAATCACAATGCAAAGAAAATTAGGATTTTATAAAACATTGCTTGATTCTGCAGGAAGTAATGTTTTTTTTTCAATAGTTTTCAGAAAGAGAAATTTTTCTGGAATGTCTTAGGAAGAGATAGTAGTCAGTGATAGGAAATATCTTTCTCACTCCCTGTTAAGTTTGCTGTGGCAAACCTTGAACATTGGCAGTGAATGCCCTCCTTTTGGTATTTTATTTTTTTGTCTCTTTTTATTTATTTATTTGTTTGACAGAGTTAGACAGTGAGAGAGACAGACAGAGAGAAAGGTCTTCCTTCTGTTGGTTCACCCCCCCAATTTCCGCTACGGCTGGTGCTGTGCTGATCAAAAGCCAGGAGCCAGGTGCCTCCTCCTGGTCTCACATGCGGGTGTAGGAGCCCAAGTACCCGGGCCATCCTCCTCTGCCTTCCCGGGCCACAGCAGAGAGCTGGACTGGGAGAGGAGCAGCTGGGACTAGAACTCGGCGCCCATATGGGATGCCAGCACCGCAAGCGGAGGATTAACCAAGTGAGCCATGGTGCCGGCCCCCTATTTTTTTTATCTCTTTAAAAATTATTATTTGAAAAGCAGAGGGAGACAGAACTTGCACCTGCTGGTTCACTTCCTCAAATGCCTACAGTAACTGGGGTTGGGCCAGTCAGAAGCCAGGAGCCAGGAACAGCTCCCAAGAGGGTGACAGAAACCCAACATTTGAGCCATCACTTGTTGCTTCCCAGGCTGTGCATGATCAGGAAGCTGGACTCAGAAGTGCTCCAGTATGGAATGTAGGTTCCCAAGGGGCAGCTGAGCTGCTAGGCCCCTGCCCCTGCCCTCTCCTTTTGAAAGACTGAGGATGATATGCCAGAGCTATGCATTTTGAGTTTTTGCAACTATTGATTTTCTGCCTGTTGGATCTGTGCACTTCTGATAGGGGAGTGTTGAATGGTAGATTTTCTTCTATTTCTACAGCAGTTCTTTCAGGGTTTGCTGCCTGTATTTTGATGTTCTGTTGTTAGGCACATACAAACCCAAGACTGTCATGCTCTCTTGAAGAATTCCTCCCTTTAGTGTTATATAATGCCCCTCCTTTCCTTGCTTTGAAGCCTCCTTTGTCTGAAATTAACGTAGTTACTCCTGCTTTCTTTTGATTAATGTTAGCATGGCTTATCTGTCTCTATCCCTTTACTTTTAACCTAAATGTGTCATTACATTTAAAATGGATTTCTTAAAGATAGCATATAGTTGGATCTTGGATTTTTTAAATTTACTTGAACAATCCTTGTCTTAATTAGTTGATTTAATTTTAGACCATTGACATTAAAAACAATATTTGAGAAGCAGAGAGAAAAAGGTCTCTTATCTATTGGTTCACAACCCCAAATGCCCTCAACAGCTGAGGCTGGGCCAGGCGAAAGCCAGGAGTCTGGAACTCAGTCTGAGTCTCCTGTGTGATAGGTAATGACCGAACTTCTTTAGCCCTCACTGCTTCCTCCTAGGGTATACATTAGCAGGAAGCAGGAATCGGGCAGAGCAAAGCTTGAACCCAAGCACTCTGAAATAGAAGTCTTAACTCTGCACCAAATACCTGTACCCGGACTATTGACTTTATGTGATGGTTGATACGGTTGGAATAGTAGATACCGTATTTATTAGTGTTTTATATTTTTTGCCTTATTCTTTGCCTCTGTTCCAATCCTCTATTTCTTTTCTGCTGTGTGTGTGTGTGCTTTAAAGATTTAATTATTTGAAAGGCAGAGTGACAGGTGGAGAGGGAGATAGATCAATTGATTGATCTATTTTCCATCCATTCATTCGCTCCCCAAATGGTTGCAACAAGCAACGCTGGACCAGGCTGATAAAAAGAATCAGGAACTCTATCTTGGTCTCTAACATGCGTGACAGGAAGTCAAGCATTTGGGCCATCATCCACTGCCTTCCCAAGTGCATTAGCAGGAAGCTGGATCAGAAGTGGAGCAACTGTTACTTTAATTGGTGTTCCAATATGGGAAGCTGGCATTGGAAGCAGTGGCTTAACCTTCTAAGCCACAATGTCAAACCCTGCTTATGTGGTTTTAATTGATCATTTTGCACTATTCCATTTTCACTTCTTAACAGATAAGTGATTTTCAGGCACTCTGATTGGGATGCAGGTGTCTTAACCCTGGACTGTGATGTTCACAAGTGCTTCTCAGTATTTTCATTTTTCTTTTCATCTCACAAGGTGGTGCAGGGTGGTTGGAGGCTGTAGCTTGCTATGTTGCCTCCCCCATTAGGTTAGGCTCTGGTAAAATAGTTTCTCTGAGTGCAGACCTATCTTAAAAACTTTATGATGCTTCAAAATAGTAACTGATTTTGAATACCAGTACTTTGGGTAGACCTGTTTACTCAAGCAGGTCACCCTCATACTTTCTGGATTAAAACCAAAATTTAGTTTGGGATGCTTTTACATTTATAGAAAAGTTGAAATAACTTGGAGAGTTCCTGAATATCCCTTACTCTTCTCCCTATTAGTATTATCTTCATTTCCACCGTGTATTTGTCAAAACTAAACTGGTAATTGGTCTGTCACTGCTAGCTGTAGACTTTCCTTGAATTTCACTAGTTTTTGCACTGATATTTTCTTTCTATCCCAGGATCCAGTGCAGGGTACCATTTTCTGTGAGTCATCCCCTTTGGTCAGTGATGGTTTCCGTCTTTCCTTGTTTTTCAACATCGTGATCCTCTTGCACGTGTTGAGCTGGCATCCTGTGCGATGTCCCCCGGCTTGGCTTGTTTGGCGTGTTACTCATTATTAGCACGGAGTTAGGGGTTCCGGGAAGGAAAGCCACAGAGATGAAGTGCCTCTCTTGTCACATCCTTGGGACATTCCTGGTGATGCTAACCTTCATCAGGCAGTTCAGGTGGCATTTGCAGGCTCCTCCATTATAAAAAAACAACGGTTTTTCACTTTCCCTGCACAGATCTTTGGAAATGAGTCACTAAAGCTAGTCCTCTCTGAAGTGGGAGGATGCAGGGATTCTAAACACCACTTCCTGGAGAAAGGTGTAACTACAGAAACCATTCAGAATTTTTCAGAAAGTAAAATTTGTATCTATTTCCATATTATTTATACCATTATAAACTAACATATTCATTTTATACTTTGAATTATAATCTAGTACCCATTAATTGTTTTGTTTAAATTGTTCCTTTTCTGGCCATTGGTCCCTGTGTCCTTTGACATGCCCTCTCCTTTGATTTTTTGAGCATTTCCCTAGTTTTTGATGCTACACGATATTCCAGGCACATCTTGTTTCCTTGCTTGAACCTAGAGTCAGTCATTTTTCCAAGGAACTCCTTTTAATTTAATTAACATTTTTTCTGTAAGTATTGCCATAGTAACCATCTTTGGAGGTATATCTCTGGAAAACTTTGTGAATATTTATTTTAGATAAATGTCTAAAAACGGAATTCCTAGAAAAGTCTTGTAAAATTCTTCCACTGTTTTCACAAGGAGGTGCTGCCTCAGGGACCACAACCCAAAGACCATTTCAGATGGGAGATCCTCTGCAACCATCAGTCTGTCTCTCTTATAACTGACTACCCATCTGTGATTTCATAACTCCCAAAACAAGGAGTAAGGAAATTTTTAAAAAGAAAGCAAAGGCCTCATCCAAACTCACTCATCACCCAATTAACTAGAGTGTTGCCCCTTGTGAGAAGAAGTGGTGGATCTGTCAGATTGAAAGTGACACTTCCTGTTTCCTTTGTTGGGAATAGTGTCTGCTAATTTATCATTAATTTACTTTTTAAATGTACTTGTACTTCATATAAAGGTAATACATGTACCTAGTTTTTAAAAAAGGCACTCCAAGGCTTATAATGAAAAACAGTAACCCAGTGTTTCATCTTCCCGTCGCTAACTCTCTTTCCAGAAACAATCACTTTCAGTTCTTTCAGGTTTTTTTCTAGAGTTTATTTCCTGATTTATAAAGAACATGTTTATACTGTAATTTTTTGACTTTTTAATTTTAGACATTGTCGATTGACTTCTTTCTGTGGCAAATAAGGACTTAACTCTCTTATCCTTAACACAAATGTTCTTTCTTTCTTTTTATTTATTTGACAGGTAGAGTTATAGACATTGAGACAGACAGACAGACAGAAGGGTCTTCCTTTTATTGGTTCACTCCCCAATTGGCTGCTATGGCTGGTGCTGCACTGATCCGAAGCCAGGAGCCAGGTGCTTCCTCCTGGTCTCCCATGCAGGTGCAGGGCCCAAGCACTTGGGCCATCCTCCACTGCCTTCCCGGGCCACAGCAGAGAGCTAGACTGGAAGAGGAGCAACCGGGGCTAGAACCTGCCATCCATATGGGATGCCAGCGCCGCAGGCAGAGGATTAACCAAGTGAGCAACAGTGCTGGCCCCAAATGTTCTTTCTTAGCTCTATTCTCCTAATATATTTATATCACGCTTTTTTACTAAATCTGTTAATAAGTATGAATACATAGTTATTCATGGCTGACGCACACATGAGACAAAATATATTATACAACTGTCTCCTAGAAATGTGCCATTTTTTTGATTCCTTAATTTATTGCATGTACACCACTGATCCTTCTCTGAGCTTTCCAAAGAACTACAAAACTTCTCAAGTTCAACATCTGTCAAATACATCTGGTCCACTTCCGTCCCAACTCATTGGAACTCTCCCTGCCTAAGCCAACTCACTCCTCTAAGCCTGCAGCACTCTTGTCATCGTGGGGTCTCCCAGGTCATCATTCTGGAAACAGTCTCTCTCCTATTTGAAACCTCCCATGTTTTGGTGCCTAACGTTCCCTCTTTTCTTTTGGTTTATACTATTTAAGTAGTGCACATTTTTGCACAGTGTCTGGAATAAAGTTGCCTGCGAGGTACATTTCTTGAAACTTCGTACGTTCGAAATGCCTTTTTATTCTGTCCCCCTTTGTTGATTATTTCATGGATAGCACATCCTGGGTTAGAAACAGTTTTCTAGTGGAGTTAGAAAAGCATCGATCCCTTGCATTCTAGCTCTGGTTTTGTTTTTGTTTTAAGAAACAAAATGAGTCTTCCAGCCTGCAAACACGCTCTTCAATTCTGGTGAATTTTCTCACGTTCTCTCTCACGGTTCCTTCTCTAATTCTCTGTTCTCTGTTTCTGGTCTTGCTAACATCAGGTGTTGGCTTTTCTTCTTTTCCATCTTGCCTTATGTAGCAAATTTCCTCAACTTTGTTTTTTAACCTTTAGATTTCAGCTCTTATACTTTTGATTTCTATGGGTTCTTGTACTCAGATGTTATGAGTACAATGTTTTTCTTATTATCTGAGGCTCAATAGTTTCTCTGAGTATTTAAATCATAGTTTCTTAATTTAAAAAATTCGACTTTCTTCATTACCTCTTTCCTGTTTTTTTTTTTTTCTCCAACTACTGTTGGGGTGAGTGGGAGGATTTTTGTCCATTCAGCTTGTGGGGTTGGGCAGTCTATTTGCTTTTCAGATTTTCAACCACTCTTCCTATATTCATTTTTTAGAAGTACAGTTAATTCTCCCTGTTCTTGGTAATTATTTTCTGTAACATTGCAGCAGACAGTGAATTAACAAATTCTGGATCACTCTTTCTAGCTGATATACAGGCTTAGCCCTGGTCATAACATTTCTATCTGTCTGATGTGTGTTTCTGTTTAAAGAACAATGCATATGGTAGGCTCATCAACATCAAACTCATGGCTCATCACCATAACTCAGACCTCAGTAAAGTTATTTAACACACATATTTTCTCCCTGAGGCATATCACACAGCCCTGTTTTTAAAAAATATTATTTATCTTAAAGCAGAGTTATAAAGTGAGAGGGGAAGAGAGATTTTCCATCATTCAGGGAGTGAATGCCTACAATGGCCTGGGCTGGACCAAGCTGAAGCCAGAAGTCAGAAGATAGGAATGGCTGGCGCCGCGGCTCACTAGGCTAATCTTCCTCCTGCGGCGCTGGCACACCGGGTTCTAGCCCCGGTTTGGGTGCTGATTCTATCCTGGTTGCTCCTCTTCCAAGCCAGCTCTCTGTTGTGGCTTGGGAAGGCAGTGGAGGATGGCCCAAGTGCTTGAGTCCTGCATCCACATGGGAGACCAGGAGGAAGCACCTGGATCCTGGCTTCGGATCGGTGTAACTCTGGCCATAGCAGCCAATTGGGGAGTGAACCAATGGAAAGAAGACCTTTCTCTCTGTCTCTCTCTCTCTCACTAACTCTGCCTGTCCAAAAAAAAAAAAAAAAAAGGAACTTCATTGTGTCTCCCACAATGGCAGTGGCCTAAGTGGCACAGTAGCAGGAAGTTCAACCAGAAGTGGAGCAGCTGGGACTCAAACCGGTGCCTACATGGGATGCTGGCATTGCAGGCTGCCGCCTACCCTGCTGTGCCACAAGGCCAGCTCACACACAGCCTTGTGTTTAGGAACATCAGGTAACACTTCAGTGCTGGTGTGGCCATTTGAAACAGAGAAATTACTATCAAAAGACTCAAAAATGCAAAAAACTTGACAGGAAGAACACTTGTGACACTTGTGCACAGTATGAGAAGTCATACAGGTGAGCACAGCATGGCCTTGCTTGCCCTCGGCTGGGAGTGTATGCATCAGGAAACCCAGGCTTTGACCTCTGCACGTGCTGTGAATGAGCACAGGAGCACTGTGGGTAGTGATCTGGGGTTTACAAAGCTCACCACGTATAAAAGCTCACAAATAAGGAAACAGTGAGTGATGAGGAATAATGAAGGTCTGTTGTACTTAACTGATATCTCAAAGTCCTGAGCCGTAGGAGAGTCTGGCATGATTATGCTTGCTTTTTTTTTTTTAAGGATTTATTTATTTGAAATGCACCAGAGATAGAGAGATAATAAGAGAGAGAGAGGTTGGTCTTCTATCTATTGTTCATTCCCCAAATGCCCACAACACCAAGAAAGATCTGGGCCAGGCCAAAGCCAGGAGCCTGGAACTCCATCCTGGTCTTCCATGTGGGTAGCGGGGGCTGAAGGACTTGGACCACTATCCAGTGCCTTTCCAGGGTGAGCTTTAGCAGAAGTTGGATTGGATACTGATTTCCAGAGACTTGGAACAATGTGGGATGCTGGCGTTGCCAGTGCCACTTAACCCACTGCACCGCAGCACCGGCCCCCTGTGCATGCTTTGCTGTTGGCATCACTTTTAGGGATTTTTAGGTTTGAGGTTACCAAAGTGAATCAGTTACCACTTGATTCACTTCTCACATTGCAAAAATATGCTGCCTTCTCTTATTTGCTGTTTCCTTGTCCCACTTGTTTCGTTTTCTGGTTCTATACCTTTGCTCCACCTTACTCTATTTTTCATGAGTTTTCTTAATGAGTACAGATGAGCATAAAGGCTTGACTGGCCTTGTCCTAACCAGAATTCTGTATCCTACCCAGCACCTCAGTCAGGTGCTATACATATAATCCATGGTGCTAAGTATTGGTTGAATAAATTAAGTGCTTATTATTATACTAATGTTTAGCTCTCCCATTTGGTACCTTATAATGGGGTTAAAATATCTCATAGTCTACTATGTAAAGAACTACATCTCTTTCTCCCTCAGATCTAGTGGAACATTGCCTGAGGAAGATGGGGAATGAGTGTAGTTTAGGTGGCATTTCTTTCCTGGGGTGTCTTACTCTCTTCCCTAGTCTACTTCTCTGTGATTTCGTCAGTTTGGAAAAAGATGACAAAGTGTGTTACTCAAAGGGATCCCAAAGGCCATCTAGTTTAGCCCATTGATTCACAGGAGATAGTCAGCCTGCCTTGTTCTCTTCTGTTTTCCACACCTTCCTTTGAGTAGGTTTCTCAATTGTTTTGTTTTGGCTCTTGTTTCCTTATATATAAAATATAAATAAAAATACTGGTGCCATAGGATTGCTGGGATGATTAAATGAGATAATTGAAGTTCTTAGTACTATCCTGGGCAGAGTAAGAACTCCACACGTTGTTAACTCTCAGTATTAGAAGTGGCTAAGCTGGAACTCCTGACTCTCAGTTAAACATGTGTCCCTTTAGACAAAAACAACAGCTACAGACCTCTCTTCAAATTAGCTACCAGGGCTGGCACTGTGGCATAGCGGGTAAAGCCATCGCCTGCAGTGCCGGCATCTCTCATGGGCTCCGGTTTGAGTCTCAGCTGCTCCACTTCTGATCCAGCTCTCTGCTGTGGCCTGGGAAAGCAGTGGAAGATGGCCCAAGTCCTGCAATCACGTGGGAGCCCAGAAGAAGCTCCTGGCTTTGGATCGGTGCATCTCCGACCATTGTGGCCAATTGGGGAGTGAACCAGCAGATGAAAGACCCCTCTTTATCTGCCTCTCCTTCTATCTGTGTAACTCTGACTTTCAAATAAATAAACAAATAAATCTTTGAAAAAACCAGATTAGCTACCATTATTTCCTGTCCCTCTTCTCCTTCCTTTTAAAAAGCTAATTGCATGTTGGCAAACTTCTCTTTTCAATCTAAAGATATACTCAATGCCTCATCCTTTTTCACATTTAAGGATTTCCTCAAAAGAGAACTTAAAGTTTTAGTCTTCCTTTTGATGGCTCACGGTCCTTTTGGACGATGTATTCCTGTAAACGCGAGTGGCCTACCAGGAGCAGATGATTATTTATTTAGTTTTAGTAACAATAATGCAATTCATTTCCCAGCATCAGTGGGTAAGTACTATCTTGGCTTGGGCTGGGCTTAAAAGCAAAGGGAAAGCCCTCAGTCAACAAGAGAGGAAACACACACCCTGGTGATGATAAATTAAAGCCCGGATCTCCCTCCTTGTCCCTACTGGTGCTGCAGGGGACAGAGCTTTGAACCAGCTGGACTTCTGTGACTGCCACCTGCTACCTGACGGTGAGTACCCACTTCCTGAGAAGTGGGGTAACCCAAACCTTCCCTCCCCACTATGTAAGGATCTTTCTTCTGTTTTTATTTTTCAATGAAATTATGGATCTGAACTTATAACATGAATTGCTCCTTCATTCGCCCGAGTCTTGTAATCTTTTGGCAGAGAATATCTTAAAATATTTAAAAATATTTCTCTGGGCCAGAGAAAATTTTCTCCGGGAGACTGAGAGGAGAATCCCTGTGTGCAGCAATGCTGCCTGGCAGGAGAGCTGGAGGAGAGTAAATCCCTAGTAGCTGCTGCATGATTTTAGGAGAAAGAACCTAGGCTTTGGTGTGAGACAGCTGTGAGTTTCAGACTCATGTATGCCCCTTACAAACTACTGGTTTTGAATGCTTTAGGTGTTATCTGTATGCCTCAGTCTTCCGGTCTGTAGAATGGGGATCTGTGGAGGGATCAGATATCATCTGTGTGCTGTAGGTAGCACTCCATAGGCTCCCCTGTGCCAGCAGGATTGCATTTCTGCCAAAATTGGGTGTCTTTGACTTACAAAGCTGCAGTTTCATGTGATTCAGTCCAAGATATAAAATATTACAAATATCAACTTACATATGTGAATAAATATTAAAAATCTGCCCCAAATACCTCAAAGGTGACAAGGATCAGGGGAGATAACATATATGAAAGCGCTTTGTAATCTAGGGCTGTTCCCATGCCTTCTACTATGATTACTGCAGGCTTAAGTCAACATTTTTAAAAAAATGAGAACAGAAGAGCCTTTTATTAGATCAATAAAAATAGAGTTGTCCACCAAATTCTGCTCTGTGGGATGCAGTGAGGGACTGAGTGGGATTCAGGAGCTTACTGCTTACTTCCAATCGTATGAGATTCAGTTTTCAAAGAATGGGCAGAAAAGAGGGAGTGAATTCTAGGTTTGGCACTTGGGCCTTAAGTTCAAGTACCTGTAGAGTCCTTTTTAAAAAAGATTGTACAGGAAGAGTGACGGGGCAGGGGAAGACAGAGAAAGATCTTCCATCTGGCTCATTTCTTAAATAGCCACAAAGTCAGGTTGGTTTAGGCTGAACCACGAGCTAAGAGTGCCATCCAGGTCTCCCACATGGGTGCAGGGGCCCAAGCACTTGAGCCATCACCTGCTGCTTTCCCAGGCACATTAGCAGGGAGCTGGATCAGAAGAGGAGCAGCAGGCACTCGAATCAGTGCTCAGATATGGGATGCTGGCATTGTGGGTGGCAGCTTAACCTTCTGTGCCACAACACCAACCACATCTGTAGACTCTTAGCACTGGGAGTAGGGAAGCAAGCAGCAGCCTCCCTCAGTCTCTCAGAATTCCTCACAGAACAGTAGGATTGGGGTTACAGTTTTACTGTTCAGTGCCTGGCACCGGCTGGGTATCAGTAACTATTCTTAGTGGAGGCATGAATGGATGCATAAATGAATGAAAGTAGGGCCAACCCTGGGAAAATCACGAGGCCACATGATACTGGGTAACGCTCAGCATCCGGGTGCAGCCTGGAGCGGAAGCTGACTTGCTACAGAGCAGCCAGTGGATTGTCAGTGTAACAGCACTGCTAGGAGGAAGAGCAGCCACTCTCAATTGCCCTTGTGGTCATTTGAGCTAGGAAGGGAGAGCCAGGAATCCCCTGACGTGCTACAGTTCCTACCACCTGCTGGCAGAGGCCGGAGTTCCCTGTTTTGCTTCCTCTCCCTTGTTTGGTTTCTGGCCTCCACTGGGTAGCTGGTGATGACTGCTGGGATTTGTTTCCTGGCCTTCTACTCCTCTTTAAAGGCAGGGCACCACTAGTTACTTATGTAGCATCATTGTATGATATGAGTCTTTTAAAAATTTATTTGAAAGGCAGAGTGATACATACCCACACACAAATCTTCCACTGTTTCACTCTCCAGCTGGTCACAACTTCCCAGGTCTGGGCCAGGCTGAAACTAAGAGTCAGGAATTACATCCTGGTCTCCCATAAAGTGGTAGGGGCCCAGATTCTTGGGCCAACTTCTGCTACTTTCTCAGGTGCATTACCAGGAAGCTGGATCGGAAGTGGAACCCTGGGACTCCAACCAACACTCTGATATGAGACGCCAGTGTTGCAAGTGGTGGCTTACCTCACTGTGCCACAACATCAGCCCCTTTGAGAGTCTTTAAAAATATCTTTATTTGAAAGGGGAAGAGAGAGAGAGTGAGTTCCCATCTGCTGATTGACTCCCCAAATGCCTGCAACAGCCAGGGCTGGGCCAGGCCAGAGCCAGGAGCCTAGAACTCATTCTGGGTCTTCCATGTGAGTGGCGGGGATCCATCCACTTGAGCCATCATTTGCTATCTCCCAGGGTGTGTATTAGCAGGAAGTTGGACTTAGAAATGAAATGCAGGTGCCCCAAGTGGTATCTTAACTGCTGTGCCACAGTATCTATCCCCGCTGTGAGAGTCCTTTAGTCCAGAGTGGCATTTTCTCAATATTTGAGAATTCTGGGGACGCACTAAATGCTGTATTCAATTTCAGTCCCACCAATGTGAGACTGCGTATTTCTAGGACATGACCTCTCTTGAAATTCAGTTACAGCTGCTGTATTTCAACAGTCAAGGCTGCTCTGACCCAGGGATGCATGGAATGATTTATGGTCTACCCCCCACTGACACCAAAAGCTCTTCAGAATTTTGAGGGGATTTCCTGCAGCCCAGATTTGAAGAGGCTGATTCAGCTCGTTTAAGCCTTCAAGATACCCATATCATGAAACGCATGAGAACCAGCCTTTCTCACGGCTGGAAGGCTCCAGGCCCTTCCTGCCGGGCTAGTCATTGAGGAACGCTGCAGAGTCAGAGCCGCGGGGAGGGATGGTTTGGGTTTTGAGGTGTCTTTCACCATGCCTGTGGTGAGGCATTGCGGCTGCCCTGGTGGAGTGTTCAGCTCCAGTGACAAGAAATGCCTCATTTCCTCCCATTGATGGTACTGGGTAACAAGTGCTGGCGTCTCGTCTTTTTTTTTTTTTTTTTTTAATTTATTTATTTTTTTACAGGCAGAGTGGACAGTGAGAGAGAGACAGAGAGAAAGGTTTTCCAGGGCCGGTGCCGTGGCTCAACAGGCTAATCCTCCGCCTTGCGGCGCCGGCACACCGGGTTCTAGTCCCGGTCGGGGCGCCGGATTCTGTCCCGGTTGCCCCTCTTCCAGGCCAGCCCTCTGCTGTGGCCCAGGAGTGCAGTGGAGGATGGCCCAAGTGCTTGGGCCCTGCACCCCATGGGGAGACCAGGAAAAAACACCTAGCACCTAGCTCCTGCCATCGGATGAGCGCAGTGCGCCGGTCACAGTGCACCGACCGCGGCAGCCATTGGAGGGTGAACCAATGGCAAAGGAAGACCTTTCTCTCTCTCTCTCTCACTGTCCACTCTGCCTGTCAAAAAAACAAAAAAAAGAGAGAGAGAGGAGGGAGAAGAGAAGGAGGGAGAGAGAGGGAGGGGGAGAGAGAAGGAGGGAGGGAGAGAGAGAGAAGGAGGGAGAGAGAGAGATCCTTTCCCATGTGGCAGTAACAGTCCAGACTGGGCCAGGCCAAAGTCATAGGCCTGGGACTCCATCTGGTTCTCCCATGTAGGTATGTAGGTGGCAGGGGCTTAAGCACTTGGGCCACCTTCTCTGCTGGGACCCTATCTGGCTTTCTGGTGAGGGACACAGGTGCCACAGACAGTGGCTTAGTCATGGCACCACAGCACTGGTCCCATTGGCCATGCTTGTGTCTCTGCAAGGAGACCAGTGATTCTCAACCCTTTCCTGCTCAAACCCACTGGAAGAATATGACATGGGAGTCATCAGAGACTGTAGCTCCTTCAGGCATTTGTAGTTTGTGAAAACACTGCTGTCATCCTCCCTGTCCTTTGCCATTTCCCCGTGTTAAAGCCACCCAACTAGAATGAGCTCTTTGAAGTCAGAAACGGCTCCTTTTGTTACCCATGTGCCCCCTGTGCCCACACCTGGGGCTGGGACAGTACTGAGTGACTGAGGAGCTGTTTGCAGTCACCAGGTAATTTGTAGGCCAGGGCCAGACTCGGCCTCTTTCCAGAAAGCACACTTCAGCTGCTGCAGGGTTCCCAGCTTTGACTCTGGATAGGATTGAGTACTACTGACATTATTTAATTTCTCTTTAAAATTTCACCAAAAATAGGTATACCAATATTCTTGTCATAAAGAAATCAAGAAATAATTATTAACTTTAAATACTTGTATATTATTTTATTCAACATTTATCATAAGATTTAAAATGCAAAACTACTTGTCATAACTTTACCCTTAGTATACCTAATTGTTCATTTATTCAATTATTGGGACCACCAACATCTTTTTCAAATTATATATTTATTGGGCTGGCACTGTGATGTAGTGGGTAAAGCCATCACCTGCACAGCTGGAATCCCATGTGGGCTCTGGTTTGAGTCCTGGCTGCTCCACTTCTTATCCAGCTCTCTGCTATGGTCTGGGAAAGCAGTGGAAGATGGCCAAGTGCTTGGGCACCTGAACTTGTGTGGGAGACCTGGAAGAAGCTCCTGGCTCCTGGCTTCAGATTGGCGCAGCTCTGGCCATTGCAGCCAATTGGGGAGTGAACCAGAGGATGGAAGACCTCTCTCTCTCTCTTTCTCTCTCTCTGTAACTCTGACTTCCAAATAAATAATCTTTTAAAAATTATGTATTTATATTTTTTCATATGAGAAAGAGCAATCTCACATCTGCCAGTTCACTACCCAAGTGCCCTCAACAGCTGGGGATGGACCAGGCTGATGCCAGAAGCCTAGACCTCAATTAAGGTCTCCCACATGGGTGACAGGAACACAAATACTGAGCCCCCTGGAGTGCTCCTTAGCAGGAAGCTGGCATTGGAAGCAGAGCCAGGACTCCAATCCAGGTACTCCAGTACAGTATTTTAACCAAACCAAATGCCTGCCCCAGCGTCCTGGTTTTATAGAATCTTCACAATTGGACTCCCTTTCTTTCCAATGTGCTCTTGGGACTCATAAATAACGTGAACTAATAAGGCCTAAGAGATGGAGAAAATTAAGACAACTTCTTGAATAATTGTACACGGAAGATTGCTATTAGTATTACGATTGATTTCTAAAGACACACAGTCTTTGTCAAAAATGTTTTTCCTTTCATGTTTTATACTCATTTAAGTCAAAGCAGCTATTTCTTGTTGAAAAGCCTACTGCTACTGAGTACCGGGAGGCATGAAGCTTGCTATGGGGTAGCTGGGCTGTCACTGTTTCCTGGTGGCCTTTGCATTGTTACAGCCCCAGATCCTCTGTGTGCTTTTCCTACCTTAGGCCTTTTTCGGTGAGTTAGGCATTCCAGTTGATTTGTCTATGAGAAAATTTTATCCAGAAACGCTGCATGTGAATTTTTGCAAGATGATTTATTTTGTCAAGTGTTCTCTTTTTCCCCCTGCTTTCTGTCAAATGAAAATGTAGCATCATTTATTTCTTCCTGAACTGAGTTATTGCTTTTACTCCTAAACTCTCCCACACTCTGCGTCGCCTGGGATGAGATAAGGGGTCAGCAGTGTTTCTGCTCCGATTAACAATTACATTCCTTAAGCACTGCCCTCAATGCTAAGTCTTCAAAGAAGAAGGAGTGGGGCTCCATCTCTGGATGCTCTCTGCAGGGTGGGAAGCCGACAGGTGGACCTCCAGGCACCATCCTGTGTGACGGAGGTGACAGGTGACACCATGGCACAGATGACAGGCAGTGGAGCTGGGGCACCAGGGAGAGGCTGACCACTCAAGTCCATGTGGGAATTGAGAGGAGCTTAGCCTTGCATGACTCTAGAAAATGATTCACTTTCCAGAAAAGGAGGAGAAGAGCATTATTGGCCTGTACAGAACATGGGGAAGTGAATAGTGTGGTTGTGAAACTGCGAGTTGTTCCATTTGGCTGGCCTGCTCAGGGGCAGAGGCAGTGGTCAGGGGGTGGCCTCAGATCCTACACACTCATGGTACTTTCTTTCTGGACGATATTCTTGACAGTCGGTACCCTTTATATGTTAAACAGAGACTGGATTATGGACAAGAGGAGATTGTACTGTAATAGCACATCTTTAAAATGCTGACTGGGGTTGATGGAGTAGTCGTGAAGGGACCTGCATGATAGTAACCAACAAAATACAGTTCAGTAAAATAGGACCCTTCCTTACCCGTTCTCCCACCAAATCCCCAGAATCTGGCACTGGAGTAGGGTTGTGGAAAAGCACAGGGAAACTAACTCCTGGCCCGTGACACTTGCAGCTCTCTCCAAGATTCCTGAGTCAACCTGGGGATGATGTGGACCTGGGCGCTGTGGATGCTCCCTTTACTCTGCAGATGCAGCCTGGCAGGTAGGGCAGCCTGGGCCCTTTGACGAATCATGTGTTCTTACTGCCTCCAGCAGGACACTGCAGCGTGAGGGGACACCTGGGCAGTGGGAATTCACAGATGGGTGTGGTAGGTGGTTTGTGAACACCCGGAGTGTGTGTGTGTGTGTGTGTGTGTGTGTGTATTCATGGTTGTTCATGTATACTTTTGCGTATGTAAATTTGGTAAGATGACCTATCATATTTTTCAAAAGGCTATATGAACACCAAGGGCTTTTCTTCATAGTTTTTGTTAATTTCTGTGGTCTCATATGATAAACACATGTAAATGCAAAATATATAGTTTCACAGTTTCCCGTAAATTCCAAGGATTTAAGAAGATACGATGAAACACAGTATTTCTGTAGTGTTCAGACTCGAGACTAGGAGCCTGCCATCTCTGCAATACCTTGCAGGTCCAAGATTCCTTAATTTAGTCATATTTTATAGTAAACGAAATGGGAAACCACAGAATAAGTAGTGGAGGTTGGGCACTGGGAAGGTAGAGAAGGCGTCACGGTGTATGTTAGTTTGCTTTGGTCACAACAAAAGTTCACAGACGGAAAGGCTTAAACAGTGGAAAGTCATCGTCTCACAGTTTTGGAGCCTGGAGGTCTAGTCCTCTCTCCTTGGTAGTAGATGGCTCTCTCACTGTCTCTTCACACGGCCATCCCTCTGTACCCACTCCCCCTGCTGTCTCTCCTTCTGGTAAGGACTCAGGTTGGATTAGGACCCACTCTAATGGCCCCCCCCTTTTTTTTTTTCCCCCACATTTTGGTCACTTTACTAAATGACATTAAATAGTCTTAAGTTTCAACTACCAAGCAACAGTTAATGGCAGAAACACAATATTATACTGGCATACTTGAATGCTTGTCTTTAAAAACACAATTCCAGTCCTTATGTATATTACCAAACAGCCTTAAAGGAGGAAGTGGCATCTTTCTACAGTACTTAAGATGCCCAATACAAAACTGAAAAGCAGTCTAACAGAAACAAAGGCCTAATAATTCTAGATGTAGGGAATATTGTAATGGGTTTTCATTTCTTTTCTGGTTTTGAGAGTGTGGGGAAGAGTAGATGGGAGCAAGTTACAACTTTAGCCTCAAGTTGTCTACTTTTTAAAAAATAGAAATCTCATTTCTGAATAATTTTAGATTAACAGAATAAGAGTGAAAGTGGTGCCAAGAGTTTCTCTTTGCCCTGTGTCCTCTTTCCCCCATTAGTGACTGTGCTGTTTGGAACCGTGAGTCAAAGGGTGGGCAGGGACTGCTGTCAGAGCAATGGTCAGATCTTATTAGTCTTTCAAGGGCTTTTATACTCACACAATCGCAGCATGCTTCTTCATCCGGGGGTTAGTACAAGTTAGTTCAAGGAAATATGTTCTTTATCAAAGGAGATAATTGTGTTTCGTATAATCTGAAGGAACAATCCATATTAAGAAGGTGGCCAGAAATATTTGCCTTCAAGGACAGATATAGCCTGCAGCCGCATTAGAAAGGAAGGTTGCGGTATCCGGCCAGGAACATTCTCAGACTAGCCCATGATATGCACGGTGAATTCTGCCCCTGTTCCCTGAAATGTCCTGTAGGCTTCTCACGTACATCTCAGATTTGGCCTAACCCGGTCTCCACATCTCCCCCCTTTTAAGCACAAAACTGCTAAGGCAGTGGCCACCGATTTTATCTGGTGTTTGATGATGGATTTTCAGAGACAGACATATCCTGAACAGAAGACGATAAAACAAACATGTAATGAACCCAGAAAGGGAAGAATGAATTGCTCCTCCTATATATGGGAAATTCTCAGATAACCTTCTTCTAATCTTTCTTAAAATGTTTTCCCTAATAATTTTAGAAATAGGGAATATTGTAATGGGTTTTTTTTTTTCTGTTTTTGAGAGTGTGGGAAAAAGTAGATAAGAACAAGTGACAACTTTAACCTCAAGTTTTCCTCTTTTTTAAAAATAGAAATCTCATTTTGAATAATTTTCAATTAACAGAAAAAGTGTGAAAGTGATGCTGAGTTTCTCTATGCCCCATATCCTCTTTCCTCCATGGGTGACATCTTACCCTACCCCAGTTCCTTTTCCAAGATTAAAGGATTGATATTGACACATTACTATTGATTATATTCAAGAATGTATGTGTATTTTTTTAGGTTTTCTGGTAATGACTTCTTTTTTATTGCAGCATCCAATTCAGGGTGACATAATTGTCATGTCTCCCTAGTGTCTTTACGTCTGTAACAGTTTCTCCATCTTTCCTTATTTTTAATGACCCTGACAGTGTTGAGTATTGGCCAATATTCCTGGATTTGGGGGGGAAAATGGTGCCCTTCATTGCTGTGTCACAACTTTACACATGGTTGGGACAATCTTCTGGTGGGGAATTTAATCAAACTTAACATAGGCACACTGGCTGCCAACACAGGGAAAGACAGGACAGCAGATGCGGAGGTCTTACCCAGCAGGTTTTGGCAGGTCCAGTGTATACAGTCGACGTGGATATGTGGAATCACTCCAGAAAACTGAACTGGAAACAGTAAAGTAAAATGATGAAGTAGAATTGAAACCTAATGTCATTCATTGCTTTGGTCCATTTTTACAATAGCTCTCCCCAACCCTCTAGTATGTGATACAATTAACTTAAAGGTCATATGCAGAAGTAGACTAGGACATAGGAGAAACTGCAGCTATAATGAATTCGTCCCTCAAGTCTTAGCATTCTGAATTTTCAGAGCAGGGTATCTATTCTTTGTATTAGTCAGGAGAAGTTGTTAGTGCTGTAATAAGCTGGCTCATCAAAGAAGGATGTGCTTTGTTGTTGTTGTTGTTTAAAGATTTATTTTATTTATTTGAAAGACAGAGTCACAGAGAGAGGTAGAGACAGAGAGAGAGAGGTCTTCCATCCGCTGGTTCACTCCCCAGATGGCTGCAATGGCTGGAGCTGTGCCGATCTGAAGCCAGGAGCCAGGAACCTCCTCCAGGTCTCCCACATGAGTGCAGAGGCCCAAGGACTTGGGCCATCTTCTACCGCTATCCCAGGCCATAGCAGAGAGTTGGATCGGAAGAGGAGCAGCTGGGACTAGAACTGGCACCCATATGGGATGCCAGCACCTCAGGCCAGGGCTTTAACCTGCTGCGCCACAGCCCTGGCCATTAAGCAAAACTTAAAAATAATAATAATAAACTGGCCCACAATCTTAGTTAAGAAAGCAAATGCACTTCTGATTTGCACTTCCCTAATTGTTAGTGATGTTGAGCGTTTTTTCATATATTTGTTGGCCAAGACTTGCAAGTCTTCTTTTGAGAAATGTTTATTCTTATATTTTGCCCATTTTAAATACAGTTATTTGCTTTCTTGCTATTGAGATGTTTGAGTTACTTATAAATATTCGATATTAGCCTCTTATCAGATTTGCCATTTACAGATATTTTCTCCCATTTTTTGTGTTTCTCTCTACCATGTTGATTGTTTCATTTGTTCTGCAAAAGCTTTTTATCTTGATGTAATCACATTTGTATATTTTTGGTTTTTTGCCTTTGCTTTTGAGGCCATATCTAAAAAAATCATTGCCTAGACCAACATCATGAAACATCCTCCTATGTTTTCTTCTAGTTGTTTCATAGTTTTACTTTTTAGTCTTTCATGCATTTTCAGTTGATTGTATGGTATAATACAAGGGTCACATTTCTTTCTTTTGCAAGTGGGTATCCAGTTTCTTAGAACCATTTGTTGACTCACCTGTCTCTGTTGTATTGCCTTGGCTCCATCATTGAAGATCTTTTGGCCGTATTTGTGGGCTGTATTCTATTCCATTGTTCAGATATGTCTGTCTTTATGCCAGTATCATACCATTTTGATCTCGGCAGTTTTGTAGTATGAAATCAGAAAGTGTGAGGCCACGAGCTTTGTTGTTCTTTCTCATGGTTTCTAAGAGTATTTGGGGTTGTTTGTGATTCCATATGAATTTGAGGATTGTTTTTCCTATTTCTATGAGGAATGCCAATGACATTTTGATAAGAATTCTATTGAATCTGTGGATTGCTTTGGGTATTATTGACATTTTTTTTTTTTTTGACAGGCAGAGTGGACAGTGAGAGAGACAGAGAGAAAGGTCTTCCTTTTGCCGTTGGTTCACCCTCCAATGGCCGCCGCGGATGGCGCGCTGCGGCCGGCGCACCGCGTTCGTCCGATGGCAGGAGCCAGGTGCCAGGTGCTTTTCCTGGTCTCCCCATGGGGTGCAGGGCCCAAGCACCTGGGCCATCCTCCACTGCACTCCCGGGCCACAGCAGAGGGCTGACCTGGAAGAGGGGCAACCGGGACAGAATCCGGTGCCCCGACCGGGACTAGAACCCGGTGTGCCGGCGCCGCAAGGCGGAGGATTAGCCTGTTGAGCCACGGCGCCGGCCATGGGTATTATTGACATTTTAACAATATTAGTTCTACAAATCCATGAACATAGAATATCTTTCAATTTATTTGTGTCTTCAATTTTTCCCGTCAATGTGTTTTAAATTTACATTTATTTTCATTTTATTTGGAAGGCTGAGGGAAACAAATAGAGATGGAGGAGGGGAGGAAGGAGGAAGGGAAGGAGAGTAAAAGGGAGGAGGGTAGAGAGATAGACTTCACTGGTTTACTCCCCAAACACCCAAGAGGTGGGAATTCCATTTGGGTCTCCCACATGGGTGATAGGAACCCAACCATTTGAGCTACCATCTGCTGTCTACCATGGTATGCCTTTGCAGGAAGGTGGAGTCAGCAGTGGAGCCAGGACTTGGACCCAGGTACTCTAACAGGGGGTGTGAGGGTCCCAAGCAGCATCTTAGCTGCTGCTCATCAGTGTTTTATATTTCTCAGTGAAGGGATCTTCTACTGCCTTGGATTAACCAAACCTTTTGAACTAAGCAGAGGCATGTAAGAAAGGATAGTGAGATTTACTTAAACATGACTGGAGTGTACTTGGATCCATGAAGATCTATACCTGTGTTGATATTTTGGTGACTGGCTTTGAAGTCAGCCAATGCAAGGTAGAGTGAACAAGCTGAAGGAAATAAAATAAGACTGTAAAAGACTAGAATGATTGTATAAGACCAAGAATATTCTGGAGAGACAGGGAAATGACTCTTGTTTCTTTGTTCTGTAGCTAAGAATCAACTTTGGAATCTTGCTAAGACTTAGTACAATGAGTATTAGTGAAGATTGGGGGATGGGTTACTACTGTATGATTATTTGTCAGAACATAATCAAAGGACTAAAGCCAGTTTTATGTGTATGCACACACACATTTGCCAATATCATGCTATTAGAATACCATAGTTATACAAGTATTGGCATATATGAACACCATGCGAATACACATACTTATCTATCCCAATACACACCCTACACACTATTTTCCCCAATTCTCTACCTTTTTGCACACAGCACAGATACACTATACACTACAGACACCATACACAGCACACTTACACATACACATTGCTATTATCTATGAGCTGATTGATGTGGAAGTCATTCTTGGAACATTGTTGGCTGACCCTTGGTTCACCTTCCTGTGAAGTTTTGCATGCTGCCCCTGGAAGTGTGAAATATTGAGTCTGTTAATATTCTACTTGTTGACCCAAAGAATCCCCAGGGAATATTTCCAACTGTGTGGGCCCTTTGAGGAATGTGTGTATGCTGTAGCCTCTAATCTCTGTGTGATATGTGGTATTATTTGGTTCAAGTCTGCTAGACTTTGGCCTTCTTAAGCATCTGAACTTGGAGATCACCCATTTTGTCATGATTTTTAGCACTCGGATAGCTAACATAGAAAGTCTTTAACTAAAACGCTAACTTATGACACAAGAATAGCAGGGCTCAAGTGCAGGAGTTGGAGGAAGGCAGCTCTTCTGCAAATAACTCGAAATGTGGATACAGCCTGGAGGCTTCTAGCTCTCCCTCTCTTCCTTATCTTCCTCAGGGGCTCCTCTACCCAGGTGGACAATGCTTATCTCATAGACCAAGTATATGAAAACAAAGACACGGGTTTGGAGTCTTTAAAATAAAAAACGCCTTTCCTGTAACGAGGTCATACCACCGGCAGAGTTGAAATATGGACAGCATTATCCAGATGTTCAGAGAAACACAGTATCCTTATTTTCTGTAATTAGCCTGATTGATTTGAGAAGTCTCCTCTCCATTGGAAAGGTAGACATGGTAAAGCAGGGCAGGCAGTGAGTAGCATTAGACTTGTTAACATTGTCTTACTTTCTTCTGTTTTATAGCCTCTTTTGGGTAAAAGCTCACTATTCCGGAGTCCCTGGCTCCCCCTCTGCTCCTCCTTAAGATGGTGCCTGGGTTTATGTGACGTCAAGGACTAGAGCAGGGCACTTGGATCCCTGGGAATAAGTCATGTGTTGCCCTGTGGTCTTCCCTGGACATTCTGGTGTGCTCTGATCCCTCAGCTACTGACTGCTGGGGGATGAACTGGCTTCAGTGGGCTTTGGGGAAGCATACTGGCCCCTACTCCTGAAGTTCTGTAGCCCTCTGTGTATGGGATCATCTCCCTCTTGGCCAAGTCCAGTCTCACAGTTTTGTCCCTACCCCATACCTTGAGGCACACAGAAATTTCAGGTTACCTGTATGCTACACTCACCTGTAATGGGGCTCACTGAAGTACAACCTCAGGGCGACCTCCTGAAGGTTCAGATTTCCTGCCATGCTGGAACTGGTGCTGGGTGGAACATGAGGCTTCTGATGACAGGCTTGCAACCCCAAGTTCACCAGCTGAGACAGACTACAGCATGGCGGCTTTGTCACACCTGTTGGCATGTTTGTCCCCCTCTGTCAAGAACACTGACATCTGAGTTCTTTGCCCAACTTTCTGTTCATTCCCTAATCCTGCCCCATCCATCCATATTTCACTTGTTAGAAGTGAGGAGTTTGTTCTTGCTGCTGCTCTGGTAAGGACTTCTGGGAAATATGTAAGGATAACTTAAATTGCCTTCCTGTCTCACAAATACCTGTGTCTTAAGACTGTGGTCTCACCAAGGCTCAGAAAAATAAGTTAGTTTGAACCTCAGAACTGAATAATGCCCTTAGTCTAAAATTGATATTATTTCTTAACTGTGTGTGCTTATGTGTGTGTATGTGTGTATCTATGTGTGTGCATGTGTGTGTGAATGTGTGTGTGTATGTGTATATGTGTGTGCATGTGTGTGTGTGTATGTGTAAGAACCCCTTGGTCTTTTGGTGAAGCCTGTGGAATACTTCTTAAAGTAAACATCTGCATGAATCTGGGGAGCCAGCTTCTGTTCAGACCCTCAGAATGGGGAACTATTGGCAGCAATATTTTTAAGATATGAAAATACAACTGAAAGTGGTTGCCAGATTTCCTCTGTTACATAATCTTCTGGGAAAAGAAAATCACTGATGCGTAAGATTGAAGTATGAGATAGTTCAGGATTTTCTACTTTTCTTTCATACTCGAATCATTTACTACCCTATTGTTTAGAATGATTCTATCATTTGATGCTTTACTTAGGAGTTCACTAATACTTAACATTTCTCTGGTAGTCCAGTTATTTTTGCCTTCAAATATTGCTTTTGAGTAAAAATGTAAAAAGTGTTTTTTGAAAAAGTGGAAATCTGGCTCTTCAAAGGGAAGAGGAATCTTTCCATGAATTAGGAAAACACACCCAGCAACTAGCTGAGCCTATATTCATTAAAATGTTTAATGTGACATTGTTTTGTGATTTTTTTAGCTCTGCCAGCTAAGCCTGAGAACATTTCTTGTGTCTACTACTATATGAAAAATTTAACTTGCACATGGAGTCCAGAGAAAGAAGTCAATCACACCAACTACACAGTTACAAGAATGTAGTAAGTATGAGAGCTTTTGTGTTATCAGGGGAGACAGGCAAAGGCTCTGGACTCTTTCTGGAGTCAGAGCACTCATAGGGTAAAACAACCTCAGTTACATCTTGTGAGTAACCACTGGGTGGACCTTGGCTACCTGCAGCCATACTGAGAGGGTCCGCAGCTACCGAGAATGGGAGATGTGGCCATGCTGTACCTGCCTCCCAGATGCGCCTGACCGGCCCGAGCAGTGCTCATAAGCACACTGGAGGAAACTGCTTACTATGTTCAACTCCATCCCTCTTCCTTCCAGGTTGAGTTATCAAAACTGTTCATTCTTCCTGGATCCAGACTTAATGAGCAGGGCCATGAACTCAGAACTGAGAGGCAACTTACTTCAGTCTGTCATGGATTTGCCTTGTAACTCAGGCCACAAAGTCTTCCACCAGGACAGGGTTCCCAAATTTTCCTCACTGCTACAAGCATGCCTTCTTTTTTTAAAAAAATGTGTATTTATTTTGAATTTTTAAAAATATTTATCCATTCATTTGAAGAGTTACAGAGACAGAGATAGAGGTCTTCCATCTTCTGGTTCACTCCACAGATGGTCGTGATGGCCAGGGCTTGGCCAGACTGAAGGCAGAAGCCAGGAGCTTCTTCCAGGTCTCCCACAAGGGTTCAGGGGCCAAGTACTTGGGCCATCCTCTGCTGCTTCCCCAGGCCATTAGCAGGGAGCTGGGTCAGAAGTGGAGCTGGGACTAGAACTGGTGTCCATATGGAATGTTGGCACTGCAAGTGGTGGGTTTACCTACTACGTCACAACACTAGCCTTGCAAACATCTCTTTTTGTTCTCTTTCTATTAAAATAAAAAAATTACAACTTTAAAAGTGTAATTCTATGGGGCGCTGGATTCTGTCCCAGTTGCCCCTCTTCCAGGCCAGCCCTCTGCTGTGGCCCAGGAGTACAGTGGAGGATGGCCCAAGTGATTGGGCCCTGCACCCCATGGGAGACCAGGAAAAAGCACCTGGCTCCTGCCTTCGGATCAGCGAGGAGCGCCGGCCTCAGTGCGCCAGCCCCGGCAGCCATTGGAGGGTGAACCAACGGCAAAAGGAAGACCTTTCTCTCTGTCTCTCTGTCTCTCTGTCTCTCTCTCACTGTCCACTTTGCCTGTCAAAAAAAAGTGTAATTGTAATGAAAAGTTAAATATTTTATGTGTAAGTTTTTTTTTTTTTTTTGAAAATTTGAAAATCACTCATGAAATCCATCACTTCTTTCTTGTTCCCCTAGAAATAAGGAGCCCATGCTGGGAACCAGGGTCAAATGATCTTTTGTTTTTCTGTTTGAAAAAAAGGAGTCCATTGTCTCAATTTTTTTGTGTTAAACACAAGGTGTCATGTTGTAAAGGAAGTCTACTTCGTTTGACAGTGAGAGAAAGGGAAAACGCACACAATATTCATTGCAGCACTGATTACTGGGCATCAGATGATTAAGATAGGGTCAGCAAGTCTGTGCAGGACGAGAGATCAAATAGTTTAGGTTTAGAAGATCAGGTCAGTCAGAACTATTCATACTAACTGCTATAGATACTCCAGAAACCAATGAGCAATGCAACAAAGCCTTATTTATGGACACTGAACTTGAGTTCATAGAATTTTCACATGCCACAAAGTATTTATCTTCTTTTTACTTGTGTATTTTTAGCCATTTAGCATCATAAAAATAATTTTTAGCCTGTGGACCACTCAAAATAGAGATGGACTATATTTGACTTGCTGGCTAAAGGCTTCCCACTCCTGTTTTGGAGAATAAGAATGATAAAGTCTCAATAACCCATCATCCAAGTGACTTTAACTCTCAGACTTATTGGTTCTAGCCCGTGTTGACCAGGAATTTTTTTAAAAGATTTATTTTATTTACTTGAAAGAGTTACAGAGACAGATAGAGAAATGGAGAGAGGTCTTCCATCTACTGGTTCACTCCCTAAACGGCTGCAACAGCTGGAGATGAGCCAATCTGAAGCCAGGAGCCAGCAGATTCTTTCAGGTCTTCCACTTGGGTTCAGGGGCCCAAAGACTTGGCCCATCCTCCACTGCTTTCCCAGGTGCCTTAGCTGGGAGATGGATTGGAAGCAGAGCAGCCAGGACTTGAACTGGTGCCCATATGGGATGTCAGCACTGCAGGCCAGGGCTGAAGGTTATAACCTTCAGCCTACTGTGCCACAGCACCGCCCCAGATATAAAATTATAAGTAGAATGAAAACCAGAAACCTTGGTAGGTGTACCCCTATTTCCTCTTACATAGGGATATTTTCACTGCTCCCATCTCTTCTGTGGCTCAGCTGGCCATGTAGACTGGAAACCTACTGGGTGTGTCTGCCCTGGGGTCCTAATGACCCCAGGTCTGCCAAGTTTTCTAGAACTCCTGCACTGCTGACAGTGAGTTTGTGAGTTTGTTGCCAAGAACATCTCCTCTAGGCATCATGGAAGGATTTCTCTGCAGTCGGCTCAGCGAGCACGTTATGCTGGATCAGTTGGTATAAGCAAAAATCTATAGGGACCCAGAAACAATAATCTTTTGTTAGGGAAAGAAAAGGAGGAGTTGTGGATGCCTTCTTGGAGTGGTAGTTTTTGAGCTGAGACTTAGAAGAGACAAACAGGTGTGGAAGTGGGGGGAAGGGGCTATCCCAAAGGCTACAGCATGAATAGCTGCAGAAATGGGACCAATTCCAGAAAAAGCACCCCACACTTAGCACTAGGAGCCTGACATTTGTATTAGCTCATTTCATTCTCATGACAGATCCATGTGCTAGGCATGTTTCCACCTTGATTTTGCAGCTGAGAGAACTAAGGCACAGAGAAGTTAAGGGACTGTCTCAGGTCACCTGGCTAATAGGGGCAGAGCAAGAATTTAAGCTCGTCTTCTCCCAGAGCCCATGCTTGTCACCGTGACACAGTACTAACCGAGTAATAACCAGTGACAGCCCTTGAACTTCTCTCAAGATCCCATGGTTTCCCGTGCTCCCTCTCCCCATGCCTGCCATCACTGTCGCCTTGCAGAGTCGGCCTCCTTTTCTGTTCCCAGCCTGTTCCATCTCCTCCATAACTCTCAGGGCCCTGTGGTCTCTAGCTGTGCCTGCCCATCTGCTTCCTGCTAATATATGCACTTGTTTCACTAAGTTACAGCTTAATAGCTTCATCTATCTATCATCTATCTGCTTTAATGAATTTTCTGAAAATAATATATACCAGTAGTAAAAAATTCAACCTGAAAAATATAAAGAATGCAAAATATCCCTCCAAGTCCCACCCAAAAAGGTAATAATTTTGAAATGTTGATGAAGGTCTCTCCAGGTGTTGCTATAAATGGGTATATATGTGTTACATATATAACTGTGATCATTCTGTACATTAGTGTGTAAATTAGTGTGCTTTTCATTACTGCTGTAAGATACCCAAGATAGGCTAACTTGACAAATAAAAGGCATTTATGGGGTTCTTAGGTTTGGAAGCTAGAAAGTACCAGATCGAGGAACCCCAAAGGTTTAGACTCTGGTGTCAATGTTGGGTGTGCATGCCAAGTATGGGAGATTATTATCACCAAGCAGGAAGCCAGAGTGAGTGTGGTCCCACAGTCCCTTCTGAGGGCTCACTCCCCATTACCTTCCACTAGACCTTACCTCTTAAAGGGCCTGCCACCAAACGAGGACTGAGCCCCAACACCTGGGAGACAAACCATGGCCAAACCATAGCAGTAGGCAACCTGCTTCCTTCACCAACAATAGAGCCTGGACATCTTCCTGTGTCAATAAATACAGATGTATTCAAAAACATCATTTGAAATCCTATTTATGTATTACTATCCTTTATTTTAGTATTCTTTATTATTTAAAAGTTTTTAAAAAGACTTATTTATTTGAAAGAGTTACAGAGAGAAAAGGAGAGAGAGAGAGAGAGAGAGAGGACTTCCATCCACTGGTTCACTCCTCAGTTGGCCACAACGGCCGGAGCTGAGCTGATCAGAAGCCAGGAACCAGGAGCTGCTTCTGGGACTCCCACATGGGTGCAGGGCCATCCTCTGCTACTTTCCCAGGCACAGTAGCAGGAAGCTGGATTGGAAGTGGAGCAGCCAGGACTAGAACTGGCATGCATATGGGATATCGGTGCTGCAGGACAGGGCTTTAACTCACTGTGCCACAGTGCCAGACCCCATCATTTTTAAATTTGAACATTTTTTTATTATCTTTTACTTTTTTAGAGAAAAAAATTTCAAGGCTAGACTCTGGAATTTTCAGGGGATTGTTCATTGTTTTTTTCTTGCCAGTAAGAAATCCATTGCCAATGTAGCTTTTAATGGGCTTACAGGCAGGCGTGGGGAGAGTTCCCAGCAGGTCTCTAGGGCCATAGCAATAGGGAGTCATGGAGGAGGTAACTTTTACTGACATTTGGAGAAAAGGGCAATCAGATTCTGGACTACACAGTTCTCAAGAGGAATCCAGAGTGAAACTAGCAAATACTGCTTGACACATTGAGTGTGGCTATGTTTCCAAACTGTTGTACTCATGTTGGATTGCTGTTTCCTTCAAAGCACATATGCAAAGAAGAAGGAGACTTGCAGGACCAACAGTTCTGCAAGTGAAAACCGGCCTTCGTGTTCTTTCTTTCCTCCAAATGTGACAAATACAGATTATTTCACTGTTGAAGTGGAAGCAGAAAATGCAGAAGGTATAGTGAAATCTTATGTGACAGAGTGGCACACAGACGCCATAGGTAAGTGCTGTTTGATATTAGAATATGCTCTTTACTGGAGAATTACTGCATTTTTAAAAAAAGAGACGTCTATGGATTCAAGTGTAGACTCAAAGCTCCAGCGTATAATAGGTACACATTTTGAATACACAGAAAATTCGTCATCTTAACAACAGAAGCAAAGGAGGAAGGAAGAGAAGAGGGAGGGAAGGAGAAAAGAACTGACCAAATAAGAGAAAAGGAATGAGAAGCAAGACTTACCTTACTGACTACGGATTTCCTCTTGCAATTTGTATCACAAATTGTACTTAAAGGAAGAAAAAGCTCCCCCAACCCAAATCATCACTGTTCTTGAAGGAAACAAATAAAAAATTAAAAAAAAAATTGTTTCACTAGGCCAGCACTGCGGCTCAATAGGCTAATCCTCTGCCTGCAGTGCCAGCACACTGGGTTCTAGTCCAGGTTAGGGAGCCCGATTCTGTCTGGTTGCTCCTCTTCCAGGCCAGCTCTCTGCTATGGCCAGGGAGTGCAGTGGAGGATGGCCCAAGTGCTTGGGCCCTGCACCCCATGGGAGACCAGGAGAAGCACCTGGCTCCTGGCTTTGGATCAGCGCCGTGCGCTGGCCAGCTGTGGCTGCAGCGGCCATTGGAGGGTGAACCAACGGCAAAGGAAGACATTTCTCTCTGTCTCTCTCTCACTGTCTACTCTGCCTGTCAAAAAAAAATTGTTTCACTAATTCTATTCTGACCTTTTAAGTTCTTTTCCAAAAATTTACTTCACAATATATGTATGTGTATGTATATATATATATATATTTAAGATTTATTTATTTATTTGAAAGAGCATCATACAGAGAGAGAAGAGATCTTTCATCTGCAAGTTCATTCCTCTAATGGTTGCAATAGTCAAAATTAGGCCAGGCTGAAGCCAGGAGCCAGGAGCCAGGAACTGCTTCTGGGTCTTCTTCATGGGGGGCAGGAGCCCCAGCAATTGGCCCATCTTTGCCGTCTTCCCAGGCATATTAGCAGGAAGCTGGGTCAGAAGCAAGAAGCAGGAACTGAACAGTTGCTCTGATCTAGGACACTTCCTTCACGAGCAGCAGTTTAAGCCATTATGCCACAATGCCAGACCCCAACACATAGTTTTTAAATAATAGCTTTAGTGAGTTGCAATTCATACATACAAAGCTCACTTTTTTTTTTTTGGACAGGCAGAGTTAGTGAGAGACAGACAGACAGAGAGAAAGGTCTTCCTCCATTGGTTCACCCCCAAATGGCCACTACGGCCGGCGCTGTGCCGATCCAAAGCCAGGAGCCAGGTGCCTCCTCCTGGTCTCCCATGTGGGTGCAGGGCCCAAGCACTTGGGCCATCCTCCACTGCCTTCCCGGGCCACAGCAGAGAGCTGGACTGGAAGAGGAGCAACTGGGACAGAACCAGCGCCCCAACTGGGACTAGAACCTGGGGTGCTGGCACTGCAGGCGGAGGATTAGCCTGGTGAGCCGCGGCACCGGCCTAAAGCTCACTTTTAAAAAATATAAAACTTTATGGTTTTTAAAATCATTTTCACATATTTGGGCAAACATCACCAGTGTCTAATTCCAAACATTCTCACAGCTTCATGGAGACTCTCCATGTCCATTAGTGATCAATCTCTAGTCGTTCTCCACCCTTCCCCCCCCACCATTAATTTATTTTCTGTCCATATAGATTTGCCTATTGGAGGCTTTTCATGTAAATATAAGAATATAATATATAGCCTTTTGCATCTTCCTTCTTTCATTTAGCATAATATTTTCAAAGTTCACTCATGTTACAACATGAATTAGGATTGCATTGCTTTCTATGGCTGCAAATACTATTCCACAGGGTTGCTCTAGCTCATTTCGTTTGCCCAGACATCAGTTGATTGATGTCTGGGCTATTTCTACTTCTTGATTGTTGTGATGCATGCTGCTTTGAAAAATTGTATACAAAGTTTTGTGTGGACATAAGTTTCAGTTCTCTTAGATAGACATTGAAATTGCTGAATTACATGGTAACACTATGTTTTACTTTTTGAGTTCCTAATATTTAACAAAATAGCTGCACCATTTAACATCCCCAGAAGCAATTTGCAAAGATTCTAATTCCTCCAGGTCCTCACCAATACTTGTCTCTGTCTGTCTGTTTTATTATAGCCATCTTCGTGGGTCTGAACTGGTGTCTGTCTCATTGTGCTTCTGATTTTCATTACCCAGTGACTAAGATGTTGAGCATCTGTCATGTGCTTATCGGTCATTTGTATATCTCCATGGAGAAATTTTCATTCACATCCTTTGCCCAATTTTAGTTGACTTGTCTTTTTAGTGTTGAGCTTTAGGAGTTCTTTATATATTCTCAGTACAAGTTCTTTATAAGATATATGATTTACAAGTATGTTTTCCCTTTCTGTGAATTGTCTTTTTAATTTATCAATGTTGTTCTTTCAAACAGGAAAACAAATGATTTTGATAACAACAGTTTTGTTTAAAAGATATACAAGGAGCTGGTGTTGTGGCACAACAGGTTAAGCCACTGCCTATGATGCTGGTGTCTCACATGAGCGCCAGTTTGAGTCCCAGCTGCTTGGCTTCTGATCCAGCTTCCTGCTGATGAGCCTGGGAAAGCAGCAATAGATAGCCCAATTACTTAGGCCTCTGCCACTCAGGTGGAAGACCTGGATGGAGTCCTGGGTTCCTAGCCTTGGCTTGTACCAGCCTTGACCTTTGTAGCTGTTTGGAGGAGTGAACCAGCAGATGGGGTATCTCTGTCTCTTCCTCTCTCTGTCACTCTGCCTTTCAAACTAACAAATCTTTAAAAAAAAAAAAAAAAGATGGAGCCAGCGCTGTGGAGTGGTAGGTTAAGCTTCTGCCTACAGCACTGGCATCTAGTATGAGCACTGGTTCATGTCCTGGCTGCTCCTCTTCCAATCCAGCTTTCTACTATGGCCTGGGAAAGCAGTGGAAGTTGGCCCAAGTGTTTGGGCTCCTGCACCCACATGGGAGACCCAGAAGAAGCTCCTGGACCAGCTCCAGCTGTTGTAGGCATTTAGGGAGTGAAACAGAGGATGAAAGACCTCTCTCTCTGTCTCTGTCTGTAACTCTACTCTCCAATAAATAAATAAATCTTTCAAAAAAACATATGCAACTATATACACAGAAAATAGACTGGAGGGAAATACACCAAAATGTTAGTAGGTTTATCTCTGGTTGATGGTTTATGGATTATTTTAAAATTTTCTTTGTGTTTTTTCTGTAGTATAAAATTTTTCTGTAATGAAAATATGCTAATCCTATAACCAGAAGAACAGCTATTTTCTTTTCCTTTTTTAAAAATTATTTATTTGAAAGAGTTACAGAGAGGCAGGGAGAGAGAGAAAGAAAGAGGAAGAGAGAGGTCTTCCATCCGCTGGTTCACTCCCCAATTGGCTGCAATGGCTGGAGCTGTGCCGATCTGAAGCCAGGAGCCAGGAGCTTCTTCCAGATCTCCCACACAGGTGCAAGGGCCCAAGGACTTGGGCCATCTTCTACTGCTTTCCCAGGCCATAGCAGAGAGCTGGATCAGAAGTGGAGCAGCTGGGACTTGAACCCACGACCATATGGGATGCCAGCACTGCAGACAGTGGCTTTACCTGCTACACCACAGCATGGCCCCAAGAGCAGCTGTTTTCAATGAAAGAAATTTGGGTTTAGAATGTTTGCAGTGTGCAAAGTAAATCAGATTTTTATCTAGTGAGTAGTTCTTCATCTAGGATCAACACAAGGCAGGCCTGGGAGAGGGGAGCAGAGAAGGGCCACAGCCGGTTTCTGCTGCTGTGGTTTCTTTTTACCTCCCTTCTGTCTGGCACAGGATATTGAAAGGTGAATGTGCAGGGAAGTTGCAGAAATCTATCCTATGGGACATTGCTTGTGGGGAGGTGGGTGAAGTGGCATCCCCTGTGCACTGCCTTCCTCCTTCCATCTGTATTTAGCAAGCCTAACACGTGTACTGTGTTTCCTTTCTAGGCTTCGTTTGTCTCTTGTCTTTTTCCAAAGTTGGGTGCATGTTATTAGCACCTGCTCATCTTTTTGCGAATATGAAAACCGTACGATTTTTATTTTCAGTGAAAACTGAACCACCTGAGATTTTGAGTGTGAAACCAGTTTTGGGCATCAAACGAATGGTTCAAGTAAAATGGAAAGCACCTGCGCTGGCTCCTGAGCCACCCAATTTCTCATACAGACTTCGATTCTGGACCGTCAATAGTACAAGTCGGGTAAGTTGTGCTGAAAATGTTGTTAGAGGACCCAAGGAAGAGACTCATTAACAGCTGTCTTCGACCAGGAATGGCCTTTTCACTTTGTCCTTTGAAAACGCAAGAGAATTGATCACGAGAACTTTGCTCCCCAGTTTTCCATTCAGACCCTTTAGAGAGGAAAGGACAGGGTTCTACCACAGGTGTTCTGCATCCTGAGCCCAGGGATGGGGTGATGACTGGGGTTGGCTGTCACAGAGTCTATGATCTGACCATTTTATTTTCTTTTTGTGAAGTAGAAGACACATTTACAGAAGCAAGCAAAACCTAACTATTGTATGTAACACGTTATCATGAAGTCACACTGGTGCACAAACCACCTGCTTAGCTTTTCCAAGGATTGCCTCTCTTCTCCTTGGAGCTAGCTACTATCCTTTTTTGGTTTTCATATAATTGCACCACTTAAGACTGCATCCATGAAAAATGATAGTTCCAGGGACTATGCTTCTGTCCTTGGCCAATGAAGTTCCTGGCAGAAATAGAATCCATACATTTTGTATTTGTGTGTGTGTGTGTGTGTGTGTGTGTGTGTGTATGTTTGGCTTTTTCTCCCAATAGTGTGCTTTGAAGACTCATTCATGTTTAAATTTTTTTGAAAGATTTATTTATTTGAAAGGCAGAGTTAGAAAGATAGAGATAGAGATGTCTTCCACCCACTAGTTCACTCCCCAAATGGCTGCAACAACCGGGGCTGGGCCAAGCTGAAGCCAGAAGCTTCATCCGGGTCTCCCATCATGGGTGACAGGGACTCAAGCACCTGGAACATCCTCTGTTGCTCCCTCAGGTACATTAGTGGGAAGCTGGGTCAGAAGTGGAGCACCCAGGATTCAGACCAAACCAGTGCTCATCTGGGTTGCTGGTGGCTTTACCCACTGTGCCACAATGCCAGCCCCAAGATTCATTCATGTTATATAAGGCTATAGTTTATACATCTTGATTGCTGTGTAGTACTCCATGACTTTAATTTGCATGTACTTGAGTTTTAATGAGATTTTCGTGTGCTTACTGGACATTTGGATTCCTTCTTTCTGAAGTACTGATTTAAATCCTTCACATTTTTTTTCTATTGGGTAGTCTGATTTTTTATTTGACATGTAGGCATTTCTTTTGTATTCTATTTATATACCTTTATACAATTTTTATTTATTTTTATTTTATTTGAGAGGCAGAGAGACTAGAGAGAGAGAGACAGAGATCTGCCTGCTGGTCTCCCCTCTTGCCTTCAAATGCTTGCAACAGGTGGTGCTGGCCAATTAGTTTCTTGAACTGCCTCCCAGAGTTCTCATTAGTAGAAAGCTGGAGACAGGAGGCAGATCTGGGAATTGTACTCAGGCACTCTGGCATGGGTGGCAATTGTCTTAACCACTAAGCCAAATGCCTGTTCCCAAACTCGCCTTTGCGTGTGGTTATGTAAGCAAGCTTCTGCGAGAAAACCTAATTACCATGGCATTCATTCAGCCTTCTTTTTCCTCTTGCCCAGGGGGAGACATGAGATTCTTCCCATTGCTGGCACCCACAGGCACTATGCCCGTTACGCTCTCTCCTCCTCTAGAGCTCTTTCAGAAAAGAATATGTGTCAAGTTTCATTGGTCATTGGATTTTGGCCACTTCTTTCAGTTTCCTTTCTAAACAGCAGTGGGACCATTGTCTTAGAACCAGGCTCGTAGAGCATTAGACTCCTTGATTTGTAAGTTAAGGAACCCCTAAGTCAGACAGTTCCCTGCATAGCACAAGCTCCCCTCCCCTCATACACGATGGTCTCCGAGAACCAGCGGAACTTCTGGGGTGATCTCCTGGCAAGCAGCCCTTGATTCCTCCTCTGTGTCTGGGCCCAGAGCCAATGCAGGCTCTGGTGTAGGACTGGACAAGAAAACGAAAGTGACTGAAGTTGCTAGACCATGCACAACACTAATGGAGGGCAGCAGGTGTGAACTGCTCCCACTCGCGGCGTTCTGCACCCACCTCTTTGACAAGACCTCTTGTGTCTATACCCATCTTTCGTTCCTTCCTGCTCTCCTCCAGGATGTGAGATGGAGGTGGCATGTGCAGCCCCTCACTCTCCTTTCTAGATCCAGCTAAACTCAACCCAACTTACTCCAACCTTCTGACAGTGGCTCCCACTGTTGATGGAGAAATGTCCAAATGGTTAACCCTCTGAGACCTGACCCCTCTCAACCGTTCCATCATCTTTTGTCTCGCCCCTGGCTCTCTGGTAAGTCGGAGTTGCATCCCTTACATCATGCTTCGTTGTTACTCAGTGCCTCTGCTCCTTTCCCCCCCACATTTGTATTTCAGGACTGGGGTCCGAATCTTTTCCTTCTGAGGCCCTGTGCAAGGTGCCCCTCCTCTGTGGTTTCTGTCATTGCACGTAGCAGTGAACACATTTATACTGATCTCTTCCCCTAGTTAAACCAAGTCTCTCAAATGCAGGGAACTTAGTTTTTATCTTCGTGTTCCCTTTGTCTGCCACAAGTCTGTGATCAATAAGTGTTTGTTTAAACTAAACCATGTAAAATTTATCCTAAAATTCCAACATGTCGATGCAACAAGACCTGTTCTTGTATGGGTTATAGAGTCCTTGCTTGTACCCCAAACTATTAAGTCCTTGAAACTCTCCTGTAAATGAGGCTTTGCTATCCCCAATTTTATAGATTAGGAAACTGAGGTGTAGAGAGCTTCAGTGACCTGTCAGATCACAAAGTTTCTAAGTTGCAAACCTAAGCCCTAAGTTTTCTGATTCTAAATTTATCATTCTTGTGAGTGTGCCTTCAGCAACCTCCAAACCTTCCTGTAGCTCTAGTCTAAAGGGATTATACTTTTAAAAAAAGATTTATTTATTTACTTGAAAGAGTTTATTGAAATTTATTTATTTACTTGAAAGGCAGAGTTACATACACACACACAGATTTTTCACCCACTGGTTCATTCCCCAAATGACCATGAGCCTGGAACTCCTCCAGCTGGTGCAGGGCCCTATGTATTTGGCCCATTCTCCACTGCTTTCCCAGGCACAGTAGCAAGGAGCTGGAATGAAAGTAGAGCAGTCAGAACCTGCACTGGTGCCCGTATGGGATGCCAGCAAAGCAGGTGGCTGCACTCATTGAGCCACAGTGATGCTGGCCCCATAGAGTTTGCACTTCCATATGTAATGAAACCATGTGAACATTCTAGAAAGGGGTCTCCAGAGTGTTTTAAGAATTTGACTTAGGCTTTGCACCAAACTTCTGATTCATCTCTGAAGGCACTTTGGATGAGCTAAGATTTGGCACAGAGCACAGACTGTTGGCCTTGACCCCGATGCAGCCTACTAGTGTTTCTAGGACTGTACAGCCTGTGTTGAGGTGGGGCACTTTTCCTCTCAGCCTGCCTGTGAAGGAGCTTCTGATCCCAGATCGTGGGAGGGCGAACAGCACCTTGGCGAGATGAAAGCCGGAGGAGAAGGAGCAGGCACATCGGTCGAAAGACCAAGTAGCTTTCCCGGTGTCCTCTGAGGCTGGCGCGGGGAGAACAGGCTTGCAGGAGCACTGGAGAGACCTTTTGGAGCCGGAGCATGGCCGTGAGAACACCAGGCATGCGCCGAGGGTGAGAGCCAAGCGGCAGGAAAATTTAGCAAGGTTTTTTAGCAAGGATTATTATGCATTTTACAAAGCATGGAAAGTCAAATAGTAGTGTGGTGCCTATGGATCGTTTTTATTTTGCATTACTTAGGGAGGATGCCATGTGTTTGGGCTTCTCCCATAGTCTTAATCCTGTTCCAGCTGGGCCCATAACAAATGACAAATTGTCCCAAGCTATGCGCTCATAACTCTGGACAGCTGCCACATTGTTGCCAGGGCCACCGGGAAAAGGACACTCGGGGAATCTGGAGTTCAGCAGTGAGCCTGCCGTGGCCTCTGATCCTACCTCCTCACTCCAGGCGCTCACTGGGCTGGGAGTCCACGAGTGGCCGGGATCCTCAGCTTTCTTCCTTTACTGTGCTTCCTCCTTTCGCTTGATTTCCTTTAGGTCTGGGAGCTGAAAATGAGGTACCACTTTTCACACCTGTTACATACATGTAAGGAGTGACCAGACTTCCTTCTTTCCCAGAGTTCTGTGGGTCTATGCTGTGGGCCTACCAACACAACGCACATGCCTGTCAGTGTGGCTGACTTCTTAAGCAGCTGAACACTTGTGTTTAAGCAATGACTGCTTGGATAGAAATAGCTAAATGTTGGGGCTGGCATTGTGGCACCAGGCAGTTAAGCTGCCACCTGGGACGCCTGCATCCCACATTGGAGTGCAGCTTTGAGTCATGGCTACTCTGCTTCAGTTCCTTGCTAATATGCCTGGGACATGATGGACAAATGGCCCAAGTACTTGAGTTCCTGTCACCCATGCGGGAGACCTGGATGGAGTTCCTGGCCAAGTCCCAGGTGTGGCAGCCATCTGTGGTGTGAACTAGCAGATGGAAGACTTGTCTCTGTTTCTCCCTCTCTCTCTGTCACTCTGCCTTTCAAAAATATTTTAAAAATACAACAAAATAGCTAAATGTAGTTTCTCTCAGAGGGCTAGTTTTATATTAGCTTCTATTAAGATACACTCTCATTTTGTTAATGAGAAACTGATATCAAGAGAGAGGAATTGATTTAGTTACTTTTACCCTCCCGGAGAGAGTGTCAAGGTTAATTTTTACATTCAAACTCTCAAAACTTGTAGTCTTCTCTCTTTCTTTTCTTCTTTTTTTTTTCCTTTTCTTTCCTTCCCTCACTTTTTCTTTTTTTTTTTTCCTTCTTCCCTCCTCTCTTCCTTCCCTCCTTTCATAAATTAAGGGTGGGATTAAAAAAAAAAAAAAAGGCTTATTTCTTTATTTGAAAGGCAGAGTGGTAGAGAGGGGAGGTGGGAGAAAGAGCTCTTCCATCTACTGGTTCACTCCCCGAAAGACCCCAATGGCTAGGTTTGTGCCAGGCCAAAACCAGGAGCTAGGAATTCCATTCTGGTCTCCCACATGGTGGCAGGTACCCAAGCACTTGAGCCACCTTCCGCTGCCTTCCCACCTGCATTAACAGGGAGCTGGATCAGAAGGGGAACATCAGCCCTGGAACTGATGCTCCAACACAGGATGCTGGCGCCACTTTGGGCTTAACCGTCTGTAGCGCAATGCTGGCCCCTGTTGCACAAGCCTCCAGACAGGAAATGGAAGGGAGGTGGTGTGGCTCATGGGATGATTCACACTCATTTAGGTACAAATTGTCCCCAGGCGCTGTGGAAGTTTACTCATGAAAATAATCTCTTTTAAAATGTGAGACATAGAGTAGCTAGTTCTAAAATGGTCAGTAAGTAGGTGTTTGGCTCTCAAATTGTGGCTGGAGATGCCCGTATCGTATATCAGAGAGCCTGGTTTGAATTCCTGCTCCTTTGCTTCCGTTTTGGCTTCCTGCTGGTGCATGACCTGGGAGGCAGCAGGTGCCAGCTCGAGTACTCGGGTCTCTGCCGTCCATGTGGGAGACCTGGGTGGAGTTCTGGACTCCTGGCTCCAGCTTGCCTCAACCCTGGCTGTTGCTGGCATTTGGAGAGCAAAGCAGCAGATGGGATATCTCTGTGGGTGGCCTCTCTGTGTGTCTGTTACTACCTTTCAAATAAAAAATATATACTCAAAATAACATGGCAAGAGAGCATTGAGGGGCGAAAAGGGAAAAGGGAAGGCTGCCAGGTGCTGTCTCCGCCTCCTCTCAGGGCTGTCTCTTGTCTTGTAGAAGAGACTGCAATTCTCCAGCAAAGACTATGCCTACAACCTCGTAGGTCTGCAGGCGTCTACGGAGTATGTCGTGAATCTGCAGTGTATGGTCGGAGGGTCAGCGTTCTGGAGCGACTTGAGCCGAGAAGTAAGGGGAGTAACGGAGGCGGAAGGTAAGTAGCCCAGGTGATTCCGTGTTCTGCTAGCCCTGGGGTGCGGCTGCCTTAGCCTCGGCCTGGGAGGTTTCCTCACATGCTAGGCTTAGAAGTGTGGGCCCTGAGAACCCAGGCCTGCGGAGGCTGCACGTTCCCTCCCCGTACACAGCCACCTGAGCCCTGCAGTGAGCTGTGCTCGTCTGATCGTGTTGGCTGCCTTAGAGCTTTGTATCCAAAGGCAGAGGATTGAGGTTCTTATTCTGTATGTGAAGTGGCGTCATTGCGTTTAAAGGTATCCAGTGACAGGGTAAAGGTCGACTCCCGTAGACCCTGGAACTACTACTGAAAAGGTAAAAGTATGGCCAGCGCAGTGGCTCAACAGGCTAATCCTCCGCCTTGCAGCGCCGGCACACTGGGTTCTAGTCCCGGTTGGGGTGCCGGATTCTGTCCCGGTTGCCCCTCTTCCAGGCCAGCTCTCTGCTGTGGCCCGGGAGGGCAGTGGAGGATGGCCCAAGTGATTGGGCCCTGCACCCCATGGGAGACCAGGAGAAGCACCTGGTTCCTGGCTTCGGATCAGCGCAGTGTGCCTGCTGTGGCGGCCATTGGAGGGTAAACCAAAAGGAAGACTTTTCTCTCTGTCTCTCTCTCTCTCACTGTCCACTCTGCCTGTCAAAAAAATAAATAAAATAAAATAAAATAAATTTTAAAAAAAGAAAAGGTAAAAGTGGAAGAAACGAAATGAAAAGGTCACGTGGGGTTGAGTATTGGGCCTAGTGGGTAAGACACTGGTTAGGATGTCCACATCCCAGGTCACAAAACGTGAGTTCAACTTATTTTTTAATTTGAGAGAGAGAGTTACAGAGAGAGAGGAAGAGGCAGAGAGAAAGTCTTCCATCTGCTGGTTTACTCCCCAAATGGCCACAACGGCTAGAGCTGGGCCAATCCGGAGCCAGGAGCCAGGAGCTAGGAGCTTCTTCTGGGTCTCCCACATGGGTGCAGGGACCCAAACACTTGAGCCATCTTCCACTGCTTTCCCAGGCCATAGCAGAGAGCTGGGTCAGAGGTGGGGCAGCTGAGACACAAACTAGTGCCCATATGGGATGCTGGTACCACAGGTGGAGGCTCAGCCTACTACGCACAGCACCAGCACCAGCACCAGCTTCTTTTTTTACTTTTTTTTTTTTTTTTTTTTTTTTTTACAGGCAGAGTGGACAGTGAGAGAGAGAGACAGAGAGAAAGGTCTTCCTTTGCCGTTGGTTCACCCTGCAATGGCCGCCGCGGTCGGCGTGCTGCGGCCGGCGCACCGCGCTCGTCTGATGGCAGGAGCCAGGTGCTAGGTGCTTTTCCTGGTCTCCCATGGGGTGCAGGGCCCAAGCACCTGGGTCATCCTCCACTGCACTCCTGGGCCACAGCAGAGGGCTGGCCTGGAAGAGGGGCAACCGGGACAGAATCCGGTGCCCCGACCGGGACTAGAACCCGGTGTGCCGGCGCCGCAAGGCGGAGGATTAGCCTGTTGAGCCACGGCGCCGGCCTCTTTTTTTACTTTTTAAGATTTATTTTTATTTATTTGAAAGGTAGAATTACACACACACACACACACACACACACACACACAGATCTGCTGGTTCATTCCCCCAGTTGGCTGCAACAGCTGGAGTTGGGCTGATCCAAAGCCAAGAGCCAGGAGCTTTTTCTGGGTCTCCCACAAGGGTGCAGGGTCCCATGTACTTGGGTCATCCTCCACTGCTTTTCCCAGGCACATTAGCAGGGAGCTGGATCAAAAGAAGAGAAGCCAGGACTCAAACAAGAGTCCATATGGGATGCTGGCACTGCAGGCGGCAGCTTTACCAGCTACACCACGGCACCGGCCCCATGGGTTCAACTTTCAATTCTAGCTCCCTGCTAATGCAGATCCTGGGAGGCGGTTGTGATGGCTCAAGTAATTGGGTTCCTGCCACCCGTGTGGGAGACCTGGATTGAGTTTCTGGCTTTCAGCTTGAGCTCCAGCCCAGCCCCTGCCATTGCAGGCATTTGGGAGATAGAAGCTCTCTTTTCCTCTTTCTCTCTCTCCACCTCTTAACAACAACAACAAAGCCACATGTTTCATGACAGTGAAGGTAAGAGACTGGAATGCTCAGTGACAGTGAAGGTAAGAGATGGAATGCTCACCATGTGTCAGGGACGTGTTTCAAGAATGCTGCTCGCTTGGCTTCAGGCGCTGGGCTGGGCTTCAGTCCCTGCCTGGCTCTGGAGCGGCTTTGGGCAAGGCAGCCTCACTGTTTATTCCCCTTTTCCAGATTGGAATGTAATTTATAAAACTGAGCTTGTAGAACCTGCTTTTTAGTGCTGTTTCAAATATTAAATGAAACAATGTGTTTAGCCCATGATGAGCCTTCACTAAACGTCAGACTTGCTTTCCTTATTATTCGTCCTACTGTTAGTGTCCGTCCTCCGACAAGCCCTATAAAGTATGTATAAAGCCATGCCTATCTGTGAGACGAGGAGGTGGAGTTTCAGAGCTGTGAATAAGTGGCTCAGGCCCCTTAGCACACGTTACTACTCACAAGAGCATTGGCCAGCGCTGGCCCTGAGAGATGACTGATGAGCATTTTATGAACACATTTGTTGTTGGTAGCTGCCCTAACAAATCATGACATGTGGCTCAGAGAAACACAGATTTATTTTCTTGTACTTCTGGAGATCAGAAATCCAAAATCTGTTTCACCAGGCTGAGGTTAAGGTGCTGACGGGCTGTTTCCATCCGGAGACCCTGCAGGCAGGGCGCCTTCTCTTACTTGGTCTAGCCTCCCCCAGCGTTTGCCTGTGTTCCTTGGCTGATGGCCTGTTCCTGGTCGCTCCAACCTCCACTTCCATCATCACCTTTTGTTCCTCTTTGGTCAAACCTCCCCCTGCCTCCCTCTGTGATAACAATTCGGGCTGCCTGGATAGCTCGGGATCATCTCAACCCCATCTGTGATGTCCCTTTTGCCAATAGGGCAACATTACAGTGCCCATGGATTAGGACTGGAACCATATTCCAACCCAACACAAGGAATGAGTGACTAATTAGGAGACTACTTGGCAATGTCCACACATGGTTTTCTGAATCATGGACAAGAAATGCAAACATGCTGACCCTTCCTGCATGCTTTGAAGCTTCACCCATTATGTTTTGTGAGAGACATAGGTTTTAGATCACGAATGCCCCCATGGCCTTTCACATTCCATCTCACAGCCAAGTCCCACACTGGGCTCAATTTCCATGCTCCCTGGTCCATGTGGTAACTAACTCTTCCAGATCCTGGTTCAGTTTCTCATGAGACCAGGCTGGTGTTAACATATGCTTGCCACCTTCTCACAAATGCTCCGCCGTGGGGAACTAACTTGATGCCTTCCAGACTTCCCACTGGAGATGTTCAGGTGTAGCATGGATGACCCCTTGGTGGAGGCAGTTACCGAACCTGGGATTCATGCAGCAGATGGGGAATTGGCCAGACACCCACTGACGGCCTTCTCACCCCGAGATTCTGCTGTCGTACACCGTGCTGCAGCAGGGTAGGAAAGGGCCACAGAAAAGTCAAAGTCACAATGTGCTCCGTGCTTAGAATCATGCCTTCCATGTGATAAGGTCTATCTGCATCTGAAATAAATAAAACCACACGGATAGTTAAAGTTGTTAAAATAAAGCTGGTCAAGATGTGAGTCCCCTGGAAAATGTTTATGAAAATTATGTGACTTGGGAGCACATTTTTTCTGTATTCAGTTTTTTAAATTTATTTTTTAAAGAATATGAATTTCATAAGTACAACTTCAGAAATATAGTTATTCTTCCCACCACATTAGCCCTCCCACCCCTCCTCGAGGCTCCTCTCTCCCTTTGCCAGTCCCATTTTCTATTAAGATTCATTTTCAATTAACTTTGTACACAGAAGACCAAGTCTATACTAAGTAAAGATTTCAATAATTGGCCAATGCCGTGGCTCACTAGGCTAATCCTCTGCCTGCGGCACCAGCATCCCAGGTTCTAGTCCCATTTGGGGTGCCAGTTCTGTCCAGCTCTCTGCTGTGGCCAGGGAGTGCAGTGGAGGATGGCCCAAGTGCTTGGGTCCTGCATCCCATGGGAGACCAGGAGGAAGCACCTGGCTCCTGACAAAAGATTGGCGTAGCGTGCAAGCTGTAGCAACCATTTGGGAGGTGAACCAATGGAAAGGAAGACCTTTCTCTGTTTCTCTCTCTCTCACTAACTCTGCCTGTCAAAAAAAAAAAAAAAGATTTCAATAATTTACACACACACAAATTGTTTGAGAACTAACTGGTTTTAGAGTTAACTCTAAATACAACTCATTGAGGACAGAGGTCCTATATGGGGAGTCAGTGCACTGTGACTCCTGTTAATTTAACCATTAACACTCTTATGTATGATGTCAGTGATCACCCAAGGCTCTTGACATGAGCTGCCTAGACTATGGAAGCCTTTTGAATCCACAAACTCCGTCAGTATTTGGACAAGGCATAAGCAGAGTGGAAGTTCTCTCTCCCCTTAGAGAAAAGTACCTTTTTCTTTGATGGCCCCTTCTTTCCACTGGGGTCTGGGAGCACATTCACATTCTGCAGACATCATCTCAGAGGGCCAGCAAAGACAAACATAAATGTTTACAAATATCAAAGAGCACACAAATGGCACAGTAAAGAATGACCTACAGATCATAATCTTTTGGAATTGTCAGTTTGTATTTTCTGTCATAGCTGAGATCCCTTGTAAAATATGAGAATGAAATTCATATGGTTTCATCCAGCCAATTCTCCCCTTCCTCTGCTATAGCGCTGAACAGGTGACAGGAGAAGCAGCAGCCGTCAGGTGCCACACCTGTGACCAACTCTTATTTCTGGCCTGTCACTGTTCTTTTCTGCTGCCACTGTGGCTCAGTCTTCAGCTTCCTTAGCTAATTACAGCCCAGCGACTCCCTGATGTCACTCTTCTCAACCATTTTGCTGTCAGAAACAGAATTTTCTATTTCGTCTGATTTATTACTTCTAAGAGCTTGGCTAAAATTAGTCAGCAAAGCCCTGGCTGCTGGTGTTCTGTGCCTTTGATAATTAAACCAAACCAACCCTGACTTACCAAAGGCACCACTAGAGAACTCCAGCTTTTGTTTGTACTCATTTTTCTCAATATCCCGGCTAAAAATGCACATTCCTATTTGCATAAAATACTAGTTTCCCCTTTTCCAATTCATAAACCATTTGTTTCCCTATTTCACAAAGAAATGCCAGTTAACACACTCTACCTCGTGCCTTTCTAATTGTTTGAAAACTTACATTCTAAGTTGAACGTTAAGGACAACCTATTTTCTTCTGGATTTCAAGATACTGATGACCACGGTTATTTACCTACATGTAAGCATGTGACTATTTATCTACTACATGTGCTATAATTCATTTCAAATCCTGGCTTGGTTACTTAAAAGCTTATGATATCAGGCAGTTGCTTAATTTCTCTGCTTCAGAAATAGGGATGGGTCTGGCATTGTGGCACGGGGGGTTAAGCTGCCGCCTACAACACTGGCATCCCATATGGGCACCGGTTTGAGTCCTGTTGCTTTACTTTTGATCCTGCACCCTGCTAATGCACCTGGGAAAACAGCAGAAGATGGACCTACAAGTACTTAGCTCCTGCAGCAATGTGGGAGACCAGTATGAAGTTACTGGCTCCTAGCTTTGGCTTAGCCCACCTGTTGAGGCCATCTGGGGGAGTAATCCAACAGTTGGAAGATTTCTCTGTCTCTGCCTCTCTCTGTAAATCTAGCTTTCAAATAAATAATTTTTTTCTTTTTTCTTTTTATATTTTTTAAAATTTCATTTTTAAATTTTTATTATTTATTTGAGAGTTAGACAATGAGAGAGAGACAGAGAGAAAGGTCTTCTTTTTGTTGGTTCACCCCCCAAACAGTTGCTACAGCTGGCGTGCTGCGCCAATCTGAAGCCAGGAGCCAGGTGCTTCCTCCTGGTCTCCCATGTGGGTGCAGGGCCCAAGCACTTGGGCCACCCTCCACTGCCTTTCCGGGCCACAGCAGAGAGCTGGATTGGAAGAGGAACAACCGGGACAGAATCTGGCGCCCCGACTGGGACTAGAACCCAGGGTACTGGCGACACAGGCAGAGGATTAGCTTATTGAGCCACGGTGCCGGCCAAGTCACCTAAAATTTAAAAGGTCCCTGAAGATAACCTCTTAGTCCCAAGGAACTTCGAGGCTGGCCTCAGTGGTGGATCCCATTCACTGTGCACCTAATAACAGTATCTCCAGCCTTGCAACTGCCTTAAGAAAGGATTCAAGGGCAACAATTGCCACTCCAGTTGGGGACATTTCCTTTCTTCTCCAAATCAGAGACCACCAGCCCTCTGGATGATTCTTGAGAACTCTCTGTTTTCCTCTCCTGGGTCATTCTTTAATCAGCAGCTCAGCATCTTGACATTTCAAGTACATGTCAGAGTATTCAACCGTAGCTTGCCAGTGAACCATCCTTTAACAGACTTGCTTGTGGCATGTGATATGAGACATAGTCCAGTGAAATGCAGCTCCCTTGCTTTTATGAGGTTTTCTCTCAGCATGGTTAGATAATCAGGAAGCTGTACAGCTGGACTGTGTAGTCCTAGACTACACTGTTTCCTCAAGAGAGGCATGAGTCATGACTTAGGCCCTTGGGTTTGATGGAAAGCAACCATGAGAAATGCATGTATGCAATGTTTCTGTGCTTGGGCTCAGCTGGGCTTACAGATGTTGGCCTTTATGTTATCCTAGGTTCTTTTTGACAGGATACATATGACAAATTCCATTTATGAATTCAGCGTTCACAGTCAGAACTTGGTTGCCTCTTCATATGAATTTCTATGTTTCCTGTTTATTGGACCATGAGAAATAGGCAACTCATTCTGATTCTTCCTTACTTTTCCTATAATTAAGCAAGCATGAAACTTAGAGCTTGGGAAGATACCTAGTACAGATCATTTTCCTGTTCCCTTCTTATTTATTTTTTCTTGTATTTTATAATAAGTGTGCAGTTTCCTCTCTCTCTGGAAGTACACATGTTATTAATTATACTCACACATATACAAATCTCCTTAACAGCTATCAGTGTCATTCCAAGCTTTCTGTAGATACAAGTTAAATCTTAGAGAATGTGGAATGATCACATTTCGATCTAGATTTGGGTAATAGATTATATTCAGTGGAGTCTGTTGTACTTTTATCTTAAGTCATCATACCCAGGAGCAGTTTTCTTTCTTACCCTTGGTGGATTCCAGTCTTTCAGCCATAAAACAAGGACCCTGTTAGTGATAACAAAGCTGCTATTCCTCCCCGTCCTCCTTAGTCTTCCTTGATCTCAAGCAAATCCTCCCCAGCACCATAGTCCAAGCAGGTGGCCCAGCCAACTCCCCTATCTCCTGTTGCAACTCCCTGTTCTCTGAGTTCAGCACCTCACTCTCGTTCCTTACAGCTCCATACGGCCTGGAACTGTGGCGGCTCCTGAGACCAGCTGAGGTGGATGGAAAAAGGCCAGTGCGGCTGCTGTGGAAGGTGACCTCGTCAGGGTTATTGTTTTTTCGGGTTTTTGTTTTTTCCTGTTTAAAAACCTTTGGTCTCTTACCTCTCTAAATGCTGTGATTCATGAAATTTTGCCTCCTGAATTTCCTTCCCTAGAGGCTTTATGATGCCCCACGTCTCACAGTGGCTGTCCAGCTCAGCTGAGTTCACAGGTCGCCTTGTAGATGGCTCCAGGGCACATTAGAGACTCCTTCCTCTTTGGTCTGAGGCTATGACATTTAGGGCAAGTTCAAAGTCCAAGTGTAGCAGGTGCCATGTCCTTCTCGATGAAACCATCCCTGGCCCCACCAGAAGGCAACGTAAGAGTCTGCAGCTCCAACTCCACGTCTTGGAGGAGCACTGGCTGGGGACAGCTCACCAGTGGGTCATTGCCAATGGACATGTCACATGTGTCCCACTGAGTATTGGGGTATGTGCAAAGACAAATGGTCTTTCCTGGAGTGTGGGCCTGGGAGTGAGGAACAAGGAGAAGGCAGGTGGGTGATGTTGGGAAGAGGAGATGGGAAAAGAAAGTGGGAAAGGACAGAAAAGGAGGAGGAAGAGGGAATAAACAGGAAAGGAAAAGGGCAACTAGAGAAAACAACCTAGGAGAGAAATACCAGGGAGGTTAGGAGAAAAAAGAGTGGGAAGAGAGGCCTGAGATGCGAAACACCTTCGTGTGTCTCCAGAATTCTTAGGAAAGCCCAGCTGAGTTTAACACATTCTGAAAATAGAGACATGGCTCTGCTTTCCTGTGTAGCATTAAATCCCCAGGATTTAGGGTTGGAGCACCCTCTTGCCCTTGGCTCTCTGCCTTCACCCCCCCCCCCCCCGGGCTAGGGGACACCCTCAAGTTGCAGAAGCTGTGGCTTGGGGAAGCACAACTAGTGGAGTTGGGAAGTCTTTGCAAATCAATCCCAGGTGCTATGCTTTCTTCTCCTTTGTCAAGAATGAAACTGATGACTTAGGAGACGAAAGGACAAATGACATTACACACGTGTGGCTTTAGCTACATAGCAGCGGCTAGAGGTCATGCAAAATAGTTGAGATGGACTTCAGTGTCCTCCTCCTTCTTTTCGCCTGTGGATTGACTTTCTTTTTGCCTCAAGAGGAGACTTTTCAAAGAATTTAAGTTGGTTAAAAAAAAAACACAGGTACTAAAATTCTCTAAAATTGGAGTGTTCATTGCACGGCTCTGAATATACTGAAAACCATCGAATTGCAGACTTAAATTTTCTGGAATGTGAATTATATCCCAAAAAAGCTTCTATTTTTAAAAGAGAATGGGTTGTCTCGAGAGAGAAAGATCCTAGTCACCAGGGAGGAGCCAGTGTATCTGTTAGGTGGCGTCAAGGACAAAATGACTCCTAAAACCCTGTCTGACCTTGCATTTAGTCCTTCTGATCCATCTCCGTGCGTGATTACTAACAAAGTAAACGACTGGGAAGCCCTAAATTCTTGGGAACTACTCAACACGTTGACACTTAGACAACACATTTTGTTAGTGAGCCAAGGTTCAACTCTGAAAACAAGAATGTGGATGGGAGCCCTGGGAGTTCCACTGTAGTTAGGGCAGCCCTCAATGTTTTATTCATCTCAGCTCTTAGTCCTCTGCCAGGCCGGGAGTACTTAGTGCTGGGAAGTTGGCTTCCTCCCTAGGGAGGAGTGATGTGGAGATAACAGACACAGGTGTGGGTATTATCTAATCCTTGGAGGCCTCTAGGCAAGAGATGACCCCAGGGAGAGACCAGACTTGGGATATAAGCAAAGGGGCAGTGGTTCTACTTTCTAGCTTTTTCCTCTCTGCCCTTGTGGAATGGATTGAAAGATACAGCCAGAAGGTACCGGGGTGGCTTACTTTCTCTAATTCAAGCATCCACCTGATTGAGCCTCATGGAGTTGGCTTATGCAAAGGTTTGATACCAAGGAACCATTGAGTAAATCCATCACTGGCACTTGGAGGGTTACCAGCACAGCATCCTGGAGGAGGATGACTCGTTTGCAGTTTAGCATCTATTGATTAACATTACCCCTACCACCATCCCGACCACGCTACACTGCATCAGTGCCTCTCTCTTCTGAATCAATCTCTCTCTCTCTCTCTCTCTTCCTTTTTTTTCGGGTGGAGAGAGTGACGATAAATTTTATTTCAGAAAGCAAGAGGAGCCCCAGTCCTGGAGGAAACACTTTTCTACAACATACAGTACTCTCCGGAAAACAATTCTAACCTCACAGAGACAGAGAACACCACGGACCAGCAGTTCGAACTGCGTCTGGGGGGCGAGACCTATTGGGTGACTGTGATGTCTTACAATTCTCTTGGGCCTTCTCCAGAGGCCAAGCTGAGGATCCCCGCTATCCATGAAAAGCGTAAGTAGGACAAAAACTTTCTCCTAGGGGCCTGGCCCCATTCAGTTGGCTAAGGAGCAGTCTACATCCTCTCAAGGCTACCTGTTTCTCTGAATCAAAACAAAACACAAAAAATGGAATGATGACATTTTAGATTGGTGCTGAGGGGGACAGAATCTGCTGGTAATTAATGAGCCTGTTGACAAAGTCCTTTTTTTAACAAAGCCTGTGTTAAAAGTCAGAAACTTCGTGAATCATAGAATCCAAAGTCATAGGCCTAGAAGTTCTATGTGCAGTTTTATCTGTCTGGTCTCAGTGGGTGTTAACTGGGTTGAGTTAGATAAAATTGCCCTATTTGTCACATTTGTTCTTAGGACTGAAGTTTTTTTGTTTTTTTTTAACTCTTTTCTCCACAAAGGGTATTGCCCACATCCCCAGCCTTGGCTCAAAGCTCTCTTTGCTATTTTCTTCCTTTTCCCCTCCCATGTGACTGTTGAGTTAGGAAGAATTTGGTTAGACTTTTCAATAAATTATTCATTACACTTTTTAAAGAAAGATTTATTTATGTATTTGAAAGAGTTTCAGAGAGAGAGGGGAGACAGAGATAGAGGTCTCCCATACTCTGGCTCACTCCCCAAATGGCTACAATGGCCAGGGCTGAGCCAAGCCAAAGTCAGGAGTCAGGAGCTTCACTGGGGTCTCCCACATGGGTGCAGGGGCCCACACACTTGGGTGGTCCTCTGCTGATTTCCCAGGAGCGTTAGATGGCATCTGGATCAGCTGGATCAGGAGTGGAGCAGCTGGACTCAAACTGGAATGCTGGCACTGCAGAGGACGCTCTACCCTGTACACCACAGTGCTGGCCCCATTCATGACACTTTGATTAAGTAGTTTTTAACATTTTATTGCTTCCAAGCAAATTCTTTATATCATGATTTGGAATAAAATTCCTTCTTTGCTTCTTATTCAAGGAATTGCAAGTAATAGATTTCCTTTTCTTTGCTTTATTTTTTTCTCTATCTCATTTAGTACTAGCTTTCATTTAATATATTTTATCATTTATTTTGTAACAGTTTTCTTCCTCAGTAGGATGCATGTTGTGTGAGAGTAGGAATTTCTGTTTTTCTTCTAAAAATTTATTTGAAAGGCAGAGAGAGAGAGAGAGAGAGAGAGAGAGAGAGGGAGGGAGGGAGGGAGGGAGGGAGGGAGGGAGGGAGAGGGAGAAGAAGAGGTAAAGAGAGAGAGGTGAGAGAGAAGAGATATCTTCCATCCACTGGTTCTCTTCTCAAATGCTTGCAATGGCCAGGGCTGGGATAGGCCAAAGCCAAGGTCTAGGAACACAATCTAGGTTTCCCATGTGAGTGGCAGGGACTCAATTACTTGAGCCATCACTACTGTCCCCCAAGGTCTGCATTAGGAGCAAGCTGGAATCAGGAGTCACAGTTGGGTATTGAACCCAGGTACTCCGACATGGGATGCAGGCATCTTAGCTGGTATCTTACTAATAGGCCAAATGTCTCCCCTTTCTCTTCTATTTTAGAATCTATATCCCAGTGCCTTGAGTAGTACAGACAGTTGGCACAGAGAAGGCGCTCAGTGACTACTTGTCTGAGAATACTGTAGTGAGGGAGTGTTCTCTCCATTTTTCTACTTCTCTTTGCTTAGACCAGCTCTGGGCTTCTCTGCCTGTGCTTTCTTCCTTCTCTGCTCCTTAAACTGAACTCTCTCTTGCCTCATTTTAGAACTCAGGCAGGCCAGTGCCACAGCTCACTCGGCTAATCCTCCACCTGTGGCGTTGGCACACTGGGTTCTAGTCCCAGTTGCTCCTCTTCCAGGCTAGCTCTCTGCTGTGGCCCGAGAGTGCAGTGGAGGTTGGCCCAGGTCCTTGGGCCCTGCACCCGCATGGGAGACCAGGAGAAGCACCTGGCTCCTGGCTTCGGATCAGTGCAGTGCGCTGGCCGCAGTGCACTGGCCGCGGCAGCCATTAGAAGGTGAACCAATGGAAAAGCAGGACCTTTCTCTCTGTCTCTCTCTCTCACTGTCCACTCTGCCTGTTAAAAATAAATAAATAAATAAATAAATAAATCTCTTAGGCATTCCCATTTCTGTGTTTCATGCTGCACTTGAGATTATCTTAGTATTGGATCATGTTCCCCTTACTTCCTGATGTCCTCGTCCCTGATTCTCCAGCACCCTGTTGGTGAAGTTTCACACAGAGGCCCCTGTCATCCATTGTTAATGGGGGAGGAGCTATGACCTCAGAGTGGGAGACAGTGAAGAGTTGGAGATAAAAGAATGGACGTTGGAGCCCAATGCTTTGGATTCAAATCTTTGCTCTTCTACAAAATACCTACCATTAACCTGGGGCAAATTATCTGCTCTCTCTAAACCTTACCTTCTTGCAAATGGAACTACTGGGTAATAATACCTGTCTTATTGAGCTGTTTTGAGGGTCAAATGAGATTGTGCACGTAAAATGCTTTCTTCAGTATTGATTACTAAACTTGTCATTCTTAATAGAAATTCTGAATAATTAAATTCCTATGAGACATAGATCAGCAACTTAAAAAAGTACTACAAAATTACTTTAGTAAGAATTATGTTGACTTCACTTGTTCCCCACCTCCCCAGGTTTGTGACCTTCAGTTACATGGCGAGACTTCAGAGTTTAAGGAAAAATGAAATCTCAGGATAAATTTATTTTACTGTAAAAATTGTGAAATCCAGGCATTCTCTTTTCATAAAATGCGTCTCCATGGGTTTTCTGAGACCCTCCCCCCCATATGCTTGGATTTCAAAAGCAGCATTTCGGGGGCCATCATTATTGCACAGTGGATTAAGCGGCCACTTGCAGTGCTGGCATCCCATATTGGAGTGCCAGTTCAAGTCCTAGCCACTCCACTTAAGGTCCAGCTTCTTGCTAATGCACCTGAGAAGGTAGCAATGATGGCCCAAGTGCCTGGGCCCTGCCACCCATGTAGGAGACCCAGATGGAGTTCCTCACTCCTGACTTTAGTCTGGCCCAGCCTTGATTGTTGTAACTATTTGGGGAATAAACCAATAGAAGGAGATCTCTCTCTCTCTCTCTCTCTCTCTCTCTCTCTCTCTCTCTCTCTCTCTCCCCCTCTTTCTGTCTCTCTCTCCCCACCCATTTCTCTGATGCTCTTTCAAATAAATAAATAAATCTTCTAAAAAGATAACTTTTTATTTATTAGTTGGGGAGAGAGAGAGAAATCTTTTTCCTCTGGTTCAGTCTCCAAAAGCACACAAAAACCAGGGCTGGGCCAGGTCAAAGCCAGGAGCCAGGTACTCCATCTGGGTCTTCCATGCTAGTGTCAGGGGCCCATGTAATTGAGCCATCATCCACTGCTTCCTAGGGTGCACGTTAGCAGGGAGCTGACTCGGAAGCAGAGTCAGGATTTAAGCTCAGGCACTCTTAAGGCAATGTGGGCATCCTAACTGGTGGCTTACCCTACTGTCCCACAACACCCACCCCATCACAAAGTACATTAGCTTTTACTGCCATTTTACCATGCCAGAATTTTACCAAACCGGAATTTTGTTTAATAAAGTAGAAGGCACTGGAGAGTAGTTATAATAGTAATATTTAATGGAAAGCTATCATTATGTATAATTATCATATATTATCTACTGATACGTATTAAGCATAACATAGCTTATCTCATTTAAACTTTGGAATGACCCATAATAGATATGGTTTGATCCATCTTATAGATGATGAGGAGTTCAGAAAAGCTTGATCATTTGTCCAGGGTCTCTCTGGTGGGATTCCAGTCAAGGTCTGCAGGATTCCAAACTGGTGCAATACTTTATCCAGAACCTTTAGTAACACCAGTAACCTTGGTGTTACTAAAATGAGTTAGAATTCTAGCCACAGATGCTGTGCAGTGCTGAGCTGGGCTTATTCACGTCCGAGGGCCTCTGGGTTCCTATCCTTAGTGTGAGGGATTGGGGCAGACAAGCCTGCAGGACAGCTGAATGTCTGCGTTCTGCGAGTCCGCATGGGAAAGCTCAGCCACTTGCATGCTGAGAGACCTGAGGAGGAGGGCGGGACAGAGTCAGGATAGAATCCAGGGTGGGCCAGGACAGCTGGCCACAGGCAAGCGCACCAGCCCGTGAGAACTCTCTCTGATAGACCCAAAGTGACTGGCCTCCTGCTATTGCAAGAAATTCATGGTGTGCACAGTCAGCGCCCCCGGCCCCCTCTCCAGGAAGGGTCAGCGTTTGCCACCATCGCGGGGGACGTGCTGTATGGGAGGTAACTGCTCGTAGAGTCCTCAGTAAGTGATGAAGGACCTGGCAGTAAGTCTTACTCCTCAGCTGCTGGCTTGGGCGCTTCTCTGCAGCACCGTTCCCCTTTGAGGGTTGACTCAGGGCCTCCTGCAACCTTTTCTCTTGCCCCTCAAGGGCTCCTCAGTCCCTGGGGCCCCCCTCTGCTTCAAGCCCAGCTCCTCCTGCTCCTCGGGGCTCTGGGCGTGGTGAGGAGCAGAACGTAGGGTTAGGTTCCAGCGCTGACTTGTCTTCAGGCCAGGGTTTGTGAGCAAGTCATTTATGAAGAATGTGCCTGCAGGGAGAGCAGAGAAGGAACCAGAGGGAAGAGGCCAGGCGAGGGGAAGGCGCGGGCTCCCCTGCTCGGGCTGCCGGGGCAGAGCACCAGCTGCACGTCTTGGAGCAGCAGACACGTGGCGCCTCGGCATTCTGGAGGTTGGGAGTCTGAGATCCGGTGCAGGCTGAGCCTTGCTTCTGCCACAGCCTCCAGGGGAGGCCCCTCCTCTCCTCTTCCAGCTTCCCAGTATTCCCAGGCTTGCGGTAGCTCCAATAATGCCCGTCTCTGCCTTGGCTTTCACACAGCACCTCCCCGTGTGTCTGCTTCTGTGTCCAAATCCCTCTTGACTTATAAGGACACCCCAGGGATATCCAGCTCAGGGCCCATCACCTTAATCCATTCCATCTGCAGCAGGCCTGCTTCCAGATAAGGCCCATTCTGCAGTACCTGGGGGGCAGGGTTCAAATCCCTAACAGGTGCCGTCTGAGATAGGGGGGCGGTGGTTCCTGCAGGGGCATGCTGGAGTGAAGCTGGGTCTTGATTCATTGTCTGAGCTTTGCTTTCCTTTGGACCTGCAGCGTCACCTGTGGAAGGTCAGTCTTCTTAGTCATCAGCTCTCTTACGAGCTCCGTTTCTGGAAACGGGTCAATTCTGGGCAAGCAAAGAAGGTTCAGAAGCCATCAAAGGCCTCGGGTATAGAAAAGGGATTTGCAATACAAGGGTGCGAACCGCACCAACAGGGGCGGCTGCAGAGGCGGCCTTGAAGTTTGCCTGTTTTACAGTTCGGGCATGACAGATGCCAGTGTGCTTGGTGCCCCGGGGGGTGAGTTGGAAGGCCATGATGCAACCTTTTTCTCTTCTTTCAGCATTTCACTGCATCGAGGGCATGCAGGCCAGGCTGGCTCAGGGCCTGCTGGTGGTGGAGTGGCAGAGCTGTGACCTGGAGGTGGACGCCTGGATGGTTGAGTGGGTCCCTGATTTGGACTCAGAGCTTTCCGCCTTGTCCTGGGAATCTGTGTCTGGGGCCAAGAAGTGGACAATCCAGCAAGGTAGCCAGTGTGGGACCCCCCTCCCCCCAGTGCCCTCTGCACAGGCTTTGGGTTCCTGCTCGTCAGTTTTTAAGCATTTGACCAGGGCTGCTAGCTGAAAATGTGGTGGATAGCATTTGAGGAGCTCCCACAAGCACAGAGAAGGGACACGCTTCTTGGCATTTCCTGCGCAAAGCTGGCACACAAAGCTGTTGGTATCAGACCAGGAATCTGGGTGTCACCAGGTGGGAAACACCGTGCAGCACCCACCTTCAGAGAGCCCTTCCTGCATATCTTGAGCATCCTGGGACAACACCAGAGTTTGGATCCCATCTGTCCTACTTAGGACACTTGCTATGGGTCTGGTTGCCCATTTAAGAGCGAGGCCTCTTCTCCAGCTGTTGATACACGGAGTAGCCTTTATATGAAAGTCCCTGCCCAAGTGAGACACATGGAGAAGGCCTCAATCCTGTCCCTCCAACTCAAGGCTAAATAGCAGCATTCTTATTAAGAACTGAGCATGCACAGGGAGGCAGGCCAGCCGTGGGGATAGGACCGGGGGGGGTCTGAGTTCTCCAGGGCTGTTGACAGAAGGGCTGAGTTTTTCTCTGCGGTGCCCCCAAATCATTCGACAAAATCCGTGACGTAGAAGGGACCGGATCTCTTCCTTCTCTCTTCCTGGGTGGCACTGCAATGTTGCCAGAGTGGTACAGGGTTTGATTCCAAGAATGAATCAGAACATCTTAGGTCAAGAGTAGATGTAGAAATCACCCGGTCTAAGCTTGTTTCCCGGAGGAGGAAAGTGCAAAGAAGGGGAGTGTCATCCACGCGTCTGAGGCCACGGCTCTGAGTGCAGCATTCTTTTTACTCTGCGATGCTCTGCATTTATGCTGTTTTCTTCCTTGCTTTTTTTTTTTTTCTTTCAGATAAATTAAAGCCTTGGTGGTGCTATAACATCTCTGTGTATCCAGTGTTGCAAGACAAAGTGGGCGAGCCATATTCCATCCAGGCTTATGCCAAAGAAGGCAGTACGTACGGACAAGGCTGGGAGGAGAGGAAGAACAGGGCCCATGCAACATTCAGCTAAGGCTGTGAATGCCTGTCACTCATTCATGGTTGCCATGGACACGTTTGTGCTGTGTCTTCATCTTGTAGAAAATGATATGAATTTGACTCAGTTAGGGTCAGGTTGTAGATGCATTGAATTTCAAACAGGGGTGGCTGGCTGGGTAGACTTGGGGACCATTTAACAAAGATCAACTCAGGGGGATGGACATTTGGTGCAGTGGCTGTGTTGCCACTTAGAACTCTTGCATCCCATACCAGAGGGTCTGGGCTGGAGGCCCGGCTCCACGTCCAGTCCAGCATCCTGTTAATGGGCACCCTAGGAGTGATGGCTCAGGTAGTTAGCTCCCTGCCACCCACATGGGGGACCTGGATTGAGTTCCACATTCCTAGCTGTGGCCTGGCCCAGCCGTGGCTGTTGTGGATATTTCGGTGCTTAAACCAGGACATGGAAGTGCGCGCACTCGCTCTCTCAAGATTTATTTATCTGGGGCCGGCGCTGTGGCACAGTAGGTTAAAGCCCTGGCCTGAAGCACTGGCATCCCATATGGGCACTGGTTCAAGGCCCAGCTGTTCCTCTTCTGATCAGCTCTCTGCTATGCCCTGGGATAGGCCCCTGCACCCACATGGGAGATCCAGAAGAAGCTCTTGGTTCCTGGCTTCAGATTGGCACAACTCCAGCCATTGAGGCCATCTAGGGAGTGAACCAGCGGATGGAAGACCTCTCTCTCTGTCTCTACTTCTCTCTGTAACTCTGCCTTTCAAATAAATAAAATATTATAAATAAAATATTATTTATTTATTTGAAAGGCAGAGTTACAGAGAGGCAAAGAGAGAGAGAGAGACAAAGAGAGAGGTCTTCCATCCACTGGTTCACTCCCCAAATGGTGGCAACAGCTATATCTGGCTCTCCCACAGAGGTATAGGGGCCTAAGCACTTGGGCCACCTCCCACTGCTTTCCCAGGCCATAACAGAGAGAAGGATCAGAAGTGAGGCAGCTGGGACTCAAACCAGCACCCATATGGGATGCTGGCACTGCAGGCGGTGGCTTTACCCAGTACGCCACAGCGCCAGCCCCTCTCTGTCTCTCTTTATGTTTCTGACTTTCAATTAAAATAAAATTAAACATAAATATAAACATAAATAAATAAACAAATTTAAAAAATATCAACCAAAGGAGTTACAGGGTTCATCCTAAACTGGACATATTAAAACATTAAATTGAATTGAGTGGCAATAAGCAAGCGCCTTGCTCGTCCGTCCTCTCTGCCTCTCTGGAAGCTAACATGTCTTAGACTCAACACTGGGAATCAGCTCCTGTTGTGCAAAGAGAGCCTATGACTGTGAAAGAGCTGGGTGCCAAACGGAGCAAGAGGTCTGTAAAAAAATACTCTTCCTCTGGTCGGACAGCTCCTCTCTTCCTGTTTAGCATGGGTGACAGTGGAAAATAATCATCCCAAAGAAGCGTGTTCATCTGTGCCCTGCTCGGCCCTCACCTCCAGCACTTTTGCTCGAGTCCTAGCAGAGCCTTTGCGGGGAAGACCCGTTGTGGCGTGGTTCAGTGCTGATCACTTGTCTCTCTGTAATCTCAAGTTCCATCGGAAGGGCCCGTGACCAGGGTGGAGAACATTGGTCTGAAGACAGCCAGAATCACATGGAAAGAAATTCCCAAGAGTGAGAGAAATGGTTTCATCAACAACTACACCATATTTTACCAAGCTGAAGATGGAAGAGAATTCTGTGAGTGTGTCCGTAATCACGTTTTTAAACACCTGCCACCCCGGGGAGAAGCTGTCATAGGGGCTAGGGACCTTCGGCCTTGCACTTGCACTTGGTGTGTGTGAATGCCCTCTGAAAGTGGCGCCAGGTGCACCCACCTCTTGTTTTTTGGTGGGGGGTAGATGAGAGTTAGGTGACAGTATGTGAGGGCCTGTGGCAGTGGGAGGAGTTGGTGCTGGTAGTCCTAGTTCGACTCTAGACAGGTGGCCTGCCTGTGAGCCCCTGACAGTTATTCCCAGGGGGCCCTGGCTTGAAGAGTGCAGGGGCACACAGCCGCACTGGCAGCACCCACCCCAGCACGGGGCCCCTGACTGAGTCCAAGCCAGCCTTTTAGCTTCAGCCCACGGTGCCTTCTGACGTCCTAAATTCTGGGCTGTGTTTACATTCCTATTTAGGCTAAATTTCTTTTTTATGGTCAGACACACATACACTTTATCACTGGAAACATTTGAAAATGTACATTTGAGTGGCAGTACGAACATTCAAAGGGTTGGGCATCCATCGCCACTCTATTTCCAGAACTTTTTCTATTTCCACAGAAATAGAAGCCCTGTGCCCATAATTCCCCTCATCCTACAGCCCTGGGCCACTACCACGGTGCTTTTTGTCCCTGCCCGGATTCCCTGTTCTCAATATTTCACATAAGTATAACCGTACAGCATGTGGCTTTTGTGTCTGGCGACTTGCACTTAGGAGGATGCTTTCACAGTTCACCACACAGCGGCATCAGTTAGCACTTCATCCCTTGTCATGGCTGAATAATGTCCCACAGTACGGAGAAGCCAGGCTTTCTTTATCCATTCTTCAGTTGATGAACCTTTGGGTTGTTTCAACCTGAAGGCAATAATGACTATGCTTCTGTGAACATCAGCACACAGATGCCTGTTTGAGTCTGTGCTCTCCTTTCTTTTGGAAATCTGCCCTAGAGTGGATTTGCTGGATCGTAGAGTTGTTCTAGTGAAACTCACGGAGCAGCTTCTGTTTTCCAGTGACCACGCCACCAGCTGCGGTGCAAGAGGGCTCCAGTTTCTCTACCTCCATGCCAGCAGCTGCTGTTTTTCATTTTTTAAAAAATGATAGTTAGTGGATGTGAAGTGATAGCTCATTCTTTATATTTACCTAGTGTAGATATAATGTGTTATGTATAATAGTGCTGTTGAACATCTGTTTATGTACTTAGCCAATTGTATATCATTTTTAGAGAAATGTCTCTTTAATTTCCTTGCCTTTCAAAAGTTATTGATTTTGCAGCTGGCACTGTAGTGTAGAGTTAAGCCGCTGCCTGTGGTGTTGGCATTCCATGTGGGCACCAATTCAAGTCCTGGCTGCTCTAACTTCTGATCCAGCTCTCTGCCAATGCACCTGGGAAAGCAACAGAAGGTGGGCCCCTGCACACACCTGGGAGACCCAGAAGAAGCTCCTGGCTCCTGGCTTTGGCCTGGCCCAGCTCTGGCCATTGAAGAGTGAACTAGCAGATAAAAGATATCTCTCTCTTTCTCTCTCTCTTTCTCTAACTCTGACTTTCAAATAAAATAAATGTTTTAAAAAGTATTTATTTAAAACATTATTTGAGAGGCTGCTTCACTCCTCACATGGCCACAACAGCCATGTCTGGGCCAGGCTAAAGCCAAGAGCCAAAAACTCCATCTGGCTCCCCCACATGCGTGGAAGGGGCCGAAGTACTTGGGGCAGCCTCTGCTCGCTTCCTTGGTGCATTAGCAGGAAGCTGGGTTGGAACTGGAGTAGCCAGAACTCGAACCAGCATTGCGGTGATGGCTTCACCTGCTATGCCTTTTTGACTGACAATAATAGTTGTACATATTTTGGGGGATAGTATGGTATTTCCTTAGCACATCAAGGCGACTAGTTCATAGTAACCTGTCATATACTTTATAAGCACATAGAAGAGAGGAATTTGCAAGTTGCAAATGTCAGGTAATGATGCAGAGAGAGAAACGTTGCCCTGATGTGGTCAGTACACACGGTACATGTCAGAGATAAGGGTTAGAGTGTGAGGTGGTCACGCATGGAGGTGCCAGGCACAGTGCTCTTACTTTGGTGCTACTCAACGTAACTTTCAGCTCATGTGGGCTGTGATGTTTGACTTTTGTATTTTTCCTTTAGCCAAGACCGTCAACTCCAGCATTCTGCAGTATGACTTGGAGTCCCTGACACGGAAGACTTCCTATGCTGTTCGGGTCATGGCCAGTACCAGTGCTGGGGGATACAATGGGACCACAATCAACTTCAAGACGTTGTCAATTAGTGAGTCTTTCCTTGAAGCCCTGGGTACCTCTTGCTGGTATTTACCTTAGGCCAATCTGAAATGACCATTGCCAAAAGCAGGCAGAAGCCAAATGCAAGGGCAGGTACCTAAGGGAGAAGACTTTCTGGAAGGCAGATGGGTGAGGAGAGAGGAGGGAGGGCAGGAAAATGACAGCTCAATTTAGAACAACTCTTCATGGGTGGGCCAAATCAGCTTACAGAGGAGGGAGCAAGTTAACACCAGCCGTAGTCTCAACACCAAGCCAGCTCCCACCTCAAGGCTCTCCCCAAGTTCACAGGCACCGGTTTCTGTATGTCAGCACAATAGGACCATGGAAGGAAAACCTTGGCTGAAAAGACCAGTGACCCATAGGAAGGGACTTCACTTTGTTCAAGGAGTTGTTTGAGGAAAAAGATATATGTTTGATTTACCAGCACTTATGTTAAGAAATAGAGAGCAAGAAAGATTGAAAAGATAAACAAATAAGGTAAAATGTAACACAGTGTCATCCATGGCCAGTGAAGGGGGAGAAGATGCAAAGAGGAGAGAGAGGAAGAAAAACAAAGGAAGGAGAGTAGAAGAAATAGGTTGATTTTGCCAAGTCCTTGGGTGGCAGAGAGACTATTTTTTAAGGATGTACTAAAACTATTTAAAGACAGAACCTTTTAGATAAACAGTTTGGAACACTGCCAGGTTTTGCAATAACTGGTACAAGCTAAAAGTTGTCTGCTTGAGGTATTCTTGAAAGCTCTTACTTACGACATTTTTAAAGAAAATAGCAGTGTGGTTCTGGAAAACATGACTAGAGTATGTACTATCTTTGGAAAACATGTTCTGTTTTTATGAACTAATGTTGCTGTTCTAGAACTATTTGATATCGCTGTTTAAGTGTACAAATTGCATCAATTGATGGAATTTTCTCCAAGAGTCAAATTTGAAGCAAGATCCTGCCTTGGAGCCTGACAGTCTGAAGGCCTGGTCTGCAGATTGCAGATCCCCCTGCTGTTGTCTTGGATCCTCTGTAATGCATTGATTTGTGGCAGCCACATTTTTAAGCCCTGGATCCTGTGCTTGAAACCCACCGATCACTTTGTTATATATTTTTTTAAGATTTATTTATTTATCTGGAAGAAGTTACAGACAGAGAGAGGGAGAATCAGAGAGAGAGAGAGAGGTCTTCCATCCTATGGTTCACTCCCCAATTGGCTGCAATGGCCAGAGCTGGGCCAATCCAAAGCCAGGAGCTTCCTCTGGGTCTCCCACATGCGTGCAGGGGCCCAAGCACTTGGGCCATCTTCTGCTGCTTTCCCAGGCCATAGCAGGGTCTAGGATCAGAAGTAGAGCAGCCAGGACTCGAACCGGCACCTGTATGTAATGCCAGTGTTTGTGTGGAGGCTTAACCTACTATGCCACAGTGCCAGCCTGGACTTTGTCCTATTTTAAAGAAAACCCAAACCCTTTCGTGCAGCTTTCAGGGTCCTTTGTCGTCTGAACCAACACCATTTTTTGCTACTTTCTGCCTTGGTTTGTATTCCCTAACTTGCTCCTGCCTCAGAGCCTTGCCCTTTCCCTAGTTCAGCCTGGCTGGCTCCCTTTCTCAGCTCAAATTTCACTTCTCCCTGGCTACCCAATCTAAGGCTGCTGCCCTCCCTCCCGCCTCGCCCTAGGGACTCTGCACCTCCTTACCCATTTCGATCTGAAATAATCTTATGTGTTACCTGAACCTCCTCTCAGAATACAAACTCCCTGAGAGTGGGGACCTTACAGTCCTTGCTGATGGCTGTTGGGTGTTGCACGCAGGGTAGTGCTCCAGTTATTCACTGGATGAATGAGGTTGGAAGATGATCCTGGGAGCACAACACCTCTCCATGGCACGGAGGGAGCAGACCACTAGATGGGGGACCACTCACCTCAGGGTTTTTTTTTTTTTTTTAATGGAAAAGAATTGAATTGAATGGGAAGAAAAGTTAGAATGTGTGGCTGAAGCTGCTAGAAGAAAAAGTGAATCTCTGATATTTGTCAAGAAAGCGAGGAAATCAACTTACCGCTGGCTTCTTCTCCTTTTCCCACAGATGTCCTTGAGATTGTCCTTATAACGTCTCTGGTTGGGGGAGGCCTCCTTCTTCTCTTCATCCTGACGGTGGCCTACGGTCTCAAGAAGCCCAAGTGAGTTTCTACAGGAACAGCAGGTGCCTGGGGAAGTGTGACAGGGTGGAAGGCATCCCAGGCACGTGGTGGGAGAGGGCTCTCCCCTCCGAAGGGGGTGCTCATTCATTTGTGAACTCCGAACGCCTTTGTTGAGATGGTGGAAGCCACACTCTGGTTCATTCGATTCTGACCATGCAAGCGGTCTCTCACCCTCACTCAGTTCCAGGTCCAGGGCTAGGCCCTGTAGAGGCCAGGGGTCTCCATCTGCCCACAGATGAACCTGCTGCACTTGCTATCCAGGACTCGAGTTAGAGAAAAGGTCCCTTTCTTGTAAAGTCTTGAGGGGCCCCTGTCATCGACAAGAGGCAGAACTGGGGACTGTGAACCATGCATTCAGTGTGTTGGCCAGTCACACGCCTGCATGAATTGGCTCCTTGCTTGTGGGGCGGTATTGGATGGCCAGCTGCAGGGGCCTTTGTCCTACCTGCCCTGGCCAGTGTGGGGAAGGAAGCTTGTCTTTGGAGTCTTGTGCTTTCTTCCTGCAGTGGGCTTCATGCTACCCTCATGGTGCTTCCCTAGCAGAACCCTCTGTCCAAATGGGCCAGTTATGGGCCTTCCCCACTGAGCAGCTGCACTTAGGTAATGGTCACGCTAATGTCATCCTCAGTCACCAAGTGCTGGTTGTCACCAGGTCATCAGCACAAATTCGTGTATTATGCACATGACTCTTCCTCTTTAGCATGCATTAGGATCAGGTCCCTCCCCCAGGGCTTCTGATTCCGTGGTTCTGGGGTGAAGGCCATGAGTAACCTCCAGGTCATGCTGCAGCTGCTGGTGACAGCCACCCCTTTGGAAATCACAGAGCAGTAACTCAGCTTGTAAGGCTTAGGATGTGACCCTCCTGGGCAATGCGTGGTGGCACCATTTCCAACAGCAGGATCAGGTGTGGAGACACAGGGCAGGAGAGAAAGGATGGGGCTGGCTTTGCCTGGGGTGAGATCTCCTCCCCTTACATCTGCAGAGGGCTTGGTGGGAGCTTGCCCTCATCTGATAGGGAGCTACACATTCCCTTCAGCAAAGCCCCACTGTTTGGACTCCGCCATGCAGTGTCTAAAAATGCTTCTTGGACTTATTTTGTATTATCTCTTATTAGCAAACTGACTCACTTGTGTTGGCCCGATGTTCCCAACCCTGCTGAAAGTAGTTTAGCCACGTGGCATGGACATGATTTCAAGGTAAACACTCCAGTTGTTGTCATGGAAACCACTGTGCTGGGTGGGAGGCGACAAGGGTGGCTGGAGAAGGGGAAGTGTTCTGGGCTGAGCTTTGCTCAGGCCTCACAGAACTCAAGATTTAAAAGTCCCGGGGGAGCAGCTGGCTGGGCAAATGGAATCATCCTTCCTGGAATGACTTTGGCCTTGTGCTTTGGACCAGAGGAAAGAGCTTCACAGGCTCATGAGGCCCCATTATGTTGCCAGCATGGAACTGGTCCTAAAGGAGGAAGGAGGATACTGGCCTCACCCTTACTGACCTGACTGTGTAGTTAGCAAGAGAGAAGGCCTGGCTAGAAGAACTGAGGACAGTTAAGCATCAGTGAGGGTGTTGGCCTAGTGGTTAAGATGCCTTTAGGACACAGTGTCCCCACTGAAGCACGGGGGGGTCAGTTACCGGCTCCAGCTCCCAATTCCAGCTTCCTGTTTTTTTCAGACCCTGGGAGGCAGTGGTGAAAGCTCAACTGGATTGGGTCCCTGCCACCCACATGGGACAACTGGATTGGGTCCCTGGCCCCAGCCCCACCCAGCCTGGGCGGTTGTGGGCATATGGGGAGTAAAGTAGCAGGTGGAAGTTCTCTCTCCCTCTTCCTCTCTCCCTCTCCCTCTCTCCCTCTCTCCCTCTCTCCCTCTCTCCCTCTCTCCCTCTCCCTCTCTCCCTCTCTCCCTCTCTCCCTCTCTCACATACACACAAAGTAGCCAAGAGCAAATTAATCTAGAGACTACTAGAGATCCTGGGCTGGTGGTGGTGGACATAACTGTGCGAGATTTGCCACAAGTTGTTTTTCTCAGTTTGAGAAGCTTAGAGTCAAACTTTATTTAACAAGTATTGGGGTTTTCTAGTGAATTATCTGTAACAGAAACCCTCCTTTTTCGTTAAGTTTTGAAATTGAAAACTGTTATGAAATTTTTAAGAATTAATTTACTGTTAAAATAGAAATAAGCTCAATATAAACTTGAATTCTTATTATCAAAAGGTGTATCGTGAGAGAGAGAGAAAGGTCTTTAAAAAAAAAGATTTATTTATTTATTTGAAAGGCAGAGTTACAGAGAGAGAAATAGAGAGAGTTACCGTCTCTCTAGTTCATCTGCTAGTTCACTCCCCAAAGGTTGCGACGGCCGGGCTTGGGTCAGACCAAAGCCCAGAACAAGGAGCTCCATCAGTCTCCCATGTGGGTGGCAGGAACCCAAGCACTTGGGCCATCATCGCCTGCTTCCTTCCAGGTGAATTAGCAGGAAGCTGGATCAGAGGTGCGGAGTAGCCGGGACTTCAAACCCAAGCATCCAGATAGAGAATGTGGGCATCTGAATGTCGGCCCGGCCTGCTGCCCCACACCGACCCCTAGAGGTCTTTGTGAACATGGACATTCTGTTCCCTGTCGGTGTGGGATTACCTACTCACTCTCCTCATCACGTGTGACTTACAATGCTTTTCGAATAGGCTGTAGGTTGGCCCTCCATAGCGAGCACTTAATAATCGCCCACCGTATGCCAGCCTCTCATCCAGGCCCTGGGGGTCTATAGATGACAGAGAGGCCGCCACTGCACGAGGCCACCTTTGATTTCCTGGCGATGCCGGGCCCGCTGTCTTTGTGACTGATTTACGCTCTGATTTTGGCGCTTCTAGCAAAAGCGGTGTTTTGTGACCATGTGATTGGGGGGTAGCGCTGCACCCTCTGGAAGAGCAAAGTCTTGCAGTGTGGGGTGCTGTACCTCAGGAAACAGGCTGACGAGAGGAGCGGCTGCCCCCTCCGGGCCTGGGAGGAACGAGGGGCGGCTCAGGAGGTGCTGCGCTAGATGCCCCAAGCCCAGGGAGCTGTGGCTGACAGCAGGGGTAGCCCCGAAATGACCATTTGGGACATCCTCTTTTCCAGGGTGAGCGAAATCTGAAGGCGTTGGATGACTCTCTGAACACAGAAGACAGGATCCTAAAATCATGTTCTGCCCCCCGCGACCTGATGGACAAATTGGTGGTGAACTTTGAGACTTTTCTGGAAGATGTTTCCACAGAGGAAGCCAGAAGGGGCTGGGAAAGCATTTGGGGAGGGGAAAAGAACGAGTATGTGACCTCCCCCTCCAGGCGTGACAGCCCCCCGGGGAGGAGTGCCGAGGGGGCCCTGCCTTTGACTGAGCCGCCCCAGCACCCGCTTCCCACAATGCGCGGAGGGGGCTGCTCCGAGGCCCCCGGGCGGCCCCTCCCCTCCGGCCCAAGTCTCCAGGAGGAAGACACACCCACTCCGTACCTGAAAAATTCGGTGACAACCAGGGAATTTCTCGTGTCTGAAGTCCTTCCGGACCACACCGAGAGACAGGCTTAACTGCCACGTGGCAGGAGGCCTCGGAGGCCCAGTGTGGGTGCCCCTGGCCCAGACGGGACACGGTCAGCAGGCCCGAAGCCCGTCCCTGGCCCTCCCCTGGCCCTGAGCCGCTCACTGAGCCTGGCGGGCACAGCTGGGAGCGGATGCTGGGAGGAAGACAGGTTGGTGACAGGCCAGAGGACTTTCTGGAGGAAGCGCGATGTCATCTTCTCTTTGAAAGGGGCCCAGCTCTGAGCCCCGAGGTAGACACTCCGGACTCCCCTCAGGAGCTGGGCCCCGGGCGCCGTCCTTGCCGAGCTCCTGGGAGACTGTGTCCCGGGACAGCCTGGGAGCTGTGCTGTGGGCTTCCCCTGCGAGAGATCCCAGCTGGGGCCGCTTCCAAGTCCTCGCGGTCAGGCCTGTCTCGTCTGGGCGGAACCCCAGATGGCGACGCCGCCCTCGGGCCCTCTCCCTTCGTGGCAGCTGGAGACATCTCTGAGGCATCTCACACAGCCACCCCAGCCCTCTCGCGGATTCCTGCTTTACCCCTCTGCTCGCTCTCCTGGCCGCCCCTGCCTATCTTCTGCTTCTCCACTTCCTTTTTCTGGTCTGTTTCCTTTCCATTTCCCTCCCTGGCCCCATCAGCTTCTTTGGCCACTTGCCCTGTTCACTTTGGCTCCCTCGGGGCGTGGGACCCTACCCCTGCATTCAGATGGCCCCTGCCGGGGGTCTCAGGGAAGCCAGCACTTCCTGCCTGGAGGTCCCCGGGCCACACGCCCAGCTGTCCTGAGTGCTCACAGGACCTGGGGCCTCCATGCTCAGAAGCCGCTGGTGCGTTCCTCTCCCGGATCCCAGCACCAGCTGGGCGGTGCTTGCTGTTTGCTGTCAAAGCGCAAGTGTGGACGCAAGCAGGATGACTGGGATTTAGCGAGTTCAGTGGAAACTGGTAACATCTCCTGAGAGGCTTTCTGGGGCTCTGGGAACCACACAGACAGCAAGGTCGGTGCCCTGTTGGTGGCCTTTCTTTTACAGTAATAGCAGAAAATTCTAGAAGAATGGCTGAGAAGCCATCTGTGTGTGTTTGAAGACTGTCATTTCTTTCTGCTGACTTCGGAAGCGGCAGTTTGCAAGCACCAAGGAAGGGGTGGTTGGGAGAGGCGAGAGCTGTGAGAGGACAGGCCTCTGGGGGGGGTCACTCCCCAGCCCCGAGACTCCTCCCTGGGTGTGGGCAGGTCTGTGCCGGGCTTCCCAGCATGCCCCTGGTCGCTGCTGCTGCACCATGGGTCTGCAAACTTGGGCCCTTGGCCTGAACCCCACTCCTGTTGTTTGTGGGGCCATGCATTAAAAAATAGTGTTGATGTTTGTAAGCGGAGGGGAAGGAAAGCAGACGACGGGTAGTATTTGGTGACAGTGAGAAGCAGCTGAAGGTCACTTTTCAGTGTCCACAAATGCAGCTTCATAGGAACGCATCCATGCCCACCACTCACACATCAGCCATGGCTGCCTTTCCTCCCCAGACTCCCCAGCTCCTGAAACAGCCTGGCCCTGGGCAGAAAGTCTGAGGATGCCAGGCAGCGTGTTTTACCTTTGAATCAGCTGCTCATTAAAAATCAATGCAGGGTCTGCATTGAATCTTAATTCCCACGTAATGGGAACTGGCCCAGGGAGCACTCCCTGGCGCCCCCAGGCCTCCTGACCTCCTGCCCGCTGCCCACAGCTAAGCTGGGGCTGTCTTTGCTCCACAGCAGTGGTTCTCAGCCTCGGCCTTGGCGCCTTCACTCACACCCCGCAGGCCTTTTGACGGCCGGGACTGGGAGGCACTTAGCGGCATCTAGTGGGCGGAGGCCGGCACATCTGTCCCGAGCACTCCTCCCCGGGAATTACCCGGCTCCTAGAAATCCCAATCCCAGCGTGAACCTTCCTGTGCCTGCAGACCCACAGCCTTCGCCTGCTGGCTCAGCGCCCTAGAGAACTTGCTGTGTCCCTGTTGTTTCATCATTAATTTTGATTTGGACTTAACTCTAAAACAATCCCAGGAGCTCGGAATACCCATCATTTACATCATTCTTAGTTCATTCTTGATAGGATCTGTGTGCACCTGTGTGCACTTGCACCTAACTGCAAGTCATCCTGCGAACCTGCTGGGCTCCCCCTTATCTTTCCGCTGTTATTTCATATGGAAGATCTTGCATGGACGTTGAGCGCATGCTGAAGTGTGTCCGGCTGCCAGAAGCCCAGGGTGTGCCTGTGGATTCTGCTTTGCTCCGGTCCCTTGAGTGGGTAGGCTTGTTCTGTGCGTCCTGCCAGTTTGGAGAGAAGCTGCACTATGCTTCTCCTCTCACCTCTGTCCTAGCTCCTTGGGGCTTAAAGTGGAGTTTCCGAGTCAGAGTTCTGTGGTTGTTGTCACACCTGGCACAACTGCCATTCAGAAAAAGAGCTGGCCTGTAGGACTTACACTGCCAGAGGAGTCCGGGGTGCCCCCTGTGCTTCTCCACTGAGTACCAGCTGCTCACCGCTGCTAACCTGATTCTGCTTTCTGTCGATGGTGTTACAGAAACGTCATCGACGAGGGCTGGTTGTAATCAAGGTGTGCCGCACTGTTGGTGCCTTGGGGCCTCAGGAAGAGGAGCGGGTGTCACAGGCCATTAGCAGTCCCCATCTCCTCTGCAGCTGTCACGGGACTCTGGGGTCAGTGGGTACAGAAGTGATGGCTCCAGAAGCACAGAGGGTCCCCATCCATGTTAGAGAGCCGGGGCCATGATGGTCCTCTGCCTACAAGACGCCGGCCCCTTGCTGTGACGGCCGTGGGAGAGGCAAGGGGAGAACTTGATGAGAGGCAGAACTGTGGTCAGCAAAGGCTCCCGTGGTTGCCCAGGGCAAGCCTGCTGCGTGTCCTACGGATTGTATTATCAGTGATGCAACTCCCTTGTCTGCCCAGCTTCCCAATCCATGTGGGCTAAAATGCCAGGGAGGTGTCATGAGGCCTGCACTTTGAAATAGAAATCAGAACGTGTCACCCCAGAAGGATGCGCAGAGTATTCTGACTGATCATAGCAATCAGGGAGATGGAACCGGTACCTGCAGGAGGGCTCCTGTCTGTGGGCTGGGAACGCTGTCGTGTCCACAGGTTGGTCATCTACTAGTGTAAGACATGGTACATGTGCATGGAGCGAGAAAGCCTGGATTTTATGTGGGACTAGCTTTAAAATGCCTCTGATACATGCATTCATATCATCCTTCAGACAATAAAGCTGTAATGCCATATTTGTATAATGCTATTCTGTTTTTTTTTTTTTTAAGATTTATTTATTTATTTGACAGAGTCACCGAGAAAGAGGGAGAGAGAGAGATGGAGATCTTCATCTGCTGGTTCACTCCCCAAATGATCACAATGGCCGGGGCTGGGCCAGGCTAAAGCCAAGAGCCTGCAACTCCATCTGGGTCTCCCACATAGGTGGCAGGGGCATAGGCACTTGGGCCATCTTTTGCTGTTTTCTCAGGTGCATTAACAGGGAGCTGAATGAGAAGTAGAGCAGGCAGGACTCAAACTTGCCCTTATATGGGATGCTGGTATCTGTAGGTGGTAGCTTAACCTGCTGTGCCACAATGCTGGTCCCTATTCCTCTGTTTTAAAATTTTACCTGCTCAGGGGCATGTGTTTCTTGGAGAAGTTAAGATGTTGCTTGGGACTCCTGCATCCCGTTTCAGAGTGCCTGGGTTCAAGACCTGTCTCTGCTCCCAATTCCAGATTCCTGCTGATGTGCACCCGAGGAGGCAGCAGGTGACGACCGCAAGGACACTGGGAGACACCTGGAGCTGGAAGAACAGGCCCCTGGGGGCAAGAGGGACGCAAGGGGGAGCCGGGCGAGGTTAAGTGAGCCTGCATCTGGGTTCGGGGCTCCGGAGGACTCAGGAGCAGTGCAGTGCACAGGAAAAGTCAACGCCAGGCTGTGTGCAGGAGCCGCTCCATCCTACAAGCCTTCTCCGAGGCCAGCACGCTGAGGGCACGCACCACAGGCCCCGAGGACCTTCTGCAATAAGTGACACGTACTCAGACACTGAGTCGCACTTTTGCCCCATGACTCGTGACTCGGCTGTGCTAGGGATCTCTCGCCCCTCCCAAGGTCTGTCCTGTCAGCTGGCTCTGTTGTCCTCCAGGAAAAAACGAGTTCCAGGAAAAGCACTTGGCTGGCTGCACGGAGACTTCCCTCCTGATGGGATGATAATGGCTCCCGGGATTGTTCCAGAACCCTTCATATGTAGCCTGGGGAGACTGCTCCGGCCAGGGGCATCTTCTCCTGCAGCCAAAGCAGAGTTTTCTGCCGTGGACCACACTTCTCTCACTTTTCAGATCTCAAGACCCTCACTATCTCTCTCCCATCAAAACTCAAAAGCTAAAAACAAACAAAACCCTAAAGCACAGGGCTGGCAGTGTGGCCCAGCGAGTTGGGCTGCCACTTATGGCCCTGGCATCGCATATCTGAGAGAAACCTGCTGGTTCCAGTCCCGCTTCCTGCTTGGTGCACTGGGAAAGATAGAAGATGATGCTCAAGGACTTGGGTCCCTGCCACCCACTGGGGAGACCCGGATGGAGTTTCAGGCTCCTGGGTTCAGCTTGGCCAAGCCCTGGCTTTTATGGCCATTTGGGGAGTGAGCCAGCAGATGGAAGATCTCTCTCTCTCTTCCTCTCCGTTGCTCTGCCTTTCAAATTTAATTAATTTTACACAAAAACCTAAAAAGAGCAATCCTCCAAAAATGCAACAAAATTTTTAAAAATAATAATAATTCTCAGGGCTCCTGCTGCATAGCGGTCATCCTGCATGCTACCTGCTGGGCTGGGAGAAGCGCCTGAGCACACCCAGGGCTGGGGCAGGTCTGTCTGTGGTCCCGGGGCGGCGGGATGGTTCAGGGCGTGTGGGGCAATCAAAACCAATGGGGCGCGACCTGGGACTTGTGCTCCACAGGGCAGAGCCACCCTCGTGGGGTGTGAACCTGGGGGGTGAATACGAGCCTCCACCCACTCCCACTCAGCTGGCTCCCAGCCTTGGGGGGCGGCAAGCAAGGGGCTGCAGGGAGGAAGTGATTGGGGGTTAACTGTCAGCGAGGCTCACACAGTTCTCCTAGCTCTTCCCCAGCCACGCCCTCCTGGGATCAGGCCATGGGCCCAACGATAAACTGGCTTTGTCACTTGCAAGTCACCACGCACCCCAGCAACGCGGCCGTCTCCCTAGGGCTTTCCGTGACCACCTGCTTCTCCCACCTGGAGCAGGTGCACCTGCCAGCTCCTGACTCTGGAGGCAGAGCGGCCGCTGGCTGCAGTCAGGGTGGCCCTGTAGGACGGGGAGCTGGGGCAGCCCTACAGCGCAGCTTCTGGCCCCGCCTGTCTCTGGGAGTTGGACCTTGAATCCTGAATGTGGAGCATCCAGCTGCCCCCAGCCAGCTGTGCCCTGTGACTGCCCTCAGGGAGCCCCTCCCTGCTGGGGCACACACTGGGGACCTAGGGGTGCCCCTTGCTCCCTGCCTCCTCTGCATTCTTGGTTCCCAGATCCATCTCATGAGTCTCTGGGACCCCTCCCACTTCCCACAATGCTCCTCTGACCCCAACGGCTCCCTCAGTGCACCGGGGCACGCCAGAGAATCAACGCAGGTGCCAGCCTTTTGTTCTTCACTGCTGCAATGAACCAGCCGGACTCCTTGCTTCGCTGCGTGGCTGATGTGGCCACGTTAACCCGTCTCACTCTGGAACCAGGTGGGTGCGGGGCCCAGAGTTCAGGGTTTGCTCTGTCGTGTCTCCTAAGGTGTCCTCGGCCCTAAATACAGCCTGCCCCACCCTCCCAAGGGGCACTGATGTGCGCCTCCAGCCTGGATAGCAGGCTTGGCCAAGGCTACTGTGTCCGCCCCTGTCGGGGTCTGAGCTCCAGCCAGCGCCCTGGATGTCCTGGAGGAGCTGCAGAGCAGGGGGGTCGGGCTGGTCTGCGGAGCGCGGCCTGGGTGGGGGACGTGCTTACGGGCCGGCATTTCTACACCGCGCAGTAGGTCTTCGGCCGTAAACATATAGGAAGGATTGTACGTTTTGTCTTTGAAATTATTTGGCTGTAGGTAACTTGTTTTGTGCTTTAGCACCGTGCCATCTTTAAGGATTCTTGTGCATTGCAAAAAAAAAAAAAATTCTAATCTGGTTTGCAAATTGTTTACAGCTGCAATCACATTTTAGTAAATTCTAAAACAATGAAGCTGACCTTAGGTTTTCTACCCACTTAATTCAACATCCTGCAGTTTCGAGGTTGCAATTTTCTTTTCTCTGGCCGTTGCCAGTAACTGTTGTCTCCGGGTCAGCTGTATTTTGTGGGGCCCTAAAACACTCTCGGGCCTCGGTGCCTGCCTCGCACGCACACAGGTGCCAGGTGCGTAGGCGGTCTCCACCCCCGCCCCGTGGGCGTCTCCTTGGAAACCACTGTGGAGACCAACATCATGTAAAACAGTTCCCGAAGCAAAAGGAGGGGCGACGCAGGCTGGGTCCAGTTCAGGGCGCGGGGCTCAGCTGTGTTTGGTTGGAGACGCAGGGAGGCACCTGCGTGTGGACTGACCCAGCTGTTCCGTATTGCCCAGGGCAGCAGGCAGGAAACTGGACGTGAGATGCGATGCAGGATCAGAGGATCCCAAGAGGCCCTTTCGCAGGGTCTGGTGAGTCTGGCACTTTATTTCTGCCTCTGCTCGCCGCCTGGGACCCTCTTATGTGTACCTTGCCACTGTCACCAGAGAGAAAACCCCACCGTATGGGCACAATGCTGAAGGCTGTATTTATACAGGGGTGGGGGTAGGGAGGATGTCTTAGGCGAAGCTCCCCAGAAGCAAAGCCCGAAGACAAGTTCAGGTGGAGCTCATTTATTAAGGGCGCGTGCCTGGGAGAAACTGATAAGGGAGAAGCGTCATGGGAAGGGAGGAAGCCCAGGGAAGGTGGGCTTTCCCGGTGCGGCAGGCAAACCTGGGCTCGGCGGCGCTGAGGACGCTGGAGGTGAGACCGCAGGTGTTTGTTTCCATTATGCTCACGGGCCAGCTCTGCAGTCGGCGCGCCGATATTTAAAGTACAGCGTTGGCGTCTGGAACAGGAGCGTTGGGACTGGACCTCGGCCTGAGCTCCGGCTTCGCTCCCTCCTCCTCTGTGCTCCGGCGTGAGTTCCTTCACCTCTCCAAGCCTCGGTGTTTTGACCTGTAGAATGGGGGTGGGGGGAGCAGTGTCACTGTTGATTTGGGCCTCCAAATCCTATCCTTCCGCCTGGGTGACGTTGCGTTGTCTGTCTCTGGTGGGGTCTCTGCAATGGGGGCGGACCTGGGGGGTGTCTGGGCCTGAGGCCCATGCTGTCCTGCCCCGTCCCCCCGCTGCTCGCCTTGGTACCGGCCACAGGGCAGGAGGGATCTATCCAGGCTGCATGCAGGCATTCCAGAACCTCATTCGAGGCGTGCAGTCGAGCACAAGGTCCTGGGGCGGCCTGGCAGGTGGTGCTGGTGGAACGGAGGGAGCAGCAAGGGAGATCCCTGGGCGGGGGGATTGTCCACAGTGAACCTAAAAGAGAAATTGGCTGCTTCTCCACGCTCTGCCGTCGTTGCTTGCCCAGGGGTGGCCTTGCTGGCTTCCCCTGGCCCTCGCAAGCCTGGGGCCCACAGCCCAAGGCGGTGCTCACTCTCCAGTCTTTGCTGCGGATTCTAGGTACCTCAGTTGTCCCACCCTCGTCCCAGCTCTGCTCTGAACCCCTGTCAGTCTCACCCGCTCTGCTTCTTGCTACAGACTGTCTCTAGCTTGTGGTGGTTTGGCTTACGTGATTTTTCAATTTTACGTTGGTGTGGAAGGAAAATGCGTGCAGAAGAATCCATACTTCGAATCTGAGCTTGCCCTGCACTGTGGTATTGTGAGGTGACCCCCTTCTTGCGAGGCTGGGCAGTGGCAGCCGCTGAGGCTCCCAGCTGGCTCTGCCGTCAGCAAGGGGAACAGGGGTGCTCTTCAGGGCTGTGTTGCTAAGTTAGGATGTTGGGTAGGTGAGCTGTGACGGATGCATTTCGAAGTCAGGATATGCCGGATGGGGTCCTTGGTGACTTCGGGTTGGTCTGCACCCCCTGTGTGCTGAGGGTTTATCAGAATCAGAAGATCTGACACCTGCTGTGGTGTCTGCACAAAGCCTCCTTGCTTGGGAACACGGCTGGTTTGCTTTCCATGGTTTTATAGGGGAGAGAAACCTGCTCTCCAGGTTTCTTCAAATGTAGTACAAAGAAGTGGTTGATGACTCTCTTGAACTGCTTCAATTGAGACCAGAGGTCTATGATTTGGTATTCTTTTTGAAAGGGGGGGGAGAGGGAGGGAGGGAGGGGCATCTGCTGCCTCCCAGGGTGCGTATTGGCAGGCAGCTGGACACAGAAACAGAGCTGGGACTTGAACCTAGGCACTCTGGTATGGGATGTGGCATCCTGAGATCTATGCTGACGTTTCACCCTGGGCATGCTGTTTCTGCCCTGGAAGTAGAAAAAGTCTAGGGTTAACTGCCCGGTGACTGGTAAATCCACCTTGTCTATGCTGAGACTAGTAGACATGGGACCGCTGGGGGTGTCCTGTATTACCTAAGGATATCACACCTTTGGCAAAGACCTGGAAAACAAGTGGGATGGACTAGACCAGTTGTTTATAATCTTTAAGCACAGTACTTTTGTTTTTTTACAAATATTTTGAAAATTCATTTTTTCTATCATTTTTTCTACTCATTCTTTGAAGTATTTTTATTAATAAGCCTATCTGTAGTTAACATGTTCTTGTTTTTCTAATAAAAATTAACTATTAAATAGAAAAGCAAATAAATAAATAGGGGTGGGCATTGTGTGTAAGAGTTAAAGTACCACTTGCGACACTCATACTCTGTATCAGAATTCCTGGTAGGAGTCCCAGGTACTCTGCCTCCAGCCCAGCTCCCTGTTAACTTGCCTGGGAAGGCAGCAGATGATGGCCCAAATACTTGGGCCTCCACTACTTTCAAGGGAGACTCATGTGGAGTTCCAGGCTCCTGGCTTTGAACTGGGGCAGCCTTGGCTGTTACAGGCTTTCAGGGAGTAAACCAGTGGGCCACAGTGCGCTCACTTCTTTTCCAGACGAGGAGACTAAGGCTCAGAGATTTTGTTTGTCTCATCCAGTGTCCCACGGTGAATGAGAAGGCCATGCCAAGATGGCCGCTGTGAAGCGAGTGTCAGTTACTAAGGAATGGCTTTGAATCCCACCTGGCAACGGAGCCTGCCTGGAAACAGGCTGTGATTGGTTAGGGCATAGACTGCCCCTTGACTGGATTGGCTGCCTTGGCTATTTAAGCTGCTGTACCAACTGAAATGAATGAGTCTGTGGGTTGCTCGCCTCTGGCCTGCTTTCACCCGACTCCTGGGGTCTGTGTGGTGACTCCGCACCTCTTGCCCCCACCATGCTCCTCTTCTCAGAACGAATCCACCTCAACATAAAAGAAAAACATCAAAGATAACCACAGGGACTTTCTATAATAGGTTATATTTTAAAGAAGTAATCATGCCATGTGACTTTGACTCCTTTCTATGAGCCTGTATTGGGCCTTCTTTGTTGCCCATCTTGTATCTACTGACTCCTTTCTCTTTGCCATGTAAAGTAGATTTTCATCTAAACATCTGCTCATTCTACAGAGTTCTTGTACGTTCTTGAACATGGAGTTGTCCCCATCTGCTGAGCTGGTTCTTTTTTTTCCTTTTTCTTTTCAGGTAGGCATTTTATAAAATGCATTATACAATGGTTAGTTTTGAGGTAGGTTGTAGTCTAGGTAGTATAATTTTCCCCCCAAGAAACCTTTTTTTTTTTTTAAGGAATACAAACTTCATGTATTTCCTAAGTACAACTTTAGGGATATAGTGTTTCTTCCCACCATACCCGTCCTCCCACCCACATTCTCACCTCTCCTCCTCCTCCCTCTCCCATTCCCAGTCCCATTCTCCACAAGGATACATTTTTAAATAACTTTATACACTGAAGAACAACTCTATTACTAAATAAAGAGTTCAAAAATTTGCATAGAAAAAGAAATTGTGCCTCAACAGTTGAGACAAGGTCTGTTCAAAGTCATTGGATCTTGAAGTTAAATTCACTTCTTCTTCTTCTTCTTCTTCTTTTTTTTTTTTTTTTTTTTTTTTTTAGAAACTTAGCTTTAAAGACACAACCAAGAACCTTTTGTGGGCACTTGGACATAATTATAATACAACTGTTTGAGGACAGAAGTCCTGCATGGGAAGTTAGTGCACAGTGATACCTGTTTAACACTCGATGTATGATGTCAATGATCACCCGAGGCTCTTGACATGAGCTGCCTAGGCTATGGAAGCCTTTTGAATCCGCAAATTCCATCGGTATTTAGACAAGGCCATAAGCAAAGTGGAAGTTCTCTCCTCCCTTCAGAGAAAAGTACCTCCTTCTTTGATGATCACTTCTTTGTACTGGGGTGTCACCCATTGAGGTCCTTCCTGTAGAACATTTTTTACCACAGTGTCTTGGCTTTCCATGCCTTAAATGTTCTGATTGGCTTTTCAGCCAGACCAGAATGCTTTAAGGGCTGATTCTGAGGTCAGAGTACTATTTAAAGCAATTGTCATTCTATGAGTCTCCTGTGTGGACTGCTTCCCATGTTGGAGTATTCACTCCTTTTTAATTCTATTATTATCACCAGAAACTTAATCCTATCCATATGATCACTTTAACACTTAGGCTGGATGGTAAAAATACCATCTTAAGGGGATTTGGGATCCCATGGCAAGTTTTTAAACTGTACCATTAGAAGTAGGTCCATAGGAATGTATGCAGAACTATACAGCTTTACAAATTCAAAATTACAATTTTAGGAATATGGTGATTATTCTAACTGTTCCCACCCACATTCCCATTCCTTATCCCCATTCTTATTTTTCACTGAGATCTATTTTCAACTGACTTTATACACATATGTTTAACTCTACGTTAGGTAAGGAGTTCAACAAATACATGAAAAGGCTGTTGCTCCTTAACAGTCAAAGGCTGTTCAAGTTATTGCTTCTTAAAGTGTCAATTTCACTTCTACATATTTCCTTTTAAGGGCTCTATGAGTTATCACAGATCAGGGAGAACATATGGTATTTGTCCCTTTGGGACTGGCTTATTTCACTAAGTATGATTCATCCGTTTTGTTGCAAATGACTGGATTTCATTTTTTATTGTTGTGTAGTATTCCATGGTGTACATAGCCCATAATTTCTTCATTCAGTCTTCAGTTGATGGGCATTTGGGTTGATTCCAAGTCTTAGCTATTGTGAATTGAACTGCAGTAAACATGGGTGTGCAGATAAGTCTTTTATTTGCTGATTTTATTTCCCTAGGGTAAGTTTCCAGGAGTAGGATGGCTGGGTCATATGCTGGGTCTATATTCAGATTTCTGAGGTATCTCCAAACTTATTTCATAGTGGTTTTAAAAGTTTTCCTTCCCACCAATGATGGATTAGGGTACCTCTTCCCCTAAAACCTCACCAGCATTTGTTTATTGAATTCTGTATAAAAGCCATTTTAACTGGTGTGAGGTGAAGCCTCATTGTGGTTTTGATTTGCATTTCGCTGATGGCTACTGATCCTGAGCATTTTTTTTTCATGTGTCTATTGGCCATTTGGATTTCCTCTTTTGAAAAATGTCTATTTAAGTACTTTGCCCATTTCTTCACTTTGTTTTGTTGTTGTGGAGTTTCTTGATCTATTTAGATATTCTGATTATTAATCCTTTATCAGTTGCATAGTTTGCAAATAATTTCTCCCGTTCTGTTGATTGCCACTTCAGTTTCCTGAGTGTTTTCTTTTGCATTACAGAAGTCTCTCAATTTGATAGAATCCCATTTGTGATTTTGGCTTTGATTGTTTGTACCTCTTGGGTCTTTTTCAAGAATTCTTTGTGCCAAAGTCATGCAGAGTTTTCCCAGTGTTCTCTAATAATTTGATAGTATCGAGTGGTAGACTTAGGTCTTTAATCCATTTTGAGTGGACATTTGTGAAGGTGTAAGGGTAGGGATTTTGCTTCATACTTCTGCATGTGGAGATCCAGTTTTCCCAGCACCATTTGTTGACGAGACTATCTTTGCTCCAGAGATTGGTTTTAGCTCCTTTGTCAAATACAAGTTGGTTATAGATGGTTAGATTGATTCAGGTGATTCTATTCTGTTCCTTTGGTCTATCCATCTGTTTTTCTACCAGTACCAGGCTGTTTTGATGATAACTACCCTGTAGTATGTCTCAAAATCTGGCATTGTGATGCCTCTGGCTTTGTTTATGTTTGAGATTGCTTTACCTATTCAAGGTCTCTGCTGTTTCCAAATGAATTTCAGCATACCTTTTTTTTTTTCTAAGATGTCCTTGGTATTTCAATTGGTATCACATTGAATCTGTAGATTGCTTTTGGAGGAATGGACATTTTGATGATATAGATTCTTCCAGTCAATGAACATAGAAGATTTTTCCTTTTTTGTATATTTTCCTTCCTTTAATGTTTTATAATTCTCATCTTAGAGATCTTTGACATCCTTGGTTAAATTTATTCCAAGGTATTTGATTATTTGTACTTATTGTGAATGGATTGATCTTAGAAGTTCTTTCTGAGATATGGCATTATCTGTGAATACAAAGGCTGTTGATTTTTGTGTATTGATTTTATATCCTGTTACTTTACTAAACTCTTATATCAGTTCCAATGGTCTCTTGGTGGAGTCTTTTGGATCCCTTATATGTAGAATCATCTCATTTGCAAATAGGGATAGTTTGACTTCCTCCTTCCCAATATGTATCCCTTGATTTATTTTTCTTGCCTAATGGTTCTAGATAAAATTTCCAGGACTATGTTGAATAGCAATGATGAGTATGGGCATCCTTATCTGGTGCCAGATCTCAGTTGGAAAGCTTCCAACTATTCTCCACGCAATAGGATGCTAGCTGTGGGTTTGTCATAGATTGCCTTGATTGTGTTGAGGAATGCTCCTTCTATACCCAATTTGCTTAGAGTTTTCATCATGAAAAGGTGTTGTATTTTATTAAATGCTTTATCTTAACTATTGAGATATTCATATGGTTTCTGTTTTCAATTTGTTAATCTGATGTATCACATTGATTTATTTGAATTTTGAACCATCCTTGCATATGAGGGATAAATCTTACTTGGTCCAGGTGAATGATCTTTCTGATGTGTTGTTGGATTTGATCGGCTAGAATTTTGTTGGATTTTTGTGTTGATGTTAATGAAGAAAATTGGTCTGTAGTTCTTTCTCTATTTCATCTTTTTCAGGTTTAGCAATTAAGGTGATGCTGGCTTCATAGAAAGAATTTGGGAGGATTCCCTCCCTTTCAATTGTTTTTGAATAACTTGAGAAGAATTGGAGTTCTTTAAATGTCTGGTAAAAGTCAGCAGTGAAGCCATCCAGTCCTGGACTTTACTGTGTTGGGAGGGTCTTTATAACTGATTCAATTTCCGTCTTGGTAGTATGTCTGTCTGTGTTTTCTATGTCTTCTTGGCTCAATTTAGATAGGTTGTATGTGTCCATGAATTTATCCATTTCTTCTAGGTTTCCCAGTTTTTTGGCATACAAGTCTTTGTAGTAATTTCTGATGATTCTTTTTATTTCTGTGGTGTCTGTTGTTACATTTCCTTTTTCATCTCTAATTTTATTAACGGATCTTCTCTCTACTATTTTTCAGTTGGGTCAATGGTGTGTCAATTTTGTTTATTTTTGTTTTTCTAAGAAAACCACTTCATTTTGCTGATCATTTGTATTCATTGTTGTTTTTATTCAATTTTGCTATTTTTTCTCTAATTTTAATTATTTCTTTTCTCCTACTAGTTTTGGGTTTGGCTTGCTGTTTTTCTAGATCATTGAGATGCATTGATAGCTCATTTATTTGGTGCTTTTCCAGTTTCTTGATGTAGGCACCTATTGCTATAAACTTCCCTCTAACACTGCTTTTGCTGTATCCCATAAGTTTTGATATGTTGTACTGTCATCTTCATTTGTTTCCAGAAATTTTTTTATTTCTCTTTTGATTGCTTCTATGACCCACTGTTCATATGGGAGCATGTTGTTTAATTTCCATGTGTTTGCATATGTTCTAGAGATTCTTGAGTTGCTGATTTCCAGCTTCATTGCATTGTGGTCTGAGAAGATGCATGTTCTGACTTTGATTTTTTTTTAAATTTGCTGAGACTTGCTTTATGGCCTAGTATGTGTTCAATCCTAGAGAAAGTTCCATGCACTGCTGAGAAGAATGTGTGTTCTGCAACTGTAGGATGAAAAGTTCTATAGATATCTGTTAGGTCCATTTGGTCTATAAAGGCAAATAACTCTGCTGTTTCATTGCTGATTTTCTGTCTGGTTGATCTGTCCATTACTGAAAATGGGGTATTGAAGTCCCTTATTACTATTGTATTGAAGTCTAAGTCTCCCTTTAAATCCCTTAACATTTCTTTTAAATAGTCATGTGTCCTGTAATTAGGTTCATATACATTTATAATATTCATAGCTTCCTGTTGAATTGCATGGTGCCCTTCTTTTTCTCTTTGAACAGTTTTTGTGTTATAGTCAGGTTTGTCTGATATTAAGATGGCTATACCAGCTCTTTTTTGGTTTCTGTTAGCACAGAATATCTTTTTCCATCCTTTCACTTTCAATCTGCATGCATCATTGTTTGTGAGAAGTGTTTCTTGTAGGCAAAAAATAAAAGGGTTTGGGTTTTTAATCCATTCAGCCAGTCTGTGTCTTTTAACTGGGGAGTTAAGGCCATTTACATTCAAGGTGACTATTGATAAGTAATTGCTCTGCTATTTTTCCAAAAATATTCCTATTTTTATTTTGAATTTCCTTTGAACTTTTACTGAGAGATTTTCTTTTTACCTTCTTTTGTAGTGATGACCATGTTTCTGTGTTTCTGGGTGCAGCATATCCTTAAGCATCTTTTGTAGGGCTGGATGGGTGGTGACAAATTCTTTCCATTTCTGTTTGTTATGGAAGGTCTTTTTTCACCTTCGGTCATAAATTAGAGCTTTTCAGGGTTTGGTATTCTGAGTTGACAGTTTTTTTCTCTTAAGTCTTGGAAAATATCTCACCATTCTGTCCTATCCTGTAGGGTTTCTGATGAGAAGCCTGCTGTGATTCTAATTGGAGAACTTCTGAAAGTAATCTGATGTTTCTCTCACACACATTTTAGAATCTTTTCTTTATGCTTCACTGTGGTGAGTATGATTACAGTGTGTTATGGTGAAATCTTTTCTAGTCATTGCTATTAGTTCAATGTGCTTACTGTACTTGGATGCCCCTTTTTTTCCTTTAAATTAGGAAGTTTGCTGTTGTTATTTCACTAAAAAGGACTTCTAATCCTTTCTCTTTCCACACTTTTAGGAACTCCTAGAACCCGTATGTTGGGTGATTTGATAGTATCTTGTAGATTCCCAACAGTTTTAGTTTTCTAATTTCCTCTTTTCTATGGTTTGACTGTATAATTTCCTGTGCTTTTTCTTCTAAGTCTGATATTCTTCCTTCTGCTTCACTGATTCTGTTGTTAAGGCTCTGCACTGCAGTTTTGATTGTTCTATTGAATTCTTCATTTCTAAGTCTTCAATTTGATTTCTCTTTAAGATCTCAATTTCCTGGGAGAAATTTTCTTTCATGTCATGAATGGATTTCACTAGTTCTTGCATTTGCTTCTGATTACTTCTAAGTAATCCCATGATCAATTTTTTGAATTCATTTTTGGCATTTCTTCAATCTTACCATCTTCATGATCTAGTATTGAGGTGCTGTGTTCTTCTGGGGGTATCATGTTGTGTTCTTTATTCTTTTTTCTTGAATTGGTGTACTTATTTGGCATTTTGGAGATACTCCTTGTTTTTTTGTTTTGTTTTGTGTTGTTTTTTTGTTTTTTGGCTGTTGCAGCTCTTATCTTTGGACTATGCCTCTGTAGATAAGTAGTGTCTGCTTTCAGGGAATAGCTAGAGGTGTGTGGTGGGAGTGGCCAGGGAGCTCTGTTTAGTGCTACAGGGTAAAGGGCATGTCTGAGGTGACACACCCAGGTTTGGTATAGTAAAATTGTTTTTTCTTTTTTAATCAGAAGAGAGGTTTCTTCTTGTCTGTTGGCACAGACTCAGCTGGGCTGCTCTCCTCAAAGGAGACCAGTGCCTGTGCCCTAGCTCCAGTGGGTATATTATTTGTCTGCTCTGCCACAAAGGCCACCCAAAGGATCTGTTCAGTCCTCAGTGTAAGCTCAGATTCCCCAGCAATGTCTCTGGCCAGGTAACCAGGGAGCCCTGAGTGTGTGGCGCCTCCCACAGTGACTTCCCAATGTCCCAGCCATACCCTGCGTCCTCCCACACAGCCTCAGTGTTTTCACAGTCCTAGAACACAAGCCTCTCACAGTCATGAGCACCCAGCCCTGCTCTTCTCCCCAGCAGACTCAGGAGTCTCTGCTTTTTGGTTGCTGGGCACAGACATGAGCTGGTGCAGATGTTATGTATGTCCAAAATGGCGCCTGCTCTCTGTCAGCTTGTTACAGGACACCTTTGCAGGATGATCGGGGGAGAGAAAACATGCCACCCCCTTTGTTTCTTTTAATCCTCTAGTTTGGCAGGTACACTATTCCCCACAGGGCTCCAAACTGGGTTTCCTCTAAGCTATTCCTGCAGCTTTTTCGTTAGTGGCTTGGGCTGCTGCAGTCTGGTCTCACTTTGCTCTCCAATGCTAGTGCAGAGGTTCTGAGATGGTGGGGTCCTAAGTTTTGTGCATCTTCGACCTCCATGTAGGTTCACTGTGTTCCTCCAATTTAGGTAGAGTTTCTTCTGTTTTCTTCCTAACTCTTCCCTGAGACTCCCCTATTTATTTTTTATTATAGCAATGTAATACTCTTATGGGATTCAGTATAGTATTTCAACACATGTATGCAGCATACACTGATAAAATCAGGTAACCAACCAGCTTTCCACTTACAAAGTTTCTTGTATTACCGGTTTTCTCTTTGAAAATGAAATTCTGTTTGGGAAAGACCCAGTCACCAAAATGACCCCCACTCAATGTTAATGTTTAATTTGGGGAGGCATGCAGACCTCACCAGAAGAAATCGGAGCCAAAGGCATTGAATGAGGATTTAGCAACTGGGGTCAGTGCTGTGACACAGCGGGCTAAGCTGTCACTTGCAACACCAGATTCCCATATCAGAGCCTTTCTGATCCAGTTCCCGCTAATGTGCCTGGGAAGGCAGTGGAAAATGGCCCAAGTGCTTGTGGGGAGCCAGGAAAATGTTCCTGGCTCCTGGCTTCAACCTGACCCAGACCTGATGATTGTGGCCATTTTGGGAGTGACCCAGCAGATAAAGGTGTGCTATCTATCCCTCATTCTCTCCTTCACTCCCTCCCTCTCCTCCCTCTCTCTCCCCCTCCCCCCATCCCCTCATCCCTTTCTTCCCTTCCCCCTTCCTTCCTTCTTTCCCTTTCTCTCTGTAACTTTGCTTTCAAATAAATAAGTCTTTAAAAAAAATTTCATAATTGCTCCTGGGGTATGAGCCCAGTATTAAAGATATGAGATTCCAGTGTAAACAAGTGTTTTAAAGATATCTACAAAAGCAAAATGCTGAGCAGTTACACTAACGAGCTGAGAGGCAGAGGCGTTTGTAAGGCATGTGATGAAGTGGATGAATGGTGCACAGATAACCGGGAAAAGACCCCAATGGCTAAGTCCAGGTGAGGAGCTCCATATAAGTATTGCATGAGGCACCTGTGGGAAAAGCAATATTCCAAATGCCTGCATTATTCTGCAGCATCTGACTTTAAAAGTGTCACATAAGTAGCTATTTAGTCAATGTCTCTAAAGCTTACACATGTAAGATGTCCAAAATCTTTTCTTTAGGTTCTTCTCATGGAGGAGTTAGGGAATCATTTTATTATTTTTAAATCATTTAAGGGGCACAGAGAGAGTTCACATAAGTGCTCCCCCAGCTGCCGGACCACTTCCCAAATGCCCTCAGCAGCCAGGATGGGGCCTCTGAGTTGAAGTGCCAGGAACGCGATTCAGGTCTCCCATGTGGGTGGCAGCAACCTAGTCACCCGAGCAATCAACCCCGCCTCCCAGGGTTTGTATTAGCAGGAAGCTGGAGTCCGGAGCTGCAGTTGGGGATTGAACCCAGGTACTCTGAGGAAACGGGAGCACCTGCGCACCACACCCCAGCCCCAGGAATCACTCTGTACTTGGTCTTGCAGGGTACTTGTAGCCTTGTTTGTGTGGCCTGACCTGCCGGCCCTTTCTGAAGTGTTTTTTCACGGTTAAGCCTGATGCTAGCAATTGCTCATCTTCCTCTCCAGAAACACCCTCCGTGGGGCAGGGCTTCTTTCCTTTTGCTCTCGTGAACCCCACATCCGTGTTTTCTCCTGAGCTGCTGGGGAGTCCACAGGCTTGTCTTCTTCCCACCTCGCTCTCCTTGTCTCTGCAATGAGGCGTTTGGACTAGGTGACTTTTAAGTAGCCACACTGCCCTTGGTTTTCTCTATGTGTTTGCTGTTGAACTTGCTGAAAGTATGATTTCCATTTTTAAAATGAGATTTTTTGAGAGGCAGAGTTACAGAGGGAGGGAGGGAGGGAGGGAGGGGGGGAGGGAGGGAGGGAGGGAGGGAGGGAGGGAGGGGGGGGGAGGGAGGGAGGGAGGGAGGGAGGGAGAGAGAGAGAGAGAGAGAGAGAGAGAGAGAGAGAGAGAGAATCTTCCATCTGCTGGTTTACTCCTCAAATGGCTGTAATGACTGGAGCTGGGCTGATCTGAATGATCTGAAGCCAGGAGTCAGGAGCTTCATCCAGGTCTCCCAATGTGGGTGCAGGGGCTCAAGGACTTGGGCCATCTTCCACAGAGAAGACAGGGAAGGAGAGATATTGTCCATCATGTTGGTTCACTCCCCAAATGGCCATACCGCCCGGAATGGGCCATGCCGAAGCCAGGAGCTTCTTCCAGGTCTCCCACATAGATGTAGGGGCTCAAGCACTTCGATCATCTTCTGCTGCTTTCCTAGGCCATTAGCAGGGAGCTGGATTGGAAGTGGAGCAGCCAGGACTCGAACTGGTGCCTGTATGGGATGCCGGCAATGCAGGCAGTGGCTTAACCTTCTGTACCACAGCAATGGCCCTGATTTTCACTTTTATTTTTTCCCTCAGTTTTTACCCTTGGGGTGAGGATCACAGTTTCGTTTTGGAGGGGCAGGCAGCACACTTCTGACTGCCTCAGGCACTGTGTGTGCCATTCTGGGTTCAAAGAGACCTGAGACAAAAACATTAAAAACCATACACACTAAAAAAATTAAGGCAAACCTGGTCTATCTACTCATCCATTCGTCTCTTCATAAAAATAAGCTTTACCAAACACCTGTTACACACCAGCACAATGCTGGGTGCCGGGGACTCGGGGTGACCACCACCCTCCAGGTAGGGGTCACTGCTAGGTGAGAGGAGGACTAACTCCGGCCATCGGCCTGGTCTCAGGACACAGGGGATGCTAACTGGGGGCTGGGAGGGGGAAGGAGAATGGAAGGGCTCCCTGATGGAGGATCTGTTTGAGTTGGTTCTTGGTGAACATGTAAGAATTTTCCAGCTAAACAGTTGGTTGGAACCTGGAGAACATATTAGAGGAAATTCTGTGTACAGGCCAGGAGGTTAAAGACACTCGGTGTGTTAGGGACCTATCGCGAAAAGACGGCTGGCGAGGAGGCTGGAAGGCGCCACAGCAGGCCCTACAGCGACAGAAAGCCAGTGTGGGGAGTGTGGCCAGCACTGCAGCCCACGGAGGCTCAGTGCTGCCACCCAGTGGAGCTACAGGAGAGGACGAGAGCACTGAAAGCCATGGAGGGCCCAGAGCCATACAGGCCTGGGAAAGTTAGAACGCTCAGGAAAGGTCTCTGCCCCCAGGTCCTTCTGTACTGGCTGAAATGAGCTGGATTCCACCAATGGAGGATCCTCTTTTGGCTGAAATCTGAGTCCTGTGGAAGTATGTCCATGAGAAAGAGATCTCTTTCAGGTGCTGCCGCCCAGGGTAAGAATGTTTGTGCTAGCTGGGGAGGGAAGATCTTTTGTTGGTTGAGATGGAGTGCCTGGGTTAGAGTCGCCCTCTGCTTTGGATCCAGTTTCCTGCTAATCCATTCTCAGAGGCAGCAGTGATGGCTCAAGTGCGGGGCTCCTGCCACCCACATGGGAGACCCAGATGGAGTTCCAGGCTCCAGCCTGGCCCAGCCCTGGCTATTACAAGCATTTAGAGTGAACCAGTGAATGGAAAAATCTCGTTATTCCTCTCTTGCTCTGCCTTTCAAGTAAAATAAAAACCAAAGAGCAACTTGCTTGGTGCTCATGGGCTGGCCAGGGTACCCTGAAGTGGGTGTGAGGCTCCTGGTTTACAGTGGTGACGGGCAGACAAACTATGAAGTCAGGCCTGGGAAACCAGTGCATCCTCCACAAGCTGGCCCCAGCCAGCAGGTTCTTAGGGTCTCTGCCGAAAGCAGTTAGGTAGGTTGTTTCGTGTGGACTTAGGGGTCAGGTGCCAGTTGGTATTATACTCTACTTGTCTGCCATGACCCTGTGCAAGTTAGCCAACTCCTCAGAGCCAGTCTGTAAGATGTTGCTGATGTTAACCTCATACAGGTCTTAAGGGTTTGCTGACTCGGGAAAACACTCTAGGTGGTATGTGTTGTTCAGTTTTGGACAGCCTGCACTAGCGTGCAGCCACCCATCCCAGCAGGTGAGAAGTGGAGGTGAGCTTGTCTGGGAGGTGAGATTGTCTGGGAGAGGAGCTGCCAACTGCCTCCAGCCCTGACTCCACCCATGTGTTTAGGAACCTACTGAGAGCAGGGGCCTGGCGAGGAGGCTACAGGAGGTTGGATGCACTAGGGAACCTCGGAGGTCCTCGCCTAGGCTCCAGCACTAGCTGTAACCCTGGCCAATGTCAGTACAGACCAAGCAGGTGGTAAGCTCCATGTTGCGGCCTGTAACAAAGAACAGCTGCCTTTCTGTCCTTGGACTGCTTGTGTTGTCAGAATCTCAGGGCTCTTGAGTACCTCCTCACTGTCTTTTAGCTCGCTCACTTAAGAACATGCTCTCCCTCCCCTGCCCCCCAATACTTACAGAACCAGTTCCAGAGAAATTTACATTCATTCAAAAGCTATGGCTGGTCCACCTGCTTTTGCTGGCCATGCCCAAACTTCAGGGAAAACATTTTCCTGCTGGGCAGGACTCGCATTTATACACGTTGCCCTTTACTCATGCCTATTACAAAGAGGCCCTTAGCAAAGCAGTTCAGGCTGAAGTGTAAGACATCTGGTCCCCAAGCTGCTCTCACCCAGTGCTGGCTCAGATTCTCGGGGTGGGGGTGGGGGGGTGAGCTGCTTCTGACAGCTTATTCTGGCTACTCTGCTTAAAACAGCTGTCTGTAGCCAATGGGCATTTACATGGTGTGTGTGTGTGTGTGTGTGTGTGTAGAAGCCCCACTAAGAAAGTTCTAGACAATTCTAGTTGTCCTTTGTACATTATTCCTTGTGACTATGGTCATATCATTTACTCATCAGCAATCAGGTTTGAATGGCTGACTCTAGAAGTACAAATTTTGACAACTGTGCCTCTATTTAAAACCTTTAGCAGTTGGGAGGAATAGGTAATTAAGTATTTAAAATTTGAATGTATTTTTCTGCCTCAATGGACAATTTTTAAAAATTAATTTCCTTGAAAGGCAGAGTGAAACAGATCTTCTTTCTGCTGCTTTACTTCTCCAGATGAAACAGGAACCTGGAAGCCCATGGTCTCTAAGGTGGGTGGCAGGGGCCCAAGCAGCTGGGCCATCTGCTGCCTTGCCAGGCGTTAGGAGGAATGCTGGAGCAGAAGCAGAGCAGCTGGGACTCCAGGGTGCTCAAGTGAGACGCTGCCGTCACAAGCAGTGTCTTCCTCTGTGCCGCCATGCTGGCTCTGAGACAGGGCAATTTTAGCTGTTGAGAAATGAAGCAGCCCATCCAGGGTCTTCCGGCCAGCTTAAGTGAGCTGGCGCAGGAACCGGAGCCACTTCCCGTGATGCGGGGTTCTCTGCCTCCCATCTGCTTTACTACAGCCTTCTTTCCCTCCTGTTCAGTGCATGAACTACAGAAGAGTGTGCACTGTGTAGCAGCGATGCTATTATCTTAAAAAGCAAAGCTTACATGCAGAGAATCAGTGCTGAGTAAGGAAGTGTCTCCTGCTAGGCTGGGCAAACAGGCGAGTCTTAGGGAGCAGGATGGACAGGGACTATGCTCTGGAGACGTCAGGCGAGGCCTGTAAGAACTGCAGTCGCAGACATGATTGCAAAGGAAGGAGCACCCAGGCCAAAGCCAGGGTGTTACTTCTCTAAACTCTGCTCTATAGAAGCGGTCTTCAGGAAATTTAAGGAAAATGTCTATGGAAGAAAACGATGCCTGCATTTCAAAAACTTCTGCACAGTAACATGGAACGAAGATGGCAGATTCCTTACCAGCTCTCCAGACTTACTCCGTGATTGGAGGACAGCCGCTGGTGCTGAGGGCCCTCTCTAGGGAGGGCACGCTGTGAGGACGTGTCATTCTCAGGTCAGATTTCCGCTGACTGGGTCTGACACTCTTGCTCAGTGACTGCGAGTAGCAGAGGGATGTGACCCATCAGTCTGTTCCTCAGCCTCCCAGCAAGGGTGAAGACAGCAGGGTGCCGGCACAGACCGGCCACAAGGAGGCGCAGCAACTCCACACACAGTCTCTTTGCAATTCAGTAAGAAAAACCATCTACTAGGAGGCAAGACGTGGGAAATCCAACTCATGGAGTAAATCTGGAAAACCGGTAATGAATCTGCCATCTTCCTTCTATGATACTAATGCTAGATCCTACTCCACTGTGGCAAATCAGCACCACAGAAACCCCAGGCCACTCACAGAATCCAAGACCTGTGTGTACCGACACCAGCAACAACACTTCACATTAAAGCCACCACACAGGGAAACAAACGGAACAGAAATTTATTTCTTACAGAATTAGACCTGATATATAGACAGTTTATGTAACACTTAGTCTTGTCAACAAAACAATATTAGCTGTGGTTACAATTAGCACATGCGATTCACTGCAAAAATAAAAGTACATACAACAAACAGACAAGCTTTCCAAATGAAGTTAGATGAGGTGGGGTAAAAACAAAGGAACAAGAAAGGACTGTGTTTACACTTAAATGGGAGATAGGATATAAAAAGGAGACATATATAATGCTTATCACTGCATTGTCATGCTAGCAAATTGCACTTATTTTTAGAGCATATTCAAAAACATGTACATTAAGACTAAAGAATTTTCAAATATAACTTTTTAAAATATCCCTTTACTTCAGACACATCACAGTTTGGTATTCCTGTACCAACATTGGAACCTGTAGTTACTGTTCAAAGCCTATATTCAAGGGATAAAAAATCTGGAACATTTACCACCACTGGCCATAACTGCATTTTCCATTATGATCATTAACTTTAAAGCACAACCAGGTAATGAAATGAAACTACCACGTTGGAGAGAAATACTGACAGCAGAAGAGAAAAAAAAACCTTAGAATTTAGGAACAAATGAATAGAATATTAGTAGCACACCCTGAGTTGCCACCTTTTAATTTTAATACAACATTCACCAGAAGATCATGCTAATGTACTTGCTAGTAGCATTTATGATGGAAAAATAGACTAAATCCAAGGACATTTGGCTTTGGACAGTTCTGTCTGGACTTAATCTGAATCCTGTTTATAAGCAGTCTTAAAAGGAACTGCAGGCAAGGTCAGTCCCAAGAAGAATTGGGGTGTAGGTTTGTTAGTTTATATCTTTATTGAAATCTAGGACAATGCTTAAATTTAGGTTAACTCTAAATACGTGGCCATTTTATAGCTCATTTTAACTTACCAAAAAGTACAAAAATTTCTACAGTTCTCCTACCTGGGCACTACAATCTAACATGGTACCTACACTGGAAAGCTATTCCAATAATTTTCTTGAACTGAACTTTAAGTTTTATGCAGCTGATTTTATTGACACAGAACTACATGGTTTAGAAATTTGGTCTTAATGCCAATTGAACAAAACCAGGAGAATAATATGTAATATTCTCCAGTGTGAAATTACTTGGTCATTATATGCCAGTAAACATATTTTTGGGAATTACCTATGAGCCTTGTACTCCTATATTTTTGCCATGGTTTTAACTAGCTAATTGGATAGAAAAGACATCTTTAAAACTTTGATTTCTATTCCTAAAATTACATGTTCTATTTAAGAGTTTTAATAAATAAAATTTTATAAGCATATTTCAGCTTTATTAACCTTTAACTTTGTAGTAAGAGCTAGGGTCACTGACTAGTTTCATGCCCTTATCAAGGAACCGGGTTACGATTAAGTGAAAAACTAGGTAGGAAAGAGACATGAATACTGATCACATGAATGATTTGGTTTTTTTCTTCCTGCTCAAATGTTGGGTGTTCTTGAGTGCTAACTCATCCAAGCTAAAAAAGGATTAAAATTCTAGATCTTAAGGAGTATAAAGCTTTATGATTTATAGTTTTCTCAGTTAGCATTATGCCTTTCTTTGAGAGAGAAAAATGACGGATAGTCAAATTGCAACAGCAACACCTACTAACATACTGGGTCTTTATTTTTCTTAAAGGGGGCAGCAGCTGCATTAGAAGCAGTGAATTGCTTTTGTCTACAAAGAGGCTATTTTCTGAAGTACTAGCATTACTTTAAGATCTTTAATGTCTAAAAATGTTTAAACGATTAAATTCCCTAGCTTTTAGGCTGTTTTTTCCACAATCAATTTCTTTCTCTGCCTATGTAAAATGCAATATACATGCATCAGAAAAGATTATTCTAGGACATGCTCTAGGAAAGTAATTTTGTATTTAAAACATTTGGACTGCTTTTCGCTGTAGGGCAAAGATGTACATTACATATTAGTGCTCAAATGTATCTTCGTTTCCTGAATGAACTTTTGACAGTAAGCGTATATGCACTTAACATGTTAAAGTGTTCTTGTGGCTGGGGGCATTCTCTCACTGTCCCATGTTCTATACAGTTTTCAACATGCAAGTCTGTTTTATTCTCTTTTCTTTAGATCATGCGTTTCCATTTTGTAAGTGCCCTCCAAAAAATGACCATGTTCTTCAAAACACAGCTACTAGTACAATAAAACATCCTAAGTCTAAATTTCCTCCCAGACATACAAACATAGCAAGGCAAATTCGGTCCGAATCAGGGCAGCCTTTGAAGACCAACTAAAATGGTGACGATGCCATGACCTGCAGCCCAGGTCTGAACCTCTGTATCCCTAGTGGACCCCTCTCTTTCTTCATCTACTTTACTTCTGTTGGTTTTTCTAAAGCAGGAAACTGGGTCTCTATCACAAGGAGGTCATGCATGTGAAAGAACTCAGCAAAGTATCAGACATTATATAACTGCAAGAATACAAAGGATAAAATATACCGGAAAGCCTAATGTGAACAACATTCTTAGTAAAAAGCAGAATTCTATTTCAATTATAGAGGTGTACCAATTTCTCTTAGCCTTTAGTCTCCTATAACCTCTACAAACTATTTTAAGTCTGCCTGGTTTCTGAACCTCAAATACAACAGAAAAACAACCCTACTTCCTCCACCCTCACTTGATAGCAGTAATCTACCACAACCCTACATGGCGATTTCTTCCTACTCATTCAGCCCCTGTCTCTGTCACGTGTGGCGGTTAGGGGAGGACCTAAGTGTGGGAGAGGCTTTAGCTCTAGAGTCTGGAGGCCTGGCTGCTTCTCCCCTGAAGAAGAGAACTGTTAGGAAGAGGTTTAAAATGTTCTTAAATCACAATGTAGAACTAAGTTTCATCCTACCTCAGAACTGGCAGATATTAAATAAAATGCCATCTCTTTAAATGTCTGTACAGTTAGGATTTTGCTATCAGCAATATTCACAGTTTTGAGGGGTTTTTTGTTTTGGCAAGTATTGCCCCAAGTCCTCCTTAGTTCCTTCAAACACCTAGACACATTTTAAACCTCAGTATGCTTAGAGAAAATATATTCAATTAAAACACATTTTAAGCTGAAGGCATTGTATAAAGTGCTTTGTCAACCAAAATCATTCCTAGCTTTTTCAAGGGTACTCACTGAGTTTGTGAACTGGACCTTTAAAAATAAAAAGGTTAATAATGATAAAAAGCAAATAGATTAAAAATAGTTCATTTTTAATATATAATCTGCCATGTTAAAGCTCAAATTCTTTCCTCTTGTAACAACTGGCAGTGTCGTTACCTATGAAAGAACTGACAAATATTTTCTATGTTGCTATGAATATAAATTCTGGACAACAAAAGCTGGGCTCATAGTTATGCTCTGTGGACCTCTGCTTAAATTATGCTGTCAGCTGAAGTAGAGAGCTTATACCTTGCTTCTCCTGTTTTTTGGTATTAGCTATGCCCATGCCACTTGGTTGACTACGCGCATCAAGATCAGTACAGCTGTGCTAAGTTTATCGCTGCTTACCATTCATACATTTACTTTATAATTTTCAGATAAGCTGTGTTTTGCTTCAGTGCAACCATCCCGAAACAGTCAATCAGCTATTCAGAGGATAAAGTCAGTTTATGTAGTGCTTGAAGTTGAATTCCAGATATTCTGGAATGGAAATAGCCCCACGTAAGATCTGTCCTCAAGGGCAAATGATCATCTTCAGGGAGTGAAGATTATCTGTTATCTGAAATCACAGATAAATGTACTTTACAGGTATGCTGAAGTTGTAACAGGCACGAGTCTTTCACTGAGGCACGTAGCCACCTTGTCGTACAGTCTGTGGTAAGTAACTTTTAGGCATTCCTTCATCAATCACAGCTGCCACCCCAACGGTTTCAAATCTTTCTCCTTGTCCCTCAATGCCTGGACCAAAAGCATCTGCTGCAGAAGCTTCCTGAAATCCTTTCAACTGTCCAGACCCACAGGACTGCACCATATCTGAAATCTGCTGCTGTTTGAGTCTAACAAAATCTTCCTCACTGACTGCTGAAACAGGCTTTGACCTTTCAAATTGAGAAATATCTGGACTGGTTTCTTGTTGGCTGCAGTTCTGTCTGAAATACTGTTGCCTGGGCAAAATGTTATCACCACTATCTACATTATCTATTAACTGCAGATCTTCCGGCCGTTCTTCTGAATCCAGCAATGGCTGGGTGGATTCGGATCTTGAGAAGACTTGGACTGACGGGACCTGGTGTCTGTAGCCACTGTGCACCACCGTGGAATACTGGACAGTGCTGGAGGTATTTTGTGCAGATTCATTTTCATCACTGCTGGAGATGCTCGGCCTAGAAGATGACATGCATGAAGATCCCCCAATACCACTGCTGTGCCCTTCAGTGCTGATCTTCTCCTTCTTGAACAGGTCCAGGGACTTCAGATCGTCTGGGAGAGGTTTTTTGTCATTGGGTTCTATCTCCACAACACTTACATCAGTGAAATTGCCATCTGAATACATCTGATCTTTTGAATTAAAATTGTGCTAAGAAAGAGAGAAAATGGATTATCTCTTTTGGCATTTGTTCATTGAGAAACTCTGAGCTACATCAGACAGGAGTTAGAAGACAATGTTCTCAACTTTCAGTGGTATAAATAGCCTACGTTATCTTAAAATATTGTTAACTGCCCAAATATTGGTATGTGAAATACTGATAAATGAGTCTGAGAAGTCTGAATTGTCTCAGAACTTCTGATTCAGTATTTTTGGTTTCAAAGTTTGTAGACCATTAGTTTATCATATAGTATTTAATAGTTCATGGCAATACTAGGCAGCATAGGAGTAACTGAATAGAAAAATTAAACAAAATCAAATGTCAATGACTGGGGTTTTGTGGAATATAAAAATATGCAATACAGTCTAATCTATGAATTAGATATTTAAGGATACAGACTAATGATTTTGCCTCTAGGGTAAATTTAAATTCAGAGTTTAAAATGGTAAACTTGGTTGTAAGCCTCTAAGAGTTCCCATCCAGCAGTTTTATCACTTCAGGGTTATGTTTGCTAAACGAAATTAGGAATGTCAGAACAAATACGCCACATGGATGATAACTCCTGGAATATGAAGGTATTTTAACTAAAATTCACTTATGAACTGTTTTACTTTCATTTACTCCTCGATTCGGCCTGCTGTCTTTTGGATGAAGTCCAAGTATATCCCAATATGCCTGTGTAAAAATATAAACAACTCAGAAGTATTTTATCTTACCCTTGGAGGTGTGGGAGGTGACCATTGGGCAATGTGACTCTTAGAAGGATCTGGAACATTAGGCCAGATGTGTTTTTTAATGCTGAAAAGAAACATGGTAGATGGAAACTTCTGTTTATTACATACGGGTCTGAGTGTTTTCATTGAAGTTTTAAAATCATGAACAAAAAATACCTATGTGATCCAAAACACAAAATTTTTGTCTTATGACCAATAAATACCTATCTTAATTTATTGAGAAAAAAATTGTTAGCAAGGCAAAAGATAATCATCAGTATTCAAGTTTTAAGAAATCCAGATAACAAAAATAAATGTTCACAATAAGATGTTCACAAATAAGATGATAAACAATTTTAATATAAAAAGCTTAGCATTTAAAATATCCACTTCATTCAAGTGGTCCATTTAATCAGAATCCTACTTAAGTATAAAAACTGGAATTAAAAGAATGGCACTTTTGGTAAGAAAGATCCTACCACCCTAACTCTCTTGCAGGAAGCACCTATAGCCCGGAGATAATATAAGCAGTAAAGCTGATCAACGAACCCATGGCCACATTACTCAAAAGATCAGTTAAATTTTCATTAAAAACCTTCCCACAAGGAAAACTCAAGATCTATAGGGGTTTAATTGTGAATTTCAATAAAATATTTGAAAAAAAGAAATTAACTCTTCCAGAAAACTCAGGAAGTAGGTTAACACATTCCTATTTTATGAGACCAATATTAATCTGATTTTAAAACCAAACACAGGTATCTCCAGGAAAAAACTACCAATGTCTTTCAAGAACACTGAATCCAGCAAAATACAATTTGTTATTCACAGAAGAAAGGCAGAAAAAACCCTATGATCATCTCAATTCAGATACAGCATTTGATAAAATGATACCTATTCATGTTAAACATGAAAAAAACAAATGTCCCTGACTTACAGTTAATACGCATCTAATGATTAAAGACTGAAGACTTTCTCCTCTGAAATCAGGAACAATACAAAATTTCAGCTCCTACCACTTTCCAACTTTTTTCCTTTATGGTCTGAGAAGCTGCATGGTATGATTCTAATTATTTTGAATTTGCTGAGACTTGCTTTATTGCCTAAGGTTCCATGTACTGCTGAGAAGAATGTAAATGCTTTATGTGTTAGATACATTTGTGCTAGAGTATCATTTAAATCTACTGTCTCCTTGTTGATCTGTCTCTTTCTGAGAGTGGAGTATTGAAATCCCCCAGTACTATTGTACTGGGGTCTGAGTCTCCCTTTAAGTCCCTTAACAAATCTTTTAAATAAACCGGTGCCCTGTAATTAGGTGCATATACATTGATAATCATATCTTCTTGTTGAATTGATCCCTTAATCATTATATAGTTCCCCTCTTTGTCTCTCCTAACAGTTTTTGTGGTAAAGTTTATGTTGTCCGATATTAAGATGGCTACGCCTGCTCTTTTTTCATTTCTGTTGGCATGGTATATCTTTTTCCAGCCTTTCACTTTCAGTCTGTATGCATCTTTGTTGGAAGGATGTGTTTCTTGTAAGCAGCAAATAGATGGCTTTTGTGCCTTAACCCAATTAATCAGTGTCTTTTAACTAGACAGTTCAGGCCATTAACGTTCAATGTGAGTGTTGATAAGTAGTAACTTTGCCCTGCCATTTGCCAAAGATATTTTCTAATATATGTTTTGTACTTCCTGTGATCTTTTGCTGTGAGGTTTCTTTCGTTTACCTTCTTTCATGCAGCCCTCAGTGTGGTCTCAAATTTCTCCACAGTCTCTCACCAGGTTGCCCAGGTCACTGAGTTTGTGTACTCGGTGAGTTCTCTCTCCCCCCCCTCAGATTTTCACAGTCACAGTTCGTTAGCTCCACACTTTCACTAGATCTTAACCTCCTGTTATTTCTCCCCACCAAAGTCAGGTTTTTCTGCTTGGCTAATGGCAGGCTCTTTGTCTTGCTCGGCTTTGTAAGGTGAGTGCAGAGAGAGGCTAATGTCCATGCCGGTTCCCCTTATTTATTTGTTTTTTTCTCTCTAGTCAGCCTGGTGAATTTTCCCCCGTGGGGCTTCAGGCCTCGTTCCCTGTAGGCTCTTTCTGCCTTTCTCCGCCAATGTCTCGGGTTACTGAGGTTTTGTCTCACTTCCTTTCCCAGCACTGGCGTGCAGACTCTCCACAGTCAATATTTTTAAAAAGTCAGGATTTCTATATACTACAATTAACAAATATAATTTTTTTGTCCACTCTGCCTGTCCAAAAAAAAAAGAGAGACAGAGAGAAAGGTCTTCCTTTTCTGTTGGTTCACTCTCCAATGGCTGCTGCGGCCAGTGCACCGCGCTTATCTGAAGCCAGAAGTCAGGTGCAGGGCCCAAGCACTTGGGCCATCCTCCACTGCACTCCTGGGCCACAGCAGAGAGCTGGCCTGGAAGAGGAGCAACCGGGACTAGAAGCTGGTATGCCGGCGCCGCAGGCAGGATTAGCCTATTGAGCCACGGCGCCAGCCTAACAAATAGAAATTTTAAAAATTTGATTTCTTAGATTAAGGTTTTTTAATCATAAAAGATGTGTAGGATTTGACCACTAAAAACTATAACACTCTAAAATCAAAACTCAGGTTCGTGGACTGAAAGACTTAACACTGCAGCACTCAAACTGATCCACAGATTTAATAAAATGCCAGTAAAAATCATAGCAGGGTTTGTTTTTTCAAAGGAAATTGACAAGTTGATGTTAAAATTAATACAAAAAAAGGAAAAGAAAAAACCCAATGTAATTTTGAAAAAGAACATATTGGAGAAATTCTATTTTCAATACTTACTACATGAGAGTACTTCAAAAAATTGTTGATAAGGGGCTGGCACTGTGGCCTAGTGAGGCTAGGCCTCCACCTATGGTGCCAGCCACCCACGTGGGCACTAGTTTTGAGTCCCAGCTGTTCCTCTTGTGATCCAGCTCTCTGCTAATAGCCTGGGAAAGCAGGGGAAAATAGCCCCTGCACCCACATGGGAGACCCAGAGGTAACTCCTGGCTCCAGGCTTGGGATTGGCCCAGCTCTGGCCATTGCTTTCAGCAGATGGAAGATCTTTCTCTCTCCCCATAATTCTGCCTATCTGATAAATAAAATCTTTAAAAAAATTTGCTGGAAAAATGGAATTGAAAGTTTAGGAATGGGTGTTTGGTCTAGCAGTTAATTTGTCAGTTAGGATGTCCCGACCCCACACTGGAGTGCATAGGTTCAATTCCTAACTCGAGCAGTTGGGTTCCTGCCACCCATGTAGGAGACCTGGATTGAGTTCTCAGCTCCTGGCTTTGCACCCCACCCTCTCCTCCTTGCTATGTTACCGGGGAGTGAACCAGTAGATTGAGATCCCACTGATTCTCAAATTTTTTTTTAAGTTTTGGTGTAACAAAATTTTGAAATTGATGCAGTTTTTTTTTAATATGCCTTTTCCATGAACTCTTTGAAGACCCCTTTTACTAGTTAAGGCAGTGTACTTGCTTAAGTCTAAACATTACTGGAACAAAATCAAAGTCCCAATATAAGTACAGGCTAACAGAAAAAAACCAGTCTTTTCAAAATAAATGATATTGGAACTGGAAATCTGTGGAGAAAAAGTAAGTCTGACCTTGACCTCACACCATACACAAATTAACTTGAAATGGATCACAGACAGAAAGAGCTAGAACTACTGAACTTTAAGAGGAAAGCATTGGAGAAAATATCTGCCAATGAGTTAGGCAGAGATTTTTTTTTCAACAGGACAAAAAACTCAGGAACTACAGTGCAGAAAAACTGGTAAGAGGATGGAATTCAACATTAAAAACTTTCTTACCTAAAGTCATAGTTCTGAAAGCAAAAATGCAATGCACAGACTGTGACAAAAGTTTGCAAAAACATGGATTTGTTAAAAATTTTCTAACAGAACTCTTATAGCTCAAAACTAACCAAACCATTCAGCTGAAGATGGGCAATAGATTTCAGTAGACACATCACAAAAGAAGGTATGTAACAAACATGAAGAATTCCAACATTAGCAATCAGAAAAAATCAAAACCATTACAAAACGGTACTAAATGCCCACTAGAATCAATAAGCCTCATTGTACTAAGTACTGGTAATGAAATGGGGGTATTTGCTAGTGGGAATGCAATATGGTATAGCTACTTTGAAAAATTCTGGCAACAGGGCCCATGTTGTGGCACAGCAAGTAAAGCTGTCGGCATCCCACATGGGCGTCAGTTGGAGATCCCAGCTGCTCCACTTCTGATGCAGCTAGCTCCCTGCTAATGTGCTTGGGGAAGCAATGGAAGATAGCTCAAGTATTTGGGCCCCTATACCCACAAAGTAGACCTGGAAGAAGCTCCTAACTCCTGTCTTCAGCCTGGCAGAGCCCTGGCCATTGGGGCCACTTGGGGAGTGAACCAAAAACCTCTCTCTTGCTATCTCTTCATAAAAAAGTCTGGCAGTTTCTCATGAAGTTAAACAGACCATATGACCAAGCACTCTAAATCCTATCCAATATTAATAAAAACACATGCTCCAAATTTTATTATGTAAATAAATGTTCAGTGTAATATTATTCATAACAGGCAAAAATAAGAAACAAAGCTCCCAAAAAATGAATAAATTTTGATACATACATACTGTAGAATACAGCAGTAAAAATGAGAAAAATGTCAGTATGGGCAACATGGATTAACCACTCAAAACAATTATGGTAAGGCAAAGACTTTACCCTAAAACAAGCAAAACTACAGTTACAGAAAGCAGATGCGATAATTACCTGAATTTGAGGGTTAAGAGAGACCACGAATCAGAATAAGGGAACTCTTCAAGGTGATGCAAATGTTTATATTGTGTAGAAGTTACACACAAAAGTTATCAAATGATAAAATGAATGAATTTTATGGTATGTAAGTTATGGTTGCTAAAACTAGAGAAAAATGCAAAAAATACAAATAATGGTACTTACAGGTCTCTTTTATTAAAGCAGAACAACACTCCCAGAAGAGTTGTTAAGAGGAATGCTAAGCAAACAGGCACAACTATGGCTTCGATTTCTCCTTGAGCTAATAAAAAAAAAAAAAAAAGGAAATAATTACTGACACATATACTAAGAAGAAACACTAAAACTTTTCAACCAGATTATTGATGAAAAGGTGAACTACAATCCTATTCCCTTTACCCCCTTTCCTTGGCAAATCACACCTTAGCTATTTATGCCTTAAATAGTAACCTGGTCACACAAAAGCATAAAATACATGTTGGCTAGGGGAATTACAATGATTAATGTGGTACATTGGATAATCTATCTGGTAAACTAGAGATTTCAAATCCAACCACTTATTTATGATCTTATTCAGCAGAATCTTAGCAAAGCCTATCTTTGCATCCTAATACTCAAAGAAATTATATCTCAGCAAATACAAATGTTGGGCAGAATTGGAAAAGCTATAAAACAATATTAATTGAAATATATTTAGCTTCTACAAGGAATAAAAATAGAACCTGCAGAAAAAATATTTAATGGCTTTTACCATTTTCCAAAAGCTGATGTGACAGAGGGCTGAGAACATTAGCAGATAATAATCAGGTACAAGGAGTAGCACAAATACAAATAAACAAGGCAGACAAATCTCCATTTGCATTTAAAAGAGAAACTAATCAATCTGTAAGTGATTATATATCCTATGAAGCCCAGCGGAAATAAAGAAATCAGACTGGGGAGGGGTGTGTTGTGCAGCAGGTTAAGCTGCCACTTGGGGTGACTTGCATCCCATATCAAATCCAGCTTCCTGCTACTGTGTCTGGGAGGCAGCAGATGAAGGCTCAATCACTTGAATCCTGCCTTCCACGAAGGAGACTAGAACAGATCTTCTGGCTCCTGGCTTTGGCCTGGCCCAGCTTTGCTGTTGCAGGCATCTGAGGAGTGAACCAGTGCCTGGAAGATCTCTGACTCTGCCTTTCAAATAAATAAATCTTTAAACAACAAATAGGAAATTAAAAGCATAGACAGGTAATTCTGAAAGGGTTATTATGCAATAACACTAGTAAGTATGACAAATTTGGAGAGAAAAGTAGATTAGAGGCTACAGGATAAACAATTGTTTTAAATTATTTCTGGGTGAAGGACTAGAACTAATTTTTCTTTTCTGTAATTTACTGTATAAATTCCCTATAAATTTCTGATTGCAAACCTTTTGTAATCAGGAAAAGTATTTTAAATTTTTCTAAGGATAATGGCATACTTTCATTTGTTGTTTAGTAACACCACCACATGGCACCAGCCTTACCCCAGAAACAGTTTCAACAGCAGAATTCAGGATATTTGATTTGTTAGGTAGATGCAGTCTCTCATTCAAGTTACTCAACCAACAAGAAACATAGAAGTTACTATTTATCATATACTATGTTGACATTTGGGGGTGTGCATTTCAATTACAATAAAATGATTAGAGTCATTCAAAACGTGTGTGAACAGAAGGAAGGAAGTGGGTCTGGCGCTGTGGCATATCAGGTAAGGCTGCCGCCAGCAGTGCCAGAATCCCATATGGGTGCCAATTTGAGTCCCGGCTGCTCCACTTCTGATCCAGCTCTCTGCTATGGCCTGGGAAAGCAGCAGAAAATGGCCTAAGTCCTTGGGCCCCTGCACCTGTGTGGGAGACTGGCTTCAGATCAGCTCCACTACGGCTGCTGTGGCTGTCTGGGAAGTGAATCAGTGGATGGAAGACCTCTTTCTTTCTGCCTTTGCCTCTCTGTAACTCTTTCAAATAAATAAAATAAATCTTAAAAGAGAAAAAGAAAGAAAGAAGGAAGCCTAAGACTGCTTTAGAGAATCCAGGAGTGATCAAACAAGAGGAGGACCTACACTAGGGCAATGTAGTAGGAAAAAGAAGATGGAAAAAATTATGAGTTTACAAAGGAGGATATGATTATGAAAGGGTACTCACAAGAAGTACTGAGGTGTTATGAATAGGACTTGACTTTTGGTTTACATGAGGGAAAAATAAATGAAAAATGTATTGCAATCATTAAATTTCTGGCTTTGGCAAAGAGATGATATAGCATGCAAACAACAAGAGAAGAGACATGTTGTCCTTTTTTTAGATTTCATTCATTTATTTGAGAGGAAGAGTTACAGAGAGGGAGATATAGAGAGAAAGGTCTCCCACCTGCTGGTTCACTCCCCAAATGGTCCCAACAGCTACAGCTGAGCTGCTCTGAAGCCAAGAGCCAGGCGCTTCTTCTGGGTCTTCCACGTGAGTGCAGGTGCCCAAGCATTTGGGTCATCCTCCACTGTTTTCCCAGGCTATAAAGAGAGGAGCATCCCAGACTCGAATACGGTGCCCATATGGGATGCCAGCACCACAGAGGCTTAACGTACTGTGCCACAGCGCCAGCCCCAAGACATATGTTTTGGCTGAAGTTATGGAAGGGGAGTCTGAATAGGCAGATAAGAAAATAGGGCTAAGAGGGGGGCGGCGCTGTGGCGTAGTGGGTTAAAGCCCTGGCCTGCAGCCCTGGCATCCCGTATGGGCGCTGGTTTGAGTCCCAGCTGCTCCACTTCTGATCCAGCTTTCTGCTATGGCCTGGGAAAGCAGCAGAAGACAGCCCAAGTTCTTGGGCCCCTGCACCCATGTGGGAGTCCTGGAAGAGGCTCCTGGCTCCTTACTTCAGATTGGCTCAGCTCCAGCTGTTGCAGCCATCTGGAGAGTGAACCAGCAGATGGAAGACCTCTCTGTCTCTACCTCACTCAGTAATTCTGTCTTTCAAATAAATGAAATAAAGCTTTAAAAAAATATATAATAACGCTAAGAGTAGCGCTCTTAGTAGAGTAGGAGAAAAATCATTTAAAAGTACAGTAGAAAACAACAAGGAAGGATCAGGAGAGAGGAGCCTCAAGGATGAGTATAGGGTGGAAGGAGTTTCAAAGATGTGAAAGCCAACAAAGTTAAATGTCAAAAAGGCCAGAGAAAAGATGAACACCATAAAGCACACACTAGTGACTAAGAGGTCTTCTACGAATGACCCCAGAAGGGTTTCAGTGGGGCTGGAAGCCTTATTTCAGTAGGCTGGAGAATGAGCTGCAGATACGGGGCAAGTGAAGTCTGTAAGGGTGGAATACAGTAGCCTACCTATACAAGGAAGGAGTAAAAGAAAAGAAGGGAAGACACCACACATGAGCCAGTGAAAAATGGAACCCACCTAGATTTATATTGCTTTGGAATTGAAAGTTTAGCTGAATTCAGTCAGAAACAGCTTTAATAAAACACCAAAGTAAGGAATAGTGCTTTCTATAGTTCAAAGAAGTAAAACAATATAAACATCATAATTTATGAGTATTTCCATGAATCCATAGTTACACTTTTAAACAAAATTTTAGCACAAAAACCATTTTTATTCATTAAAGAAAAATAATCAAACATTATTTCTTACCAAACTTTGGTGTAGTAAATGTGAATTCTGGACCATCCTTTCCACCTTCATCTGTGTATGCTACCATTCGCACCATGTACAATGTGTCACTAGTCAAAGAGGACAGTGTATATTCTGTGTGGGAAGAATCCACATTCACCGCTGCAAGAAATCAAAACCTGCGTTTTATTCCACTACTCAACATTTCGATTTATCTGGCCTTTATTTAGCATTCTGAAAGTATTAAAAAAGACTATTTTTGCCAGGAAACAGCTTTTGTAACTGATATATTCTTTTGTGAGTACAATATTTTAAATATACAGTCATGAAAGCAACCATAATCATATTCTAAGGTGTATTCTTTCTAGGAACACCATATATTTTAAACGTTTTATTTGAGGTGAGAAACGAGTATTTATAAAAATTTAAGAACTTGATCTTTAATGATGGATATAGTTTTATTACCAGTCTCATTTCCAACGATGGTTTTATAAAATATAGTATAATTTCTGATAAATCCATTCTGAACATCAACAGGAAGTTGGTCCCACTCTAGAACAGCTTCGTTTTTCCCCACTTTCTTTTTCCGAACCATAGGTCCTTGGGAAGGTGCTAAGACAGAAGAAATATATTTGCTAACTGAAAATTATTAGCATTTAGTGAATCATTAAAATTTATAAAATTTCTTTATAACAGAATTATCCTACTATAATGACGCAAGTCCTTATTTAAAATAATGTGATAAAATATATTTGTTAAACTAAACTGTTAGGCCGGCGCCACGGCTCACTAGGCTAATCCTCCGCCTATGGCGCTGGCACCCAGGGTTCTAGTCCCGGTTGGGGCGCCGGATTCTGTCCCGGTTGCCCCTCTTCCAGGCCAGCTCTCTGCTGTGGCCCAGCAGTGCAGTGGAGGATGGCCCAAGTGCTTGGGCCCTGCACCCGCATGGGAGACCAGGAAGAAGCACCTGGCTCCTGGCTTCGGATTGGCACAGTGTGCCGGCCATGGTGGCCATTTGGAGGGGTGAACCAACAGAAGAAAGACCTTTCTCTCTGTCTCTCTCTCACTGTCTATAACTGCCTGTCCCCACCCCCCCCCAAAAAAAAAAAAAAAAAAACTAAACTGACTAAACTGTTAGTTTTCAAAGAAAAGTAAGTTTGGACTTACGGGCTTGTTTAAGGTATGCCTTTATGGATTCTGGTCTTCCTGGTCCATCTGCATATACTGGAGTGACTGTTATCAAATAACATTTGCTCTCTGCCAGATTCCCTGAAGTAAGAACAGCAGATTAAACATTTTTTCATACTCTATTTTTATTTAGAATTTCATGACTATTTAACTTTCTGTTAAAACTGTAGTTTTCTAAGGAAGCAATGTCTTTTTTGTAATGGATTCAAGCTCAATAGAATAAAATTGCTTATAAAAGTTTACTTTCTTTTCATACAGTAGATAAAAAATTTGAAGTTTTATTAATAAAACTAATGATAATATTTATATTTAGGATTTACAAAATACTGATCTCAAATAATTCTGGGTCTTTTTAGGGTTTAATAAACTGTGTGTATCTTATCTAATTCTCTGAGATTTGCCTACTGAGCAAAACACCACTATTAAGGTTGAAGGAAGGGGCCAGCGCTGTGGCACAGGGGGTTAACACCCTGGCCTGAAGCGCTGGCATCCCATATGGGCGCCAGTTTGAGACCCGGCTGCTCCACTTCCTGTCCAGCTCTCTGCTATGGCCTGGGAGGGCAGTAGAAGATGGCCCAAGTCCTTGGGCCCCTGCACCCATGTGGGAGACCTGGAAGAAGCTCCTGGCCCCTGGCTTTGGATCGGCACAGCTCCAGCCGTTGCAGCCAATTGGGGAGTGAACCATCGGATGGAAGACCTCTCCGACTCTCCACTGTGTAACTCTGACTTTCGAATAAATAAATAAATCTTAAGAAAAAGACTGAAGGAAAAGCCCCAAAGGCTCTCATTTGTTAGACACTAAAGTTGAAAAAAAATGTAAGAATTAGTGATATTCCCACCAATTAATTTTTTCACATACTTTTTACTTAAATCATCCAAATTATCAACATATCCACTCTTTAGCATATAACTATAAAATTTCTTTACGTAGCATAATCTATCCATAATAGAAAATTACATGTCTATATGGAATACATCCCTTCAATAAGAACTTGTACTTTCCATAACTATTCATGAAGTTATATATTCCTTTGCTTCCTTAAACAGAGTAATTTTACCTTTTCCTGATGATTTAACATTACCAAGGAATGAACAATGTTCATATTCTGCTAAAACAGTGACGCTTTCAGGGTTGCCTGCCTGACTTCAGTGTCTCCCGAGCCTCTGCTATGTTGTTCTATAAAAACTTTCTATTGGGCCGGCGCCGTGGCTCAACAGGCTAATCCTCCGCCTTGCGGCGCCGGCACACCGGGTTCTAGTCCCGGTCGGGGCACCGGATTCTGTCCCGGTTACCCCTCTTCCAGGCCAGCCCTCTGCTGTGGCCCGGGAGTGCAGTGGAGGATGGCCCAGGTGCTTGGGCCCTGCACCCCATGGGAGACCAGGAAAAAGCACCTAGCACCTGGCTCCTGCCATGGGATGAGCGTGGTGCGCCGGCGGCGGTGGCCATTGGAGGGTGAACCAACGGCAAAAGGAAGACCTTTCTCTCTGTCTCTCTCTCTGTCTACTCTGCCTGTCAAAAAAAAAAAAAAAACTTTCTATTGGGGCCAGTGCTGTTGCACAGTGAGTTGATCCTCCTCCTGTGGTGCCATCCCATATGGATGCCGGTTCTAGTCCCAGCTGCTCCTCTTCCAATCCAACTCTTTGCAATGGCCTGGGAGGGCAGTAGAAGATGGCCATGTGCTTGGGCTCCTGCACCCATGTGGGAGACCCTGAAGAAACTCCTGGCTTCAGATTGGCACAGCTCGTCACTGCAGTTATTTGGGGAGTGGAAGAAGAAAGACCTTTCTCTGTCTCTCCCCCTCACTGTCTGTAACTCTACTATTCAAATAAACAAAATCTTTAAAAAAAAAAAAAAGTTTCTATTATCCAATTATTTCTAATCTATTTCCTCCCTGGATCCACCATGTTTTAATGTGATAAGGTTAATGTGCTAGCCAATCAAGCTTATTAAAACTGTACGTTACATAACAGGTTAATGAGGGCCAGTCTATTTTATGAATAAACCCCAAAAACTTAAAGCTGGTATCCTTGTTATGGGTTTTCTTTGATTAGTCATATTATCCACAGCTAAATTCTAATAATTCTGTTTCTGATCACTATAAGCTCAGTGCCTTCGTCTGCTGAAAGTCGTTACAGCTCTTTACAGGTTACCCTTTACAGCGGTACCTTAACAGAACAGTCCACCTTGAACTTATTATATCTCATTTCTTCCTGTCCTTTGTTAGAACATCCAACTGAAAAGCCTAAGGAAACCTGCACTCCAGTTTGGCTTCCCCTATTTCATGTCTGGAAGACATTAAACAAGTCATCCAGATGCTCAACCTGTTTCTAGTCAGATCTACCTCTTAAATATGTGCGATGAGTGGTACCATCTTCTTGTTGCCAGTCCAGGATACAGGGCAATTTATCGGATAACACACACCACTCAAGTATGTATTTCCTTACAGATTCATTTGGAGCAGTCCATTCTACCCAAAGCCTGTTATCTTTTGGGAATGCTTTAAGATCCATTACAGGACGAGTAGCTGTAAAACAAAAAGTTTGAATACTGACACAATAAATGAACATTTAAACTTCCAAAAGCTTGACATTTCCAAAATATGATTTATCAATGTATGATGTAAACATGTATTTTCATGAATTCAAGCACTTACATGTAAGGCAGTTTATTTTTAATCTTCAATTCTTGCTTTACCAAAATTCTTCAAATGTTTTGTCTAAGTCTGTAATTACAACTTTCTCTTCTTTGAAAACCACAAATAAACCAATATAAGGATACTTCAAAAAATTCATGGAAGATGGAATTAAAGCATGTTTGTCTTAGTGCACACATTTTTGAAATCCACACATACTTTTTAAATATGCATTTCCTATGAACTTTGTGAAGACCCTTGCACACAGCAACCCCTATCCTTATCCATGGGGTTATGTTCCAAGACCCCTAGTGGATACCTGAAAGACAGTACCAAATTGCTTATATACTATGATTTTCCTACACATAATATCTGGAAGATTTGATTTACAAATTAGGCAAAGTAAAAGTTAGCAATAATAAATAACAGAACTTTAACTATACACTGTAAAAAAGTTATGTGATTGTGGTTTCTATTTCTCTCTCAAAACATTTGCTCATTCTTCTTGTGATGATGTGAGGTGATCCTTAAAAGGAAGCACTTTACGGCTTCTGACATAACGAAATTGCCAGCATTACTAATCTTGTGTGTTGGAGCCATTATTAAACAACAGAGTGTTACCTGAACACAAACTCTGCAATGCTGTTGACAGTGGATCTGATAACCAAGACAACTAAGTTAGTAATAGGCAGGCAGGGAAGGCAGCACATATAGTGTGCATATCCCGGAGGAATGGATGACGCACATCCCGGTTAGAGACTGGTAGGGGCCAGGTAATGAGATTTGACCCGGCTACTCAGAATGGCATTTTAGTCATATGCAAATGAAGTGAAACTTTCAAAACCTTTAATATTTTAAAAACCAATTAAACAGAAAATGCTCAAATGCATTAAATAGCTGACTGTAAGGTTTACGTGAGCCATGCAGTGACAGAAGTATTTCATCCATTCTGATGAAATTTGCCTGCTGACTAATCTCTAAAACTATGATCAGCTCTGATACTGTCTGCCAGCTCATTTCTGAAAATCCTTGACACTGCAGATATAGTCTTAGACTACCTGTGCATTCAAGAGCCATGTCCATACCCAACCATTCTTTTGCAATCATAAGCCTGGTTCCACCTCACAGACACAAACCTTGAAAGTCACAGGCGGGGATAGTTAAAACAGATGGATCTGACTTGCCAACCAGATTTCTTGCTGTTAGAGTAGCTATATAACGATCATTCGTAAGATTTACTGTCAGTTTTGTGTCATTAACTGTGTAATTTTGCAAACGTGATTTCCATCTCGTGAGGGTCACTTCATAATCCAAGATCCTTCCGTTGGCTTCAAAAGGAGGTAATGTCTGTAACAAAATAATTTTTATTTAAAAATTTTTATTTCATAAAAATAGTCAGTAGAATTGAATAATCAGTTTCTTTAGATTCAGTAATTTTGCCATTAGTCAGTCCTCTAAATATCAAACTAGAAAGGACTGACAACCTCATTTTTATTCAGTATTAAAGTAAAATTACTAAACTCTTATGAAGAGTAAAAGCATTAACCCAACTAAAAGAGGGTAAAACAGCATCATTCAGTTTTTAAGCTCTGTATACAATTCCCATTACAGCAATATGGGCCTAAATTAATTTATGCTATGCTTGATTTTCTTTTAAAACATGATAGACTCATACACTTGTATCAATTTATCAACATTTTTGACTATCCCAAATTTTTATGAATTCTCTCTGGAAAATTCAATCAAGTACAAGACAGGGTCCCTTTTTTACAGAACTTGTAACTTATAGAGCTGTGATAAAATATCTAGAAAGTACTTAATATCTGCAGTTTCTGAACCTGACCCTACATCATACATATAAAGCTGTTTCTATTTATTAAAAATATTTATCAGATGTTTTGCTGCTACTGTGATGAATGAAAATTTAAGTGTTAAAAACCTCCATTTATGGGCCTGAGCAGTGGTGTAGTGGGTAAAGCCGCCGCCTGCAGTGCCGGCATCCTATATGGGCACCGATTTGAATCCCGGCTGTTCCACTTCCAATTTCTGCTATGGCCTGGGAAATCAGAAGATGCCCCAAGTCCTTGGGTTCCTGCACCAGCATGGGAGACCCAGAAAAAGCTCCTGGCTCTTGGCCTCGGATCAGCGCAGCTACTGTGGCCATTTGGGGAGTGAATCAGTTCGCTCACGCTCACTCTCCCCACCTCCACCCCTCCCCGGCTCTCCTTCTCTCTCTGTGTAACTCTTTCAAATAAATAAATATTTCATAAAAAACCTCCATTCATACCACAGAAAGTATATTTATGCAAGAAATAATTTTTTTTTACCTTCCATATGAGTTGTACAGATCGATAGCCATGAGTATGGGATGCATCTATCTTATACCAGAAACTTGGTGCTTTGGATGGTCCTAAAGAAAACACATAAAATTTTTTTTATTTTCAGATGTGTTTTTTTTTTTTGGACAGGCAGAGTGGACAGTGAGAGAGAGAGAGACAAAGATCTTCCTTTTCTGTTGGTTCACACCTGCAAAGGCCGCTGAGGCCGGCACGCTGCGTCTGGCACACCGCGCTGAGCTGAAGCCAGGAGCTTCTCCTGGTCTCCCATGCGGGTGCAGGGCCCAAGCACTTGGGCCATCCTCCACTGCACTCCCGGGCCACAGCAGAGAGCTGGCCTGGAAGAGGGGCAACCAGGACAGAACCGGCACCCCGACTGGGACTAGAACCTGGGGTGCCGGCGCCACAGGCGGAAGATTAGCCTATTGAGCTGTGGCGCCAGCCAAAAAGCTTAAATTTTAACAGTAAAATAAAATCCTCTCTTACCTTGTTGTTAGTATCCTCACCCTTCAATTACAGAGTGTGTCTAATCTTTGTACCAATGTTTTCTCATCCCAGCTCTGGGTCCTCCTTTAGTCACAGTGATATGTGATGACTATAATGGAGATTTTTTTAACCTCTAAATTTCACATAAAGGTACAAATGTACCTAAGCACTAGCATCTCAACCAGTAGCCAAGAAGCACAGCTATTTATTATTTTTTCAGTATCTTGTAACTGCACGTTCTGTTTGGGTGCTGCTCTGTACTCGTGCATGTATCTAAGTTTCCTCCTGTACGGGCAGCAGTCTTCCCAGCTTTCCTGTCCTCTTACGTGTTTTGTCATCTATAATTGTTTAATGATCAACACTTCACCTAGATTTTATTCAAATCCATTTTCATTCTGTTGAGTACCAAATAATGCAAATCATCTTATATTCTGAAAAATCACTTGATACTACTTGATTTTTTTAAGACAAACTTAAATGTTTTCATTCGTGGTAAAAAAAAATGGGTACTACTTATTGCTAAAAATAACATTTTAATACTAATATTTAAGTATGAGCTTAAACCCTCCAAACACATATAAATAATATATTGCGGGTCAGTGTTGTGGTGGTATAGCAGGTAACCTGCGTTGATGGCATCCTATATGAGTGACAGTTCGAGACTCAGCTATTCTACTTCCAATCTGCCTCCCTGCTAATGTACCTGGAAAAGCAACAGAAGATGGTCCAAGTGATTGGGCCCCTGCACCCATGTGGGAGACCCGGAAGAAGCTCCTGGCTTCAGTCTAGCCCAGCCCTGGTTGCTGTGGTCATTTAGGGAGTGAACCAGTGGATGAGAGCTTTCAAATAAATAAAAAGCCTTTCAAATAAATAAAAAGAAATCTTTAAAAAAAATATGTATAGTGGCTTGTGCTGAGGCATAGTGGGTAAAACTGCTGCCTACAGTGCTGCATCTCATATGGGTACCAGTTCAAGACCCAGCTGTTCTACTTCTCATCGATCTCTCTGCTATAGTCTAGTAGAAGATGGCCCAACTGTTTGGGCTCCTGCACCTGCGTAGGAAACCCAGAAGCAGCTCCAGTCTTTGGATCAGCCTAGCCATTGTGGCCATTTGGGGAGTGAACCATTTGATGGAATATCTCTCTGCCTCTAACTCTGCCTTTCAAATAAATAAATCTTTATATAAATATATATAAATATGGGGGGGGCTGGCATTATGGTGCAGTGGAGAAAGCCTTTGCCTATGATACTGGCACCCCACACTGGAGCAATGGCTCAAGTCCTGGCTGCTTTGCTTCTGATCCACCTCCCTACTAATATGCCTCGGAAAGTAGAGGATAGCTGAAGTACTTGGGACCATGCACCCACATGGGAGATGCAGATGGAGTTCTTCTATATTTTAAAGATTTATTTAGGCCGGCGCCGTGGCTCAACAGGCTAATCCTCCGCCTTGCGGCGCCGGCACACCGGGTTCTAGTCCCGGTCGGGGCACCGGATTCTGTCCCGGTTGCCCCTCTTCCAGGCCAGCCCTCTGCTGTGGCCCGGGAGTGCAGTGGAGGATGGCCCAGGTGCTTGGGCCCTGCACCCCATGGGGAGACCAGGAAAAGCACCTAGCTCCTGGCTCCTGCCATCGGACGAGCGCGGTGCGCCGGCCGCAGCACGCCGACCGCGGCGGCCATTGGAGGGTGAACCAACGGCAAAAGGAAGACCTTTCTCTCTGTCTCTCTCTCTCACTGTCCACTCTGCCTGTAAAAAAAAAAAAAGATTTATTTATTTACCTGAAAGGCAGAGTTACACTGAGCCAGAGGTGGAGACAATGATGTCTCCACTGGTTCACTCCTTAGATGGTCACAACAGCTGGAGCTGTTTGATCTGAAGCCAAGAGCCAGAAGCTTCTTCTGGGTCTCCCCTATGGGTGCAGGGGCCCTAGGATTTAGGCCATCTTCCACTGCTTTCCCAGGCACATTAACAGGGAGCTGGATCAGAAGTAGAGGAGGGGCCAGTGCAGTGGGTCAAGGCTGCGGCCTGCAGTGCAGGCATCCAATATGGGCACTGGTTCGAGACCTGGCTGCTCTACTGCCCATCCAGCTCTCTGCTATGGCCTGGGAAAGCAGCAGAAGATGGTCCAAGTTCTTGGGCCCCTGCGCCTGCTTGGGAGACCTGGAAGAAGCTCCTGGCTCTTGGCTTTGGATCAGCTCAGCTCTGGCCATTGAGGTCATTTGGGGAGTGAACCAGCAGATCAAAGACCTCTCTCTGGTTCTACCTCTCTCTGTAACTCTTTCAAATAAATAAATCTTTAAAAAAAAAAAAAAAAGTGTGGAGCAGCCAGGAGTTGAACCACCACCCATAAGGGATGTCAGCACTGCAGGCAGTGGCTTTACCCACTAAGCCACAGCCTCAGGCCCCAGATGGAGTTCTTGGCTCCTGGCTTCGGCATAGCCCAGCCTGGGGCATTAGAGCCACCTGGGGAGTGAACTAGTGGATGGACGCTGTCTTTGCTTCCTTCTCTGTTGATCTACCTTTTCAAAAAAGGAATATAAAACAAATTTGGGGAGCCAGTGTCATGGTGTAGTAGGTAAAGCCACCACCTGCAGTGCCAGCATCCCATATAGGCACCGGTTCAGTCCTGGTTCTCTGCTATGGCCTGGGAAAGCAGTGGGCGATGGCCCAAGTCCCTGGGCCCCTGCACCCATGTGGGAGACTTGGAGGAAGCTCCCAGCTTCGGATCAGACCAGTTGTGGCTGTTGTGGCCATTTGGGGAGTGAACTAGCAGATGGAGGATCTTTCTCTCTCTGCTTTTGCCTCTCTGGAACTCTGCCTTTTGAATAAATAAATCTTAAAAAAAAATTGGTAAACAAAGTTTATTGCTTTATGTTGGAATGATTCAGATAGATACGACATAATATATGTCAAATATCAATAAACAGGGTTTAAAATCCTTACATTGGGGCTGGCACTTTGGCACAGTGGGTTAATGCCCTAGCCTGAAGCACCAACATTCCATATGGGCGCCGGTTCAAGACGCGGCTCCTGCACTTCTGATCCAGCTTTCTGCTATGGCCTGGGAAAGCAGTAGAGGATGGCCCAAGTCCTTGGGCCCCTGCACCTGTGAGGGAAACCTGGAAGAAGCTCCAGGTTTCGGATCAGAACAGCTGATTGCAGCCAATTGGGGAGTGAACCATAGGATGGAAGACCTCTCTTTCTCTCTCTGCCTCTTCTCTCTCTGGTAACTGACTTTCAAATAAATAAATCTTTAAAAATCTCTTCATTAATGGATCTTTCAAAATTCTTCTAAGTGTAATTACAGGCATGGTATTCAACAGAGTAAGAAAAAATCTGAATAACATCTCAGGAATGATGCATTGATTGTGAGAAGGCAAGTGCAGAGCAAAGAGGACAAGCAAACCAAGAAGGCTGAGGAAGAAGCTGCTGGTGCTGACAGTTCACATGGATATGTACATGAGCATCAAGTAGTACCTAACAAACTGAAGAATACACATTATATAGAAAATTTTATAGACCAGAAATACTTCCTACCATAAAGAGAACCTGGAAGCCTCATTCACTAAGTTGAAGAAATGAAAAAGAAAATAATTCTCCTTTGATAATGACTAAGTACTCTTCCTCCAGAAAAACACACACTGGCATTAACTACATTTTACCCACATCTGAAAGTATTTCATGAGTTTTCCCAAACCCAAAAGGAATCTAGTAGAGGGCCCCAAACTAGCAACAGCAGGATGGCTTTTCTCCTTGGCATTTTTGGGACAGAGAAAATTTACAGAAGAGAACAGCACTTTTCTGTCTTTTATACTCTCAACTCACATGACTGAAACCTCTAGTAGAACTGGAATTGAAGGGCTGTAAGTGATAGGGGAGAGTTTAAAGCCACAGCTGCTATCACTGACACTGCAAGGTAAGATTGTGATGGAAAATATTCAAAATGAAAAATTCAAATGCTACAGGACTATGTCTTGATGGCTAAACAAGAAACTAGTAACATTAGTTGCTTGGGGAGGGAATGTTACTTTAGACTTATACCCCTTTCTGTCTTTTATATTCTATACTATATGCTTTATGTCATCTCTTTGGGAAAAAGGATAATGAAAATAAATCAACTAACCAAAATTCTATCAATTCTTTTGCAGTGTTTATCAAGGCCTTTCTGATATAATACAAGTTATCTTTTTGCTAATGATAGACTAAGGCATATTTTGCTAGGTTGTGTGATGTTTAATGATTAAGAGATGACTCTCTAGTTGGGGCTACCATTGGATTGCTCCACTTGAATAAAATGCCCTAGTCTTATTAACAGTTAGGTCAATGGATTTCTCATGGTATCTAAGACACCATTCCATGATAATTTAATTAGCTATCCAATAGACTTCCATTATATACAATGAGTCTCAAATTTTACATCTTTTCTGCTTTAATTTTATTTGAAAGGTAGAGATAGAGACTAGCCACAAATGTCCATCAAGAGTGGGCCAGGATAAATGTATGAGCCCAGAAATCAATCTGGGTCTCCCACATGACGGCAGGAATTCTAAGTACTTGAGCTAACTCCTGCAAGTCACCAATTTCGCACATCAGCAGGAAGCTAGAATAAGAAGTTGGACTTGAATCCAAGTACTCTTAGAGAGAATGCTGATGTCCCAAGCAGCATCTGACAGCTGTGCCCAATGACTACCCCAAATTTCATATCCTGATGTCCTTAAAAATTGAGTGTAAATACTAGTTCGAATAAAATGACCAACAAATAAGAAACGAAGTCTCTCTATTTTTTCTTTTAAAGATTTAGTTATTTATTTGAAAGTCAAGGTTACAGAGAGGTGGAGACAGAGATCTTCCATCTGCTGGTTCACTCCTCAGATGCTGCAACAACCAGGGCTAGGCCACATCAGAGCCAGGAGCTTCTTCCAGGTCTCCCATGTAATTACAGGGGCCCAAGCACTTTCAACATCTTTCACTGCTTTTCCCAGGAGCATTAGCAGGCAACTGGATCAGAAGTGGAGCAGCTGGGAAACAAATCTGTGCCCAAATGGGAAGCCGGCACTGGCAGAAAGGTCTATATTCTTAAACCAGACACAACTGACAGGAAGAATTTCAAAATAATTTCTTTGTATTTATTCACTTACTATCTTCATACGTGATCCCACTTGCTTCTTCACTCCAGTCACTCCAGAATCCTTTACCATCTTCCTTCATACAGCGCATCCTAAATACATACTCTGTAAAAGGCTGAAGGTCCTGGACAGTGAATGAAGATCTGGTAGTTGATGTATCTTCAGGGGGAATCTGAAAACAGAGTAAATCAACTAGACCAAAAAGCCCAGTAAATAAGGGCTTCTGTATTATGTAAGATTTTAGAAAACAACTTAATGAAACAATACTAGTAAATTAAACTCAACCTCTGGAGAATAAATACAATTCAGAAAGCAGTCACAACCACTAATGTTACAAAGACTAAGAAGTACAGAAACATCTATTATTCTTCCTTTCAAATTTTATTTTTTATTTCTTCCACTGGGCCTATCACACTCAACAACTCAGCAGGAAACAGATGGCACACTCCACCTAGAAATTGGAAGAACTCAATAAAGGGACTATAGGCAGGTAGGGAATCCTTGGATAGGTCAGTCAGTACTCTGGGGCTTGTAGCTGTTACCAGCCCTAAGCCCAAAGGGATGAGAGGTACTGGAACCTGAATGAAGAGGGTCTGACAGAGAGGGCTGCTGGGATAGGAGCACTGACCTTAGACTGAGACACAGAACGAGCCCTACAAAGGAAGCTAGGGAAGTAAACATGCTGATCTCACTTCTATTCCTTCTCTGTCCTGCCAAGCACCCTCTGCCCATTAACCAAACTCATTAGGAAACAGAATAGTGTAGGAATCCACATGTAAATACCATCACATGAGTACAATGGAGTATAGATCCTGACAATCAAAAGGAAGAAATCCAGCTCAATCAAGAAAAACAAAAGCTATCACAGTAGATAAATCTGGGTTTCAGGAAAAAAAAAAGAGATTAAATACAAACAATAATAAAACTCTGGTTATTTCTATTGAGAACTGAGATCAGTAGAATTTGAAATATAGATCAGTGAGATTTTAATATTGGGTACAAAACAAATGTCCAGGTTTGATACCTCTAAATTAAGATATTAAAAATATTTTAATGAACTTCACGTATATCTCCTCTCTGTACAACATGAAGCATTAATCTAATTTTATCATTTCTTCTGATTATATTCTGAGCCTTTTAGATAAGTGGACTGGAGAACAGAGGCACTAAGGTTATAGGCTCAACGCACATACAAACTCACTATGGCTAAAAGAGCAACAACAACGAAAGCAAAACACACTGTTGGTGACAAATGGAATCACAACAAAGAACAACATGAGTAGCTCGGTGCAAGGGTGACAGTCTTTTCACAAGCTCCAAGTACTTCTTTTTGCTGACATCACCACCTTTGGGTATACTATACTTTTTTCTTTCAGTCTTAGAAGTTAATCCCCATCAATCTCCACTACCCAAGGGTTGGCAAACTTTCTATAAAGGGCAGGATGGTAAATATTTTAGGCTTTTGGCCCACAAAGTCTCTGTTATAACAACTCAACTTTTTCACTGCAGGACAAAAACAGAAATAAGTAAGCAAAAGACTGTGGCTGTCCTCCAATAAAACAATTTACAAAAACAGGTGGCAGGCTGAATTTGGCCTGCAGACTAAACATGTTTTGCCTTATTCTTATCTTTTTATTTCTACTCCTCTACTTACTTAATTTGCTTATTACCTGTATTCCTTTCACCTCCCATCAAAATGTTGTTCTATAAACCTAGATCATTTCCATGGTTTACTTAAAAAGGGTCTGAATATGGTCAAGCTGTTATAGTCTATCCAGATGTCCTCATTTGCCCTCGCTTGACCCAAAGACCCAAAAAGAGATGTCAATCAAAATATTTCACATAACCAAAAGCATGACAGAGGGCTGCAAGGAAGATCTGAATAAACAGTAACCTTCAACTTACCTGGTTCCAAGTTGAGGCATCTTTGATCCGATACTGAATGTTATATTTCAGTCTTATTACACTCTTAATATTCGGGTTGATCCATGATAACTTTAAGATACTGGACAGTTCCTCTGAATTGCTCACTGATAAATTGCGTGGTGGACTGGGCTTCACTGAAGAATAAAATAAATCCTAACGTTTATCATGTTTCACTTTTACAACTTCATATACATTTTTCTTTACTTATTTATCCTTACCAAATGAACTACGTTCTCTCAAAGTGATGCTATGCTGTACTATGCAATGGAAAGGTAAGGTTTCTGAAGAAACTTCAGTATTTTTGAGAGCAGTTCACATTTGGTAACCTTTTCAGGTTCAGGTTTCAAACAGCAATAAATATTGAGGCTATATCAAAAACTATAAAGAAGAATAAACACAGAACAGGTATACTGTGACTGCAATGGTGTAAAATGCTTGAGAAATTGGCAAGTATCAGAAGGTAACAAAGTGAAAACAGCAATGAGTGTATTTGGATTATGGATATTTTTCTAAGTTATATTTAGTATTGTTAACACACTGGTTTTGTAAATATCACTAAGATAATTAAATGCTTGTTTCTAAATAATTATAATCTGAAAACTAAGTTATAAACCACTGTATAATCTAATAAACTCCCAAATTTATAACTACCTTTATCTACAGGATCAAAATTAATATGATTTGATGAAACCTTCCCAAGGGCATTCTCAGCTTCTACCCAGACTTCAATGTTGACAAAATACACAGGAGAATAATCAACAATGCATGTGGTAGGCGTGGCACGCTTTGTTTTGCAATCAGCAAACTTCTCTGTTGCCCTAAATACAAAAATAGGAGAATTAGTCATTAAAAACAGATGTAAAAAAATTAAAGTGAAAAACCTTCTTAAAAGTTTTTGGTGAGACAATGTTGTAGCAAAGTTTGCAACAAATTGTTGATCACTAAAAACAAAATTTCTTATAAATCAACCTGCCATTCTTTAAAACTGAGTTTGATATATCTGAAGACATAAAATTATATCCAAATTTCAACTCTAAGAATATTGTACTTCAGAATTTCACTGAACTCTTTAAAAATTACCCACTTTCTTATGATCCCCCTTTAACTGCACTGGATATGCGCCAAGACTCCCCATGGGAACCCTGAACCGTATATGTACTACAGTTTTTCCTACAGACATACTTATGAGACAGTTTAATAATTAGGCACGGTAAGAAATGAACTAGTAAAACAATTATAACTATACTGTAGTAAGTTATGTGCATATACACGAAACAAGGAATCTGTTTACCTTAAATAAAAAATAGTTATGTAAATGTGGTCTCTCAAAATATCTTATCGTATTGTGCTCACTTTTCTTGTGATGATGTGAGATATAATTCCTACACAATGGAACCAGCTTTGTGGCATAGCGAGTAAAGCTGCCACCTGAAATACCAACATCCCATAAGGCAGAGGTTTGAGTCCTGGCTGCTCTACTTCTGATACAGCTCCCTGCTAATGGGCCTGGAAAAGCAGCAGAAGATGGCCCCACTGCTTCGGACCCTGCACCCATGGGGAAACCAAGATGAAGCTCCTAGCTCTTGGCATTGGCATGGCCCAGCCCTGGCTGTTGGGGCCATTTGGGAAGTTTACCAGCAGATGGAAGATCTCTCTTTCTCTAACTTTGCCTTTCAAATAAATAAACCTTTAAAAAAGAAAAAAAAGGCCTACATAATAAGACTAACTGAGGTGTGCGGCCATGCTGTGGTGTAGCGGATAATCTTAGAGAGCCTGTCTTGCTTCATGAAAGCCTTTGCTAACCTCTCCCAGAACCCTTTAACATCATTTGAAACTTTACTCTTTATGTTCCTCCAGCAGGCATTTACTGTGTGTTTTAATTCTTCCACTTCAGCTCTGATCTGTGTCATTCTTTCAGCCATAGTGAAGATTTCCAGCACAGTATTTCATGCAGATTAGAGTCTGCATCAATTGTGACTGAATGTGATCAAGTACCAGGCAGGTATGTTATGGCCTTAACAAACCAAGTAATGCTTCAGTCAAGGGGCTGGAGCAAAGAGGTTGTATTTGGAGGCAAAAATAAAACCTTGGCATTTTTATAGCACAGAGATTCAGGATGGCCAGGTGCACTGTCTTATCATTAACAGAACTTTAAATTCCAACCCTTCCTTTCCCAAGTATTTTCCACTTCTGGGATGAAGCACTGGTGGAGCCATTCCATAGAAACACAGCTATTATCCATGCTTTTTAACTATGCTGCCACAACTCAGGTAGATGATTTTTGTTTTTCAGAGTGCATGGATCTGTCGCTCTGTACAATATATCTGACTTTCATAGCTCCTACAGTACACTTCTATAAATGCAGTTTCAATTGTGCATTTCTAGCAGAGCCTGGTTTTTATCCCAATAAAAAACTTGTTTTGGACAGCATCCTTTCTCATTAATCAGCTTCAACTCTACCAGAATGTAGCAGCAGCTTTCTCTTTAGCCTCTACAGTAATTTTTAAAGTTTTCATTCAAAAGCTATTCTTAAATCCTTGTAACTATCTAACTTCATGGGATACCTTGCTGAAGTCTTGATGAAAACTCCAATAATTCCTAGCACAACCCACTGCCATCAATTGGAACGTGTTTTCTATTCATATCTTCCATCCACAAATTCAATGCCTTCAATGCCTTTTCCATCCTAAGCACTTATCATGCACTGTGGATTTTTGTGGTTTGAGGTGTGACAGTAAAACTAGTGCAAGTTTCTGTTTCTTTAGTCACAATTTCTTAGATTTATACTTATTGTGGATTTTAGCAACCTTACCATGCAATTTTTTTCTTACCTTATTGAGAACTTCACATAAAGCAGAGATAGAGAACCTTTTTTTTCTATGAAGGGACACTGAATATTTTTAACATTATTTGTGGGCCATACAAAATTATCAACTTAAAAAATTAGCCTGCTATACATTTTACTGAATTTTGAGTCCTGCCTGGGGTTGCATTGTTAGGGCCAAACCAAACGATTTCACAGACCTTATGACAGCACATGGGCTAGACATTCTCTACTCTTGGAAAGGAAGCATTATACAGCTTCTTTTTGGCATTTCAATACTGCCAATATTGCTAGTCTGGTACTTCAGTTCCTTTATCAAAATAAGGATTACTAAACACAAATGTTAAGAAATTGCCAACAGTCAATCTAATAACTGAGACAGTCCCCAAGTGACTAACGAGCAGGCAATGTATACAGCATGGATACACTGGTCAAAAGGATGATTCCTATCAGGAAGGAGCTGAAGGGCAAATAATTTCATAAACTATTCATAAAGGTTTGGAATTTAAAACTTAAGAATTCTTTATATCAGAAAGTTTATCCAGCGCCCCGGCTCACTAGGCTAATCCTCCGCCTGTGGCACTGATATCCAAGGTTCTAGTCCCGGTTGCTCCTCTTCCAGGCCAGCTCTCTGCTGTGTCCCAGGAGTGCAGTGGAGGATGGCCCAAGTGCTTGGGCCCTGCACCCCATGGGAGACCAGGAGGAAGCTGGCTCCTGGCTTTGGATTGGCACAGTGCGCCGGCCATAGCGGCCACCTGGGGGTGAACCAACAGAAAAAGGAAGACCTTTCTCTCTCTCTCTAACTCTGCCTGTCAAAAAAAAAGAAAGTTAGTTTAGCAGGCAACTGAAACCAAGGGAAACAGGGGACTACTGTATGGCTTTTTCCTGTCCCTGAAACAGAATCCTTACTTTACCAGCAGTATTCTTTTTTTTTTTTTTTTTTTTTTGACAAATTGAGTTTAGCAAGAGAGAGAGAGAACCAGCAGTATCTTTCTTTAAGTATAATATGCTAGCTGGTGACAGATGGTTAGAGATAAGAATTTCTAGCATGCCAAAAAATTTCCTCAGCCACTTAACTACAACCCAGCCAACCACTTTCTGATTTCTATCACCACAGAAAGTTTCAAGTAATATTACTACACTTACTCATATGCATATAAATTATGTCTCAACTTAAAATATTTACATACAGAACAGAAGGAAACATCAAACCTAAACCAATGCAAAACAAAAATGGGTAACTGCTAGGCAAAGGAAGGAATTAAGATAGTTGGTTTATTTTATAGATTACATAGGATGTAGGCATCCCCACAGCATTCTAACTCACAGGCCAAATACTGCACCAATCTCTTCTGTGTGATGAAATTTATCTCAAACCGAACATTTCTCAGCTCTTTCCACTGAAAAATCCTTGAAACAATCGCAACCTGGTAACACAATGACAACCTGGTAGCAAAGAGTTTCCTTAGCAGCACATTGCAGTCTCTACATATTCTTTCACATGAAAAGGAATTCATGTGAAGGAATTCCTGAAAAGGAATCAACGCTCTTTTAGGAAATGGCTGAGTTCATTACTAGATAAGGAAATACATGATGAGGAAATAGTAGGAAGAACCTGGAAAATTATGTCATGCCAGAAATCAAGGAAGATACCAAGACCTAATGAAGTCGTGTCAAAAGGTTGTATGAGCCAACCTGAATAAACTTCACTGACTGAAGAGAGGACAATTTAAGCACCAGAAAGAACAGTAACCATAATGGGTTAAAACACACTAAATGTTTTAATAGGAATTCATAAAGAGAAAGAAAATTCCTCATTATCTACCTTTGAAGGTTGCTAGACAATCAATTTGATACACTTAGTGATAAAACAAAAATATTAACACATTTCCCCCTCTTATCTAAATTATACTTCAGATTAACTCACAGTTTATGAAAGGAAGTTTTTCTTTAAGTATTTCAGCTTAAAAAAAAGACAGAGGGGCCGGCACTGTGGTGTAGTGGGTAAAGCCGCCACCGGTAATGCAACATCCCATATCAGTGCTGGTTCAAGTCCCAGCTGCTGCACTTCCAACCCAGCTCTCTGCTATGGCCTGGGAAAGCAGTGGAAGATGGCCCAAATCCTTGGGCCCCTTAACCCGCGTCGGAGACCCAGAAGCTGCTCCTGGCTCCAGATCAGCACAGCTCTGGCCGTTGTGGCCATCTGGAGAGTGAACCAGCGGATGGAAGACCTCTTTCTGTCCTTCTCTCTCTGTGTAACTCTTTCAAATAAATAAATAATGATGAACAATATATACTGGTTAGCCAGACAGCAAGGATAATCAAAGGAAGAAGGCAGAACTTACAGTTTAAGAGAGAAACTTCATGACACATCAATCTAGGGAGGGGACAAGATGGTGGTACAGCAACAGGATGTTAAGAGTCATACAGGGCAAAACAGATAGTTAATAAGGAAAGGGGATACAAGCCGGCAACACGGCCATGAGAATTTTGTGCAGAGAAGCCTAGGAGTCCAACAGAGACCGGGCAGGTCCACGCTGAGGGAGCAAAAAAGAAAGGGAAGTGGTGGAAATGTGTTGGAGGAGGTGTGTTGGAGAAGCTGAACCAGGAGACTGACACTACCCCTCCCCTCGCAGCCCGGGTGAGACACAAGGTTGTGAATCCACAGAGCTGCAGGTAGCATTGGGTAGGGGAGCCCAGAGAACTGCGTTTTAAGTTCCAAGCGGAAAGAACTGGGAAACAGAGAGATCGGGCACACCCTGTCCATCTAGTTCTACCCACCTTTTCCCCCAACCGGACCTGCAGCAGGCTGGGAGAAGCCATATTATTTGTTTACATCCTCAATAGTAAACAAGGGGCTACGGCATTTGCCTCCTGAGCACACCCGCATCAATTGTAGGGGCCACTTCACAACACTTCCCACCCAGGAACAAAGATCACAACATTTCAGAGTAATTCCCCTCCCCACAAGCTGTACAATAAGGAGAAGTGCTAAATATCTAAATCTCCAGCTTGTTTCATGTACCAGTGAGAAGCAAGCCCAGTCTGAATAGGTAGGGCTTAGTGCCACAGAGCTCTCCCACATGGCCCCATCATGATCAAGAAGTGAGCAGGGCTCCTAGGGGTGGGGCTTCATGCTTCCAGTTGCAAGGCAACGGATAAATTGGGAGAAATTATTCACAAACCATGCAACTGATAAAAGATTAATAACCAGAATATATAAAATGGTCAAGAAACTCAACAATAACAAAAGAAACCAGTCAAGAAATGGGCAAAGGGCTTAAAACAGACCTTTCTTAAAAGACAAAATCCAAATGACTGACACATGAAAAAAAATGTTCAAGATTACTAGTTGTCAGGGAAATGCAAATCAAAGCCACAATGAGGTTTCACCTCACTCCGGTTAGAATGGCTTTCATACAGGAATCAACAAACAACAAATGCTGGTGAGGATGTGGAGAAAAAGGTAACCTAATCCATTGTTGATGGGAATGCAAACTGGTAAAACCACTATGGAAGATAGGTTGGAGATACCTCCGAAATCTGAATAAAGTCCTACCACACAACCCAGACATCCCACTCCTCAGAATTTACCCAACGGAAATTAATTGGCAAATAAAAGTGCTATCTGCACCTCAATGTTTAATGCAGCTTAATTCACAATAGCTAAGACCTAGTCAACCTAAATGCCCATCAACAGGGGACTGGATAAAGAAATTATGGGATATGTATTCTATGGAATACTGCACAGTGGTTAAAAAAAAAATGAAATCTGGTCATTTGCAACAAAATGGATGAATCTGGAAAACATTATACTTAAGTGAAATAAGCCAGTCCCAAAGGGACAAATACCATATGTTCTCCCTGATCTGTGGTAACAGAGCAACTAAAAGGAAACCTGTAAAAGTGAAATAGACACTATGAGAAGCAATGACTTGAACAGCCCCTGTCTTGACTCTTGAGGAATAGTTTATTATTTTTTTCTACTTAATACCATTGGTTGAACTCTTTACTTAACACAGAATTAATCATAGGTTTCTAAAGTCAATTGAACATAGATCCCAGTAAAAAACAGAGTGGGAATAAGAGAGGAATTGTACAGTTCGGCACACATTAGGATTAGCCTATTGAGCCACGGCACCAGCCGAAAAATGTATCTTAATGAAGAATGGGATGGGAGAGGGAGTAGGAGGTGGGATGAGAGTGGGGTGAGGGAGGGTGGGTATGGAAGTAAGAACCACTATTCCATAAGCTGTCCCTATGAAATTTGTATTCATTAAATAAAAGCTTTCTTTAAAAAAAAAAAAAGACATATCAATCTACAACATGTGGAGCTTATTTGGATCTTGATTTAAAACCAATGTAAAATTAGATAAAGGGGGAAATTAACACTAACTGAAAATTTTATATTATTTTTAATTATAGTTGGGTGTAGCAAAGGTATGTAGCTATGTTTTCTAAAAAGTGTCCTTATCTGTTAGTTATATATACAGAAATACTTATGAGTGAAATGATTTCTGAGATTTTTTTTTGATATGAGGTAGAGGATAAACACATATAAAGTGAGATTAGCACTGAGCTGATCATGACCTGAGTGACAGGTATGTGGGATTTTTAAGTATTTTCTATTTTCATATGTATTTGAAATTTATATTTAATATCTCTTGACAAATAAAAATTCCAACAAAAATGACTGAGTAAAGCCAACACAGAACAAACTTAAAGTAACTTACCATTCAGATTTTAAAGTGAAGTTTGTTTCTAGGTATGTCTCCCTGCCAGGATCCCACTGACACATCATTTTCTTACCCTCATACACAATGCAATTCAAGTTTTTTGGTTTTTCTGGAGGCACTAAAAGGAAATAATTAGCATTTTAAAAAAGTTCTATATCCACAAATATGCAATTTATATACCACCTAAAACACAACCTAAATTAGAAAAAAACAAACCAAGGCTAGAAGTATGGACATAATCAAAGAGGGGTGACTACAAAGCTAATTTCTTTTCTACTCCAACTCTTGAACTCCATTTTAAGTAGTAATAGTTTCTATTGTCATTAGTTTGTTTCACACCAATTTTCTATATAAAATCAACTTTCATTTATAACTGAATAAAAATATCCATTGATTTCTCTAGTAAGTGTATTTTTAAAATAATATTTACAAATATTAAGAGGCAGTTAGTAGAAGAAATATTCATTTACATTTCTCTTCTTATTGCTTTCCCAAACTCTACTAAAAGAAAAGTTTGGGTGGTCCACATAACTGATAGCCCACTTTTGGGCTACTCAAAGTTTACTGCCTCTACTTTGACCTTTAAGAAGAACTTTCTCCATTATTTATTCTCTGTCTTCAGATAGCTGCTTTGCTAATGCATTTTCTCAGCAATTAAGGGATACTGAAAGTTTGTATGGATACATTCAAAGATTTCAATTCAGTAATACTGTTGAAAGGAATCTCATGTCAAACTATTTTGCTAGAAAACTGGTAACTGACTTTCAGGAAACAAGAAATTCATTCTTTAGGTTTTTCTGTATTTGAACAATGCAAATGCAGTTCCTACTTCTAAGCTTTTTGAAATACATGCATCCAAAAGTCAGAGTCCACATATTATTATATTGCATAGAGATTAACAGACAACATTAAAAATATGTAACAGTCATGACAAAATTTAAAACAAAGACAAAAACAAAACTTACATCCTGAAATTACTGTGATTCCATAAACATTCTGTTCAATCTGTCCGAATGTAAGAATGTTACAAGTTAGCTGAACACTTAATGCAGTTATATTTGTAAAGGTGACACTGGATGCTGTTCTGTTTAAGATGGTATACTGTTCCTTAGGAACAGTAAAATGGTTTACTTTCCAGACAATGTAATTAGCATTTACATGAAAATTATCCATACATTTTTCCTTTAGCACACAAACTGCTGTGAAATTAGAACCAAGCGGTATAACTGGAGACTCCGGGGAGATATGGCCACATGGATCTAGAAGTTTACCTGCAAAGAAACAACAGAAATTATATAAATGGATTCTGGTATAGCTATTTGGCTGGAAGCTCTAATATTCAGTCCTTCAATCTTCACCAAAATATGTCTAAAGATACAACTGAAAGTTAAAATTGCCAAAATTTAATATGGTCAGAATTTATACAGACATAAACAAATGATAGGGCAAATTAGAGCTGGCTCTTGACTTTGGATCAGCTCTGGCCGTTGCTGCCATTTGGGGAGTGAACCAGCGGATGGAAGACCTCCCTCCCTCTCTCTGCCTCCTTCTCTGTGTAACTTTTTTAAATAAATAAATCTTAAAAAAAAATTAATTCTAACAATTAATGTACATAACAAGATTCCATACTAAAAATGAAGACATCAAAATAGATGAAAATGTAATGTACACCACGTAAATATACATATGCTTTACCTATCACCTACTCTATGTTGATGACATGTATATCCCTATCTCCAGCCTCAAGCTTCGCGTACTTTCAATAGCATCTTAGTCACATTCATAAGCATCTGAGATTTAAGTTTAACATGTCTAAAACTACATGTATAACAATTCCTTTTTTTTAAGATTTATTTATTTATTTGAAAGTCTGAGTTACACACAGAGAAGAGAGAGGCAGAGGCAGAGAGAGAGGTCTTTCATCCACTGTTTCACTCCCCAATTGGCTGCAACTGGCTGGAGCTATGCCTATCTGAAGCCAAGAGCCAGGAGATTCCTCCGGGTCCCCCATGTGCGTGCAGGGGCCCAAGCACTTGGGCCAGCCTCTACTGCTTTCCCAGGCCATAGCAGAGAGCTGGATTGGAACTGGAGCAGCCAGGACCCAAATCAGTGCCTAAATGGGATGCCGGCACTGTAGGTGGCGGCTTTACCCACTAAGCTACAGCGCCAGCCCCAGTTCCTTCCAAGCTTATTATTTCTTATTCCTATTTCTTGACCTTGGCTAACTTGACTAAGCACCATGTTCAACCAGTCATCTAGGTAAGATACCCTGTAGATACCCTCAACATCTCTTTCCAGTTAGCCTCATCTGACTTTCAACTTAATACTGCACTGTCTCATTGGTTCTATTAAGATGTCTATCAACCTTTCCTCACAAATGCTACTTTGACTGCTGAAGTTCAAACCATCATAACAGTCACTGATCTCTTTCTAGTTCATCCTACATACTGCTGTCACAGTGGGAGAACTAGGATGGTATTATAATTAAAATGTGGTATGGGAACGGAGAGAATCAGGAGGGCAATCAGAATGTAAAGGGTTAGAAGCTATGCTCTATAAAGAATGATTAGAATAGGGGTTGGCACTGTGGCGCAGTGGGTTAAAGCCCCAGCATCTAGTGCCAGCATCCTATACGGGGTCAGTTTGAGTCCTGGCTGCTTCACTTCCAATCCAGCTCTCTGCTATGGCCTGGGAAATCAGTGGCTCAAGTCCATGGGGCCCCTATACCCATGTGGGAGGCCTGAAAGAAACTCCTGGCTTCGGATAGGCACAGCTCCGGCCGTAGCAGCCATCTGGGGAGTGAACAGCAGATAGAAAACCTTTCTCTCTGGCTCTACCTCTCTCTGTAACTATTTCAAATAAATAAAATAAAAGTTTAAAAAAAAAGATTAGGATAAATAGGTAAGTTTATAGTGTGGGGAAGAGGGCTTGGAAATACAGGAAAGCAGTCCTTCAATACAGTAGAGACAAGGCTGGCTCCCTCTAAAACTAGAATTAATAGGGCAAAGTCTTAAGAAGAAAATTTGGGTTCAAGAACATGAGAAGTCTTTCTAAGTAATAAAGATTTTCCACGTAACACTTTCTGTGACTTGAAGTATGCAAAAAGAAGCTGATATCTGCATTTGGAGAATAGCTGATTTAAAGAAGTGCTGCTCGGGGCTGGCACAATAGCGTACTACTGGGTAAAGTCACTACCTGCAGTGCTGGCATTCCATATGGGCACTGGTTTGAGCCCCTGCTGCTCTACTTCTGATCCAGCTCTCTGCTAATGTGCCTGGGAAAGCAGAAGATGGCCCAAGACTGTGGGCCCCTGCACAGAGACCTAGAAGAAGCTCCAAATTCCCAACTTCAGATCAGTCCAGCTCCAGCCGTTGCAGCCACTTGGGGAGTGAACCAGTGGATGGAAGACCTCTCTCTCTGCCCCTAACTCTGCCTTTCAAATAAATAAATCTTTTAAAAAAGAGAAAAAAAAGTGCTGCTCAGGGGCCGGTGCTGTGGCACAGGTTAGTCCTCTGCCTGTGGCACTGGCTTCCCATATGGGCACCTGTTCTAGTCCTGGCTGATCCTCTTCAGACACAGCCCTCGGCTGTGGTCTGAGAAAGCGGTGGAAGATGACCCAAGCACTTAGGCCCCTGCACCTGCCTGAGAGACGTGGAGGAAGCTCCTGGCTCTGGATCGACCCAGTTCTGGCTGTTGCCATTTGGGGAGTGAACCAGTGCATGGAAGACATTTCTCTCCATCTCTCCCTCTGTCTGTAACTCTACCTCTCAAATACATAAAATCTTTAAAAAAAAAAAAAAAAAAAAAAAAAAAAGTGCTGCTCAACAGATTGGTTTTTTCCTGAACTCTATCATAGACTGCTACTTTTATTCTGTATTGTAGATAGAATTAATGAGATAAATACACTACTTATGTGCTTGGATGTCATAGATTAAGTCAAATTGTTAAAGTTTCTGAACATTTATTTTTAATTGCTGTAGTTACCTTGTTGTGACCCAATAACAACCATATCTCAGAGGACTACCAGGCTATGGACTACCAATGAGTGGTACCACTGCAGATACTTCTCCATTCTGGTATCATAATCACACTGCTCAGTGATAACTGTTGGTAATGAAGGAGTGAAGCACTAAGAGTTATTAGACTTTTCTCCTACTCCTTTATTTAAAAAAAAAAAAAACACTTTTTTTTCTCTTCCTTATCTTCAGCTTTTTGTTAGTACAGCTAAATAGCATTTAGGAATACTGATGACTGTTGCAATTCAAATTATACAAAGCAGATTATCATATTTTTACCTATTATAATGATTTTAAGACAATATGATCCTAGAAATATAATTAAGTACTTTATTAAACATAAGCTTAATTATACAGAAGTATGTAAACTCAATTTAGGGAGCTGGAAAGTAGATTTCATGAACCTTACCTATGGATTCAGTGATGATAAAAGTAAAGAAGGCTTGCACTAACCACGTCTTCGACATCCACATCTTGCATAGATATTTCTATAACAGACATATACAATATTATTTTTAATTTTTCTTATACACAAAAAATTTTAAGATACATTATATTGTTTTCTAAAAGGTGATAAATTATGAAAATGCAGAAAACAAAGTTTTAAGGCCTCAGAATATTTTTATTATCATTAAAAGTATGGCTGCATAGGCTGGTGCCGCAGCTCAATAGGCTAATCCTCTGCCTGCAGCACCAGCACACCAGGTTCTAGTCCCGGTCGGGGTGCCGGATTTTGTCCCGGTTGCCCCTCTTCCAGCACAGCTCTCTGCTGTGGCCCGGGAGTGCAGTGGAGGATGGCCCAAGTGCTTGGGCCCTGTACCCCATGGGAGACCAGGAGAAGCACCCGGCTCCTGCCTTCAGATCAGCGCAGTGCGCCAGCTGCAGCAGCCATTGGAGGGTGAACCAATGGTAAAGGAAGACCTTTTTTTCTCTCTCTCACTGTCCACTCTGCCTGTCAAAAAAAAAAAAAAAAAAAAAGTATGGCCACATAAAGTATTGCTAGAAAATACAATTCATATTTTAAGGTTAATTAAAAAAAGAACAATCCTGAGTCCAAAACTGTGATGCAGCAGGTTAAGTTGTTGTCTGCAGCACCAGCAACCCTGAGGTTCACTGGTTAGTGTCCTAGTTGCTCCACTTTGATCCAGCTCCCTGCTAATGTACCTGACAAAGCAGCAAATGGCCCAAGTACTTGGACCTCTTACCAACCTGAGAAACCAGAAGAAGCTCCTTGCTCCTGGCTCCTGCCTCCGACCTGACCAAGCCCTAGCTGATGTGGCCATTTGGAGAGTGAACCAACAGAGAGATCTCTCTCTCTTGCCTTTTGTAACTCTGCCTTTCAAATAAATAAACGAAAAAAAAAAAAAAGCAAACCTGTATCTATATTATGTGATGGATTATACTATTAGTAATTCTGCCAGATTGAGAACTTCAGAGACAAATTACTACATGGCAAAACCCACCATAATTAAACACAAAAGATACCTGACAGGGCTGGTGTTGTGGTGTAGCAGGTTAAGCAGCTGCCTGCAATGCCAAAATCCCATATGGGTACTGGCACGAGTCCTGGCTACTCCACTTCCTACTAATGCGCCTGGGAAGGCAGCAGAAGATGGCCCAATCACCCACATGGGAGACATGGTTGAAGCTCCTGGCCCCTGGCTTAGGCCTGGCACAGCCTTGGCTGCTGTGGCCATATTGGGAGTGAACCAGCGGATGGAATCTTTCTCTCTCTCTCCCTCTCTCTCTCTGTAACTCTGCCTTTCAAATGAATAGAATAAATTTTAAACAAGAAAGATAACTGACAAATGAGTAAGTTTATAAATCATAGCATGACCTCAGCTTTCCCTAGTATATGAAACATGTCCATAATTCACTAATATGTAGTTTATATGAAAACACAATTTCAATCTAACTCAGAATAATATATAAATTAAAACTACCCAGATAGGAATAAAAAATGATACAGAAACTCTAGAAAACATTTACTAAATGAAAAAGCATATCATAAGATTCAGTATTTTCACTACTAAGAAAGTACAAGAAAAATAAAATAGATGTTCACACGAGGACTTACATATAAGTGTTCATGGCAGCTTTACTCCTAATAGTTCCAAAGTGGAAACAATCCAAATGTCAACTGCTGAATAAGTGACTAGCCAATGATATTTCTATGCAATGGACTACTACTTAGGAATGAAATAGTATTAAGTAGTGATATATGCAATAATATATGGCATTGTGCTGAATGAAAGAAATCAGACACAATAGGCCATATACTTAATTCTGTTTATAGGAAATTCTAGAAATGGCAAAACCAGGGTGACAGCAGATCAGAGCTTGCCTGTGTCTGAGTGAGAAGAGGGGAATACATGTAAAGAGACACAAAGAAACTTTTTGGGATGATGTAAACATTCTATAACCTAATTGTATTGGTAATCACAACTGCATTTGCTAAGATTCACTGAATTATGTCAGGAGTATTAAAGGCTTTGAGATTTTACTGTACTTTCAAGCTAATAAGTTGGCCTGCCAGTTTCCTGTATGCTAGCAGAAGACATGAAGACTTTATTACTCATAACACAATAATAGAGTATCAGCATTTTCTTGAGCCACTTGCCTCAGTCCCAATTCCCATAGGGTCTTTTGAAAAATCAGGAGTTACCTGCACAGACAGTGGAAAAGACAGAGCTTAAGGAACCCAATTTTTGGGGGAATCGGCACTATGGCGTAGCCACTAAAGTGCCGGCATCCCATATGGGTGTCAGTTTCAGTCCCTGCTGTTCCACTTCTGATCCAGCTCTCTGCTAATGCATCTGGGAAAGCAATGGAAGATGGCCCAGGTCCTTGGGCCCCTGTGCCCGTATGGGAGACCCAGAGGAAGCTCCTGGCTCCTGGCTTCAGATCAGCACAGCTCTGGCCATTAGGGAATGAACTAGTGGATAGAAGACTTCTCTCTCTCTGCCTCTCCTTCTCTCTGTATAACTCTTTCAAATAAATAAATAAATCTTAAAAAAAAAAAAAAATCCTGACATGCAAGCCTTAAAGGCTGCTGGCGTTAAAAAAAAGAAAGAAAGAAAGAAAGAAATCTACTTTTAAAAATGGGCAGGAAGCATGCCTGCCCTATAATATGGAAGGAGACATTATTGTCCAAGGCTATAATCAAACCTGCCCTTTGTACTATGAGATACTACTTCTGTCTTCTAATATCCTTGAAAAGACAGTCAGATAAAAAGGCAGTTGAAAACAGATAAGCAAAAACTATCTGAAGACCATTCTTACCTAGACAAGTTGCCAAAATAAATAAATAAATAAATCAGCTATCAAAATGGTGCTATAGGACTAGGGATAAAGGTACTATTATAGATTGCAGGATACGTGTAAACTGGCATAAGCTTCCTTATAAATTATATACTTAAAGCTGAATTTTATTGTATGTAAATTATTTTAATTGAAAACAAAACCACAAAAACCTATACAGATGACTAAGTCAGTTTTGCAATATGAATCAAAATTAAAACATACATGTTTGAAAATGAGGATTCTACCTCTAGTTATTTTATCATATATATGAGCAAAATAATACATATGCAGAGTTACTTACTTCAGCATTATCTTTAATAGAAAAAGGCTGAAGCAATCTAAATTATGGTATACTCAAACATAATAATATATGTAGCTAATTAGCAAAAAAGAATAAGCTCTATACATACAGATACATGTTACCTAAAATCCATTAAGGGGCTGGCACTATGGCGTAGCAGGTAAAGCTGCTGCCTGCAGTGATGGCATCCCATATGGGCGCCAATTCGAGTCCCAGCTATTCTACTTCTAATCCAGCTTTCTGCTATGGCCTGGGAAAGCAGTGGAAGATGGCCCAAGTCCTTGGGCCCCTGTACCCACGTGGGAGACCAGGAAGAAGCTCTTGGCTTCTGATCAGCCCAGCTCTGGTCATCTGCAGCCATTTGGGGATTGAATTAGTGGATGGAAGACTTCTCTTTCTGAGCCTCTGCCTCTCTTTCAAATATATAAATCTTAAAAAAAAAAAGGTCAACTCTAACTTTAAAATGAAATAAAATACATTAAGGTACATAACAGTGTGTTTTCTATTAATTTTGGACAAAAAATAAATAAAACATCTCCTTAATATGCATAAACCTCTCTAGAAAGGTAAAAGTTCCAATACTGGGGGCCAGTGCTGTGGCGCAGCAGGCTAACACCCTGGCCTGAAGTGCTGACATCCATATGGGTGCCGGTTTGAGATCCGGCTGCTCTATTTCCGATCTAGCACTCTGCTATGGCCTGGAAAAGCAGTAGAAGATGGCCCAAGTCCTTGGGCCCCTGCACCCACGTGGGAGACCCAGAAGAAGCTCCTGGCTCCTGGCTTCGGATCGGTGCAGTTCTGGCCATTGCAGCCATCTGGGTAGTGAACCATCGGATGGAAGACCTGTCTCTCTTCTCTCTGTGTAACTCTGACTTTCAAATAAATAAATAAAATCTTAAAAAAAAAAGGTTACTTAAAAAAAAACAAAAACAGTTCAAATACTAAGCTGCCAATCTATATTTGAGGTAAGAGGGAGGCAGGCTGCCTATGTTCTGTAATAGGAGGGAGACTCTGCACCATATATACTCTGTATTGTTCTGATGTTGTAGTACTTATTGTAGTATTTATGCAAAAAGTAAATATTTAAATTTTAAAATACTGGGGCCAACACTGTGGCATAGTGGGTAAAGCCACCTGTAGTGCTGGCATCCCACATGGGTGCCAGTTCAAGTTCTGGCTGCTCCAATTCCGATCCAGCTCTCTGCTATGGCCTGGGAAAACAGTAGAAAATGGCCCAAGTCCTTGGGCCCTTGCATTCGCATGGGAGATTGGGAAGAAGCTCCTGATTGCAGATTGGCCTAGCTCTAGCCATTGTGGCCATTTGGGGAGTGAATCAGAGGATGGAAGACCTCTCTCTCTGCCTCTGCCTCTCTGTAACTTTGTCTTTTAAATTAATAAATAAATCTTTAAAAAATGCTTTAAGTGTTTACTATTTGTTCCTATATAGTACTTTTAACATTGCCCTCTCTCCATACCTCAGAGTACATATTCTAACCTTATATTGTATATACTAATTTTGAAATTTGCATATTAGCTTGGAAAGTTCTATAAAGTTAAAATAAAACTAGCAACCAAATATACAGAAGAGGTTTATTCCAAGAACTCAGAGGTTCTCCTACAGCAATAATTCCTCACCTATGGTGTTCTAACACAGTACTGTTTTGAAAAGAGCTGTAAGACATGTCATTAAGTAGTTTGTTACTAATAATGGTAGTAACAAAATTTATGAATGATTTACTTAAATTGGAACAAATTCAACATTACCTCTGTAATTATTGATTCTCATTTACTTTGATCCCCATGACTTTTCTTAAGTGAGAAAAAAGCTGTGGGGTTATAATTTATTAATATTTAATAGCTGTGCTCCTTATAAATTACTTTTGTTACCTGCAGATTGTGATATTTTAAAAAGATTTATTTGAAAGAGTTACAGAGAGGAGAGATCTTCCATCCATTGGTTCACTCCCCAAATGGCTACTATTGTCGGGGCTGGGCCAGGCCAGAGTCAGGAGCCAGGAGCTTCTTCTGGGTCTTCCACATGGGTGGCAGGGCCCCGGGGACCTGGTCCATCTTCTGCTGCTTTCCTGGGCATATTAGCAGGGAGGTAGATTGGAAGTGGAGCAGCACAAATCAAACTGGCACCCATATGGGATGCTGGCACTTAAAGGCAGCTTAACCCTCTTACGCCACAGTCTGGCCCCTAGATTGTGATTTTTGTGGTGGTTTTTTTCTATTTTATTTTAAATTTAATCCAAGGACAGAATGAAAAAGCATGAATAATATATTCATATTCACTTTGCATGTGAAGAATGTGAATATAAAGCTGTCACTATGGTAACATTACTACTACAATTGTATATGTACTATAAATGCCAAATGAAAGGCAAAGCAATGATTATTTAACAAATATAGTACAGGCCTACTTTCAACAGATTTGCAAACAGTTGCTTATCACTGCATTAAATGAATCAATTATTACTTTAAAAATCATCCATATTCAGCTCTCTTCCATCAGTAAAAATTTTGCAATCATATTAACACTTGGATACTATTTTATGTTAAACAAAATGATTTCATGTAACTTATTTTACTTATTTTCCTGATATATTTGAAAGAACGCAGTGATTATTTATCACAAAACAAAAAACTAAAATCCTGACATGATAAATTACTTACCCAAATCACAAAATTAGTAAGTGAAGGAGCAGGGGTTTGATACTAAGTCTTCTGCCTACAAATGTCATTCTCTTTCACATTGGTGTCACTGTAAAGAGAGGAGAATCTTGTTCACAAGGCTGGCTCTGATGATATTTATTATATGTGTACTTTTAAAACCCTGTAATAGGCTTCTGGTTTACATTAAGTGTCCTATTTTTAGATATCATCTGAGCTTCAGAATAAAATAATCCCATAAACATTAGTGAAAAGAGTATTCAAATATTCTAGGGTTATGTTTTGATACAAACTTACAAGTATTATTGGCTCACCAATGTTTAATCTGAACTTCCTTGATGTGCACTTGTAATGCCACAGAAATGAGAATGGGATATTGTTGAACTTGACAAAAGCAACTAAAACAGTTATTTAACAGAATCATACCCTTTATCTTCTACCAGTGCTAACTTAAGTCTGTTAACTCTGCACAAAGTAAAAAAAAAAAAAAAAATCAGTTTAAGATTTGCTTAGTACTATACTAACACCTAACATTAGTATAGTGGCTCCATTTTGACATAACTCTAGACTTTAAGCAAAGAGTTGAAGCCTCCATTATTGTTTCATACACATTAAACCCTTGATGATTTTATAAGAAATTAAGTTTACTATAAATATTTAACATTTCAAACCAAAAAACTCTGCAAATGTATCAAGTGAAAAGTCCCCTGTAATCCTACCAAGAGATAGCTACTACAAACATTTTGGCAGATATTCTTGCAGTTTTCTAAGTATGTAACAACTTTATACTATATAAATGTACACTCTATTTTACAAAGATGCTTTTTCACTCAACACTATATAGTGGACATCTTTCTAAAGTAATACACAGAGAGTAACTCCTAGACTCTGGCCAAATTCATCTTCCCTCAGATATCTTCCCCAACCACCGGTGTTGCTTTCCCCTCCTTTCCTGTCTTTTCTCCACAGTCGTTACCACCTTCTAAGACAAGCTGGCAAACATTCTCTACAAACAACCAGAAAATAATTTAGTCTCTGTGGGCCTTATGTTACAACTAGTCAATTCTGCTTTTGGAGTACAAAAAAGTACAGAGGTGTGATTGTGTTCCAATGAAACTTTATTCACAAAGAGAGACCATAAGTTGCATTTGCTTTGTGGAGTCTGCATAATCTGCCAATCCCTCTTCTAAAATACCACAATTTTATTTTGCTTATTGTTTGTTATAGGCTGAATTATGCATCTCCAGGCCCCAAACATATGTTAATATCCTAACACTATCACCTTAAAATATGACCTTACTTGGAAGTAGGGCCTTTGCAGATGTAATTAATTTTCATACTAGACGAGGGTGGGTCCTTAATGACTGGTGTTCTTCAAAGAATCAGAGGCCTAGAAAGAATGCCACGTGCCAACACAGGCAGAGAATGGAGTGACGCAGCTGTAAGCTAGGGAATGCCAAGGACTGGAGCCGGCACTGTGGTGTAGTGGGTTAAGTCGCCACCCGCAGTGCGGGCATCCCACATGGGCGCTGGTTCCAGCTGCTCCACTCTGATCCAGCTCTCTGCTATGGCCTCGGAATGCAGTGCAGGATGGCCCAAGTCCATGGGCTCCCGCACCTGGAAGAAGCTCCTGGCTTCGGATCAGCTCAGCTCCAGCTGTTGTGGCCATTTGGGGAGTGAACTAGCACCTCTCTCTCTCTGCCTCTCCTTCTCTCTGTGTAAGGCTTTCAAATAAATCTTAAAAAAAAAAAAAAAAAAAAGAAAGAAAGAAAAGAAAAGAAAAAAGAAAAAGAAATGCCAAGGACTGATGTAAGGAGGAGGAAAGGATTCAGTTCAAAGTTTCAGAAGGACTCCAAGCTTCTAGAACCTTAAGATAATTAACATCTTTTAACTAACACAATTTTGGTATTTTGTTAGAGTAGCTCTAAGAAACTAAAATATGGTCTGTGTCCCCAAAACAGAATATAAGCCAACGAGGCAGGAAATTCTGTCACTGTTTCCTGCAATACTTTTAAAATCTAAAATCATACCCAGAATAGTAAGCACTTACTCATTTGTCAAATGAGTAATTTGTTTTGAATATGTACATAACACATCAGAGTATTAGGAGTATTATGGTGGAGTAGATTAACCTGCCGTTTACGATGCCAGTATCCCATACTGGAGTGCCAGCTGAGTCCCAGCTGCTCTGCTTCCTATCCAGCTCCTGAGAAAGCAGGGCCCCTGCAACACATGTGGGAGACAGACCTGGGAATCCTGGGTTCCTGGATTCAACCACGTCCAGCCCTGACTGTAGGAGCCTTTTTGGGAGTGAAGCAGCAGATGGAAGATCTGTGTTTGTGTGTGTTACTCTGCTTTTCAAATAAATAGATCTTTAAAATATGTATCATAGTATGAATATTCTGTAACTTAACCAACCCTGAGTCTTTCTATGTACATATGCTTTTCTTTGGGAGGCAGTGAATACCTAGCAGGAATGGAGAGGCCATATGGTTGATCTATGTTTAACTTTAGATCTTCTCTGGTCATGTGTCTATTCAAATACTTTGTTCATTTTTTAATCGAGTTTCTTGTTTTGTCATTTATTGAATTTTTCACTGTTTTAAAACACATTCTGGATATAAAGTTTTTATGAAAAAAATTAATTTGTACACCTTCCCTTCCCTTTGAAGAACAGAAACTTTAATGACACCCAATTTATCAAGTTATGTGTTCGGTATGGTACTTAAGAAACTGTTGGAGCTGGTGTTGTGGTATAGTGGGTAAAGCGCTGCCTACAATGCCAGCATCTCATATGGGCACTAGTTTGAGTTCTGGCTGCTCCACTTCTGATCCCATGCCCTGTTAATGAGCCTGGGAAAAACAGCAGAAGATGACCCAAGTGTTTGGGCTCCTGCCACCCTATCTGGGAGGTTCAGATGAAGCTCCTGGCTTCAGCCTGGCCCAGTCATCACCAAAGCAGCTATCTGGAGTGAACCAGTGGATGGAAAATCCATTTCTCCCTCTATCTTTATAACTCTTCCAAATAAGTACATAAATCTTTTTTAAAAAATAAACCTTTAGGCCAGTGCTGCTTCCCAAACGGCCACAATGTCTGGGCTGCACAGATCCAAAGCCAGGAGCTTCTTCCAGGTCTCCCAAGTGGTTGCAGGGGCCCACGCACTTGGTCCATCCTCTGCTGCCCTCACAGGCTCACCAACAAAGAGCTAGATTGGAAGTGGAGCAGCCAAGACTTGAACCAGTACCCATATTGGATGACAGAGCTGCAGGCAGCAGCCCAACCTGCCATGCCACAGCACAGGCCCCCATAGTTTTTTCATAGTACATGCTTTCCAGAAACTTCCAGAGGACCCCTTATATATACTAGTTCAAAATCTTTTTTTTGGGGGGAGGGACAAAAAAAACCCATAAACATCTTTTAATTTTATTTTTCCATGAATTATTTGAAGGACTATCATATCTAATCAGAACTATTATAGAATTTTATGGAGAAAATTATAAAATCTAAATGAAAGGAACATGAATAAGATCTGAATGTCATGCAATGAAAAAACAGATGTTAAACTGTAAAATCTTAATCCAAATAGTAAATTTTAATAGTAAATTTAGAATTTTAATATAACTAGAAAAGTGATTTATTATGGAAACTTTCAAACCAATTTCCTAAAAGAAGAATAAAGAGAATATTTGCTATAGCATCTGTTAAGATACACTGTAAATATGTTATAATTAAAATATGACACTGGCCCAGGAGTAGAAAAATCAATGGAACAAAACAAACACCAGTATACATGAGCAGTTAACATGTGATTTTGAAAAAAAATCTCATTTCACTGAGGAAATACTTATCCAGTAAACAAAACTGGGAAAACTGATTCCATAAGCAAAAAACTCAAGCAGAAACCCTATTTCAGAGATTTTCTCTCTTCCATGATTGACTGAGGACCTACATGCAAAAGCAAAGTTATAAGCATGAATTGGAAAAAAATATAGGATAACCGTACAGACCTTTTTATAAATCACTGTCTATTTTAGCCAAATGAAAAGGTTTGAAGAATACTCTGATGAGCACCCATGCTCTCACCATCACTTAAGCATAACTGAATGAAAGGTACATGAAAAAGATCTAAGCATAACATATTACCAGCCTAAGTGAAGTCAAATAGTTCTAGCCCTTAAGAAAATCAAAGTTTAGAGAGGCAGAATATGTACAAAGCGCTACAAGAGCGCAGAGAACACCAAATTCAGAGGGTCCAGAATACATAGTCATGAAATAAGAGTAAGGGTTTTCTAGGCAGAGAAAACAGCACACACATGCACTATATGTCATCTTTGACTCTGTCAAGATTGCCAATTGCGGCCGGCGCCGGGGCTCACTAGGTTAATCCTCCGCCTTGCGGTGCCGGCACACAGGGTTCTAGTCCTGGTCGGGGCACCAGTTTCTGTCCCGGTTGCCCCTCTTTCAGGCCAGCTCTCTGCTGTGGCCCAGGAGTGCAGTGGAGGATGGCCCAAGTGCTTGGGCCCTGCACCCCCTGGGAGACCAGGAGAAGCACCTGGCTCCTGGCTTTGGATCAGCACAATGCGCTGGCCGCAGCGCAGGCCGCAGCAGCCACTGGAGGGTGAACCAATTGAAAAGGAAGACCTTTCTCTCTGTCTCACTGTCCACTCTGCCTGTCAAAGAAAAAAAAGAAAATTGCCAATTGCAATCCCAGAGCATGCCTGTCTACCAACCAGAGTCATGTTATCTGAAACAGCTCTGATGAGTTTATTTTGCATTAGGGAATGAGGATTGGGGCAGGAATATATAAAACAGAATGTTGAAATAAAGAGAGATTGTGCAGAAGACACTGTAAGAAATGCACCCTTAAAAAGGAACAATGGGTTGGCACTGTGGCATAGTGGGCTAAACTTCCGCCTGCGGCACCAGAATCCCTTGTGGGTGCCAGTTGAGTCCTGGCTGCTCCTTTTCCTATTCAGCTCTCTGCTATGACCTGGGAAAGCAGTAGAAGATGGCCCAAGTGCTTGGGCCCCTGCACCCATGCGGGAGACCTGCAAGAAGCTCCTGGCTTCAGATGGGCTCAGTTCGGGCCACTGTGGCCATCTGGGGAGTGAACCAGTGGATGGAAGATTTTCTCTCTCTACCTCTGCCTCCCTCAGTAACTCTACTCCTCAAATAAACAAATAAAATCTTAAAAAAAAAAAAAAGGAATGAGTAAACCAATCTATGGCAAAAATCTATAATATGGCCATATTTCAACAGATAACAAATTGATCATGAATGAAAGAGCTTTAACATTTCTCATTAAATCTAAGATATATTAGATAGTCACAGAATAAAAAAAGGAGACTACACATTGTGACATTTTCACAAGTGTATCTGATGCCTTTTACATGTTAACCATCTTGTTTCCTGAGTTTTTCATATCCCTGGTTTTAGTGTAACCAGACCATATAGTTTCATTCTTTATCCACTCACCTGTCTCCCTTACCAAAATACTTTTTTTCTCTCCTGGCTATCAATGTAATCAAATATAAAGTATTTGGCATCTACCAATTTCTTTAAAAACATATGACTTCCACTATTAGCTTCAAGCAAAATAACTTCAAGAATTCTGACTTGGATCTTTAATATCAGATACATATCATCTTGAGTATTCTGCCACATAAATCCATTTGAGGTCTACAAACATGTAGGTGTGTACATGTTTATATGAACTTATACACATAAATACACACTTTTTTCAATTACAGCATTTATATTTTTCTTAAGCTACAATCAACTCACTCTCTTTAATTATCCAAGTCAATGGAGTCCATTGTTGTTTCTCTTAACTACTGATTACATTTTAGCTTTTTTAAGCTACAAATCGTATCCATTCTTCTTTTAAAATGTCTTCCCCATTTGCCTGTTCTTACCCTTTACCACGACCAATTTAATTTGGGCACTAATCATCTCAATACTTAAAACAGCCTTTCTGTTTCCAGTCTCTTTCCTTCCTCCCAAACGTTCTGAACATTATTGGTGGATGAATCTTGCTAAAACGCTACTTTAAACTCATCACTCTTTCTCTCATAGTCTGTTAAAAGGTGAATAACAATGCAAAACATTTTAGCTATTTAAGATTCTAAAAATGTGGCTTCAGTATGCCTGTCCAATCTTTTCCAATAGTGAATTTTCCCTATTCCAAAAACAATCCTTTCCTTGGACTTCTCCCTAAAGCTAACCTACCACTAAACTTGTAGAGTATTGCAAGCAATCTGGCATTTACTCCAATCATGCTAAAATTATTTTTGTCATTTTCCAATTGCAAAGCAAACAAGTAAGGTCCTCATTTTGCCTGACTTCACCACTCCATTCACAATTTGTTGGCTACCTTTCACCATTACCTACCCCATCCCTACTGACTCTTCAAGTCATAGCAAACTTCTCTACAGTTTGTTCAGAGTCTGTGCTCCACACATGCTTTTACAATACCTTTACTACCTCTGCTTTGCAGTACTGTTTATAATCCAGATGAAACATCATTTCTTCTGTGGAATTTTCCCTTACTCTCACAAGCATTTTTGTTTCCAGTGTACTCTTACTCAGTTCCCAAACAGGATTCATGGCACTGCACCATAATTATTTAACATGTCTTAATATAGTCAGCTAACACTTTCAAGCACCTAGTGGACCAATAAGAGTAGACTTTAAAAGATCTTCTAGCTTGGCCATCTCATTCTCCTCATTATGACTCAAACATATTATATGAAGAGCCAATATGTGATCTATTACTTGTTAGCTGGACAAGTTAATTAACCTTTCACTGCCTGAGTTCCCTATGTTGAAAAGGGGATAGGGTAGGCATTTGGCTTTGCTGTTAAGAACTATCAGAATACCTGGGTTTGATTCCTGGCTCAGGTTCTCAATTGTAGCTTCCTGCTAATGCAGACCCTGGGAGGCGATGGTGATGGCTCAAATAATTGGGTCCCTCCCAATTAGATGGGAGACCTGGATTGAGTTTCTGTCTCCTGGCTTCCTCCTGGTCCAGTCTTGGCTATTTGTTTTTTTTTTTTTAAGATGTATTTATTTATTTGAAAGTCAGAGTTACACACAGTGAGAAGGAGAGAGACAGAGAAAGAGAGAAAGGCCTTCCATTCTCTGGTTCACTCCCCAACTGGCCACAACGGCCAGAGCTGTGCCTATCTGAGGCCAGGAACTTCTTGCAGGTCTCCCACATGGGTGCAGGGGCCCAAGGACTTGGGCCATCTTCTACTGCTTTCCCAGGCCATAGCAGAGCTGGACAGGAAGTGGAGCAGCCAGGACTGGAATCGGCCCCCATATGGAATGCTGGCACTGCAGGCAGCAGCTTTACCCACTACACCGCTGGCCCCCATCTTGGCCATTTAGATAATGAACCACTAGATGGGCACTCTCTTAAATAATAATTTTAAAAACGCATTAGGGGCTGGCGCTGTGGCACAGTGGGTTAAAGCCCAGACCTGAAGCGCCAGCATCCCATATGGGCACTGGTTCAAGTACTGGCTGCTCCACTTCTGATCCAGCTCTCTGCTATGGCCTGGGAAAGCAGTGGAAGATGGCCCACTGCATATGTATGAGAAACCTGGAGGAAGCTCCTGGCAAGACAGCAAGAGCCACATTAAAAGGCCATACGAATTAAATGTATTAATATGGGCAAAGTATTCAAAATAGTGACTGACACAAAATAAGCATTAAGTATGTTCTGGCTATATAATTAACATTTCTTGGTTACTACTGACCCTTTCCACCAGCTGGTTCTCTATCATATCTTCTGCTATATTATACCCTTCATTCTATATTATGAATGGACTCTCTTAATTTTTCCCTTTATCCAAATCACTCCCAGATTTCAAAGCTGACCTCTAACATCCTTTGATCATTTCAATCCATCAACAATCACTCTTTAAATACCTTTAGCATTGTCAGTATCACTCAGCATCTAATTAAAACTGTTTTATGACTGTGATTTTTCATTTTTAAGTCAATCCAATTTTGTGCAAATTATGTTTAGATCTGATGACACCTCATGTATCTTTGTGAGTTCTTAAAGTAGTAAGTGCTCAGCATTGATCGTATAAAGTAATAAAGCCCAACAGAAACATCAACTTTGATCACACTGCCTTGGCAATCACAGGAGCGGCGAAGCCTGTGAGAACATTCCATGCTTCTCCAGGAGCCAAGCTGCAAATGTACTAAGGCCAGGCAGTTCTGACTCCCATTAAAATGAGCAGCTCTGAAACAGCTTGGGGGATGGGAACCCTTCCTGCCATAGTAGAGGGATTATGGATAGCTCTTAACATTTCCAAACCAAATGTTGCACTGGAATCTCTATGAGAAATGTGTCAGTATGACAAAATGATTAAGAACATAGGACAGAGTCACATAGGCATTTATTTTACTGTTATCAATTTTAAATTTTACTTAACCTGTTGTCAATCCTACTTCACAGGTATAGAATAATCAACATTCACTCTAATATTTAACTGCTATGCAAATTCTATTGGGAAAAAACCTAAAAACAATTCATGAGAACAACACTCTTAGTTGTGTAAGAATATACTCTAATAAGTTAGCTGGCAGCAGTATAATGCTCCAAATTGCCAATGAGAAAACCAAACTACTGTTGTCAATAATCCAGACTTGAAAGAAAATTTTCACAATTTTTAACACTCCCTTCTAATCTTTCCCTTTCACCTGTAATTAAAACCAAATGTTCAAAATTATGGCTAAGGAGAAACAGCTGGAACGCCCAATTTACCTTCCTATCAAGTTGGTTCTTGTAATATTCTCGTCTGTACTTCCCAATAGGTATTAACATCAATTTAAGAAATGAAGATAATGGTGAATAACTTGCAGGATTATCCGAGTCAATAATTTCAAATCCAGAGTTGCTCCAACTTGAAGCTGGCAGTCACACACAGTCTAAAGGGTTTGTTTACAGCACTGACTAAACCAAATACCCCAATCTTTTAGATCTGTCCTGGCACTCTACCAATAAATTATTTTAAAGCGGTGTAACTGCGTTATAAATTATTTTAAAGCGGTATAACTGCCCAAAACTACACAAATTAAATCACAATCGGCTTCCTTCTTTAGGCAAAAAAATAAAGTAAAACGGCAAGTCTGATTTCTAACTTGTGAATTTTGGGGGTGGGTTGAGGATATGAATAAAATGCAGTTCACCCACTGAAGAGCAGAACCTTGCTACTTGCTACCTTTAAGCCTAGAGGAGCAGGAGACATATTAAAAGATCATGGATTTGCTCTCCTTAGGCTACAGCGGTATATGGGATTTGTCGGGAAGGGTGGATAAAAGACCTCAAAAGCAGACAAGCAACGTTCGTTAACGTGTTTACAAGCGCTGCGAACTTGCAACGGTGTTGAAACAGTCGTTACAGTTTGAGGATGAAAAGACGGCCACGAGGAAGGGGACTCACCCTCCGGGCTGAGATTCGGAGTCAAGTGCGGGGCTCGCGGAACTTAAAGGGCGGTGGAGAGGGGGCTGGAAGAAACGTGGTCGGGGCGCCAGGCAGGGGTCCAGTCCTGAAGGGAGCTTAAGCGGGGTGTGCGCAGGGCAGGCGGAAGGTCTGTACTTGGGACTCGGGAATCGAGGTGACAAAGTTGTAGAAGTCCAATCAGGAGGTGGAAGCAGAGAGGGGAAGGAATGTGGGGATTTCCAGGCTGGGACTGACAAAATCGGGGTGCGCGCGCGGTCGGGCGCTCCTCACCGGGGAAGGAAGAGGCCCGCTCCAGCGCAGCTCGCCGGTCCGCGCCGCCCGAGCCCGCCCGCTCCTCGGCCCTGCACCCGGCCCCGGCCCCTCCTCACCTCAGGCCGCGGCGCCTCGCTCTTCTGCGACTCCACGGCTGACTCTCCGTCGGCGCCAGGCCGGACCAGACCCAAGACGTCAGGTGGGCGAGCCTAGCAGCACCCCCTACTCAGCCGGCCGCGAGACGTCTTCCCGGGCCTCTGGGCTGTCGGCCCCGGCGCCGGACAGCTCGCGGCTCCCTGCCCCGAAGACGCGACGCGCGGATCTTCTACCCCGACTGGGCGCTGCGTCTCCCTAACCCCGCCCCGCGGCGCTCCCTCCATGCCCCGCCCCCAGAGTCGGGGCCCGGGTGCTGATTGGTCCTTGCGAGTCCGGGTCCCCCCAGGCATTGGCCCAGCGGCTGCTCCACGACGAGGGGGCGGGACTCCGGGCGGCTGCGATTCCCGTAACGCTGCTCCCGGCGTCCCGGATTCTGGCGGCTGCGCTCGCGTCGCCTCTCCCAGACGAGATCGAAGGGTTCCCCCACCTCCCCTTTGCGGGCGGAAGGAGCGGAATGTTCCATTTTTCCGTGGAATAACGGGTCATGAACCGAAGCCCGGGTGCTGCCCGCGCCTCCCGCCCTCGCTTCTCACCAGGGCGCCTTCGGCTTCCCTTCGCGGCTCTCGGTCCCGGGCCTTCCCTGAGGAGCCCGGAGCCGCGAGGGACAGCGTGTCTCCCTGAGGGACGGGGAAGCGCGAGAGTCCCGTGGGGAAAGTGAAGGACTCGGTGGCCGAGACTGTGGCGACAGCGGCGGCTTCGGCCCAGGTTTTATGTAAATAAGTGTTGCCGCGGTGTAATTTTTTAAGTTAGTGACTTTGGGTATGAGTGATAAGAGAACCCAGAGAGGGTGACCTGCCAAGAAACTGATGTTTCTTTGCGTGTTCCACTCCCCAATTAAGGGAAAAAAAAGTAAAAATCAATTTCTTCATGATTCAACCTCCTACCCCCACCTGGAATATAGATCTAAAGGCTCACGTTGGTTAATGTGCATTTGCCAAAGCAAATGAGAAACTTCAAAGATGCTGTGTGTGTGTGTGTGTGTGTGTGTGTAAAGGAAGACAAGACCCAAGACCGGGGTCTTGTGAAAGAAAGGCAGTCTCTAGGAAGGTGCAATGGCTTCATGATAAATTATACCTACAAATTAATAGATAATTAAGAGGTTCTTCATTATGTTGAGGATTCACATGGAATAAAACAGATCAGCTTGTGATCTCATAGTTGCTGATCAGGGTGCTTTTACTAGAAAGACACGGAAACAGGAGTTTTTAGTAGAAAGGGCCTTCCAAAGCAGTCAAAACTTGGCATTGTTGCTACTCCTGATAGCCTATTCTGTTGTTGCTGCTCCCTGTCATCTTACATCTAACCTACACAATGTGATCAGATTGATTTTACAGAGGCTTTTATTTTAAAACAACTTAGGTAACTTCATTAAATTAAAAAAAAAAAAGTAGATAGACCATACAAACATTTAGTTAGGGGCAATGTATAGTGGCTAAGTGAGCCCTGTTTCCAGATTGCCAGGGTTCGAATCCTGGTGCTGCTACTTCCGGTCTCTGACCTTGGGCAAGTCTTTTTCAGTGTACTCATTTGCAAAATGAGAATAATGGTAGCAACAGAATAGCATTGTTTCTAGGATTGAATGAGTTAAATACATAGTGGGTTTTCTCAATAAATACCAGCCATCATCATCATCATTATTGAATGTCTCCTGGGTCAGTGTTCCCCGCAACCATTTACAGCACAGAATATGTTGAAAATGAAGATACTTCCTCAAGTGCAGCGAGGTGGGTAGGCAGGAGTACAAAGGGGATCAGCATCTCTCAACACACTAGTCTGGCCCACTGGTCAGGAAAGCAAAGCCGTCTGCGTTAGTCCTTTTGTGCATGTTTTTGTATTGACTCAGCTCAGGTCCTACCTCTAAGAAATTCACACCAGTTAAAAAGATGAATCCTGTTTGCCTAAATCAAGGCCCAGACCAGGATCCCATTTACTTCCTTGTCTGTGCTGTTTCTGAAACTCCTTGTCACTCTTGGTGCCCTCCTCATGTTGTGCATCAAAATGATTTCAGCACCCGTATTGACTGCACACCCTGACTGCGCAATTCCCCTCCTTTTCTTCCCCACACATCTTCAACTGCACTCAATCCAAGTAGCCCACAGGTGGAGCCACACCTTCCACCTAGTCATCAAGTGAAGCTACTCCACCTCCCAAATTTTGCATTGTGGGTGTCCCTATCTGTCCCCAAGGCTACTCACTCTTCTCCCTCCATTGTGTACTCACTCCCATTAGCTCTGCAGTTTGTCCTGGGTGTGACCTCCAGTCTTTGTTCTCCTAATGTGTCAGTTCTTTCCTACCTTTTCTTATCTTCCGCAGTAATGGGAGCCTTTGTATCAACCATTTTCCCGGCAAGCATCTTCAGTTCCTTTGACCTTCAGCCACGTTTATGTTGTCAATCTATTTCCTGTTTCCCTTTTCCTTGAACTACCAGCCCCATCTCCACGTTGGTTCTTAGTACAGAACCTTGTTTCATTACTTCCTAGAAAAATACAAACTATCCTTAACTTTTCTCCAATTTGGGATTCAGCTGCTATATAGATTTAGCCTTCTCCACTTTTCCCTCTTGCTCAGGAAGAAAAGTCTGTTCTTTTAAGAGGCTAATTCTTCCTCCTATGTTCTTTTTTTTTTTTTTTTTTTTTTTTTTTTTTGGACAGGCAGAGTTAGTGAGAGAGAGAAAGGTCTTCCTTCCGTTGGTTCAACCCCCAAATGGCCGCTACCTGATCCGAAGCCAGGAGCCAGGTGCTTCCCCCTGGTCTCCCATGTGGGTGCAGGACCCAAGCACTTGGGCCATCCTCCACTGCCTTCCTGGGCCACAGCAGAGAGCTGGACTGGAAGAGCAACAGCTGGGACAGAACTGGCGCCCCAACCGGGAGTAGAACCAGGGGTGCCGGTGCCGCAGGCGGAGGATTAGCCTAAGTGAGCTGTGGCGCCGGCCTCCTCCTGTGTTCTTGATCCTACTCCTACTAAGTTCAGTCTCCTAATAGTTTTCATTATTACCATTAAACATTGTAGAGTTTTAACAATTAAATGTTAAACTCAGTGCTGAATTGGGGACAGCTGCTCTGTAGGTTAAACCCTTTGTAGTTTAACATCATCTAAATCACAACCAAATTTAAAGTCATGAATTAAATATAAGTATCAAAATGAAGTAGGTTAAGCTATATTATAATCCAGGCAATAAGATAAATTTGGGATGAAACATGAATGTAAATCATGTAGTTACTTAATTTCCAAGCTAAAAAAAAGGCAAAATTCACTGTGTAGCAACAAAACTAAGAAAAAAAACTACCATTTCAAAAGTTTTACCAAAAATCATATAAAGAACCATGCATATACTATAAGAGTACAACTTGCAAAAATTTCACAAACTGAACACACTCACATAGCTAGAACCTTGATCAAAAACAAAACCCCGAGCAGAACTTCAAAAGGTCACTCCTGTACCCTTTCAGTTACTGGATTACCTCTGCTCGGACTTTGAATACCATAGTTTGATGCCTATCATTTTAAAATCAAGGAGTTAGGAATTTTTTAATAGTAGTAGCATGTGCTTATTTTATTTCATTTAATGAGTAACTAGAGCAGAGCAAGAGAGTTTGGAATGAAACAAGTACTGTTCTGTACAAAGGCTAAACATAGATGCAGACTGAAGAGGAAGGGGTCTAGCTTCTTACTCCTGGAGACTCCAGGGAACCCCTCCAAATGGCCAGAAGCTGGTCCATGATCTCGTGTTACCCTGTTTCATAAAGCTTGGCTTCAGCAAAGAAGAGGCCAGTGTAAAAGTGCCAGCAGCTGCCAGGTGCATCCTATTCCTAGAATCTCAGGCAGGAAAAGGAGGTCAGGTGTCAGGAGTGTAGCCTTAGAATGGCCTGCACTTGCTTCAGAATACCATTTTTTGCATCCATCTTCCTGGGAAGATTGTTCTGAATTACCAAAGAGACTCCTTGGCACCAAGTCTGACACTTATGCCAATACCACATAGGTTAAAAGGTACCAGTATGAGTCTTTCAAATAGTTATTTTGGGGACCAGCTTGTGGCACAGTGAGTTAAGCCACCCCTTGTGATGTTAGCATCCCATATGAGTGCTGGTTCAAGTCCCAGCTACTCCACTTTTGATCCAGCTAACAATCTCTAGTCTGGCATATAGGATTTAGATAAAGATACAGCACTAATATATTATATAATGGCTTAGGCAAATGTGCTTCTTAAGGGAATATGGCAGTGCCTAATGAAAAGGCAACACTTAAAGAACTTCCTAAAAGGTTGGAATTTTCTGAATATTATCCCTGTAGATCTTAGGATTTTAGGGAATGATCACTTTCTGTAATCAACACATAATAAGTGAAATTTAGTCAGAGTCAAATGAAATTGGAAACAAAGCTAACCTAACACATGTCCAGTTCAAGAATCATTATTTTTATGAACAGGTTCATGACAAACAGACTGTTGGGGTGAATTCCATGCCCTCTTGCTTCCTTGTGGTGCTCATGGGATTTCTTCTTGACTGTGAAGGGATACCTGTGGTTGGGTGACAAAGGATTATAGTGGTCATCTTGGTAGTATCTTTCACTCCCCTGTGCAATGAATGCTGTGGGCTCTGTGTCACATCAGATTGTGATGCCTACTTCTCCCATGCTAGATTTGGTGATGTAACCTACCATGTTTGAGCTTCCATATACAGAGTGTCATGTGTTAAAAAGCTGAGAACAGGGGTGGAGATTGTGGGGCAGCAGACTAAGCTGCAGCCTGAGATGCACACGTCCCATGTCAGAGTGTTGCTTGGAGTCCTGGTACCTCTGTTCCCATGCTACTGTGCATCTGGGAGGCAGAGGATGACGGCTCAAGTGCTTGGGCCCTTGGCAGTCGCAGTAGGAGACCTGGTTGTAGTTCTGGGCTCCTTCCTTCAACCTGGCCCAGCCCAGGTGTTAAGAACATTTGGGGAGTAAACTATCAGATGTGAAATATCATGCTTTCTGCTCTCTCTTGTTCACTTTGCCTTTCAAGTGAAAATAAATGAAAGATTTAAGAAACTGAGGGCCACCTCTACCAACAGCAAGCAAGAAGCTAAAGTTCTGAGTTCTACAAGCCCAAAGAACCAAATTCTGCCACCAAAAACAGATCCTGCCCCAAATGAGCCTCAAGTGAGATAGCATGCCCTGCCGAAAACTTGATCGCAGCTTTGTGAGAAGCTGAGGGCAGAAAGCCTGGATGCGCCATTGACTCTGCTATGTTGGGACCTGGTCTTCAAGAGAGCTTCTCCTTAGTCTCTTGGCATCCTGAGCCACTATGTAAAATGTCCAACTCACTTGTTAGACCACTTGGAGAGGCTAAGACTACATGGTGAGAGAGAGTGGTCCATTTTGTTCCAGCCTGTCTGTTGTCCCTATCTGGGCCCAGGAACATGAGTAAATCCATCTTAGAGCTTCCAGACCAGATTAGCCACTTGGTGAAACTACTAAGCCATCTAACCACACAGAACGGAAGAATTGCCTAGCTGAACTCTGTCCAATTTCCTGACTCAATATGTACAATAAAATGTTGTCACTGTTTTGTTAGGAGCAATAAAGATAAAACAATAAAACCCTCAAAGTAATTACACACTATGCTGAAAATCTGACTATTACACTCTCTTTGAAGCTAAACCCCCTTTGTATATCGTAAAAGTCCTCTATTGCCTGACCACTACTTTCTTCTCTGGTCCTATTTCCTAACATGACCTCCAACTCTAGGCTCTCATATTACCTATTTGCTAATGGTTCCTGGGCCAGCATCCAATGTACTGTTTCTTACTTCCATGCCAAAAAAAAAAAAAACAGCTTATGCTGTTCCCTTAGCCTATCACTGGCTCCTTCATCTTCTTCATCTAACTTGCTTATCTTTTCCAATATTTTTCTAGGTAGTTATTTCCTCCCGGAAGTCTACTCTAAGCCATGAGAAATTCACAACAACAACAAAAATGCAAATGATGACAGATGACCTTTCACTTTGGAAATTACATCAGAGGTTAGATATTTCTGGAGTTTGGAGCAAAAAGGGAATGCAGGAGACCAGGAGCAGCGATTTGGCTATGGTTTGATTTGTGCCTTGGAGCTTCATGCAGTGGAAGCTTGGTTGCCAGTGTGGCAATGTTAAGAGTTGGTAGAACCTTTAAGAGGAGGGCCCCAGTGGAGGGAAACTAGGTCATCAGGTTGGCAGGTTGTTAACAAGCAAGGCCAACTCTGGCTTGGCCTCTTCTATACAAGGTTGCTTCCCTTTCCACTTCTCCACCATGTGATGCAGACAGGGGACCCTCACCAGTGGCAGGGCAGATGGGGCCATCCAATCTTGGCCTTTTAGCTTCCAAAACTATGAGCTAAATAAGCCAATTTTATTCATAAAGTACCCACTATCAGGTATTGTTATAGCAACGTAAACGAGACTAATACAGCAGAAAAAGAGGCAGACTGGAAACATTCCTTGCTCCTTAAGTGAGTCTTTCCCAACCTGTACGATGCCAAGAGTGCTGTATGACCAAAGTGCCAGAAGTGGCTCAGAAGAGGGAGCAGTTACTTTTTGCTGCAGACTTTGGAAGAAGCTTTTTAGTGGCCAGGTGACATTGCAGCAGGTTCTTGAAGATGAATGTGAGCTCACGTTGTGAGAAAGTGGAGAGAGGTGGCTCTAGGCAGAGGCAACAGCAAGAGGAAGTGAACGTGAAAGGACAAGGCAGGATGGAGAAGTCTGGAGAGAGCAGAGCATTGGCACAGCGGTGAGAAATAACACAGGACAAGAAGGTGGAGACCTTTCTTAGATACTGTGCTACATGGGGCACAGGGGCTTCCCTTTGTGGGGAGGTACTGAAGTGTTTTAGGCAGGAAATTGTAGTGAACAGGTTTGTGGTATAGTAAGCAAAACTGTTAATGCTCTGGAGGACAACTGGAGGAACAAGAGACTGGAAGTGCTGAATTGAGTTCACAGGTTACTTCAGAAGTCTACATTCGGGGACTGTGTTGTGGGGTAGTGAGTTATTGAGCTGCCTGCAGGGCAGGCTCCCCATATGGGCCCAGGTTTGAGTGCCAGCTGCTTTACTTCCCATCCAGCTCCCTGCTAATGTGCCTGGGAAAGCAGTTGGCCCAAGTTCTTGGGCCCCTACACCCACACAGGAGACCCCAGAAGAAGCTCCTGGCTCCTGATTTTGTCCCAGCCCATCCCTGGCCATTGTGGTCATTTGGGGAGCAAACCAGTAGATGGAAGACCTCTCTCTTTCTCTCTTTCTCCTTCTGTAACTTTGACTTTCAAATAAGCAAAATATTTTTTAAAAATATAATAACAACAGAAAAATGAAGTCTGTGTTTTACCCAATGAGGACTTGAACTAGAGCAGTTGATCTTCTGGAAGGAAAGGAAGAGGCTGTTCTGAATAATGCCAGGGAGATGGGCAGGACTTGACAGGGGTATATGAGGGGCAATGAATGAACAGATCTGTGAACATAGAGCTCTGGTGTCATCACCTCACATGTAGCATCTGCAGAGATGGCCATGGCCTTGGCCTTGGCCCCAGCTCTGGATGTGCATTCCATACCACTTTCCACTTTTGGGTCTCACGGTCACGAGACTGTGAGACCTCCTAGCCCTTCATCAGCTACATGCAGTGCCCTTCATTGGAGCTCTGGGAAATTTATGTCTACTTCTGTGCCTCTTGGGCTGCTAGAAAATCAGAGGGGCTTCACCAGGTTTTCCTGCTGGCCATCTCTGCTTTATGGTTGTTGCAATTCTGTGTCTAGGAAATACCTGCTAGACTACTGCCTCTTAGGAGATGTTAATAGATCTGTGTCTAGGAAATACCTGCTAGACTACTGCCTCTTAGGATCTGAGATGTTAATAGATCCCTGACATGATTATGAGCCTCCATTTTCTCACCCCACTTTGGAGCTCACCTCAAGTTAAGGGGCATGGTACAGGACACTTTTCTTAGATTATCTCTAGCTGTGCTCTCTTGCTTCTCTCTCTCTCTCTCTCTCTCTCTCTCTCTCTCTCTCTCTCTCTCTCTCTCTCTCTCTCTCCCCTCTCTAACCTGGAAAGCCTTTATGTAGCCTGGGGGTAGGAGTGGGAGTAGGGTGGGAGGTTGATGTTAGTGGGAAGGACAATTAAGACAGGTCAGCAAACACACATCTGATTTTTTTTTTTAAGATTTTATTTATTTCTTTGAAAGGGAGAGTTACAGACAGAAAGAGGGAGAAACAGAGAGAAAAGTCTTCCATCTGCTGTTTCACTTCCTAAATGGCTGTAACGGCAGGCTGATCTGAGGCCAGGAATTCTGGGTACACAATGTGGGCACAGGGGCACAAGCACTTGGGCCATCTTCCACTGCTTTCCCAGGCCATAGCAGAGAGCTGGATCAGAAGTGGAGCAACCGGGACATGAACTAGCACCCATGTGGGATGCCAGTGCTGCAGGTGGAGCCTTAACCTATTACACCACAGCGCTGGCCCCTGGACCAGTGCTTTTGAACTTGAAAGTTTGGGAACTTTCTTTACTTGTCACATGTCTGTTTTTTTCTAAAGCAGTGGGTGTGTGTGGAGAGTTAGTAAGTGAAGAGTACAGATTAAAACAAAAATCTAAAATAGATACTTTACTGGAATAGATGTTTTATCTCTCCCAAATCTATGCAACCTTTTCTTATATCCGCAAGATAGTCACAGATAAGAAAGCACAAGCTAGAATAAAGAGTATCTGCTTGTTTCACATGATGACAGCTGGGGGTGGGGGTAATACGAGCAGCAAGAGGATCAGCCAGGTTCTGAAAACTTGCTTTCAAATACCTGGGACCAGAGCATAAATTAGACATTTTCCCAATGGACGGACTAGGGAACTCAGCCTCAGAGGTCATGTAGAAAATTTCCCAGTGACATTCATGGCAGCCTTTACTGTCCATTATGTAAATAAAGAGTAAACCTGAAAAAGCTACCAGGCACTAAACCTTTCTCTGTCCAGCTCTGGGTCTGCCTCGTGGATCAGTAGGAGAGGGTCCCCAATGCCTGGATGTGCCATTGCACCCCTCCATCCTTTTGGTCTTCATGCATTCCTTTCTCTTTCACCTTCTTACCTCTTCACATTGTTATCATGAGTATTTTTTCATATACACCCTATGTTTTTCTGCATACACAGAGGTAAAAATGGAAGAAAAAATAATATCTCTTGAGTGTTCATATGTAGTGATATATGGAAAAGGGGATGATCAGTGTCTAGCTCAGAGAGATGAGATGGTTCAACCCCAATGCAGAAACAGATTACTTTTAAAAAAAAAATATTTGAAAGTCAGTACACAGAGAGAGAAGGAGAGAGAGAAAGAGAGAGACAGAGAGAGAGGTCTTCTTCTATCTGATGTTCTTCCACACACCCCACTTGGCCACAATGGCCAGAGCTGCACTGATCTGGAACCATGAGCCAGGAACCAGGAGCCAGGAGCCAGGAGTTTTCTCCAGATCTCCCACGTGGTTGCAGGGACCCAAGAACTTAGGCTGTCTTCCACTGATTTCCCAGGCCATAGCAGAGAGCTGGATCGGAAGTCGAGCAGCCAGATCTCAAACTGGCACTCTTATGGGATGCTGGAGTTGTAGGCGATGGCTTAACCTGCTGTCCCACAACACCGGCTCCTAGGGACAAATTTTCAGTGCTTGAATTTCAAGTATAATAACTTCCTCTATCTCTTGTGTGTCAGCTATGTGATAGGAATTCACTGTGCTAGGTGCTTTATTTTTTTTATTTTTTATTTTTTTTTTTGACAGGCAGAGTGGACAGTGAGAGAGAGGCAGAGAGAAAGGTCTTCCTTTGCCGTTGGTTCACCCTCCAATGGCTGCCGCGGCCGGCGCGCTGCGGCCAGCGCACCGCGCTCATCCGATGGCAGGAGCCAGGTGCCAGGTGCTTTTCCTGGTCTCCCATGGGGTGCAGGGCCCAAGCACCTGGGCCATCCTCCACTGCACTCCCGGGCCACAGCAGAGAGCTGGTCTGCAAGAGGGGCAACCGGGACAGAATCCGGTGCCCCAACCGGGACTAGAATCCGGTGTGCCGGTGCCGCAAGGCGGAGGATTAGCCTGTTGAGCCACGGCGCCGGCCGCTAGGTGCTTTATATCGCAGGTTATCTTTGCTACAAAACATGTGGAGTGTCGTCATCCCAGAGCTAAAGTGCTGAGAGCTTCACCAACTTGCCCAAGGCTCCACGGCTCAAAATGTTTTCCTGGGGACTGCTCTCCAAACCAGGTTAATCTCACTCAAGCCTCAGAAATGCCTTCTAGTGATTTTCATCACATCACATTGTCAGAAATGTAACAGGACGGAGATTTAGGGAAGAAAACATTCAACTAATAGGAGCCACCCTCTTTTCTACCCACAGTCTTTGCCAGGCTGCTCTCTCTGGATCAGCAACATCATAGCAGAAATTTCTATGAGTACCTATCACCAGGTATGACAATAGCAAGCGGAGAGGTTACTATGTGCCAGGCATTTTCCTGTGCTTTACATCTTAATTACCAATTCTTACAACAATCCTGTGAAGTAGCTTTATTAGTGTCCCTCAGTGGGGAAGCAAGTTTCCCCAGGTCTCACTTCTATATAATAGACACTCCGGGATTTGAACCCTGAGTGGTGCACAAAAACATTATGGAAGTGGTTATGAATGGATTACAGAATAAAAAGTTACCTTTAGGGGCTGGCATGTAGGTAAAAGCTGCCACCTGTGATGCCAGATGCCATATGGGCACTGGTTTGTGTCTCAGCTGCTCAACTGCTGATCCAGCTCCCTGCTGATGGGCTGGGAAAAGCAGTGGAAGATGGCTCAAGTGTTTGGGGCCCTGCCATCCATGTGGGAGACCCTGATGAGGTTCCTGTCCCTGGCCTTGGCCTGGCCCAGCCCTGGCTGTTGTGGCCATCTGGGGAGTAAGCCAGCAGGTGGAAGAACTCTCTCTCTCTCTCTTCCCCTGACTTCTAAATAACAAGTTATATTTATAATTCAAAATACAGCCTTGGAATGGATATCTCTTTCAGGGCTCCTTGTACCGCGAAAGGCAAAACAACCCTATACAACTTTGGCAAGGCTAGCTGTTTAAGGCAAGCTGTGGTACAATGACTCCAAGGACTGATGCCACCAAGGACTTGGTTTCTCTCTTTATTTCCATAAGGGTTCAACTTTGTGGCTGGAGCCTTGGGCTCCATGCAGTGGTTGCCTGGGTCATTACCCTGCATTCACTCTGTGGCCCTTGGATGCCTGCGGCCATTGAGTCTAACATCACCACACCATTCTCATAGAAGAATGAAAACTTGGCTTTTCCCATTCTAGCAAGCATCTCTTTAGATCCCATTGCCTTCTATTAACTTACATTTACATGTCCACGCATGGACCATGGAAAAAGGGATTGAAATGATGATTACTTCCAGTTCATTTCATTCTACTTTTTAAAATTTTAATGTAAGATGTATTTATTTATTTGAAAGGCAGAGTAACAGAGAGATAGAGAGAGGGAAGGAGGAGGGGGAGAGAGAGAGAGATTGATTTTCCATCCTCTGGTCTACTCCACAAATGCCCACATAGCTGGGGCTGGGCCAAGCAAAAACCAGAAGCCAGAGTCATCTGGGTCTCACATGTGAGTGACAGGAAACCTAAGCTCTTGGCCTTCATGCATTGCCTCCCAGGCACATTAGCAGGAAGCCGGATCAGAAGCACTAAGTATCCAGGGCTTGAACAGGCACTCTGAAATGGAATGCAGTTGTCCCAAGTGGCTCCTTAACCCATGATGCCATAGCACCCACCCCTAGGTTCTACTGCTGTAGCTAATTCAGGCCACATGCTTGGGAATGAGAGGAAGATATTTCTCCCAAAGTAAAATATAGAGTTTATTTCCTGGAAAGGGAATGCATACTAAGTAGGAAATGACACTGAACTCACATGATTATGACTTCAAAGTGTTAATATTTTGATGCATTTCCTTTAAATATTTTCTATGACTATTCTTACATGCATGTACTTTTTCTCCAAGTATCATTATGTGCTAAGCAACCTCTCATGTTGGTGAAAGCTGATTTTACTGATTACACTCAGGAAGCACTCATTAGCTTAGTGAAATCTTCCAGTAGATTTTTAAGATAGTAGATAATTATAGACATCAGCAGCAGCTAGAAGGTATGGTGATTTCAGTTTAGCCTAGATAATGTCCTACAGCCAAGCCTCAGGCGCTTTCTCTCTCTCTCTCCCTCTCCCTCTCCTTCTCTCTTTCTCTCTTGGCTTCTGGGATTTGGTTTGTGAGAGGAGAAGATAAGGAGAAGGTCAACTCAGGCTTCACGGAAGCTTTGTGCCCACTTTGCCCATCGCCAGCATTCCCTGTTAGAAAAACTTGAGACAGCAACACATGCTCCCTTACAGCCTGAGAAACTTTCCAGCTTATGTAAATACGAGACCAAAAAGTGGGAAAAAATTAATTTTAATTATGGGTGGGTGATGCTGGAAGGAGCTACCATTGCATGACCCTGAAAACCCACAGCAGGCACTGGCACCAGGCACAGAGGAAATAACAGTATTGCCTCTGTGCAAGGTGTTTTTCACTTTGAGTTTGAATTTTCACTGGTAAGAAGGCCAATTTCTTTAGACTTTGGCCAGAATGTTTCAGATCCTGAATTGGTGGGTCCAAATGCATTTATGCTTATTCTAAGTAGAACAGTCAGGCTGAACCTTTGGATTAACAGTTGACAGTGTGCCAACCAAAATATTTCACTTCATTGAGGCAGCTAATGTGTTCCCAGATTGTCCAAAAGCCTTCTCACATAAGGAGGCAGGGCACAGCTCTTAAAGTGCCAGGGAATGTTTGTGGAACCAACATTCTAGAAGGCAGGGGACTGCACCGATGCAGAGAGTTATTGATCGCTGTTTTGTGCCTTCAGATGGCTTTAAGTTGTGTGTATGTGTGAAGTTCTCAATGATCATACTGTGTGCAAGGGGACAAGACTCTGATTTCCATTCTGCTGGACCCTGATGAAAGCAACCAGTTAAGCAAATAGGCACAGCATCATTTATATCATGGGCAGTCGGCAAGGCTTGACTCTGATGATGAGTCTGAGACGAATCTCTGCATGTGGAGGTAGGAGATCAGGTAGCTCTACCACTTACTAGCTCTATAACTTCACAAACATTTCTTGTCTCACCTGAACTTTTATTTGTTTCTCTGCAAAATGGGGATACACTCATAAGTTATTACAAAATCTAAATAATATATGTGGGGGTAAAGCTGTCACCTGCAACACTAGCATCCCATATCAGTGTCATTCGAGTCCCGGCTGCTCCTCTTCTGATCCAGCTACCTGCTAATGGCCTGGGAAAGCAGCAGAAAATGCCCCAAGTGCTTGGGTCCCTGCCACCCATGTGGGAGACCCAGAAGAAGCTCCTGGCTCCTGCCTTCAGACTGGCCCATCCCCAGCTCTTGTGGCCATTTGGGGAGTGAACTAGCAGCTGGAAGATTTCTCTCTCTCTGTAACTCTGCCTCTCAAACAAATAAACAAATCATTAAAAAAATACATGTGAAAGTCCTTTACAGTGGAAACCATTTGATAACTCTAAGGTATATTATTGTTCTTCATAAGATTATTATTACTGTTAAGTTGAATCTGGAAAATTTGCAGAATGACTAGTAATCTGTGATGGCTTTGTGAGGATCCAAGGTGCAGTAGCTCAAAATGACAGGGAAGGGGCCAGTGTGGTGGCCCAGCAGCTGAAGCCACAGCTTGCCTTGCCGGTATGCCATATGTTAGTGCTGGTTCAAGTCCTGCCTGCCCTGTTTCCTTTCCAGTTTCCTGCTGGGAAGGCAGTGGAAGGTGGCCCAAGTACTTAGGTTCCTGCTAGCCATGTAGGAGACCAAAATGAGGCTTCTGCAGGGCCTAGACTTGAAATTGTGGCCATTTGGGAATGAATGAATCAGTAGACAGATGATAGAGAGAGAAAAAAAGAGATAGAAAGAAAGAGATCTGTTGCTTTACTCCCCAAATGGTTGCAATTGGTGGGGTTGAGCCAGGCTGAAGCCAAGAGCCAGGAATTCCATCCAGGTCTCCCATGTGGGTAGCAGGGACCAAAGCACTTGGGGCATCTTCTTCTGCTTTCTTACGTGCATTAAAAGAGGGCTAGATCAGAAGTGGCGCAGCTGGGACTCGAACCAGTACTCTGATATGGGAAGCTGGTGTTGTAGGTGGCAGCTTGGGTCACTGTGCCATAACACTAGCTCCAATTGTTAGGCTGGCTTTCATTCAGAAATCAACAAGCAACAAATGCTGGTGAGGTCTGGGGGAAAAGTAACCCTAATTCACTGTTTGTGGGAATGTAAACTGGTGCAGCCACTGTGGAAGACATCTGGAGATACTTCAGAAATCTGCATATAGCCTTACCATATGACCCAGCCATCCACTCCTGGGGATTTACCTAAACCAAAAGAAGTCAGCATATGGAAGAGTTACCTGTACCCCCATGTTCACTGCAGCATGATTCACAGTAGTTAAGATATGGAATCAACCCAAATGTCCATCAACTGTTGATTGGATAAAGAAATTATATGTATACATAACATACTATGGAGCACTACTCAGTGCAAAAAAAAAAAAAAATGATTTCCTGCTTTTGCAGCAAGAAATCATTATAGTTAGTGAAGTAAGCCAGTCCTCAAAGGACAGATATCATGTGTTTTTCCCTGATCAGGGGGTAACTAATAGAGTATCTAAAATGGAATGTATTGCAGTGAAATGGAGATTTTGGGATTCAACGATTGTTTACAGTCCTTGTCTCTTCTGTATGGAACAGTGTTTTTCTTTCTTCATACTGTTCGTTGAACTCTTTCTCTTTGTAAAAATTAAGAGTGGAAATGGAACCAGAAGAAGGGTTAGAGTGTGGGTGGTTGGGAGGGTGTGGTGGGGAGCATCACTTTGTTCCTGAATCTGTATATTAAATACATGAAACTTGTATAACTTAAATAAAAATTTTTTAAAAAGCAAAACAAAACGACAATGCAAATATAAATGTTAGATCATGGTTTCTCTCTCTTTGCTACTGCTGCAATTTGTTAATTTGTTTAGGTAATGCCATTAGTGATGGTACGGAGGGTATTTTTCACCCTTCTTGTTCGTGCTTCCTATTTCCAAGTACTCAGGGTGGAATTCTTTCCTGATTCCAGAATCATGAGTTCTTGAGAACTGGTAGAGACAATAGAAAGTTGACTCTGTGTCTGACCTTTTATTTTACTCATGTGGAAATTGGGACTTGCCCTGGTTCCAATTATTTGCTGGTTGAAACCATCAGTTAATTGTAATGACAACGCATGGATCTAAGTCAGTGTGATACAGGACTGAGTGACTTAGAACAGCCTGCATGTGATATCAGATCCTAACAGGATCCTATCACAAGGAGAAACAGGTCTGTAAGAGCGGGGAACCCCACCACCACTTACTCCTGAGTAGGGGTGTTGCAGATACTGATTGTTTCATTGATGGCCGCATCTTTTGTTCTTAGCCAATTTGAAAAGAAAACATCTGTACAAAGACATCTGTCTCCAACCAGAGCTGTTTGCTCAGTCAATCCACATTATTGAGATTCTTTTCTTCTTTGGAGCTGGCACTGTGGCCTAATGGGTTAAGCCAGAACCTATAAAGCTGGCACCCCATATTGGTGCCGGTTTGTGTCCCAGCTGCTCCACTTCCCACTAAACTTCCAGCTAACGCACCTGGGAAAGCAGTGTGGGATGACCCAAGTGGTTGGGCCCTGCCCTCATGTGGGAGACCCAGAAGAAGCTCCTGGCTCCTGGCTCCAGCCTGATGCAGCCCTGGCTGTTGTAACCAACAGGGGAATGAACCAGTGGATAGAAGATTTCTCTCTCCATCTCATCCTCTCCCTCTGTAGTGCTGCCTTTCAAATAAATAAATAAATAAATAAATCTTTTTAAAAAAAGTTTCTCTTCGGGGACAGTGCTGTGGCACAGTGAGTTAATGCCCTGGCCTGAAGCGCTGGCATCCCATATGGGTGCCGGTTCAAGACCCTGTCTACTCTCCACATCCAAACCAGCTCTCTGCTATGGCCTGGGAAAACAGTAGAATATGGTATAAGTCCTTGGACCCCCGTACATGCATGGGAGACCCGGAAAGAGCTCCTAGCTCCTGGCTTCAGATCGGTGCAGCTCCAGCCATTGGGGCCAATTGGGGAGTGAACCATCAGATGGAAGACCTCTCTCTCTGTCTCTCTCTCTCTCTCTCTCTCTGCCTCTCCTCTCTCTGTGTAACTCTGACTTTCAAATAAATAAATAAATCTTTTTTAAAAAAGTTTCTCTTCTCCCAAGTTTTATACTCCTTAACTTTTCCAGAAAATTCATACTCAGTTCTGACCCTAACTCTCCAAATCTTTACATCTTATTTTATATTTTTCCCCCTGAATTTTTGCAAGCACTTTAGGTTACTTCTTTGGGAAGTGGAGGAAAGGAAAAGAATCAGTATATATTATGAAATATGAAAGGTGTGGTTTGAATAAATGTAAGAGTAGAGATTAGGGCAAACACTCAGGGTAGCTAGGATTTCATTCCTGCTTTGGTTAAGGCACGGTAATAAAGACTTTTTAAAAGACAGGCCTGTCCCCTCTTTGTCTCAGGGAGCATATTCATTCTTGAACACTCAGCAAAGGTGTTAGAAGGGGGCAGGGGGTGAGGAGTTTTTCACAGCCTGGCAATTTGGCTGAAATAATCTCATATGTAGAATGGACATACACATTATACTTTCTTTAGACCACCTCATTCCCTGTAGAGGCCTAAGGGCTGTGAGAGAGTGGGGGGGATGACCAAATTGGAGTCTGTGCAAATCTGTTTGAATCCTGGCTCTGAAACTTCCTGACTGTGCAGTCTTTGGCAAATCCCATAATCACTCTGAATTTCACTTTCTCTAATTAGTAAGATGAGTCCAACAAACACTGTCCCTGGCTACTGTACAAAGAAGGTGTGATGGCCAAATTAGAGAAGAAGTGAGAAAGGGCATCCCAAACTGTAAATACTAGGCTTTGTGTGTCACCGTGCATGAGAGGGGGTGGGTTGAGGAGGTTGGGGGTGGGGGAGCTGTGCTAAGGAGGACACTGGCAATTTTTATATTCAGCGCTAAGCCCCAGCTGCTGAGCAAGCATCAAGCCAGGGCCAAGCCTGCTCTCGGCAGCTGCACTTGGGACCCCAGCTTCCTCCCCTCACTAATCACTGGTTGCCCTGCCTACGAGCAAGAAAGTTGAAGCCCTTCACCTCCCACAGTCACAAGCAGAAGGGAAACCAGTACTGAGCCGTAGAGAGGTTAGGTCACTAACAGCAGGTGCTGTTTATTGAAAGCTTACTCTGTGTGACTGGCGTGATGCCGAGTGTTTTACATACATGATCGTATTGATTTCTCATGTTAGAAAACGAGGTTGCTATGATGCTAGTCCCACATCACAAATGTGGAAACTGAGGGTTAGAGAAGCCAAATAACTTGCCCAAGATGATGATCAGAAAGTCGTCTCCGCCAGGCATCAGATCCAGGTGATCAGTTTGTCAAATGCGCATCCTTTAAATATCCTTCTGCTACTCTGCAAGGGCTGGCTCACGTGCTTCCCACACCCCTGACACTGAATACGTCCCCAGTGGGTTGTGAAGAATTTTCAGAAGAGAGAAGAACAGAGAAGGGGCTGGACCCTTGCTGCTGCTCGGGCAGCTCTACTTCCTAATCACCACACAGAACTCTGGCACAGTTGTTAGGTAGGGAGTTAGAAATTAGCCTATGTGTGTGAGAGGGGCCTGGGGAAACCAGAATCTGCAAAAGCTCACTTGGGAAGCAGCCCAGCATCTATACTTCCGAGTCCTGCCCAGACCCTGATCACCTTCCAGGTGGGCCCAGCCCTTCCCCCCATGGCAAAGCTCTCTCCTCAGCACCACACCGGTTACCTGGCCTGCAAACACTGAGCAATCAAACCTTTACACTCTCCTCCAAGGCAGCCACCCTAGGGGAAGCCCCTCTGCCCGCGCCAGCAAACCTGGGGAGGAATTTCCTAATTGACACTCAGCAAACCCTTTGTCCTGGAGGAGGAAGGGGAAGAGGGGAAGGAGAAAACTGGACCCCTTTTCCTTTACAAGCCCCCATCTAAACAAAGACTGCGCGCTCAGTTCTCTGCTCTCCGCTGAGCCGCCCACCTGGCCTGCCTGGTGTATTCTCTCCATTCAACCATGTAACCTTGCTTTCCCCCAGTCTGAAGGACTGGGCACTCTCTCTGTATCCCTTCCATTCTGACGGATGCCTTGTCCCCAGTAAAACCTTGCTACTTTGCTCTCTGTCTCACGCCTGAATTCTTCCTTGTGTGAAGACAAGAACCCAGGTGACACAGTCATGTTCCGTTTTATGTGCATGGCCAACCAGTTATCTGGCTCCTTATTTCTTTGTTATCTTCTTTTTTGTGGAAAGAGAAAGAGAACAGAAAATTCTTGTTCCTGAAGATTCTGGCTAACAGTTGTCATAAATCTACCCGACTCTAGTTAAGTCATAGTAGGTTGAGAGTTGTAATTAAGGTTGGATTTGGTAAGGAGGAAATAGCCAAAGAATATCTGTGACCTGGGGAAGGAGCAGCTGCTAACAGTAGCCGCAATTGCTATCCCAGAGGCCGGTGGAATTAGCATCTATAGAAAACTTCTGGTTAGCGCCAGGCACGTATACAGCATAAGGCACTTAGGCATGAGAGAAAGCAGTAGAAGGCATTAGCTGAGGAAAACGGATTGGTGCTTTAGAAAGTGAGGGAAACTGAATTCTGAACAGGGAGGGAAACTTTAGGGTGGAGTAGTCAGGATGATTTTGTGAAGGAGGGACTTTGAAGGTTGGGTGGGATTTGACTAAATGAAAAGGGGTTGGGGCAGCACTGTGGCACGGGCTGGGGGCCCTAAGTTGCTTCTTGTAACACTGGTATCCTATTTTGGAGTGCTGGTTGGAGTCTGGCTGCTCTGCTTCCTAACCAGCTCCCTGCTAATGCTCCTGGGAAGGCAGCAGAAGATGGCTCATCCATGTGGGCCCCTGCCACCCATGGGGAAGACCCAGAGGGAACCCTAGGCTTCTGGCTTCAGCCTCGCCTAGTCCTGGTCCTTATGGCCATTTGGGGACTGAAGCAGCAGATGGGAGTTCCCTCTCTTTCTCCTTTCCCTGCTCTCTCTTTCACCCTGTGCCTTTCAAATAAATAAACTTTTTTTTGTTTTGTTTTTTTTTAGAGAACAGGGGTGTTGATTATTGAAGGAAGAAACTTAAAGAGGAGATGATGCAAAGAGATGTTTAAAACACTAACACTGGAATGTCAGAATGCTTTCATCTGCTTGAAACAGAAATGGCCTAAATTTATTTTTCACATAGTTCAGAGGTATGATGGATTTTAGGACTGCTTGGTTCTGCAAGCCAACTGTGCCATTAAAGATCAGTCCTTTCTGTCTGTCTGTACTGCAGTCCATAGTGTCATCGTAAGCAGTCAGGCAATGTGATTCCTTGTTCATAATCCACAAGACATAGCTTGACTTATTTTTCCCAGAAGTCACAAAGTAGCCTTTCTTTGTCTTTTCTTAGCTCAAGCTGGCTTCAGGTCTGCCTGTTCTTAAGCCCATCAGTGGTAAAGGATATGGAAGGCTATGCCTTCTATCAATAGATCTGAAAATTTAGCATACACAGGAATCACCTGGAAGGCCTGGAACAACACCACTGCTGCCCCAACCTATCCCAGAGGTTATTTATTTATTTATTTATTTGAAAGGCAGAGCAGCAGAGAGAGCCAGAGACAGACACTGTTGGTTCATTCCCCACATGCCTGCAACAGCGGGGGCCAGATCAAACTTATGAAACTGGAACCCCATCCAGGACGCTACCATGGGTTGCAGGGTCCCAACTATTTGAGCCATCACTTACTTCTTACCAAGGTATGCATTAGCAGGAAGCTGGAGAGTAAGCGGAGCCAGGACTTAAACCCAGGTACCCCAATATGGGATACAGCCAAATGTCCTGGTTTGCTTGGCACAGGCCCCATTTATGCCTGTTAACCCAGTGTAATTGTGTTCTCCTTTATCCTCAAAAGTGTCCCTAGCATTTTCCCATGTCAATTATATGATCACTTTACTATCAGGTAGTTTGAGTTCAAGTTGAGGACTCAACCATACATATGAATGCAGGTAGTTGAGCAAGGATTCACCAACAAAATGTGCAGTTCTCACTGGAGCATCTCTTCTTGGTTTTGTGTCCAAGGATCAGTTTAGGGGGAGGGCGGAGAGCAAGCATGAGTAAGTGCCATCAGAATCACCTATATTTTACATAGTTGTATTCTGATTGATGTGTATTAAGAACATCACTCTTAATTTACATGAAAACCATTCTCCTACTCATCATATACAGTCATACACTGTGTAACAATTCTTTGGTCCACAACAGACCACATACATGATGGTGGTTGCTGGTGCTGCTCTCTTGGTTTGGATAAGTACACACTATGGTATCTATACAATGATGAAATTGGCCAATGCTGCATTTCTTCAAATGTGACCCTGTCACATCTAAGCTTTTGATAAACATTTGGCTTAACATTCTTAATGGTGCGATCCATTTTACTAAATTCTAAGGCATTGATTGCCTTAGAACTTTGGTCATAGTGCAGTTCACAGTGAAACAGAGCTTAGAATTAATAAATAGTGTTGCTTGCCAAGTATTTCTGTTTCATCCAGAACTAAAAGTTTTTGTTGAAAATTAACTACATCTGGCAGTCTGAGTAGGAGGTCATGTAATTTCTTAAAGAAAAATAGTGAAAGAATATTTCTATTTTTATTTCTTAATCTAGTCTCTTTTTCTTGGCTTTTTCTACCCAAAAGTTACCAAGGACTAATTTTGAAATGATCCTACATACCAGACATTGCCAATCTTATTCATGGAATCAGTTTTAATCTCATTGAAGGTCTTTCTTAAGAAACTGGTAGTTGGGGCTGGCACTGTGGCACATCGGGTTAAAGCCCTGGCCTGAAGCGCTGGCATTCTATATGGGTGCCAGTTCGAGACCTGGCTGCTCCACTTCCAATCCAGCTAAAGCAGTAGAACATGGCCCAAGTCCTTGGGTCCCTGCACCCACGTGGGAGACCTGGAAGAAGCTCCTGGCTCCTGGCTTTGGATCAGTGCAGCTCCGGCTGTTGCGGCCATCTGGTGAGTGAACCATCTGATGGAAGACCTCTCTCTCTTTTTTTTCTCTCTCTCTCTCTCAGACCTCTCTTTTCTCTCTCTCTCTCTCTCTCTCTCTCTGCCTCTCCTCTCTCTGTGTAACTTTGACTTTCAAATAAATAAATAAATAAATCTTTTTTTTTAAAAAAAGAAATTGATAGCAAACAGTGCTCGGGATGCTGTTTAAGAATTTACTTAATGGGACCGGTGCTGTGGCATAATGGGTAAACCCACCGCCTGCAGTGCCGGCATCCCATACGGGTGCTGGTTCGAGTCCCAGCTGCTCCACTTCTAATCCAGCTCTCTACTATGGCCTGGAAAAGCAGTAGAAGATGGTGCAAGTCCTTGAACCTCTGCACCCACGTAGGAAACGTGGAAGAAGCTCCTGGCTCCTGGCTTCAGATCGGTGGGGCTCCAGCCGTTGCAGCCAACTGGGGAGTGAAAAAGCGGATGGAAGACCCCTCTTTCTCTTTTTCTGCCTCTGTCTCTCCTTCTCTCTCTATGTAACTTTGACTTTCAAATAAATAAGTAAATCTTAAAAAACTCACTTAAACCACTTCCTCTCAACTCTACACAAAGTCACAAACTTAAGCACCATGTAGATGAGAATCAGACATCTCAGTGTTCTTTGTAAAATCAAGAATTATGAAATTTTAATCAAAAATTGTTTGAACTTTGTTGTTCTAAGTCTTTTGCTAGACTTTCTTCTCATGCCAAAATAAGCACACATGGTTCCAATTGTTCAGGATAAGGACAATCTGGGGCAAGTCTAGTAACATAATGATACTAGAAAAATTCAAATTCAGCAAATTTTTGAGTTGGAGAGATCCCATCAATCTTTTGTTCTAAACTTCCATTCTTTGCAGGAATCTCCTCAAGGATTCGGAGAGGTGACTCTTTAAACTGATTTACTAATTGCAGGAATGATGAAGCCACAGCCTCAGGGGTTGGGCAATTGATTTCCTGGTTGAACAACTTTAGCTAAATGTTTTCTTACAATGAGTCATGCTGTGTGTCTCTCAGAACTGCAGACTGTGCTACGGACTGAATTCTGTCTTACCCAAATTTGTGTGCTGAAGTCCTGAACCCCAATGTGAATGGATTTGGAGACAGGGCTTTCTTTCTTTCCCTCTTTTTTTTTTTTTTTAAAGATTTGTTTATTTATTTGAAAGTCAGAGTTACACAGAGAGAGGAGAGGCAGAGAGAAAGAGAGAGGTCTTCCATCCGCTGGTTCACTCTCCAAATGGCCGCAACGGCTGGAGCTGCGCTGATCTGAAGCCAGGAGCCAGGAGCTTCTTCCAGGTCTCCCACGTGGGTACAGGGATCCAAGGACTTGTACCTACTTCTACTGCTTTTTCCAGGCCATAGCAGAGAGCTGGATTGGAAGTGGAGTAGCCAGATCTTGAACTGGTGCCCATATGGGATGCTGGCACTTCAGGCCAGGGTGTTAACCCAATGCACTACAGGGCTGGTGCTGTGGTGCAGTAGGTTAAAACTCCACCTGCAGTGCTGGCATCCCATGTGGGCACCGGTTCTAGTCCCGGCTGCTCCTCTCCCAGTCCAGCTTTCTGCTGTGGAGAGAGTGCTTGGGTCCCTGCACCCACATGGGAGACTGGGAAGAAGCACCTAGCTCCTGGCTTCGGATTGGTGCAGCTCTCACCACTCCAGCCTTTTGGGGAGTGAACCAGCAGACAGAAGACTTTTCTGTGTCTCCTTCTCACTGTCTGTAACTCTGCATCTCAAATAAATAAATAAATAAAATCTTTACCAAAAAAAAAAAAAAGATGCAATTAAGGGAGGGCCGGTGCTGTGGCGTAGCAGGTAAAGCTGCTGCCTGCGGTGCTGGCATCCCATATGGTCACCGGTTTGAGTCCCGGCTGCTCCACTTCTGATCCAGCTCTCTGCTATGGCCTGGGAAAGCAGAAGACAATCCAAGTCCTTAGGGCCCTGCACCTGCGTGGGAGACCCATAAGAAGCTCCTGGCTTTGGATCGGCGCAGCTCTGACCGTTGTGGCCAAATGGGGAATGAACCAGCAGATGGTAGACCCCCCCCCCCACCTCCTCTCTCTGTGTAACTCTTTCAAATAAATAAATAAATATTTTTTAAAAAACAGATACAATTAAATTAAAAGATGTCATAATGATGTTGTCCTTGTCAGATAGGACTGATGGTTTTATAAGAAGAGGAAGAGAAAGAGATCTGTAAACTATGAAGAGCCCTCGCCAGAGACCAAATCAGCTGGCATCCTGGTGTGGACTTCCTGGTTTCCAGTACTGAGAGAAATTAATGTGGGCATTGAAGCCAGGTGGACTATTGCATTTTGTATGGCAGCCCCAAACTGATCAGAACTGACTATGTGTACTGCCTTTTCTATATTGGAGTCCATGGTTGGGCCCTTCCTATCGTTTACATTGGTTACAATTAAAATTCAGAGTGAATTGCATTCTTCAACTGATTTCCAGATTGCTCTGGAGACTGTCCATTTGAGATCATTCCAACTTGAGTCTCCTTCACCAAACCAATCATGTCCAGAACTGAACACAGTATTCTAAGCACATTCTAGCCAAGGCAGAAGACACTGACTTTACTTTGTATGAGCTAGATTCCATAACTTGTGGGCTGCACATGGTACAATGCTGGCTTTGCTTTTTCAGAAAACACGCTATACAGAGCTTACACTTGTGGTCTCCTAAAATCTGCATGCTTTCAAGATGAGCTTCTTCCTGGGCTTTGTAATCCAATAGACTCTTGGATTACCAAGTATGAAACCATATGAAAAAATACAGAAATTTAGGGGTTGGGGCCGGCACTGTGGCATAGCAGATAAAGCCGCCGCCTGCAGTGCCTGCATCCCAAATGGGCACTGGTTCTAGTCTTGGCTGCTCCACTTCTGATCCATCTCTCTGCTATGGCTTGGGAAAGCAGTTGAAGATGGTACAAGTCCTTGGGTCCCTGCACCTATGTGGGAGACCTGGAAGAATCTCCTGGCCCCTGGCTTTAGATTGGCACAACTCTGGCCATTGCAGTCATTTGAGGTGTAAACCAGTGGATGGAATACCTCTCTCTCTGCCTCTCCTTCTTTCTGTATAACTCTGACTTTCAAGTAAATAAAAAAATCTTGTTTTTTTAAAAAAAGAAATAAATTTAGGGGTTGATGCTGTTGCACGGTGGATTAAAGCCCTGGTCTGCAGCACCAGCATCCCTGATAGGTGCTGGTTCAAGTCTTGGCTGCTCCACTTACAATCCAGCTCCCTGCTAATGCACCTGGGAAACAGTGGAGGATGGTCCAAGTTCTCTGCACCCACATGGGAGACTGGAAGAAGCTCCTGGCTCCTGGTTTTGGATCAGCTCAGCTCCAGTCGTTGTGGCCATTTGGGGAGTGAGCCAGTGGATGGAAGACCTCTTTCTTTCTGTCTCTACTTCTGTAACTCTTTCTTTCAAATAAATGAAATAAAACTTTTTTAAAAAAAGAAAAAATATAGAAGTTTAAAAAACTAATATTTTACTATAAAGGTATGAACTACAGAAGAGTTAGTTGGTTTAGAGGTAAAATGAATTTTTGCATTAAAAGCTGGCCCAGTGCAAAGAACTTCCTAGTCAAGAGCTTATGCTATATGAAGAACTTTGTACCAGGTGTTAGAAGAGCTGAATATAAATCCCAGCTTTCCAGTGGTGACCTAAGGGGCTCTTGGCAAGTCACTGACACTTTCTAAGCCTGAGTTTCCTTACTTATATTACCTTGGATTCAATCAGTGTTTCTCTACGTCTGAGATTTCATAGACCACACAATTAAAAACCAAAAGATGAAAAATTATAGTTGGATGCTATGCAGCTTACTTGGAACTTACGTTCTATTTTTGCTAAGTCAGAACAACAGATCTCTTTACCATCACATTCCTCCTAGCACATGTGCAACACACACACACACAATTACCATCTACTCTCACCAACATTTTAAAAATAAAAGAAAAAAATTTCAATACTGAAAATGGAAGAACAACATAATTTCAGAATGACAATTGGCAAAAGTATATGCAAATTTTCTCTAAGGACAGGTGAAAACGCTGTCATTTACTGAATGACCTGTTGGGAACCATTGATCTAGATAATCGCTAAGGTCTGGTCTAGACTCAAGTCGGGTGGGGGTTTTATAAAATTGGATAGCAGTGTTATGTTACATGAGGGAGGCTAGTTATTCATGAATCCATTCATTTCTTATTTCAATAAATATGTGTTGAGCACTTCTCAACTGCCAGATGTTCAAAAGCTGGGCTCTAACAAAATAAACAAAAATCCCTTCCACAGTGCACTTCTATACTAATGGGAGGATATACAATGTTCACTAAACATAATGCAGGAATCAATGATATACTATTTTGGAGGATGCTAACTGCTATTGAATACAAGAAAAAGTAGAGCGAAAGAGGGAGTTGGAGGGCTACGTTCTTCTGGTCATGGCAGAGTGAAGCGTGCTGGATTTTATCAACATGACTCAACTTTTGCTGCTTCCCCTTACTGCCTCAAACCCAGCCATGAGTGAATTGATTAATTTAGAAATTTATTACTTATTTCACACATTTAATATCTCTAATGCAGGGTTGCTACAGAGTAGGATAATCAATTCAGCTTGGGAAATGGTCGCTGAGTTATTTATTTAGAATAACAGCTTGTGATTTTATTTATTAGCATTGTATCTGACTTTGAAAATACCTTCATTCAATTGATTGATTAATCATTCATCATTTAGTCAGCAAATATTTATGAACTGCTTGTTAAGCAGAAGGCTGAATTATATACATACATTAAAATTATAGTTAGAGAATTATGAACTCTAGAATACCTGGATGCATATAAAGGGGGAATTAGGTGCCAAGAAGTATTATGATGTTAAAAACAACAGTAATTTCTAATACAAAGCATACAGCTGTCCTTGGGCCTTAGTTTGTTGCTTTGCTTTATCATCAAGTTAGCTGGGCTTACATTACCTCTCAGGTAAGTAGGTTAGCAGATTTTCCTTGGATATGCAGGGAAACTTGAGATTCCAAAGAGTTACATGCCTTAGCCATAGTCACCTAGCACTGCTAATACTGCAGTAGAGAACCTATGTCACTGTCTAACAACATCTAATCTTGAACCAATTTGTATAAAGATGTCACACGCCTTTGGCTCCAGATCTCCCTGGGAGCTGAGAGACTCTGAGTGACCTACCCAGACCCCTTCCCAGAGCACCGTCCGGTTTCTGGGCTCTTGGTGTTAAAAGACCTCAGATATTAAGAGGTTGTAGGGGCTCCAGCTACTCTTTCTTAGCCAGTGGAGGTCAGCCCTACCTCTGGTCCAGATATCAGCAAGTACAGAAGGAGTGATCAAGCAGGAAGATCAATCTCTCTGGGTGTCTCAAATGAAATTTTAATTACCTAATTAATGAATGAAAAATGTTTGAAAAGTGCCTGGGGGAAAGTTGTCAAAATAAAAATTCTCTCCTTTCTCCCCAGAATCTCATGCTAGCAAAAATTCTCAGCCCTCGCTACACATTAAAATTACCTGAGGAAAATTTCACAAATACCCAGGTGTAGGGCTCACCTTTGGGCCCTTTGCGTTCATTGATCTAGGGCACAAACCTGGCTGATATTTTGTTAAAACTTTAGGGACTGCTAAGGTGCAGCCAGGATCCCCCAGTGATCCTGTGTCCTGACATGTGTCTCACCCACAGGTATGTCAGAGGGGAGAAAACAAATTGACAAATGTAAATCCCGTGCTTCTCAGAGTGTGGGCCTCAGGTTTAACCCCAGCCCTGCTAAATCAGAAACCCTGAGTGTGACCCTGCGATGTATGCTTTAAAAGCCTGCCAAGAGGGCCAGGAGTTGTGGTGCAGTGGGTTAAGCTACTGTGTGAGGTGCTGGCATCCCTTATTGGAGTGCTGGTTCTGGTTCTAGCTGCTTGGTCTCCTGTCCAGCTCCCTGCTAATGCACCTGGGACAGCAGTGGATGACGGCCCAAGTCTCTCCTGCCACCCACCTGGGAGGCTTGGATGGAGTTCCAGGCTTCTGGCTTTGGCCTAGCCCAGTTGTGGCCATCTGGGGAGTGAACCAGCAGATGGAAGAACTCTCTTGTAAGAATTTCTCTTTTTCTGTCACTGTCTTTCAAATCAGTCAATCAATCAATCAATTTATCAATCTAAAAAACCTCTAGGTGGTTCTGATGCATGCTAACTTTAAGAGCCAGTATCCTAACCTAACCTCCAGTGTCTCTGAACTGGTAATTTTAATATAATTGAATTAGATGTCACTTTTTCTGATAAAGAGAGCACTGTAGTTATCAACAGAAGAACAGGGCTTTGTTTAAAGAAATATAAATATGGTGATAAGAATGTCAAACATTAACCTGAGAGGAGTCTGGTAATAGGTAGTGTGTGTATGTGTGTGTGTGTGTGTGTGTGTGTGTGTGTATGTTTTGACATATAGGATCCTTCCCAGGAAATCACATCATGTGGGCAGACATCCCTCTTTGAGCCAAACTTTTTTTTTTTTTTTTAAGATTTATTTATTTATTTGAAAGGCAGAGAGAGGGGAGACAGAGATCTTCCATCTGCTGTTTTGGTCCCCAAATAGCTGCAAGGCTGGAGCTGCACCAATCCAAAGCCAGGAACTTCTTTTGGGTCCCCCACGTGGTTACAGGGGTCCAAGGACTTGGGCTATCTTCTACTGCTTTTCCAGGTGTATTAACAGGGAGCTGGAGCGGAAGTGGAGCAGCCGGGACACAAACTGGTGTCCGTATGGGATGCTGGCATTGCAGGCAGTAGCTTTACCTACTACTCCATAGCGTCTGTCCCTGAGTCAAACTTTATAATAATTATTTAGGGGGCTGATGCTGTGGCGTAGTAGGCTAAGCCTCCGCCATAAGCCTGGGGAAACAGTGGAAGACGGCCTAAGTGCTTGGGCCCCTGCACCCACATGGGAGACCCAGAAGAAGCTCCTCTCTCCTGGCTTTGGATCCATCTAGCTCTGGCCACTGCGGTCAACTGGGGGTGAACCAACGGATGGAAAACCTTTCTCTGTCTCTCCCTCCCTGTCTGTAACTCTGTCTCTCACATAAATAAAAGTATTTAAAAAATTACTTATTCATATGAAAGGCAGAGTTACAGAGAAAGGGGGGGAAATAGAGAGATCTTCTGTCTACTGGTTCATTCCCCAAAAGAGTGAACCGGCAGGGCTGGACCAGTTCAAAGCCCGGAGCTCATCCTGGTCTCCTGTATGGGCGGCAGAGCCAGGTACTTGGGCTACCCTCTGCTGCTCTTGCAGCTGCATTTGCAGGGAGTTGGGTGAGAAATGAAGCAGCTGGGTCTGGCTGAGCCAAACTGTTTTTGTGTCGATTGTGAGTTTCTGTTTTAACTTATTCTAGGCAGACTGTCCCATCATCAGCAATATTTTCAAAAAACAGTGAAGATCAGCAAACAAAACCCTGCCCTAGGCGTTGGGATTGGAAAACACCCAAAACAACCCTGAGCCACAGATGCCTGGTGAGACACCAGGGAGTCCCTTATCACACCATCTTGCTACCACAGCTGTCTGGCGATTGCTCAAGGTCCCCATCGTCCCTCAGGTGATCCCTTGAGCTCTGAGGGGGCCTTTACATTTCAGTCCTGGTAGGTGAGAGGATGTATTGCCACATACCCTGTATTTATAGCCTCATAAGTCCAGCTTTCTACCCTATTGATGATGATTTGAGCATTGTAGGGGAACTTTGTTAACACAGGAAACAATTCCAGTCGACACGCTTCTGTGTGAGTCACATGTCTTTCTCGTGGCACAATCTATTACATTATCAGGTTGGGATTCACTTGAAACAGATCCAAGGGATTTGGTGGCCTCAGAGCTCCTCTGCTTCCAATAGCTCATAGATTCCTGAGAAGTAAATCACTCTTACCGGGACTGAGAACATGCTTCAAGTCAGAGTGTGATGGTAGTGATTCACTCTGGGATTTCATTGTAAGCCACAGGAACTAAAAATGCAAGTACAGTTCCCAGTGTGAAACACAACCTATAATCTGAATCCATTTACTTCCTCAAATTGCCATATTACTCAAAACAGCCGATTTCTGCGTTGAGCACAGATGAATTTCCTTTGTGGTAAACGTCACCATCTGACCAATCGTACGGCCAGGCTCTCCTCCCCTGCTGTGTGGGCTCCTTCAAGGAAAGGCCTTCTAGCAAGTTGCTTCGGTCTGCTTCAGAGTGTGTGCTTGGGAATTAATGACCTGTGTTGGAATCTACCAACATGGTCTGGTGGGAGGTCTTTTTGGGTGGATTATTAGACAAAGTACAGGGTTTTCTAGATAAAAACTGCCCAATAAATATTAGCTGTTACTTAAAGAGGCAGTAGCATCATGGCTAAGAGCTGAATTTTAAAGCCAAACTGGTTTAAATACCCAGTCTTCCACTTATTAGCAGAGAAGCATTGGACAAGCTATATTATTTCTCCTTGGTCCGGTTTCCTCACCTATAAATTGAAGATGGTGACCAAATCATTTCATAGGTCACTGAAAAGCTCAAAAGAGTTAATCCATGTAAAAGATTTAGAACAGTGATTGGCACCTACCAGCCCTGAACTAAATATTAGGGAAGAGTAATGTATGGGGCTCATGACATAGGATTCTTTTTAGGATCTAGTGTTGGGTCAAGAACGCAATTTTAGGTAGAATCAACTTAACATGAAAGTTACTTTAAAAAGTTGATGAAAAACTTAAAAGAAGTTTATTTTGCGGCAGGGATTTGGCAAAGCAGTTAAGACGCCACACGGGATGCCTGTATCCCATATCACAATGCTTGGGTTTGAGTCCCAGACTCATTTCCAATTGCAGTTTCCTGCTAATGTGTACCTCGGGAGGCAGTGGTGTTGGCTTAAGTAGTTGGGTCCTTGACATCCACAAAGGAATCTGGATTGGCTCCTGGCTCCCAGTTTGGGCCTGGTCTAGCCCTAGCTGTTGCTGGTATTTAGAGAGTAACCAGCAGAACAAATTCAAAGTTCAAAATAATTTATTTTGGGGCTGGCGCCGTGGCTCACTTGGTTAATCCTCCACCTTGTGGTGCTGGCATCCCATATGGGCACCGGGTTCTAGTCCTGGTTGCTCCTCTTCCAGTCTAGCTCTCTGCTGTGGCCCAGGAGGGCAGTGGAGGGTAGTCCAAGTGCTTGGGCCCTGCACCTGCATGGGAGACCAGGAGAAGCACCTGGATCCTGGTTTTGGATCAGCACAGTGCTGGCCATAGTGGCCATTTGGAGAGTGAACCAATGGAGGGAAGACCTTTCTCTCTGTCTCTCTCTCTCTCTGTTTATAACTCTACCTGTCAAATAAATAAATTAATTAATTAAAAAATTTATTTTGGTGCAAAAATTCTGAAATCTGTATAATTTTTAACAGTATGCATTTCCCATGAAATTATTTTTCTTTTTCTTCTTTTTTAAAAATTTATTTTATTTATTTGAAAGATAAGAGTTACAGAGAGAAAGGGAGAAACAGAAAGAGGTCTTCCATCCACTGGTTCACTTCCCAAATGGCCACAATGACCAGGGCTGGGCCAGGCTGAAGCCAGGAGCCAGGAGCCTCTTCCAAGTCTCCCATATATGTGCAGGGACCCAAGCACTTGGACCGCCTTCTACTTCTTTTCCAGGTGCATCAGCAGAGAGCTGGATGGGAAGCAGAAGAGGTGGGACACCAACTGGTACCCATAAGGGATGCTGGCATCGCAGGTGGTGGCACATCGCTGCTATGCCACAGCGCCGCCCTGTGCACGTGTTCTGAGCAAAGACCATATGAGGACATAGTGAGAAGGGGCCATCTGAAAGCCAGGAAGAGAGGCCTCACCAAAACTGACCACACTGGTGCCCTGCTGTTGGACTTCAGTCTCCAGAACTGCGTGAAAATACACTTCCCCTGTTAAAACCATCCAGTCTGTGGTGTTTTGCTATGGCAGCCCAAGCTGACGGTGTTGGCAGTTTGGGGCTGGCTCCTGGTCGGCACACCCCATGGGTCTGCAGACTTGGTCTGTGGGGAGAAAAGGCAAAAAGTCTTCTTGATAGAGTGGGCCTCAGGGCAGGGACCCCTTGGAGCTCCAAGGAAGGCAGCCCTCCCCAAAGGTACTCAGGGAGAAGTAGAGAAACTTGGAAATGCCTTTGAACTTGGTCTAGGCAAAGGATCCAGAGTGGGAATTTAAGCCAAGAACTAAATAGACCTTGATGATTATGGTCCTGAACCATTCAGCTAGAAATTCTCTTGGGTGGCATCGAACCTTCCTTTTATAGTTGAAGAAATCTAGGTCCAGGAACTTTCCAAAGCTTGTACCGAACCTTGGCTCTCTAAAACCTTAGGCATGTACCTGCTCATTTGTTAGGTTATAAAAGTCTTCCCAGTTTGTAGTGTAACTTTCAGAGGCCTACTGAGTTTACCAGGAGAACTTTGGAGAATGCCTTAAAAATTCTTGCCTCACTGAAGGCGAGACCTTCTGTGTCTGCCCTGCCTGAGGTTGATGAAGCAAAAGCATTTGGTTAAAACATCACACATAGCCGCCAGTGTAATTATTTGTGTTTCTCCTAACACTTATTAACTAAAGAAAAAGTGCATAATAACATTTTGCAGGGGTGAGGTTTTGGATATTCACAGACTGTTATTCACCCCAACCAGAAAAACATATGACTAACGGGGCAAATATAGCCCTCCGAGGTTCAGATGCAGTGTTTGCTTGCATTGAAAGCCCACTCAAGTCACATGAAGGAAGCAGCTTTTGAACTCAGTAATGGAGCTCATGTCCCCTCACATTCCTGAGGGCCTGGGGGCGTGGAGGGAGCCACCAGGCAGGGAAAAAAAGTCAAATTATAAGAATTGTTTTCATTTATCTAGGGTCTTTTCAAATGACTCCTGCACATCTGAACCCATTTAATTGTTACCTTTAATTTATTTTAAAGGGGGGGGGGAGATAAAACTAGAGAGAGAGGAGATTTTCATCTGTTGGTTCACTCCCTAAATGACCTACAACAGTAGGGCACTGCTGCGTTGCTCCAGGACAAAGCCAGGAGCATGGATCTCAGTCTGGGTCTCCCAAGTGGGTGGCAGAGCCCTGAGCCGTGACCTGCAGCCTCCCAGGGTGTGCGTTAGCAAGAACTGGAATTGGTACTGGGGCTGGGACTGGAACCCAGACACTCCGATATGCAGAGGGGACACCCCAAGCGACATCTTAACCACTGTGCCCAAAGCCCACCCCTGAACAATTTGAGTTCATTAGCTAAGAACTTTGATTATTCCTATTTGAGAAGTGACAATATTGATTCAGAGAGATTAAATGATAAAGTCATAAACTAGGAGTTGAGTACACGTCTTCTGGCTTCAACTCCCCTGTATCATGCCATAAAAATAAAATCACCAGAGAGCACGGGCGTATCTTATTCAGACCTTGGCTATGTTTAGCAAATGGAATTATTTTAAGAAGGAAAGCAGATGTATTTCATAGCTCCCAGTAGGGCTCCAAGCCTGTGGATGTCCTCTGCTCACCACCTGAGCAGTTCTGGTGCTTTCCCGACCCACCGTGGTGGCCCCTTTTCCTTCGCAGCTGTGACTTTGACAGAATTGAACCAGCACCCACTCCTGCCACAGCTCTTGGGTTTCAGAGGATGACATTTGGGGTGTCAGTTTATCTCCTCAAAGAAGGAAGAGTCACTCACAACAGTCTTCCAAATCATCCTCTTAAACCATAATCTAATCTTCTTTGACTTTTTCCTAATCTTGACTTTTTCCTGTGAAAGACATTTGACTCCCCAGATGGCTACAATTGCTAGGGCTGGCCCAGGCTGAAGCTAGGAACCAGGAGTTTTATCTAGGTCACCCATGTGGGTGGCAGGAGCCTAAACATTTGGGCCACTTTCCACTGCTTTTCTGAGGCCATTAGCAGGGAACTGGATGGGGAGTGGAGCATCCAGGACATGAACTAGCGCCCATATGGGATGCTGGTGTCACAGCTGGCAGGTTCACCCACTATGCCACAATGCTGGCTCCGCCTGTTGACTCTTAATTGGAGTTGGTGTCTTCTTGTTATATATTTGTTGGAGTACTTTAAGAATATTAACCTTGGGGCTGGTGCTGTAGATCAGCAGGTTAAGCCATCGCCTGGAGTGTCAGGATGCATATGGACACTGGTTTGATTCCCGGCTACTCCACTTCTGACCCAACTGCCTCTTAACGTGCCTAGGAAAGCAGCGGAAGATGGCCCAAGTCTCTGGGCCCCTGCACCCACATGGGAGACCAGGAAGAAGCTCCTGGCTTCAGCTTGGCCCAGCTCCAGTCATTGCAGCCATTTGGGGAGTGAACCAGAGGATGGAAGATTTCTCTCTCTCTCTGTGTCTCACATTCTCTCTCTGTGATTTTGAAATTAATTAATTAAAAAAGAACATTAACCTTGTAGTTATCAAAATCATGCAAATATTTTCAGTTTTTCTTTTTAATCTTTATGATTTTTTGTCATATAAACACTTAAATTTCTGTGTGATCACATATGAAGCCAGATGTTTTCTTTGACCTTTTTTCCTATTGCTTTTTTGCTTAGAAACCCAGCCTTCCTCCCACCTTAGCTACTAACATATAATTTATCATTCATAATTTTTATGTATACCAAGATCTGTTTTAAGGTTACCTGAAAGATTCCAATTTTGCACCAAGATAATACTGTTTTAATATCTGATAACCTTTCAATCATGTCTTAGAAGTCCTTGAATGCTTATTCTTTTTTTTTTTTTTTGGACAGGCAGAGTGGACAGTGAGAGAGAGAGAGACAGAGAGAAAGGTCTTCCTTTTCCGTTGGTTCACCCTCCAATGGCTGCCACGGCCGGTGTGATGCGGCCAGCGCATCGTGCTGATCCAAAGCCAGGAGCCAGGTGCTTCTCCTGGTCTCCCCATGGGGTGCAGGGCCCAAGCACTTGGGCCATCCTCCACTGTACTCCTGGCCACAGCAGAGAGCTTGCCTGGAAGAGGGGCAACCGGGACAGAAACCGGTGCCCCGACCGGGATTAGAACCCTGTGTGCCGGTGCCGCAAGGCAGAGGATTAGCCTAGTGAGCCATGGTGCTGGCATGAATGCTTATTCTTTCAGCTTATTTTGACATATTGTAGTTTCCACAAATTAAAAAAAAAAAAACATATTTATGAGGGAGGGAGGGAGGGAGGGGGAGAGAGGGGGAGAGAGAGAGAGAGAGAGAGAGAAATGCTCTCATCTACTGTGTTACTCCCCAAACACACTCAGTGACCAGAGCTGAGCAGAGGCTGGAGTCGGGAGCCAGTCATGGAATGCGGATTTCCCTTGTGGATGACAGGAGCCCTGCTGATTGATTGCTCACGACTACCTCCCAGGGTCTGCAGTAGCAGGAAACCGGAGTCAGGAGCTGGAGCTGGGTTTGCAGGTCCTTGGGTAAGGAGGGGGCATGTTAACTGCTGGGGTAGACGCCAGCGCTCATAAAATTTGAATTTAGCTTCCAAATTAACTGTGCTTTAGAAACCTGGAATATTTCTTCTTCGTTTGTTACAATTTTATTTTTCATATTTTCCAAGTTTGCTGTGATTGTTTCTGTGGTTGTTTTCACACAGCCTACTCATTTCTTGCTAGGATTATTTCTACATTTTTTAGTATTTTTGCATTGTAATGTTGTTTCTCCCATTATACTGCCTAACTTATTGTTTGCATGTGAAATATTTACAGATTTCCGGCTATCATGCATTCAGCAACTTTGAAGGAACTTCTTAGGAATTCTAGAATGTTTGTCGTTGAGTCAGCTGGGTTTCCAAACGCATAATCAGACAATCTTAGAGAACGTTCGTGTTTTTTGAAGCCACTTTCCGGCTCTCTCCGCCCCTACAACAGAAAGAGCTGAGGGTGAGGCTGGGGGCTGTGGTGATCGGGAACCGCTCAAGATGCCTCCAGTGTGTGTCATGGTGTCTGCTGCCTCGGGAGCCGGTCCTGGGCTTGCCCAAGGCGGCTGCAGACTGCTGTCCTAACGGGCTGTGACCAGTGATCTGCCACTTCTCTTCTCCTTGCTTCCTTGCCTCCTGTCTCAGCCTGTGCCTCTCTTTCCCTCCTCCCTGGATGGGGGGTATGGCAGAAGCCACAGCCCTGCACCAAGGTGGGAAGTAGCCAACATGCTCAGGGCCCCTGCTTAGGCCCCTAGTGCCTTGCCCTGACACGATTTCTCCCACACTTCTTCCCTGCTCCCTCCGCCCTGGGAGCCACTAACAACTCTCATGGCGACTCCTGCATAGCTTCCTAAATCATTCCCTTCCAATCTATTTTCTTCCCAGGGTAGTATTTTTAAGAATCTGAATCAGAATGTGCCCCTAATTAAAAACCTTCCAGTAGCTTCTCATAGCACTTAAATAAAATATAAACTCCTTAATGTGGTCCCGGGTGACTGGTCCCTACCTATTTCCAGTAGCATCTTGTTCTCTGGGCTCCCACCACTCTTTCTTTTCTTTCTTTTTTAACAATATATTCATTTATTTGAGAGTCAGATAGAGTGAGACAGCTGCCATCAGCTGGTCCACTCCCTAAATGCCCACACTAGCTGGCGCTGGGCCAAAGTTAAAGCCAAGAACCAGGAACTCCGCCTAGGAACCCAACCCCTTAAGCCATCACCACTGCCTCCCAGGAGTTCCATCTGCAGGAAGCTAGAGTCACGGGCACTCTGATGCGGAATTGGGACGTCTCCAGCGCTGGGCCATAGGCCTGTTAACTGCTTTCTTTTCTGTCCCCAGGTCTTTGGACCTGCAACTTCTTCTTTCCCCAGCCCCAGGGCGTGCTTGCCTCCTCATGGTTCAAGTCTCATGTTTAATGTTCACATCCCCACCCTTCCTGCTCTCGGAACACACTGTTTGTGCTCTTCATGGCATTGAGCACAATCGGTTAATGATCTTATTTAATTGTTCAGTTGTTTTGTCTTTGTCACCTGTAATATAAAACCTGTGATGCAAGACATTTTGGCTTGCTTGCTTCTGAGTCCCTGGAATGCAGAACTGGGACTTCGAGAAGCATGGGAAAGATACTGTTTTAGCCTGGGTTTCCTTTAGAAAATGAAGTCTGCTCCCAGGGTGTGCAGGCACTTTGAGAAGTGATCCCTCGCAAGAGGAGTGAAGATGGGAAGTAAAATGGTGTAAAGAGAAGCCAATACATATATCTATTCTCAAGTGGTCACTGCAGTAGACCATTCAAGACTAGGCATTATGTTATCCTGCTTTCTATTGCTATAACAAAGTGGCTGAGCTGGGTCATGGATAAAGGAGTCGATTTTCCTCACAGTTTGGGGGGTTCACGGCTGTGGTGCCAGCACCAGTTGGGTTCTGGTGAGGAACTCACAGCAGATGGTATCACACAGCAAGAGGGCACGTGGAAGGGAGAAAGTCAAGTACAGCATGTGGCAATACAGGAAGTCAGAGACAGGGAGGGGCAGTCCTACTGTTTCATAATAGCTCACTCTCGGGCACTAACTCGGGATCACCGGAGAGTTACCTTAATCCCTGCCAGGGCAGTGTGCCCAGCAAGCCCAACCACATCCCACTGGGCTCCAGCTCTTAAAGGCCCCACACTAATGTTCAACACTGCCACACTGGGAACAATATTCCAGCGCACAAACCCTTGGGGACAAACCGCATCCAAACCAGAGGAGGCATCTCCCCTGGAGCTGTGTGTCTCAGGACTGTCCGATGGACAGAAGGAGGAGTATCTACCAGTAGGCTCTGTTTCAGCTTTGGGAGAAGCCTCCTGTTCCCATGGGTGCGTGCAGGGCCAGCCACAAAATGTGTGAGGCCCAGTGCAAAATATTATAGGTCCTTATTTACAAGGTGTTAGGGAGTTCAAGCTGGAAATAGCAGAAGCTCAAACCAAGAATGAGGTCTGCTCTGGCACAGAGCCCTGTGCCAAGGTACTGTTCTCATGCCCTTGTCCTAACGTCCTAGGTGTAAGTGTGGGTGTCGGGCAGGTTCCTGCGGGCATCCCGCTGAGTGTGAGCCGTCTTAGAGCACAGGAGCGAGGATGAGGACGTGCAGCTGGAGTGAGGAGCTGCTTACCCTTGCAGGAAGCACGTGGCTCAGCAGTGGCTGGAGCGAACAGCGAGCCAAGAGCATGTCAGGCCAGGCCACTGGAAGTGTCAGCCCGAGGCACAGATGAGCTCACAGCTGCTGTTGCTCCTTGAAATTTGCCTGAAATTCCAGAAAACATAAATGCTAACTTTAAAGTGATCATTCTTGTCTTTTTGATGAGGTTAATGGATATAATGTTTGTGCTTTATTATTGAGCGTGATTACAGTTCTGTTTCACATGAGATGGTATGTCATAATTGGTAGTATTCTATACGACCGATGAGCAGAATATGGAATAATAGAATAATTCTGTTTTCTTCTGTTCTGGTCATGTATTGCTGTATTACAAAGTTTCCCAAAACTTATTGGCTTAAAGCAACTGCCTTTCAGCGTATCTCATGATTTTGGGTCAGGCATTTGGGTAGGGGTTGACTTAAGTATTTCTCCTCCTCCCTGGAATGTCAACCATGTCACTTGGTGATCTGGAGGGTCCAGGGTGGCCTTGCCTGCAGGTCTGGTTTTATTTATTTATTTATTTTGACAGGTAGAGTTATAGACAGTGAGAGAGAGAGAGAGAGAGAAAGGTCTTCCCTCTGTTGGTTCAACCCCCAAATGGCCGCTACAGCAGGCACTGCGCCAATCCGAAGCCAGGAGCCAGGTGCTTCTCCTGGTCTCCCTTGTGGGTGCATGGCCCAAGCACTTGGGCCATCCTCCACTGCACTCCTGGGCCACAGCAGAGAGCTGGACTGGAAGAGGGGCAACCGGGACTCAAACCCGGCTTCCATATGGGATGCCAGTGCTGCAGGTGAAGGACTAACCAAGTGAGCCACGGTACCGGCCCCTGGTGTTTTGACAGGGTGATTAGAAGCCTGGGCTCAGCTGGGACTGTCAGCCATGGCATATCCTCGTGTTCTGTCCAGCCTGGTGGTCTCAGGGTGGTCCCATTCTTCCATGGTAGCTTGGGCTTCTAGGGAGTTCAAAGAGACTCCAGTGGCAGCTGCAAGGTTTCTTGCGACCTAGCCTCAGCAGTCTCAGTGTCACTTTTATCACATTTCTATTTGTCCAACAAGTCCCTAAGGCCAGCCTAGGAAAAGAATAAACTGATCTCAGGAGGAGGAACAGCCAATCATCTGTGACCGGCTTTAATTGACCATATTCCTGTTAGAGTTTTGTACTAAGTCACATGGCAGGACAATGGGCCTTTCTGGTATGGAACTAGTGTTGCCAGATAAAATACAAATATTTCACAAGAATTATTTATCTTAAAAATTGTTTGTTGGGCCGGTGCCGCGGCTCACTAGGCTGATCCTCCGCCTGCAGTGCCGGCACACCGGGTTCTAGTCCTGGTCGTGGCGCCGGATTCTGTCCTGGTTGCTCCTCTTCCAGTCCAGCTCTCTGCTGTGGTCCGGGAAGGCAGTGGAGGATGGCCCAGGTCCTTGGGCCCTGCACCCGCATGGGAGACCAGGAGGAAGCACCTGTCTCCTGGCCAACGCGCCGGCCATAGCAGCCACTTGGAGAGTGAACCAACGGAAAAAGGAAGACCTTTCTCTCTGTCTCTCTCTCTTCCACTGTCTAACTCTACCTGTCAAAAAAATAGTTTGTTTGTTATTTATCTGGTAACTGAACAGATAACTGGTAACTGAACAGTTTTTGTTTTCTTTCTAAATCTGGAAAGCCAGCTGGGTTGTAGTAAACATGCCAGGGTACTTCCGGTCTGAATGTCTCCCCGTAAAGTTTGTGGGTTGGAGATTTAATCTCCAATGCAGTAGTGTTGTGAGGTGGCACCTTTAAGAGGCTGTGCCCTCATGAATGGGTTTAATATCATGATAATTGATATGGATTCCTTAGTGTAAGAGTGAGCTTGTTCCACAGTGACTTTGGCTCTGTCTCTCACCGTCTCACCTTCCACTATGTGGTGACACAACAAGGAGGCCCTTGCCAGACCTCGGCTCCTGGATGTTGGACTTCCCAGCCCCTAAAGCTCTGAGAAAGAAACGTCTTCCCTTTATAAACTCCCTGATCTGTGCTGCTGCAGCATCACGAGACAGTGTAAGACAAGCAATCCAGGCACAGCCAAAGGAAGTGAGCTGGAGATCAAACTATGAGTGGCTCTAAAATGGAAAGCAACCTGAAGGACCCCCCCTGCAAGAGAAGGCTGGCTGTCTATTTTCTGATCCACTGAGCATGAGCTCTACAAACTAATGTATGGGAGAGACAAAGTCCAACAATTGTTATTGTGAATTGTTAAGGGTCCAGGCTATTGAGCTAGGACTCAAGTCCCAGCTCAGCCTGGACTAGCTGTGTGCTCTTGTAAAGAAAGCACACTCTTGTGAATGCTATTGCCTCATTTGCACAAGAACGTGTGGTGGTTTGTCTTCAAACCGGACCTCATGTTGGGGCCTTAATTCCTCCTCCTCCTGGCAGTGTCAGGAGGTGGGGCTTTCAGACAGGGATTGGGTCACAGGGTTTCACCCTCGAGTGGATTAATGCCTGTCTCAGTGGGCTGTGTTAGGTCTCATGGGAGTGAGTTGGGTCCCCCAGAATTAGTTGCCCCAAGAGTGAGTTGTTTAAAGCAAGTTTATGGCTGGTGTTTGGCCCCTTCTGCATGCCAGTGCACCACTCTTACGTACATTCCTGCCACGTGATGCCATCTGCCATGGTGATGCAGCATGAGGCCTTTAAAAACGCAGCGAACTGATTTTGAATTTTCTTGCCTCCATAACCATGAATGGAATAAATCTCTTTTCTTTATAACTCACTCAGCCTCAGGCATTTTATTAAAGCAATATAAAATTCCTTAAGACAATGGGGGCAGTGCTGTGGTGTAGCAGGTAAAGCTGCTGCCTGAGGAGGTGGCAATCCATATGGGCTCTGATTCGAGTCCTGGCTGCTCTACTTCCGACCCAGCTCCTTGCAGATGCACCTGGGAAAGCAGTGGAAGACAGTCCAAGTGCTAGGGGCCCTGCACCCATGTGGGAGACCCAGAAGAAACTCCCAGCTCCTGGCTTTGGACAGGCCTAGCTCTGGGCATTGTGGCCATTTGCAGAGTGAAACTGAAGTAACACTTTGACAATAGGGACTCCATTTTGGAGCACCTGAGACTCCATCTTGAGAAAGCACCCCCTACACACACACACACACAACACGGTGAGACTCTGGTGTGAAGCTATGATCTTAAACACTCAGACAATAGCAGTCCATTACATCACACTGGCAACCTGCATCACACTTGGCAGAGCATAGAAACCCCCTAGCATGAGTGCCCAAGCTTGGAAGCGGATGGGCTGCACCTAGGTTCATAATAAAAATGTAATTTGTCTATGTCTTACATATGATTAAAGCCAATACCTGGATTAATGTCAAGATTATAATTGAAATTGTTAAGATTGTAACTGGTATTGTTAAGATTATAATTGATATTAGCTTTGCATAGGTTTTAGGTCAGCTTGACCCCAGTAACCATGTATTCCCCCTGGTCCTAGCAACCATGTATTTCATTCCCTTCCCAATTTTGTGGTTTTTGCCTTTATAAACCCTGTTGCTTTAGGCTTTGGGGTCGAGAGTTCTTTAGGGCATGAGCCCACTCTCCACCACCGGCAATAAAGGACCACCACATTTTATCAATGTGTGGTGCTCCTTTGTTTGGACTCGCTCAGGTACAACAAAACAGTGGATGGAAGATCTCTCTTTCTGTCTCCCTCCCAACCCACCCTGCCTCTGTAACTCTGCCTTTCAAATAAATAAATCTTAAAAAAAAAAAAAAAGAAAGCATTCAGCTTCATGGAATATAAAGTTAGTATAATGAGCCAGGCGTACAGAGAAGAGAGTGACTGAGGAGACAAGGAAGAGTGCCAAGAGAAGGTAGCCTTTGAACTTGGTGTTGATAGGTTAAAAAAAAAAGAGCTCACGAAGTAGGGGAGGAGAGGAGGTAACATTGTGCATAATGGCATGGGAGCTAACCCAAGACATGTGGAATATTTGAGCAATTGCAAGGGATTTACTATAATTTACCATTACTACAAGTTCTGTTCTTGGGATGATGTGTAGCTGGCAAATCACTTTGCAATGTCATGACAAGTTGGGAGTAATGATTTGATATAGAAATGGAGTTGTCGTAAGAAACTATCAACATATCATAACATGGAAGTAAAACCAGAGGCAAAGCGGCCTTCTGCTAACTGCTTGTCTGCTTTACAGCAAGTGAGCTTTGATATTTAGGTTTCAGCAGTCTCATCTAGAAAATTATGTAGAATTTACTCTTTGGCCTTTGCACTATTTGAAAAACAACAATTACTCCTAAGGCTCATTCTTAGACAAAAGAGAAAAACAAGAGAGAGAATTAACAAATATTTCCTGAATTTTCCCCCCAATAAGCTTACAAAAAAGCAAAGGAAAGGAGGTAAGTATATATTCACCATCAATTTTCACAAAACTATTAAAAACTGCTAAGTAATAGCTGAAGATGGAAGTTTGGATTCTGGGGTTCTAATACCAAGGGAGGGTAGGGTGTGGTGAGAATAAGTATAATTATGAGTTGAGCTGAGCTGTTGGGGGAAGAACTGCCAGATTCATACAAAGCAGTCAGAAAAAGGACATCACTAGGCTCCTTCAATATCTTGTTCTTAAAGAACAAAAGTGATTGTTCCTGGAACTCTGATAAGATAGGTTCCAGTAGGCAGGTCAGCTGAGGTTCAGCCAGGAAGGCTATTTCCTTACCATTGCTGCTGCCTAGTCCAAAGGGAAGGAGGCGATTTTGCTTTCAAACACAGTCTAAGATAAAACACATGGAAAAGTGATTCGTGTGTTTTCTAGAAAGAAGCAGATGTTACCCATAAAAAAAAAAAATCATCTTCCTCGCTGTTGGTGTTCAAATGTTCATAAAAACTCACATCACACTCCAATAGGATCAATGCCATATGTTTTTTTTTTTTTTTTTTTTGCAGAAAGAAAGAGGCATTTTCAAATGATCAGGTAGTTTAAAAAATATTTGATTGGTCAAAACTATATGAGGAGGCAAATTCTCGGAGGCCAGCGAGTGACTGCTTGAGGCTCCCTCACTACAGATTTTGCTTCAACAAATACCCATGGGGTGTGCAGCAGCTATTGGGCCAAGTGCCAGGTAGACAGTGGAGGGTGACAGAGACAGAGCCTTGTCCTCGCTGGCCTCAGAGTCTAGTAGGGGAAACACACCTCGAAAGTAAATGCCACAATAAATATTTCATTACTTCCGTAAAGGAAAAACAATCCAACCGGCACTCTATGAGATGAAGAAGTGGAGAATCTAATTTGGGGTAGGGAAGTTGCTAAAGTGAAGACTTTGGCTACTGTTTTCACTGCCAGTTAAAGTGACCCCAGCCAGCTGTCAATCAGTGATTTCTTAGTGCAATTTTTAGAGCAAAGCAATTCTTCAAGCATTCAAGGGATTTGCGATTTGGTGGTCCCAAGAGGTTTGAACACTCTATCATTGGTATGTGAATCACAACTTCTCCACTCTTAGCGCTCTGAACCAAATGTAATCCATATGTCATTTGCGGGTTTGCTGCCCCCTTGAGATCCAGTTAAGGTTTCCTGAGACCTCTCTCCTGCCCCACTCTGTAGAAGTCAAAGCCCCTTCCAATACTTCTGCAAATGTCTTAGGAGTCCATGGTCTCCTCGGCCCTGAACTCCCACTTTTGCAAATGGGTTTGGATTACAAAACATGCTGCTTTTCTGTAAGTGTGGTTTCTGTCCCATGCCATGCTAACTCAGATGTGAATCTCAGCCTCCTTTGAGTTGTCACAGAACATTATGGGCTATTTGCATGTTTTGTAGACTTTTTTGAAGATTGGATAGGGGATGGAGTGAAGAAGTTTGTATTAGGATAGGTTGACTGCTGTATCAAACCCTAGTGTGATAACTTAGCAATAACAACAAGGATTGGTTCTTACTCATGACACAGTTCCATGAGAGTTGGAAAGGGCCTGAGCCATATAGGTTTTCACAGACTGAAATTCCTCTCATACAGTGGCTCCAGCATCTCCTAGGGTCATGGACTCCTCCACTTGATTCTCTGTAACCAGCCTGCGGGAGAAGGAAGCAGTGCAGAGGCTAATATGGGAGATACATTGGCTAAGCCTACTGGAAGAACACATCATTGCTGTGTGTATTTCGTTGCCTAGAACCGGTCACATGGATGCAAGGTAGGCTGGGAAACATAATCTAATTTTGAGCCCAGAAAGAGAACAGACCTTGTAACCTGTCTCTGCCATAGCATTTGTTCTGTAGCAACCCAATTCTGTAGCAACAAGTTCAAAGCTAACATCATAAGGGTCTCTCCTAGTTTTGGGGCATTCCTTGGCCTTCTCACTTAGTAGAAATTTGAATATCCAGGCTCATGCCAACTCCTCTCCCTTTCTCTACTTTATTCCTTCCTTTGTCTTCTCTCTTCTCATATGTCAACATTCTCGATAATCTAACAGAGGGTTTTTAGCTCTCTTGCATTGCCTTGTGTTGCACAGGATCCTGAGTTCCTGCTATCCATCTAAATGTCTTATCAGTGAACAAAGCCAATTCTTCACCCATAAATTCTTTCTTCCCAGGACATCAAATTTGAAGCCCTCTGGGGCCTATGTGTGACATATGATGTATGTCTGTGCTTCGCAGGCTGACATAAATATATTCTTGGAGCTGTAAAGATTTATGCCTGGAAATGCACGAAGCCTTTATGCAAACATGCATCTGTTCTTCTCAGAATGGTATCCCCAGGGGCAACGTCCATGCTCTTCCCCTCTTTGGGGGAATTGTTCCTCTGTACCTTATGGCTCTAACACGAATCTTCTGAATCTGCAGCCTGAAGATTGTAAATGTGTTTGGAGGGTGTGTGCATATGCACGCGTGTTTTGCATGTTTTATCTCTTTTGATGGTGAAACTACTGTAAGGGTCCCTAAATCACCCACTTGCAGAGAGAAGCAGAAGGAAGAGGCAGAGACAAAAAGCGTCCTAGGGGTTTCAAGCTTCAAGCACCCTTGGCCCTGAACTTTATGATTATATGAACCAGCAGGTGCCCTGTTCCCCCTAAGCTAGTTCAAAAAATATAGTCTGCCATTGACAGCCAAAAGAATTCAGATTTTTATACGAAACATGGCAATGCTCCTGAAAAGTCATTTGTTCGCTATCAAATTTGTTCAAATCGCTCAGCATTATTTTTGTTTCAGATCCATAGAATGGCTGTGCCTAGGGCTCTGTGGTGTGCCTGTTCCTCCCCCACCTTGAGGTGCTTCTGTGGGAGTCAGAGCACTGTTGTCACCATTCTAAGCTTGAGATGGGGTCAGATTACTTTTTTCCTTCTTGTGTGCTCCTCTGGGGGGGGTGGTGGCACAGAGGAACTTGTTCCCGGGAGCCTGTGGAATGATGAGCTTCCCATGCACTTTCTAGCTTTGACATATTTCTGGGGTGAGGGGCAATGGCGACAGAAGCGGTGGCGTGCAGTGGAGCAGCCACATCTGAGAAGCCTGCTGAGCCATCTGGCACGGCGAGAATGCATCCAGTCTGCTTCCTGGAGTTTTGGATATAAATTGTAAATAATGTATCACACAAGAACTGCAAGCGCAGCTTAGAGGGAAACCCAGTGCTATCTCAAACTGTTGCGAGAAAACTGCAAGCCCTCAGCTACCTCCTCCACTACAAAAAAAAAAAAAAAAAGTGCCAGCTCTCAGTGGAAAGGAAACACTTGTAGCTCCATTTCCTCTCAGGCAACAACAGCTCTAAAAAAAGATTGCAACGTGAACAGAAGGTCTCAGAAAAAGAGTCCTAGCGTTGCTTTGCAAAGTGATGAGAAGGCAAAGCAACAGTGTTGCTGGGTAGCTTCAGACCAAAGACAGGATACACACCAATCAGACGCAGACAGCGCCTGGGAGCTACCTCTGCTACCTGGGGAGACCATGGTGGCTAATCATCTTTAGCTTCCAATCCAAACGTTGCCGGCTTCGTGTTTCTTTTCTTCTTAAGTCTGGGGGATTCTTATTTGAATTTTAGCCATAGCGTTTTGAGTGGATGATCAGTCCTAGCATGGTTATGGCTTTGTTTTGTTTTGCTTAAATGAGATTGAGGACATGGTTAGATCCATCATTAATGTCAAGGGTTCTACACCCAAGCATCTCCACATGACTTCCATGTTTTCCATAGTTGTCAATTTTTACAAATAAAGGGCTATGTGATTCTCAAGGAGCTTACTCTCAAATATTCTATTGACTCACTTTGAATCCTGGCCAAGTAAATGCTTTGCTTTCTCTTCTGTAAAATGCATATTGAAATTTAGGAAAAGAATCCAAATGACCAATACTGGAGCTGGTTAGAACCATTGAATTTATCACATTATAAACTGCAGTGTTTTGGTATTTGATGTAGGGTTTATCTTAAAAACCAGTCCTTAAGAATGGGCCATCAAAGAAGGAGGTACCTTTCTCTGAAGGGAGGAGAGAACTTCCACTTTGACTATGGCCTTGTCTAAATAAGGTCAGAGTTTGTGAACTCAAGAGGCTTCCATAGCCTTGGCAGCTCATGACAAGAGCCTTGGGTGGTTACTGACGTCATAAATAAGAGTGTCAGTTGTTAAATCAACAATGGGAGTCACTGTACACTTGCTCCCCATGTAGGATCTCTGTCCTTAATGTGTTGTACCAAACGAATTAACGGTAAAACTACTCAAACAGTACTTTATACTTTGTGTATCTGTGTGGGTGTAAACTATTGAAATCTTTACTTAGTATATACCAAGTCGATCTTCTGCATATAAAGATAATTGAAAATGAATCTTGATGAAGAATGGGATGGGAGAGGGAGTGAGAGATGGGATGGTTGCCGGTAGGAGGGAGGCTATATGAGGGGAAAAGCCACTATAATCCAGAAGTTGTACTTTCAAAGTTTATATTTCTTAAATAAAAGTTTTAAAAAACATCTCTAAAAACCAGTCCTTAATATTATGTTTTGTTAGACATGGTTTACCACATCAATCCCCACTGATGGAAATACTTTCTACGTCAAGCTGATTATTATTAATCTGATGAAGAGATAAGGTGCAACTCATGTTTAAGTCAGTTTTTAAGTCACCACACTTGATGTAATTATTTCAGTTGGGCAAATAGTAAAAGAAAACTGTGTAGCCCAGGCCCTGTGATCTGTCACACACTAAAGTATATACCGCACTTCATCCTAACAAATTATTTTTGTGCTTCTAGTAGTGGGAACTATCCAAATGCTGTGATGATAATCAGGGAAGTAGTAATGGTAAATTGATAGGACTCAAGTGTCTACATTATAAACTCACTGGGTTCTAGAATAACTAGGTTGTCCAATATTAGCCAAGCACAGGCTCTCCAAAGACTGCCCCTTCATAAACCCATGTAGAAGCTTATTTATTTATTTATTTTTTTCATGGAGAGGTTTAAAATGTTTTAGGGGCCGGCACTGTGGCTCACTTGGTTAATCCTCCACCTTGTGGCACTGGCATCCCATATGTGTGCGAGGTTCTAGTCCCTGTTACTCCTCTTCCAGTCCAGCTCTCTGCTGTGGCTGGGGAGTGCAGTGGAGGATGGCCCAAGTGCTTGGGCCCTGCACCCCCATGGGAGACCAGGAGGAAGCACCTGGCTCCTGGATTCGGATCAGCACAGTGTGCTGGCCGCAGTGCACCGGCCATAGCAGCCATTTGGGGGGTGAACCAACGGAAAAGGAAGACCTTTCTCTCGGTGTCTGTCTCTCATTGTCTAGAACTACCTATCAAATAAAAAAAAGTTTTAAATTTTATTTTAAAATTTAAATTTAGTGAAATTCATGTTTTTTGGTGTCAAGTTCCACAAGTTTTGACAAATACATGTTACCAGCACCACAATCAATGCATAGAATATTTCTGTCTTCCTCCAAAAAGCCCTCAGGCTATCCCTCTATATCTAAAGCCATCCCCTACTCTTTCATCTTGGAAAGCACTGATCTGTTCTCCATCTTTATAGTTTTGCAGTTTTCAGAATATCATATAAATGAAAAACAATGTGGTAAATGGATTCTGCCCCTTGTATAATGCGCTGGTTATTTATCCCAATTGTGTGTTTGTACCTTTCAATTGCTGAATCCTATATCATGGTATGGATTATTACAGTTTGCTTATTTATTACCTTATTGAGGAACATTTGGGTTAGTCCCAGATTGGGGGATAACAAAGTTGCTGTAACCATTCATGTGTAGCTTACTGAGTGGACACTTTCACCTCTCTTGGGTAAAAATCTAGGAGTGTGATACCAGGGAAGTTTAAAAAAAAATGTTCCTATGTACACAGGCTTACACTCTCTTGGGCATGGAGCCTTGACCCATCTACTTTGGTTTTGAAAGACAGACAGACCTAGCACCTGAAGGCTTATTCTCCAAATGCTGCCAATGGCCAGAGCTGTGCCAGGCTAAAGATGGTGGCTAGGAACTCAACCCAGGTCTTCCATGTGGGAGTCAGGGGTCTGCTGCTGCCTCCTCCACACTACCAGGAAGCTGGGATCCAGAGCTGGGACTCCATCCCAGGCACTACACTGGAGGACAAGGTGCCCTGATTGTGTCTTTGCTGCGAGAAGCAGTATGGAATGTGTGCTGTTAAAGTGCTCCCCAGGTGTGATTTCTGAGTAAGGAATGTCCTTTGAAGTGATGAAATGTCTTGGAAATACAATGGTTGCACAACATTGTGAATGTACTAAATGCCATTGAGTTGTGTACTTTAAAAATGGTTAATGATTAATTCTTAGTCATATGAATTTTACCTCAGTTTAAAAAAATTATAAAAATAATGCTCCCAGAAGGTTCTGATGTTTGGGATCTCTGGTCTTGGGAGGCTATACCTAGGTGAGTTTCATGTTAAAAGGTGTTTGTACTGGTCTCAGCCTCTGGGTCTTGGTCTAGTCTTTGTGAATCTGTAACAAACTGATTTTTTTCTTAGAATCTTGAGTTTTTGATAGGTAGTAGGTAAGCCTGTAGCTTATATGCCCTCTTGGTTATGACTCAAGGATTCTGAGGCTGTGGTCTGCTCTGGTTTAACGGGAGCTTAGAGGGATCCATGTGGGCCAGTTCTAGTTTCTCCTGGCATGGAGGAGTGTGGCAGGCTCCTTCACATTGGAGGACTGGCAAGGCCAGATCAGCCCCAGAGCCCACTGAGACAGTCCCCAGATTCATTTTGGATGCTCAGGATTGATTAGCGACCAATTCTCATCCCTCTGGGGTTTTTACTTTTGACCAGCAGAGATACAACTGCAACAGTGGGATAGCTGAAACCTCACTCAGTTGCACAAGATACACCACAGAAGGCCAGACCTTCATAACCCTAACCATGGTAGAGCATGGATGAGGCCAACAGATGAGAGAAAAACTAGCCAGGAATTCGTATGGGACTGGGCTGTGCGATAAAAAGAGCACAGGGCAATGGTACGTGAGACGTAAACTCTGGACTTTTCTTTATATTTAAAGACTGGAGCAGAGGCAAGAGAGAGAAGTCACTGGGCCTCCATAGACATCTATTCTCCATTCTTTCCAGCCAATGCTTGAAATATTGCATATCCTTATTCTGTCCTGACGATCCTCTAAAGAAATAAGCAAGGAAAGAATGTGAAGAAACACAGTAGGATTGGTGGGGATATTTTTTGAAAGGGTGAACATTTAAATTTATATTAGGTTGGAAATTGACATGAATGTATTGACCTGTGTATATAAAAAAGTCAAAATCCCAGAGTATTATTTAGAAGCAGGACTCATGGCATCAACATGCCCATCCATCCATCCATCCATCCATCCATCCAATAGTTACAGAGCCTGTACTAGAGGATATTGGGTTATACTTTGAGAAAGTGGAGAAGAGACAGAGAGGACAAATGACTCAAAGCAGTTATTGTCTGAGATTTATCCACAGAGAGAAAGAACTTGACAAATCTGGCTGGCACACACATGGAGAATCCTTAAGGCAACCAATACCATAGCTTCATAGGCTGGAAGGGATACCAAGAAAGCACGTAATGTTATCTTGGCAAACTGTACCTCAGGGCACAGCTCCCACAAAGCTGTGGTTCCCCGAGCCCACACCCTCTCTGGCTGTAGTAGTGGCTGGTAGGCCATGTTCTGTCATTAGCAACATCTCCCTTTGTGGCAAGAGTGGTGTAATTGTGGACAGAAGCCCATGCTGACTTCTATTTATAGCTGTTGGTGACTCACTAACAGGTTACCTTAGCAAAGTCTAGCTCGAGCCTCCGACTGCTCTGTCAGAAGCATTCTCACTGGAGTGTTCTGGTGAAATAGAAAGCAAATCATAAGACACTCCTGGCGATTTGCATGTCAGTCTTTCAATTAGTCAGATCGTAGCACTGTCACTCAACATTGCGAACTAGGCTTGTTAAAGGTACCCGCAGCCCCTGGAGTTTGCCAACATGCAGGTTTTGTGTTAAGGGAAAACCCCAAATCCAATTCACTGGTAGTCTTCTGAAGAGTTTGATTAGCAGTTGATCTGGAAAATGTTAACCAAGCTTCAGAACTGTTTCCGTTCCCGGAAGTCTTTGTATCCTCTGTGACTAGGCCCTTTGTGATATTTCCACGCATGTGACCTTGACAATCATCACTCTGATTCCAACGGAGAAGCCGTGGTCAGGGGTAAAACCGAGCTTGGTGGGGATGGTAAGGGAAGACTTTGAAGCTGCTGTACTTTTATCAGTTCAGTCTGAAAAACAATCTGTGTGGTTAAGCACCTTAAATCCCCCGTGGTGTCACGGCAGCTTGGCTCACGGTTTTTCTCTGAAGGCTGGGGAGTGAGTGGGAGACAACAGAGCAGCGCTCGCGCTGAGTTCAAAGGACTTACTCATCTTCTATGCCTTTTGGCAGAATCAGATAGCGCTCTGATTCTGAGTAAGATTTGTTAACAACACAGCATGCAACAAAGCTACCCATGCCGAGAGCTAGCAAGGAATTGAAGCAGTTGGAACGCTGGTGGGAATGCAAAATGGTACACTTGCTTTGAAGAACAACGGTTTCTTATCAAGCTAAACATATACTTCACAAATAACGAGACAGTCTCACTCCTAGGTATTGAGCCAAGGGAAGTGGGAAGCTCAGTCCCCAGCCGGGCGGTGGCGCACACAGGGCAACAGGCAGTGCGACAAGTCTGGGGCACTGAGGCTGGGCAGCATGGATGTGCAGGGTTACGGCGGAGGCTGCAGATGGGGCCAGTGCTGGGCTGGCATTTCAGCTTCTATTCTGAGAATGATACGAGACCAGGACAGTGGTTTAAGCTGAAAGGTGACAAAATCAGAAACACGTTTCCTAAACATCAGGCTGGGTGCTGAGTGGAGAATGAACTGGGTTGGTTGCACAGAGATCACACTTCGAGCAAGGAAGCAGAGAGGAGGAGGTCCCTGGCTCCTTTTACAGCACCTCTGTCTGCTGGGAGAGCCAGACTCCTCTTGACGCGTCCCTGGACGGCACAGGACTTGGCGTTTTTGAAACACATGCCTGTCTAACACTTGAGCAAACTGGGGTTTGTTTGTAAAGAAATCCAGAGAATGAGTGATGGGGGGCCACAGTGTACGCCACGCTTACAGTTTGAGGTGGGCTGCATGACTTGTGGGGCTCACTGTTTTCAGCAAGCACCAGGGGTATGACAGCGACGTGCACACCTCCCGCAACGAGGAAACTCACATGGCCAGACTCGCCTCTAAAAATTGCAAACCAGCTTGCCTACTTGGTTCATCTGCTGATATTCTAACCCGCACGTGGACAGTACGAGGAGGACGCACACTTTGGGAGAGCTAACTTTGCTGCCCCTGGTACACACGGGGAAGGACACTGAAGCTCCTGGGGCCTTGATCTTGGATGTCCCAGCCTATAGAAGGTGAGGAATAAATCTCAGGCTTTTATGAACTACCTGGTCTATGGTATTTTGTTAGAGCAGCTTGAGTAGTACTAAGTGCTTAGAGTAGCACTAAGACATTCAGTTTAAACCATGCATACCAATACATTGTACCAACGAGTAATCCACATAGCAACAAACTTTTCTTAAGCTCCTACTATGTGCCAGGTTCTGGGGACATAGCAGTTAATAACTCGGAAGGAAACTCAGCCCCCATGGGACGTGCATATCAATCTAGAGTGTGCCCATTCAGTATCTCCCTCTATCAAGGTCTCCTGTTTAGGTGATGGAACTCATGGGTAGTCCTCTCAACACGTGGGTGGAGATAAAATACTTAGGTCAATCTGGTTCATGTAGAATCCCAAATCTACTCATGGCCAGCCCACTCCTCCGAGATGAAGTAGCCCCCTACCAAGGAGACAGCTTCTAGGGGATTCTCTAGGAGGGCAGTCTAGGGGCCCTCAGGGTCAAAGGACATGAGGACTAGAAATTCTGGAGTAATGGGAAGACTGCTCTTACTCTGACCTGAATCTGAAGTCTTGAGTAATAAGAAATTACACACAAGGGCTACTAATACCAGCTGCGTCTAGAGGAAGACTGGCCTGGACAGAGTTTATCCCAGAGATCTCTCTCCCCACTGGGCAGCTGCTGACCTCATTTCAGGCCACCACGGCACATCAGTCTTCACCTACTCCTTCCAGGAGGTCTAGTGCATCTACAAGGCTAGCTCAAGTCTTGCAGAGGGTCCAGTGAGGCTGGGCCTCCCCTCTTACAGCCATTTCTGTTGCCCATGGGAATTAATTATCCAGGATGCCAGGTGCTCCACACTCTTGCACAGACTTTAGAAAACCTTCCCTGAAATTTCCTTTGCAACCATCTGTCCCAGGCACAGGGGTTGACATTCTGGCTACAACTTGGATCTTGTTGAGGGCTCCAAGAGCATCATAGCCTTGTGAGGAATGGAGTGGGGGAGAATTGGGATCAGGGTAAGTGCTGGGAATGCCAAAGATGGGTTAGAAATGCTTAAGGTCCCTGATGTTTCCTAAGGGAAGGGGCAGGGTGCTAGGGCGGCATGACTGGCACACTTGAGCAGCCAGCATTGTAGTGCAGAGCGTTAGGCAATGTTTGCAATGCTGGCATCCTATATGAGAACACCTGTTCATGTCTTGACTTCTCTGCTTCTGTTCCAGCTCCAAGCTAATGTGCCTGGAAGGCTGTCCATGTGGGAGGAGACATGGACAGAGTTCTAGGCTTCTGGCTTCAGCCTGGCTCAGCCCTGGCCACTGTGGCCATGTGGGGGAGTCAATCATCACATAGAAAACCTCTCTATTTCCTTCTCTCTGTCACTCTGCCTATCAAATAAATAAAGAGAGAGAGACAGACACACTTGATGCCCTGGGGAATGAGCAGGTGTATGAGTACCAAGAATGGAAGTAGGAGGTACCTAGCAGAATGCCTCAGTCATAACATCATTCCCTCAAAAGTCTTAATTTTTTTTTTTTGGTATGGGAAAACTAAATTCAGAATGCTTTTGAAAAAGTGTTTTATTAACTCATATTCCTTCTGTCTCTCAAGAAAGTATATATGTGTGTATATGCATGTTTATAAAATATAAAAGTATAGCATGAATACTAATTAGCAATAAAGGAAGGGGGCGGGCTTTATCTGGCTGGTGGTTAAGACACCCACAGCCTGAGTTGCAGTGCCCAGATTTGATTCAGCAGCTCTGGCTCCTGTTCCAGTTTTCTGCTGATACAAACCCCAGGAAGCAGCAGTGATGACTCGAGTAACTGAGTTCCTGCCGCCCCCATGGGAACCTGGATTGAATTCCTGGTTTCCAGCTTCAGCACCCTGGCTGTTGTGGGCACTTGGGAAATGAGCCCACTAATGGACACTTCCTTTGTCTCTCAGCCCCTTAAGAAGACAAAAAAAGAAAGAAAAATAAAAAGAAAGAAAAGGAGGAAGAAATAAAGACAACATAAAGCAGAGTCAAAAATGTGACTGAAAAAAAATACATTAATTAAAACTGGTGCGACCCAGCTACAGATTTATCATGGGGCTCACCAGCTAGCTATTCAAAGTGGGAACTGTGGCTTGGTTACGCAGTTCATGTAGTTGATTAGAGTAAAAGGCCAGTGGCCCAACAGAAATGTGAGCATTCCTGGAACTAAGACCAGAAAAAAAATTTTTGAAGAGTCCCCCAGAAAAAGAGTGACATGCTGAAAATGTGCTCACTGATACCCTCGCGGGAGATCTAATGTAACCTCCTTCTCCCAGCCTCTTCCAATATGGTAAGCGCCAGCCACAAAGGGCGGGTGCTGGTGGTGATGGCTCCTTATTTAAAATATCAGCGTGTGTTCATAACTTTGAAGAAACACAAGCCTGTTGCCCATTAGGACATTTCAACATTTCAGTGATGACAAACAATATAAGCCTGTTTTCTTGTAGAAGAAAGTTCTGCTTTTGAAGCTCAAATAGCACTGTTCCACCCCTCCCCCCACAACCAATATATACTTTTCTAGAAATTTACAAAATATTTATTTGTGGGGCTGGCGCTCTGGCGTAGTTGGTTAAGCCTCCGCCTGTGGTGCCAGAATCCCATATGGAAGTCCTGGCTGCTCCACTTCCGATCCAGCTCTGTTATGGCCTGGGAAAGCAGTAGAAGATGGCCCAAGGCCTTGGGCCCCTGCACCCATGTGGGAGACCTGGAAGAAGCACCTGGCTCCTGGCTTCGGATCAGCACAGCTCCGGCCGTGATGGCCATCTGGGGAGTGAACCGACGGAAGGAAGACCTCTCTCTCTCTCTCTGTCCCTCCCTGTAACTCTTCCTCTCAACTAAATAACTAAATCTTTTAAAAAATGTATTGAGAGACAGAGAAAGAGAGAGAGAGAGAAAGAAAGAAACTCGTGCAAGCTCCCCATCTGCCAATTTACTTCCCAAATCCCCACAGAAGTTGGTGGGGGTGGGGCACCGGGGAGCAGGCCCAGGAGCCGAGAACTCAATCTGAGTCCCCTGTGGGTAGAAGGAATCAAACTACTTGAGTCATCACCGTTGTTTCTGGGGTCTGTGCTAGCAGGAAGCTGCAGTCAGGAGCCAGAGCCAGGAACTGAGTGTGGGTATCTTAACCAGTAGGCCTAATGCCCATCCCTTTTCTCTGAATTTTCATCCCATAGCTTGGTTGAATGAAGAAAGTTTATATTTTATCTATTTTTAAACTGCAAAAGGAGCCACTAATTAAGGAAATGAGGGACTGAGACTGAGCAATACATGTAATTAGAAATCACACGGGGCTGGCACTGTGGCATAGCGGGTAAAGCCACCGCCTGCAGTGCCAGCATCCCATATGGGCTCCTGTTTGAGTCCCAGCTGCTCTATTCTGATCCAGCTCTCTGCTAATGCACCTGGGAAAGCAGTAGAAGATGGATCAAGTGCTTGGGCCCCAGAACCTGTATGAGAGACTCAGAATCAGCTCCTGGCTCCTGGCTTCGGATTGGTGCAGCTCTGGCCGTTGCGGCCAATTGGGGAGTGAGCCAGCAGTTGGAAGACCTCTCTGTCTCCGCCTCTCCTTCTCTCTGAGTAACTCTGACTTTGAAATAAATAAATAAATCTTTAAAAACAAACAAGAAATCATTCATTTTTGTATGAGCATTGCATATTAATCAAAAACATGAATACAAAAATATTCATTCTCCCACAATGGTGGAGCCAGATTTTGTGTGGATCCTGAACCTTATCCAATCTTGGACACCCTCCTTAAGGAAAACAGTATAAAATGTAGGGGCTTGTGCTGTGGCCTAGCAGATAAGGCAACTACTTGTGGTGTTGGTATGCCATAAGGGCTCCAATTCAAATCCTGGCTGTCCCACTTCTGATCCAGCTTCCTGCTAATGTGCCTGGTAAAACAGTGGAAGAAGGCCCAAGTCCTTGTGCCCCTGCAGCCACACGGGAGACTCAGAAGAAGCTCCTGGCTCCTAGCTCTGGCCTGGCCCAGTTCCGGCTGTTGCAGCTGTCTGGGTAGCGAATCAGCGGATGGAAGACCTCTCTCTGTCTCTCCTTCTCTATCTCTGTAACTCTATCTTTCAAATTAAAAAAAAAAAAACCCTCCAAATCTTTAAAATATATAAAATTCTGAATACATGATTGGTGTAAAATTGAATACATGGGAAGAGAAAATAAATCACTAGTGACTGGAGCCTAGAAGGTCTGCATCCTTTTCTTCTGAGATTAAGCAGCTTCCCAGAAATGCTTCCATAGGAACACTTCCTGATGGCAACCTGCCCTTCCTCTCCCCCCAGCAGCTAACCCTCCCGCACTCACAGGGCCTGTGCAAGTGAGGGGCCTCCAAGCATTGCAGGAAAAACATCTCAGTTCCTATCACTAAGTCCAACAGCTTTCCTAGAAGACTAAGCTTCTTCCTTCTGCCACTTGTGCATATCTTGAACCGCTACTGACAAGACCCTAAGGACATCCATGCCTTCACTTGTTTGAATGTGACTTCATAGCCATCTGGAAGAAATTACAGCTGTCAGCCTCGTTCTCCCAACTGCTGTGATGATGTGCCCTCATTCGGCACATGGGGCTCCAAGTATGCGGATCCTCAATCATCATGCAAGCGAATTTCTGCGGAAGTGTTTGCTCACAGCAAGATGGAATACGAGATTTGCTGTGTTCTATGAAACAAATAACAGGAAGTTGAGAAAGACCGATATCTTTAAATGCATTTTCTAAATCATTGTATCCTTTATTCAAAAACAATCTTACTTGGTTAATCCTCCGCTTGCGGCATCGGCATCCCATATGGATGCTGGTTCTAGTCCTGGTTGCTCCTCTTCCAGTCTAGCTCTCTGCTGTATTCTGGGAGGGTGGAGGATGGCCCAAGTGCTTGGGCCCCTGCACCCGCATGGGAGACCGGGAAGAAGCACCTGGCTCCTGGCTTCAGATCAGCGTATTCTGGATGTAGTGGCCATTTTGGGGGGTGAACCAGCGGAAGGAAGACCTTTCTCTCTGTCTCTCTCATTGTCTAACTCTATCTGTCGCCTGCAATGCCAGCATCTCCTATAGGAGCCAGTTCGAGTCCTAGCTGCTCCACTTCAGATCCAATTCCCTGCTAATGACCTGGTAAAGCAGTGGGAGATGGCCCAAGTGCTTGGCCCCTGCACCCGCATGGGAGACCCAGATGAAGCTCCTGGCTCTTGCTTCAACTTGCTTGACCCAGCCCTGCCTGTTGCAACCATTTGGAGTGTAAACCAGTGGATGGAAGCTTTCTCTCTTTTCTCTTACTTGCTCTCTGTAACTGTGCCTTTCAAATAAAATAACATTTTTGGAAAAAATCTATTGATTTATTTGAAACAGAGAGAGAGAGAGAGAGTGTCTATCCACTAGTTCACTCTCCAAATGGCTGCAATGGCCCAGGCTGGGCCACTCCAAAAGCCAGGGACCAAGAACTTCATGCGAGTCTCCCATGTGTGTAGCAGGGGCCCAAACACTTGAGCCATCCTCCACTGTTTTTCCCAGGCCATTAGCAGAGAGCTGGATTGGAAGTGGAGCAGCCAGAACACAAACTGGCATCACGGGCAGCAATTTTACCTGCTATGCCACAGTGCCAGCCCCAAATAAATAAATCTTAATTTTTTTTTTTTACTTTTATTTCTTGGATGAAGAGTTATAATTAGGTTGTTGTGACAAGCTGTAAAAATTTTGACTTTGGTTTTGGAAGTAATGCGTTGAAAGTGGAAAAACCAGATGGAAAAAGAATCTCCAACCTTAAAAAGTCAAACATAAAATTAATTCTAGAGAATTACTGCATATGACTTGGAGAAAAATTAACATAATGTCTGCCTATTTTTAAAGGAAATCTCAAGCACAGGCATTTTGCTTTGAGTGTTTCCTCTTTGTTTCTTGTAATTGTGCACTGGGATTTAAGCAGAGTTAGCATATTGGACGCAAAATAGGTTTGAGAAGAAATAGTCACAGAGGCAAGGTCAGGCTCTCTGATGACTGCTTAGCACAGAACAGAAAGTGATTAGATTTTTAAGTAAGAAACCAGCTTAACCAAGGAACGTAGCCTGTGTGCCATGGCACCTGTGCTCGCTGAGCTATGGCCTGCGGCTCCGTAGCTGTGACTGCCCCTCCGGTCCCTGGAGGTGATAGTGTGCTGGGGAGCCAGGTCAGGGAGGGCCCAGGGGCACAGGGCTCTGAGCCAAGGTGAGAAAGCACAACTCGGGATCCTGAGGCCCGAGGATTTCACCCACTGAGCCCTGGGTTTCTAGAAAATCGACATCTTCACTTAGGAGAGCAGACTTGCCAGTGAGAACCTGTCAGGCAGATCCTCAAGTGTGTTGTTGTAGGAAATCCCATGTGGGAAAGGAATGAGGACCACTGCCCAGGAAGGCAAAACAGGAAAAGAGAGGAGAGGAGAGGGGTGGGGAGGGGAGGGGAGGGGAGAGGAGAGGGGTGGGGAGGGGAGGGGAGGGGAGGGGAAGAAGTGCAAGCGCAAGTCTGCAGTATCTGGAGAAGAAACACTCAGGATAGACTGTTTAGAGGCACACAACTACAGGGAACTGACTCAGAACAGCCTCTGAGAGGACTTGCCTGCATCAAAAATGTGAACTATACCTTAATTTAAAAAATTGTTTTATTACGGCCCATGTATGATCTGTCCTTAATGTGTTGTCCAAGGTGAAGTAATACAATAACTAGGACTGAAACAGTATTTCTGCATTTTGTGTCTCTACGCGGATGCAAACTGACAAAATCTTTGCTTAATATATACTGAATCGATCTTCAGTATAGAAAGACAATTGGAAAAAAAATTGTTTTATATATTTGAAAGGCAGAGAGGCAGAGATGGATAGACAGGGAGAGATAAAGAGAGATCTGCCATCTGCTGGTTCCCTCCCCAAATGCCCAGAGCAGCCAGGGCTGGGCCAGACTGAAGTCAGGAGTTGGGAGCTTGGCCTGTCTCTCCCACGTGATGGCAGGGACCCAAGTACTGGCTACATTCTCTGCTGCCTCCCAGGGTACACATTGGGCAGGCAGCTGGACTCAGGCAGAGCTGGGACTCCAACCCAGGCACTCCAATAGAGAACATGGCATCCCAAGCAAACAGTCACCCCTATAGTCTTTTAAAATAAGCAAATTAGTTGTTTTAAGACATATTCCTTAACAGTTAAATAACTGAGGAAACGAGTAGAAATCCTCCTGGGATTGCTTAAATACTGTTAGGGATGGTATAGTGTGCTAAGCCTCTGCCTGCAGCACTGGCATCCCATATGGGTGCTGGTTTGGGTCCTGGCTGTTCCTCTTCTGATCCAGCTCTCTGCTATGGCCTGAGAAAGCAGTAAAAGATGGCCCAAGTCCATGGGCCCCTGCACCGGCATGGGACACCCAGAAGAACATCTTGACTCCTGGCTTCAGATCAACCAGCTTTGGCCATTTCAACCATTTGGGGAATGAACCAGTGGGTGGAAGATCCTTCTCTCTGTCTTTCCCTCTCCCTGTCTGTAACTCTACTTCTCACATAAATAAAATCTTAAAAAAAAAAAAAAACCCTATGGCAGAAAAAACAGTAATCGAGTCAGTTAATTTTTCTTATCTAAATGCACTGGTAAAACCTGCTAAGTTACTTTAAGCACTTGAACACAGTTTGCTTCTATAAGAAGCCTATGCATGATTTCAGCATCACGTTTGAACATCCACTTCAGCAGATTCTGGCTTCTGACGTTAGTGTGCGCTCTTTTTAGCAGGGGAGAGACTGTGTGGTGGTACTCCACGTGGGAGAGTTTCCTGCAGTGACACAGGTTAAGCATCCCTAATCAGAAAAGCTAAAATCCAACATGCTCACAAGTCTGAATGTTTGAGCACCAGCCTCGTACTCAGACCGTCTCAGATTTCACAGCACTCAGGATTTCAGATTTTGGATTAGGGATGTTCAACTGATGACACGTCTCTGCAGCTATTCCAAGACTCCCTATGCTAAAATCGGAAAAGTTTCTGGTCTCAGGCATTAACTGTATACCAGGAGCCATACTGATGTCTCTTAAAAAAAAATAAATGAAAGACTCGGTTCATTTTATTTGAAAGGCAGAGTGACAGAGAGAGAAGGAGAGACAAAGGTTTTCCAACCTCTGGTTCACTCTCCATATGGCCGAAACAGCTGGTGCTGGGCCAGCCTGAAGCCAGGAGCTCCATCTTGGTCCCCCATGTGGGTGACAGGGACACCAGCACTTGGGCCATCTTCTGAGGCTTTCACAGGTGCATCAGTAGGGGGCCGGATTGGAAGTAGAGCAGCTGGGACTTGAACAGGCACTCTATAGGGAGGGTAACATTACAGGCAGTGGCTTAACACACTGTGCCACACTCCAGCCCCTATTGATCCCTTTTTGCACACGGGTTTTTGAGATGAAAAATTTTTGAGTTGTTCATCTCCACCCCATCAAGCAGTTAGAAGATACCAAAGGAGCAGAGAGGGATACACGGACAGTGAGACTTCCTCTCATTCCTGTTCCCTGTTTCTGCAGGGTCACCACAACTTAGCAGTTTCTTTTGTGTGTCTTCCAGTGTACAGGGCTGAGCATATACAACGACCATCTCACTCGACCCATTGACCGTGCTCATTACTACTACTCATTTCTATTTAATAAGTGAGGACACTGAAGCTCAGTTAGCCTCTATGACTAGCAAAGGGAAAGTACCAGGGTCAGAACCCATGTTAGCAAAAAGAAACACTGACAGTGATGCCAGTTGACAGGGAACAGGAGGAGAAGTTTCTTAAATACATTTGGAGGAGCTGGCGCCGTGGCACAGTAGGTTAATCCTCCATTTGCAGCCCCAGCATCCCATATGGATGCCAGTTTAGTTCCAGCTGCTCCTCTTCTGATCCAGCTCTCCGCTATGGCCTGGGAAAGCAGAAGATGGCCCAACTCATTGGGCCCCTGCACCCACGTGGGAGACCTGGAAGAAGCTCCTGGCTCCTGGCTTCGGATCAGTGCAGCTCCGGCTGTTGGGGCTATCTGGGGAGTGATCCAACGGAAGGAAGACCTTTCTCTCTCTCCCTCTCACTGCCTGTAACTCTAACTCTCAAATAAATAAATGATTTAAAATCTTTAAAAAACACATTTGGATTCCCATGCAATTGCATGAACATTAAGGAAAATGCAAGTTATTAACCGGGGTGGGGGACGGGTTCAAGGGGAGGCGGCAAAGGCGGCCCCAGGATGCCCCGATCTTCACTGCAGTCAGAGCCTTCCACTGCACCAGTTTCTGGCAGGGTCTGCCCAGGCATCTGGGTGAACAGCTGCTCAGTAGGTAGCAGTGCAGCCCTCAGCAATGCCAAGATTCTCCCAGTTCCTGGGGAGAGTATCTCCCTGCCCACACAGCCAGACGTCCTGACCCGCTGAGAACCACCGTCTTAGAGAAACTTGGTTTCTTGGAGCCGTAAGAACCTCCCCACTGCAGCCTCACCGGCTCCTCAATGTTCTCTCCACCCCCCCCCACAACCCCCCCCCGCCAGGGCACATTGGACGAGGTCTTGCAACCTGCCTTAACTCACCTCTGGTCTTAACAGAACTGCTGCATCAAAAATCACTTTTTTTTTTTTTTTAAAGAATTTACAGACAGTGAGAGAGAGAGAGAGAGAGAGAGAGAGACAGACAGAGAGAGAAAGGTCTTTCTTCCATTGTTTCACTCTCCAAATGGCTGCCACGGCCGGAGCAACACTGATCTGAAGGCAGGAGCCAGGTGCTTCTCCTGGTCTCCCATGGGGTGCAGGGCCCAAGCACTTGGGCCATCTCCACTGCCTTCCTGGGCCACAGCAGAGAGCTGGACTGGTATCCCTATGGGATGCCGGTGCCATAGGCGGAAGATTAACCGGTCCCTCAAAATCACCTTTCAACTTGCACCTTGGTGGTCTACCTAATCACAGGAAAAGTTACACAAGAGGGGCTGGTGTTGTGGCTCAAGGGTTAAGTTGCCACTTGCAATTCCAGCATTCCTATGAATGCTGGGAAAGCAGCGGAGGATGGACTGAGTGTTTGGGCCCCTGCACCTGCGAGGCAGACCGGGAGAAGTTCCAGGCTCCTGGTCCATCCCCAGCCATGGCAGCAATTTGGGGAATCAATCAGTGCATGCAAGATTGATCTAACTCTACCTTTCAAAAAAGATATATATATATATATAAATATATATATATTTATATATATATTAGATATATATATAAATAAAACAACCCATGTCAGTTTCATCACTGCTTTCCTTCCTCCCCATCATCTTCACTCCAGATGGCCTCAAAGCCTGGAACCTACTGCCCTGGTCTCTTTCCCCTCTGCTTGTCTAAATCTCACCCCATTCTTAAAGGCCCAGCTCAGAATAATAACAGCATTCATTGAGTACTTACCCTGTGCCAGGCACTTTTAGGATCATGTGAGTATTTAAGCCTCTAAGCAGTCTCAGGAGTTATGTTCTGTGACAAACCCCATTTGAGAGGTATGAAACTGAGGCTTGGCAAGCCACATAGCTGGTTCGTGACATAAGAAGACGGCCGTGTCTGTCTGCTCCGAGGCCTGACTCCAGCTCAGCCTCACCACAAAGGCCTCCCTGATTCCAGCGGCTCACGGTGACTGCACTCCTAGGAACAGCTTTCGTACTTCTATTCACAAACCAACATGGCTTCTGCTTGCAGTGTTCTCTGACCATTCTGGATTCTTCTCTTTCAACTTTGCTATCTGCTCCTGAAAGCAAAGGACCCAGTTTTCAAGCTCTGATATCATGCAGTTGGACACCCTAATGAGACCTTACAAAACGGAGCAAGAAGATGGACTAGTGAAAACTGGCCTCTTGAAACTTCTGTCTGGAATTACGTCATCTGTATATTTGTTATTAGAAAAATCAGATACATTCACACTAGGAAAAGCAAGAGAGCAAAAAGATAATATATATGGTACACTGATTCTATGCTGTTCTCCTAGGACTTGTCTCCTAGTCTCCAGGCAACTGTGGGCGTGCACCAAGGCTAGGAACTGCCTTGGCTGGGTGTTCTCAAGTCCATGGCTGCTTAGGGTGCCAACCTACTTGTCTCTGAGTGTGATGCCACTGCTTTAAGATATAGATCTCCCCCTCCCTCCCTTCCTCCCTTCTTCCCTTCTCCTACTTCTCCCTCCCTTCCTTTTTCATCTTTTAAAAAATATAATTTGGGGGCCTGCACTGTGGCTAGCAAGATAAGACACTGTCGCATATGAGCCCCTGGTGCTCTACTTTCAATCCAGCTCCCCGCTAATGCACTTGAGAAAGCAGCAGAAGATGGTCCAAGTGCTTGGGCGCTTGCACCTATGTGGGAGACCTGGAGGAAGCTCCTGGCTCCTGGCTTCAGACCAGCTCAGCTCCGACTATTGCAGCCATCTGGGGAGTGAAATAGCAGGTAGAAGACCCCCTACACACACACTCTGCCTTTCAAATAAATACTATATATACATATATATATGTATATATATATATATAAATGCAAGCCACCTGTTTTATTTGGTGCCCAGCTAAGGACATAGAACTAAGTTCAAATGCTGGAAGAAAGTTTGGCTATACATCCTAATTTTAGGGAAATTAAAGGTATTTTAAAATTAAGCATACAATTTCTAGCTTTGGAACTTAACCCTAATCCAAGATAATGTCACTATGAGGGGAATTCAAATAGTTCACAGAAAACTGAATTAAAAGATACATTTAGGGAATGGCCTTGTAGCGCAGTGAGCTAAGTCTCCACTTGTGACAACAGCATCCCACATCAGTTCAGTGACTGGAGTTCTGCCTGTTTCATTTTTAAAGAGATTATTTATTAATTTGAAAGGCCGAGTTACATACAGGCGGAGAGAGAGAGAGAAAGAGAGAAAGGAGAAAGGAGAGAGAGAGTTCTTTCATCCACAGGTTTGCTCCCCAATTGGTTACAATGGCCAGAGCTGTGCTGGTCCGAAGCCTGGAGCCAGCAGCCACCCACTTCCATGTAGGTGCAGCAGCCCAAGCACTTGGGCTATCCTCCACTGCTTTCCCAGGGGCATTAAAAGGGAGCTGGATCCAAAGAGGAGCAGCCAGGACTCAAACCAGAGCCCACATGGGATGCCGGCACTACAGGTGGCAGCTTTACCAGCTATACCCTGGCGCCAGCCCCGCTCCACTTTGGATCCAGCTCCCTGCTAATGTGCATTGCAGGGCAGGGAAAGACGGGCCACTGTCACCCATATGGGAGACCTCGATGGAGTTCCAGATTCCTGGCTTTGATTTGGACCAGCCCGGGCCACTGTGGTATTTGGGAAGCAAACCAGCAGATGGAACAGCTCTCTTTACTTCTCTGTCACACCCCCTTTCAAATAAATGCATCTTCTTTTTTAAAAAAAGATGCATTTATTTTGGTGCTAAATAATTTGAAATTCATGCACAGTGTTTTCATAATACATATTTCCACAAACTTTTTGAAGACCCTTCATACGCATAGATTTCAAAATTTTTGCACCAAAATAAACTTATATTTTCCATGAACTTTTTAAGTACTCTTACATATTGTACCTAAGACTGAGGATAGTCGCTGGCTGGGGAAACTTCCAATCCCTTTAGTTCACACTCCAATAATAGACAAAGTTACAAACTACCTTCATAGTGAAGAGCGATCTGGAGGTGAAATGAAGGCCTCTTGGTTTTCTTTGGGTTTGTTTTCTCTGGCTCAGCAGTGGCCAGTGACAATGTCTCAGTTTGCAGACTAATCTTATAGCTACATGCTTGGATGGGCCAGTTTAGCACATCCTCTGAAGCCTAAGGGATTTGCTGCTGGGTTTGGGCAGGAGATGGGATCTGAAGTTCTCCAAGCTTCCTCCTCGAGTTCTCGGTCCCTTGTATCCCAGCCGCACCCCAGCTACTGAAAAGGGTCCTCGGAATCGCGGACGTCCTCTTTTTCCCTTCAAGCCAGCTCATCAGCTGCTTTCCGGACACTTGGCTCTTTCACTCCTCTTGGAAGCTGCAGCCTCCTGGATGGTTCGCTGGGCCATGGGCACTGCTGGTGGACCTCCAAGGTGACCTCCAAGGTCACATTTAACCCACGGATCACGAGTTACTTACTACTTTTGCCTGCTTCTTATTAGGTCAATGCACCCACAGGGAATGGATTAGTTAAACTTAAGGAGGATTAAGTGTTATTTGAAAATATTTGGACCCTGGAACTCCAAGCAAGGGTAGAGGTTTACCTTGGACCTGTTCCCTGAAAGCAAAACAGAGATCTGGAGCTCAAGGCCAGGGCTTCTGGCTTAGGAGAGCTGGACACAGGGTGGCTGATGTGGCCTGCCTGGTCGGCTTCGTGTCTCTTTAAAGCTGACTTTGCCTTCTTGTGAGCCAGGTTTCTTTTTTTAAAAATTTATTTATATATTTGAAAGAGTGGCAGAAAGACAGGGAGAGACAGAGAAACACACACACACATACACACACACACACAGCTTCTATGTACTGGTTCAGTCCCTAAATGGCCACAGCAGCCAGGTTTGGACCAGGCTGCAGCTGGGAGCCAGGAATTCCCTCCAGGTCTTCCAAGTGGGTGGCAGGGGCCCAGGGCTTGACCCTTCATCTGCTGCCTCTCAGGGGGCGTTAGCAGGGAGCTGGATCAGAAGCAGAGCATCTGGGACTCAAAGTGGCACCCTGATATGGGGAGCGGTGAAACAAGTGGTGGCTTAAACTGTTGTCCCATGATGCCAGCCCTGGGAGCCAATTTTGGTTGTTCTGATTTATGGCTTTCTTGGTCAGTGACCCCTCCCCAGAGCCTTCAGGAAACTTTGCCTCCCCTTCTCAGGGCATAGTAAGCAGGGTTGCCATGAATGGGCTGAAAAGCCATCTCTTCCTCTGAGTGTCCTTCTATTCCATTTCCACGTGTTCCTTCAAGCCCGCTCCCAAGGTCTGAGAGTGCTTCCTGACTGACATTTCAAGCCAAGTCTTAAACTTTTTTTGTTGTGGTCAAAACTCCATGTATAATTACTTACAGAAGGGCTGGCATTGTGCATTCCATATGAGCGCCAGCTTGATGTGTCCTGGATGCTCTACTTCCAATCCAGGTCCCTGCTAATGTGCCTGAGAAAGTAGCAGAGGATGGTCCAAGTGCTTGGGCCCCTGCACCCACGTGGAAGCTCCAGAAGAAGCTTCTGGCTTTGGCTTGGTCCAGCACTGGCCACTGTGGCCTTTATTTGCCTTTCAAATAAATAAAATGCATCTTAAAAAAATTACAAATGGAATGTGTTTAATACCATTATGAAAGGCATGGTTACATCACTGCTTGGGATACCACATTCCATCCTGGAGCATCTGGGTTCGAGCCCTGGTTCTGTTTCCAATCCAGTTTCCTGCTACTGTGCATCGTGGAGGCAGCAGATGATGGCTTAAGTGATTGGACCTCTACCACCCTCAGGGAGACTGGGATGGATTCCCTGGCTTCCACTTGACTCAACTCTAGTACTTGTGGGCATTTAGGGAATGAGTCAGCAATGGAAGAGGTGTCTGTTTCTGTCTGCCTTTCAAAAAAAAAAAAAAGATAAAATAATTTTAAAGAATTTTAGGAGTTGGCATTGTGGCATGATGGGTAAAGCCACTGCCTGCTACACCAGCATCCCATGTGGGCACCGGTTTGAGTCCCAGATGCTCCACTTCTGATCCAGCTCCCAGCTAATGAGCCTGGGAAAGCAGTGGAAGATGCCTGAAGTGCTTGGGCCCCTGCCACCCACATGGAAGACCCTGATGAAGCTCCTGGCTCCTGACTTCAGTCTGGCTCAGTCCTGGTCCTTGAGGTCATCTGGGGAGTAAACCAGCAGATGGAAGATCTCTCTCTGCTTCTCTCTCTTTCAAATACATAATAAAATAAATTAAAAATAAATCTTAAAAATTTTTCTAAACATATTGTTATGATGGAGGTAGTGCAGAATACCTGACAGCAGTAAGACTTTTTGAGGAATTGAATACTGGCTTAAGTATTTCATGCAAGTTTAGACACAAAAGGATTTCTTCTCTTAAAAAAGTACTAAGTGTGTTCAGTGATAAACACAAGATGCAAGTGCAAAAGGAAACACAAAAGAGATGGAGCTCTCCCAGGAATTACTAAGGCCAGCCAGAACCAGGTGAGTGGGAGAACGTGTGACAGTAGCACCTGGAACAGGAAACAACAGTGTAGACGGCAAGGTGTTCACCGCTGTGACTGTTTTGTTTTGCCTGTGCAGAGCCAGAGCCATGCTTGCTATTCTTAGCTGTTTGTCCACAGCAGTTAATAAATAGCATGGGGCTGTCGCGTACCTAGCAGTTAAGACATGCTGGGTTTCGCAGTACCTGCGCTTGCTGCCCTGTTCCAGCTCCCGGCCCCAGGTTCCTGCCAGTGCAGGTCCGGGGAGGTGGCAGTGATCATCCGCTGGTTGAGTTCTTTCCACCCGAGTGGAGATAAGGATTAAGAACATGGGTCATGGCTGTGGTCTCAGCCCAGTCCTAGCCATTGAAGGCATTTTGAGGAGTGGATGGGAGCCCCGCTCCCCTTCCTCTCAGCTCCCCAAATAATTACATGACAAAATCCTAACTACAGACTCTATTGGCTAGGGTGAGTGTTTGGCACAGCAGTTAAGTTGCTGCTTGGGATGCCTGCATCCCATACTGGAGTCTCTGGGTTCCAACCTTGGCTCTGCTTCCTATCCAGCTCTTTGCTAATACGCACCCTGGGAGGCAGGAGGTGATGGATCAAGTACTTGGATTCCTGCCACCCCTATGAGAGACTCAGACTGAGTGTGTGGCTCCTGACTTTGACCTGTTCCAGCCCTGGCTGTTAGAGGCATCTATGGAGGAACCAGCAGATGGAGGGCCTCTCTATGCTTTTTAAATAAATATTTTTTAAACAATTAAAAGAGGAGTGAGCACTGTGACACAGTGCCTAAGGCTTTGCTTGCGAGGCTCTCATCTCATATAGGAGTGGCTTAAGTGTGGACTGAGTCTTGGCACGATTTTCTATCCAGCTTCCTGCTAATGCACCTTCGGAGGCATCAGGCGATGGCTCAGGTGACTGGGTTCCTGCCACCCACAGGGAGACCTGGATGGAATTCCTGGCTCCCAGCTTTGGTCCCACCCAGCCCTGGCTGTTGGGGGCACTTGGCAAGTGATCCAGCTGATGGAAGATTCTCTGTTGCTCTACCTTTCAAATAAAAGTAAATAAAAATTTGTGTGTTTTTAAATTAAAACAATAAAAGAAACCTGTGGCTTCACTACATATTGTATTTGTAATTTTTATGGTAGTTCAGCCCTTTTGTAACTTTATCTCCTCCTGCTCCTAAGGCCAGCTTTGCAAACAATCAGCCCCATTGTGCTTTTTCTTTTTTTAAACTATAAAATACCCTTCTTCCCCATTCTTCAAGATGGAATTAAGGAAGTCCACACTGCTCGCTGAAATCCTGGCCTGTGTTTTTCATCCACTGCTGAGAAAGAAGGTACTTGCAAGGCCGCTTTAACACACCGTTGGCCTGACCCAAGGTCACACCCACACGGGAGTGTGATTGTCTCACCTGAGCACTGGCTCCCTTGGAGCAGGTGCTCTGAGGACAGCGTAAAGACGCTTAAAGGTCGCGCTAGGGTTTTTGAGACCCACAACCACAGACAATTTCTAACACTCTAACACTTGGAAACACTGAAAAAGACCTCAGCTAAGCCCATAACTGGTGAACTCTGTTAAATTGGTGACATGCAAATGCGGTATTCGGATTCAGGACCCGTCCATGCTGAGAACTCTGTTGTCAAAGAAACAGTAGAAAAAGAAAAGTATAAACCTGCTTCCAAGAAGCTCAAGAGATTGTCCATTAAATACTGATGCAAACATGTAACAAAGCGTAACAAAGCTCAAACACTGTGTAAACACTCACCAGGACCTGTCTATCCGAAGAGGTGAAGAAGCTGGGTCATCGAAAGACACCATATCCTAACCGTGTAGATGGTGCTGTTGACTATATCACACTGCAAACTTTTTGTAGCAAAAGTTTCTGTTTTGGGGCCAGAGCTGTGGCACAAGTGGGACTTGCAGCGCCAGCATCCCATGTGAGCGCCAGTTTGAGTACTGGCTGCTCCATTTCCGATCCAGCTCTCTGCTATGGCCTGGGAAAGCAGTAGAAGATGGTCCAAGTCCTTGGGCTCCTGCACCTGTGTGAGAAACATGCAAGAAACTCCTGGCTCTTGACTTCGGATCGGCGCAGCTCCAGCCGTGGCGGCCATCTGGGGAGTGACCCAGCGGATGGAAGACCTTTGTCTCTCTCTGGCTCTCTGTAGGAATGTTCTTCCCCAAACGTCTGTGGCTATTTCTCAGCTGAACTCATTCTTTTGGAGCCAGTGCAGGTGGGCGCTGTGAGTCCACGTGTAAGTAGTTAAGGCAGTTTTGGCATCTGAGGCTTTTGCCTGTGTTTTGCATTCTCTGACTGTGCCACTTACAGCCTGGTCCTTGACGCTGGCTTTGTTCACTTGAGGTGAATGGTCCCCACTGGTTCTGCAAGGCCACTGGCTGGGGGCTCCGGATTCATCTGTGCAGATTGAAGAGGAGCCTGGATGGGGAGATGTGAGATGAGCAGTGGAAGCTGCGTTCCCACTGCGGGCAGGAAGGGCTCCCGGCTCTTCTGAGGCATGTGTGCATGGAACTGCAGGCGATCTGGGGTGGTGAAGCCACACCTGGCGCGTTGGTGAACCTCGAAGATGCTGATCTTCAGCTTTCTCAGTGGTTCTTCGCCCAATAAGCCTCGCCACTTATCAAACCTCAGCCCTGCAGCCTTTCCCAGTGGCAGCCCTCCCTCTCAAACACCTGCCCCCAGTTCCCACCTGCCAGGGACCACGCCCATTGCCCTGCTAGGAAGGCGATCCGCCTGCTCCTCTGCCTTTTGCAATAAGCTGTTACCTCCCAAAGGATAAGGACTGGATTTTATTCATCCTTGCATTCTTGGCTCTGAGCCTGGCACATAGTCCTGCACATTACTCTTGGGGAGTTGTTGATCTGCGTGGGAAGTTTTGTCTTCCAGCATTGGAAACTTTTTGACTTTCTGGTTTGTTTTGAACTTTTTTAAATCAACAGAAAGTATAGAGAACATAGAATGAGAACTCATTGATCCAGATTTAGTAATTGCTAACACCTTGCTATAGTCGCTTCACTGATTCTTTGCCCAAATAGTTCCAAGTGTATTTCATATATAATGATATCACTGCAAGTACGTGTCTCTAAAAATAAGGGTCTGTCCTCACAGAACCACAGTAACATATAGCATATCACTATAACATCATTCTCATATATATTAGCACATTATCACAGCTAACAAAATAAATGTTGCCAAATATCATCAACTGCCCCCAGAAAGTCTTTGTCATTTTATGTTTAAGATTAATCAGGGTCTGGTGTTGTGGTGGAGCGGGCAAAGCTGCTGACCGCATTGCCGGCATCTCATATGGGCGCCGGTTTGTGTCCCAGCTACTTCACTTCTGATCCACTCCCTGCTAATGCACCTGGGAAAGCAGCTGAAGATGGTCCAAGTCTTTGGGCCCCTGCATCCATGTAGGGGACCTGGAATAAGTTCCTCGCTCCTGACTTTGAATTGGCCAGCTCCAGCTATTGTGGCCAGTCTGGGGAGTGAACCAGCAGATGGAAGATCTCTCTCTCTCTTAAAGATTTATTTATTTATTTGAAAGTCAGAGTTACAGAGAGGCAAAGGCCTTCCATCCATTGGTTCACTCCCCAGATGGCCGCAATGGCCAGAGCTACGCTGACCCAAAGCCAGGAGCTTGCTCCGGGTCTCCCACGTGGGTGCATGGGCCCAAGGACTTGGGCCATCTTGAATTGCTTTCCCAGGCCATAGCAGAGATCTGAATCAGAAGTGAAGCAGCCAGGACTCGAATCGGTGCCCATATGGGATGCCAGCATTGCAGGTGGTGGCTTTACCCACTATGCCACAGCACTGGCCCCCTCACTCTCTTTTTAAAAAGATTTATTTATTTATTTGCAAGGCAGTTAGAGAGAGAGAGAGAGAGAGAGAGAGAGAGAGAGAGAAAGAGGTATTTTTTATCCTCTGGTTCACTCCCTAAGTGACCACAGAGGCGAGGGTCAGGCCAAGCTGAAGCCAGGAGCCTAGAACTCCATCCAGGTCTCCCAGGTGGGTGGCAGGGCTCCGAGCATTTGGGCCAGCTTCTGCAGCTCTCCCAGGTGCATTAACAGGGAGTTGGATTGTTGTACCCGCAGTCCGTGGTCCCCCGAAATCAACCACCAGAGACCAAAGTTGAAGCCAATTAGCAGGGTCGTTTTTATTACAAGTTCGAACCCGGGCCTCTCAGTGCCTCCCCAAGAGGAAGCCCCCCGAGAAGCCCCGAGCCCAATTCTAACAGAGCTTTTATTATCATGTACAAGCGGGCTTCAGGGGAATGCTTAGGTTAAGTTGACACTGCTGATAAGACACCTGCTGCCGACTCCAGGGTAAGGGCTGGTTGTTATCTCAAGCTTTAAACCTCCCTTTCACATTCTTGGACCTGGGTCTGGCCAGATGGAGGAAAGGGGGAGTGTGGGATAGCAAGGGCCAGGAACAAGCAGTGGTGCAGTTTGTACAACAATCATCTTATTGTAGTTACTGGATTACTTAGCTCAACATCCAACATAATACATGTATAAAGTCAAGGACACTTAGCATTGCTTATTATTACTACTAGTTGCCTAATAAGCTAATGTGATTACACTTTAGGTTACATGAAAATAATAACAATATTTTCTAGTGAATGCTGCTTGTGCCGGTGTCTTCTCATTCCCCCCTTTCACATGAGACTTATTTGGAGCCAATCTTGGCTCTTTTACAGGTTTTAAGCTTTATAATTCCTGTTTATCTAAGGGTCGATACTGTGTCCGCAGCACCATAAGTTGAACCGTGTTTATCCTGTCTTTAACAAATGTTACTAGTTTGTTGATCACACAGGGGCCTACAGTTAAGATGATTATTAACAGAAGTAGCGGGCCAGTTATAGCCGATAACAAGGTTGTTAGCCAAGGAGAATAATTAAACCATGATTTAAACCATTCTTTTTGTTGTTTTTTTTTTTTTTTTTTTTTTTTTTATCCCCTCGCGTACTTTAGCCATGGAGTCCTCTACTACCCCTGTGTGGTCGGCATAGAAACAACACTCCTCCCCCAAGGCGGCACACAGCCCTCCCTGCTGTAGAAACAGCAAGTCCAGTCCTCGCCTATTTTGGAGGACAACTTCCGACAGGGATCTGAGAGACTTAGTTAAGCCAGCGATAGATCGGTCAATTCTCGCTAAGTCTTCATCTATTGCCAGTCGGAGAGCTGAATACTGACTTCCTTGTTTGGCTACTGCAGTGGCTCCCAACCCTGTCCCTGCCAGCCCTAACAGGCCAGCTACAGTGATTAAGGCGGTTGCCACTTCCCGGCGCTCCCTCCTGAGTGATGTGGTGGGCCTTAGGCTGGACAGGAGCTCCTCATAGGGATGATATATTATTTGAGGGTACAATCTAACTAGAAGGCACCATTTATTATTGCTTTGTAACACTGTCCCAGACACACATGGAGTCACTCCCGAAGCATTACAGGCCCACCACGTATTTCCTGGTGCTGGGTAGAACAGGGAGGCGTCGCTGAGGACCGTGTGATTACACATAGATCCAGCAGAAACTGTGGTGGATATGCATGTTCCACGACCCCGCACAACCTGTAAGGTGGTCCCAGATTCCATCTGTCTCTGCCAGCGGCAGCCCTCTTGGGTTGTCCCAGAGAGTGAGAGACTTGTCACAGCTGATGCCTCATAATAGGGTGGCGAGGCCTGATAACAAAGCCAGCAGGAATTAGTTAAGTTGGGGAAAGAAGCGTTTAAGGCTATATAAGCACTGTTTAAGAGTCGCCACAGCGGACCAGATTGTTGGGGTTTTGACTTTTTCCTGTTACTGAGTGGGGCAGGACGGGCCCTGTCTTTGCGTGCCTCTTTTGATTTTGAACCTTTGCCTCGGCTGGTCATAATGGGTCGGTCCTTGCCCTTTTTAACCTGGGGAGGAGGACTTGGATTGGGTCTGGGTCTTTGGGTTGGTGAGGGCTCAGGCTCGGGAATAAGAAACTTATTTGGCCCCACCCCAACTGTGTGGCTCGGTTGAGACCGCCACTGGATTGTAAACTGAATGCCTGGGTCAGACCCAGAGACATATAGTCTCAGTCCCCATGTTCTTCCCTTAACCCATTGAGAATTCTGTATTTCTTGCCATGTTTTTACCTTAATTTGGATTGGGTTTCTTTTTCCCACCTGAGGACTTGACCCACCCACTCTGGCCATCTCCAGGTTTTTGTTCCTAGGAGTCAACCATGAGGCTATTGTCTCACATCCCCAGTGATGGCAATAATAATCGCCTGCCCCCCCACAGCCTGGGGAAGTTTCTGCCGGACAGACATACCATTTAGTTTGTTGTAAGTTGGCCTCTATACCAGTTAGCCCACACCCCACCAATTTTACCCCGGGATTCCAATGCCAATCAGCCGGTGAGGTAAATGTCCTAACTCCAGGTCTGGAAATCAGTCTTGTGTCCACATCCTGCCACAGGGTGCAGAGATCTATGGTGAACATGGGCTGTCCTGTGCCATTGTAGCGGTCAATTACCCTTCCTGACACACTCAAGGTCCAGTAGCCCGGTGGAGGTTGGTGAGGAATGATGTCCAAAGTCACTCTCCCCCCGACAGACAGAATTAGTAAGATTATGAGGTCAGACCTCATTTCTCCAGTGATCTGCGTCCTGCGGAATACGACGCAACCTAAGCTTCAGGGGGTGACTTTTATCTTGGGTTTTGTCGACCCTCCAAGTCGACTTGGATATAAGAGGTTTTATGAGGTCCTGGAATGGGTCCGCTGATTTGGCGTGAGTGTGATGAACCCAGGAGGACACTCTGTCTACCTTGAGGGCAGTGGGGGTCGTCAAGATGACTTGGAAGGGTCCCTTCCACCTGGGCTCCAAGTTTTCCCGTCGGTGGCGTTTCACGAACACCCAGTCACCAGGGCGATAGCGGTGGGGCACCGGAGGAGGCTCTGTCTCGTATAGGTCTTTCAGCTTTGGCCACACCTGTTCATGGACCCCCTGCAGGATTTGGAGTGAAGACAGGAGTTTAAAATCATTATCATTTTTAATCAGATTTTCTTTAAGATTAGGTATGATGGGAGGTGGCCTACCAAACAAAATTTCATAGGGGGTAAGCCCCAGTTTGTATGGGGAATTGCGAACCCTATACAGAGCGTAGGGGAGGATGGCTACCCAGTTTGTGCCAGTCTCCATGGTCAATTTGGTTAAAGTCTCCTTTAATGTTCTGTTTATTCTTTTTACCTGTCCTGAACTCTGGGGTCTGTATGCACAATGTAATTTCCAATCTGCCCCAAGTATGGAAGCCAACCCCTGACTTACCTTAGAGACAAACGCCGGTCCATTGTCCGAGCCTATCATTACTGGAAATCCATACCTGGGTAAGATGTCCTCCAGTATCTTTTTGGCCACAACCTGGGCTGTTTCATTCTTAGTGGGAAAGGCTTCTACCCATCCTGAAAAGGTATCTACAAAAACTAATAAGTATTTATACCCGTACTTTCCTGGCTTTACCTTAGTAAAATCTACTTCCCAATAGGCTCCTGGTTCATCTCCTCGCTGTCTTGTTCCAGAATTCTGAACATTTTTTCCTGCATTAGTGAGTTGACAGACTTTGTATTTGACAACAATTTGGTCAATTTTGCTGGGGGCCTCTTTTATTCGTAGTTTCGTCTGTTTCATTAAGTCCTGTATCCTCCTGGTGCCTAGGTGAGTGCTGTGGTGGATTTTTTGTAATAGTCTTTTTCCCAGTTTTTCAGGGAGTATGATGTGACCTTCAGAGTCTCTCCACCACCCATTAAGGAGCTGTGCCTCAGGGAGTGTTTTTACCCATTGCAGATCTTCTTCGGTGTACTCGGGCGTTGGAGGCAAGTTCCTGGGTCCCGGATCAGGGAATTGTTGTTGTAAAACTATAGCCTGAATTGGGGACATAGCTATTTTTTTAGCAGTCTGATCAGCAAAATAATTGCCCCTTGACACGGGGTCTATAGGTTTTTGGTGGCCCAGGCAATGCACAATTGCCAATCTTTTTGGCTCCCATAAAGCAACTAGGAGAGCTAAGATTTCTTCTTTGTTTTTTATGGCTTTTTCCTCTGCTGTCAGGAGGCCTCTTTCCCGATATATAGCCCCATGTATATGGGCGGTGGCAAAGGCATACCGGCTATCAGTGTAGACTGTAAGTCTTTTTCCCTTTCCTAGTTTTAAAGCTTGGGTTAGGGCTATCAGTTCCGCTTTCTGTGCCGAGGTGTCTGCTGGCAGGGGCTCAGCCCATATTATCTCAGTCTCAGAAACCACCGCCGCCCCTGCATACCTCTGTCCTTGATGCACGAAGCTGCTCCCGTCGGTAAACCAAGTTACCTCAGTGTTGGGCAGGGGTTGATCTCGCAGATCTTCTCTTACTCCGTGCACTTGGGCTAACACTTCGGCACAGTCATGGAGTGGGGCCTCCAAGTCCGGGTCAGGGAGCAGGGAGGCGGGGTTTAGGGTGGTTGGTGGCTGAAAGAAAATTCTGAGAGGGTTTAGCAACAGCCCTTGGTAGTGAGTTAGTCGTGCATTGCTAAGCCATCGGTCGGGAGGCTGCTTCAGGAGGCCTTCAATAGCATGGGGTGTGGTGACCTGTAGTTCTTGCCCCATGGTTAGCTTGTCTGCATCTTTTACCATCAGGGCTGTGGCCGCTATCATTCTGAGACAAGGGGGCCATCCAGCAGCTACAGAGTCAAGTTTCTTTGATAAGTATGCTACAGGCCGTTTCCAAGGGCCTATGGGCTGAGTCAGAACTCCCTTAGCTACCCCCTTACTCTCATCCACAAACAGTTGAAAAGGCTTGGAGGCATCAGGGAGCCCCAGTGCTGGGGCAGAGAGCAGTGCTGTTTTTATCTGCTGAAAGGCGTTTTCAGCCTCCTCTGTCCATTGAAAGGGCTGCTGATCTTTTGTCATCAGGTAGAGGGGCTTGGCCAATTCAGCAAACCCAGGAATCCACAATCGGCAGAACCCGGCTGACCCCAAAAACTCCCGAACCTGTCGTTGTGACTGCGGTTGGGGGATTCGGAGCACTGTCTCCTTGCGTGCAGGGGTCAGCCATCGTTGCCCCCCTTTCAAGAGGTACCCCAGGTATGTTACCTCAGTCTTGCAGAGTTGGGCCTTTTTAGCAGATGCTCTGTAGCCCAGGCTCCCCAGAGTGTGTAAGAGGTCCTCCGTTCCGCGGGTGCATTCCTCGAGGGTCTGTGCTGCTATCAGTAAATCATCTACATATTGTAAGAGGGTTAGGTTTAGGTGTGTTTGTCGGTACTCACTCAGGTCTTCATGAAGGGCCTCATCGAACAGGGTGGGAGAGTTTTTAAACCCTTGTGGCAGCCGTGTCCAAGTAAGCTGTCCGTTGATGCCTCTCTCTGGGTCCGTCCATTCGAAGGCGAAAAGCTCTTGGCTCTTAGGTGCTAGGGGTAAGCTAAAAAAAGCATCTTTCAGATCTAAAACAGTATACCATTGTTTTTCAGGACTGAGAGCACTAAGAAGGGTGTAGGGGTTTGGCACTGTTGGATGGATATCAATAGTTCTTTTGTTAACCTCCCTCAAGTCCTGTACTGGCCGATAGTCCCCTGTGGTGGGCTTACGCACTGGCAGTAGAGGCGTGTTTCAGGCTGATTGGCATGGTCGCAGAACTCCCTGGTCTAGGAGGCGCCGGATGTGGGGTGTAATTCCCACTCTTGCTTCTAGGGGCATAGGGTATTGTCGAACCCGGACCGGATCTGCTCCAGGTTTTGTCTCTATGTATATGGCCGGTCGGTGGGCGGCCAGTCCCATTCCCCCAGTCTCAGCCCATGCCTCTGGGAAGCGCTGGACCCACCAATCAGTTTCTTGTCCAGGCTCCTCAGGTTGTTGGTGAATACGGTATTTATCTTTCAGGGACAGAGTTAATATTGAAACTGGTCCACCTTGTGAATCTGTCACCTTTGGCCCATCGGGTAGGAAGCAAATTTGGGCTCCTATTTTTGTTAGTAAGTCTCTCCCCAGAAGGGGGTATGGACTTTCAGGGATGACCAGGAAAGAATGGGACACTCTGTTGGTTCCCAAGTCCACAGTTCTTTTAGTTGTCCACGGGTACTTTTTGATCCCTGTGGCTCCTTGCACCCAAGAAGAGGTGGCTGATAGCTTCCCTCGGGGGCTAGTGAGAACTGAGTGCTGAGCTCCTGTGTCTACTAAAAACTGGACAGGATTCCCCTCCACTTGTAGAGTTACCCTGGGTTCGGGGAGGGGTTCCGAACCCCGTCCCCCCTAATCTTCAGAATCTTGGGTCACTAGCACAGCAGGGGGTTGTGTGGAAGGCGTTTCCTGTCATTGGCCTGGCTTGGCCTTTTTCTTTTTCGGACAGTTTCTAGCCCAATGGCCAGTCTCCTTGCAATAGGCACACTGGTTTTTATTTAATTTTTTATAGGGTGTTTTTGGGTGTGTGGAGTTTACCTGCGGTTGCTTCCCTTGAACTGTAGCAGCCAGTACTCTTGTCATCTTTTCTGTTGCCCTCAACTGCTTCTCTTCGGGGGCGTCTCTGTTATTAAAAACCCTCTGAGCAATCCTAAGTAAATCCTGAATGTTCTTTCCCTCCAGGTCTTCTAATTTCTGTAACTTCTTTTTGATGTCAGGAGCAGCCTGATTTACAAACGACATAACTACTGCTGCTTGATTTTCGGGGGCCTCTGGATCCATAGGCGTGAACTGTCTAAAGGCTTCCATTAATCTTTCTAAGTACCCTGAGGGGGACTCTGTCTTTCCTTGATTAACTGCATAAACCTTAGCCAAATTAGTGGGCTTGCGTGCCGCTGCCCGGAGACCCGCCATTAGAGTCTGGCGATAAACCCGCAGCCGTCCCCTACCTTCTGCCGTATTGTAGTCCCAACCATCTTGTGGGGGTCTGGTCAGAGGGAAAGCATCATTGATTAAATCTGGGTTGGCAGTGGGTTGACCATCATCACCAGGAACCAATTTCCTGGCTTCTAACTGGATTTGTTCTCGCTCCTCCGTGGTAAACAGGATTCGGAGGAGTTGTTGGCAGTCATCCCAGGTGGGCTGATGAGTAAACATAACGCTATCTAAAAGAGAAATCAAATCTTTGGGATTGTTAGAAAAACGGGCATTTTGAGTCTTCCAATTATAGAGGTCACTGGTGGAGAAGGGCCAATACTGAAGTCTAAGGTTCCCGGTGCCATCGGGCGGCCCAATTTCTCGTAATGGTAGGGCCACCGTGGAGTCGGGATAGCGCGGGCTCGCTGCCCGTTGGGTGCGGCCCCTTGTCCTTTCTGCTGGTCCCCCTGAGTCAGCCCCTGCTTCTCTCTCTCCCTCCAGTGAGGCTGCCCGTGCTCTCTCATTCTCCGGCTCTGCAGGCCTAGGATTTAGGGGAGGGAGAAGGTATGGAGGGGGGTCAAGGGTTAGAGGATCTGAACTGTCAGGCAGGACTGGGTAAAGAGGAACTGAGGGTTTAGTGGCTCGGGGTTTAGCAGCGGCCTCCCTTGGGGGAGTGGTTTTTGCGGACTCGTCCGCTCCTGTGTGCTGTAGAGCTAGAATTTTAGCTGCGGGGAGGAAAGGTGCCAGCCAGGCCGGCGGGTTATTTATTAGATCTTGCCAGACAAGAATGTAGGGGATATGACCTGGGTAGCCATTTGGTTTTGAGAGAAAAATTTTCTCTTTAACCCTTCGTATGACTGACCGGTCAAGAGTACCCTCTGGAGGCCATCCAACACCAAAAGCTGGCCACTCTGACCTACAGAGAGTGGCAAGTTTGTCCTTTCTGATTTCCATGTTTGAATTAGAAGCTCTTTTTCTCACGTCTCTGAAATGATCTATTATGATGGTGAGGGGGGTGGTCTGCTTCTGTCCCATCGCGGACCTACAATCCCTGGTCAACAAAAGGGGGACTTTTGGAAGGAGGGTAAGGTTAGTCAGATAAAGGAACAAAGCAGGAACGTATAGGGTGGCTGTCCTCTTTTCTCATCCAAAGGTAGTAACCTGTAAAATAACAGCCTCAGACTGAAAGCTTTCGGTGGAACACGCAACCACACCCACACTGACACAAAGACACAGATCGCAGGCGCGTTGGGCTGTCTCTGCCCGACCAGATGGACTACAGCTTAGTCCCAGATGGGGTCCGAGGACCACACACAGATCGCAGGCGCGTTGGGCTGTCTCTGCCCGACCAGATGGACTACAGCTTAGTCCCAGATGGGGTCCGAGGACCACACACAGATCGCAGGCGCGTTGGGCTGTCTCTGCCCGACCAGATGGACTACAGCTTAGTCCCAGATGGGGTCCGAGGACCACACACAGATCGCAGGCGCGTTGGGCTGTCTCTGCCCGACCAGATGGACTACAGCTTAGTCCCAGATGGGGTCCGAGGACCACACACAGATCGCAGGCGCGTTGGGCTGTCTCTGCCCGACCAGATGGACTACAGCTTAGTCCCAGATGGGGTCCGAGGACCACACACAGATCGCAGGCGCGTTGGGCTGTCTCTGCCCGACCAGATGGACTACAGCTTAGTCCCAGATGGGGTCCGAGGACCACACACAGATCGCAGGCGCGTTGGGCTGTCTCTGCCCGACCAGATGGACTACAGCTTAGTCCCAGATGGGGTCCGAGGACCACACACAGATCGCAGGCGCGTTGGGCTGTCTCTGCCCGACCAGATGGACTACAGCTTAGTCCCAGATGGGGTCCGAGGACCACACACAGATCGCAGGCGCGTTGGGCTGTCTCTGCCCGACCAGATGGACTACAGCTTAGTCCCAGATGGGGTCCGAGGACCACACACAGATCGCAGGCGCGTTGGGCTGTCTCTGCCCGACCAGATGGACTACAGCTTAGTCCCAGATGGGGTCCGAGGACCACACACAGATCGCAGGCGCGTTGGGCTGTCTCTGCCCGACCAGATGGACTACAGCTTAGTCCCAGATGGGGTCCGAGGACCACACACAGATCGCAGGCGCGTTGGGCTGTCTCTGCCCGACCAGATGGACTACAGCTTAGTCCCAGATGGGGTCCGAGGAACGTCTCCCAACGGCCCCGCCAACAGTCCTATAGCGCGTCCGCCAGGACTCTTTGTCGGCCCAGATACAGAACCTATAGGCAACTCAGATAATACAGTCTACACAAAGACACAAAGACTACACAAAGACAATGCCGGCAAACTCACCTGGACCGGTCCTTCCACGACCCTTCAACGAGGTGTCTGGGTGGGCTTCGGTGAATCCCGGACGAGCCCCCAAAATTGTTGTACCCGCAGTCCGTGGTCCCCCGAAATCAACCACCAGAGACCAAAGTTGAAGCCAATTAGCAGGGTCGTTTTTATTACAAGTTCGAACCCGGGCCTCTCAGTGCCTCCCCAAGAGGAAGCCCCCCGAGAAGCCCCGAGCCCAATTCTAACAGAGCTTTTATTATCATGTACAAGCGGGCTTCAGGGGAATGCTTAGGTCAAGTTGACACTGCTGATAAGACACCTGCTGCCGACTCCAGGGTAAGGGCTGGTTGTTATCTCAAGCTTTAAACCTCCCTTTCACATTCTTGGACCTGGGTCTGGCCAGATGGAGGAAAGGGGGAGTGTGGGATAGCAAGGGCCAGGAACAAGCAGTGGTGCAGTTTGTACAACAATCATCTTATTGTAGTTACTGGATTACTTAGCTCAACATCCAACATAATACATGTATAAAGTCAAGGACACTTAGCATTGCTTATTATTACTACTAGTTGCCTAATAAGCTAATGTGATTACACTTTAGGTTACATGAAAATAATAACAATATTTTCTAGTAAATGCTGCTTGTGCCGGTGTCTTCTCAGGATCACATGGCAGGTGGTGGTTTAACACACTATGCCGGTACATGGTCCCCTCTCCCCAGTCTTTTGCAACTGGTTTATTCAAAGCAGAATCCATGCCCTTGGGGAGCACACATAGCATTTAGCAGTTCTGCCTCTAATTTCCCTTCTCTCCTTTGTCATGTTACTGACTTGCTGCAGAAATAAGGCCAGTTCTACTAACAGTCACATTTTCAAGGAGCTGCTAAGTTCACCATAAGTCTGACCTATGGAAGAATCGCAGCCCTCAGGAACATTCCACTGCTGTCCCTCTTGTTGTTCCATCTCCACTTGCAGGTCCCCAGGGCACCAAGACTCAAGACCAAAGGCTCATCTCCCTGTGCCCTGTCCACTTTTGTTTCGCCTTATAATCAACCCTCGTGAGCTTCCCAGTGCAGGTGTTGCTATGGATTCGTTCTGAGAGGAGGAGCGTGGTGGGGGCAAGAGGCGCGGAGCTATGACACAGATCCCGGGAATCGAGTGAAAGCAGGCTGGAGGTGAGCAGCCCGCAGACTTGTTTATTTCAGTTGGTACAGTAGCTTATATAGCCAAGGCAGCCAATCCGGTCAAGGGACAGTTTACGCCCTAATCAATCACAGCCTGTTGCCAGGCAGGCTCTGTTGCCAGGTGGTTTCCAAAGCCATTCCTGAGTAATTGATGCTCACTTGCCAGCAGCCATCTTGGCATGGCCTTCTCATTCCACTGCACAACTCCCCCTATAACTGTCAGTGACAGCCATATGAGGACCAGATGTCTTTATCACATTTTGGGGAGAAAGTCTTTGAACTTGGGGCCGAGGTTTCATTATGGGTGGCAGCAACCAGCAGCCAACATTTTTCTTCTTTTTAAAAATCAGTAGCATTTATCTATTTTAAAATTGACATTTTAAAAAATTTATTTGACAAGCAGACAGAGAAAGAGACACACACACACAGAGAGGAGATTGATCCTTTATCAGGTGGTTTACTCCCCAAATGTCCACAAAGCTGGGGCTGGGGCTGGGCCAGGCTAAAGTCAAGGGACTGGCACTCCATCCAGGTCTCCCACATGGGTGGCAGGGACCCAAGTACTTGAGCCATCACCGCTGCCTCCCAGGGTGCATATGAGCAGGAAGCTGGAGTCAGAAGTGGAGCCGGGATTCGAACTCAGGCACTCTATGGACATCCCAAGTGAAATCTTAACCACTGTGCCAAACACCACGCAGGGAGCCATCATTTTTCTAAATGGATTTAAAATTCTCTCCTCCTAACTTCCGTGAACTCTGGAAACCTCCTGAATTCATCGCAGAAAAACAACCTGTTTTGCAAGTGACCTAAGGTTCAGCAGCACCACCCCCACCCTCTGGCCTGGGACAGAGTCTCCAGGCCAACAAATCACTCTAGTGCTGCTCCTGCCAGGAGAGGAAAGGGGGAAGTTTCCATTGCTTTGACTGAGAAATGTGAGGGTTTGGGGCCACAGCTCTACCACAATGTCAGTAGAGATTCGTCTTGGCTGAGATACTGCAGCAAATCAGCCAGGAAGAGCAGGATCCATTTTTTTTTTTTTTTCACAAGTGAGGGAGGAGGTGGGAGGCTGGGGGAGGGGGAGAAGGGGCGACTGAGAGGTCCAGACAGCTGTGTGCTTAGAGCAGAGGCCGTGGGCGAAGGTCAGTGGGAGAACATGGAAGTCCCAGACGTGAAGAGGCGTGGCGTGATGCCAGCCAGGGGTGTGGGCTGCAGCCCTAACAGGACAGCTCCTTCCAGCCTGACACGGATATCTAATGTTGACTTTGCCTAACTGGCTTTCTCTGTGTGTTTGCTTTTTTTTTTTTTTTTTTTTTCTTCAAGGAAAAGCTCTCCCACAGCTACCTTTCTGGGGTGGAGCAGATTTATTTTTTTCTTCCTGAACACAGTAAAATGCTTGATAGGCAAAGAGTGGAGAAGAGAGAAGTTTCTAGCTTTACTGGATTCTCAACTTGGGGTTTCAGGCTTTTCCATTTCTGGCTCTTTGTAATTTGTCCTCTTATCTCTTCCTGTCACAGAGCTCCTCCTCCTGATCCCCCCACCCTCCACTTTCTTTCCCTGCTTTCATTTTCAGTGGGGCACAAAATCAGAGGCTACTTGGTTTTGGAGCAATCACCAAGGAAGCTGATGAAATCTTTTTCGGTTTTGCTGAAGTGGGTCTGAGCCGCTCTTTGTAGTTTAGGGAGGATGTAGGTATGTGGGGGGGAAGGAATGGAATGATGTCACGTGACCTCTAAGAGACTGCCCCCTGGTCCTGCACAAAGACCTGATTTGCAGGGGGAGGGCAGAGGTCAGAGGGCGGGAGAAGCTACCCTGCCTCCCCATCCCCACCTCAAAATCCGGATGGAGCCCTGGGCATTTTGGGAAATACTTTGGCCAGCATTTTGTTGTGTGGTTGGCATGGAAAGCCAACCTGGCTGAGAATGGCAAGAAAGTCGGGACCTGCACTTTTGAAAACTGCTTTTAAGTGCAGGTCCTCCCGATGCACACTCTGGATCTGAGCTACATGCACTTACAGAGGTGCTGTGGCCTTCCGGGCGGACTCCCTGCCCCCAGGGGGAAGAGGGGCATGTGAGTCTGTGAAACAACTTCAGCATTCTGGGAAGGTGTTATGACGCCAGCTAAGTAAAAACAAATAATCTCTTGGGCTTTTAAGATTCTTGAACTTGGTGAATATAGAAACTGGTATAAAGAATCCTACCACGAGAAATTAAGAGACAGAAACAGAAAGAGTGGAGAAAGAGAGAGACAGAACTCGTTGTTACGCTCAGGTTCTGGTTAACAGGCTGCGCAATGGACTGTTGGCAGCTGACTGATGGCCTGGGGTGGACGGCACTGGCTCTTCTGGACTTGTACTGTTAGGTTCTTCCCCCCCCACCCCTTTTTCTTCATTTCCGCCTCTCTGACACCTGCTCCCACTTCTTCAGTGATCCTTTCCTGGGCTTCAGAAAGCTCTGTTTTTTTTTTTTTTATTTAAAAAAAATTTTTTTTGACAGGCAGAGTAGACAGTGAGAGAGAGAGAGAGAGAGAGAGAGAAAGGTCTTCCTTTGCTATTGGTTCACCCTCCAATGGACGCCGTGGCCAGTGTGCTGTGGCCGGCGCACTGCGTTGAGCCGAAGCCAGGAGCCAAGCGCTTCTCCTGGTCTCCCATGGGGTGCAGGGCCCAAGCACCTGGGCCATCCTCCACTGCACTCCCTGGCCACAGCAGAGAGCTGGCCTGGAAGAGGGGCAACCGGGACAGAATCCGGCGCCCCGACCAGGACTAAGATTAGCCTAGTGAGCCGAGGTGCCGGCAGAAAACTCTTCTTTTACTGTCTTTCCCCTGGCTTTTCAGTAAATGAAAACTCACTCACTGAGCACCCAGGAGTCACGCCTGTGCTCGCAGGTGGCACTCAACTTGCACCCACAGCTGCGGCAATCCCCATCCTGCTCACTGGACCGCCACGAAAGCACCTTCCGGGACCACAGTGTGGGGCCAGGAGTTAAGCCCCACCTGCTAAAGGAAGGAAAGACAATGCTCTAATGACAAGTTCTGATTCTACTCATGAGCGAAACCATAATAATCATTTCAAAATGTGTGGTTGTCAAGTTGGTGCCTATACTTAAAAAAAAAAAAAATCAGTCTTCTGCTAGGAAATCCTTCCTGTACTTTATAAGAGAAAATAAAAACACCAAGTAGGAATTCTGTTAGATTCTTGCCAACAGTTATTTCCTCCTCCTGCTGCTTAGCAGCAGCAGCCATTGCTCACTGAGAAGGCTGGTTACCAGACTCTAACTCCCTCTTGCAGCCAAGTCTTTGCTCTATTGTCAGTTCCTCCATTTGTCTGCTCCTTCCCTTGCTACAATGTCTTCCCCATCAGCCTTGGGAGAAGCCCAAGTTTCTTCCACCCAAAACATGCTTGTTTTCCCATGCCTCTCCACGGACTCCTTATCTGACTTGTTTTGGCTACAGTCAGGTTTATGACATAGATGTCTAACTCACCACACAGCCGCCTGTCTCTCACTTTAAAATGCTTTCCGAAGCCTGGCTGCTACCCAAGTATTCGTCTGACACTGTGCCTGCCAAGATCATTAATAATCTTGTTGCTGAATTTTAGGGCTGGTTTCCCAGCATTATCTGATTTGAGGTCAAAGTAGCATCTGATACTGGCGATGATGGGCTGCTAGAAACCATCTTCCTCTGATGCAGTAGCATCTATCTCTTCACCACAACTTCATAGAATCCCATGTGTGTGTGTGTGTGTGTGTGTGTGTGTGTTGTTAATATGTTGGTTGTAAGTCCATAGAAAATTGAAGAGTTCATCAACACCACATAGAAGCCCTGCCAGTGTTTAGAATAGGCACACCCTAAATTTAACTCATCATCTCCATGCCCAAGCCTCCTCTCCAACTATAAGCACTTTCTCAGTGAACGATGCATCAAATCTTGAGTTGCTTAAGTCAAGAATCCTGACATCTCCCTGAACCATATGGGAGACCCGGCAGAAGCTCCTGGCTCCTGGCTTGAGATCTGCCCAGTTCAGGCTATTGTGGCCATTTGGGGAGTGAACCGGCGAACAGAGGATCTATCGCTCTGTCTCTCCCTCTCTGTCTGTAACTCTGCCTCTCAAATAAATAAAATCTTAAAAAAAAATTCCTGACATCATGCTTGACATCTCCCTCTGCCATGTTCCTCCTGTGTCCAGCCAACAGCTAAGGCCCATTAATCAATGTTGCCTCTTGAATCTCTCCAAACCCCTTTACTTTTTCCCATTCCCATTGCCCCTGGGTTGGTTCCAGTTCTTGTCTCTCTTCACTGAGCTAATGTACCAATCTCCTAATTAGTCTTGCTGAGCCCACCTCTCCCCTTCCATTTATTGTCTCAGCCAGTGTGTTTGCTAATCTTTCCCATTTGAGCACATCACAGCACCCACCCTCATTTACATGAACCCTTGATGGAGGGCAGCTCTCGGGACAAAGGCTAAATTTCTCAACATGGTTTTCAAAGATCTCCATTGTGTGTGCTTCTTTGCTTCATTTGTCTTTTCTACATCAGCCTCGTTCCGCACCGGGTTCAGCCCTACTGAACTGTTTGCAGTAGTCTGAACACCCTTCCTCATTCCCAGCCTTTGTATGGAGAATTTCTGAAATGTTTCTCTATTAATCTTCCTGGATAACCCAAACTTCTCTCTTGGATCCCTGGTTAGAGAAAAGTCTTTCCTGAGTCGTAGGAGCTCCGACAGCCAGTAGGGCACGTGCACAGAAGTCTCACCACACTCTAGCATTTGTTTTCCCCAGCAGTTGTAAGCACAGCAATCTCCCTCTTCCGTGTTGACTAGTTCCACTTCCACACGCTGCACAGTGCTGCCACAAATACTTGTGGATTCCAACCAGTGCTTGTGAGCAAAAGCTGTGCAGGGGCGTGGCCTGTTCTGAGAACACGAAGATGTCTGTCCCCGTGCGCCTTTCCCCATTGAGAATAATATTCACTGAGCACTGGCTGAGGGGTCATGCTATTTTCCAGGGGTAGGGAAAGCAGCCAAACGACTTCCTTGATTTCTCCCCTTGAAATGGTATGTAAATAAAGTCACTTTCTTTGTGTTTACTTTTATTTCAGTGGTGATTACAACTGAGACCACTCTCCTACTAAGGTGGATGCCTAAGAGCCCCCAGGACTAATCGCTGACATTAAGTGACAGGGTCCTCAGGGCAATAGACTTCCTGGTCACTCTTGGTGTATGTTGACCAATCGCATGGAGCCGTTCAGTAGCTGTGTAGAAGAGTTAATGCCAAATTAACACCACTTAGCAGGGTGCTTGTTTATGGACTGTTTTTTAAACTTGTGGAGCTGGACCACTTGTTGGCCATCTCTAATAATTCAATGACTAATAGAGCAATGAGCTGTCCTTTGTTTTGCTTCTAGGAATGCAATTGCTGATATGTCCTGGGTCAAAGGAGGTCATTGTAAGGGCCAGTGAAGTCATTATTTATGAGTTAATGGAGTTTTTGATGGCTTCCCAGAACAAATAGGCATTTACATGGTAGAGATTTGGAGCGTATCTGGGGGGTTATAACTAATAGTGCATCTTATCTGTTTTTAGTTGCCATTTTGGGTGCCCCTTCCCCATTTGTCACAGGACAGTTTGTGGAGATTTAACAGGAACAGGAAGGCTTCCCGGATTAAGTCGCTCTGTATCCGAACTTCATAGAGAGAAAATTGTCCCATTTACGGCTTCTTTAAGCCACCACTCAGAGCAGCAAAAGTGTCAACCAGGACAGTGCTATATCAGGACCTGAACTGAACTGTGAACTAGAAGCTGCTCACCAAAATTAATTTCCAGAGCCAACTCAAAATGTTATTTTTGTTATGTTTTCTTTCACTAGATCTTGGTCACATTTTAATTCTTTAACCAAAAAAAAAAAAAAAAAGGAAAATGGTGGGGTAGACTCAGAATTGAATTGTTAAGCTTATTTTTTCCCTGTAAATGTTTGAATTGGAATAAAATTGAAATATTCAGATGTTTCTCAAATAGAGCCAGAGCCAGAGAGTTGTTTGGTATGAAAGCTAGGTTATTACTGAAGACAAATGATGCTTTGGGAATGATAATTCGCCAAGCCTCTAATGCTCACCAGCCTGTGAATTTGGCCAAGAACAGAAGAGTGGGTGTTGAAGTGACACCCTGAGAGCAGGGACTCCATTTTAGAGCAGCTGAGACTCTGTCTTGAGAAAACACCCTCACCGTGAAACTATAGTCTGAAACCAATCGTCTAAAACTAAGACAACAACAGCACACCTCATCCTGCTCGGCAAAACATAGAAATCCCCTAGCATGGTCGCTCAAGCTTAAAACAGATAGGCTGCACCTGGATTAGTGTCAAGATCGTAACTGGTGTTGTTGAGATTGTAATTGATGTTAGTTTCGCATATGCATTAGGTCAGCTTGACCCTAGTAATCACGAATTCCCCTGACCCTAGCAACCATGTGTTCTCCCTCCCCTCCTGATGGTTTTTGCCTTTATAAACCCTGTTGCTATGCGCTTTGGGGTCGAGTGTTCTTCAGGGCACAAGCCAGCTCTCAGCCACTGGCTCATTCTAAATTCTCATTGTGTGGCGTTTCTCTGTGACTTGCTTCGGTTACAACAGTGTCAACTGTCCTCTCACTCAAAATTGAGGTGGGAGCCCCCAGGGAGGATGTTCTAGGAGACGTGGACTGATTTGGACAGAATTATCCCTTCAGGACTTCCCAGGAATGGGTTGTGAGGTTAGAAAGTTGGAATTCTTACAGCTGGAGAGAACACCCTTCAGGGACGTTGCACTGCTGAGGGCTCCTCCCTTCTCTCCATGAAGAAGACTGGGAAGTGCCTCCCTTGACCTCAAGAAGCAAGGAAAAGCATCCAAAGACCTGCAAACAACAAACAAACAAAATCGAATATCCCAACAGGAGAGACCAGCTTGCGTGTAAAGATGGTGTCCTAACATGGTGACACAGCAACCAGTATCTTTTTTTTTTTTTTTTTAAAGATGTATTTACTTATTTGAGAGGTAGAGTTACAGACAGGGAGAGGGAGAGACAGAGAAAAAGGTCTTTCATCTGTTGGTTCACTCCCCCAAATGGCCACAGTAGCCAGAGCTGGGCCGATCCGAAGCCAGGAGCCAGGAGCTTCATCTGGGTCTCCCAAGCGAGTGCAGGGGCCCAAGCACTTGGACCATCTTCCACTGCTTTCCCAGGCCATAGCAGAGAGCTGGATCAGAAGTGGAGCATCTGGGACTTGAACCTGTGCCCATATGGGATGCCGGCACTGCAGGTGGAAGTTTAGCCTACGACACCCCAGCGCTGGCCCCACCAGTATCATCTGGACGAAGATCTTGCCCAGGAGAACTTCCTAAACCAGAGAAGAGCCCTCGGCGAAGGGTGAGTGGTCAGAGTCCAGGGCCGTGGGAGACCCAGGCAAAAGGGAGGAAGCGTCCCCAGTGAGGGAGACTGAGGTGCTCTTTAGGAAGTCCCCTTGGAGGAAGAGGCAGCTACACCCCAGCTGGCGCCTCGAGGGCAGAGGCTGGAAGCCAGCTTTCCCAGCCTTGCAAGACCACCCTTGTCCCTCAGGCCCTCTTGCCCTGGTCTGGTCCTGAGTGGACTGAAACATTTGCCACAGATAAAGGAGGAGGGACGCCAAAGACATTCATTCCTCCACTGTGGGTTCCAACCCCAAACAGACCCAAGCTACAAGTGCAGACAAGAATAAGGATGGAGTTTGGATATAAATTCTTCTGACTTTTTAAAAGGAGAAGCACTTCTGGGGCCTAGAAAAGCTAAGGGACCAGCCTGAGACTTCAGTCTGGAAAAACAGTCCACAGAGTAGCTTACCATGGAAGGGCAAGCAAGATTAAAACTACTTTCATGCTTATATACTGCTGAGACTAACTTCAAAAAATGGATCACATATATACTTTGGAATGTTTACTTTTTAAAAAAAATGTTTAAAATTGATGTTCATCTATTTGAAAGGCAAAGTGACACACACACAGAGAACAGGGATCTTCCATCCACTGGTTCATTTCCCAAATGCCTGCACTTGCCAGGTCTGTGTCAGGCTGAAGTGGGTCTCCCATATGAGCGGCAGGGATCCAAGCACTTGGACCATCTTCTGCTGCTTCCCAGGCTGCATTAGCAGGGAGCTGGATCAGGAGTGACGTGGAGTAGCCAGGGCTCAAAGCAGCACTCTGATATGGGATGCGGGTGTCCCAGGCTACTGCTCAACCCACTGCGTTAAGAATGCTTGCTTCAGAAGCAGTGCGGCTTGGTACTTCATGGTTTCTTTTCCTGTGCATTGTGTCATGTGCACACACAGGTGCTCATATCATGCATACACGATCAGAGACTTTTACAGCTCCAAGGATGTTTAGAGATGTTCTAGTCCGACATATTCATTTTACAAAATGAGGAGGAAAATGAGGCTTCCTTGGCTCTGAGTTCTAAAGCTCTATGATTTTATAGTGTTGATAGTATTGATAAAGCTACTCACAGAGGATATTACAATAAATCATACTTTTTCTCCTGAGGGTGAACGTTAAACCATCTGAAAACAGAGCCAAGAAACCCTGCTGCCAAGGAAGCTTGAGTTTTGCTGGGCACACATGGAAAACTGCCCTTTAAGAAACTGGATTGGGGATCTGCCAGTCTAAATAACAGCAGGGCTTGACCAAGAGCCAAGCCTGGGAGGCTAAACATGGAGAGTTCAAAGATTGCCCTCATTTCAGACAAGATCATTTCTATCCACCTTCAGAGAACACTTGGGTCCTGTCCTGCACTGGGATTGAAGCTCGCAGGCTTCTAAGATCTCAGTCTTCTCACAGAGATTTTCAAGGGTTTTCAGGCAGGAGAATGGAGGATTATTGGCCACATCCCATCCATCTCCTCTTCTCCTTCTTCTTTCTCAAAGTTTTATATATATTTATTTAAGGGGCACTGAGATGGGAAGAGGGATCTCCATACACTGTTCACTCCACAAATGCCCACAATGGCAGGGGCTGGGCCAGGCGGAAGCCATGAGTCAGGAACTCAGTCCAGGTCTCCCATGTGGGCGGCAGGACCCCAATTACTTGAGCCACCACGACTGCCTCCCAGGGTCTGCATTAGCAGGGAGCTGGAGCCAGGAGCTGGACCTGGCTACCTGATACGGGAAGTGGGCATCTTACCTGCTAAGCCAAACGCCTGCCCTTCTTTTTTCCTTCTGAGCTCTCCGTTTAATATCACCAAGTTGCCTTTCCTTTACAACCCACAAGTCAAATAGCACATAAACGATGGTGACCAAGGGGTGGGAAGAGGGGCTCTCTCCCAGAGCATCCCGGCAAGCAGTCCATGGTGGACAGGGCACCGAAGACCTTAAGGAGGCCTGATCCCACTTCTCTCCCCTTCCTATGCCTCCCACGGCCACGGCCCTCGGGAGCAGCAGTGGCTGAGTGGTTCAAATATCAGAGTAAAGAGGCAATTGTCTGGGGCGGCGAGCGTGCCAGGGCTGGGGATATTCCAGCAAGCACTGCGAGCCTTGAGGAGCGTGTGGAACTTGGCCTGGAGAACTCTCTTGGGCAATATGCAGGGATAGGGCCTGGAGTCCTGCCTCGGCCTGACCCCTCTGCACCATGGAGACTGAGAAGGCAGGATCACAGAGATGTCTGCTTCGGCCCGGGGGAGTTCCAGGGAGCCCCCAGCACTCCTCCAGGCTGACTGCTGACTCCTCCTCAGCCCGACCATGGGTCAGTCTCCGCAGTCTTCAGGGGTACGCAGGTGGCTGCTCCCCAGGTGTCCTGAGCAAATGTTAGCTCCACGGCCACAGCCACAGGCACCGGCCCTCGGCTGTGCTGAGAGTCTCCTACACCCTCCCAGATGACTGTGGCGTAGTGGGTTAAGCCTCTGCCTGCAGGGCTGGCATCCCATACAGGTGCTCCATTTCCGATCCAGCTCTCTGCTACAGCCTGGGAAAGCAGCGGAAGGTGGCCCAAGTGCTTGGGCCCCTGCACCTGCATGGGAGATCTGGAAGCAGCTCCTGGCTCCTGGCTTTGGATCAGCCCAGTTATGGCTGTTGCAGCCATTTGGGGAGTGAACCAGCAGATAGAAGACCTCTCTAGGTGTGTCTCTCCCTCTCTCTGTCTGTAACTCTGCCTCTCAAATAAATACACAAAATCTTTATTTTTTTTAAATGGAGCTTTTCCAGAAAAAAAAAGTATTAACAGCAGGCGAGTCCTCTGCTCAGGACAAGACAGGATGCAATGATGACACGCTACAGTGACACCTGTGTGCCCTTTTTCACGGCACTCTGGTCATCTCCCGTTTTCACGCTTATTCCTTGTCTCTTTTGCTTTAAAGCCTGTGAGTAAAAGTCACCTTTTAATAGAACTGCTGTTGACTTTAGTTACTCATTAGCCAGGGCAAATGAAAACTGCTGTAATAAGCCCCAAATCTCAGTGGTTACATTCTCAATTCACTTGCTATTTGTTTGACAGGTAGATAGAGGGACAGAGAGCTCCTATCCACTGGTTCACTTCTCAAATGCCTGCAGTGGCCAGGGCTGTGCCAAGCCAAAGCCAGGGGTCCAGAATCCAATTCAGGTCTCCCCTGGGAGTGGTAGGAACCCAAGTTCTTGGGCCATCACCTGCTGCCTCCCGGGTTGGGGGGGTGTGAATTAGCAGGAAGCTGGAACTGGGAGCAGAGCTGGGACTGGAACTGAGGCACTCCAACATAGGATGCAGACATCCCAATCGGTGTCTTAATGTTTACCCTGCATCCCTACCTTTAAAAAAATTCTTATTTAATGATTTAATAGTAGACAGGTTATTATTGAAAGTGATGAAGTTCAAGTGGGCTGGACTCCCACAGCTCCAGTGTAGTAGCTCTGCCCTCCCCTAGGGTCTCAGAATCCCCCACTGGCTCTCTGTGTCTGCTTCCTGGCCATGGCTGGGAGGTGAGCACATCACAGCCTCATTCATTCAGAATCAGCCCAGGACCCATCTCACAGCAAGGGGCCAGGAGATACAGCGCTGCCACAGGAGCCTCCCACAGTGTGGGAGAAATGGTTGTGATGGAGGCAGGTTGTGTAGGGATTCCAAGACCAGGGTCTAGAGCCAGACTACCGGAACTGGCATGCTGGCCCTGCCCCGTGCTAGCGCTGAGCACAACACTTCCCTTGTAGGGTTATTGGGAGGGTCCAACAGGGTTTAACACTGCTGTAAGCCCTGGCCTGGGAACCGTGGCTGCACGTATGAAACTCCTGAGAGTCCACGTTTGTGATGCGCTGAAATAGGTCCGACCCAGGACAGCATCAGCTGCTATGGTCACTCCTTCCCTTAGGTTTGACTCCAACTAAAGTGATCAGAGGCTGGACTGCGAAGCCTGAGTCCCATTTGAGCTCCTGTTGGAGTCCCGGCTGTTCTGCTTCCTATCCAACTCCCTGCTAATGCACCTGGGGAAGCAGCAGAAGATGGCTCAAATGCTTGGGCCCCTGCCTCCCACGTGTAAGACCAGGATGGAGCTCCTGGCTCCTGGCTTTGGCCAGGCCAGCAGAGCCAACCAGGATGGAAGATTTCTCTCTTTCTCTCTCTCTCTCTTCCTTCTCTCTGTAATTCTGCCTTTCAAATAAATAAATAAATCTTTAAAGAAAAACAAAGTAAAAATGTTCTTTCCTAGGGTTCAAAGTCCTCCAGTGGTTTCCATCAGCTTCTCCCTCTCTTTCCTGTTCTGGTCTTTGTTGCCAGCTTGGATGTCTGTTTCCGTTCCTGATTTTTATTTCTCTCTTCTCCATCGCACAGCCACTGGCCCTAAAATCTGCATTCACGCTCTACCCTGCGGCCTCCGGGTTCCTGTCCTCTCTCAAATACCTCCAGAAAACCTCCTCTTAATAAAACCTCTTCTCAGTGCATATTGAAAGAACCTTTCTAAATGAAATGGACCACTTCCCTCTGATTTTCTACTTTCCCCGGTACACTGCATGAATTCTCTGAGGACATAAAACCCAGGGGGAATTGGGACTACCAACAGCAGCAGCAATCCTGGTCCATGGGAATTGGATTTTATAGAATTGCTGCGGTACTGAACCCAAGAAAATGAACAGTTTTCTAATTACTCTCTCTGTACAAATGCAAGCTGGGGAATTTTGGTTGGCATCCTCATAGACAAGGAACATTAGCAGTGCACACACTTTTGTTTTATTCATAACTCTAGTTACCACACCTAGAACAGTGTGCATAAGAGATGTTTACAACTTTTAAGTTTTTAAAGATCACTTTGTTTAGTTTATTTTTATTTATTTGGAAGGCAGAGTCAGAGAAGAGCAGGTCTCTTCCATCTGCTGGTTCACTCCAGAAATGCTCCTAGCAGCTAGGGCTGGGCCTGGAAAAGCCAGCAGGCAGGAGTGAGGACCTCCATCCTGGTCTCTCTCATGGGTGGCAAGGGACCCGAGCGCTTGAGTCACATTCTGCTGCCTCCAAGGATGCATTAGCTGGAAGCTGGATCTGAAGAGTGGCTGGGTCCCCAACGGGCACTCTGACATGGGATGCAGGAGCCCAAGCTGCAGCTTAACCTGCTGTGCCAAAATGCTTGTCCCACAGCTGTTTTCCTGAATAATCAAAATTCACTTGGAGAAAGGAGAATTAGCAACAGAAGGGACTGGAAAATGAGAACAGGTTTACTAAAGATATCATAAGCAAATATTTAAGCTATCTTCTACCACTTCTTTTTATTGTATTTTTAATTCAAGGACCAGAGTCATTGTTTTAAGTATTTTTCCTTAGAAAGACACTAGCCGTGTTGAAAGAGCTGGCAGATCTTATAAAAACATTTGCCTGCAGTATCTAAATGGTCATTCTTCTTTACATTATTCATTCCACTCTTTAAAAGTTGTCAAGAGGACACATTTTCCGAATTAGGTTTAATTGAGTAATGGCAATTAGTCATATGTTCATGCTGGTGAGATATTAAATGTACAAGGGAAAGAGCAAGGCATTAATTCTTTTCATTCCATTCTGATTTTAAAATGGTCTGTAAAATTCATCTGCAAATGTTGAAGCTAGCACATCAAAGGAGAATGCTTGAAAAGCTCCTTAAGGCGCTGTGTCTGCTGCTTCTCTTATCAGAACCGGAATTCCAATGAGGACACAGCAAGAGAGGGATCCTTTCTACTTATGCCCCCACATCTCTGTGAACATGTGAGTTCCAGTCTGGGCCACATACAGCCCATTCAGCATCACCAGGGGCTGCTCTGCCAAGCCTCTCCCTCCTTCTGCCCTGCCAGAGTTCATGGGTGCATCATACAGAAGGATGAGGACATCCAAACCAGTTTGTGTCGGGGTGGGCATTGTTGTGCAGTGGATTAGGCTGCTGCCTGCAACACTGGCATCCCCTATTGGAACGCTGGTCTGAGTTCCAGTCCAGCTCCCTGCTCGTGGGCCTGGGAAGGCAACGGCAGATGACCCAAGCACTTGGACTCCTGCACCTACGTGAGAAACCTGGGTGGACTTCCAGGCTCCTGGCTTCAGTGTGACCCAGCTCTGACAGTCACAGCCATGTGGGGAGTGAACCAGTGGATGGAAGATCTCTCACTCTCTCTGTTTTCCTCTCTCTCTCTTTGTCACTCTGTGTTTCAAATAAATAAAATAAACCTTTTTAAAAAAAACCAATCTGTTTTTCTTCCTATGAGCAGTTGTGTTAAAAAGGTTTGAGAGAACAGAGGGGGAAAGTGATGGATAATCCAATGAAGAGCTGTGCCTCAGAAATCCCTACATGCCTTTATATCTGCTTGGGTGATTGCCATAAAGGAGAGCTGGGATCCTCATGCCCCGCCTCTCCCCCCAGGAAAACTCACCTGTGCTCCTGGGCTGTGCTGAGAACAGCTCTGCCCAGGCCTGGGAGCGGCTGGTGAAAGGATTGGCCCTTGAGGAGCCCCATTCTCCTCCTACAGAGTCTCTGAGACCTATGGGGAGGAAATGAGGGCAGGTGAGCATGACCTATCATTTTGAGAAAGAAACTGTCAGGGTGACAGCTCTCAGGAGACAAGATTTCTGTCTAACCAGTGAGGACCAGGACAGAGAGCCTCACACTCTGAACTTGGACCAGTTACAAAAAGACTCTTTGAGCTTGAAGACCACAAGGAGGTACAATGTCAACACTTTGGATTATATTTTCAGTTTTTTAAAGTTCTACTTATTGACTTTTATTGTTTGAAAGTCAGAGACGGAGAGAGAGAGATCTTTTTTAAAATTTGTGAATTATTTATGTATTTGAAAGGCAGAGTTACAGAGGGAGAGGAAGAGATAGAGAGAGATCTTCCATCTGCTAGTTCACTCCTCAAATGGCCACAAGCCAGGAGCCTGGAGCTTCATCCAGGACTCTTGTGTGGATAGAGGGGTCTAAGCACTTGGGCCATCTTCTGCTGCTTTTCCCAGGCTGTTAGCAGGGAGCTAGATCGGAAGTAGAGCAGGCGAGACTTGAACTAGTGCCCATAAGGGATGCCAGCACTGCAGGTGGCAGCTTTACCCACCACGCCATACCACCGGCCCCAAGAGAGATCTCTTCCAGCTTGCTCGCTCTCTGAATGCTCCAATGGCTGGGGCTGGGCCAGGCTGAAGCCAGGAGTTAGCAACTAAATCCGAGTCTCCCACATGGGTAGCAGGGACCAAGGACTTGAGCCATCACTGGTGCCTGCCAGGGTACACCTTAGCAGGAAGCTGGAATTGGAAGGGGGGCTGGGAATTGAACTTAGGCACTTTGATATGGACGTGGGCTTCCCAAGCAGCACTGTAACCACTGCACTAGATGTCCACTCCTGTCATTTCATTTTTATTCAAGTTTGCTCATATTCGGAGCCTTTAAAATATTTTTAAGGCTCTGAGACTGTGACTCTGGTACTGTAGTTTTGAGTAGAAGAATAAAAGCAGGGAAATAAATCTGAGACTTCATACTTTTTATAGAGGATAACTTGTTGGCTTCAGAGTTTAAACAAAGCACCTAAACAGAGGATATACAGTTCAAATAATGACCTTATTTTCTACTACATCTAGGAGAATCCTTACCACTTGACCTCATATAAATTTGCTTTATCTTCTGTCTGTATTCTCCCTATAGAACCCACCATGGCACAGTCAGTAACTATTTGTTGAAAGAATGAATGAACGTGTAATTATCCATGTGAGCCCAGATTAACTAGATCAAGCGCAGAGAATCGGTGGTAGAGAAGGAGGGAAATCCAGATCTCCTCTGACTGGGTCCTCGCCAGCCCGTCCTGCCCACCTCAGCAATACCATGTGATGTGAGCTAGCTTTTCTCTTTGCCAACAAATGGAGACGGGGTCACCAAGTAGCCCAGGAGTCCGGAGCCCCCATACATCCCTTTCTGCACTAAAGAGCTGTGCTTTGCTGCGCCGTCCATCACTCGCTGATCCCCTTCTTTCTAGACGAGCCAGCTGAAGGCACACCATCCATTTCCTGCAGACTTGAACTCCTTACCAGGGTTGCCATTTACTTCTTAGCCACCAGGAGAGTTGAAGGGGGCTCACAGGCAGATCCTGTGGGTTCACAGGGTGTGGGGGTGGTAACAAGATCAGATGGGAACCCACAGAAAGTGCTGCCTTCTTAAGTATTTTAAAAATTATTTTTACAAAGATGTACTTATTTGTTTGATAGAGTTGTGACCGGGCTACCTACCTTGAACAGCAAAACAGAAACAAGTGAGCTGCTGACGATAACAGGCTCACAAGGTACCAGGGACAAGCAGTGGTCTCACGTGAGCGCTCAGGAAGGTTGACTGGGCCCGTGGGGGGAAATCCCAGCTTGGGTGCAGCGCTGACTCACACATGCATACATTACATGGGTTTCAGGAGCCCTCGGAGTAAACTGTGTCCTGTGAACGGCTACAGTTGAACGCAGGAAAGCCTGGCCACTGCATCGTTGCCCTGGAGACAGGGCACGAATCCTGTTCTCCAACATCACTGTCACTTTAAAGGAATTATTTAGTTAAGTGCTCTTAATTCAGAAAGACCCCCCAAAAAATTATACCCAATAATCTACTGGATCTTAAGGAAGGAAGAAAGGAGAGAGGGAGGAAAAGAAAAGAAAAAAGAAGAGAGTGTCCTGTCTGCTGATTGCCATGGGGTAAATTTTCCCATAATGGCTGATTTCAAGCTACTAATGATGAAACAACAAGCTCACAAAATTCCTGAATATTGGGTTTAATAATCAACTCTTAAAAGCTGCTAAGAGCTGACTTCTGCATATATCTGGTATGACACAGAAGGCTTTATTGCTTTTTTTTAAGACTTATTTATTTGAAAGGCAGATTACAGAGACAGAGAGAGAGGGAAAGAGAGATCTTGCATCCACTACATGCCCCAGATGGCTGCAATAGCCATGGCTGGCTCAGGCTGAAGCTAATGTCTCCTATGTGCGTGGCAGGGGCTTGAGTACTTGGGCCATCGTCTGCTGCTTTCCCAGGTGCATTAGCAGCGAGATGGATGGGAAGTGGAGCAGCTGGGACTCCAAGCAGTGTTCATACAGGATGCAGGCTTTGCAGGTGGCAGCATGACCTGCTGCACCACAACCTGCGTACCCCTATCCGGAGGGTGTCTGATGGGCCTTGGCACGGGGGAAGCGGTGCTGGGGCAACACTCCCAACCAAGGCGATTTCATGGTGGCTCTCAGGGGCTAGAGATTCAAGGGAGGAGAGATTCTTTGTGCCTTTCCATTTGTTTTCTCTTTCTTTCTCCCCCAAAAATCATTTGTGCAGTGAAAATTGGCATAGGTTCCTAGAGCGAGCTACCTAGACCCGGGAGAGCACTGCCCTGGTTTATAGCTTTTCTTGCATCCAAAAGCTCACTTGGCTTTGTCATGGGTAGCTGAGAAAACTCCCCCAGTGGCTTCACTCTAACTGTGAAATAGAATGCTGGTTGGCCTCACCTCCTGCTCTTGGTTATTTCCCTACATTCTTCCAGAATCCCTGTTTTTCTCATCTGGCTTAGGAGCGTAAGTGTTTTCAAATGCAGTTAGTGTAGGGCCCAGGAGCAATGCATCTAAAGTTCATTTTGAGGGTCTTGAGCTTCTTTTAAAATTTTTTCTTCATGTTTTTGAAAAGCAGAAAGATACAGAGAGAAGCAGAGGGAGAGAGAGAGAGATCTCCCATCTACCGATTCACTCCTTAAGTGCTCATAACAGCCAGGACTGGGCCAGGCCAAAGCCAGGAGCCTGAAATTCAATCCCAGTCTCCCCTGTGGGCAGCAGAGACCCAAGTACACTTGGATCACCATGTGCTGCCTTCCAGGGTGTGCACTAGCAGGAAGTTGGAGCGGAAGCAAAGGAGCTGGCACTCCAACCAGGCACTGTGATATGGGATGCAGCATTTCAAGTGGCGTCCCCACTGTTAGGCCAAATGCCTGTGTCTGGAGCTTCTTCAACCTAACGTAGGAGGAGCCCAGTGCTTGTGGCCCTGTATCTCACTGATGGGTGGCTTTGGCTTCGACCTCACTGTGAAGTCTGCTGAAGCACGCAAGCTGCCATGGGCGTCTCCTAGGAGGTCTGTGAGCAAGGTCTCGAGTATGGGTCAGGGAAAAAGGCAGCTCCTTCCAGGGCTGAGGCCAGGCCTGGCTTATTCACGGCAGGGAGTGATTCTCTGCTATGATGGGGCTTTGCTCCCTCCTAACCTGTCTTTTTATTATCAGGGCCTAAATCAGCAGTAAGTGCAAGTGGCTTCTCTTCAAAGCCTTTCCGGGATCATTTCATGCCAGAAGAATAGAGGCATTGGAGATAATTTCCTTCCTTCAGTCTTGATGTCATTCACTATGATGTCTCTGGCCCAAGTTCAGTTTCAGTGCACCAAAGGTGGTGTTTATGGTCATCTGCTTGTTGCTGGGTTCCATCCCTGGAGCCATTCTCACTGGAGCCAATTAGAGTTTCCCCCAATCCTCCATGCCACCTTCCCACCCTACAGCAAGCCCAGACCTCCAAAAACTTCAGCTTCCTATGTTTAATGTCAACCGGCCAGTGTCTGCCTTGTCCTCCTTGGGGAACTGACAGCTTTTTTTTTTTTTTTTTTTTTGCTCTCCTGGTCTGTAGACCATTAGCAATTGAAAGGTATTTTACCCTTCACCATTAATAACAGTTTTGGGAAAGATTTAATAAGCAACAGGTCATTTCCTGTTTTTCATGCATCCATGTGAAAACCACCTTTATACCTCTCGTGACAGTCGTGCTAGGGTAACCTGCTGCCTGGAAACTCTTCAGCTTTCAATAACATTTACTCACTGACTGCTCAGATCTGACTTGAGCACGTGTTTTGGAACTTGTTCAGCTGCCCCCGAGAATCAGAATTGGACTACAACAGACGGGAGAACAGGAAAGTATTTGTTTTGAAAGACTATAATTTTTTATTGACTTATTTTTAATTTATTTGAAAAGGGGAGGGGGGGGGAAAGATCTTCCATCTGATGGTTTCCTCTCCAAATGCCCTCAACAGCTTGGGTTGAGCCGAACAAAACCCTAGAGCCCAGAACTTCACCCAAGTCTCCCACATGGGTGGCAGGAGCCCAATTACGTGAGCCATCAGCTGCTGAAGCTGGAATGGAGACTGGGCTGGGACTTGAAGGCAGGCGTTCTGATATAGGATGTGGGCATCCTGTGTGGTCACCTGACCTCTGTGCCAAATGCCTGCCTGTGAAAACGTCTAGTTTTGATAGAAATATCTAACTGGTTGACAGTCTCCATCTACCAGTATTAACATTTCCAAAGTCTAGGAAAATGTGATTCAATTTTCTGCTGAAGGCGTTAGAAGAGAACTGTTGTTATGGTCCTTTATTAACTTAATTTTTGGCTTGGATACTATATTTTATGCTAAGGTCCAACACTAGCTACCCCACTTAAACCTACGGTGGATTCCAAAGGGTTGTTTTTAAAAGATTTCCTTTAAAGTGGCAGGATGCATTTGCTTAGTGAAGTGCATTGGTAGATTTGAAAGAATAAGGGCAAAAACAAAACTGATGGGTATACTTGTCTTTCTGGAAGGCACTATGTTTCCAGTCAGTCACTTGGTGGGGTTTTTTAAAATAATATTGAGTGTCAATCTGTGCTCTGATAGTGTTGGAAGGAATAATAAACTAGAGTCTCAGAAATCTGTTTATCTTGGCTTCATAACAGGAAGATGAGAGCACTAGAGCTAAGTAAGTGTTTACTGGATAAAATAACACCTGTGTTAAACCAGGTGATTACAGAAGGAGCAAAAAAAAAGGGGGGGGGGATCAATACCCCTGACTTCTAATTGGTTTAGCCCAGAGTACTGAGTTGGTGGACACTTTCCACAACGAGTAACAACTCCAATTCGCTTGTATCAACGTATAAATCAGTTCTGAAAGCAAGCTTTGCCAAAGGTACTTGACACTGTGACATTCGAATGAATTTTCTGGAATAAAAAGTGAGCATTGAGGATTATGCATAGGGAATATGGGAATAGAGACCTCATTGCTAAGCTGTCTCTGCCGTTCTTTAGCTGTGTGGTTTGGGGCAAATTGCTTCTCTCTCTGCCTTGGATTGCTGTTCTGCAGGCGGAGAGTGCCAGGGCCTGTCTTATCAGTTGAAGTAAGGCAGGCAAGAACTAGGACTTTTATGTGTGTGTAAAGACGTGACCTACCTTAGCCATGAAGGGACATGTAAGAGATAAAACGAGCAAGACTCATTTTAGAAGGAAAAGTTGCTTGGAAGTTTTAAACGTTGGGCTCTACTTGGTGAATGGTTTTTTCCCCACTAGAAACCTTTTATGTAAGGAATAAAACTCCATACATTTCACAGGTTCAACTTGAGGAACAGTGATTCTTCCCACTGTACCCGCCTTCCCGCCCTCACTCCCACACTCCTTCCTCCTCCCTCTCCTATTCCCATTCTTATTTTTACCAAGATCTAGTTTCAATTGACTTTATACACATACAATTAATTCTATACTAAGAGTTTAACAAATAGTATTAAAAAAAAAACTATTACTCAACAGTCGAGACAAGGGCTATTCAAAGTCATTGCATCTTGAAGTGTCAGTTTCACTGGTGAATACTTAAAACCTGATTTGGTCAGGAAAATATTGGCCAAGGATGAATCAACTCTAAATAATCAATCTTACCTGGTGGCAAAAGGACAGCTGCTCTACTTAAGGGGATATAGTGAGCGGCATATGACTTCATAATAACTAACAAAAATATTTCCAAAAATAATTGAACGCTTGGGGCTGGCACTGTGTGGTGTAACAGGTTAACCTGTGGTGCTGTCATCCCAAATGGGTGCCAGTTTGTGTCCTGGCTGCTCAATTTCCAATCCAGCTCCCTGCGAATGTGCCTGGGAGAGCAGCAGAAGATGGCCCAAGTGCTTGGGCCCCTGCACTTACGTGAGAGACCTGGAGGAAGCTCCTGGCTCTTGGCTTTGAATTGACCCGGTTCCTGTCATTGCTGTCATTTGGGGAGTGAACCAGTGGATGGAAGATCTCTGTCTCTCTGTCTCTCCCTCTCTCTCACTCTGTAACTCTGCCTTTAAATAAATAAATAAATAAATCTTTTAAAAAATTGAATGGAAAAGCTCAACATCAAAAAATCCTTCCTGTGTATATAAATAAGTGCAGGCTATAGGGGAGGGTGACATTATTCCTACTTGTATTAAAAAAACTGTTTAGTTTTTTGTTGCCCTAGTCTCATAGTTATCTTACTGGAAAGGTGTTCCAGTGTCCTAATGGTCTTTCAGGGCCGGAACCTTGGCTATGATGGTAACTTTTTGGATAATTCATAAATACTGCAATTTTCTCTTCTCTAGAAGAATTGCATTTCTCCACCCCCTATCAAGCTAGGAAAGTCAGGCATGGCTTCTTCAAATGCAACGGGAGGAGAAGCAATTAGACTCACCTCTCATTTCCTCCACGCGGTCTCCCAGGAAGCACACTCGGAAAGGGAATCTCCGTCAGCCAGTTCTGCCAGATGGTGTGGGACTTGAGCATGAACGAGAAAATCAGAGTGTTACTGCCCGGGGAACCTGGGGCTTGTTCACAAAAGCAGAGGCTGGCCTTGTGGTGACTAACCTAGGCGGCCGTAGGGCCAGCTATCTATTTGTGGAGTCAGAAGTAGCCAGGTGGCACAACTCAACAGCTTCGAAGCCTGATGCAGAAAACACCCCCCGCCCAACAAAACCCAACCCAGCAGGAACCCCTCAGAGGCTGTGTCCTGAGAGGTCACTGGTTGGTAGCAGGATCAGCCATCGTCCTGGCTCTGGCGCAGCCTGGGGGGGATCCACGCGCGTTCTCTGCTGTAATCTATGATCCAGACACGGCCATGGTCAGAATGGGCTCTTTCAGGACCCCATCTCCCTCCCTTGCCAACTCCCTCTTTGCCTCTCTACTTCCTTCCAAACAACATTAAACGATTAAGTGCCTACTGTGTGCCAGGCCCTGGGCAGTTTCTAGAAGTGCAAGCCAACATTCTGTGATCCGGGGGGACCGGAGGAGCTTCTGTGGAGTTGACGGCCGTCTAACCTCTCTGAAGAAATGATCTGAATTAGCGGTGGATGGTCGGGGCAGCACAAGGCTCTAACAAAGCGCCAAGCATTCGGACTCTGCTCGTTATAGGAAGTAGTAAAGTTATACTTGAGATCAGTACAAAATAACAACAGGCTGGCTCAGAAATGACCGTCATCGTAAGAAGTTCAGCCTTGAACTCCATACAGGTCTTTGGTCACAATTAATCCAACAACACACAAATATCTTAGTAAAGCTAGCTGAAGTTCACAGTAGTCTTCCAAAATGTTGTTAAGTCTTAACTTCGGGAAGCTCATGAGTAGGTAGAGACCGTTATTTTGGAATGAAATGAAAATACTTTCTAAATATGTCGAGTATTTGAGGAACGCGTGGGAGATGCCAGTTCCATTCTGTTCGGCCAGGATGCAGCTCTTTCCAATTCACATGACCTTCTCACTGTTGGAGCGATCAATCACAGCTGCAAACAACAGCAGATGGAAGTCATCACAGAACAAAGAGACATAAACACTGTCAAGTGACTTGGGTTGTAGCCAGGACCTGATAAGGCTAGAAAACATTTTCTCAAAGATTGTTCTTTTAAAAGCCATAAAGTGTGACTGATTACAGGAACTGATCACTTTAATTTTAATTAAGTTTTGTTAGTCCCAAGTGGAATCACAATGAACGTGAAGAACAAATCCGCGATGTGTCTTTTTAGTTCAGTTATTTTTTATTCAGCAAAGTGAACATTTTTTAAAAAACATAAAATCATTCACTAAACAAACCAAACATGCCACAAAGCAAATCAAACACAGCTAAGCCTTCCTATCAGCAGATATAGGAATATATTTAATTTAAAAAGTTTACTTGAGAGCCAGAGAGACAATGTAGAGAGGGACAGATACATCGAGAGGGACTGAGAGAGGGAAAGAGAGAGAGGGAAAAACAGAAAGAGAAGGGGGAAGAGTGAGAGCAAGCTCCCATTTGCGGGCTCTCTCTCCAAATGCCTGCATTGATACGGCAATGAACACAATCCAGGTGTCTCACGGGGGCGGCAGGAACCCAATTACTTATGCCATCACTGGTGCCTCCCAGGGTCTGCATTAGCAGAGAGCTGGAGTCAGAAGCCAGAGGTGGGAACTGAACCCAGGTACCCTGTTGTGGGACATGGGTGTGTTACCTGCTAATCTTAACACTGCTCCCATATTCTGTTACTCCTGGCAGCGAGGGGTCACAGGAACTCACAGACTTACAACACATGCACACTCAGAGATCCTAAGTGCCTATTTAGACAGTATCTTTATTTGGAAATAAAGAGTTCTGAGTTAGAAAACTGTGAGTGGCTTGAAGAACACAGCTTACTAAATTAGTCTCTGTGCTTACAAACTAGAATAATCTCATCCTTCGGGAGTTGGGAAAAAATATATATCTCTCTATATATATACATCTATCTATATACACTCTGCACTTCAGTTGGTTGCCCGGGCTGGTTTCCATCATTGGTGAGACTGTCAGGGTGCTCACTCTCTCCAGCGCGTGTGCCGTGCCCCCGGTGACTCGGAATAGCAGGAAGCACTCGGTTTGTCCGGAGCGGCTCTCCAGATAGAACTGGGGAGAAAGAACGGAAAGTGAAACTCTCAAGGTCTGTCTCTCGCAGAGCCTCAGGAGGTGCCAAGTCCCCGGCGCTATTTCTAACCTAAAGTGCTTGTCTTGGTGACAGCGGGGCTCTGGAGGAAACCTGTGGAGACAGATCTGCTCAGGCTCATCACATGCAGACAGGAATCTCAAGGACCTACAAGCACAAGATCGCATCAAGTTGGATCGCAAGGCGGCTGGGCTGTGCAAGCCTGGCAGAGTAGCTAGGGATGGGTCAAGTCAGCACAAGTCTCTACACAAGCCCCAAGACATTTGTTCCGGCCTTTGATGCAAAAGGAAAAGCGCTGTTTGGTCTCGGATTGCTGCTAAGTAGGGCTGTGTTGATCAAAGATCCTTATCTTCCCTTCTCTCCCAGAAGGCAACGTCAGCAGGAAAAGCAGAGCTCCCAGGCTGTGCCAGAGAAAAGCGTCCTTGGCTTCCCCAAGCCTCACCCAGATGCGAGACCGAGTGACTCTGTCCTTAACCACATGCCTTTGTGGCTACAGTTCTGCTTAAGCACAGACTCAGGCTTGAATCTGATTCACTGATAAAAAGGGATGCCATCCCAAACTGTCACTTCACACAAGTCAGCGAGGGCAGAGGGACTTTTCCGTCCAGGAAGAGGTGTAGGTTTCTGGGACTATTTTTGGACAAATCATCCCACTGTAGTTTTCTATATGCAAAAAGACTCCACAGTTCCAGAATTTTCTCTTGGTACCCTTCCAACTCTAAGCTGGGAGAGAACAGATATATAGGCCATGTACCCTGCCCAAATAGCATGCAGTGTTTTATGTGTGTGTTCTCATGGAATTCTCCCAATCTTATTGGGCTGGCACTACCGTAATAGAGAAAGTGAAGGAAATAACACACAAACAGAAAGGTGAAGGAGCTCGTCAGAAATAGTTAGGTCAGCTCCCAGATCAGCTAGGTGGGTGGAAGAGGAAGAAAAAGGAGGCAAGAAATGACAATCTGACTTGTTTTATGAGGCAGCTGATTCAGAATCCTATACTTTTTCCCTGGCTCTGCTACTTACTAGCCAAGTAAGGTTGTAGAAGTCATGTAACCTTTTCAGAACTCAGTTTTCCCATCTGTACAATGGGAATAATAGCAATAGTCATAGACCTTGCCTCAATGAGAATATAGGACTTTAGAATCTCAGGGTATTGGGCCCAAGAATACTTGTAACAAGCACTCCAGGTAATACTTGGGGCCATTCAATTTGAAGATCACTGGCCCAACAGAATATATGAATATTATATTATGAGAGGTTTTTTGTATAAAATATTATTACGTAAATCAATAATATCAAAAGTACTCCTGAGGAACAGCATCTCCTCCCTGCTCAGGAACGCCTGCACATGAGCACAGAGAAAGTGCACATTTCTGACTGTCCCGCAGAGCAAGGAAAGCAGGCGAGAGGCCAGAATTAGGAGAACTGTTCTTTTCATTTTTATAAAATTTTAGGGGCTTCCGCTGTGGCATAGCCAGCATCCCATATGGGCACTGGTTCGAGTCCCAGCCGCTCTACTTCCGATCCAGTTCTGCTATGGCCTGGGAAAGCAGAAGATGGCCCAAGTCCTTGGACCCCTGCACCCATGTGGGAGACCCAGAAGAAGCTCCTGGCTCCTGGCTTCGGATCTGCACAGCTCTGGCTGTTGTGATCATATGGGGAGTGAACCAGAGGATGGAAGATTCTCTCTCTCTCTGCTTCTGCCACTCTGTAACTCTGCCTTTCAAATAAAAATATTTAAAAAATAATGAAAATAATAAAATTAATTTATTTGAGAGGCAGGCTGAGACGTCTCATCCAAATGACTGCAATAGCGGGGGCTCCAAAGCCAGGAGCTGGAAACTCAATAAAGGTCTCCCATGTGGGTGGCAGAAAGCCAACTAGTTGTGCCATTACTGCGGGAAGCTGGAGTCCGAAGCCAGAGCTGGGAATTGAAAGCAGGATCTCTGATGTGGGATGCAGGTGTCTTAACCTGTAGGCTAAAAAAACTTGCTCCTGAGGGAAGAATCTTTAAGCCACCTTCTTAAAGTTATTAAATAATACATAGAGAAATAAACCGTTATTTTTTAATAGTGCAAACACAAAAATTTCTGACCAGAGTATTCTTTTTTTTTTTTTAAATACGCATTACCAAATTGTATAACAATTTAAAGGTTGTTTCTATTTTCCCATAATTTCCAAGTTTTGGTGCCTTACGATCTCTTGAAAAGTGAAAGTAATATGAAATAGCATTTAGTTGTGTCTAGGGGTATTAACGTTGGTGAAGAAAGCTGAAGCCGACTCGTAACACTTACATTTTTGGTCTGGTAGAGGAGCCAGGTTGTTCCGAGTGAAGGGAAGCTCCCTGATTTTGGGTCGGTTTGGGGAGAGATGCTGAAAGTTTTGTCCTGGAAGAGGACATGTTTTCATCATTTATTTGAGACTCAAACAAGAGCAAACCATAAAATGCAATGGATAACAGAATCATACAGATTGTTAGGACTAAATTTAAGGTGTTAACAATAGCAACAATTTTTACTGCTATAAATGAAAAGGACAAGGTACCAGAAATCACTTGTGAACAAACCAGTTTCAATAATTTTATTGTTTGTCATTCATGTCATAAAAGTTGGAGAGATAAAATATACATATGCACCAAATCTGATGAATGAATGGACCGTGAATAGAATCTCTCTGTCTAGAGCAGTGTTTCTGAATCCTAAATGCCAGAAGAATTATCTGAACTTTCAGGTAATTGCTTCTGCCCTGGGCACACCCTGCTCAATGGATCAGAATCCCTAGGGGGCAAGGTGAAGTGCACAGTTGTATCCGCTCCCAGGTTGTTCACACGCGCAGTCAGGATAGACGCTGACTGCCCAACCTCAGGTGAAATCCTCGGGGGAAAACCATTCTGTATGCACTGTAAGCAGTGGTGTCCTACAGCTGGGCCTGCTCTTGAGAGCTGAAGATCACATTGAGGGAATGTCGTGCATTGGTGGGCATCACCCTGGTGTTTCAAAATTGCCTACAGTGGAAGCATTTATACCATAGAAATCAGCAAGCACTAATTTTTCTCAAGCATTCATCAACACACTACCGATTACAGGAGATGCATGTTTCAGATCTCTGGAGATAGGAGGGAGGACAGGAAGGTAATTGAAGTCCATTCCACAGGTTGGCTGAATGACATAATGAGTAGGAGTTTGGGTTCAAGGGCGAGAAGGATTAATCTTGCTTCCTGCTTCCCCCTTTTTTTAGTTGTATGACCTTGGGCAGATGATAGCACCTCTCTAAGCCTCAATGCCTTCCTATATAAAAAGGTGAAGATAATTCTGTCTTTTCTAGTTATGAAGAAGGTTAAGTTGGAGGATGAGTGGAAAGCATTTAACTTATAGGATGAAGCACTCAACAAACATTCGCAAAAAAGAGACTTTAATATTTTGCCTGATGGTCTCCTGAGAAGGTGTTCAAGTCACTACAGCAATTCTCATGGATTTTAAGAGACTTCGCTTTGGACAATGCAGTCCTTAGCGCAATGGGTTGGGGGAGGCAAAAATCAATGAGCCAGTCAACCAAAGCACTTGCCAAGATCCACCTGGTTTCTATTTAGGTAAATCGAGGGCAGCCACGTAGGCAGTGGTGTGTGATGGAGCTTTAGTTACGTTCGCAGCCTCCCTTGTGGATCTTTCACTATGTATTTTAACTTCAGGAGCCACTGTTTATAATGAAAGCATTTCTGGATAGAATTATACGAGAACTCACAAGAACACTGGAGCAGAAATCCAGGAGATGAGATAATGGTAATTGTAGATAATGTTTATTGAGCACTTACAATAGTTAGGGCCTGGGCCAAATGCTGCAGGCATATTCTCATTCAACCCTGAACACCCCCTTCCTGTGTGAGACAGATCCTCCTATCTTCCCCGTTTTATAAATAAGGGTCCTGTGGCTCGGAGGAGTTCTTCAATGTGTTCAATGTCACATGTTGGAAATTTCCTGAGCCTACACTCCAACCCGTGCTATAGTGTCTGACCCGCACTATCGTGCTTCCCTAGCAAGCAATACTGTTAGATGGGAGAAGCGGGGGAAGTGACTTCAGAGATGGCATGAAGGTTCAAGTTCATTCCACAGTGGCATTTCCCTTGGTTTGTGAGGGACAGGGCGGAGCTGTGCACAGCCCAAAGCTCTTATTTTTGCTGCAGGTACCAACAGGGAGCCTCCAGCCCACAATGACAGGGTTGGGGACCACTGTCCTAAAATAAAAAAGCAGGAAAGATTTAAATTTACATGAATTAACCAGCATTCAACAAAAGTTAACACCAGTAATAAATAGCGATCTTTGGCAATCATCTATTGAGCACCTGCTGTATTCCAGACTCTAGGGCTCACAGAGAGATGGCAAGGGCTTACAGTGTATGTGGGATGAGAGGTAAACTTGCAATGTTAAACTCATGAGTAGTGACGTGGGAGTAGGTGAGGCCATTGAAGAGGACGCAGCATCCCCAGATGTAGAGGTGTTCTCGAATCACATTGACCTTGCTTACAAGTTGGCTCAGCTGATTCCTTGCTAGCTTGGTGAACTTAAGTTTCCATTTCTTCATCTGCAAAATGGGAATAAAAAGTCCTCTCCTGCATTGTTGTGGAAAGGGAATTGTACACCAGGTGAGTTACTGAGAAAGACTGAGGGGAATTTCAAGCTAGTTCTTAAAAGATTACAGGAATCGTTCTTGCACGCACGTAGCACAGAGAAGCTAAAACAAAACATGGGCAAAGAAGAAGTCAGACAGTGAGAAGGGATGAAGTTTTCAAGGAACTGAAAGAAATTCAAGGAATGGTGAGGGGGTGGGGTTGGGCTTTTGAGAAGGAAGACACAGTAGCTGAGAATGGGAAGTGAGGCCAGATCCAGGCCTAAGGGCTTTGTGTTCCTAGTTAAGGAATTTGTCTTTTGAAAGATGCAAAGCCCCTGCTGGCTGTGAGAGAGGAGTCACAGGACAGGACCTTGCAGCCTGTCTGGATCCAGTGGAGTCGATGGGGTGCAGGGCCCTGACAAGGGAGGTCCCTCCACAGGCTCATTCACAGCCAAACCATTCAACTGCGGTGCATCCACCACTGAATTTTTGGGCTGGGATTTTTCTTTTTAAATGTTAATTATTTTAAAGACAGAGTTGCCCAGAGAGAGATCAGGAGAGACAGAGATCTTCCATCTGCCTGATCTTCCATCAGCCCAAATGGCTGTGATGGCTGGGGCTGAGCCAGGCTAAAACCAAGAGCCTAGAACTCCATCCAGGTCTACCACGTGGTTGGCAGGGGCCCAAGCACTTGGGCCATCTTCCATTGCTTTCCCAGGCACTTACAGGGAGCTGGGTCAGAAGTGGAGCAGCTGGAAGAAGAATAGGTGCTCATTTGGGGCACAGGTGTTGCAGGCAGAGCTTAACCTTCTGTGTCACAACTCCAGCCCGAGAGCTGAGATGTTGAACTGAGACATCTGCACACACCTATCTGAAGAGCAATTTCTGGAATTGGAAATGGGTGAACTGCAATTTCTGGAATTAAATTCACTATCTTTATTTTTTTAAACAGGTCAGGAGTTTTCTCCCTTGCTTGCAGAGACTGCCTGATCCCTTCCTTGTAGACTCTTGCTGCAGGAATCACAACTTTTTGCGAAGCAGATGCAATTAACACCCTCCTTGCAGCTGATGTCAGGGAGACAGCCACCATCTTGTAGATCCTCGGAGCACCCATTCAAGGTGACTTGACTTTCTTGTCTCTGGACTGCGATCCCAGTAAGTCCCAAAAACCTGTTGCTCTTCCTCATTCTCAACCAGGTTGATTTGATCTCTGAAGACAGGCCTCAGAGTGCGTTATTGCTGGGATGGCCGAGAATACTCCGAAGAAGGAAGTTCTCTCTTAAAGGGGAAAGGAAGTGAGCACTTTTTTTTTTTCTTGTGACGGCTTATAAATAACCAGGCTAGCAGAAAACACCACAAGGCTTTCTGTTCCATTTTCTCTGAAAGCTTGCTTGCAATGAATTAAGCTGATGTGCTCCAAATTCCAACTCATTAGGATAAGTGCCTCATTCCCCATCTCTCTACATCTAGCCCACTGACAGGTCTCAATAAATGTTAAGCAGTAATCATTACAGCTAAATGCTCAGGGAGTGTTGCTGATGTCAGCAGAGGATAACGGATGCCCGGAATTCAGACAGTAGTGCTGCAAGCCAATATCATTTCTACTCAACGTGGGCAGGAAAAGAGAAAATCCAAAGAGAAAGGGACTTTCCAAGTTCAGGGCAGTAGCACAGAGGTGTGATTTATAGTATCCAATTGCTTTCCTACTTTAAGCTTTCACAGGAAAGTTACAGATGCTCAGTGGAGACATCCCCTAGGTTTAACCATCTTAGACCAGCGATCTAAACCAAATAAGCGAAAGGTTTCAATTGTAGTGAAGTAGTTCCAAAACAGTATATCAAATTGGGTTAAAAATGTCACAAATAAAGGTCGTAAGGCAGAGACATGTTTTTATTTGGGGGGGGAGAATGTAATTTATAAGAAAATGGCATCGTAGATAACTGGCAATCATATTGACAAATTGGAGATTTTTAAAGAGAGAAACATGCTGTCATGGTGATGGCTTCCTATCGAGGAAATCTGGGTTCAAGTTCTGAATATTCACTGAGTACCTGTAAGACTAGGCAAATCAGTTAGCTTTTCCAGGCTCAAAGAATTGGAACTGGACAGGGCCCCATCAGACAATAGGGTCCCAGTCTCCGGAGGCACAGTGTAAGGACACTGTGGCCCACAAAGACCCTGTTTCTTGCTTTGTCTATCAGAGTTCATTTGGGGAGACAGGGAACTCTCTAGGCCACTCTTGCAGAGGGAACTCCATGCAGCAACCCGGTTTTACTGATGCTGGAAAATCTGAGAACTCAAAGAAAGTGCAAGGTGAGTGAACGATCCAGAGATGAGCCATGGCAGACAGAAGCAGCCACCCCTAGGCTGGGAGGATAATGGGAGGAGCTGGCATTGCCAAAGCCCAGACACTAATGGGAGCCAGTGCCACAGAGGAGGGGCTGTGTAGAGGGCGCTGGGAGGAGACAGAGCCTGTTGCTGATGTCATAGGAAGGACTGCTCCTTTGCCCCTTTGTCTTCTAAACTTCTGTCCCCTATTAGCCAAAAGGCACATGGCAAGGGAGCCTGGGAAGTGTAGTTCTCAGCTAGAGTGGAGCCAGAGGGAGGAGAGAGGCAGCCGATCGACACACTTACTTAAACTTTCTTTAAAGTAAAGGCCGCCTACAGATTTTCCTCTATGATACAGTGCTTAGCCTATGATCAGACAATAGGAAAAAAAATATGTGTGCACAGGAGTAAATAATACTATGTATAAGTCACTGTCCTTTCAACTCCTTTGATGTTAACAGTTATGTGCAACTCTATGAATTAGGTATTTCAACCCTTTTTTTCAAGATGAGGCTCCAAGAGATGAAGTGACTGTGAGGAAGCAGCAGAGCCAGATTTCAATTCAGATAGCACAACTTTAGAATCCCTCACTTAACTGTTGATGCCCACTATGTCGTGACAAATTATACGATAAACACTCAATCATCATTTAATGAGTGGTTGTCAGACAAAGGTGCTTCCATTCGAAAATCTATTCAATTTGTATCTAAACATGAGAATAAAGTCAATTTAAAGTCATTTTAGAAAATCTATATCCCTTAACCGTCATTATAGGCTGATGAGTCATGGGAGATTTATTCTGACATGACTCAGTTGTCTAGTATGGCTCCTACTTTAATAAGCACTCAAAAACATTAATTGAATGAAAAAATGCTTTGGCATAGGCATAGCTAATTTCTCAAGATTTTCTTGGAGAGTTTCCCTTCTTTTTTGCTGAATGGTTGGGTACTGAACAAATCCCCAAACCACATTTATAGTCTTTCCTTTTATTTCCAATAATGCAGACATTTTTGGAAGGCACCTGTGGCAGACTCTACCAGCTCTTTACTATCTACTTTCTCTTCTCCCTTGGAAACAGAAATCCAACTCTGGGTGGACAGCAATGTGCCCGCCTAAACCACTATAATTCCCAAGCTCTTTCAAGGATAGGATTAACATGTGGGACAAGGGCAGATGACTTCTTAACGGAAGCAGATTCTACTGTCTACTTCCTTTTCCCATTCCATCAGCCACTGAATGTGAAGTGACCTGGAGGACTGGAGGCGTGTGTTGGGCTGTGGCGCACACAGGTGGGAGGAGCCCATTTCCTTGGTGGTCATGGAGGTACCAAGTGTCTGGGAAGTGTCTACTTCAGGATTCTTTCCTAAGAAAGCAATGAACTTCTGTTACTTAAGCCATTGTGGTTTCTATTACAGGCAGTGGAACCCAGTCCTAACTGATACAAAAGAGACATCCCAAGATTATCCTTGGTACAGAAGAACAATGTTTTGAAATGTTCCAAAGAATTTTCTAGAAAGAAGGCATATGCTTGGCCAAGACAGGACTAACTGCGGAGAGCAAGCTGAATTGAGGCCTTGGAGACCACGACACTGTCAAAAGGTGGCAGACCCAAGTGTTGCCCTCCTTATCCTCCTGCAGGAGAAATGCAGAGACATTAGTAGCCAAATGCCCAGTGGCGCTTTCTTCAGATACCAGGAGATAGCCTCAATGTGCTTATCCGTTTTTATCCTGAGCTTCCCAGCCTGTGGTTGCCCACCAGCAGAGCCATATCCTGCCTTGAGGGCTTCAGACCACAGCGCATGTCAATGAGAGCAGACAGCATTCCAGACCTGAAAGACCGCTCTGCCTTCCGAAAGACATGTGCCTCTCCCCTACTTGTTGAAAACCGCACTGCCCTCTTGGGTCTTGCATTTTGCCTCCTTTTGATAGAAATGAAGATTGAAGAAATATATATTTCTTCTCTTTATCCTACCAACAGCAAAAACAGCAATGGAGACAGTGGTTAGGGAGATCTGATTCTGCACAGTGCGATGCCAGGAGGTGCTGTGGACTCTGTGAACCTGAGCTCTGTGGCTCCCACCTGGCGTCCAGCAGGACAGCAGCTGCTCGGATCCAGCCCATTCATGCCTCATGGGTTTTTGGGTTCGATGCTCCCAGATTTTTCAATTTCTGAAGAGCTGCTAACATTTTAGATTTTTACAAAAAATGTTGTGATTTTTAAATGCCGCCAATCCACCTACAAACAAAGGTAATGTGGTCCTGAACGTCCGCTGGGAGCTGTATTTCAGTCTCTGCGTTAGAGCAATGATTCTTAACCTTTGGCGTGCATCAGAATGACCCAAGGGCTGTTCAGGAAAAACAAACTCTTTAGTGGGACAACTTCTTATAAATGGGTGGGCGGGGAATCTACGTATTTCATGTATGTAAATGTAGATAGGGATATACTGTGTAAAACATCTCTGGAAGGATTAGAAACAGACACGAAGGATGCTGGTGGCTTTGGGTGAGGGAGGCTGGGTAGGAGGGGGACAGACTAGGCAGGGGGAGACTCACCATGTAACCCTTTTGCTTAGGGTGTTGAGACTTGAGACATCTTTCTACATAGATACAAACACCATGTTCCCATCTCCCCTCCTCCCTCCTTGGGAGATGTAGGGTAGAGATTGAATGCCTGCTTTCAAAATAGCTAATCACCGGGAAAAATCATTCCCGTGCGTGATTTCACTGCTGTTAAGAATCGATGCCCCTGGGAATACTAACATTCCTGCTGCAGGCTAGCAGATGGCCCAGGTTTTTGCTAGAAGGATAAGAAGGTACATTCTTTCACTTGATGACCGCTCTTGGGGTGGGCAAAGATAATACTTCCGGAGCTTGGAAATCTCCATGGGGGAAAGGAGGCCCCAATCCCCCCACGTGAATCTCACCTTGCCCCCTGGGCTGCTGTGCCTCAAGCTCCTAGCCTAGAATGGTAGGAATCATTTCCTGCGCAGAGCCTGCCGGGAGTGGAGGAAGGGAGACCGCTGACATTACCTGCTGTCGGACTGGGTCGATGCGGAAGATGTGGTGGCCCCGAGACCTCCTGGTGACCAGGCCGGGCTGTGAGCAGTCTGTCTAGCAGCTTATCTGAAGAAGATAGGGTCCAAACTCTGCAGGAGAACGCCTGATTAGAATCACCACCCCACGGGCCATCCTGCAACGCCTGGCAACCGGTTCTGTTATTTAGTAGGTCCTGTTCGCTTCGGCTTTTCTGAGATCGCTGGGCCACTGGCTGAGTGCCTGAGCTCAGGCCAGCGTGGGAAGTGGCCCCGTGGGAGGCAGTCAGGAAGGTATTACCCAGGGTGATGGGTGGGAGACTCTGTGTTCTGATTGGCGGCAGCCCCTTGCAGGCCAGAGGTTTCTTTTCCGGCAAGAGATATTTTGAATTCTCAGAGGTCCTCTTCTTAAAGTCGACCACAGCCACCTGATCGCCAGGCTGCCCTGGGCAGTTGGTATCCACGATGCTGTCGAAGGTGGTGATGATGTCATCGACTTCCGAGGAGTTGTCTCCCCTGTGCCGGTCCCGGCCCTGCTCCTTCGGGGGAGCTCTGTGCTCTTCTTTCTTGTTTTTGCAGAAGATTTGGTTGAGCACGCCTAGACGTCCCTCCTTCTTCTGCGGCCTGCTGTTCTGGGGGGGCAGGGGTTGAGGGGGCTCTGCTCTGTGGGAACAGAAAAGCACAAGAGGAGTACGTGAGGATGGGAAGTGGAGCCCACAGCACGGACCAAAAGAGCAGCGCCCCCCACCCCACCCCCATTCCAGCCGCTTGATGGCCGTGTCAGATCCAGCAGAGATGCTCCCGAAGCCCGGTCACATCCAAGGCGCTGGTCCCAGAATTCCCAGCATCCTTCGCTCTCCTCCTCCAGAAGTGCTTCCGTCCCATGGTCCATTCTCTGCCCAGCTAGCACATGGCTTAGATTCTTCCCGCTCCCTCGGGGATCCCCCCCCCCCCCGTTTCAAATGTGCCCCTAGATCATTTGTTTTCATCAAGGGATAAACTAGGCTGAAACTAGCTTAAAGCGTTCCCGTTCTGTCTTCCGCAGGACTGACAATGCAAGTGTGTGCTTTGAGTAGAGAGATATGGAAGACTTAGGAGGTGGGGAGAGCATGGCTAAAAGCTTTCTCTGCAAGTGACCCGGCGAATCTGGTCAGAGCACACACGAGCAGCATCCCATCTCAGCTGGGCGTTTTTCTTCTTTTGCTGTTTATGAGTTGTTTTCTTTCAGTTTTTTTAACTCAATTTCCTGTTGAAACATACTTTTTTAAGCAGTCTACTAAAGGAAATCAAGGAAAGAGGCTTTGGGGTGGGCGCTGGCAGAGAAGAGGAAGTGTGCACGCCAGAGGCTGGGTGTGGCCACGGAAGACAAGCGAGCAATGCCCAGCGGGCAGGCAAATTCTACAGGAAGGAGGCTGGCCGGGGCAGGCTGGCTCTGCTTAGGTGGAGAGTTTTCCTGAGGCCCTATTCTGTTTTTGTTCCTTGGAAAATTCTGTTATTCTCTTTTGAAGCCACAGTGGACTTAAAGCTTTCTGCGGTATGAATTAACAATGAAACCTGACCCGTGTGCAGGCCCCAAAGAGTCAGATTGCAACATGACGCTGGAGAGTGACATATAATCTGTGATTTGAAAAACATGACTGCTTATTTTGGATGCATATAATGAATGTCTTGTCTGCAGGTCGCCCAGTGCATAGATGAACCTTTATTTACATGGTGTATTTTTATCTTTTTATTCTTTGACCTTCCAACAGACTTTGAAAAATTCTTTTAAATTTACTCAGTTTTGTTTCATTTGAGAGAGAGAGAGAAAGAGAGAGAGATCGATCTTCCATCTGCGGGTTCATTCCCCAAATGCCCACAACTAGCCATGGCTGAGTAGGTTGAAGCCAGGAGCCAGGAACTCCATCTTGGTCTCCCATTTGGGTGGCAGGGACCTAAGTACTGAAACCATCAAATGTTGCCTCAAAGGGTGCACATTAGCGGGAAACTAGATCAGAAGTGTAGTAGCTAAGGTGGTAGGAGGTGTGTGTGTGTTTGGGGAGGTGTAGCATTGTGGCATAGCAGGTAAAGCTGCCACTTCCAATGCCAGCATCCTGTATGGGCACCTGTTTGCATCTCTACAGCTCCACTTTTGATCTAGCTCCCTGCTAACGCACCGGGGAAACAGCAGAGGATGGCCCAGGTACTTGGGCCCCTGCCACCCAGGTGGGAGATCCAGAGGGGTTCCAGGCTCATAGCTTCAACCTGGTCCAGCCCTGGCTGTTGTGGCCACTTGGGGAGTGAGCCAGCAGATGGAAGATCTCTGTCCCTTTCTCTGTCTCTTCCCTCTTTCTAACTCTGCCTTTCAAATAACTAATTAACCAACTAAATAACGAAATAGATCTTAAAAGAAAGGAAGGAAGGAAGGGATTGAAGTAGCCGGGATTCAAACCAGGCACCTGGCATGGGTTGCAGGGCATCTCAAGTGGTGATTTATCGTCCACGCCAGATGCCAGCCTCCCTGCCCCACAGGCTTTTAGAAATATTGACACTGCTTCTGGACTTCTGATACTACTAGGGAGAACCCCAGGGAGTCCCCATCATGCTGTCTGCTTTCCCTACAGAATGTGCCCTGTGTGGATTAACACTATCCTGACATCTTCTACAATCCATCTGTTCCTTCAGTTACAGGCTGCGATATAGGCCAGTGGGTCTCCAAGTGGGGTCCCTGAGATGCCTCCAGGGATTTCATGAGGTTAAAACTGTATTCATAATAATGCCAAGAAGTCACTTGTCTTTGTCCCTGTGCCACGTTTGCATTGATGGAGCAATGGAGGCAGTGTGTACAACCGTGGGCCCCTTAGCACACATCAGGACAACACAGGCAACAGTGCAGTTGTAGTTAAAGAAAAAAAGTCATATATGCGGCCAGTGCTGTGGTGTAGTGGGTCAGGCTGCTCTCTGATGCTGGCATCCTGATGGATGCCCGTTTGTGTCGCGGCTGCTCCACTTTCTATCCAGCTCTCTGCTCTGGCCTGGGAAAGCAGCAAAGGATGGCCCAAGTGCTTGGGCTCCTGCACCCACATGGGTGATCTGTTAGAAGCTCTGAGCTCCTGGCTTTAGCCTGAACTAGGCCTGGCTGTTGTGGCCATTTGGGGTTGATCCAACAGATGGAAGAACTGGCTCTCTGTTCCTCCCTCTTGCTGTAACTCTGCCTTTTAAATAAATAATTTTTTAAAGATTTTTTTTTTTTTTTCACTCCCCAGCTGGCCGCACCAGCGGGAGCTGTGCCAATCTGAAGCCAGGAGCCAGGAGCTTCTTCTGGGTCTCCCACATGGGTGCAGTGGCCCAAGAACTTGGACCATTTTTTTTTGACAGGCAGAGTGGACAGTGAGAGAGAGAGAGACAGAGAGAAAGGTCTTCTATTGCTGTTGATTCACCCTCCAATGGCCGCCACGGCCAGCGCACTGCGGCCAGTGCACCACGCTGATCCGATGGCAGGAGCCAGGTGCTTATCCTGGCCTCCCATGGGGTGCAGGGCCCAAGCACTTGGGCCATCCTCCACTGCACTTGCTGGCCACAGCAGAGAGCTGGCCTGGAAGAGGGGCAACGGGACAGAATCCAGTGCCCCCACTGGGACTAGAACCTGGTGTGCTGGTGCCGCAAGGCGGAGGATTAGCCTATTGAGCTGCAGCGCCAGCCCTGAACCATTTTCTACAGCTTTCCCAGACCAAAGTCCGTAGCAGAGAGCTGGATTGGAAGTGGAGCAGCCGGGACTTGAACTGCTATCCATATAGGATGCCTGCACTGCTGACTGCAGCTTTACCAGCTATGCCACAGACCTGGTCCCTAAATATTTTTTTTAAAAGGTTATTTAACTTGGTAATGTCCTTGTTAAGGCAACAAGAGTTATGAATTTGGTTAAATACATATGCATTTTTTTCCATTTTAAGCAGTTCTTCCCCATACTGAGATATGATGGCTACCCTGTGGTAAAGGCACTTGAGCAGTTGTTTGAATTGCCAGTTGAACTTGACCCTCTTGTGATGGGACATTTTTGTGACTTACAGATAGACTGATTACACAGGGTTAGATATCTGTAGACATTTTCTCAAAAATAAAGTGAAATGCGGTAGAGTAGAATGGTGGTTATGGGGGGGGGGGTGAGGGGGTGGAGATGGAGATCAAAGGGCGCAAAGGCACAGTTCTGTAAGTCCAGAGACCCAAAGTCCAACCTGAGCACTGTAGCCTGTACAACTGTGCCGAGAGAGCGGATTTCAGGGGTTCTTACCACACACAGACAGGCGTAACTCACAAAAATAAGCGCTGTCATGTTTGAGGATGTGAAATGGTCGTGAGAAGAAAACGTTTGAGAAGCACTGATTCAGGCAAAAGGAGGATGAGGAGGACAAGGCATACAGGAAAGAGCAGAGGGCGGAAAAGCAAAGAAGTCAAGTTCAGTGACTCCCGGGCTGATGGGTGAGGCCTGCTGCTGTCATCCCACTCCCCCGGTCAAGGGCATTTCACTCTGAGAGGCAATAGCGAACATATGAATTGCATAAATTATTGTTATAAATTATGATTAAAACCACTCCTATAATTCTTTATCTCTTTGTAATTTATATGAATGTATAATTATCTCCATCATAGATATGGTAACTATAGAACGATTCAATGTTGATTACAAAGTTATTGATTTTGCACATTAGCAATTTTAAAAATTTCATGCAAATTGATAGGAGCTTGAGAGGAAGATAGGAAATGACGCCTGGTGGCGCCCTCACCTGCTGTCGTGGGAGAGGAGTCTGACACAAGCCGTGTGGCCGCAGTACAGGGCATAGGCCAGGGGCGTGCTCTCGTTGATGTCCCGCAGATTGCTATCCATGCCCAGCTCCAGCAGAGACTGGACACACTCCGCCTTCCCTGCAGCCGCAGCCCAGTGCAGAGGCGTCCTGGAGAAGCGACATGGGAAAAGCATGCGTGTCCGAGGCCGGCTGTGGGACAGCTCACGCAGCCAGCCACAGCTCCTGCCAGCTCAGAGCTGGCTTGCGGCAGGACAATCTCCTAGCTATTTTTCGATACGGAAATGGTGCATGGCAGACAGGGCTCACGGTGATGGTGTATGAGGGCCCGGGCCTCTCCTCTAGTCCTAAGTATTCCTTTGCTTTCACCTGGCCTGGACTTTCTGAGAATTTCCTGGAAGAGGAAGTAGTAGGTCAAAGGGTATGGTGGGTTATTTAGGCTCTCCGAAGCGCCTGTGTGTGTTCCAGGAGGACTGACTCAATTTCTCCTCCCACCAGTTGTGTGCCTGCTGCTTCCCCAACACCGAGGACTGTCACCATCTTTAAAATATTGTCCCAGTTTGATCTGCAAAATGATGTCTTGCTGTTATTTTTCTTTTGCATTTCTTTAATACTAAGTTCGGACTTTGGCATGTTTACTTGCCATTTGAGTTTCTCCATTGAAGTGACTCATTCTGCCCTTTTCCATTTTCCTATTATGTGTTAGTGTTTTTCTCACTAACTTGAATGAGCTTTTTATATATTAAAAGGAGCAATCTTTTATGGATTCTCTTTATACAAATACTTTTTCCAATTCATTATTTGACCTAATTTTTTAGTGATTGTTTCATAAAAAGATTTTTAAAATATTCACATTTAACTTCCTCTTTACTTTTTTTCATGTTATGCTTAGAAAATCATTTTTTAAAAAAGATTTATTGATTTACTTATTTATTTGAAAGTCAGGGGCCAACACTGTGGAGTAGCAGGTTAAACTTCCACCTTTGACACTGGCATCCCATATGGGTGCTTGTTCAAGACCCACTTGCTCCACTTCTGATCCAGTTCTCTACTAATGTGCCTAGGAAAACAGCAGAAGATAACCCAAGTGCTTGGGCCCCTGCACCCATGTGGGAGACTGGAAAGAAGCTCCAGGCTCCCGGCTTTGGCCTGGCCTAGCCTGGTCTGTTGCAGCCATTTTGGGAGTGAACCAGCTAATAGTTGGTTCTTTTTCCCTTTCTCTGTCTCTCCTCTCTCTATAACTCTACTTTTCAAATCAATTTAAAACATAAAATAAATCTTTATAAAGAAAGATAATCAGAGTTACAGAGAGAGATGGAGAGACAGAGAGAGAGAGAGAGAGGTCTTCCAAATGGCCACAATGGCCTGGCTGGGCCAGGCTGAAGCCAGGAGCCAGGAATTTCTTCTGGGTCTCCCACATGGATGGCAGGGGCCCAAGCACTTGGGTCATCTTCTGCTGCTTTCCTGGGCCATTAGCAGGGAGCTGGATTAGCAGTGGGGCAGCCAGAATACAAACTGGTACCCATAGGGCTGTACCTGCTATGCCACCACACCAATCCCAGAAAGTCAGTTTTTTTAAAGACTAGAAGATAGACAAGTATTTCTGAGTAGTTAAACCTTTACTAAATTATAAAACAGTATTTTCTTAAGAAAATGATAAAGAGCCAGACACTGGGAAAAAGTACTGCAAATCCCGTGTGCAACAGAGGGCCTATAACAGTTACACATAAAGCTTGTGCTGGGGCTGTGCTTAAGCTGCCCTCTGTGATGCCGTCCTCCCTTCTGGGCACTGGTTCAAGGTCTGGCTGCTCCACTTGCAACCCAGCTCCCCGCTAATGCACCTGGGAAAGCCATCACTGCTACCTCCTGAGGCACACTCACAGGAAGCTGAGTCGGTCGTGGAGCCAGGAATTGAACCCAAGTTCTCCAGTGTGGGACATGAGAGTCCTAAGCACTCGGCCAAATACATACCCTACTATTTTTTTTCTCCAAAACTCTAAGTAGAAATGAGAATTTGCATGGTTCATTTAAGCAGTGTCTGCTAGTTTCTACCTTCTAGAAGGCAAAGGCTTGGGTTTCTCTTCGATGAAGGACTCTGTGTTTGGCAACCTGTCCCGGAGGATTTTAAGTGCTCCTGATGTATAGAACACAGTTTCATCTGAAAACGGAAGTTTGAGAAGCTGCAGTTATGCGAAGCAGAGAAAAAGCTTGCTACAGGCATCAGTTACACTTCCGTAGATATTTACCCTAAAGGAATGTGTCTTTTCCGAGTACAGCTGGACGCCGCCCTAGGCCTCTTTCTCATTATGGACTGTGGACTTGCCACCAGGAGTCCAGAGGAGAACCTGGAATTGGCTGAAGGATGACCACTCCGGCTAGCAGCAATCCTGGAGGAAGGGACCGGGCCATCCTACGTATGGTTTTATTTGACGTAATGACATAATAAACCACATTTTGGATGATGTACTTATGTTACACTACTTTGCAGTGATTTCTTCCTGGGGGAGGAGAGTGGGGGGAAGGGTACAAAGGGTCAGAGGACATTCCTAAGTGTGGGGGTCTCTCATGAAAAGAATGGCTACTCCTTCTGTCAGTCACTGTGGAAATGGGCCAATCCTGGGGCAAGAAAGGAGGGCATTGACGGTCTCTCCCCTGTTTTGTGTTGGGCATAAAGCCTAGGCTGAAGGGTACTCCTGAAAGAGCCAAGAGGTCCCCCAGGCAGGGAGGCATTCCGGGGATGGGGGGACAGGGAGGGGCTATCTGATATGTGGGGTTATCTGTGAAGGGGCTGGCACCAGAGTCTTTGGAGAGCATCCATGTAGACCGCGTGGCCCCAGAGTTCCCACCGTGTCCTCTATCAGTTAAACATCCTCCTCTTCATGTTGTGCTATGGGCAGACATCTTAGAGCACTTACTAGGGGTATGTGTGTGTGTGTGTGTGTGTGTGTGTGTGTGTGTGTGTGTATTTCAATTCAGCAATTAATCAGGCCATGCGTTTGCATGTGACAGATAAGATTTGCTGTATTCAGTGTGAGAGAGGTCTCCAGACAACATTCGTTTTGAAATGTGATGGGGTCCCAGCAGGTTGTGGCCTCCCGTTTAGAGACTGCACTGCAATAAATCTAGCAGATTGATCTAGTTGAGCTTATAACATGCAACAGCTCACTTAGAAACTTTTCAAAACATCCTTTTACACCAATTGCTAAGACCAACCATTTTAATCCCTCCCACCATCAAGGGAAGAGGTCCAGAAGAATAGGGGGAAGACTTCTATTGTTCTGCTTTGAAATGAGGGGAGGGGAGCAGAGGTCACCTCTAATACGCTCAGAGCATCTGTGGCCAATCGGTCACAAGTTTCATGTTGATCTAAGCTACAGTTCCTTGCTTCTGTCCATGCTCCAGGACAGTCCAGCAAACATCACAGACTGTTCTCGGCTGTCACAGTTGGGTGAAAAGGGTCAGGGCCCATGAGGAGCTAAATTCAGCCAAGACCAGCAGTGGGCTGATGTGGGAGCAGGAGATGATGGGGACAAGATGCAGCACTCATTGGGGTATCGGCAGCCAGGGAGTGATTAAGAGACGTGTAAACATTCCCCAGAGAGCTCCCAGAAATATGCAGCGAGGAGAACTTGATAAAAGACTGTCCTCCCTAAAGAGGAATGGGCTGTGGATGAAAGCAAAGTGTGACCTCATAAATGCATGAAACATGGGCCATTTAAACTATGCATGCTGCTTCTGGGCCATGCGCTCTGTGCCAATGCTCTTAGGTCAGTTCTGCAGCATCTTAAATATCATGGATTTATGATGAGTCTTAACATCTAGGAGGATTCGTTCTGTATTCCCCCCACCATCTGCTTATTTTTTTCATTGCTATTTTATTTTTCTTCCCTTTCCACACAAATTTTCTCTAGGAAAAACTTTCACTAGGAAAGAGAAGGAAGAAAGGGAAGTCACAGGGACTAGACATGCTTAAAGTGCTGAAGGCCAAGGAGATTCTGAACAGCTCAGCCGTAACAGACACTAAGTCTTCAACATGAATGCACAGGTGCATGTTGGAAACAAGACGGAGGGCACCGCTCGTCCAGCACTTGAGGCCCTGGAGGGGAGTGTGGGGGCGGGAGTGTGTGTGTGTGTGGGGGCTCTCCCCCAGACTGACTTCCCTCTGCACTGTCCTAGGACCCTGTGTTTTTCCTCCTCCACTTGGCTTCCTTTCTTCTTAGGCCTGGGGAACGGGACTGTCTTTGGTAAGTATGTGGTGTCATAAATAGGAAATGTTTTATCCAGAGTTGGAGTGTTTTTTAAAATGTTATTTATGTGAAAGGCAGAGTGATGATGATGATGAAGAAGAAGGAGGAGGAGGAAGAAGGAGGAGGAGGAGGACGAAGAAGGAGGAGGGGGAAGAGGTGGAGGAGGAGGAAGAGAGAGCGAGAGCAAGAATCTTCCATCTACTGTTTCACTTTCCAAATGTCCACAGTGGTCAGGGCTGTGCCAAGCTGAAACCAGGAGTTGGCGCTCAATCAGGTCTCCCGTGTGGATGTCAGGGGCCCAAATCCTTGAGCCATCTCCTCTTGCCTCCCAGGGTGTGCAATAGCAGGAAGCTGGAAGTCTACTGGGAACAGAGCAAAGACTCAAACCCAGGTACTTCCATGTGGGATGCAGCTGTCCCATCTGGCCTCTTAACCACTGTGCTGAATCCCCCTCTCCCTGCCAGGAAGATTTGGAAATGGGCAAGATTTCTTTCAGCCCTTCTTTTGGAAACATATTCTTTTCTTTTTTTAATAACTCATTCACCTCATTTCACATCTGCTTCTACTTTCTTACCTGCTCAGGGTCAGTGCCTGCTCTTAGGAAAAAGTCTTGTTTCAATGATTTATACTTTAATTTTAACTAAAGTCATGTTAACCACCTCCGGATTCCAAGAACCATGTGGAACCCAAAATTCTTTCCCTGTGTTATAAGAATTTCAGGTATCAACGTGTAGCAGGGATATATAGGTGACTAATTTTGCACTTTTACTGAAGAGGGTTAACCAAAAAAGCATAATATGCAAGCCCCACACGGTAGTCCTTTGTATCCATGAGTTCTACAGATACAACCAAGTATGAATCAAAAAATTTGAGGGACTGGTGCTGTGGTGCAGCAGGTTAAAGCCCCAGCCTACAGTGCTGGCATTTCACCTCAGTCAGGTTTGAGTCCGACTGCTCCAGTTCAGATCCAGCTCCCTGTTAATGCACCTGGGAAAGCAGTGGAAGATGGCCTGAGTCCTTGAGCCCCTGCATGCATGTGGGAGACCTGGAAGAAGCTCCTGGCTCCTGGCTTTGGACCAGCTCAGCTCTGGCCGTTGTGGCTATTTGGGGAATGAACCAGTGGATGTAAGACCTCTCTCTCTTTCTCTTCTCTCTCTCTCTCTTTCTACCTCTCTAATTTTTTCAAATAAATAAAATAAATCTTTTAAAAAATATTTGAAAAGAAACTTCCTCTGTACTGAACACATCATCATTCCCCAGGCAATATGGTACAGCAACTATTTTGCATAACATTTATACTGATTTAGGAATTATAAGTAATCTGGAGATGATTTAAAGTATATGATAGTTTATGAATATTTTATATGTAAACACCATATGATTTCATAGAAAGGACTTGATATCTAAGAAGGTGTAGGTGGGGGTAGGACAGGGAGTTCCTGGAACCAGTCCCCCCACTCCAGACACTGAGCTATGACTACACTTATTTTCAGTAGCCTTGTTATTATATTTTTCTTATATTTCCATTGACTCAGTGCCTAACCAAAATAAAAGTTAGGCAAACGGCATTGTAGGTGAAAAGCTCTAAGTCTGGAAGAGGATACAAATCTTCCTTTAGGGGCCAGCATTGTGGTATAGGGCGTTATCTGCCACCTGCAGCACCGGAATCTCATCTCTGAGTGCTGATTGGAGTCCCGGCTGCTCCACTTCTGATTCCGCTCCCTGCTAATGAGCCAGGGAAAGCAAGCGGAGGATGGCCCAAGTGCTTGGGCCCCTGTACCCATGTGGGAGACTTGGATGGAGTTCCAGGCTCCTCGCTTTGGCCTGGTCCAAACCTGGCTATTGTCATTTAGTGATGGAAGATCTCTCTCTGTCTCTCCCTCTTTCTCTCTCTGTGTGCCAACTTTCAAATGAATAAAGAAATCTCTTTTAAAAATGTTCTTTAGTTGCTAACTAGCTCTGAGACAAGTCTTGTCACCTTCAAGGGCCTGGCTTCCTCTTTCAGATAATACATCTTTTTTTTTTTTTAAGATTTATTTTATTTATTTGAAAGACAGAGCTACAGAGAGAGGTAGAGACAGAGAGAGGTGTTCCATCTGCTGGCTCACTCCCCAGATGGCCGAAACGGCTGGAGCTGTGCCGATCCGAAGCCAGGAGCCAGGAGCTTCCTCTAGGTCTCCCATGTGGGTGCAGGGGCCCAAGGACTTAGGCCATCCTCCACTGCCTTCCCAGGCCATAGCAGAGAGCTGGATTGGAAGAGGAGCAGGCGGGACTAGAATTGGTGCCCATATGGGACAGACAATACATCTTTAATGATGGAAAGAAAGCCCAAGAAAAACTGCTAAGGCGCCGTCTAAATCTTTGAGCCCCATAGTTTCGAATGCTCAGCCTGTGTGATTGTCTTCTCTGGGCAATAAAGTCTTGTTGACTTTATGACATGATCCAGGAATTAAGAAAAAAATGAATATCCACCATGAAGAATAGAAAGGGCACGTAGCTGGCAGCTGATTTTCAGGAAGCCGTGTGAGAACACTGCAGACAGCAAACAGTGGAAAATCTGACATGTTGCTCAGTTGCTGCGACTCTCTCCATAACAATGATTTCCCCCTCGCGTCACCAAGATACATCGAGCTATGCTGATGGTCGTAAGCCCATGTGTATTACTGGAAGTAAGGAGACAGTCGGATAGGCTAGCCCCTGAAGCGTCTGCATTTTGAGACCGACACGTGGAGAAGGGGACCAGCAGTGCTGTGCCCTTCCAGGGTTGCCATGGCTACCTGTCATCCACATCCAGAGCCTGCAGGTTGCACTCGGGGACCCTCGCCAGCTCGCTGATAATGTCGCTGAAGCCCGCAGCCGCTGCGATGTGCACACAGGTCTTGCCACTCTCGTCATCATGATTGACGATGGACGGGCCCTGGGGGTGGCTCAGAATGATGGAACACAGAATCCTGTTTCCGCTCTGGAAGACAATGGCACAGAAAGCACATTATGATCAAATCCACTGTTCCTGCCTGTCTATGCATGATTAGGTAAAGTGCAAAGTTTAAAAAAAAAAAGCCAAGAGAAAGAAATAAAAAAAAAAAAAGAAACAAGAAAATACATTTTATACAATGGACAGCAAATATAGTCCCTGCAGTAAGTTTTCCTTTGTGTCAAATCCTGCAGGGAGGCTGGGTCTCCCGCCAGAGCTCAAGTGTCTCTCACAGTTAGCAGAGTAAGGGATGGGGGGATTTAATGAGGAAGGCGTGCAGGTATGATCGACTGACATCAGGGCAGGCACGGGGCACGGGGCCTCCTCCACGACACCTTGCTCAGTGAGTCTGCTCACTTGGCTCTGGTTTCGCTGTTGAGGCTGACCACGGAGAAACTGAGTTAACGTTAATGAAACGACAGAGATGAGTCCTGGCGTCTTCCTTTCCTCCAGGTGTCTCTTTCCACTGCTCATGGTGATTTTTATTTTAATAAATACCGTGGTGATTGGTGTTTAGTGTCCTGTTGGCTTGCATGGATTTCTCTGGTGGGGGTGGGGGTGGGGCCTACCTTTGATTGGCACATGCTTGACCCTAATCTTCCCTGAGTCTGTGCCCAGCCCTGCCAGGTACGGAGGGTGGCAACAAAGGGGCCGAGCAGCAGATCCCTGAGACTCTGTCCCAGGGAACCCACTGTGGTCCCATCAGACTTCCCTAACAAATCAAATTCAAATGTAAAGTGAATTTCCAGATGGCAGCCGCAGAATGGTTTGTGGCTGCCGGGATCACAACCCCAAAAAGTGGGTCTTTTCCTTCTCTTCCTCGTACATCCTCATCCTCCCTCAGTCTTTCGGTCCAACACCGACTTTTAAATAAGCTGAGCTCAGTGGCTAAGTCCCCTGGCCTGCCTGGCATCAGGAGTCTGCTCCACGACCTACACTGACACTTCCAGGCCCACTTGATCAATCTTCCAAGGTCCTTTCACTGGACGCCGTGTAAACGTACTTGGAAGAGGTGTGGAAGACATTCCCCAAAGTCAGGAGACACTTTTCCTGAAAAGCACTAGTCACCCCGGGGGCCAGCGGAGGCCAGCAGCCTCGGCTCAGCGGAGCTGCCTTTTGGTTTACAGTTTCCTGGAAGAGCCAAGGAGTTCAGGTTGCCAAGGTGATTCAAAAGGCAAACGCTCGCGCACAGCCTCCCCTCTGCCTGGAAGAGGAAACCTTAAACAGCGATGGCCAAAACAAAGCCCCGCTCTTCTCGCTCTCTTCTTCCTCCGTGCCTGACCCTCGGGAAGTGGACAACTGAGGTCATGGCGGCTGTCCAGCACCGCACCCCGCAGGGATCCTGCTCGCCCAGGCCCAGGTAGCAGACCTCTTGGGAGCTGTAAAACTGTAGACGGCTTCTCTGGATCGATGAAGACTCCCCCCTCCCCAGCTTGACACCTTTCCCCCAAAATACCCTTTCAAAAAAAACCCCACTTTAAAATGTTCTTTCTAAAAATTTTGAGTGAGCTGAGAGATTGATTGACTGATTGTCTACCTGCTGGTTTATTCCCCAAATGCTGGAACTGGGCCAGGCTGACGCTGGGAGCCAGAAACTCAATCAATCCAGGCCTCCCATGTGGAAGGCAGGGATGCAGCTACTAGAGCCATCACCTGTTATCACCTGGAATCAGTGGCAGAGCTGGGACTTGAACCCTGGCACTCTTGAATGACGTCATCCAAAACAGGATCATAAGCATTAGGCTAAGTGCTTGCCCAGCCAATGCTGATTGTTCTGAGTTTGTTGGTTAATTCCTGTGCCTCTCTATCTGGATCTCACTTGTGACATTATCACTTGTATTTTTCTTCTAAATAAGATACGGCTGGGAATAAGGGTGATAGTTACAATGCTGAGTAAAAGATCTGTGTCCCACACCTTTCTAAGCTGTTCTATGTAATAACAGTCCTGACAGCAATCTCACACGTAGGTGCTATTATTGTCCCTGTATTGTAGAGGTTAGAAAGTGCAGGCACAGAGGGACTGAGTAACCTGCCCAAGGTCACTGCTAAGAATGAGCAGGGCCAGGCTCCACAGTTGCTGTCTGCGCAGTCCTTGTCTTTACCACTTTGGTCAATGGAGTGGTCTGTGTATTTACCACCTATGTGCTCATGCTGGGGGAATTCAAGTGAACACACTGCTGATCTAGACCTGTGATCTCCATGACCGTGTTGTTTGCTTTGCAAACTCAGGCAGTCTTTATTTTTAAATGGATGCTTTTATTTTTTCTAAAGATTTATTTATCATTTGAAAGGCAGAGTTACAGAGAAGCAGAGAGAGAGAGAGAGAGAGAGAGAGAGAGCTGCACCAATCTGAAGCCAGGAGCCAGATGCTTCCTCCTGGTCTCCCATGCGGTTGCAGGGGCCCAAGGACTTGGGCCATCTTTTGCTGCTTTCCCAGGCCACAGCAGAGAGCTGGATTAGAAGTAGAGCAGCTGGGACTAGAACCGGTGCCCACATGGGATGCTGGCACTGCAGGCGGCAGTTTACCTGCTATACCATAGCGCCAGCTCCTCAGGCAGTCTTTAGAGTTACATATTAAGTACCTTATTTAAAATAAAAAAAATTTTAAATTAAAACAAGTTTTTTTTAAGGTTTATTTATTTCTTTGAAAGGCAGAGTTATATAGAAGAAGGGAGAAAAGTGGGGAGAGGGAGGGAGAGAGAAAGTGAGAGAGAAAGAGATTGATCAATCTTCCATCTAGTACTTCGCTTCCCAAATAGGTGTAATGGTCTGGCCAGGCTGAACCCAGGAACCTGGAACTCGATCCAGGTCTCCCATGTGGGTGACAGGGGCCAAAGTACTTGGGCCATCTTCTACTGTTTTCTCAGGAGCATTAGTGGGGAGCTGGATTGGAAATGGAGTTGCAGGGATTCAAACTGGCATCCATGTGCGATGCCATTGTTATGGGCAGTGGTTTAACCCACCAAGCCACAATGCTGCTCCATACTTTATTTTTAGTCTATCTGAAAGACAGAATTACACACACACACACACACACACACACACACAGAATGAGAGAGAGCGAGCGAGCGAGAGAGCGCACATAATTGATCTGTTGGTTTACTCTCCAAATGCCTACAACAACCAGGGCTGGGCCAGGCCAAAGCTAGGAGCCCAGAACTCCATCTGGGTCTCCCACGTGGGTGGCAGGGGCCCAAGCACTCAGGCCATCTTGCACTGCCTTTCAAGGTGCATTAGCAGGAAGCTGGATTGGAAGTGGAGCAATTGGAACTGGAACTGGTGCTCCTGTATGGGCTGTGGGTGTCCCAAGCAGCAGCTTCACCCTCAATGCTATGATGCTGTCCCGGCATTAGGTACTTTAACAGTGTCCCCAAGGAAGGCTGCTGTGGAGCATCCTCATGAGAATCTGGGGGAACCCCACAGAGCCCTGGCCAGTGATCTCCTGGTGTCAACGTCCCTTCTCAGCAGTTGGGACAGAGGGAGGCTCACAGCTGGGAGGCCAGGGGCGGGTCACAGAAACCAGCGAGCCCCAGCAGGAAAGACCTGGGCTTGTTGTCCAGATGGGACCCGGGAAGAACGGAGCGTGGGGCTGTGCTTGGTGGGAACGCCAGGAACAGGGAGCTCCAGAATCCTGCACTGCGGCTGCTGGATGAGGACTTCGGACTTGTTCTTGCAGGATGTATTTGTTTAGCTTTCGTTCGCAGGTAATCTGTAACTCTCTGCCCGTGTTCTCTGAAAGCTGTCAGCAACTGAGTTCTGCTTGTTTTCTCACCAGGAGGAGAGCTGGGTAGCCTGACTCATGGAAAGCCTTGCCAAGAGTGGAGCTGAATTAATGTGTAATAACGGAGCTGCAGGCACTTGATCAAAACGAGACTCCAATATCTGGGTTACGAGTGCAATTTCTTCTAGGTGACCTTTGAAGGAGTCTTGTGGAAGGGGCAGGTCTAGTTGGTTTACTGCTGACATGTCTGGGGCGTTAGTTCTGTGGTGGCTTCTTAGAGGATCTCCAGTCTCCTTTCTTCTCTTGAATGCGAAGCTATGTTTGCAGTATGCTGTGGTTTGAGTAGCTGTCCACTAGAATCAGGGATTTAGTCTCCAAAGACTTATTTAATGGCACTAAGATCATGGAAACTTAATGCAATTATACTGGTTAGAGATGTGATTAGATTGGATTAAGTCATTGGGGGTGGACTCCCCATGATTGAATCCTGATGGCTTTCCAAGGAAAGGGAGAGAGAGATGACATATATAGAGACCTGTAGGCAGACACATACACTCCCTGCCTCTGGCCATGTGATCCTCTGTGGCATTGGGACTTGGCCAGCAAGAATGCCATCACCAGACATCAAAGCAATGGTACCTACCTAATCTTGGACTTGAACCTCTAGAACGTAAACAAAAATAAATCTCTTTTCTGTATTTTCTACTTGTTGGAGAGGTAGCTAGAGCCCACTCTTCTGTTGGGTGACTCTCTGAGAGCTTGCCATGGCTGAGGCTGGGTCAGGTGGAAGCCAGGATCTGGGAACTCAATCCAGGCTTCCCATGTGGGTGTCAGGAACTCAAACTCTTAACCCATCACTGCTGCCTCCCAGGGCGTGCATTGGCAGGAAGCTGGAGTCAGGAACAGGAGCTGGGGATGGAAACCAGGTGCTCCAACATGAATGTGGACACTTTAACCACTGGGCTAAATGCCAACATGCTCATTTTTCTTTTCTAAATAAAATAGACTGTCTCAGGTATTTTGTTATATTAACAAAAAGCTGACTCATCTACATTGCTTGTCTTGTGACAGTGACTGTATAAAAGCAGATACTAATGTTTTTTAGCCTCTGTGTTTTGGTGGCAGCTTGCTGTTAAAGGACTGAGTGGTTTTGTCATGTGGGAAGACCAGGCTGGCCCATCAGTTACGCTGGAGCTAGACCTTTTAGGTTAGAATGAAGATAGCGGCAGGAAGATCGGTGATTCTGTGCAGCATAATCACTTGAGGATGGAGGGTTCAGGGTTCACCAGCAAGACAAAGGTGCACAATATCCTTGGTTTAGCGTCGTGATCATCCATCCACCTGGTTAGCCCTTTTGGACCCAGGCTTTTTGCCTGGCCTGGACCCAACTCCCACAGAGAAAGTAGGAGATAGAAATGGTGGGAGGGGGTGGGGCACAGTGAGCTTCAGTTGCTGATACTTCATTCATAGATACACTAATGCTTAAATGGGGGGGGGGCGGGGAATGTCCTTTCTTGCTGTGTTAGTGCACAAAAAGGGTCTAGCCTCTGCTTCCTGTTGCCTTGTAAGATGAAATCTCCAGGCTAGCTCTGAGCTGTCCCAGCATAAGCCTGTGACTGGGAATCTTTGTGTTGCAATAGAGGCCGGGGAAGGGCAGCTCTCAAGGAATGTTTGCTGAGCAATGACTAAATCAACGCTTGAGTGCAACAAACAACGCAAAGCATGGACAACGCAAACATCAGCCTTTTGCTCATCCCTTTGGGCTCCTCTCTTCTCATTACCACCCTCCCTGACTCCCTCACTGTCTTCTCTTCATTCTCTGCTTGTATTCTCAGCTGGGTGAGTCCCTCTTCTCCCACACCTTTCATCTCTGCAGTTGAGCTTCAGGGAGTGGACACAGGAAGATTTCTTTAACTTAGGTGACACCTCGAGGCGCCAGCTTCCTAACCAGTTTAGAGTACTTGCTCCCAGGGAATGGGGCTTGATTCTGTAAACTTGACTTTTTCTTTGTTGACTCTGAACTTAGGTGACCATTGAGTTGTACTCTTATCAAGCACTGGGTCACGTGGCCTGGGTTCCTGCGTGGGCGCTGGGTGGGCATGGGAGAGTGACCACCTCCCTGTGTACTAGTTGCCCTACTTGGAAACTGAGGTTTGGATGCAGTGGCCAGTGTGGTCCCTTCTCTCACCTTATGAACTGGAGGCACTGGGGGAAGGCATTTGTAATTATGCTTTGGCATTTATTTGGTATATTTACGGGATTTTAACACAGTTCAAAGATTACCACAGGTCAACTGTCTCTGTGTGTGTCTCTGGTGTGTGTGTTTGTGTGTGTGTGTGTGTGTGTGTGTGTGTGTGTGTGTGTGTAAGTCTTGGCCACCCCAGGAAAGAGAAGGATTTCATACTGGACCAATCCAGTCTCAGGCATTAAGGGCCCAAATCTATAATTAAGATCTTCAAAGGACTGCATGCCTGCGTGTGTTTAATTTCCTTAAACATATCCTGCATGCACGAACGTGAACGATTTGTTTGATATTAGTGCAGTTCTTTTCTATTTTCCTTGGAAAGTGTGCTAAAAGTGCTGGTGAGGAAGAGCCCACGTGGGAGGGAGCTAGTGGTGGGATTTGGGGGACAGTGGCTACACTGTCCCTCTCACTGCCCGACCGTGAGGCCCAGAATTCCTATTGCCAGACCACTTCCTTGCTTGCAAGGTGTTGTGCTTCTGAAAGGCTGGGTTATGCTGGCCATGTTATTCCTGAACTCTTCTTAGATCCTGAGAGAATGAGGTCCCAGGGCAAACCGCTACCCTTAGCACTGGAGAGAAAGACAGCAGGCCAGGGAAGGGCAACATACCGGAGCAGGGAGCTGTACACGAGCCAGCGCTGGGGTAGGAAAACCACAACTGGACTCGATGAAGTGCTGGCAGGTGGGTGTGGACAAGCCTGAGAGGGGATCCTGAGGGCGTGCCTTTGGGAGTTTCACCTCAGGTTCTCACAGCAAATATCAGAGAAAATCTCCCTCCTGCTCCCATCAGGGCGGGGAGAAAAGGACCCACTTTGCAATGTACCAAAGTACTCTGCCCTCAGGGGAAACTGGTTTGCGAAGCCGAAGCTGCTTGAGTTTTGTCAGGGCCTAACTGACTTTGGAGATGAAAAACACTGAACTCTCCTAAAGTTCTGTTTACGCAGGTTCCTCTCACTACATCCCGTCAGCCTATCAGGAAAACTTACAAGGCGCACTAAAATACAAAAACCAAAACCAAAACACAGTTTGAAGAAACAAGAGCAAGCATCAGAATCAGATACGATGGGGTTGTTAGAATCATCAGATTGGGAACTTACTAGAATTATAATTAAAATAGTAGGGCTCTAATAGATAAAGTGGGTGCTACACAGAAAATGCAAGCAATGAAATGGGAACCCTAACACAGAAGCAAAAAGGAATATTAGAGCTCAAAACATGAGAACAGAAATGAAGAAAGCTTTTGATGAACTTATTAGTAGACTGGACAGAGCTGAGTAAAACATCTGTGAACTCTAGGATAGGTCAACAGACAGTGCCAAACTGGAAAGAAGAGAAAGAGAAAAATTGAGAATGAACAAAGTTTGATAAAAATCCAGAACAGGTGATCCAAGAATGGTATGACAAACTATTAGAGTGTAACAGTGGGAATACCAGAAAGAGAAGAATGGAATAAAGGAAGAAAAGAAATATTTGAGTATTTAAATAATGACTGAGAATTTTTCCAAATTAATATTAGACACCAAAGCTCAGAAAACCCTAAGTAGGACAAACACCAGAAAAACTACACCTAGGCATGTCATTTTCAAACTATAGAAAACCAAGATACAGAAAATGGCATGACTGAAGCTAGAGGGGAAAACCACCTTATATACAGAAGAGCAAAAGTAATAATTATATCCGACTTCTTAGAAACTATGCAAGCAAGAAGAATGGAGTAAAATAGTCAGGGTTGAGGAAAAAAACCCATCAACCTATGTAAGGGTACTTCAAGAAGTCTGTAGGAATGTTGAATTGAGGAATGGAATGAAAAATCATGTTTGCATAATACACCCATGTCCTGCATCACAGTTTGTGGGTTGGATCCACAGGAAATTCAGCTTCTGATTCCAGCTTCCTGCCAATGCCTGGGAGGCAACGAAAATGGCTCAAGTAATTGGGTTCCTGCTACCCACATGAGAGACCTGGAAGTGCTCTCTGTCTCTCACTTTCACTCAATGAGGTATAAAAAGAGAAGTTTATTTTAGTGTAAAAAAAAAAATCTGAAATCCACGCATAGTTTTTTATTATACATATCTTCCAAGAAATTTCTGAAGACTGCTTGTACCTTATGCAATTATTATTCAAAAGGGAAGGAGAAACAAATTCTTTTTCAGACAAATCCAGACAGTGTGGTACTGGCAAAGGAATAAACAAATGGAGTAATGGAGCAGAATAGATAGTCTAGAAATAGACCCACATAAATATATCAACTGAGCTTTACTAAGGAGTACAGGCAAGAGAGTAAAATCATTTCAGCAAATGGTGCTGGAATAACTGGACATCCATATGCAAAAATAAAAAAAAAAAAGAAACAAAACCAGACATAGACCTTATAACTTCACACACATTGGCTAAAGATGGATTACAGACATAAATGTAAAACAAAAAGCCATAAAATTCCCAGAAGATAAGATGGGACAAAATCTGGGCGACCTTGACTTGGCAATGACTTTTAAAATATGACTCTAAAGGCATGAGCTGTGAAAGAAATTATTAACGGACTTACTGGATTTCATTAAAATTAAAGACTTTTTCTCTGTGAAAGACATTGTCAAGAGAATGAAGACAAGCCATAGGCAAAACATGTTTGCAAAAGGTATATGAAACAATGAATTATTATTCAAAATGTGCAGAGCTCTTTATTTGAAAGAGTTACTTACTTATTTGAAAGGTAGAGTTACAGAGAAGAGGAGAGAGCAAGAGAGACAGAAAGATCTTCCAACCATTAGTTCACTCCCTAAATGATCACAACAGCAGGGGCTGGGCCAGGCTGAAGCTGGGAGCCAGGAGTTTCATCCAGGTCTTCAATATGAGTGGAAGGGGCCCACGTGCTTGGGCCATCTTCTGCTGCTTTCCCAGGTGAATTGGGAGGGAGTTGGATTAGAAGTGGAGCAGCCAGGAGCAGTGCTCATGAGATGCCAGTGTTGCAGGTAGCTACTTAACCCTCTGTGCCACAATGCTGGCCCCTGCAAAGAACTCTTAATAATAAGAAAGCTAGGGCTGGCACCCTGGTGCAGTAGGTTAATCCTCCACCTGCGGCACTGGCATCCCATATGGGCGCCGGTTCTAGTCCCGGCTGCTCCTGTTCCAGTCCTGCTCTCTGCTATGGCCTGGGAAAGCAGCAAAAGATGGCCCAAGTCCTTGGGTCCCTGCACCCGCACGGGAGACCAGGAAGAAGCACCTGGCTCCTGGCTTTGGATCAGAGCAGCTCTGGCTGTTGTGGCCATCTGGGGAGTGAACCAACGCAAGGAAGACCTTTCTCTCTGTCTCTCCCTCTCACTGTAACTCTACCTCTCAAATAAGTAAATAACATCTTAAAAAAAAAAAAAGGAAGCTAACAATTCAATAAAAAAGTAAGCCAAGAATGCTGACACCTCACCAAAGAAAATATACAGGTGGCAAATAAGGAAATGAAAAGATGCCCTATATCATATGTCATAAGGGAAGTTAAAACTAAAACAAGATACCACTGCACATGTACTCGGATGGGTGACATTTAGTTGGGCTTTGAGGAACAAGACAGAAAAAGCAGAAATTCTCCAGACAGAAGGATAGATATGGGAAATGCAAGAAGAAAGGGACATTTCACCCAAATGGAAAAGCATGATCCATAGGGAGACAACAAATCTGAATGATGTATTGGTGGGCTTACTGACATTCCACTGTGACTGCATGTGCCGAGGCGGAAAGGTCAAGGTGTAGGGTGAGGTTGGGTGGGGACGTGTTGTTCACATGAGTAAGTGCCAGCTTGGAGAGTTTACTGTAAAATGAATCCCAGGGAAGGTATCTGAGCCAAGACCAACGGCAACCATAGCTGTTTTGGTATAATAACCGCAATGCTAGTGTCTGTCTGTGTGATTTGTTGGAAGAACACACGGTCTCAACATGGGAATAGATTGGAGGGGAAAAGGCCGAAAGTAGGAGTACCAGCTACAACCACAACCAGGAAGGTGAGATGGTACGAAGTTGATTGAAAGAAGTGATGGGAGGGGGGCTACCTTGTCTCCAAGGTAGCCTCTTTTCTTATCTTGCTCTTCACCGTCAGCTTAAGATGGAGCGCATCAATGGGGCTATCTAGTCCCTTGGCTCTGGTTGGGTCTGGCCAATGCATGGCAATGACAAGAGGAAGAAAGAGATTAAATCTTGCCCTCGGTTCACTCCCTCCCCAGTTTCAATTTGTTATTCTACCAAAGGCTAGAGTTTTCATCCTGGGGTTTTCACACCGGGTTCTAGTCCTGGTCGGGGCACTGGATTCTGTCCCGGTTGCCCCTCTTCTAGGACAGCTCTCTGCTGTGGCCAGGGAGTACAGTGGAGGATGGCCCAAGTGCTTGGCCCCTTCACCCCATGGGAGACCAGGATAAGCACCTGGCTCCTGGCTTTGGATCAGCGCGGTGCATTGGCCGCAGTGGCCATTGGAGGGTGAACCAACGGCAAAGGAAGACCTTTCTCTCTGTCTCTCTCTCACTGTCCACTCTGCCTGTCAAAAATTTAAAAAAAAAAAAAAAAAAAAGAACATGACCCTAAGGGATTGGGATGGGGACTAGGGCTCTGCTCAGTGTTAGTCCAGATACAGCGAAGCAGTGGGGTCTTCTGGGAAGACAGGGGAGCATTAAAGAGGGCAATGGGCTCATTGGAGGGGCCACCATTTACCGAGTGACCTGAGGAATGAGAGCAGATGTCAAGCTTGGTGACTTCGTGGGCCTGATGTTTCAAATCTATATTGCTTTGGTTATCCATGTCAAGTACAAAAGTCTGATTATTTCAAAGGACTTTAGTTTTAAATGTGACCTCATTGTATGGACCAAGAGAAAAGCAGAAAGGCCATAAATGACAACAGGCATAGGTTCATTCATGTGGAAAAATTAAGAGGAGCACAATGTTGGTTCTATGTTAAAAATGGACAAAACAGCCAAAGAAGGCAAGGACAACAATGACTTCAGCTGACATTTGGAATTACCCTGAGTCTGCGTAGTGTAAAGGGCAGAAGACACCACTTCTGGGTTGCACTGCCAACCACAGGGAAGAGAGAGGGTGCACACTTCCTGCAGAGCTGTGATTCCGAATCTTTCGGAGGTAGTCACAGGTCCTCACTGAGGAACCAAAGAAAGCTGGGAACTCCTTTCTCAGACATAAATGCAAACATCCCCACCCCGACTGTGCACACTCGTAAGGGTTCTAGAAGGCACCTGCCTTATAATCATTCTGCCTCCAACGCCAGACACGTGGTAGGTGCTCAAAAAATGTTTGCCAGGCAATCGAGTAAATAGAAGAATGAAGCATTATGCTTCACAACCATGGACAAAATGCAAACATCGTATGCAGGAGTAGATAAGGTGCTGATCTTCATTACTATGAATTCAGTTATCAGGGTGGCTTTCAATCCTGGTTGAGCATTATAACCTCCTGGGTGGGGGGGAGAAGGAGCTTTAAAACTATTGATGCTCCAGTCCCACCCCCAAATAACTGAATGAAAATCTAAGAATTGGGGTCTGGGGTCAGCACTGGTTAAAACCTTTTCATATGGTTCTCATTTGCAGATAAAACCCAAGTTAACATAGCAAGTTAAACCAATATCGCCACGGGGAGCGGCAGCTATGATACTACTTGGGATGCTGTGTCCCACATCAGAGTGCCTGGGTTGGAGTTCTGCCTCTGCCTTTGCCTCTGATTCCAGCTTCCTGCTAATGCACGCTCTGGGAGGCAGCAAGTGATGCTCAAGTAACTGGGTTACTGTCATCTACATGGGAGACCCTCACTGAGTTCCTGGCTCCTGGCTTGATAAAAAAATTATATTAGCAGTAAGCATGCTACCCAGTGTAATGAAAGGAATATAGACCAGATGGACATCGCAACAAGGAATCAAGAGCCTAGTCCACATTCAGACTGGAGGATTTAAAAATTTTTTTTCTTCCTTTTTTTTTTTTTTTGATTATTTATTCGAAAGAGATAGAGAGATCTTCCATCCACTGGTTCACTCCCCAAATGGCCACAACAGCCAGGGCTTAGCCAGGCTGAAGCCAGGAGCAAGGAGCCTCCTTGGGGTCTCCCACATGGGTGTGGGGCCCAAGTGCTTGGATCATCTGCTGCTGCTTTCCCAGGCTACAGCAGAGAGCTGGATCAGAAGTGGAACAGCTGGGACTCGAACCAGTGCCTATATGGGATGCTGCCACTGCAGACGGTGGCTTAACCTGCTATGCCACTGTGTAGGTCTTCAGATTGGAGATTGTATAGATACGAGTGTGGGCCCACTATTTATCACCCCCACCATCCCCCTGCCATTCTGGGATATCATGGAGTGGAAGGCTTTCTGGGTGTGGTAGAAAGGTTCCTGGCCTTGACTTGGCCCATATCTGGCTGCTGGGTGGGAATTTGGGGGAGTAGAAGAGCAGAAGGAAGGTCTCTCTCTCTCTTTCTCTCTGCCTTTCAAGCAAATAAAACACAAACAATCTCATCTAGTTGAAAGGAAGAAACATAAGCATAGGTAGTAAGTGTTTTTGTGGGGGAAATCAGAAACCTTAATAACAATGTCTCGTTCAATTCCATAGCACATATCACTGTCACATGCATCATCTTTTCATGCCCCAGAGAGACACTCACAGGTAAGCCAAGCATTCTACTGGTTTACTCCTCAAATGGCTACAACAGCCCAGGCTAAGCTAGACTGAAGCCAGGAGTTAGGAACTCCAGCAGGTTCTCCCACATGAGTGGCAGGGAACCAAGTAGATGGCCATCATCTGCTGCTTCCCAAGGTGCATTAGCAGGAAACTGGATTGAGAATGGAGCAGCCAGGTGCACTGTGGTGTAGCCTCCAACTGCGGTGCCGGCATCCCATATGGGCATGTCCCAGCTGCCCCTCTTCTGATCCAGCTCTCTGCTTGTGGCCTGGGAAAGCAGTAGAAGATGGCCCAAGTCCTTGGGCCCCTGCACCCATGTGGGAGACCTGGAAGAAGCTCCTAGCTCCTAACTTCAGATTGGTGCAGCTCCAGCCATTGAGGCCATTTGGGGAGTGAACCAGCAGATGAAAGACCCCCCCCCCAAAGTCTACCTCTCAAATAAATAAAGAAAATCTTAAAAAAAAAAAAAAAAGCAAGCAAGCAGAGTAGCCAGGGCTCAGTCTACACACTGATAGGGGATACGGGCACCACAAGCAGTGGCTTAACCTGCTGTAACCTGATGCTTTTCTCTATGTGTTCTAACATTGGATGAGTTTCGTCAAATGGAACCTGGGTCAGTGAAGGCAATCTCCAATCTACTAAGTTGAGTACGTGTTCTTATAATTTTACAAAACTGCTTCTTAGATGATAAAAACAGGAGCTCCCACCCCCGGAGACTCCCCACCCCCACCCTGAAGGTCTGGAACCTGCTGGTGATTCCATTGCAAGGTCAAGTCTAGGACGCAGCTCTCACTTGGGCTGGGGGAGGAAGGGTCCAAGGTACCTGGGGTGAGTTTTCACAATGCATGCACACACACCCAGATGAAGGGAATCCGAACGCAGGGGCACCCAGCGGGGCTCCTGAACATGCTGACGTCATGCTCACGTTAGCAGAGCACCAATGCGTGTGGCACGTTTCAGGGAACCCAGGCAGATTCCCCTGAGGCCCTGCTAGAGTAGGGACCCCTAACCTGCTGGAGGGCCACTCAGGGGGCCTGGGCCCTGGGCAGAGACTGGCAGTGCAGGGGGAGGATGGGTGAGTAGATACCGGAAGTCCAAGGGAGGGTCCTGGGGCAGGTGGAGGTGGCATAAACAAGCTGTGCTCCCTGCGGTTCTCCCAGAGTTGGCCCTGCCACGGAGTCCCTGATGCTGAGGCCACAGACACAAAAACAGCCGTTTGCAAATCAAATGTGCTTTCTTCTCACATCAAGTGCAAGGGGCAGGCCTGAAAGTCCCAGGTGCCACCTCTGCTGCGCTTGGCACAGGAAAGCACTTAGCGAAACCACAGTTGGGCCAGCGGAAGCTGCTCTCCTGGGTGGGCGGCAGCAGCTCCCCAAGGGTGCTGCTCAAGACCCGGAGCAGGCCAGCGAGTTTGTTGAAAGGCTGTCTGGGACTGTTCTCCTTGAAGGAGGGGACAGATAACTCTGTCCGTCCTGCCTCTCGCAAATGCAAAGCACTTGAGTTAGCTGGTGTCTCTCTTTCACCTGATTCTCCACGTTAGCATCCAGTACATTTCTTGGGCCTGCTCTGATTTCTGTGGTTGGTTGTTCTGATGTGGACTCCCTTCGGTGAGAGCCGTGCAGGGACACGAGTCTCTATTCTCCTCGTCCAGCAGGGGATTTGGGATCACCTGGAATGACGCTGCTGGGGAGGATTTGGAAGGGAGATGAGAGAGTCAAGGATTTCCCTAGTAATCCTTTGAACGTTTACCCTGGGACAGAGCAGCAGGCATGAAGATGGAGAGAGAAAGAGGGTGAGAATGAGGGTGTGTGTGTGTGTGTGTGTGTGTGTGCACCAGGACAGGTTCTGCTTGTTAGTCCATAACTACCTCCCTGTGCATCCTGGCAAGCTTTCTTCTCAACAATGAATGCAAAACCTCAAAGCGTCAGGGTTGCTGCTGCCCCCTCTGGACGGGAAGGGCAGCGAGGGGCAGGAGTGTGGTGCAGTGGTTAAGTCACCACTTGGGGAGTGAGTGCTGTGGTGCAGCACGTTAGGTCACTGCCTGGGATGCCTGCATCCCACATCAGAGTGCTTGGTTCGAGTCCCGGCTACTCTGTTTCTGATTCAGCTTCCTGCCAATCTGCCCGAGAGGCAACAGAGGATGGCTCGAGTGCTTGAGTCCCTGTCATCCATGTAGGAGACCTGGAAGGAGTTTGTGGCTCCTGGCTTTGGCCTGGCCCAACCCCAGTTGTTGTGTCTGGGGAGTGACCCAACAGATGGACGATTCCTCTGTTTCTCTCCCTCTCTTTTTTACTGCTCTGTCTTTCCAATAAATAAATAGCTAGGTAAATAAATAAATACATCTTTCAAAAATAAAGATGCCACGTGGGAGCCCCTCATCCTGTATCAGAGTGCCTGGGTTGGAGTCCTGGCTTTGCTTCTGATTCCCGCTAACACATTCCCTGAGAGGGAGCGCGATGGCTGGAGGACTGGGGTCCCTGCCTCCCACGTGGTAGACCCCGATTGAGTTTCCAGCTCCTGCCTTTGAGTGGCCTGGCCCTCACTGTTGCATGTGGGGAATGAAGGCCAGTTGAGAGATTTGTCTCTTGTCTGTTTCTCTCTCTCTCTCTCTTCTTTTCAAATAAACAAATACATTTTTTTTTTCAGTTGAACAAACTGAAAAAAATCGAGTCTTCTGAACAAAAGGCAGGGAGAAGGGTGCAGAGCATTCTCACTGGCTCTATCGTACGTGTCAATGTCCTAGCAGCACCAGGTCTTTCCTTGTGACCAGTCCACCCCTCATGCTTGACACACTCAGAAACTTGTTCCCACTACGTTACACCATCTAAACTTGAGACAAGCCCCTGGCCCCCTTCTCACCTGGACCGCCCAGTGCAGAGCGGTTTTGAAGTCTTTGTCCACGAGCGTGGGGTCTGCCCCCTTCTTCAACAAGAGCTGCGTGTGTTGAGGCCGATTGTGGAAGGCTGCCCAGTGGAGCGGCGTCATTCCCTACAAGACAACAGGCACAGGGCTGGGGGTGAGCACAGGCTACCAGGAAGAACATGGGAGCTCACGTGTTCTTGCCAGGCCTGGAGGCCTGCACTAGAGTCTGGGTGCTGCTTCTCAGTCCATCCATCCATCCATTCATTCATCCATGCATTCAACAGCTGAATATTCATGGAGCACATAGGAGTCGAGGATACAAGAATGGATGAGGTAAACATGCACCCAACCCCAGTGGGCCTTGTGTGTGTGCTAGAGGAAGGCAGGTAGCGAGGCACACAGGTGAGCCACAGTGCGCTCCAGGTTGATAAACACCATGAAGAATAGACAGGGTGCTGTGATGGGGTGACAAGAAGGTGGGCACTGCTCTAGGCTGGCGCTGTGAGAACAGAGGGAGTAGAGCAGCCAGCACCAAACCTCGGAGGTGGAGTACGAGTGAAGGTCCCTGAGTCCCAGGTCACCCAGGAACACGAGGGCAGGGCACGGACTTCTGGGTACCCAGAGCACAGTACAGACGCCGTGTCAATGGCTGCCAGCCGGGTGCGTGAAGGAGAGGAGAGCGACTTGAGCTGAGGTTGGAGAGGGAGGCGGGGCTGATCCGAGGAGGGTACTGATCCTGCATAACGCATTTAGATGTGTTTTTTAAAAGTAGAGACAAAGAAAAATGGGTCACATGGGGTTTTCCCTTCCTTACTTGAGAGGCAGAGACAGACAGACAGACTTTAATGGCTCATTCAACAAATATCTGACCAGAGCTGGTCCAGGAACACAGTTGGAGCCCCCCCTAGGGGTGTCAGGAATCTGATGATTTGAGCCATCACCACTGCCTCCCGGGGTCTGCATTAGCAGGAAACTGGAGTCCCAGGTTCTCTGCTGTGAGATGCCAGGGTCAGCCCAACAGGCCAAACACTTGCCCAAGGCCTTCAAACTTCATCCTAAATTCAGTGGAGGGACAGCGAAGGATCCCAAGCAGGTGCTGGCATGAGCTGACGGCTACTGTTTCGGAGAACTTGTTCCGGGGCAGCTTGCAGAGTGGGGCTGAGTGAGTGAGCTGGCGGACTCCAGCTTCGTTCACAGTGGCAGTCATGTGGTTTAGGGGCGGTTGAATAGTAAATGAGCTACCGCTGGGACACGTGAGAACTCCCATTATTTGGGGGTGTGTTGGAGAAGGCGGTGGCCCCCCACACCCACACACTGCAATCACAGGAGATGGGACGAGAACGAATTGTGACGAAGGTGCCCGGTGGAGGGAGCAAGGGTGAGTGCCACTTTGAAGTTTCTCTTTTCATGGTCCTCTCTTCAGGTGACAGGAAGACAGGAGACACCGTGTGGCTTTCTCTGCTCCACCCAGGGAGGACGAGCTGAGCGGAGGAGAGAAGCCCTGGCCCAGACCTAGGGACCCCGAGGGGTTCTCCTATGTGCTATAGCCATCCCCCAGACAGTGTTGTCCTGTTGTTCTGCAGTGGCCACGGTCCGACTACGTCCTGCAGTTAGGAGCAGCCGTGCGACTGAGCCCCGACTGCGGGACAGGAACTGCACAGAGAGCGTGGAAACCCCCTCCAGCGCTGGCCTAGAAAACAAAACCCAGGCGACCATCCTCACCTTCTCGTTCCGCATCTCGAATTAAAGGAAGACGAGGCTCTAGAAGAGACAGGCACCAAGCGCACAGGCGTGGTTCCCACAGGGCTGAGGGAGAACAGGGCCACCCTGCCAGCCAGCACTGGCCTGCGATGCGAGCAGGGAATGAGCTTCAGCATGTCAAAGCCCCAGCGCCTCTGTGTTGTTTGCTACAGCGGTTAACCAAGCGAGACAGGTGCGATTGTTCTGGGGTTATCGAAGCGGAGGAAACTAGGGTCCAGAGAAGCCCTGGAGGCTTCTGTGAGCCAGTGCAGCCCTGAAGCTGCGGGGCCTGGAGATCAGAATACTCAATCCCCTCAACCAGTTCTACATTTTAAATCCTGAAATTCCAAAGTCTCCGGTTTCAAGTGTCCTGTAACCCTGAGCCTACAGGGATCCTCTTGAATGTATTTCAAGAAATTGGTTCCATGTGGAAGGGAAGGCTGGTCTAAGAGCAGAGGAATATCTTGCTCTCAGAATAGCTGTTTCACTGGGGCCCTTTCGTTTCTAATTGGGCTCACTGGGATTAGCCATCTGAACTCCAGGGAACCAAATCCTTTCCTTTCTGCATGGACCTCCCCTTTCCCAGTTCCGAGTGCCGGTTGTTTCAGAATCCTGGGCTTCATCGGGAAATGCCAGCCATATTCATAAAGACACTGAATCGTTTTTCAAGGCACTGAAGTAGCAGCTTCGCGGGGCCTGGGTCCTCGCCTGCCCTTCTGCCCCTGCTAGAGCCTAGAACAGTGCCAGGTGCACTGTCCGTACGAAGTAAATACTCAGGCGTGGCCGTACACAGGAGTATGATTTAGTGATGTGCTAATTCAGCGAGAACGTGGATTACACTGCAGTTACATAACGATATTTTTTGATTCGTAAACACAGTTGCTAGGCTTTAAGAATTACTCACTTAAAACAGCAGGAAAACGCTCTGAAACTCAACTCCTATATTTTTGGTTAAAGAGTGGCGTGGGAGGAGCACTACTGTATTTTGTACACTGGATGCCAAGAGCTTTATATATGTTCTCACTAAATCTTAATGACAATCCTAAGTGGTAGCCAGGCTTAAGGCACATCTTCCAGGTAAAGAAACTGGAAACACAAGGTTAAGTAAGTTGCCTATGGCCGTTGATCGGGTCCATGACAGAGCTGGGACTCAAGTCCAGGTTTCTTGGACTCTGGAGAGAAACATTCTCACACAGCATGCTGGTGGCCTTTCGTTTTGGAAATGAGCTCAGGTGCTGGACAACTCTTTTCTTTGTAATATTTAGCTGGACTCAAGGTCTTCTGACCCTCTCGGATGGGGGTTCCCCCAAGGACAAGGTCACCACCATATATTATTATTTGGTGCATTTGGCGTTGCCCTTTAGGCTCTTCCTAAAACAGCTGACAAATATTTCGTTTTGTTCAGATGTGTATTTATGTGATGTTACTTCTCCCCTCTGTCCACCCCACCCTGACGTTTGGGAGCACCTGTAGAAATAACTAGCAGTCCTCTGAATGGACCAAATGCAAGACTTGAGTTATTTTCTTACTTCTCTAATTACTGTTACAATATAAATAGTTTGTGAACATTCAGTCAAGGGACATTTCCTTTTTTTTTTTTTTTCAGTTGAGCTAATGAGAAATAAAAATAAATCCTCTTAGAGGATATACTATGAAAACCAAAACTTTCAAGAGCAGCTGCAGGGCAGAGGGTGGTATTGCCCAACGCTCTTTGTTTAGGGACCTTTTCTTACAACTGCCTCCTCCGCCCTTCAGCTTCCGTTGAGCCTGTAGGCATTGTGGCACTATAGGATTCTCTGAGCATTGGTGCCTGCCCCGAGAAATGACAGCAGTAAGGGTAGACACAGATCCACTGTGCTAGTTGGGGGCTGCCCACTGCACGGACCTCAGAGGAAGCATGCGGGAAAATAGTTACTGCAAGGATTAACTAGTGAATTGCAGGTTACCCAGGATCCCTGGGAGTATAAAATCTGAGTCTGTTGGGTACCAGGCACCCCGCTGTGTTCAAACTGTGGACACCTTGCCAAGCAGCCGCTCTCATTGGGGACACAGTTGCACCTTGGAAGAATCTAGGAACTGAACATTTAGCAGTCACTCGCAGTCACCTTGCAACAGACACTCAGGTGGCCCTGGGGACAGAGTCCATTCAAAACAAAGAAAAAGGGACCAAATCCTATTAAAAAGAGAAGCTCTCTAGATGGTTTTGAAGTGAATGTTAAGTTCCAGTTGCCCTAGGGTTGGTCTTTAGGTGGCTGATAGGACTGAAGCCGCGCTGCACCTAGCTGGGTGCACAGTAGGGCTGCTGTGGAGCAGCGGTTTTGTGCAGGTGAGTCCTTTGTGCCTGCAGCCTGTGCTGTCGCAATTTCAGTTAAGGGCTTGTAAGTCCCATCAGCTTCTCAGAACTTTTTCTCTTTTTCCCTAAAACCGCTATAACTTTTGTGCTTTCTGAACCAGAAATCTGATTAAGTGCTTAGCAGGTTTCATGTTTCAGAACTGCAGTTTTAGACGGGCTGTAGACAACACTGAGCAGCACACGGAGAGAAACGCTGATGTGGCTGGGTGTTTGGTGCAGCCCGTGTCTGGGTACACTGGGGAACAGAACAATGAAAGGCAGCTGAGAGGTCAACAAAAGCGTTCTAGGTTCTCTAAGGAGCTAGAGTGTCACAGAAGTCTAATGTGGCTCTGTTGATATTTGAAAATTCACGTACTTTAAATTTCCCAACCATATATGACCATCCCCCACAAAAGTTATAGAAGGTCCCGCTTAGACAAAACAATTGGGATGAGTGATGTTTTTTTAAAGATTTTTTAAAAATTAGATGGGGTTACAAGTATAGTGATGAAATCCATTTTATTTTCCTTGGAGAAAGACTTATAGTCATAAATCAGAATGATTAGTAAATAAAATTCATTTTTTGAGCTTTGTAATCTCGATAAACAGCAAACATCACAATAACCGTGGACTAGGACTGAAGGGGCCAGCGTTATGGTAGAGTGGGATAAGCCACTGACTGCAACACCAGCATCCCATACAATCACTGGTTCACGTCCCGGCTGCTCCACTTCCATCACACCCATCTGGAGAGTGAACCATTTGATGGAAGATTTCTCTCTTTTTCTGTAACTCTGCCTTTCAAATAAGCAATTAAAAAATCTTAAAAAAAGATTATGTCTGAAGATCAAACATAATCTGATGTCAGATTTTTAGGGCACCAGCAAAATCTATAAATAATAATATGCTTTAGTAAGCCTCACTTTCTTCCTATAAAAATAACAAAATCACATATCTGACATTTAAAAAAGTCTGTAGAATGGAGATTTCCATGATTTAAATAAGGTACTAGTGCAAGGAAAATAAGAAAATGGGTTTAGGTCATCGCACTGGAGCAAATTCTAATAAGGAAAAAACTTAAAAAGTAAAAAATAAAGACTTTAACATAGAAGTGTAATTTGTTATATTGATTTTTCAATGAAACAGAGCACCTACATTCTTATGCACAAAATTATTAAGTCTCAGGCGATAGCTGAAGCCTACATGAGACATGATAGGCAATGGACATGTATTTCTGTATGATTAGAGTAACCATTTTCTGGTTTCAAGTAGTTCTCCTTGGAAGGCTGTACAATTATTCCACTCATTGCTCAAAATATTTTTGGTGAAGATTGTGTTTTAAATTTCAGCAAGTCAGGAGTTCTATCCATCAAAAGAAATAAGCTTTGATGTGAGCATGCAACAGAAAAATAAACTACGTATTTATTTTCCCTACTTCTAATTGAAATTTAACATTTTCTTATGAAATAGGCCACAATCCACAGTGCCGTTAAGTGCACTTGTCACTTCATCATCAGTATAAATTGTAGATACTTTTGTATCACAGTAACTATTACAGATATCCCAAAATATTATACAGGAGTGGGGATTTAGCCCAGCAATTAAGACACCCTTTGTCCCCCATTGGAGCCCCAGAGTTGTTTCTGGGCATGGCTCCTCCATGGCAGTGGTGGTAGATCAAGTCATTGGGTTTCTGCCATGCTTATGGGAGACTTGGGTTGTGTTCTGGCTCTTGGCTCTAGCCCTGACTCAGTTCTAGCCAAGGCAGACATTTGAGGGATGAGTCAGCAGATGGGAATTCTCTCTGTGTGTCTCTTTCTGAGTTTTAGTTAAATTAAAATATATATTTACATGGAACACTACTATCAAATTAGTTTTTAGTCCAATACCAAATCTTAATGCATTAATAAAATATAGATATAGTACTATATTATTTGAAATATTCAGATAACTAGCAACACAACTATTTGTAATCATATTTATCTTATTTTATGCAATCTCTGATCTTTTTCTGAGAAGGGGTCCATAGGCTTCAGTAACACATAGAAAGTGTCCATGTACAAAAACAGGTAAGGACACCAGCTCTAGAATCTACAGGACATTTTTTCAAAAATGATTTGTGTACTTATATATTATTTGAAATGCAGAGTAACAGAGAGAGAGAGAGAGAGAGAGAGAGAGAGAGAGCGAGAGCTCTTCCATCCACTGGTTCGATTCCCAAATGGCTGCAACAGCTAGACCAAAACCAGGAGCTAGGAACCCCATCCTGGTCTCCCATAAGGAAGGCAGGGCCCAAGTTCCTGGACCACTATTCTCTGCCTTCCCAAGTATATTAGCAGGAAGTTGGATCAGAAGCAGAGCAGCTGGGACTTGAACCAGCACTCCAATATGGAATGCCTGCACTGCAAACAGCGGTTTAATCTGCTGCACAACAGTGCCAGCCCCTATAGGATTTTTTTTTGAGGCTTCTAATTGATGTAAAATCTTATTTTTAACTGAAGGTTTATTTATTTTACTTGAAAGGGAATTAGAGAGAGAGAGAGAAATTTTTCCATCCACCAGTTCACTCCCAAATGGCTGCAACAGCTGGAACTGGGCTAGGTTGAAGCTAGGAGCCAGGAACTCCATCTGTGTCTCCCTTGTGGGTGCCATTCTCTGATGCCTTCCCAAGTGCATTAGCAGGGAACTGGATTGGAAGTGGAGCAGCCAGGAATTGAACCAGCCCCAAATGGATGCCCACACCACAGGCTGCTGCTTAACTCACTGTGCCACAGTACCAGCCCCAAATCTTATTTTGTTTAAAAGTAAATTTTGGAGGCCGGCGCTGTGGTGCAGCAGGTTAACACCCTGGCCTGAAGTGCCAGCATCCCAAATGGGCGCTGGTTTGAGGCCTGGATGCTCCACTTCCAATCCAACTTTCTGCTATGGCCTGGGAAAGCAGTAGAAGATGACCCAAGTCCTTGGGCCCCTGCACTCACATGGGAGACCCAGAAGAAGCTCCTGGCTCCTAGCTTCAGATTGGCACAGCTCCAGGCATTGCGGCCAGTTGGGGAGTGAACCAGCAGATGGAAGATGTCTCTGTCTCTGTCTCCCTTTCCTCCCTCCCTCCCTCTCCCTCTCTCTCTCCCTCTCCTCTCTCTGTGTAACTCTGACTTTCAAATAAATAAATATATCTTTTTTTCGCCAGATTCTGTCCCGGTTGCCCCTCTTCCAGGCCAGCTCTCTGCTGTGGCCCGGGAGTGCAGTGGAGGATGGCCCAAGTGTTTGGGCCCTGCACCCCATGGGAGACCAGGAAAAAGCACCTGGCCCCTGGCTCCTGCCATCCGATGAGCGCGGTGCACTGGCCACTGGAGGGTGAACCAACGGCAAAAGGAAGACCTTTCTCTCTGTCTCTCTCTCTCTCACTGTCCACTCTGCCTGTCAAAAATAAAAAAAAATAAAAAAAAAGTAAATTTTGGAAATAACTAAAAGTCACCAGGAGTTTTCTGCCAAATGAAATGGGTAACTGGAGTTGAGTCAACAAAACAAAAAGGAGAGAGCATTGTAGCATGAAATAACATGGCTTTTTTCTTGGATTTTCTCTCTCTCCTTATAGACTTTATTTGAATTTTACTACATGAAAGTTACCGAGTTTTGACTGACCGATGTGGTGCTGTGGCGAAAGTTACCGAGTTAGATTCTGGGAATATGAAGATGAAAAGGACATGGTGTCCCTCTAGACCATGGGGTAAGGAGTTGGCTGGAGAGGGAGGAGAGGACTCCTGGGTAGTGGTGATGCTACTCCATTTTTTAAAGGTGTGCATTTTGTGATAAAGATTGTAATGCATTGTTAGAAGTTTGCTTTATTAATTTTGCCCTTTCCTAGCTAAAGTTAAAAGATTTCTAGTCTGAGGGACTGTTGCTTCTGATTTCGCCTTTAGCACACACAGTCTGCTTATGGTTAGATCTTAGGAATGTGGTAAGTGGGCTCAGTGCTAAGAATTATATCCAAACTTCACATCTGTTTTTGCAACTTGGGTTTATTTTCTCAGAGTGCTATTATAATTGAAGTTTGGGTTGTCAGGCTGCTGAGAAAAATGTATTTACAGACAAACATACATTGAATACAAGACTGGCAATACATCTTGAATACTATGGGTAATGGTTTCTCTGGATAAATGCATTAAACCTTCCAACCCAGATGCCAAGAGCTCATTGCCCCTCTTGATATGAAGGTCTTTTTGTGCAAGCTGAGATCTGGAAAAGTTAGTTTCCAGCTGTTAGGCAGCTTGTTAACTCCTTGTAGCTGTAATAGACAGGCCTCTAAGTCAAGGGGTCCTTTGAGATCCTGACTTGAAGAGCAAAATCACAAAGGACAATCCCACCAACCTCGCCTTTTCCACAGTGTTAAAGTCTTCAGTATGGAAAGCTTCTAAAGAAGTCACTTTGTAATTAAGCAATGGGCTTAATGAAACAGAAAGCAAACTGATCCTTGGAACAGAACAAAGAGTTCAGAAATGAAAACACATATTAAAAAAAAAAAACCTTGAGGACATATCTTGTGACAAAAGAAAACTTAGCACAATGAAATCAAGTTCTTGGAGTAGGGTAGCTCTTTAAAAAGAACACCAAAAGCAAAAGCAGTAACAGACAAGAATGACCATTTTGGCTTTATATTTTAAAATTTCTTTATAAGAAAAGACACTCTGAAGAGTTCTAAAATAAGCAACAGATTATGAAAAAAATTTACAGTCCACCAAAAGACAAAAGACAAAGGATTAATATTAATTAATATTCAATAAACTTTCAAATCCATAAGAAAACAAGTTACCTAACAAATCAATGGACAAAAGATGAATCAGGCAAGTCTACAAAAGAAAATGGGAAAAATGACCATTGCATCTACGAAATGATGCCCAAGCTCGATCATCAAAAATAAGAAGAAAATCCAGCAACAACTGGAAAATTGCATGCTTCCACCACTGGCCAAGCTGGACACCATCACTGCTATTCTTGGGGAACAACAAGGAGGTTCATATTCAAAATGAAAATGTATGTTCTCCATTACTCAAGAACTCTTCTAGAGAAATGTTTGCCCAAAGTACTCAAGGAAGCTTATACAAGAACATTCTGTAGGTTGATGTTTATGATGATGGAAAATCAAGACAACCTAAAGTTCCAATCACAGGGAATGGATAAATAGAGATATGTTGAAAGGGGTGAGCCAGATGGAACTCTGAGACCTATTCCTGAGAAAACACAGTTGCAGAGCGACATGGGGAGAAATTCCTTTTATGCAACACCTCACAGTTTCCATGAATGTGTGCTTATCTAAAGACTGAAAAAGAGAAGTTGGAAGTTGTCAAGGACTTCCTAGTATTATTTGTAATATTTATTTAATGTGAGAGGCAGGGGGTGGGAGGGAGATCCTGTGGCTAGTTCACTCCCCAAATGCCCAGAACAGCAAGGGCTGGGCTAGATCAAATCTTGGAGCTGGGAATTCAATCCAGGTCTCCCATGTGGGTGACAGGGACCTAACTACTTCTGCCAAAACCTGCTGCCTTGTAGGGTGTGTATTAGCAGGAAGCTGGAATGGGGAGCGGATCCAGGATTCAAACCCAGGCACTCTGATATGGCCTGTAGGAGTCCCAGCTGCTAGGACAAACGCCTACCCCATGCTTGTAATATCTAAATTGGTAAAAAGCAAATATGTTCCATGTATTGATTATGTACATAGAAAATCAAGAGTACAAAAAGTTATCTTAAGTTGCTGAGTTCAGTCCAGGGCAACCTTCAAATGCTATTCACCTCCCTGATGTGAAACATAATGGTGCTTGCTTTGAGCAGTTAGTTATGCACTGGCTTCAGGTGGGTTTTCTTTTTCTCAACTCCATCTCTCCATTCCTTAGTTTTTGTCTTCAATCAATGTATCTATTAATGAAATCTGGTTTCTTCTAATTGATTCTTTTTAACCATTGTTGTGATAAGTTTGATACTCCTTCAGTTATTCCTGGAAGATAATTCTATTCCATTGTGCAGGGTACACCTTGCTCTGTCTTCTTGTCATTAAGCAACCGTAATGTTTCACCATCTCAAACTCACCATTACCCTCACTGTTTTTAGCTTCTCTGCTTTTGCTTCTTGGTAGTTAGCAGGTGTAGGGTGTGTGTGTTTGTCCGTTTTAACTGTTGCTCTCCAGCCCACTGTACAATGGAGGCTACACTATGCTTGAGCTATTGAACAATGACTGAGAGAAGGGGACAGGAGGAGATTGTTTGAAACATCAAGGAGCCAAGTGCAGAGACTCCAGCCCAGCGACAAAAGCAAGGCTGAGCTGTCTCCTTTTTCGTTTCAGAGTCTTTATTTCTCAGTTAGCTCATGCCAGCAGTGAGTATGTTGATACATCCATTGTGTATGTGTGTGTATATGAGGAGTCGCCACAAAGATCATGAGAAAATGGAATTAAAATATAAAATTTATTTTGACATAAAAATTTTGAAATCCATGTTTTTTTCCATAATATGCATTTTCCATGAACATTTCTAGGACCCCTCACATACACAGATATTATATGAAAACACATATTTGTAAGTATTGATATATTTAAAATATATGCAGCAAATATTACATAACAGGGTGTATAAAAAGATAGGCAAGCATTAGCAGCTGGTTTTCGATTTCAGATATGCTATAGCATGGACTGAAGGAAGAGGAAGTTGTGACATTGGATGGGAACTGTCTCTTTTGAAAATGTATCTGGGGCTGGTGCTGTGGTGCAGTAAGGCTAGACCTCTGCTTGCGATGCCAGCATCCTATATGGGCGCCAGTCCAAGTCCCTGCTGCTTCTCTGCTGATCCAGCTCTCTGTTATGGCCTGGAAAAGCAGTAGAAGAAGGCCCAAGCCCTTGGGCTCCTGCACCTGTGTGGCAGACCCAGAAGAAGTCCTAACCCTTGGCTTTGGATCTGCCCAGCTCCAGCCATTGTGGCCATTTAGGCAGTGAACCAGTAGATGGAGGACCTCTCTCTGTATGTTTCTCCCTCTCCCTGTCTCTCCTTCTCTGTCTATACATCTACCTCTCAAATAAATAAAATATTTTTAAAAAGTATTTAATTTTTTACAAAATTTATTTATTTAAGTTTACTTGAAAGGCAGACAGATAAAGAGATTGATTGATTCCATTCATTGATTTACTCTCCAAATGCATGCTACAGCCAGGGATTGGCCAGCCTGAAGCCAGGAGCCAGGAGTTTAATCCAGGTCCCCTATATAGGTTGACAGGGTCCCAGGTATGTGGGCCATCACTATTGCCTCTCAGGTGCCCATTAACAGGAAGTTCGAATGGAGAGTGGAACAAGGACTCTAACTCCAGCATCCATTATTGGATGCGGGCCTCTTAACCACGGCGCCAAATGCCTGCCCCAGAAGTGTCTGTTCATGGCCCCTGCTCTGTTGAGCCTGCTCTCTTGGAAGAAGCTGGTTTAAGAGCAGGAGTCGTCATCTTCTCTGAGACATCACTGTGTGTGAGACGGAACCAGGGACTTTTCCAGAGTTTACCACACATCATCTGCAAGGCGTTGCAATGACCCCTCTTAGAAAGACTGTGACTACTCCATTGTCTCCACCAGCCTGGGGCCTCCCAGGGTGGGGGGGAATGGGGAACCATGGCTTTGCTGGGGGATGTTGGTTCAGCTGAGGGCTGGATGGAGTTTGAAGTCTACAAATGGAATTCAGCTGCAGGCAATGAATACTGACTTTGCCACCTTTTTTTTGGAGAGGGTGAGTGCTGGGGTTGGAGGTGGTGGTGGGCATGATTGGCACCTTGCCCAACGTCTTGAGGTTCACAATCTGCTGACACAAACGGCAGCCACTCAAGTTCCCTGCTTTCGCACGTGGGCAGTGAATGATCGGAGTGCATTCTCATCTGTTGCTCGTTTTTAAAGCAGAAGTTAAAGTGGTGCAAGCATCTCTCCTCTGGGGATTGCCCTCAAGGCACTGAAGATTTGGGAGTGGAGGCAGCCTGTGACCCCCAGAGGAGGAGGCGCCCAACCTCAGGCCAGGCTGCAACAGTGGGGTGAGGGGAGGGGGAGGGGGTTGGGGGAAGGGTGGTGAAAGTCTTCAGGAGGGGCTCTTTAGTCCAAAGCTGGAGGCCACTGTGGGGAGGGGCAGGCAGGAGAAAGACATTAGGATGCTTATCACCTCCCCTTGTGTTTGCTATGGCCAGCAGGCCTCCTTGGAAATAGTGTCACATGGTATCTTTTGTATGGGCACTTTTAACGTTGTCAGGCTTTCTGAATATTATCAGACGTTCTTTGTGACATGCAGCCAAACCAAGTGCATATCCATTAAAAATTCCATTAAAAAACTGGTATTCAAATAGGTTTTAATAAGCTTGCTAAAGCAAACAGGCTGGCTAATGAAAATCAGTACTGCTTTTTAAAAAAGCTGAGGAGGTATAACATGACCCCAGCTACTAGGAAGCAGCCCTCTCACTGATTCTGTCCTCCTTAACAACTTGGCTCGAGTTGAATTGGAGCAGAGGTTTAGCCTAGCAGTTAAGACACCCATGTCCCATGTTTGGGTGCCGGGATTTGACTCCCTGCTCTGCCTCCTGACTCCAGCTTCCTGCTAACACAGAGCCTGGGAGGTAGCAGATGGTGGCTTCAGTAATTGGGTTCTTACTACACATGTGGGAGACCTGGATTACGTTCCTGGCTCTGGCTCTGACCTTGGAGCAGTCCCAGGTGTTGTGGGTATCTGGGGAGTGAAACAAATGAGCAGATGGGTGCTTTCTCTCTCTGCCTCTCAAATAAAAAAGAGCATTGGACTATCTTTTCGAGTGCCTTGCACAATGGTGTCTTTGCAACACGCAGGAAAAAGCAAGTGCCATCTCTGTTAACATGAGCTTTGGAGCAGGTGCACTGGGATCAGGATTGCTGTCATCTTTCACTTAGAGCATGTCTGGAGCCATTGCTTGCCAGCTAAGCCTCTGGGACTTGAGAAGACAGGAGAGAGCAATATTGATTTCTCAATGTCCAGAGGGAAATTACAAAATTTCAGTAGTGTGATAAATGCTTAAGTACTTAATGCAATAAAGCCCTTCCCTGTTAGACGCTGCCCACACCCACGGCAGAGATACACTTCTGCCTGAGGACTGGCCTGCAGACACAGGCTTCCCTTTCAGAGTAGGAACACAGACACGCATTGCATCCCCTCCTTGGACCTTGACAGAGGAGACGCTGTGATTGAGAAAAGCCTCTCCCACCACCTCCCGTGCCAGAAGCCGCCATCTGGCTCCAGCCAGTGCGGACTCACCTCATTGTCCTGGTGGTTGATCTCGCTGAGGCTTGACTGCTGCAACAGGACCGTGAGGAGCCTGGAAGGAACAGTCACACAAGTATTTGAAATATGGTCAGGTGAAGGCCTCCGGGTGAAGATGCGGGCCCTCCCACTGATTGGAAAGTGATCCTTGGAAAATGAGCTGACGCGATATAGATGGCACCTGCGATGGATATGCCTTCCTACCCCCACTGCCTTGCCATCCTAGGGCTCCTGGAGGAGTTGAGGGGAAGTAGGGGAGGAACCTGGAACTCCATCCAGGTCTCCCATGTGGGTAGGAGGGACTCAAGGACGTAGGCCATCCTCCGCTGCTTTCCCAGGCTCATTAGCAGGGGGCTGGATTGGAAGTGGAGCAGCAGGACTTGGCAATGTCGGCCCTTGTCATATCTTTTAAATAGATGGATTATAGAAGGAGATAGTCAGCATTACAACTTTGCTTATTCTTTACAAAATATACAAATATCAAAGCATAAGGGGTGGGTGTTGTGGCACTGGAGGTTAGGCTGCTGCATCCCATAACGAAGTGCTAGTTCAAGTCCTGGTACATCCACTTCCAATCCAGATTCCTGTCAGTGCATTCTGGGAGGCAGCAGATGAAAATTCAAGTGCTTGGGCCCCTGTTACCCTTGTGGGAGATCCAGATGGAGTTCCTAGCTCCTGGCTTTGGCCTGGTTCAGCCCTGGCTGTTGCGGGTATTTGCAGGGAGTGAATCCAGACTGTATACTCTAAGTCTCTAACTCAGTAGCAGGAGCCCAGCTTCTAGGGTTTAAACACTCTGTTCAGGGGCCCAGTGCTGTGATGCAGCAGGGGAAGTTGCTGCCTGCAGTGCTGGCGTCTCCTATCAGAGCATCCGTCTGAATGCTGGCTATTCAGCTTTCTATCCATTTCCCTGCTAATGCACCTGTGAAAGCCGTGGAAGGCAGTCCAAGTACTTGAGCCCCTGGCACCCATGTGGATGGAGTTCTAGGCTCCTGACTTTGATCTAGGCCAGCTGAGGCCATTGCAATCATTTGGGAAGTGAACCGGCATATAGAAGATTTCTCTCTCTCGTCTCTGCCTCTCTCTCTAACTCAGAGAGTTGCAGAATTAATAAGTAAATCTTAAGAAAAATTTTCATTCATTATCTCTCAGCATAGATGACATCTAAGGCCCTAAATAGTCAGTGGCTGCTGAGCTGACAGTAGAGAATAGATCAATGTGCTGCCTGGGTAGGAGGTGGGACCCTGGGAGGCCTGCAGAGATGGACTTCTGTGGGGGTGAAGCAACCAGCCAGCCCCGGGGTTGACATCTAGCCTCGCAGTCTTCTGGGGTTTACCTCTGGTCTTGACCACTGTCTTTTCTGGGAAACCGGGATAATGCTGATATTTATTTCTAGCATCTCATGGTAGCCCGCAAGCTTCTGAAACCTTGAGGATCTACCAGGGGCAAGAACGGCGGTGGTGTTGGGGATCAGATGACACAGCAGGTGGAGAGCTCTCTGCACAGGGTCTAAAGGGACAGTGGCTGTGACCCTGAGTCGCACGCCTCCTTTGTGCTCTCCGGATTCTAGAAGCATCCTCAGTCTGCTAGGAAGATGCAAGAAAAATAATTGCCAGTGGGCGACACTGTTTGTCTTTGTGATTATATGTCACCACTGGATGGAGTTTTCTTATGACTGCTCTGTGGAGGGGTAGGCTTCGCTGTGCCTGTTCTCTTTCCTTTTCCCTGTCTTCCTCCTCCTCCCCACATCCTGCCCTCCTTATTGGCCATTGTCTAATCTCTGGGGTCCATTGGTCTGAAGTGCCGGAAGACAGTGGGAGGGGAAGGTTGAGGTCAGTGGTCCAGTGTGGTTATCCTCGGTTAACCCTGAGCAGAGTTCATCTGTAGCCAGACTGGATCTTCCAAGGAAGGGGAGCTCTGTCCAGACAGATTAGGGATGGGAGAGCAAGATCTCTTGTTACATCTCCGTGGGCTGCCAAAGGTTGCAGGACGACCTTGCACCTGGATATTTCTGTTTGCTCTCAAACCCAAACCCTTCTTTGCAGTGTCTTGATCACAGGCTGATTTCAAAGGACAGTGTCACAGGCTCCTTTGCCCTCTGACTTCCCATTGGGTTTGGCCCATGGGAGGACTGGCAGGAAGGGGGGGAAGCCAGCCTCATTCTGGCAAGGATTGCCTTCCTCTCCCAAGGCCTGGGCTCCTGCCAGGTGGCCCCTTTCCTGCGGCTCCAGTGGCCACCCCGGCTCTAGGAGGCTTGGGGGACCCGCCCTTCCTTGCCTTTCCGCCTTGGGTGTGGAGTGCTTTCCAGCTCTTTTGGAGGAGGTGGGGTGGGAGGTAGATCAGGGTCTCTTGCAGGTTAACTTTCCTTGCACTGTTGCTCCCTTTTAACATCCTGTGTTTTCCCTGTTGTGGCGTGATTGATTCATGCCAATCTATGTTGCCTGGCTTCATTGATTGCTAAGTCTGTAAGACTAAGACTCATTGAACTCCAGAGCTGGACACATATTAACAGATAAAGACTGACACTCTCTCTCTCTCTCTCTCTCTCTCTCTCTCTCTCTCTCTCTCTCTGTCTCTCTCTCCTTGTTTGCCGAAGCTGCAGTGGTTTTCAGCCCCGGGCTCCCGAGGGCTCTGTGGTGCACAGGTGATCCACAGGTAAGCCTCATTACCAGGCGACCTGCAACCCTCTTTGGTTCCTTTTCTAAGGGCTCTGGTCTTGTGCTATGGTGGCCTCAACCCCTTGCCCACCCCTGTTCTAGGTCCTCCCTATTCTCATTTCTCCGAGGCAGAAGCTGGAGGCCCACTTCATCCTAGATCCCAGGGCAGCAGGCCAGGGTCCCCAGCAGGAGCCTTCACAGGAAGTGTGTGACAAGGGTCAGAGGCGGGACCAAACTGCCTATGCTACAATACCCCCAACCCCCAACCACCAATAATCCTGGACACACAATGGAACACCTGTGCCTACAGGTTCATAAAATAGTAATAAAATCTACTTCCTAAAGATCTTTTGGAACTTTAAATGAGTCAACATATACAAAGCATTTAGAATAGCTCTTCTGTGCCATTACAAATTCTGTGTATAACACTTATTTTTGAAAAAAAAAGGCTACCTTATATTTTTTGGGACTCCTCTGATCACCATTAGGTAATAGGTGTGTGTGTGGGGGAGAGGGAGGGAGGGAGGGAGGGAGAGAGAAGCTAGAAGCATCTTAGAAGCAACCTATTTCTGTGAGCTTTTCTGTCTTGCTGGGCCCACGGGCTGCTCCTAGCCCTGGTCAACTCAGCCATGGTTGGGAAAAATGATCCCCAAGCCAGCTCTCTTTCCCATTCCTGAAGCTGCCTGGGTGTGAGTGGTCCATAGTGAAACACCAGCAGCTGCAGGTTAGAACACATCACTTGCTAACTAGAGAACCGGCCCCCAAGGCCATGGTTTCCTTCCTCCCTCTGGCTGCAGTCAAGAGCGATGAAAAACACCAGGGTGCTGGTGCTCTGGGGGGGGGGGGGGCTCTCTTGGTAACCATGGAGACCATGAAAAAGACCTGCACAGAGCCCCTTGGCTGCTTTCAGAGGAAACTGCTGCTTGCCTTCCAACACGAGCATGTGCAGCGTCGCACACACACGACTCTCTCCTCTTTGGAGCTTTGTCTTAGCGACCGTGCACCCCCCCCTTCACAGGGCACCCCTCTGAATGTCCCCACCTCGGGAGCGAGAAAAGCCCTGGGGAGAGGGAAGGGCGAGAACCTGGAGAAGCAGAGGGATCAAGGCAGGGAGGGGGCTCCCGAGATGAAACCTGTGCCCCTCTGCTTCTGTCAACCCAACATGCCTCCCTGTCCAGAATTACCGAGCAGGGCTTGAGCCAAGGATGGAGCTGCGGCTTGATCGGTTTCCTAGGGAGCTGAAACCATCAGAGAACCAAGATTCCCCGGGAGAAAAAGGGCTAACTGGGGTGTCCTCCTGGCTTGTGTGTAAGCAGCTTCGGTTCGAGGCTTCCCGCTTACTAACCTCTAGCGAGCACCACTCGGAAGGAGCTTGCTGTCTGGAACTCTGAGAAGCAGCAGGTTTTCAAATCATCTGAATATCTGGGCACAAGGCCATCATGTGGGCTGCAGATACTGTTTATGAGTAGGAGGCAAATATAGGTGTATCTGCACCAGTGAAGGGAGTGGCCAGGCAGGTGGCTGAATTGAATGCAGTCTGTGTCCTGGGGTCCACGCAATAGGAGCACCATTCATCCCCTGATGTTCTTTGCAGTAAACACGCATGGCCGTGGGCTGCGTCTACACAGACTCGTGAGCGTACACGTACTCTTTGTGGACCAGTGTGTGTCCAGGAGAAGTGGGCCAGGGTGGGAGCTGGGGTGGCCATAGCAGGGTTTTGTTCTTTAGCACTGATCTACAGCTTTTATTTCTATCAGTCTTCCATTGTGATCATTATCATCATTAATATCACCCTCACCATCGGCACCAACACCTGCTGAACAGACAATGTACGAGGCCTTGTGCTCTGTGTGTTCCATACATTTTCCTGTTCACTTCTGCTACCTTACCTGTGCCTGCTAGCGGGGGACTGGATCAGGACCCCCTGTGGGGACTCAGCTCCACAGATGCTCATGTCTCTTTTATAAAATGGCATCGTATTTGCACAGAATCTATACACATCCTCCCTTAGAACTATAAGTCATCTCCCAATTACTGATAATATCTAATACAATGTAAATGTGACATAATAGTTGTGATTCTGTGTTAATTAGGGGATAATGACAAGAAAAACATCTGTACATGTTCAATATGGATGCAATTAAAAATGTTTTTTTCCCTGATCCTTGCTGTGTTGAGTGTGCAGATGCAGAACGTGTGGCTGTGTAAAGCCCTCTCCTCTGTATTCCTCCCCTTTCTAGAAGACAAACAGCCAGCCGACCTGTGGCATGCCAACTTGCCCAAGGTCATTCCCTCCAGATTCAAACTCAGGCTGACTCTGGTCTGCCCTTTGGCTCCACCTGGCCAGGATTCTAGGTGGTTTTGACTACAGGGAGTCAAACAAGGTAACAAATGAAGAAGCTAGACAAAGAGAAAACAAAGGCTGGGTAAAGAAAGTGTCTAGTGTTTTATAGTAATGCCAGGGGTGGCATGGAAATTGAGTTCTAATTTTCTAAGCATGTGAAGAAAGACATATGATCAGAAGCCCCAGTGTAGACATGTTAAAAATTAAAAAAAAAAATTTCTCAAGAGAAGCACAGCAATTCCTCCTTTGACAGAAATTTTTCTTGTGGTTTCACATATAGGAGTTTTTGGATGCTGTGATAAGCAAAATGTATCCTGACCAGGAGCCAGTAAGTTTTGTAAGGCTAGTTTCTTAGAAGGCCTCTCAAGATGAGTCAAGGACTTGATGACAAAATATGGCCATTACACACAGTCGTGGGTCTCAGAAGCACTGCAGATCCACTGGGTAGCTTAACTTCGCATGTGTGATGAGCAATAAATGGCTCTCCCATGCCTCAGTTTCCGTATCTGTGAAATGAGGCTGGAAATGTTACCTGCTTCGTAGAGATGTGGTAAGGAGTAGATGAGCTGGGACATGCAGAGCACTTGGAACATGGCCTGGAGCATGGCAAATTATCACTGCTGTGATCATCTTCCTCATCCTCACCAGAGGGTACATGCAGGCCTACACATGGCCAGCCATGCTGGCCTAAGGTGATGTCCACCTAGGCAAACTGAGTGGTCAAATGGATTCATATGGCCCTAATAGGAGGTCACTGTCTTCCCCATTATGGTTGTAGGATTAGCAAGCACCCAGAAACCAGACCAAGTTTTTGTTTTTCTCGGAAAAGTAATCTGGGTTAATGCTGACACACAAACAAAAGAGAGACTGAAGTTGGCTTCTCTGGGATGAAAAATCTGTTATCAAACAATTTTATGCCATGGCCATAAAATTTCCCCATAAAACAGCCATAAAATACTTAATTTTTAACGATGTAATTCCATAAGGAATCCTTTAGGGCAAAGTAGATTCCAACTGTTTGGTAGGTATCCAAACTAAACAATTTGCCATATGGGTTGCTGGGGTTTAACACAGTTATTTTTTGGAGAACATTTACTAGAAATAATGATTTGCTTTTGGAATAATCTTAACCCTTGGGTTTTATTACTTAAATAACTAGCATTACCATAACTAAAGCAGAATTTTATCTTTCCCAATCAGCTAAGTGCCCACTTAGGACAATAAAACTATATCATCAACTCACCCAAGGGTAGTGGCTGCGTCATTAATTACAATTTCAAGAGAAAGAGAAACCACAAGTTTGTGCTTTTCCGGGTACTGCAATGACATGTAGACCCTGAGAAGCCCAGGGCTACTGCTGGGCTTTGATAAAAAAGACATACAAGTCCACACAAGAAGATGCCCAGTTGGGTTGGCTTTCGGTTGATTATTGAAGTGACTTCAGAGGATGGCCCTGATGGATCAAGAATGTAATTTCTGATAAGAAGGTTTGGTTTACCCCTCATGGGCAACAGGTTGATGGCAGAGACAGCTAAGCTTCTCACCAATATCCGTGTACCTTTTCTGTGGGTTTGAGTCCCTGCTGACGGGTGGATTCCGAGCTAGGAAGTCTATGCCCCAGAGCACCTGGACTCAGACATAGTCAAATGACTGGTCATCATGGATGGAATGTGAGCAGAATGAACGGTGTCCCCTACAAGCTGAGGACTTAAAGAAATGAGTGAGGCTTCCCTATATTCTTCTGTCCCCATCTATAGGCTGAACGAAGGGCATTCTGTGATCCAGGGACTGAATGAGACACAAAATGGAAGCAGCTTGGGTTCCTGATCACCCGTGTAGGGGCGTCATCCACCACCAGGACCACCTACACTGGCAGCTTACATGGCAGAGAAATAAATTTCTGTTGTGTTAAGACACTGAAGCTTTGGGTTCTGTTTGTTATAACGGCTGTAATTACCATCACTTGAGTAGGCTTTTATCTTTCAGAATCCTTAGAGGATTTTAAAATAACCTCTCCAAAATGAGGCAGGTAAAAGCAATTAGGTAGAAGAAATTAAGGCAGAATCATCTTAAAAGCTACATTTTAAATTCGTTTTCTAAAGCTCGGCCCTGGGAAAACAGTACGATTTTATGACTAAGTATTTTAGGGGTTGTCTAGAAAAGCCATTCTTTTTTTATCCCCCTAACTCTTCAAAAGGGCAGAAGGGAGTTTGATGTCTATTGACTGCTAGCTGTCTGGGCTTGCTGCTGCCTCTCTAAAACGTCCTTGTTTTGTTGGGCTTTGGGTACGTTCTCGGTTTCTGTTAGTTCTGGATCCAGTCCAAGATAAGAAGAAACTAGCCTTGGGAATAGTCCTGGAATTTCCCAAGGCCATTGACTTTCCTGTAAAAGAGACTGCAATGAGGAGATCTTGTTATCCCTCACCCTGGAAGATAACGGCTGTGTGTCCTCAGCCCCCACGGAGCTCTAGGCTCTGGGTCTGGACAGAGCTGCAGAGGGCGAGGCACAGTGCCGGTACACCCTGAGCTGCTGGCCTGGGCTAAGGAGGTGCCCCCGCAGTGCCGGTTCCATGGCAGGAAATGCTGGTATCTGTTGGTGGTGCATGGAAGGGGGGCGGGTGCTTTCACAAGAATGGAGACCAAGGCCGTCTGGAGCAGAGGAATGAGGAAGTCAGTCTTAGTCTGGGCAGAGCGTTTCTCCTTGTTGCTCAACTGTATTACAGAAACGTGATGGTGGTCATCTACCTTACGTGAAGATCTGTCTTCACATGGTTCCAGGAGCGCACACTCCTGGTTTTCCCTCTAACCCACTGGCCTTCCCTCCTCGGGTCCTTGGTCTACTCCCAACTCAACACTGGCCTGACCTTGGAGTTAAGATACTAACTTTTCTGTCCAGTCACGGCTCTTTTACCTTGTTTGATTTTTTTTTTTTTAATCACACTCACCATCCTTGGACATTACCATTTGTTTGTTAATTAAGCCCATTATTAGAATGTGAGCTCTGTGATGTCAGAGACCGTCTCACTTACTACGGAACGGTAAGGGACTATAAACCTTGTTTGGACCATATAAGCTCTTAATAAGCAGTTACTGAGTTAATAATTAACTGACTGATGCACTGAATGAACGAATAGGCATTCGATGACGACAGACAGCACTTCTTAAAGACTCCGAGAAAAAGGTTTTTTCAATACAGAAGGGCAGTGGGATGAATGTTCAAGACTCATGTATTGTGTTATGATCCTGCTCACTGGAACTTCAAAGGAACAATGGATGACTTTTGTTCCGATCGGCCACAGAGCGGAGGATTAGACGACCTTCTAACACAACTTTCGTTCCTCCCAATCTGAGCGCCCTAGGAAGCTGGCTGCTCACCTCACGTCGGGCTCGGCGGTGGCGGCGTGCAGCGGCAGGCGCCCGTTCTTGTCCGGGATGTTGTGCTTGGCACCATTCCTGAGCAGACTCACACAGCCTTCCAGCCAACCCTGAAATGCAGGAGCGACACGAGCTTGCATAACACAGACCAACACGCTTTCTCTAGTTTTTCTTCTCTGGTTTGGCTAAAAGCAGGGTTCTATTGGCACTGAAATGGTGACGAGCCTTGGCTGTGACCTAGACTCCTCAGCACAGGGTGGAAGGTCTGGGGATTCAGATTTCCCCACCATGTCCTCGGAGGAACTTCACTCCATCACAGGCAGACTGACTCCACATTCTCCTGCCTCCCTCACCCATTTCCAGGGCCACTCACTGGTATTCCCCATTCATGCTGAGACTGCACTGGCTCCTCGGGCCAAGGTGGCACCCTATTGGGGGTGATTAACCATTCTGTGGGCTTAGCTCCAAATCACACTTGTCAATAGTCTGCCTTGAATGTCTGGATCGGTTCTAAAAATCAGGATCCTTTGTCATTTCTGGGTCTCAGGCTCCACAGCGCGCCTCAGTTTAACTATGTCTGATAAGTAGGTCTTGGTTTTCTAGTTCAAGTTTCTTTGCTAGTAGCCACCAAAGACCAGCATCCTGCTTATTCTAGACAGTTCCCATCCTGATGCCTTCAAGCCTGATCTGAGTCCCCCACCAATGGCTGGGACCCTGCTAGTTTGTAGACAAATCTTTCTGATGCTGACAGCTAGAACTTCTAAATATGGGGCTATCACCAGCACCCTCCAAAGGTTCTCCATTGCTGTGTTTAACCCACCTACGAATTCCCTAAGAAGCTTTGTATGAACTGCTGCCTGTCTGCTAATTGTCCAGATTGGGAGCTGATATTGCCATGCTGGTGCCCCCTTGGTCAATACATACAACTGGGTCAGTTTCCCACCACCTCTCTCATGTTAAGAGGCCAGGCGTGATCTGTGGCTCTCTATCCATATTACTTTAACTGACCCAAGTCTACTGATAGCCGAGTTTGTCTCACACACTGACGACAATGCCACCAAGATACACCTAGAACCTCTTGGGTTACTCACTCAGTGGTAAGCAGACTTGCAAACTCACAGAGCTATTCTTACAAAGAATGGTAACCCTGTTTTGGTCATAAGCACACTCTTTGACCTTCCCCAGTCATGTGAAGTTAAGCCCCAGGATTACCTAGTAAGAGGACTCAGATGACTAAAGATTTCCCCCTCCTATTCTTACAACATTGGGAGCAAGAAAAAACAAATTGTTAATAAATGCATGCAGAAGAAGGAAGACAATGATAAGACTTTAGCTTTGAGCAGTCTGGGGAAGTAATCTGTCAAGAGAAGCACATCAAAATCTATAGAATAAAACATTGAATATGCTTTGTGTAATTGACCAATGATATGAGGATACTTCCAAAAATGAGGAAAAGTGGAACTAAAACACACATAATAGTCACTTTCCATGAACTTTTTCTGAAAATCCCTCATATGCCTTGATTTCAAGATTTTTTTTTAAACTTCCAAATAAACTTAGCTTTTAATTCCATTTTCCATAAACTTTTTGAATGCCCTTGCATTTAAGTCTTAAGTAGAACATTTTTTTTTTGGCATTGTCAGTGTTGATTTGTAGTTCACTAATGTATTAAATCCATTTTTAGTTGCTAATGTCTGAGTCATCAAATTCCTTGATTAAAAGGAGAAAATACAACCAGGACACCCAAAGGAAAGGCACACAGGACAAATTGTAGAGTTGCCAAAGATTTACATCGTTGGGAGAGCAGATCATTTCTTGAAGGGATGTTTGAAATACTGTCCTACTTTTAGTCATTTTGCAACATTTCCTGGAACTGTGTGTGTATATGTGGTATTTTTTTTTTCTTTAGAGAAAAATATCAAAAAAGCCATTGAATGTAGTCACCGTCCAGAAACTACAAATGGGTTTTGGACCTGCTAGCCGCTGCTGATTCCACATGCATTTCTCCTCCAGTTGGGATGAACTGAGGGTGTTATCTTTATGACTCCTTACAGGTGAGGACAGGCACACGTGGTGACGTGACCTGCCCCAGCTCACGCACCTATGACGCATCTGTCTGTCTACTGAATTTGGAGCTGCGAGATCTCAGATTGCAAGTACCCCTTTTGCCAAGTTCCTGTTTAACACTTGAAGTCACAGATTGCCAGGAGGGAGTGGGGGGCTTCACAGTACAATTCTCTAGAATCCTCCTTGCCAGGGAGCCTCAGGGGGGCTGGGAGGGGACCCGCCTTAGGGAGCCACGTAGATGTGGGAACGTGGTGATGAAGCTGGCACCCCGTGGTGTCCCTCAGGCTCCTCCTCTCACACAGAGCCTTGGAACACATTCCTAGTGGGTTGTTCCCGAAGTGTCACCTCCCTAGGCTCCAAGGGTGTCCATCCTAATTCCCTGTGGCCTATAGAGGAATACTTCTTCCCAGTGCCTTGCATGGCTGCCCTATGTGAGAAATCTTAAATGATGAGTTTTAGGATTCTGAAGCCAGCACAGGGACAGTCAACTTTAGAAACTAGTCCTTCCCTCTTTTCCACCCCTTGATCCAAATGTTCTCTTTTCCTTAGCTCAAGTACCAAAGGAGTCCCTGGAAAGAATAGTCACTGAGGGGCTGGCATCCCATATGGGTGCTGGTTCGAGTCCTAGCTGTTCCACTTCTGATCGGCTCTTTGCTATGGCCTGGGAAAGCCATGGAAGAAGACCTTGGGCCCCTGCACTCATGTGGGAGACCCACAAAGAGCTCCTGGCTTCTGGCTTCAGATCAGCTCAGCTCTGGCCATTGTGGTCATTTGAGGAGTGAACCAGTGGATGGAGGACCTCTCTCTCTCTCTCTCTCTGTCTGTCGCTACCTCTCTCTGTAACTCTGCTTTTCAAATAAATTAAAGAAATCTTAAAAGAAAAAAAAAAGTAGTCCCTGGGGCATATGCCAGAAGGGAGGGGTTAGGAGGTCAGTCCCATGTCTATCTGGGATACGTGGCCTCAGCTAGGATGAACAGACCAGTGGTTTTCAGTCTCCAGGGCACATGAAGATTGCCAGGGAAGTTTTCAAAATCTTCATACCACATGATGACCACCACCACTACCCAGTCCTTCTGGACTATCTGACTCAGGAGGCTGAGGGTGTACCCCAAAACCTGTATTTGAAACAAACACTCTTAGGGATGTTGACACAAAAGATCTGTGGACCACCCTTTGAAAAAGTCTTACCCAATATTTGTGTCTATGTCCTAGAGAAAAAGGGCATGCAGATAATAAACAGAACAGTATGGGGAACGTGCGAGGGGCCCACGTCTCATTGCAGAGTCCTGGCTCTGCTGCTAATTCCAGCTTTTTCTAACGTGCACCATGGAAGGCAGCAGGGATGGCTCACGTACTTGGGTGCTTACTACCCATGCGGGAGACCTGAATTGCATTCTGGCTCTCAGTTTTGATTTGGCCCAGGCCTGGCTGTTGCTGGCATGTTGTGTAAGGGAGCTAGTAGATGAAAGCTCTCTCTCTCTAATTGCTCTTTCAAATGAAAATGAAGGTAAGTAAAAAAAAAAAAAAGAAAAAGTGAAAAAGCATGTTTGAGAGAGACTCTACGGGAGCTGGACAATGCCTCGTGCAGTCCATGCTTGGCCATGGCTGGAAAGGGTGGCTTTTGGGGAAGACAAGTGCTTCCCTCCAGCAGGGCCCTTTCCGAGGGGGTGGTCCAGGGTGAGTCCACCCTGCCAAAGGTCAGTGAGAACAAAGGCAAGAAACAGCCAACGCAAGGAGATGCACTGGCCGCAGTGGTGGTCATGGGGAAGATTGCTGGGCGCCTTGTTGTCAGGAAAGAATCCTAAGTCTCGTGTTATGGTTAAGATATATTTGCCATGAACTCAAGGCAGCGCTGGGGTCTCCTAGAACAACCACAGGGAGAATTTGAGAAGAGGATTTGCAACAAGGTTGAAGCAAGTGAACTGTCAAGCTGGATAATGCTGAGCTGGGATCTGTCATGGCAAGGAGCAGCACGACACAGCTTTAAAACTGAGCACTTGCTAGGGGCTGAGTCCTACGCTAGGTGTTGTCCCTTGGGCACCTTCCACTCCCACCACCCCCTACTCTTCCCAGGCCCTATCCTTCCTTCCCACATTCTTCAACTTCAACTAATTCTTCACCCAACTAATTCTACCCCACTGTTGTTAACTGGATGGTACAAGCATGACCACTCTCTCAGAGTTATCTGTGGAGGGCATTCTTAGAGATAGTAGCAAGGGTGTCTGGAAATGTCCCCAGGGACATTCCGATGTTGTTAAGATAGAAAAGAATGTTTCTCCAGTGACAATATCAGCTTGATCTCAGAGGATTGTTAGGAAGATCCCAAATGACTTAAAGCCATGAAACCAACTGTACGTGACGATGGAAATGTTGAAGATGATTGGAAAAATCTTCCGATCCTATTTCCACTGGCCAGCTGCAATGACCCCAAGACCACCCTTCTGCAGGTGGGACCCCATAACGACACCTTTAGCACAACCTGCTCCTTAGCCCCTTGACAGACACCAGTCAGTACCAGGTATGTTGCGAGACATAAGCTTGTGCGGCCATAAGCGTCCTGCGTGTTAATGTTGGCTCCCATCTTCAACAGCAGCTTCACTGTGTCCACCTGACGTCCAGAAACCGCGTGCATCAAGGGCGTGCATCCTGGAATGAGACATCAACAGCCTTTAAAAGATGTTTCACTTAGGAACTTTGCGAGCCAACTTTATTTGCTTCTTCACTGGCTCTGCCCTCTGAACCACAAACCCAGCTGGTGAACTGCAAGGGACTAGGGTGAGCAGATGATAATTTCTATGCTTAGCTCAATGATGTGATTTTTTTCCTGGCCTTTGTCCAATCTTCTGTAATTTTTGCAATAATTGGTTGTTAAAACTTTCTGGGCAGATGACAAAATTTGCTTATTACTGCCTTGGGGACCAGCCCAATTTGGGACAGAACTGGCAATTTTGTCTTGCCTTGGCTTGAACAATGCAGAATCTGGAATTGTCTTCAGAAAGTAACCCCAGCAGGAGGCCAGGTCCAACACATTTCTAGCAGAGGTTGTGGCTGGTGGAGGGCAGTGATGGTAGCCTAGCCTTAGAGGGCACAAATTCTTGCCTCAAGGAGCAGCCTGCACTGAAGTACTTTTCTGTTTTTGAAATAAATATAGAACAAGGTATTTGTTTCTTTTAAATGTGTTTGCTTCCTGAAAAAAAAAAAAAAATCGAGATGACCCAATCTGATTAACGTGGTAGGGCTGTTGTGACAAGTGTCTTGTGAAGCACAATCCAAGGGCTTCACACTCCCAGCCTTGGCTCCTCGCCCGGCCGGGACTTGTTTAGGTGTCTTGATGGGAGAGTCACGTGGTTCTTTTCCACATGGACTCCACGCTAGGAGCCTCAGAGATCCCCAAGGATGGGCAAGTGCCAGGACTGCTATTGTCACTGAAAGATGGCTGCTGGAATCTTCAACTGTTTTCCAAGTCTCTCCCTTGCAATACGCCTTCGGGTGTCTGCACTAAAGCTGCCATGAAGTGTCATATCTGAAAATAGTGGACAATTTGCCTCCCTCCCTCCCTCCCTCCTTCCTTCCTTCCTTCCTTCCTTCCTTCCTTCCTTCCTTCCTTCCATCCATCCATCCATCCATCCATCCATCACTCTCCTAACTATTGGGATAAAGTACAGGCTGCAAAAGGCAATTATTGAAGCAATCAGTGAATCTGAAATGTTCAGTAAATAAAGCTAAAGAACTTCTAGCTCTGATTTTATAAAAGTGCATGCTAATTTATGTTCATCTTCAGATCCTAGGGAGAGGTAACATACTCCATATAGATCAGAGACCAACTGTGAAAAGAAAAATTTAAAAATTTTCAAAAGAAAATAGAAAAAATATTGTTATAACTTTAAGGTTGGTAAATCCTTACTGAAAAAGGCATAAAAACTGTAAACTATGAAAAAAATTTATTAAAGTATACTGAAATTAAAATTCATGTACTATATACACTAGCATAAAAAAAATGAAAAGGCCAGCCACAGACTGAGAGACATTATTTAATCCATTAAACTAAGAAAGGTTATTGGTTAAACTAAAGAACAATTCTGCAACTCAACCAGAAAGAAATAGACAGACAGACAGACAGATCTTCTATCCTCTGGTTCACTCTCCAAATGTCCACAATGGCTGAGGCTGGGCCAGACTGAGGCCAGTAACCTGTAACTCCATGAAGGTCTCCCAATTGCTGATAGGGATTCAGGCACTTGGGCCATCTTCAGCTACTTACCAGGCACATTAGCTGAGAGTTGGATAGGAAGAGGCACAGTCTGGACTGAAACCAGTGCTAACAAGGAATGCTGGCACAGCCGGTGGCAGTTTAACCCACTGTACCGTGACACTGGCTCCAACTTTTCTTCTTCAGCTGGTTAATTCAGCAGATTACATTGACTTTCAAAGACTGAACCAGACTAAGATCCCTAGAACAAGTCTTACTTCGTCATGGTTTATCCTTCCTTTAATATATTACTTAATTTTATATGTTAGTATTTTGTGAGGAATTTTTATATCTATGTTCTTGAGGAATATTATTCAATAGGCTTTTTTAAATTTATTTTTGTCTGGCTTTGATATTAAGGTAATACCAGTTCTTATTTTAAAGGTATTTATTTTATTTATTTGAAAGGCAGAGTTAGAGAAAGAGAGAGGTCTCCCATCTGCTGGTTCATTCTTCAAATTGTTGCAATAGCCCAGGACTGGGCCAGGCTGAAGCCAGAAGCCAGCAGCCAGGAGCTCCAGGTCTTCCCACGTGGGTTCAGGGGCCCAAGCACTGGAGCCATCTTCTGCTGCTTTCTCAGGTGCATTAGCAGGGAGCTGTATTGAAAGTATAGCAGCCAGGACTTGAACCAGTGTCCAAATGGGATGCCAGTGCTGTAGGCAGTGGCTTAACCACTACACCACAGCACCAGCCCAGGTAATGCTAGTTCTTAAACATGACTGAGAAGTATTTCCTCTCTTTCTGTTTTCTGGAAAAGCTTATGTAGAATTCATGCTAATTATTCTCTAGACATTTGTAGAAATCTCTAGCAAAACAACCTAGGCTTAGAATATCCTTTTTTTAATTTTAAAATTATGAATTCAATTTCTTAAACAGTTACAGGGTTATTCAAGTCATCTATTTACTATTTGATAAACTGTGGTAGCTTCTTTTTTTAGAAATTCATCCATTTCACCTAAATTATCAAATTTTTGTGTATAGAGTTGTTTGTATCATCTTGTTATCATCCTTTAGATGTCTGTAAGGTCTATATAATCATTATCATTTGATTGTGACATGGGCTAGACAGGCAGCTAGGTAGGTCTGGTAAGCTGGAGGTACCTTCAAGCCACAACCCTGCCTGTATAATTCTTGTTCCTACTTGTCAATCAAAATGCCTCTTTTCCCAGGATACATCTGCTTCATTCAGGACCTGGAGGGGAAGACACCATGAAAATATGGATATTGAGCTCCACACAGAACTTGTGGAGCTGCCATATAATTCCCAGGTGACTTCACACCTGAAGGTACCTCCTTCTCCTTTGGGGCCAATCTTTTGGCCCACTGCCCACTCATGATGGGTGTTTCTGTGTGTGAATGTGTGTGTGTGTGTGTGTGTGTGTTTCTCACCTTTTGAATAAAATTTACCTTATATATGTACACACTTAGAATTCTTGTCTTGAGCATGACATGGACTTGGAGTAAAAAATAAATACTTTGCTCACTCACACCAACAGTGGTAATTTGTGTCTTCTTCATTTTTTCCTTGTTATTATTGCTAAAAGTTTGTCTACTTTACTGATGTCTTCAAAGAATATGTTCCCTGTTTTATTGATTTTTCTGTTTTATTCCTTTTTTCCAACATTTTATTTTAGAATAGTTTTAAAGTTACAAAACAAAAATGACAAGGTGGTAATACCGAGTTCCCATCCGTTTCTCACCAGATTTCCATGCTTAGCATCTCATAGTAGTGTCCTTGTCACAACTAATGAAACACCCAGCTGCCCCTATTTATTTATTTATTTATTTTTTGACAGGCAGAGTGGACAGAGAGAGAGAGAGAGAGAGAGAGAAAGGTCTTCCTTTGCCGTTGGTTCACCCTCCAATGGCCGCTGCGGCCAGTGCACCGCGCTGATCCAAAGCCAGGAGCCAGGTGCTTCTCCTGGTCTCCCATGGGGTGCAGGGCCCAAGCACTTGGGCCATCCTCCACTGCACTCCTGGGCCACAGCAGAGAGCTGGCCTGGAAGAGGGGCAACCAGGACAGAATCTGGCGCCCCGACCGGGACTAGAACCCGTTGTGCTGACGCCGCAAGGTGGACGATTAGCCTATTGAGCTGAAGAGCCGGCCCTACCCCTATTTTTTTTAATCCAAACTCATTTTATCCCTCTTACTCCTTCAATTTTTTTTTCTGTTTTAAATTTTATTTCTTTTATTTATTCTTTTTCTTCCTTCAGATTGCTTTGTTACTTTGCTCTTCTTTTTCCTGATTTTTGAGTTGAGAACTTTGATTAATGATAGAGATTTCTCCCCTTCCCTAAGCTATGCATTTAGTGTTATGAAGTTCCTCCTAGCATTACTTTAGCTCTGACTTACAAATTTGGATGCACTGCATCTTCATTTCCTTTCATGGGCAGTCAGTACAAGCCAGGAATGGGCCCAATTAACCTGCCTCTTGCACTTACCATAGAAATGTTTTTAACTGCTGACTTCTGTCATCTCCCACTTTCAGCCCCATTGAAGATGTTCAGATGAGTGTGCTTTAAAAACAAAAGAAAAAGAAACACAGCCTGCCTCCCACTCCCCAAGAAAAATTACTGTGGGTGAATTACAGGGTAACCTCTCTAAAGAGCAGTTTGTTGCCATTGTAAAGGAATTTCAAGCTCCTCCTGGGACAGGAGGAATAAAAATCATTAAGAATTCCTAGAAAATATTGGAACAGGAAAAAATAAGATAGATCTTTTGTTACAGTCCCATAGATTCCTGAGGCTATTTATTTATTTAGCTATTTTATTTCAGATGTTCAGATTATTCTTTAAAAGTTGGTAGAGGGGCCAACGCTGTGGCACAGCGGGTTAAAGCCCTGGCCTGAAGCACCAGCACCCCATATGAGCGCCGGTTCTAGTCCCGGCTGCTCCTCCTCCAATCCAGCTCTCTGCTATGGCCTGGGGAAGCAGTAGAAGATGGTCCAAGTCCTTGGGGCCTGCACCCATGTGGGAGACCCGGAAGAAGCTCTTGGCTCCTGGCTTCGGACTGGCACAGCTCCGGCCGCTGCGGCCAATTGGGGAGTGAATCAGCGGGTGGACGACCTCTCTCTCTGTCTCTGCTTCTCTCTGTAACTCTTTCTCTGTCTTTCAAATAAATAAAATAAATCTTTAAAAAAAAAGTTGGTAGAACTGTTCCATGAAATTGTATAAAGCCCCAAAGACTTCTTTTTTGGAGAATGTTTAATTTATAAATTTAATTTCCTTAATAGTTATAGGGTTATTCAAATGATCTATTTCTTATTGATATTTACTGTAATTTTTTTCAAGTTAATTGACTTCTAGCTTCTTTCTGTTGAATTAATCCATTGAGGTTTTAATTATGATCCTTATGTTTTTCAAGTCTAAAATTCTATTTAGTTGTTCTTCATATCTTTTATTTATTTGCTGAGACATTCCATTGTGTGTGTGTGTTTTCATTTTATTTGAAAGATAGAGAGATTAAGAGAGATCTCCAACCCCTGGTTTGTTCTCCAAAAGCCTATAACTGAGTTGCCACTAGTCTGAAGCCAGGAGCCTGGAACTCAATCCAGGTCTTCCATATGGGTGGCAGGAACCCAAGTACTTAAGCCATTTTCTACTGCCCCCTAGGATGCACATTATCAGGAAGCTAGATTAGAAGCAGAGGAACTGGGATTCAAACTAGTACTCTATGGAGGGACACAGGCATCCCAAGTGGTATCTTAACTGCTGTGCCAAACACCCACTCGTTTTTTTCTATTTGTTTCAAGGATATTTGCTTCATAGAAGCATTTTTGTCATGGCTACTTGAAAATCCTTGTATGATAATTCTATATCTGTTATCTTGGTGTTGGTATCTATTGAGTCTATTGCTTCATTCATTTTGAGAACTTCTTGTTTCTTGGTATAAGTAATTTTCCTGTTGAAATATGGACAGGTTGGGTATTATGAGACTCCTGATCTTACTTAAACCTTCTATTTTGACATGGCTGTGATCGGGAAGTAAAGGGGCTGTCATCTCATTATTGTGAGACGGACTGGAAGTCCAGGTGCCCTGTCTGGCTTCCATTAACACCTGGGAGACAAGACTCTTCATTACAACTGGGTAGGGGTGAAAGTCCTCTTAACATGGCTCTGACAATGATGGAGCAAGAACAAAATTTTAGATTGATTCCAGTTTCTGGCCTACGTGAGCCCAGACCCTGCTCCATGAGGACACTTAACCCTGTCATCCTCCTCCACCAGTTCAACCCCATACCCTGCATTCCTGAGGCTCCTCCCTTGTTATCCCCGACAGCCAGCTCAGTCAGCTTACATGGCTGAGGAATCCCCATAGAGATTCCAGCTGTCTTCCTCAAACACCAGCATACAGGACTGCCGCAGACCTCGGCTTCGGCCTCACTGAGACATTCTGCTCCCATCATCTTCCTCAACTCCCTTCAACTCACCCTCTCCTGCATCCCACTTTTCCCTTCACTCAGCTCAACTTGACCTCCAGAGGAAAAAGCCTGCACAAGCCAGCTCAGCAATGCCCTCCCGGTCAAGGTGCTCAGCTAGCTTATGCTATGTGAACGTAGCCCAAAACTGAAGTCTTGTTTTCTGTCACGTGTTCACCTTATGTACCCACCGGCAGTGAGCCCCTCTCAGGTTTATATTCCCTTTTGAAGAAACCTGCTCCTCCTGGGACTTTGTCTCTTGCCTCCTCCCTGTCCTGCTCTTATTTTCTAATAGACAACACACCACAGGTAGGGGTGGGGAGCTCATTACCACCCAGTGAAGGTGAAGATTCAGGCTCCTTACTTGGTCTCTGCTGGGACGGGTGAGGTTGGGGCCACAGTTGTTTGGTGTTTGGCTGCAGTAGAACCATTGTTTTCTCAACAGTTTTGCCATGCTAGGCTATTCCTCTCTCACTGCTTTGGTTAGAGAATGTGGGCTTCTGCTGTCTGTGCCTGTTGATTTGTCTGGGTTGCCAGCTTCTGTTCTGTTCCAGCTCTGGGGTAGATGGCACAAAAAGACAGCCTCGGAAACTCACCACCATGCTATTCACTGGGTCTCAAGATCCTGGTCAACCTCTTATTTTCTTTCCATTTTCCAGAGTCTTTTTATGTTTACTTTGTACATAATCCCTAGGCTTTTAGTTGCATTTAGCAGAAGAATGGGAGTGGGCGAGAAGGGGGAGGACATCTACCCATCTTCCCAGAAGCAGATTCTTTGTCACTTGACGGGAAACAGTAACATGTTCCCAGCATCCATTGCTACCAAAATTACTTGCTCTTTCCATAGTCCTGTTTCAACTACTTGGCATGTCTACTTTGGTCATTCATTCGAAGACACTGGAGACAAACTCAAACCAAGTGACTTCATTGTAAGAGGTGATGTGAAAAATTCTGAAGCTTTGTGTTCAACACCCTTATTTAAAAAAATACAGAGGTGCCTGCCCAAAGCCATAGGCAGGGAATTCCTTGTCCCTGCAGGATAAAAGGGACCAGCCGATGTGATTTTATCTCGAGAAGGATCTAGCAGAGCCTTCTGGACTCAAAAAAAAAAAAAAAAAAAGAGTAAACGTCTCACCTTCGCTGTCACAGCACTCTAAGATGGAAGGGTCTTCTCGAATCACTGCAGTCAGAGCGTTGACATCTCCGTGTGACGCTGCCTGATAAACCATGGTCAGGTCAACCTCCTCGGATGAGTCACCTTTAGGAAGCAAACAGACACGCTGTGAGTGTGTGAGCGAGTTCACATGAAGAACAACACCACCCGAATCATCATCACCCACACAAGTGATTCACTGAAACCTCTCTAGGGAATCCAGGCAGATGGCTGAGTCATCCCAATGACACGCACCCTCACCACTTCTGAAGACAGGTAGACCACCAGGGACCATTTGCAGTACCGCTGTGCGCTGGGTGGGAGCTATAGGGAGTTGTTGTCCTTTGAAGTTTTATGACTCTCTCCAGGAATTCAGGCTTCTTTTGAAATCAGTGAGGTCAGAGTTGGAAGGGGGGGGGGGGCTCATCTTGGTTCTGAGTCCTCTGCTCCCTTTTTAAAATGCTTATTTTCACTGTACTTAAAATGCAGATATCTATCTATCTATCTATCTATCTATCGAGAGAGACAGAGAGAGAGAGAGAGAGAGAGAGATTTTCCATCCACTCGTTCATTCCCCAAATGCCCACAACAGCAAGGGGCTGGGTCAGGCTCAAGAGAAGAGTCCAGAACCCAATCTGGGCCTCCTGGGTAGCCCAAGTTCTTGAGCTACCATATGCTGCCTCCCAGGGTGCACATCAGAAGAGAACTGGAATCGGAAGCAGTGTCAGAAGTCCAATTAAGCACTCCAGCGTGGGATACGGGAGTCCCAAGCAGTCCCCTATCACTAAGCCAAGAGCTTGGCCTGAGTTTCCCATTTGAACCAGAAATGGAAAACTTTCCCTTTCAGTTACTTGGCTCAGCCACCAGCATTCACCACCCTTCCCTCCAGCTCTGTCCTGAGGGTTGACCTCTGCTGACGGCATTTGCAGGCTCCCTTGCCCTAGCATTTGTCCCTAGGAGGCACTGGCTCGAGGCAGGAGGGGAGAAGAGAGATGGGCACGTCTTCCCTGCCCTCCCTGGTGCAGCTTTTAGCAGCAGACTGTTCTTCTGCAGAGCCAGCTTCCCCAGGGCTCTCCATAACTGACCCCTCCTGTTCTCCCGCTGCAAAGGGCAGGGGTGATGGCCAGTCCCTAGTGATTCTAATCCCCCTTGTTCTTTGAATCCTGCCTCATCTCTGTGAGACGTTCCTTCCTGAAGGCCCCACCTGGGGTTTCCTGAGAGGGGATTTCATTTCCAGAAACACAGCTGTGTGTAACTCCTCTGAATTCCTCCTGTAGCGTGCCTTTGTGTATGATCCAACCAAGCAACAGTACTGCCGAGGATGACAAAGGACCTGCGGTCAAGTGACTCCAGGGGAGCACAGGAAGGGCTGGGAGGCAGATTCTGCCAGTGCAGAGACCCCTGGTGAGACACCTGCTGAGCTCCTCTCACCAGGCATATCTCCCTACCCCCTCTGCCTTAAGTATAGTCATTGTTTAGGGCAAAAATAAATGCATAAAAGCTTATTTTTAAAAAAAGATTTTTTTATTTATTTGGAAGGTAGAGTTACAGAGAGAGGAAGAGAGAGGAGAGAGAGATTTTCCATCCACTGGTTTACTCTTCCAAATGGCCACATCACCCAGGTTGGGCCAGATTGAAGCCAGGAGCTTCTTCGGGGTCTCCCATGTGGGTGCAGGGGCCCAAGCACTTGGGTTATCTTCTGCTTCTTTGCTAGGTGCATTAGCAGGGAACTGGATCAGAAGAGGAGCAGCTGGGACTCAAACCTGCCCCCATATAGGAAGGCAGCATCACAGGTGTCGGCTGTGCCTGCTATGCTACAACACCATCCCGAAGTTTCTTAAAACTGCGTTTTTCTACTAATGTGGATGTTATCCAGGGATACTTCTCAGTTCTGATTCATGTTTAGTTGACCAACCCGTTGGCTTGGTTTTTCTGTTCCAGCATTTCTATGCTGTCATTAATGACTTGAAACCAGTTGATGTCACAGGAGAAATTTGGCATTGACAATAAGTCACATGACAGTAGACCGTTTCGTAAAGTGAGTGGCTGATCCCTAATTTATCCATGGTAGTTTTCGGTTTGTTTTAAGCAGTCTTGTCTGCACATTTGCTGGAGAGATGGAATCGAGAGGTGAGGAGTATCAAAGTCCAATGCCATTTCTGTGTTAGGTGCAAAGCTTTTGGAGAGCGATTATTAGGATGTACACACTGCTTATTCTAAATTTGGGTCATTTCCCTCTTTGGGTTTAATTTCTTTGCCTTTAAATGGAAATGATGATGATGGTAGTGATGATGATAATTGCAACAGCCACCTGTCTCACAAATGTCTTGTGTGGAAAAACTGAGTTAATGTCTAATTCTATGAGCTTTTAGAACAGTGTCTGATGTAAACATTGTATATATAGTTTGCTACTATTATGGCTACTCTAGTTACTACTTTATATATATATATATATATATATATATATATATATATATATATAACATCAAAAAGCCAATGGAGGTCATCTCTTAGATATTCTTCGGAACTTCCTATATTCTCCAACCTCTCCGTAATGAATTTATGTTTTTTTTCTACTCAGCAAAGTAAGCCAAGCTTGTTTTTTTTCTTAAATGGGGAGAGAGGAGTGTGGCTTACTAGATTTAAATTTATAGGAGACTACTAAAAGTATACACAGAGCCTAGTATATCTATATCCAAGGAAACAAATGCTTAATGCTTAATATTTGATGATGTCCTTAAAAAAAAAAAGAAAAACATCTTGTTTTGCAAATTCTGTTCTTACCCTAGTAATCATTTGAAAATTAAAAAATATTTTTATATAAAAATGGAATTGGTGGGTATTCTTGAAATCATCTCTTTGCTGCATTTTTCTTGATTTCTGGATGCATCATACATTATCTAGCTAATCCCCAGGGCCCAGCGTGATGCTATGGGGATTTCAAATGCAGGACAGGCCCGGCCATGAGCAATGCTTGGATCTGAGGACCTTCCTCAGAGCTGCTCAGTTTTGCACAAAAGGAAGCGGCTCTGCCCGTGATTACCGGGGCTTTCTTTGGGACAGCTCTGGACTGTATCAGTTGCAGGAGCCATTTTGCTGAAATTACGTAGAGACCACCTTGGCACTTGTGGATGGGCCAGGCCCGTGTGAGAGCTCATTGAGTATTGATCGCCATTTAAAGAGCGTGGAGCGGGCTTTGTCAGGGGAGGCTGCCTGCAGTCTAGTCTGTTCTGAGGACCCACCCAATGCACCAACCACATCCAGATCCACTTGCGAACAACTACAGAGGATCCTGATAAGCTTTCTTGGTCTGAAATTGCCTCTGGGGAACTGAACAGTATTCATTTACCCATTTACCAACACCTACAACTGGCTAGCGAGACTGTGGACACAAAGGTGGTGGAATCTGTCTCCAGAACAGACACAACCTGTGGGGAACACATTGATCTTACAATCGAGGCATGTCCCCGGGGAGATGGCAGGACAAGGGAAGAATCCCATAATTGCCAGTGTTCCCCTCTCTTCCTGCGGGAGGATCCTGGATGCTTCTGGAAGAAGGCTGCATCCTTGGGGTCACCCAGAATCAGCCACCCATAGGTGGCGAGGCTTTTCCAGCTTCTGGGGAGGATGCCAGGCCTCCGCTGCACCCTGATGGCTCCATGTGACAACATTGCCACCCACTGGTGATTAAGAGCCTCTGTGGGCCTTGACCTGGCCCTGGGCCAGGCTGCTGCCAGTTCTGCTAGGTAGAATAACCAGTCAGTTTGGAACTCCCTGGTCATGCTGGAACAAGTTTAAGGTCATTGGTACAGCTAAATGGCTTTGAAACAAAATGAGTCTCATGTGACTCTCATCAGAGATACAGTGTGACACACTGCATGGAGGCGATACAGAGGAAAGGCGGGAGCTAGGCTCTGGGACTTAACCTCCAGCATTTGAGTCCTGGTGCTGCCACCTACCTCCTAGTTAAGTGATCCGAGGTGAGTTGCTTAATCTCTCCACGCCTAGTCTTCATTTGTCAAATGGGATAAGAACCGTGCCTATCCTGCAGGGCTCTTCTGAGAGCTAAAGGAATGTATTCCCATGCAGTCTCACACAGAGGAAGTCTCCCAGGTGTCTCAATGGATATTATCCACATTTCTACGCTGACACGGGTAGGCACCTCTGTCTCCCTTCCCCTTAATGAGACCCTGTGCCTAGGCAGTCGACTGCAGAGGGTTTATAAGCTGGAAGATTTTGCTCTCTCTCGAGTTTTCTGCCCAAGTCCCTCAGGGTATATGGCCTCAGACTTTAGGAACGCTTTATAAAGTGCCAGTAACATGGAAAGCAAAGTTTCTTTCTAACGTTTTAAAGAGAAAAGTAGCTCCAAGCTTTCTGCAGGTCACAGTGGAGAGAACCAACAGTCAAGGCATCCTTCATTCTGTGTGGAGGCAGTCTTGCAACAGTAGTATCTCAAGGGAAGCTGTCTGGCCACAACCATAACCAGATTGGTGATGCAACGCATGCATTTCTTTGAATCTCAGCATCCCTGTTCCTGGGGTTGCTTCTGCTGAGCTGTGGATGCTAGTCCATGTTAGCACCTCTCCTAGACGCAGGGGGCCTGGGAAATGGAATTTTCTATTAAAGAAGCATGTCTGGGATGAACTTCGGTAAAGATGCCTCTCTACAATGTGCCCTCATAGAATCCACTTTCATTCTGATGCTACTAATCCTTAGAAAAGTCTCAAGCTTTAATGTACATGGACTTGGAGCTATTGATCAGTTTAGTGTGCATAAAGATATGGAGTTTCTCATCCACTGGGGTTTCATAGGAATCATTATGATGTGGAAGTATTGCATCAAGAAGTGCTTTGCCAACCAGGTAGGGGTAAATCTTAAATTACAAGTGGGCATTTAGTCCAGAGGTTAAGATATCCGTACCCAGTATCAGAGTACCTGGGTTCAATGCCTAGCTCTCACTCCTAATTCCAGCTTCCTTCCAATGCAGACCCTGGCAGGCAGAGCTGATGCGCCTCGAGTGATTGGATTCCCGCCACGCATGTGAGAGAACTGGACTGAGTTCCCTACTCCTGGCATTGGCCTGGCACAGTCCTGGCTGTTAAGGCATTTGGGAAGGCAGGCAGTGGATGGCAGTTCACTTGCTTCTCTCCATCTCAAATGATTCTTTTTTTACAAAACAAAACAAAAAAAAGCTTAATCTTGTAGAGGATTATGTTAGCCTACCTGGCTTTAGGAAGTTAAAAGGTAAATCAAATGCTATTTTGAATACGCTTCCTCCAATCTCTCTTCCCTTTTTTCTGAATCACTTTCTCTTCCTAGAGAAATTTTTACTAGTGACATTTTTACTTGGGAACCCTGGTAGGTGAGGAGTGAGCGAGGGAGCAGGGTCTGTTTTGTTTGCACAAGAACAGACTTGGGCCGGCGCCGTGGCTCAACAGGCTAATCCTCCGCCTTGCGGCGCCGGCATACCGGGTTCTAGTCCCGGTCGGGGCGCCGGATTCTGTCCCGGTTGCCCCTCTTCCAGGCCAGCCCTCTGCTGTGGCCCGAGAGTGCAGTGGAGGATGGCCCAAGTGCTAGGGCCCTGCACCCCATGGGAGACCAGGTAAAAGCACCTAGCACCTGGCTCCTGCCATCGGATGAGCGCGGTGTGCCAGCCACAGCGCGCCATCCGCGGCAGCCATTGGAGGGTGAACCAACGGCAAAGGAAGACCTTTCTCTCTGTCTCTCTCTCTCTCACTGTCCACTCTGCCTGTCAAAAAAAAAAAAAAAAAAAAAACAGACTTGGCTGGACATGACAGCTGTTTTCAGCTACGGAAAATGCAGGGAAAGAGAGTTTAAGATTATTTTCTGCAGATCCAGAGTAGTTGTGGTGGGCACAGGTTGGAATCAATGGGACTTTTGGGTCTCTGGAACTGTCGAGCGGTAGGTGGGATTACCTTGGGAGCTAGTGTGCCCCTCATCACCCCCAGGTGGGACCAAACATTCCCGGGGATGATCTTGAGGGCACAGCTGTGAGGCGTACAAGGCTGACCTCCAAGTTTCCTTCATGATTCACGTCCCATGTGTCTCACGTTCGTAGAGAAATAAACAACAAATTGCCGATCGTTGCAAGAACAACAGCTCCTGGGCTGGGAGTGATTTGGAGAAGGGGGTCTTGTCCTGTGGCCATGTGTGAAACGGCCCCTAGTGTCTTACTCTCTCGGAAATAGTTTCAGAAAACAAATGTGGTTTGGGCAGCCGGCCGGGTGCCAGCAATTGGACAAGTGTAATCAGTGTGCGGCTCTCCAGCTTTGCATGTCCCGGAAGCCCTGCGCTGGCTGCTTGCTGTCGTCCGGCTCTCCATGAATGCACTCATTGTCTTGACTCTGCTTCCTTCCTCTTTGTCAAGGACGCATTCTCAGATTGGACAGGATTCTCCTTCTTTAAGTTTTCTTTAAAATTTCACTGACCCTTTGAAGTGCCCCAGTGTGCTTTCCTCTCACAGTCACAGATCAACAGTAGTTTCTGGGTGATTGTAAGAGGGTTCCTAGAAATTTCTACAAACAATAGAAATACAATGTGTTCTCATGACAATGGGATCATTGCTGGGTACCTTGCTTGGATCTGTAGTTGTTTTATAAAAGGAAGAGGTTAAAACCTAGCTTGTTGAATGACTGTCCATCTTTTCACCTCTCTAGAATTGAATTTATGCCTACATCGACTGTTTCCTTTTGCCTTAATTACAGAAGCAAAATATCTCAAACTTAAGATAGTACAAGTTGGCTAGCGCCACAGCTCACTAGGCTAATCCTCTGCCTGTGGCGCTGGCACACCGGGTTCTAGTCCCTGTAGGGGTGCCGGATTCTGTCCCGGTTGCCCCTCTTCCAGGCCAGCTCTCTGCTGCGGCCAGGGAGTGCAGTGGAGGATGGCCCAAGTGCTTGGGCCCTGCACCCCATGGGAGATCAGGAGAAGCACCTGGCACCTGCCATCGGATCAGCGCGGTGCACCAGCTGTGGCGGCCATTGGAGGGTGAACCAACGGCGGAAAGGAAGACCTTTCTCTCTGTCTCTCTCTCTCTCACTGTCCACTCTGCCTGTCAAAGAAAAAAAAAAAGATAGTACAAGCAATAGCAATGTTGAATGTGTTATAGATCCTTGGTAAATAAATGCTTATTGATTTATTAGCACATTTTCTCTCAACTGGCAAATCGAAGAGGAGGTGAATATAAGAAATAAAGGCCTGAGGCTGGCGCTGTGGTGTAAGCCTCCACCTGCAGTGCCAGCATCACTTGTGGGCACCAGTTCGAGTCCCAGCTGTTCCTCTTCTGATCCAGCTCTCTACTGTGGTCTGGGAAATCAGTAGAAGAGGACCCAAGTGCTTGGGCCTCTGCACCCACAAGGGAGACCTCGAAGAAGCTCCTGGCTCCTGGCTTAGGATCGGCACAGCTCTGGCCATTGTGACCATTTGAGGAGTGAGACAGCAGATGGAAGACCTCTCTCTGTCTCCCCTCTCTGTAACTCTACCTCTCAAATAAATAAATAAAATCTTTAAAAAAAGGTAGGGGGGCATTCTTCATAACTGTTGGCCGTAGAATTAGGAGAATGATGGCAGCAGGAATTTCTGTCCTTTCACAATTTTAATAGGCAGGCTACTAGTCTTGGAAGCAGAGTTGAGCTCAAGGAACAGGACCCTCAACCTTTGGACACATGGACATGTGCTGTAAGTACAACTGGTTCCTACAGTGTCATCAGAGCTGTGAGCAGGTCATTTCATGTCACTAAAAAAGTGACAAAAGAAATGACTTCTCAGTAATTGAGATTGGATTTCTCAGTTACACCTGGATCAAACATCTTAGCCAAGTGCTGTTGTGAACTACTACTCTGGGCCCAGGTATCTGTTTTGTAAAATGAGAGTTGACTACACCCCTGGATCTAACATTGACTATACAATAGAATCAGTTTGGGAGCTTTAAAACAAACAAAAGCTGATGCCTGAGTCCAATAACCAGATATCTGAATTTGATGAGTTGCCATTGTGCATATTGCTTTATTTATAATATATTTTTGGTTTACAAGAGTTATGAAAACACAGATAAGCACAAGAAAATAGGGGTGGGTGTTTGGTGTAGTGGTTAAGGTGTCACTCAAGACATCTGCATCCCATCCTGCAGTGCCTGGCTTCCAGCTTCCTGCTAACGCACACCCTGGGGCGCAGCAAGTACTTGGGTCCCTGCCATCCACAAGGGAGACCTGGATGGAGTTCCACTGGCTTTGGCCTGGCCTAACCCTGGCTGTTTGGGAAGTTTGGGGAGTGGAAGATTTCTCTCTCTCTCTCTCTTTACCTTCTAGGTAAAATGAAAATAAATATTCTTTTAAAAGAGAACAAAAAAATCACATATACTCAAAGCTCATCACTGTTGACGTTATTGGAGTGTTGGCTGGACCTGACTCATGTGGCTGGAGGGGTTTCACCCTGCCCCACCTCTGTTCTGGGACCCTCCCTCACTCCATAGCCTCCATAACGTCATGCAGGAGGCAGAGCTTGGAAACCCAAAGGATCTGGCCTTTCTGAGGGCCATCCTGAGCCTCCGCTCTCTCCATCTCTCCTGCAGCATTGAACGGTCTCCTGTCCCCCATTCCTGCATTTGCAATGGACAAATCTAAAAAAAGCAGTGGTAATGCAATCCAAAGGCCATGAACATGACAAGGCGAGCAGAAGGGAGACAGTAACAAGGAGGGGCGAGCCCTCAGGGATCAGGACAGTGGGTTCCTCCTGCCTGTGGCTGAAGCCTAGGGACATTATGTGCTGATTGGACAGGGCTGGACCAGGCTGGTGATGCAAATCCCTAATCTCCCACACTGTGATTTTTCTGTGGATTGGAACCCAATAAAACTTGAAAAAAAATGGCTGACACCCTCTGGGATCTTGCCGAGTTTGCCTCACACCAAAGCTATTATTTTGCTCTCTTATTAAGCACATTTCTCCTTTTCCCGGTTCCCTACCTCTTGCCAAAGAATTCCCTTCTATGGTAAGGGCCCAGGTCAAGGGTGATATTTAGAGTACGTGACAGCTGGCCTGGTAGGACCTACCACCAACAGAGAAGGCGGGCCTACCTGCCGGAGCAGGGTCAACAGCTTCTCACTTGCTGGGTCATGGGGCTGTGTGCGCTCCTAGGGAGTGGCTAGAGCAGCCAGGATGACACAGTCTCCATTGATCCAAGAGGCCTAGAAATAGTGTGGCATTGTCACAACCTGTAAGGAACAGTCTATAGCATAGTGCTGGAGTTACACACCTGAATTCTTTCTTTACAAAAATACAATCATGCTTTGCATCTAGTTTTGGTTTCTGCTCTTTTTCACTTAGCATCAGATCACAAATGTTTTCCCCTGTCTTAAGATGAGATTTGGAAAGTTTGGTTGTGGAATGTGGCATAAAATCCCATTGACTGGACTTAACACCGTCAACCTAATAATTTTATTATTATTGGACATTTAAATACTTTCCTTTTTTGTGACTATATAAATTCTGTTGCTACTATGAATAATGTTATAACATTATCACATCATGTCTGTCTTCTCATACGTATTTTTAACAATTATTTACTTATTTGAAAGCACAGCGACAGAGAGAGGGGGAGAAATAGAGAGAGTGAGAGAGAAAGTGAGAGAGAGAGAAAGAGATCTTCCATCTGCTGGTTCACTTCCCAAATGGCCACAATAGCCGGGTCCAGGCCAGGCCCAAACCAGAAGCCGGGAACAAATACTAGGGTCATTTTCTGTTGCCTTCCCATGAGCATTAGCAAAAGATAAATCAGGCACAGAGCAGCTGGGACTCAAAATGGCAATCCAGCATGACGTGCTGGCTTTGCAAGTGGTGGCTTAACCTGCTGTGCCACAGTGCCCGCCCCTTCCGGTGCCTCCTTCTTTGATTATTTCCTCCAGACACATTCCTAGAAGCAACTAGGAGGACTCAGTGGATGTGATACTTCATCAAGTTGCCCTTGCAAAGGTTGGGCCAACACCTGCGCTCCAGGCAGAGCCCGTGAGACAACGTTGCAGTCTCTCTCAATGCCACCGCACAGTACTGTTAGTAAAGAATTAATGCTGATGTAAAGGAAAGAGAACAGTATATCATTCTGCCTATTCTTTTATTGTTCCCAAGGGAGAACTTTTTAATGTTTATGGCCATATTGTGAATTGTCTGTTGGTGTTCTTTCTAATTATTTCAGAGGACTCATCTTTAATTGATTTGAAGGCGATCTATACCTGGTAAAGACACTGATCTTCCATCTGCTGTCCCTACGCAGTTACCTTTCTCTGTTTGCCACTGAACTGCTGCATGGGCTTCTGAAAGACACATTCCCAGCACTTAGCCAACAGTCTGTGAATACCGCATTTTAAAACTGATTCCAATGCTTTTGTGATTAGAAAAGTCATCCTTGTGCAAACTTACTTATCTATTAGCTTAGTGGGGCATTTCAAACTTTGTTTTTGTGCTCTGTAATTCATCTCTTCCAGATAATGAATTACTGGGTACACCTCCCTTCCCCTGCTGATCTATGATGGCATGCTTATCACATGCTGAGCCATCACTAACACATTGCAAGGGCTCCTCCCGTAGCCTGCTCCCTGGAACTGTGGCTGGGAGGGCAGGGACCCCCCAGAGCAGGCCTCTCTGCAGTGGTGTCGGCGTGAACCTGGGGATGTGGCCAAAGTGTGCCTCAGTCACATTCCAGAGAGGCCTGTGGTCAGGGCACAGTCAAGGTTCTTAGCAGAGGTTTGAATCCTAGAGTTGCTGGTAGCCCACGTGAAGGAATGAAAGAATCACATTGTCTGAATCACATTCAACCATTATGCAGGCCAGCAACTTTGCTAAGCACCTTCTGTACACCAGCTCGCTTAATTCTTTTGAGAACTACAATTGTTCCCATTTTGTGGATGAGGACACTGAGGCACAGAATAGGAAGGTGTGTGTGTGTGTGTGTGTGTGTGTGTGTGTGTGGTGAAACTCCAGACACAACCGCAGGCTTCCATCCTCTGGGCACCAGGCCCTGTTGTCTGTAACTGTCTGTTCCCTCCCAGGCGAAGCCCCTGCGTATTCTGGTGAACTTGTGACCCATTTGGTGCTGGCTAGACGTGTGTGCGGCATTCCCACATTCCAGCCCCTCCCACTCAGAGCAGCCCAGATCCGCCCGAGCCCAGTTGCACAAGCTCATGGCTCCGCGGCCTGCCTGGCAGTCACCACGCTGCCAGAGTTTATACTCACTGGAGCAAAAATAAACTTTCCACACTAACCAAAAATTGGAAGCACAGCTGTGAGGAGCTGCTTGTACACCAGGGAGGGAATTAGAGCCAGTGTTAATAGCATCAAGGTCTCCAGCAGGATCCAGCCGACGGTTCCCAAAGGCTAAGAGAAATGGCAGACGACCAAGGGCCAGTAATTCTCTTCCTGAAAAAGGGGAGAAGACTGACATTTTGCTAATTTCTTTTCTAAGGTTAGCCTAAACTGGTAAAGACACACCACACACACACAGAGACCAACTCCATGTAGGAACACAAAATTTTAAGTTTTAAACTGAGTTCTACTGGATCAATTTCAGTTGGGTACTGAAAGAGTGCCACATCATGGCCAAATATAGTTCATTCTAGAATGTAAAGATTTTCTGATTTGGGGCTGGCGTGGCACAGTAGGTTATGCCGCCACCTGTCGCACTGACATCCCACATTGGAGTGCTAGTCTGAGTTTTGGCTGCTCGACTTCCAATTCAACTCACGGCTAATGCACCTGGGAAAGAAGTAGAAGATGGCCCAAGTGCTTGGGCCCCTGCCACATGTGTTGGAGACCTGGAAGGAATTCCTGGGTGCTGGCTTCACCCTGGTGTTGGGTGTTGCAGCCCTTGGGTGTTGCAGCCATCTGGGGAGTGAACCAGCAGATGGAAGATCTCTCTTTCACTTTCTGTCACTCTGGGTTTCAAATAAATAAATCTTCAAACAGATACTTTGATTTAAGGATATTCAATGATAAAATGTCACAACAATAGAACAATGGGAGGGGCTGGAGCTGCGGCTCACTTGGTTAATCCTCCACCTGCGGTGCCGGCATCCCATATGGGTGCCAGTTCTAGTCCTGGCTGCACCTCTTTCGGGCCAGCTCTCTGCTGTGGCCCGGGAGGGCAGTGGAGGATGGCTCAAGTGCTTGGGCCCTGCACCCCATGGGAGACCAGGAGGAAGCACCTGGCTCCTGGCTTTGGATTGGCATAGCTCAGCCATGGCAGCCATTTGGGGGGGTGAACCAATGGAGGGAAGACCTTTCTCTCTGTCTTTCTCTCTCACTGTCTAACTCTATCCGTCAAATAAATTAAAAAAAAAAAATAGAACAATGGGAAAGTACATTATTAAATGAGCAAGGGCCAGAAAGGCATCTGTTATCTGCTCCTAAAAAAAAAAACAAAACTTACAAGATTACATTCTCAATATGATTAAGAACATTTATTTCAAACTGATTGCCAACATCATACCTAACTCAAAGAACATAGATGGAAAGACATAAGAGAAACTCTAAGTAGTACAATAAAATATGAAGCAAAAAAATGAGATATTATTATAAAGGCACAAGAAAATAATCATAAGAACAGCAAGTACAGTTGACCTATGCTCCAAGCACCATCTTAGCAGTTTCACTTGAATTGGGCCAATTATTCATTTCAGCAACTTTACGAGGTCAGTGATATCTTCAGTCCATTTCCAGATGAAGAAATTGAAGCCCAGACAGGTTTGATAATTTTCCTGAGACTGCACAGCCATGAAGTGGACAGAGTAGCATTTGAAGTCAGTTCATCTAACCTGGCGCCTGCAGCCTTAACCCCTGGGCGACGTTGCCCCTCATCACTGAAAGGAATTAATGATCCGGATGCACAAGAGAATTAACCACAGGACGAGCAGAATTGATGATCTGAGGCAGCCAGTCAGATTTTAAATCAGTGTAAGACTGGAAGTTCTCTGGTAAGTCATAGGAAGAGAAGAACACTGTAGAGGAGCACTGGTTTTCCTACTTTCTACTTGCTGAATTCTTTATTAGGTGGAGGGTGAAGCTTGTGATTATAAAGACAATTGGCAAGCATGTCACTATAAAAATTAAAAGAAAAATAAGAAAAGGAGGGAGTGGGAGTGAGGGAAGGAGTGTGAGAAGAATCACTGTGCTCCTAACACCGTATCTGTGAAATACAGGAAATTTGTTGCCTTTTGATAAATTAAAAAGGAAATTTAAAAAAGAGAGAGAGAATAACCATCACAATGAAAATACAAAAGATCCAGGAATAAAAATCACCAAAATACTCCTACTCTAAACAGAACTTCGCCGTAGGATCTCAGAGGAGGGTTAATGTTAAAGAAACACACGTTATGTTCCTAGATGAGAAGACTAAGTAACATAAGCAATTTGCATTGTTACAGACTTAGGTTTAATGTCATCTTGGTCACAGCACCAACAATGCTTTGGGAGGAGAGGTCAAAAAGCACATGTATTAGCTTTAATTAGTGAAAATAAATGGAGAACCGGATGCTTTAATGAGGAAATATATATATATATATATATATATTTTTTAGAATTTGCTTATCAATGAGTAAAATCCCCCTGGAAGAGTACACACCAAACTGGTTACATCGTTTTGCTTCCAGGGAGAGAGCTTGGGTGGCTGCAGGGAGGGGAGGGGTGGATTATTCATTGTACATTTTTTATCACCTCATCTATAATGGGGCTGGTGTTGTGACACAGTGGGTTAAGCTACCACTTGCAATGCTGTTCTGGCAAAGGAGTTCCGGCCTGTCGTTTGGAGGAGGTGGGCACCTGTCTGAGTCCCAGCTGCCCCACTTCCAATCCAGCTCTCTGCTATGGTTTGGGAAAGCAGTGGAGGATGGCCCAAGAGCTTGAGCCCCTGCTCCCATGGAAGAGACCTGGAAGAAGCTCCTGGCTCCTGGCTTCAGCCTGGTCCAGCCCCAACTGATGTGGCCATTTGAGGAGAGAACGAGTGGATGGAAGATCTCTCATGGGTCTCGCCCTCTCTCTCTCTGTTGCTCTGCCTTTCAAATAAATAAATGAATCTTTAAAAATAAAAAACCTGCAAAATTTAGGGATTGGGCAGGGTCAGCCCTGATGCCCGGGTGTTAAACTCTGTGGTCCTGGGTAGAATCCTTGAGACTCCTCATGTTGCCTTAACCCTTTAGGGAATCAATACTTGCCTTTCCCTTCCTGAAAGTGCAAAAATTTTTGAAATCCGTGTATAGGTTTTTATAATACACATTTTTTCATGAACTTTTTGAAGACCGTTCACATGTTTTTTTCACACCAAAATAAATTTATCTTTTATTTCTCTTTCCCATGAACATTTTGAAGTACCTTCCAATTCTAAAAGTGCTACTAGCCGGCGCTGCGGCTCAATAGGCTAATCCTCCGCCTTGCGCTGCCAGCACATTGGGTTCTAGTCCCAGTCGGGGCACTGGATTCTAACCCGGTTGCCCCTCTTCCAGGCCAGCTCTCTGCTGTGGCCAGGGAGTGCAGTGGAGGATGGCCCAGGTCGTTGGGCCCTGCACCCCATGGGAGACCAGGAGAAGCACCTGGCTCCTGCCTTTGGATCAGCGAGGTACGCCGGCCACAGCGCGCCAGCTGTGGCGGCCATTGGAGGGTGAACCAACGGCAAAGGAAGACCTTTCTCTCTGTCTCTCTCTCACTGTCCACTCTGCCCGTCAAAAATAAATAAATAAGTAAATAAATAAAAGTGCTACTCTTCTAAGGAAAAATGCCTGCAGGTTCTATCCTTAATCTGCTTCTGCTATGGCCACCTGAAATAAGCCCATCTCAGTTCCTTTCATACTCAGTGGTCCATGTTGTGTCAGCCTGGCTGTGGCCGAAACTCTAGGACCCCATTTTTAATAACATTAAGTGTCAGAAGGCTAACAGTATGAATTCATGTGAGTTCCAGGTACCTGTCTCATGGTTTTTAGCAATGACAGACTGTGTCTTCGGCTACTTTGGTAATCCAAAGATCCAAGATGTGGTCTCAAGGGTAAAGTGGGTGGAACCATGACCACAGTGCAGGAGGGCAAGGATGAAAGAATGCCTGTTTTTTCTTTGTGTGTGTGTGTGTGTGTGTGTGTGTGTTTAAGTCAGAGTTACACAAAGAGAGGAGAGGCAGAGAGAGAGAGAGAGAGAGAGAGAGAGAGAGAGAGAGAGGTCTTCCATCTGATGGTTCACTCCCCAGATGGTCAAAATGGCCAGAGCTGTGCTGATCCGAAGCCAGGAGCCAGGAGCTTCTTTCAGGTCTCCCATGTGGGACTTGGGCCATCTTCTACTGCTATCCCAGGTTATAGCAGAGAACTGGATTGGAAGAGGAGCAGCCAAGTCTTGAACTGGCACCCATATGGGATGCTGGCGCTTCAGGCCAGGGCATTAACCCACTGCACCACAGTGCTGCCCTCCCCCCGTTTTTTAAATCAACTGCTGTTTCCATGTGACCTTGGCTACAGAGTTGGGGCTCTCTGAACTGTGTATCAGAGAAACGCCGACTTACTGGGCAGAACGAATGGGCTGAGTAGGAGAATGAAAATGATCACTCTGCCTTCAGAGGTCTCTGAGATGGAAGCTAAGCCCTGGCCTTGCCACCCCGGCTCCTATGACATTAGCTGCACGGGTCACAGTCCAGTGTAATCACATCCTTTCAACCATCACCCCCTCGGCCTCCTTCTGGGATGTTGGGATCATTCTCTGCCCCAGAGGCAGGTTGCTATGGAGACTGGCTCCCCTCCCACTCTGGTACACTGGGTGGAGGTCTCAGGCAGAACTCTTTGCAAAGGGGAGCCCAGCTCTGGGGAGAAGACAGCTGGCCCAATGTAAGCAAAGTAGAGAGGGTCTCAAGTGCTCACCACCAGTTCTGGTCACCGTCACCTTTCTTCCCTCCTCATGCTAGGTGTCACAAAAGGGGTTGATGGGGTGGGTCTCCATTCCAGAAGGCATATTTTGGTGTGAAGGGGAATATGAGGAGGGTCTTGTGGGGGTGGGGCCGGCACAAGTCTGAGATAAAACGGCAGCTTTGTCCTTTGTCCTGTGTGAACTTGGGCAAGTCAGGTAAACCATACTAAAAATAGAATCTGTCTCAGAGACTGTGGCCAGGATTAAGTGAGACATCAGGGATCAAGACTTCAGCACTGTGCTGTCACACAGGAGGGGGCTTAACAAACCACGGTGGCTGCTGTTCCCCTAACAGCGGACATTGATTAACACCCTAGGCCTGGTCCCCATTGTTTTTCATAAGTCACTCAGCCAGCCCAGAGCATGAGTTGCCATGGATTTGTCTCGGGGAATAGGTTGGGACTAGGAGACCCTGAGGAACACAGCCCTTTGCTGCATTCATACATGTTGTATGTCTGAATGTTTTTATATTGCTTAATTTTTTTTGGAAAAAGCTAGTATTAATTTCACAATTAGGAAAAAATAGCATTTTAAACTCTGTTAGAATCAGTTGACATCTAGTACCTGTAACACCTCTACCCCTAAATGATCACTACAAAGGATTAAAGCAATACTAGTATAACTGAAGGCAGGCACAACCTCACCTCACAGCAGTGTCTGGCTGTGAACGTATAAGCTACATTGAATTGTGAGGAAGCCACTGCAAGACATGAAAAAAAGGAACTTGGTATTTAACACGCGAGACATTTTCCAAAATGTCAGTGTGATAAAAGACAGAGAGGAGTTCCGAGATGGCGGAGTAGGGAGGGAGTTTTCTCTCTTACTAGAGAGTCCAGGAGAAGATAGTTTTAAAAAAGTGGAGAGAATGCAGTTTCAGGGAAGAGTTTGGCAGAAAACAGCAGAGGAAACTATGCAGATAGAGGGACAGAGTGGACCCACATGGAGGGCATGGATGTGTACAACTCAGGACTCCAGTGGCCAAGAGTGTATGCACCAGTGTTGGAAAGTGAGGTGAGATCAGACCACAGCAGCTCAAGCCACTGGTGATAAAGCTGCAGGAAGAGCCTAGAGGACACCTGGCTTGGAGCTCTGTGGGGGACAGTGAACCTGCCAAACTAGAGGGGAAAAAGAATAAAAAGGAAGAACATGTTTCTCTCTCCCTGATCACTTTACAAGCCGATAGAGCAGGCACCATTCTGGACATACGTAACAGCTGTGCCAGCTTGTGTTCACGCCCAGCAACCAGCCAAGTGGAGACTCCTGACTCTCGTGAGGTGAACTAACAGGGGCTGGGTGCTCATGACAGTGGGAGGCTCTGTGCTGGGACTGAGAAAAAAAGCTGAGGCTGTGTGGGAGGACTCATAGTGTGGCTGGGACTTTGAGCAGTCACTGAGAGACTCCACATGCCCAGGGGTTCCTGGATACCTGGTGAGGGATTTGCTGGGGAATCTGAACTTACACAGAGGACTGCACAGATATTTTGTGTGGTCCTTCGGGCAGAGCAGATGAATACCCACTGGGGCTAGCACTCAGGCACTGGTCTCCTTTGAGGAGAGGAGCTCAGCTGAGCAGAATACACTTCTCTTCTGATTAAAAAAAAAATTTACCACACCAAACCTGAGTGTGTCACCTTAGACATGCCATTTCCTCTAGAGAACTGAACAAGGCACACCCACCACAAGCCTCTAGATATTCACTGAAAGTAGACACTCCACATACCTACAGAGGAATAGTGCAAATATAAAAGCCGCCACAGGAAAAAAAAAGAAGAAGAAGAGGAAGAAACCAATGAGTGTTTCCACAAATGTCAAACAACAAACATACCAATTCAAGAAACAAGAATAAGGAAGACAACATGAAACCCCAATAGAATACAATAGGGCCGGTGCCATGGTTCACTTGGCTAATCCTCCGCCTGTGGCACCGGTACCCCAGGTTCTAGTCCCGGTTGGGGTGCGGGTACTAGTTCCGGTTGCTCCTCTTCCAGTCCAGCTCTCTGCTTTGGCCCGGGAGAGCAGAGAAGGATGGCCTAAGTGCTTGAGTCCCTGCACCTGCATGGGAGACAGGGCGGAAGCACCTGGCTCCTGGCTTCGGATCGGCGCAGCGCCGACCACAGCGACCATTAGGAGAGTGAACCAATGGAAGGAAGACCTTTCTCTCTGTCTCTCTCTCACTGTCTATAACTCTCTCTCTGTCTCTCCCTCTCACTGTCTCTGCCTGTCAAAAAAAAAAAGAATACAATAATTAAATACTAGATTGTGAAGATGATGAGATGAAAGAAATGCAAAAAATTAAGTTAAAAAAATTGATCATAATATTACATAGAAATAATCAGAAGCAAATGAACTACTGAATTCTGTACAGGACATGAAAGAAAATTTCTCCCATGAAATTGAGATCTTAAAGAGAAATCAAAACGAAATGAAGAATTCAATATAACAAATAAAAAATGCACTGGAAAACCTTAAAAACAGGATCAGTGAAGCATAAGAAAGAATTTTTGACTTAGAAGACCCAGCACAGGAAATTATATAGTCAACCCAAAGACAAGAAGAGGATATTAGGAAACTAAAAAACACTGTTGGGAATCTACAAGATACTATCAAATGACCCAACATATGGGTTCTAGGAGTTCCTGAAGGCATGGAAAAAGAGAAAGGATTAGAAGGACTTTTTAGTGAAATAATAACAAAAAATTTCCCTAATTTGGAGAAAGAAAGGGACATCCAAGTACAGGAAGCACATAGAACTCCTAATAGACATGACCAGAAAAGATCTCCACCATGACACATTGTAATCAAGCTCACCACAGTAAAACACAAAGAAAAGATTCTAAAATGTGCATGAGAGAAAACCAGATTACTTTCAGAGGATCTCCAATTAGACTCACAGTGGGCTTCTCCTCAGAAACCCTATAGGCTAGGGGAGAATGGTGAGATATGTTCCAAGTCTTAAGAGAAAAAAAACAAACTATCAACCCAAAATATCCTGCAAAGCTCTCATTTATGAACAAAGGTGAATAAAGACCTTCCATAACAAACAGAAATTGAAAGAATTTGTCATCACCTGTCCAGCCCTATAAAAGATGCATAAGAATGTGCTGCACACAGAAATACAGAAACATGGTCATCATGAAAGAAGGTAAAGGAAGAAAATCAGTAAAAGTTCAAAGGAAATGCTAAGTAAAAATAGGAATATTTTTAGAAAAATGGAAGAACAATCATTTATCAATAGTCACCTTGAGTGTAAATGAACTCAACTCCCCAGTTAAAAGATGGGATTAAAAACAAAACCCATCTATTTTCTGCCTACAAGAAACATATCTCACCAACAAAGATGCATGCAGTCCGAAAGTAAAAGGATGGAAAAAGATATATTCCACACCAACAGAAACCAAAAAAGAGCTGTTGTAGCCATTCCAATTTCAGACAAAATAGACTTTAACACAAAAACTGTTAAAAGAGACAAAGAAGGGCACTATGTGATGATTAAGGGATCAATTCAGCAGGAAGATGTAACTATTATAAATATAAATTCATCTAATTATAGGGCATCTGACTATTTAAAAGAAATGTTAAAGGATCTAAAGGGAGACATAGATTCCAATACAATAGTAATAGGGGAATTCAATACCCCACTTTCAACAATGGACAGGTCAACCAGACAAAAAATCAGCAAGGAAACAGCAGAGTTAACCAACACTATAGACCAAATGGACCTAACAGATATCTACAAAACTTTTCATCCTATAGTTGAGGAATAAACATTCTTCTCATCAATGCATTGAACTTTCTCTAGGATTGACTACATGCTAGGCCACAAAGCAAGTCTCAGCAAACTCAAAAATTTGAAATCATAGCATGCATCTTCTCAGACCACAAGGGAGTAAAGCTAGAAATCAGCAACTCAGGAATCTCTAGAGCATATGCAAACACATGAAGACTGAACAACATGCTCCTGATTGAACAGTGGGTCATAAAAGAAATCAAAAGAGAAATAAAAAAATTTCTTGAAACAAAAAAAAAATGACAACACAACATATCAAAACTTATGGAATATAGAAAAAGCAATATTAAGAGGAAAGCTTATAGCAATTGGTGTCTACATCAAGAAATTGGAAAGGAACCAAATAAATGAGCTACCAATGCATCTCGAGGATCTAGAAAAACAACAGCAAACCAAACCCAAAATTAGTAGGAGGAAAGAAATAATTAAAATTAGAGAAGAAATTAACAAAACTGAATACAAATATACAAAAGATGAGCAAAATGAAGAGATGATTTTTTGAAAAAAAAATTGACACACAATTTCCCAACTAACCAAAAAAATGGGAGAGAAGACCCAAATCAATAAAATTAGAGATGAAACAGAAATGTAACAATAGACATCACAGAAATAAAAAGAACCATCAGAAGTTACAACACATAGCTGTATGTCAGCAAACTGGGAAACCTAGAAGAAATAGATAGGTTTCTGGACACACACAACCTACCTATGTTGAGCCATGAAGACCTAGAAAACCTAAACAGACCGATAACAAAGAGAGAAATTGAATCAAAAATAAAGGCTCTCCAAACAAAGAAAAGCCTAGGACCAGATGGCTTCACTGCTGAATTCTACCAGACATTTAAAGAAGAGCTACCTACAATTCTGTTCAAGTTATTCAAAACAACTGAAAGGGAGAGAACTCACCCAAATTCTTTCTACAAAGCCAGCATCACCCCAATTCCTAAACTTGAAAAAGACACAACAGAGAAAGAGAATTACAGACCAATTTCCCTGATGAACATAGATGAAAGAAAAAAATCCTCAAAATTCTAGCCAACTGAATCCAACAACACATCAGAAAGATCATCCACCCAGACCAAGTGGGATTTATCCCTAGTATGCAGGGATGGTTCAACATCCCCAGGTCAGTTTATATGATACATCACATTAACAAAGTGTAGAACAAAAACCATATGATTATCTCACTAAATAAAGAGAAAGCATCTGATAAAATACAACACCCTTTCATGATGAAAACTCTAAGCAAATTAGGCACAGAAGGAACATTCATCAACATAATCAAGGCAATCTATGACAAACCCACAGTCAGAGTCATATTGGATGGAGAAAAATTGGAAGCATTCCCACTGAGATCTGGTACCAGACAGGGATGCCCACTCTCATGTTTGCTATTCAATATAGTCCTGGAAGTTTTAGCCAGAGCCATTAGGCAAAAAAAAAAAAAAAAAGAAAAGAAAAGAAAATGAAAAAAGAGAAACAAACAAACAAACAAACAAATGAAAGGGATACAAATTGGGAAGGACGAAGTCAAATTATTCCTATTTGTAGATGACATGATTCTATATATAGGGGATCCAAAAGACTCCACCAAGAGACTATTGGAACTCACAGAAGACTGGGTAAAGTAGCAGACTATAGAGTCAATATGCAAAAATCAACAGTCTTTGTATACACAGACAAGGCCAAGGCTGAGATTGAGCTTCTAAGATCAATCCCATTCATAATAGCTACAAAAAAAAATCAAGTATCTTGGAATAAATTTAACAAAGGATGTAAAAAATCTCTACAATTATAATTATAAAACATTAAAGAAAGAAATAGAAGAAAATAAAAGGAGAAATCTTCCATGTGCATGGATTGAGAGAATCAATATCATCAAAATGTCCATTCTTCCGAAGCAATTTACAGATTCAATGTGATATCAATTAAAATACCAAAGACATTTTTCTCAGATCTAGAAAAATGATGCTGAAATTCATATGGAGGTACAGGAGACCTCGAATAGCTAAAGCAATCTCGTACAACAAAAACAAAGCCGGAGGCATCACAATACCAGATTTCAAGACAAACTACAGGGCAGTTATAATTAAAACAGCCTGGTACTGGTACAAAAGTAGATGGATAGAAACACCAGAAATCAATCCAAGCATCAAAACCAACTTATATTTGATCAAGAAGCTAAAACCATTCTCTGGAGCAAGAATAGTCTCTTCAACAAATGGTGCTGGGAAAACTGGATTTCCACATGCAGAAGTATGAAGCAAGACCCCTACTTTATACCTTACACAAAAATCCACTCAACATGGATTAAAGATCTAAATCCACTACCCAACACCAAGAATTATTAGAGAACATTGAGTAAACCCTGCAAGACATTGGCACAGGCAAAGACTTCTTGGAAAAGACTCCAGAGGCACAGGCAGTCAAACCAAAATTAACAATTGGGATTACATCAAGTTGAGATGGTTCTGTATGGCAAAAGAAACACTCAAGAAAGTAAAGAGGCAACCGAAAGAATGGGATAAATTATTTGCAAAGTATGCAACTGATAAAAGATTAATAACCAGAATATAAAGAGATCAAGAAACTCCACAACAACAAAACAAACAACCCAGTTAAGAGATGGGCCAAGCAAATGAAGATCTTTCTCTCTGTCTCTCTCACTGTCCACTCTGCCTGTCAAAAAAACAAAAACAAAAAACAAACAAACAAAAAAAAAGAGATGGGCCAAGGACGTAAACAGACATTTTTCAAAAGAGGGAATCCAAATGGCCAACAGGCACATGAAAAAACATTCAGGATCACAGCTTTCAGGGAAATGCAAATCAAATCCACAATGAGATTTCACCTCACTCTAGTTAGAATGGCTTCATACAGAAATCAACAAACAACAAATGCTGATGAGGACGTGGGGAAAAAGGTACCCTAATCCGCTGTTGGTGGGAATGTAAACTGATAAAGCCACTATGAAAGGCAGTATGGAGATATCTCAGAAATCTGAATATAGACCTACCATATGACCCAGCCATCTGACTCCTGGGAATTTACCCAAGGGAAATGAAATCAATAAACAAAAGATTTGTCTGCACCTCCATGCTTATTGCAGTTTAATTCACAATAGCTAAGACATGGAATCTACCTGAATTCCCATCAACTGAAGACTGGATAAAGAAATTATGGTATATGTACACGATGGAATATTACACAGCAGTAAAAAAAAAATGAAATCCAGTCATTTGCAAAAAAATGGATGATTCTGGAAAATATTATACTTAGTGAAATAAGCCACTCCCAAATGGACAAATACCATATGTTCTCCCTAATCTGTGAGAACTAATAGAGCACCTAAAATGAAATCTGTAGAAGTAAAATCGACACTTCGAGAAGGGATGACCTGAGCTGCCCTTGTCTTGACTATTGAGGAACAGTTTTTTTTTTCTTCATACTATTTGTTGCACTCTTTATTTAACATAGAGTTAATCGTATATGTATAAAGTCAATTGAAAATAGATCTCAGTGGAAAATAAGAGTGGGAATGAGAGAGGGAGGAGGAAGTTTGTAACTGTAAGCTGTATAGTTCTGTGTATATTTGTATGGACTTACTTCTAAGGGTAAAGTTTAAAAATTTGTCATAGTACTCCAAATCTTATTAAGCTTGACAGTAAAAATGCCATCTTAATTGTTAAAGTGATCATATAAATAGGATCAAGTGCCGGCAATAATAATAGACAGAATTAAAAAGGAGAGAATGTTCCAGCATAGGAAATAGTTCACACAGCAGGCTCATAGAATGACAATCGCTTTAAGTAACACTCTGACCTCAGAATCAACCCTTAAGTCTTCCTGGCCTGTTTGATAAGCCCATGAGCACATTTCAGGCGTGGAAACCGAAGACACTTTGGCAAAAAATGTTCTACATGAAAGTCTTTTGTGAGTGAGACCCAGTGGAAAGAAGTGGCCATCAAAGAAGGATGTACTTTTCTCTAAAGGGAGAAGAGAACTTCCATTTTGCCTATGGCCTTTGTGGACTCAAAAGGCTTCCATAGCCTAGGCAGCTCATGTCAAGAGCCTCAGGTGGTTACTTAAAGTCATACATAAGAGTGTTAATTGTTAAATTAACAACAGGACTCACTGTGGACTAAAATCAACAGGACTAACTCCCCATTGAGGGCCTCTGTCCTCAATGAGTTGTATTATGAGAGTTAACTGTAAAACCAGTTCTCAGTTTTTGTGTGTATGTGTGTGTATGCAAACTGTTGAAATCTTTGCTTAATATAGAGTTGGTTTTCTATGTATAAAGTTAATTGAAAATGAGTCCTAATGGAGAATGGGATTGGGAAGGGGAAAGGGAGAAGGAGGAGTAATGGGAGTGTGGGAGGGAGGGCAGGTATGGTGGGAAGAAGAACTGTATTTCTAAGTTGAACTTACGAAATTTGAAATTTGTATTCCTTAAAAATAAATTTTAAAAAATAATCAACAAACTATACCCCCCCACACACACACATATATATAGGAGGAGACCAAAGAGATGTGCTAAATGCAATAGCCATGTGGCACTGGATTCTGTGTGGGCAGTGGTGGGGAGGTAGGGAGATTGTGCTAAAATGTATGATTGGGTCAGCAGACAAGACTGTAATGCAGACAGCTGATTAAACAAAAATGCATACACACACCGAGGCAGGGAGACAGACAGAAGGAAAGACAGAACAGAAAGAGCAAAGGATAAACAGTGAGGGGGGTATAATGTCAACATAAGTGAGCCTGGATAAAATATACACAAGTATTCTTTGTATTGTTTTTGTTCTTGCACCATTTTTATAAGTACAAAATTATTTTCAAACAAAAGTTAAAAAAGGATTAGAATATTATTAAATACCATGTGCAGCTATTTGTATGATCTAAGGACACATTTGGAAATGGGACTATCTCCTGTGTGGACTGCAATGTCTTCCCTTCTCTCCCTCCCCCAAGATGCCCAAAGAAAGTAAGCATTGCCTCATCAGAAAGCAAGTGCCATTCTCAAGTTTCATAAAGAGAACAGGAAGCAATGTGATAGTTCAAAGTTAATATTAGGCAGAAAATGGGAGATGCAAATCACGCATGACATAAGGGGATCTTCTGGGTGGGCCAACACCACACTGGATACCCACGGCCTTCCTGAGAGTTACAAGTGTGCCCACCCTCCACTCCTTGTCAGATGTGGTCTTTCTGAAACATGGTATCTGGCCCACCCACATCCTCTGTCTTACATCAGTCTTGGGCATCAGCATCCGGGCCCTCATCTTCTCACTTTGTCTAATATTCAGAAGTGGGTGAGATGTTAATTTCATAAAAAACCAGGTACAAGCTTAGTGGTTTTTCTTTTAGGCTCCATTAAATTTTTTTTGCATAAAAGTGGCAGTATCAAGGAGCAAATCTGGCGCTCACGTACCTAACATGGCTGTGAATGAATTAAAGATGGAAGGAGACCATCTGAGCTGCTGAATTTTGCACCAGAGGTTGAATAGAGGTTTAGCCTTTAAGAGCTCATCTGGTCGAGCGTTGAGAAACAGTTTTGGGTTGATCCAGGAGACGTGTTGCCATGTGCCTTCATTCCCTTGGAGACGACTCCTAGATCCTTGCTCTTGCGATACACACTCTGGCAAGGGGATCCCTCCCTGGGGACATGGTGAACAGTACCAATGATGTTTCTCCCCTAGCCTCTGATACTGAATCACTTGCGGTTTGAAGCCTTTTTAGGGATATGAATGGCATTTGATTAGCTAAGATCCTCAGGGGCTGGCTTCCTTCCTTCCTTCCTTCTTTGTTTCTTTCCTTTCCTTCTTTTTTAAGATTTAGTTATTTATTTGAAAGTTGGAGCTACAGAGTCTCTCTCACACACACACACACACACACACACACAAAGATGGGGGTTGGAGGAGAGAGAAATCTTCCATCTGCTGGTTCACTCCCCAAACAGCCGCAGTGATCAGGGGTGGGTCAGACTGAAGCCAGGAGCATCAACTGGGTCTTCCATAAGGGTGGGAGAAGCCCAATCCCTTGGGCTATCTTCCACTGATTTTCCTAGGTACATTAGCAGGGGCTGGATCAGAAGTGGAGCAGCCTGGATGCACTGGCATACATATGGGAAGCTGGCATTGCAGGTAGCTGCTTTACCCACTATGCTACAATGCTGGTCCCATAAGGGGCTTCTTTCTTTTTTTTTTTTTTTCAGATTTATTTATTTATTTGAAAGTCAGAGTTACACAGAGAGAGGAGAGGCAGAGAGAGAGAGAGAGAGAGAGAGAGAGAGAGAGAGGTCTTCCATCTGATGGTTCTCTCCCCAACTGGCCACAACGGCCGGAGATGTGTCGATCTGAAGCCAGGAGCCAGGAGTTTCCTCCAGGTCTCCCATTTGGGTCCAGGGGACCAAGGACTTGGGCCATCCTCCACTGCTTTCCCAGGCCATAGCAGAGAGCTGGACTGGAAATGGAGCAGCCGGGAATCAACTGGCACCCAAATGGGATGCTGGCACTTCAGGCCAGGGAATTAACCCACTGTGCCACAGCACTGGCCCCAAGGGGGCTTCTTTCTATATGTTTCCATAAGAGGAGCCACTTAGGTAGAAGGTGAGAAGTCCTCAGATTATTGGAGGCAGAGCATGTCATGGTGGTAAGAGAAGGGGGCCAGAACAGACTCTCAAAGTAGGGATCTATCACAGTCTTTCCCAGTAGCTGGTGGATGCCCCTAAGAGGGCAGCACTGAGAACGAGGCAGAGAAGGGCAGGTGCAGGCTTCCAGCAGACAGGTTCACCCAGGGCTGGTCTTGAGTGGACAAGAACATTAGAAAAAGATCCTTCTTCTATGTCTCCTGCTCTCTCTGCTCCTCTTTCCTGAGTAAGAGAGGGAGGAAGGCAAGCATTTTCTCAGAGGCCGTGGATCATCTGTGTCTAAAACAGCAGACTGGTGGTTCCCCAGCCGTCTCCCCTCCTCTGGACAGTCCGAAGGTCACACAAGTCTCTTCAGTGCTCCTGGGTTTCACTCCAGGCTCCTCTTCAAAGTGTCTGAACCTAAGATCATCCACAGGGCAGGAATCACTGCCCCCTCTCCTGTCTCCTGTGCCTGCCTTTCCCCAGCTCTTTCCTCACCCTTTCGCAGTTTGCTTATTCTTTCTCTAGAGGCACCCGGTTGTCATGCCAGAATGGTAACTATTGTCTAGCATTTCCCTTTTAGATGAGAAGTTGGGATTTAAAACCAACACATCTGTATGTGTGGGAGCTTTAAAAATCCACAACACAATGGAATGACAGCTTGATTGTGAAAACAAATGCTCTATTTTTTAAAAAAAGATTTTTATTTATTTATTTGAAGGGCAGAGTTACAGAGTGGCAGAGGCAGAGAGAGAGAGAGAGAGAGAGAGAGAGAGAGGAGTCCTTCATCCACTGGCTCACTCCCCAGATGGCTGCAATGGCCAGAGCTGGGCTGATCTAAAGTCAGGACATAGGTGTTTCTTCTGGGTCTCCCACATGGGTTCAGGGTCCCAAGGACTAGGGCCATCTTCTACTGCTTTCCCAGGCCATAGAAGAGAGCTGGATTGGAAGTGGAGCAGCCGAGACTTGAACCCGCGCTCATATGGGAGGCTGGCACTGTAGACTGGGGCTTCAACCCATTGTGTCACAGTGCTAGCCCCAAATGCTCTAATAATTTGATTTTTTTTGCTGATATGTTATTTTTTAAAATTAAACGTTAGAGTTGACCAAAGAAGAGAGACACCCTTTAGTAGAAAGACCATGGACTCTGGAGTCAAACAAGTTTAGACTGGGATCCCAGCTTTGCCATTTTACTTGGTGGTAATGTTGGGTAGGTCACAGTCTTTTTGAATTTCCTCATTGGAAAAAGAAGGTAGTAATAGTGGGGCAGATGGGCAGAGGGTAGGACGTAGCCCATGTACGTCCTTAGCACAGAGCCTGGCTCTGGTAAGTGCTGAATGAACATGAGCTCTTCCCATTACATAATGCATACAGTGGGCTTGCACAGTCTGCACCAAATGCATGCTTCCCCCCACCTCTTTCTTATGTTAACTTTCCATAGAGCTTAAATGAGAATGCATTTTTACCAAAAACCAATGCATGACTTTTTGTAGTTCAGGCAATGGGTTGAATGGTGGCCCTAAAGTTATGGTCACCTCCTCTTCCCCTGCACCTATGACTACTATCTTACATGTAAACGAGCAGCCTTTACATTCTATGTGAACACATGGGATTAAGCCAAAGACCTTTCTAGGAGTAGTTTGTCCTGGATTATCTGGGTGGCCCCTAGAGGCAATCATACTTAGCAAGACTGAGGGAGAGGGGGTATGAGATAGATACACAGAGGAGAGACACGCAGAGGAGAAGGTTCTGGAAGATAGAGGCTGAGACTGGAGGGACTGAGGCCCTACAGCCTCAGTCTGGAGGAGGCAAGGGAAGATTTTCCCTAAAAGCTCCAGCAGAGGAGTGCCCCCCTACTGGCACCTTCAGATCTGCCTTCTGATCTGCAGAACACATCGCTGGTGTTTTAAGCCACCCAGCTTGTGGTCATTGTCACAGCAGCCCAGGGCATTGACACACTACCTCGCTCTGGGCTGGAAGACCGCCCTCACAGCAATGCCAGGAGAGAAGGCCACAGAGGTGCACCTGCAACCCCCGCCCCTGCTCAGCTCAGCCTTATCCAAGAACAGGGCCCCCTCACTCAGACACAGAGGGGTGGGCCAGGTCCTGGGGGCCCTCCCTTGCCTCTGAGTTTCTCTCTGAGGCCCAGGAGTCTTTCAGGCAGGGCAAAGCCTTTTTTCCCCTAAGAAGTGAGAGAGCTAAATATGCAAGCCTCCTCCATTACATAACAGCTTGACTTCAGCAGAACCTCTGCGTTCTGTAGTAAATGATTTTACTACAGGTTCTTCCCTGCGTGTGGGCTTGGAGAGGGAAGACAGCCAGGAAGAGCGCGCATGTGGGGCCGGTGCTGTTGCCATGGTGAAAGCAAAATGCAAAGCCAGAGGCGGGGTGCTCCAAAGCCCCCTGCTTCCTCCCTCCAAATTCTACAAACAAGCCGGGGCCCAGCCCTCACCCCTGTGGCCTGTCAGATAAGCCCCTAGGGTACCCTGAGAATGTGTACTGTGATCTACATTTTATAGGCAAGGAGATGCAAGCCAGGGGACATCCATCAGCTTGTCCAGCTCCATGCAGCTGTGCAGAGGGCTGAGACAGGACATGAGCAAATGTCCATCTGTCACCAAGACCCTGCCGTGAGATGTCTTGTGACCTCAAGCTGCAGAGAAATACAGACAGGACAGGTGTTGTGTGGTGCAGTGGGCTACGCGGCCACCTGCAATGCTGGCATCCCATTTCGGAGTCCCAGCTATTCTGTTTCTGACCCAGCTCCTTGCTAATGTGCCTGGGAAGACAGCGGAAGATGGTCCAAGTGCTTGGGCCCCTGCACCCATGTGGGAGACTTCAATGGAGTTCCTGGCTCCTGGCTTCAGCATTGCCCAGACCTGGCAGTTATGGCCATTTGGGGAGTAACCAGCTAATGGAAGCCATCTCTCTGTGTCCCTCTCTGTTGCTCTGCATTCCAAATAAATAATTCATCTTTAAAAAGGAATGAAGAGAAATAAAGAAAATTCTAGTTAGATAGAGGAATTCAGGTTAATAAATGTGCCTGTTAGAGCCCTGAAGGGCATCCTGTATCATAGTGTTGCACCGTTTTCTGTGCAATCATGAAGCGAAGCCCGGCCTATGCCCACCTGGAGTGGTTGCTGGGCCCAGAGTTTGTCCATGGACAGAAGCTCCCTCTTGTTCTGCTGTCTAGGCAGAGACATCTTGATCTCAGGCTCCTCTGATATTCACGGGCAGGGTGTGGTTATGGTCATCCAGGGCCATCCCTCAGCCTCTCCGTGTTTCCAAAATGTGTGTGTGTGTGTGTAGGAGGGGGATGGATTGGATGACCCCTTCCCCATCCTTGTTGGGTTTTAGAACTTCCAAGGGGGTACTGGTCAGACCACAGCCCCTGCCTGTTAGACTGGAATGCCCACGGGTGGGATCCAGGCATCAGCATATTCCAAGCTCCCCTAAATGGTTCTGCCATGCAGCCAGGTTTGAGAGCCTGGGGGTTACATGGCTTCCAGGGCGCTTCTCTGAACATCTGCACAGGGAGGCAATGCCACCAGGGTTTGACTCTCCAGCTGGTGAGCATTCATGAAAAGCCTTGCACTATAGCCCAACGCTCAGCTTTTCCAGAGAAAGCCAGCCTGCCTGGGTTTTCCTAATGGTAAAAGATTCAAATCTATGTAAAGAGCTAGACCGAGTATAGTATAGTCTTTCACGCTTTTAAGAAAGAGGAAGGATTAGTGGGACACTAGAACTGTCCTGGCGCTCCTTGGTTAATTACGGTTCTAGAGCTTGCTCTAACTGGTACCCTGGGATTATGAAGAAATAATGACTGTAATCTAGTCACCCAGCACTAGCTAAACCTTCGTTTCATCTGAGGGCTGGAGACAGAGCAGTGAATAATCCTTTGTATTCAAAGAACTCCTAGTCTGAGGTGATAGTAATAACAGTAACAATAACAGAAGCAGCCTTGATTCAAAAATATGTATTGCAGGTTGGGCAAAATTTTTGCAGATCCCCCTGCAAGTTAGGCATCATTTCCTTTATGTTATGCTGAGGAAACTAAGGAACAGAGAGAGTTAGCAAACTGCCAAGGTCATATACCAGGGAAGTAGCTGATCCACCACTCTAACCTATGGCTGCACCATTTAAAAGCGTGTGCTATGTGTGCCATATCACAGTGCTTCAAACAAGAGAGAAAGGATTGAGCAATAGAGAAGGCAGGGAGAGGGTTAATTTTGGGGGGGGGGATCAGACCTTGGGTAGAGGAAATTGCTCACACAAAAGATGCTACAAGAAAGTAAATAATGTTCATCAATATCCTAGCCATGTTTTGGGCTCATTCCAGTTAGAAGGCACAGTTCTGGAACAGAGGAATTCATTATGAAGGGCCAGTTCTCTCATTGTCAGTCCCAGCTCCCTTAAATTAGTCTTCAAAAATAAACCCATTGTGTTTCTCCATGGATTACAAGGCCCAACAAGGCCATTTTTCTGCCAGTCTGAGTCCTTTGGTTCTGAGCAGATTTTCACTTTCGCTGACTGCCATCAGTGACACAAAGTGCAGAAAGAGGAAAGGATGGGGGTGGGGGACAGTAACAACTCAACTGGCATGTGCTGAAGGTGTACACACAGTGTTAGAGTGAGTTAACACCCGGAGAACACACTGTATCCAGGTAACATAGAGTTAACGCAGACATCTAAATCTAAATTTATTATCTGAGAAACCTACGGCGCTAAAATCATTTGCCCACGAAAACAGCTGTAGCTTGAGGCTAGTAAAGACACTGTGGCCTACATTAGGAAAGGGAAAATGAAAGAAGGGATGGATTTTCTTAATGAGGCTTTTACAAACCAACCACCATTTCACGTTGTAGTCAAAACAAGTGAAATCATCGGAGGAACTTAGGATCTTAACGAATATTCAGAGACAGTAGAAAATGGCTTAGAGATCAGAGATTTTCAGAAAGATTCTAAAAATATTTACTACATTTAAAGAATGAGAATTTCCTGTATATACACAGAAAGCATGTAAATACACAGAAGTATTATATACATGTACCTATAAACATGGCATTTGCAAAATATACATATATAGATCATATGGCTAAATACAGGCTTCCTATACGGAGTTGACTTCATAGCAACATTTTCATGTGGAGAATTACCTCCACTCTGGAAATCATAAGTGAGGAAGATGCATGTTGTCACTGCACATAATAACATAGTGGTAAGTCCACCCAGCCTCCAATGAGATAACAGATCAGCCCAATGTAAACACAGCAACCTCTACCTCTGAAGGGACTCATGAGAGGCATATGAAGCTACTGCAGTGAAATATTGAGTTAACACACCGCACAGAGACACATGAAATTATTAGGCTCATGGAATTTTTTAAAATTTGAAAAAACATTGGGAATAAAGACAATTCTATGTGAAATGGCTAGTGTGCTTGAAACCCGATTAAAAAATGTACGCAGGAATCTTCAACCAGACAGACAGACAATCAGCTTGTTTTTCTCTTCCAAAGTCTGATCAAATTAGAAGTGAATATTTAGAACAGGTTTCTTTGTGAAATCCTCTTTTCCCATCCTTTATAGCAGACACACACACACACACAGACACACACACACACAGACACACACACAAGCATCCCTCTCTCTTCTTCCAATGACAGATCCCTGGCTGTTGGATTCAAACTGTTCAGAACCAAAGGATATGCCAAAGCAGCATGTTACCTTTTTGCTGATCAAACACAGAAGGGGTGCTGAAATCCATGGTCGCAGGTCTCATCATTGGCCATCAGAATGGCAACAAGCATCCAGGTTTCTAGAGAGGAGAAAACACCATCTCACCCGTTATAGTCAACACAACAGTCAGACACAGCACTGCACGCCAAGATCTCCGTTTCAGAATTAAACATGCAACGGAAGTGCAGAATGTTGTCAAGGCAAACCATGAAAACAGGTAAACTGTATCCCGGAAACACCTGCCAGGAAGGGAGTTACTCTTACGGCTTCGTTCATCAGCTACACTTGTGTGTAAGTAAGATCTCACTTACATTCCCAAACAAATCAACAGAATAGACCAAACCCTACAAAAACAGCATTCATGGGGGCCACCTGCCTTGGCTCCAGGCTGGGAAAACACCGCAGGTCACCGGAGCGTCAGCAGCTGGAATGTCGCTTTAAACCAACAGAAATCTGAATGGGCGAGTGGGGATTCACAGGGCCAGACGGAGCATGTGCAAAGCTGCCAGTGCAGTTTGCATTCGGCTGTGCTCTTGGTGGAGTGAGAGCTGCATTCGGGTCATGTGAGCGGAGAGTGCCATCTCAATGGAACAGGATGTAAATATTGTAGCAGGAGGCTGCTGGCCATGTGCTGAGTAATCACGCACTTCTGCGGTCTCCCTTCGGCTCGTTCTGATTGACAGGGGGGATGGGATGGGAGGGAGTGGCATTCGAAAGACCACATTTCAAGTTTCAAGGATCTGTGATGATAAAATTAAAGCAATCTGCCACCACAAATGTGTTTATTGCAGCACTCTATGTAAAAAAAAATCTGAAAAATCACCCAATTATATATCATCGGAGGAGCAGTTGAGTAAATGGTAGTAAATTCATATCCTAGATCCAAAAACCTGAGCCACATAAATCTGTATGTCTTATCTGGTGGATGTCACTCATATATTGTTAATGAAACAAATGAGTTGTATATTTCATTTGTTCACATTTTCCACAAAGCCAGCAACTACCCACTATGTTTGTAAATATATTCTACACATATGTTCAGAGGAACATTGAAGGAGGTGTGGAAAGATATGTACTAAACTGTTAATATTGGTGATCTCAGGGGATTGCAGTTAGAGAAAGATATTTCTAACTTTTTTAAGATTTATGTATTTATTTGAAAGGCAGAGTTACAGAGGCAGAGAGAGAGAGAGAGAGAGAGAGAGAGAGAGAGAGATCCTCTATCCGCTGGCTCTTTCCCCAAATGGTAGCAACAGCTAGAGCTGGGCTGATCCGGAAACTGGGATCCAGAAGCTTCTTCCAGGTCTCCCATGTGGGTACAGGGGCCCAAGGACTTGGGCCATCTTCCACTGCCTTCCCAAGCCAGAGCAGAGAGCTTGATCGGAAGTGGAGCAGCTGGAACTCGAACCGGCGCCCATATGGGATGCTAGCACTACAGGCAGTGGCTTTACCTGCTACTCCACAGCGCTGATCCCTACCTCCCCAACTTGTCCTTTATCTATCTCTGTACTTTTAGGATTATTACAGTAAGTAATAATTTAGAAACAATAAAAATATGATATGATAAAGTCCAACAAAGACAGCTGCACATTCTAGACAGGACCAGATTTGGAGTAAATTGAAGTCGGACAGCAGCTACTCTCACAACTGCTGTTGGAGCGGCAATGAGTGTTTTCATGTTTAACTTAGTGTGTGACTATGGAAATGAAAGAAATGACGTCTCGCTATAATGGCCACATTAGCTGTGATATGGACTCACCTAGTTTGTCATGTGTATTCTCTGTCAGGCAGGCTCCTTTCTTGTCTCTTGCCCCATCTTTTCTCAGCATCCATCATTTATTTCCCATCAACAAATTGGCAGCCTTCCTTCCCTATGACAATCCTGCTACTCACTGGACAGTATCACTACTCAGTGCCACTACTCAGTACAACGTCTCACTCAACAATGCTATTACTCAATACTGCTATTCACTCTGTGATCCTACTACTTCATGTGCCTCTTCGCTCCTCAACAATCCTACTACTCAGCTGATCATGCTGCTATGCACTCAGTTCTACTCCTCACTCAACAATACTACTGTTCACTCTGCTTTATCACATCAGCCCTGCCCTTCAAAATGCCCTGTGCTTTTGTAAATTTAAAAAATATAGGCCAAGTATTTCTCTTCCGAATCATTGCCCAGATGTGGTCCATGGTTAACTCTCAAACACCTCTCAGCAGCAGTTTGTTCCCTTAACCATGAGGCAAACTGAGGGGACTATAAAGGAAAGGGTGTATCCCACAGGCAGATCCTCTGCTGAGGAGAGGTTGTGCATCTCATCCAGCTGACGATGGTTCAAGGAGCTGCTGCCACTCAGTCTCAGACCAGAGGGGAAAAGGCTTTAGGTGGACTTTGCTTTCATTTGTCCACAAATGAATGCTCCAGGTTCAAGGACCAGAAAAGAGAGCGGTGCAGCTGACTCTTGGGAGTGGAGAGAGGTGAACTGACACGGAAGGAATGCTCCAATCATCTGTAGGCACTGGTGATGCAGCTGTGAACATTCAGGAATGGTCCCATCATCCAATGGGCTTACACCCTTGGGGGGAATTTCTGCTTCTGCCATGCTGGGGTAACAGGGACTGGATTTATCCTCCGGACTTAAACAACTACAAAACTGGACAAAATAACGGAAACAAGATGCAAGCAAGACAGGGTCGTGATCCCAGGGGGAGCGGAATAAACAAGATTAGCCTGATGATTGCTCGGCTCTGCTTGGGGGAGTCTCCAGGCTGCAGTGTGTGGAGGGGACAGTGGATGGAATGGTTTGTGGAACAGTCCATAGATATGTCCATGTTCTCATCCTCAGAACCAGTGGATGTGACCTTACCAGGAAAAGGGGTCTTTGCAGTTGTAAAGAAGTTAAAGATCTCAAGTTGAGGGGCTGGCATTGTGGCATAATGGGTTAAGCCACCACCTGCAATGCTGGCATCCCATATGGGTACCCAGTTCCCTGCTAATGTGCCTTGGAAAGCAGACAGATATGGCTCAAGTCCTTGAGCCTCTGCACCCATGTGGGAGACCTGGAGGAAGCTCCTGGCTCCTGTTTTTGGCCTGGCCCAGCCCTGGCCATTGTGGCCATTTGAGGAGTGAAGATCTCTCCATCTCTCCTTCTCTCCCTCTCTCTGTAATCCTGACTTTCAAATAAATAAATAAACCTTAAAAAGAAAACTTCAAGTTGAAATCATCCTGGGTTATTTATTTGGACTTTAACTCCAATGACAAGTGTCTTTGTAAGAGACACACAGAAGTGACCCACAGAGAGAGGAGCGGCCATGTGGACACAGAGGCAGAAATTGGAAAAATGCAGCCCCAACCAAAGAACCCTTGTAGTCACCAGAGCTAGAAGAGGCCGCCCTAGAGCCCAGAGCCTTCGAGAGAGAGAGGCCCTATCCACACCTTGATTTGGAAGTTCTGGGCTCCAGAACTGTGAGAGAATACATTTCTGCTGTTTAAAGCCATCACGTTTTGTGGAGACTAACAGAGAGAAAGAACTCTCAAAATGAATGAAAAGTCTCTAAAATAGCTCCATTTCTGTGGCATTTATATAATTACCCAAACCAAAGTAAACTACACTGATACTTTCATGTTTGTAGGAGGGCTGCCTGGGGCTCATTTGGAAGAAAAGCAGTTAAATAGGGTGGAAAGGATGTGGGCGTGTCTTGGGGTGGGATATGGGTCAGTAACACAACTTTGGAGCCTTAGTATCTTAATTTGTGCTGTGGGGACCACACCCCTGACTGGCTGTGGGAGCTGCTGTTACTGTCTTTTCGACTGCTTCCTGGGCTGCAAACACTCAACCCAGCCTAGTGCAAGACAACATCTTCCAGTGCATTTTGAATAAGGCCCATATTCATAAGTACCTGGTGCCTGTGCAATGTTAACTCTCAGCTCTACGGTAGGAGGGAAGAGAGGACAAGGGCTGTGTGACCATGCAAAACCTAGCTCTTTCCTTCCTTGTCTGTTCACTTCTCTCCACTCCCAAGAGTCAGCTGCACCAGTCTCCTTTCTGGTCCTTGAACCTGGAGCATCCTTCCCTGCCCTGCAGACTGTGATGTTCTGTCTCCCTCTGTGCGAATGCTCTTTCCCCAGCTCGCATGCTACCATGTCAGAAAGGCTTTCTCAGACCACATTTCCTGAGTCCTCACTTCTGTACGCCATCAGTCACTTCTCTCAAATTTACAATGAGAGGTACTCCTGCCAGGGAGACAAGGCCTTTGCCCATGCTGTGACATTGTTGGACTCAGAGCTTCTAAGGCTGTCTGTGGGGAAGGACCAGCTTTTAGATTTCCTAGCCAGCATGGATCCTTACATTCTTAAATATGATTTAAAAATCAATAATAGAGATGTAAAAAGAAAAAATAAAGACTTGGAAAATGCATTCTCCTATTGGCATTATTAGATTCAAAAGGTGTAATATTACATGACTAAATATAATTAGAACAAAGTATAAGACTTATGAAAGCTATAAACATTATTCACGGATGGTGCCTTTAAGTGTTAGTATGCTGTGCTGTCCAACACAATGGCCATTAGCTATTTACATGTGAATTTTTAAAAGTAACAAGTCTTATTCCTCAATTAGAGGAATTTTACTTTGTCATGATTAAAAACATTTGCCCTTGGAGAGACACTGGAAGAAAACATGAAGAGAAGTCAGACAGGGAGAGAATATTTGTGAAACACAAAGCTTATAAACGACTTGTGTCCAGAATATACAAAGTACTCTCAAAGCTTAATAATAAAAAATCCCATTTAAAAAAAGACAAATATTTGAACTGAAATGTCATCAAAGAAGAGACACAAATGGTAAGTAAGCAGTTGAGGAAACGCTCAGCACCGTTTGTGATGAGCAGAATGGAAATTAAACTCACAACGAAAGCACTCATTGGAACACCATGTGAGGATGCTGGAACCCTCACATGCGGCTGATGGAGGAATGCGAAGCGGTGCGTTCCTGGAAATGAGTTTTGTCCTTTCTTATAAAGTTCAACAGAAATAGTTTCCAGCAATCAAACATCTGAGGATTTACGTAAGAAAAACAAAGGCGTGGGTTTCTGTAAGCACTTGTGTGTGGCTGTTATTCATGACAATTGCACTAAAACCTCAAGCAACCCAAGTGTTCATCAATTGGCGAATGGATAAACAGGTTGGGGCACCTCTAGCTGATGGAAGAGTAGCCAGCAATACAAGTGAATGAACTGATACGTGCAACCAATGAATGAATCTTACACGCATTACGCTGAGTTAAAGAAGCCAGATGCAAGAACTTCCACACTGCAAGTCCACCTAAAATGCATTTTGGCAAAAAGTCCAGAGACAGGAAGCAGATGGCTGCTACCCAAGGAGAAGGAATAGCAAGAGGGAAAAGTTAAAATAATTGAAGCCAGTAGATTTTAAAAATGACTGCTGAGTTTTATCAGATATTTTATTCACTTTTCTTTTCAGTTGACAAACTAACCTTACTTGTCACATTCCTGCCATTTGCAACTTGCCACTAAGTTTGACAACACGTAGGCTGGTCTTGGGACATGTGTAATGAGACTCGTCTGCCATCGCAGGCTTGGGAGTTGAGTCGTTGTTAAATGGCTGTGTCCATTTCTGAATGGCCTAGAAAGAGTCTCAGGTTTTGTGCTTGTCACAGGTGATGAGAAAGAGCGCCTTGACCGGCCCCAGCCAGGACCCACACCTGTGCGGGGCTTGTCCAGGTCTCTCTTCCCTCGCTCTCTAGGTCTCTGCAAAGAGAGACTTCCCCGAGCTGCCTCATCCTTCCAAAGGAACAGCTGCCAATCCCAACTGCGGTCAACAACATGTCCTGCTCGACACTCCTCCTTTTTGAAATATTTATTTATTTATTTGAAAGACAGTTACAGAGACAGGTAGAGCCAGAGAGAGAGAGAGAGAGAGAGAGCGAGAGAGAGCGAGAGAGAAGGAGAGAGAGAGAGGTCTTCCTTCTGCTGGTTCATTCCCCAGATGACTGCAATGGCCAGAGCTGAACTGATCCTAAGCCAGGAGCCAGGAGCCAGGAGCCAGGAGCCAGGAGCCAGGAGCTTCTTCTGGGTCTCCCATGTGGGTGCAGGGGCCCAAGCACTTGCGCCATCTTCCACTACTTTCCCAGGGCATAGCAGAGAGCCGGATCAGAAGAGGAGTAGCGGGTCTCGAACTGGCGCCCATATGGGATGCTGGCACTGCAGGCTGGGGCTTTAACCCATTGCGCCACAGCACCAGCCCCAGACTTCCCTTTCTTATAATGCTCATAGCTATGATGAACTTGGGAGTCCTTGTGTTGTCACTGTCTGCCTCCCTGTAGCAGATGCTGTCACTCCCAGACTTGTCACTGCACTTCAGCTGACTTTCAAATGCCAGTGTCTGTTTTTTTTTTTTTTACAGGCATTGTTAATGAGAGAGAGAGAAAGGTCTTCCTTCCGTTGGTTCACCCCCTAAATGGCCTCCACAGCCGGCATGCTGCGCCGATCCGAAGCCAGGAGCCAGGTGCTTCTCCTGGTCTCCCATGGGGTGCAGGGCCCAAGCACTTGGGCCATCCTCCACTGCCTTCCCAGGCCTCAGCAGAGAGCTGGTCTGGAAGAGGAGCAACTGGGACAGAACTGGCGCCCCAACCAGGACTAGCACCTGGAGTACCGGCACTGCAGGCGGAGGATTAGCCTGGTGAGCCAAAACGCTAGCCAGTGTCTGTGTTTTGATCCCAGAGAATTTTTTTTCCCCAAGGCTGAGGGCCACTTTGCCAACTCTGGGGATGAGCTGGAAGTGCCAGGGGATTAATCACCCCTCCGTCTCCCCGAGGAGCACACGTCCAGTGACTCTCAGCAGCTGGGAAGCCAGCTCTCTTGAGCGTGGGAGGGATGATTCGGTGCAGGCTGTTTCTCCTCACTTGCCCAGGGTCCCTTCAGGCTGGTGATAACCGGTTTGGCAAGTCTTCCCGGGTGCTCTTCCTTCCCCTCTTTCCTGCTGGTTGCACCCCTCAATAAGTTACTGGCATCTGGGTCATTGTAAGGCCTGCTTCTGGGGAAACTCACACCAAGACCCTTCTCCACAAGCAGGTAAGCTTAAGGGCAGGCCCTCGGCTGCTTTGTCGCTGCTGCCCAAGGCCGAGACAGGCACAAGGGACATCCTTAATGCACTGTGAGTGAGTGAGCAAGCGAAACAGCCCTCAAGGATTTCTCTAGTTCATGCTGACAGCCTGCTCGACAACAATGATGCAGCAACCATCATTCTTTGGGGGTAACCCCCTACGTGGCCTTGACAGTAACCCCATACGTGGCCTTGACAGCTTCCAAGTAAGCAAGGAACTCTGCACCTGCGAAGTTCAGCTGTGCTGCCGCATTTTAATGATGCTCTGATTGTGCTGTCACAGAGACTTCAGGAAGTGCTGTGCCTTCTCCAGGGGGAGCCCCAGCCTTCTGAGTGCTGTGCGATGTCAAGGAGGCAGTGGGCGGTGGCTGAGGCCTGGGAGTCACACAGCCTGGAGTCCAAGTCCCAGTTCTAGTATATAGTGGTATCGAACTGATCACTTAATTTCAATCAGAAGTACTTATTGGGGCTGGTGCTGTGGCGTAGCGGGTAAAGCTGCTGCCTGTAGTGTTGGCATCCCATGTGCCAGTTCGAGTCCCGGCTGCTCCACTTCCATCCAGCTCTCTGCTGTGGCCTGGGAAAGCAGTAGAAGATGGCCCTAGTCCTTGGGCCCCTAAACCCGTGTGGGAGACCCAAATGAAGCTCCTGGCTGCTGGCTTCAGATTGGCTCAGTTCTGGCTGTTGCGACCATCTAGGGAGTGAACCAGGGAGGGGAAGACCTCTCTCTTCCTCTCTCTCTCTCTCTCTGCCTCTGCCTCTCTGTAACTGTGCCTTTCAAGTAAATAAATAAATCTTTTTTAAAAAGCACTTATTTCATAGGGTTGTTGTAAGAATTAAAACACAAGGATAAATATATAGTTATTATATATTATCTATAAAGTGTTATTGTACAAAATTGAGACTTTGCATTGATTTTAAAGAAATCTATTGAAGTCATTTATCTATTTTACTGAAAAAAAAGTCTTTAAAAATTGACTCTGAATTTAGAAGGACGTGGATACTCACTTATTTCTTTTTTGAGTTAATGAAAACTAGACCTTTGAAATCAGTTGTTAGTTTGTTCAGTCATAAGATTCATGAGGACGTTAATCTCGTCTCACAAGCAGAGTTATATTTTGAAATGAACACACATAGTTTTCTACTGCAAACTTTCCAAAACTTGTAAATTCTTCACATGAATAAAAAGGGACAGCGTCAGAAGTCCTTGGACAAAAACTTTCAACAATGTATCTCCTTTCCCCCTTCACAGAACAAACATTATAATGACAAGTGAGAGTAACATTAAATTTTGCAGAAACTGGTGCATGATATTTTTCTGTTAAATTGTAAAATATATTTAGAGGTGAAGAGCTAAGCAGTGCTTTGTATTCTGAGAGTGTTTTGGCTAACAGGTTCTTTATTTACAGCCTCTCAGTGAGGAGTGGGGTTTAGCCTGGTGGCTAGGATGCCTGCCCCCTACAGCAGAGTGCCTGGGTTCAATTCCCAGCGCAGGCTCCTGGCTCCAGCTTCCCCCTAATGATCCCGGGAGGCAACAGAGCAGATGACCCAGATCATTAGGCTCCTGCTACCCGTGCGGACACCTGGGGGTTGAAATGATGAACGGACGCGAGCTCTTTGTAATTTCCACTAGAATTTGAATCAATATTGTCTGAAATAATTTCATTTGTCTCCATAATTATTTCCACAGGCTTACACATAGCACCTAGCCCCCAGCACTCCTTCAATGCGTGAGGGCTACCATTATTATCGTAACTGGAAGAACCAACATCCCAGCCCTTGACCCCCAGCTCCATTGCCTGCACTTAAGGAGGAGCATCAACATTGCCTGAGACTGAACTTGGATCACTCTAAGGGGTCATTTCAAAGCTTCCAGAACTGCACTCACACGCTGGGCAGGAACCACGTGGGGCTGCGAAGCACTTGAAATGTGGCTGGTCCAAACTGAGCCGTGCCGGAGGTCTGAAATGGACGCTAGATTGTGATGAGTTAGAATGAAAAAAAGGTATAAACTATCCTCTGAGAATTTTTATATTAATTATATATTGTGCCAATAGTAATATATCACTCACGTTAATTTCACCTGTTACTTCTTTTTTTTTTTTTTAAGATTTATTTATTTGAAAGGCAGAGTTGGGGGTGGGGGAGAGACAGAGAGAGATTTTCCATATGCTGGCTCACTCCCCAAATGGCTGCAACAGCCCATCTGAGCCAGGCCAAAGTCAGGATCCAGGAGCCTCCATTGGTGCAGGAGTCTAAGCATGCAGGCCATCTGATGCTGCTTTCACAGGCGCATCAGCAGGGACTTGGATGGGGAGCGGAGCAGCCAGGACTTGAACTGACAGGACGTGGAAACAGACTGGTGAGGTATGAGACAAGAGGGAGGAGTGGGGACTGTGGAGAAACAAGAGGGCAAAATCCTCAGAGGGCAGTTGCCACCCATCTCCAGCCTGTTGTTGCCTCTCAGGAGTGCAGCAGAGGTGTTGATAGACCTTCAGGGATTTTAGAAGAAGGTCAGTGCACAAGAGAGTCATGTGAATCCCTTTATTGTACACTATTGCAGAAAAGAAAAAATATTTAACAACACTACAGGCCAAGCAAATAATTGTGGCCCCTATGCTGAATGACCCAATAAGCAGACAGATGCTGAATGCATTGAGAGAAGAGGGGCTGGTGCTGTGGTGCAGCAGGTTAAGCTGCTGCCTACAGTGCTGGCATCCCATAGGGGCATTCGTTCTAGTCTGGCTGCTCCACTTCCTATCCAGATCCCTGCTTCTGCACCTGGGAAAGCAGCAAAAGATGGCCCATGTGCCTGAGCCCCTGCACCCACGTGGGAGACCTGGATGAAGCTCCTGGCTCTTGGCTTTGGCCTGGCCCAGCCCCAGCTGTTGTGCCCATTTGGGGAGTGAACACAAGGATAGAAGATCCCCCTCTCTGACTTTGCCTTTCAAAAAATTAATCTTTTAAAAATTAAAAAAAAAAAAAAAGAAAAAGGTCTGAATGAGGGGGACTTCTGTATCAGACTGCTATTGTGTCGGGATCCTGTTTGCACTTAGCACCTCAGTACGTGTGGGTCTGACGCTGCTGGCCAGCACTTGCAGGCTTTTGTCCACGAGCCTTGCACTCATGCAGAAGGTGCCCAGTGCTTCCTCCACCATCCTGCCCCCAGGAGAGTCCTCACATAACTGGGGAAGGGATTTTGTGGGCACATCTCTCAGCTGCCGCCTCGGGGGTGGGCCTGTTCCAGGAAATGTGTTTCACATCCACCCCCTAGTTTTCTCTCTGTGTTAAGAGCAGCTTCCCATAGCAGGGGCTGGCTGGAACATCCATACCGCCTGCCTTCCCTAACCCCTCTTGCTTTGCGTTCCCCTATGGGTGTTCTCTGTCCCCCAGTTGAATTATTTGTAATCAGATGGGTGTAAGCCATCCCATGGTCTGCTTTTGGGGGAGCTCAAGCCAATATAACTTTTTCACACTTATTTTTAATATAGATGTTTGCTTTGAATTATATTTGTAGGGTCCAGTATAATCTGGTCCAGTAATAAAAAGTCTCTAACACATCACTTTATCACTTTTGGCTTAGAACTGACATCTCCAAGGACAACTGTTTATGCAAGAATAAGTACTCATGTATATAGGATTTAACTGCTATCTGCTAAATAATCAGAGGTATGTTATTTTCAGCACATGCTGACAGAGTGAGCTTGCAGGGAATTCTGTGGGATTTGTCCCTCTGTGGCCAGTGCGGGAGCTCATCCAGCTCAAACAGTTCTGCCAAATACCATGTCATTCTGCTAAGTTCTTGGGGTATTATTCTATTCTGGAGAAAGAAAGAACTGGATTTTTGTGATATCAGCACTTCTGGGTGGAATCAGTTTTCAGAAAAATGACAGGATATTTCCTCTTGGGGGATGAGGTAGGCAGGAAGGGAGACTTAGTAAAACATCTTGCCCCCAGGGCTGACATTGTGGCACAGCGGGTTAGGCTGCCACCCGCAACAGCAGCAGCATATGGGAGTGCTGGCTGGAGTCCTGGCTGCTCCACTTCTGATCCAGATCCCTGCAAATGCACCTGAGAAAGCAGCATAAGATGGGGGCCCCTAAAACACATGTGGGAGACCCTAATGGGGTGCCGGGCTCCTGGCTTTGGCCTGTCCCAGCCCTGATGGTCGTGGCCATTTGGGGAGTGAGCCAGCAGATGAAGATCTCTCCCCGCCCTCTTTGTCTCTCCCTTATCTGTAACTCCGCCTTTCAAATAATTAAATCTTAAAAAAAAAAAATCTTGAACGTGTAGACAGATGGGATAGTGAATTTCATGTGTCAAGTTGACCTGGCCAGAGGATGCCCAGATATCTGGCTAAGCATTATTTCTGGCTGTCTCTGTGAGGTTGAGGCAAGCAGATGACCCTTCTCTCATGTTGGGGAGCATCATTTAGCCTCTTGAGATCTACATGTAACAAAAAGGCTGAAGGTTAAGCTTTCCCCTTCTGCATAACTGCTTGAGCAGGGACATGCATGGTCTTCTGCTCTTGGACTTGAACTTATGCCATAGGCTCTCTTGGTTCTCAGGCCTGATGGAACAAAGACAGAAATCCTTCGATCCATAGTGACTCCTCACCTATATACAGCAAGCAGGCCCCCATGTCTCTGCCCTGCTAATGCAGCCCTGCCCTGCCTGGACTACTGGTCACACCATCATCTCAAGAGTCCAGCCATCAGTCCGAGCTCCTCTCCCAGCTCAGCAGCTCAGCCCGAGTCCAGACTCAGCCCCAGCCCAAACCCCTTCCAGCTCACACTGTGTCTCACAGGACCTTTAGAAGCTCTCCCTCTATCTTGCTAGCCCAGCTTTAGCGCAGAACCCTAAGCCCTTCCCACCGCTTTGTACTACATAAACCACCAGTCTGAAAGGGAAGGGGCTCTCTCTGTGCCATGTGTTCCCCTGGGAGTGAGCCCCTGCCAGGTTTTTTCTTCTGAACAAACCTGGTCTGGCTGTCTTCATACTCCATCTCTTCTCTCCTGACAAGGCCTATGATGTCAGACGGGGCTATTGACTATTGATGTTCTTAGGTCTCCAGTTTGCAGACAGCAGACTGTGGGACTTCTCAGCCTCTATATTTGTAAGTCAATTCCTTACAATATCCATCCATCCATCCACCCATCCATCCATACATACATACATCTACCTATAAAATACATATATAGTTGTCCAAAAACCTACAGTAAGTCAAATGTGCCATACATCTATACAGTGCTGGGTGACGGTGGTGATATTCAGAACAAAAGAAATTGCCAGGAGGACTCTGGCTTGTTCCACATGCACCTGCCCCCTGGTCATTTTGAGGAAGGAGAATCACCCAGTCAAGGTGAACCACGAAGTTGCTGGTGCGGAGGAAGCACTGAAGGGCCCAGAAAAGCTGGAAGGTCATTGCTCTCACTACCACGACTTTCATCCCTGCCATCGTTGTTATGTTCCCAGGAGTCACTCACTCTCCCCTCAGATGTCACCTCCCTTTTGTATTGTTGCTCAGGCTGGCTTAGCCTGTGTCCCTATGGAACTGGATCTGCTTCTTGGTGACAAGTGTTCTTTCTCACCTCTCCCAGACCCTCCTCTATCCCCAAACCCTCCCATCTCATGCCACTTCTCGAATCGGTGGTTTCTGACCTGCACCTTGATTGAGTGTATTCCAGAGGCCAACATATTTGGGCGTAAGTAGTGGCTGCTCAACAATGTTATGGAACTGAGCTGTGGACAGTGGGACGAAGGAGTCCTTGCTGTCATCCTCGGAGTCAAGGGATGTCTAAACCACTTCTAACGCTGCTCCTTTAACATGGGTAAGTTGTGTTCATCAGCAGTTTGGATCTCCTCTAGGCCAGCCATAGACTTAGGAGTTCCACTGTTCCACTGAGAGCCATGTTCTAAGTAAGATCTTGGGAAGGACACTACTGAATATTGCTGCCATCTGTCCCTTCAGATTTCCAACTTTTTCTTTATCCTATACCCACTTCTCATTTCATGAAGCAACAATAGGGACTCTTACTATACACTTGTGTTTGTTATCCATAAGATAATGTTCATTTTGCTTTGGCCTTACAGCTGTTACATTTCAACATTCATTCACCGAGTTACTCATACAAACAAGTATTTAGTGCTTACATTGTGTTATTGACTTATTTATTTTGAAAGGCAGAGAGAGGGAGAGAGAGGGGGAGAGATCTCCTATCATCTGGTTCACTCCCCAAATGCTGCAATGGTCAGGTCTGGGCCAGGCTGAAGCCAGAATTCTTGGAGCTCAGTCCAGGTCTCCCATGTGATAGCAGGGATGCGACTACTTGAGCCATCATCTGCTGCCTCCCAGGTGCACGTAGGCAGGAAGCTGGAGTCTGGATTGGGACTGGGACTTGAACCCAGGCACTCCAGCCTGGGATGGGGTTCCCAAGTGGTGACTTAACCATTGGGCCAAACATATGGCCCTTTGTTAGAGACTCCGGCTCCAGATTTATCTCCTTTCTCTGACAATGCCTCCATTTACTGCCCACATGCAGTGTTTAATCAGGAACCACATTTGGACGCCTCTCCTACTGATAGTTGGCATTGTTTTTAATCTTGTTTGTCTTATATCCACAGCCAAAATCTAAGTTCCCAGAATAGGATGGATGAAGGTCTTCTACAGTGCTGAAACAGTGTCAGAGCTCAAAGTTAGTAGCTGGTAATAGGTATTGGTTTGCTGATTGCAAAATGTTAAATGCCCAAAGGGAAAACCAGGCTTTTAGCAAGCTGAAGAGTTAATGAGGGAAGCCGCTGTCCCAACGTCAGTATTCTTCTCCTCCCCTCTCCCCTCCCCTCCCCAGTCTGCGTGATCCCCTTCCTAGCTTGTGTAGACCCTCCTCTTCCTGACTTCGGAAAGGTTTTTCTTTCTTCTTAGTTTCTGGACGACTACACAGGTTCATCTTCGTGCATATAACCGTGGAGGCCGAGTGAGTCTGCATCAGGCATGTCTACTATGTTCATCTTAACCTGGAGCCAGGACTCCATTTATTCCATCGCTTGATAGATATTTAGTGACCACTAACTACCTGCCAGGCCTGGGGCTGGTGATATGGTGGTAACCAAAGTAGGCCCAAGAAGTCTCTAGGTTGGAGGTGATTTAGGGGTTACCTCCTCAGGTTTTCTGACATCTCAGAGTCGTTGGATATTATTCTTGGCCCAGAGGAAAATCTCTTACCCAGCCCTAGTAACAGAAGCCCTCCCCATAACTAGAGAGGTAAATGTACTCCATTGAGATGTACAGTAAATTCACCCTCCACCCAGACATTTAAATGCATTGTTGGATTTTTTAATTTAATTTGAATCATTTCTATAATTTGAATAAATTAATTTGAATAAATTATCTCTACGCCATTGACAAATGCTACTGTTGCTGCTATCTAATAGGCAAGTTTTCTGGCTGACCTTGTCCACATGAAATAGTTAAGCTGGTATCTCCCTCTGTTGTTGCACTTGTTGGCATTCAGGTTCACAATGGCTGGCAGGCATTACTGTTACTGCGGCTAGCCAAGGATCAGAGTACTTGTGGCCTTTATTTAAAAATTCTGAATAGATATTAAATTTTTTTTTCTTCCTCTGAAGTGCTTTTGTTTTATTACTAGGTTTCCATCTGAGCCGGAAGCCCCAGGGGTTCGTGCTCAATTGCCTCTGGATTGCGGCCACTTCTTCAGCAGTCTGGTAGATTCGGGAATATTCATAAAAAAAAGTGTAATAAAAATCCTCCCCACAATGCATTTGAACGTCTGCATGGAGAGTGAATTCACTGTACATCTCAAACGTGTTTTTGAAAAATTCTAATTGGGACCACATATCCTTTCCTTCTGTTTCTTAAACTCAGGAATGATTGGCCAAGTTCAACTGAAGCTCTGCGGTTGGAATTGAGTTAGCACTTCGTGGATGCTGGCTCCAGTAATCTTGCTCCTCCCCGCTATCTCTTCCTGGCAGACTCTGGAGTGTTTAGAGGAATATTTTTCTTTGCATTAATTTTTCTGAGAGGAAGTCTTTGGGAGGAATCTAATTGAACTTGGATCTCAACGTTTCATTTAGAGTTAGAAAAGCAAATGTGAGGTTACCAAGAAGGTTAATGGAAGAGAAGCCTGTGGCTGCTTGCTTAAAATAGTTGCTGTTTCGGCAAAAGTCTCACTTTGTAGAGCAGCTCAGTTTTATGGTCACAGACTGTAGCCCTACCAGCCACAAAGGGGATAGGACAAGCGTGAGTCTGTGGGACCGGTGCTGTGGCGTAGTGGGTAAAGCTGCCACCTGCAGTGCCAGCATCCCATTTGGGTGCCGGTTTGAGACCCAGCTGCTCCACTTCCAATCCAGCTCTCTGCTTTGGCCTGGGAAAGCAGTGGAAGACGGCCCAAGGCCTTAGACCCCTGCACCCACATGGAAGACCTGGAAGAAGCTCCTGGCTCCTGGCTTCAGATCAGCATAGCTCTGGCCATTGCAGCCAATTTAGGGCGTGAACCAGCAAATGGGAGACCTCTCTCTCTCTCTCTCTCTCTCTCTCTCTCTGTGTAACTCTGCCTTTCAAATAAATAAGTCCTTTTTTTTTTTTTTTTTTTAAAGTAGATGTGCTGCTGTATGACTGCCAATCTCTGCAATCTGCAGGAACAACTTACAACATGGGAGTCTTTTGGCCTATGATACTCCCAAATTGATCCTCACAGGCTAAAAGCAACACTTCTGAAATTGTAATGGGTACACATCCGATCTGGGGATCAGCTTAAGGCACACGTTCTGATTTAGTGGATCTGGGCAGAAGCCAGAGCGTCTGGGTTTCTAGCAAGTTTCCAAATGATGCTGACAGTTGGTTCACACTTTGTGTAGTAAAGAGCCAGAATATTTTCCAAATGCTAAGCTATATACACAGAGGTTTACTACTGAACAGAGCAACTCGAAATACACATTCACCCTCGAAAGGCCCTCAGGAAATGAATCTGCAACACAAGTTAACTAGCAGGGGAGACTGGTTAATGATGGACAAGCGTTATCACTTTGAATGTCTGCAGCTGTTTTTAAGGTAAAAATAGAGTTGGCATATGCTGGCTGTTATTAGAGCCATATGCATTAGGCCTACCCTCAGAGCGCTGCCTCATTCTAGCTCCTTGTGCTTGGGCAACTTACCAAAGTCTCTAAATATTTCTTCTAATTCTCACACTGGAGATAATAAAGATACCCCCCCCACCCCCACACACACACAGAGTTGCTGTGAGGATGCAATTGGAAGTGATCTTGACCTGGACACTCTGGTATGGGATGCAGGCATCTTCAGCAGCGACTTCATTGCTATGCCCAATGCTTGGCCCTCAGCCTCATTAAGAGATCTGGTTTACCACTATGTAGAAGTTTCCTAGAGCCTAAAAGAGTTCAATAGTTGTTAATTATTGCTGCTGCTTTAAACCACTTTTTACTGAAATCTTCCAAGGCTTGTGGTTCAAACATAATTTCTCCCTGGGTATTCTGTGTCAGCTTCCTTCTCCATAAATTCTGTAATGAGCTTTCTGAAGAACAAGGTGAGTTTGGGACTCTCAAATTGAGCGCAGAGTGAGTGTGGCCACAGTCTGCCATCATCGGTGACTGAGCCATGCTTTGCCCTCTTACCCTCTGAGAAAAGCACTAAGCATCATTTCAGAAATTTTGGAGTTCATGGCTCCATCAGCTTTGCTCTCTTCTGCAGAAGGCATCAGAGCCCAAGCCATACAATCCCAAGAGAGCCCTGGGATACTGAAGTCTTCCCAAAATTGGCACTATGACAAGCACACCAGAATCAGCACGGAGCAGCAGACTATAGTCCTTACCGCTTCATGGGTGTGTGCCTCGCCATAGGTTTTGATTCACCTGTTGAAACAATGCAGCTGATGGATAAATAGAAGCCAGTGTCTGCAGGAGCGAGTAGGGAGGTCACTTCTCTGTGTGCCTGCACTGGCAATACGGTTTTACTGTGCACACCATGCCTCCACTGAGAATCAGTCTTGCCATCTGTGTGAAGCCCCTCACCTGTTTTCCCTTCTTTGTCTTCTAAATTCCTTGGCTCCTTCCTCCTGACTTCTCCTGAAAAGAAAGCGGGTTCCTGTCTTCTACAGAACTCTAGGCCTCATGAATGCAACTCGTTCTCCCAAAAAACTCTCCCCAACAGGCAGGTTTGTACTACTGTTGACAGCACAGACTCTGGGTTCAAATCCCAGTCTCACCTCAAGGCACCACTTCAGGTATGCTCTACTCTACTCTTCAGAAAAATCAGAATCCTATATTTTAAATTTTTTATTTATTTTTATTTTATTGAGAGAGAGCAAGAGTGAGAGCGAGAGAGAGAATGAATCTTCCATCCACTGCTTCACTCCCCAAATGTCTGTAATAGCCAGGGCTACCAGGCTGAAGTCAGGAGCCAGGAACTTAGTCTAAGTCTAGGTTTAAGTCTCCCATGTGGCTGGCAGGGCCCCTAGAACTTGAGCCATCCCTCGTTGTCTCTCCGGGTACATATCTGCAAGCTGAAAGCAGAAACCCATCTGGAGCCGAAAGCCAGGCACTCTGCTCTGAGAGGCAGATGGCCCAAGCGGCATCTTAGCCCCCTGCATCAGATGCCCACCGCCAGAACAGGAATGCTCTCTGAGCGGCTGAAATGGATAGAAATACGTTAAGCTCTTAGAGCAATGCCTTACGTGGTAGTTTTAAGTACATTTACTGTAGTGACTCCCATCAGTTATTCCATCTCTTTGCAAATTCATTCTTTTCCCTCCTCCAGAAATGCTTCCTTAGCCTACACATATGTTAACATCTTTCAGTTCTTAAAACAAATCCAAACAAAACAAAGCTGTGATGGTTTTTTGAAACAGATCTTCTCTTTCTTTCCGGATACATTTTTGGAAAAACAAAAACAAAAAACATCTACATTCTCTTTTCCTCCCTGACAACCCATTCTCTCCCAGCTGCTAAGAGCAGGCACTGACACACAGGCTGATGGGCAACTGTAGAATCCAGTTCCCGTAGGGCTGCAAGTTAGGTTTTTCACAAACCTGGGAGCTGGTGGGTGGGTGCTAATGCTATGTAAACCATACAATCATGCACTATTTTCTGCAACCCTCAAGGCACCCACCACCTAAGAATCCAGTGTTATTTTGAGGGTAGAAATGGGGCCTTGGCATGTTAGTCTAGTCAGTGTGGTATGGTGGAGAGAACAGTGAACTTGGCATTGCAAGACCTTGGCTCAAGTTCTCATTCTGCTTTGTACATGGTAGGTACTCAGTCACTGCTTGTTTAAAATAGATCCTTGACTTCTTGTTTGTATCTCAATATGCAAATTATTTGGCCTGGGTCCAATGGTGAGGAATCTAGATTGAGGTTGGGTGGCTGGGCCTGTAACCAGGTGTCTATGCAAGAGTTCACAGACCCAGGATATAGGAAAGGATTTTTCTCTCTAAAGAAGGTTAAGGTATGGGGATTAAGTGGTGATGGATATGGTTGGTGGACCCAGATCTGACATTTTATCTTTAAAAAAATTATTTATTTTAAAGGTACAGCAACAGAGAGAGGGAGAGGTAGATTGGTGGATAGACAGAGATCTTCCACCCACTGCTTTACTCCCTGAAGGACTGCAGCAGCCACGTCTGGACCAAGCTGAAACCAGGAGCCAGGAATTTCATCTGGGTCTCCCATGTGAATGGCAGGGACCCAAGCACTTGGGCCATCTTCTGCTGCCTTCCCAGGCACATTAGTAGGGAACTGGATCAGAACTGGCGCAGCCGGGATTTGAACCAGTGCTCTGATATGGGATGCTGGTGTTGCGAGCAGTGGCTCAACCCACATGCCACAATGCTAGCCCCAGATTTGATCTTTCAGATAGAAAGACAGGACGCAGATGAAATCTTCTACTTGAAGCCTGTCTTGGTATCACTTCTGTTTTTAGCTCTTCTGCCAGTCAGTCTCAGTTAGTCTCTCTCTCTTGCTCTCGCTCTCTCTCTCTCTCTCACCTCTGAATTCTTTTTGTCATATATTTTGAAAACAATTCTCCAAATTCAGAGAATCATAAATTATATTAGAGAAAAAACTATTTTAACATTTTCATTTTAGAACTCAGGGTGTTGGCAATTAAGCCAGTAATCATAAGTGAAATAACCTTCTGTGTAGGAAGAAAAATCAGAAAAGTTGTATGCCTGGCTGAGGAGACACTCTCTCAGTATAAATGCTGGGTCAACAGTATCCAAGGATTGGGTTTCCTCTGCACACCTCCCAAAGGGATGTTTCCCCGCGTGGTTGCGGCCAGATAACGTTCTTAAGTGCTCCGTGATACCCAGCCATCTTTATCTCATAAATTCACCATCTTTTTCTTTTCTTTTTTTGAAGATGGACTCTGTTTTTTTTTTTTTTTTAAATATTTGCCTTTTTTTATTTGAAAGGCAGAGTTAGAGAGGCAGAGAGCAAGTGTGAGAGCGAGAGCAAGAACGAGAGAGAGGTCTTCCATCTGCTGGTTCACTCCCCAAATGGCCGCAATAGCCAGAGCTGGGCCAATCTGAAGCCAAGAGCCAGGAAATTCTTCCTGGTCTCCCACGTGGGTGCAGGGGCTCAAGGACTTGGGCCATTTTCTACTGTTTTCCCAGGCCATAGCAGAGAACTGGATCAGATGTGGAGCAGCTGGGACTAGAACCGGTGCCCATATAGGATGCCAACACTGCTGGCTGCGGCTTTACCCATTATGTCACAGCACTGGCCCCTTATCATCTTTTCTAAACTCCTATATTCTTCCCCTTGGAAATGGAGCAAACAGACATATAGGAAGCTTACAGAACAGAAAATTAAAATTTTGATCAATTCATGATATGTATTACTTGGTTGACATTTAAGCTAAACAACGGGTTTGGTTGACTTTGTCTCCCTACAATGACTCCCATGAAGTTTCATATCACAGTCTCAGCCCATACGTTTCCTGTTGAAATGGTGACTGAAGCTTCCTTAGGCCTAAGACATTGTCCTTGTCTGTGAGAGAGCTGATGTGTGAGTTACACAGGCAGCAATATATCTACCTTCAGGCACGTAAGGCTTGATGGAACGGTTCACCTGTCTTCTGGCTTTAAGCTTCCAGGAGGTTGTATTCTGACACTTCCCCCTTTCCCTCAGGGAAAGACATTGGATTGAAATTAATATTGAGAGATGGGGAAAAATGAGATCTCAATGTGCAGCATGAAATTTTTGGCATGGCTAGACCTAGGGAGACCAAAAAAAAATCTTCAAGAGCTAAATCTGAATTAATCTCTGGAGCTCTGGATTTTCATAGGTTTAAGCTTTCCTTTATTGAGTTAAACAAATTAAAAAAAAAAAGTGAAATTGTATGGGCATATGAAGCTAATTGTTATTTTATTATAATACTCTCTTAAAACTCATGATACAAAGAACATATTGGAAAAGGTTTTTGTTATTTGGTCAAAAAATTGAGATATGAGATCAGTGATTTTTATTATGGGGCTACTAATAATATTGATGGACATAGGGGTCATGATGGTTACCTGTGAATCCCTTTTGGGTAATAATAGACTCTACAGAAGGGCTGGTCCTCAAAGCACCTCACTGGTCCCCAAGTTGCCTTGCTGACCACTGTCTGACTACAGAGACACAGACAAGCCCAGGAGGGAATTAGAACTGCCTACCTGGGCTCAACCCAAATTGTCAACCCACAGAAATTTGAGCTTGTAAAAGATTTTGTTTATTTATTTAAGATCTTATGCATATTGTTAAATCAACAACAGGAGTCACTGTGTACTTGCTCCCCATGTAGGACCTCTGTCCTTAATGTATTGTACTATGAGAATTAACAGTAAAACTAGTCTTCAAATAGTACTTTATACCTTGTGTATCTGTGTGGGTTCAAACTGTCGAAATATTTACTCAGTATAGAGTTGATCTTTTGTATATAAATATAATTAAAAATGAATCTTAATGAAGAACAGGATGGGAGAGGGAGTAGGAGGTAGGATGGTTTAGGGGTGGGAGGGCGGGTATAGGGGGAAGAACCCCTATAATTCAAAAGTTATACTTATGAAATTTATATTTATTAAATAAAAGCTTTCTATTAAACAATCTTATGCATGTTATATGGTAAGTTAAGTGAGGTACTGTCTTTTATATATAATGTTAGTAATCTAAAAAGAATGCCTTTTAAAACTGCAGTTTTCTATGCGTGGCTAGGTATAAACAAACTCTTAGTATACATTTTTGTCTCTGATAGTTCTGTGTTCATCTCTCATTTTTTAATTAAGATTTTATTTATTTATTTGACAGGCAGAGCTATAGACAGAGTGAGAGAGAGACAGAGAAAAAGGTCTTCCATCTGCTGGTTCATTTCCTAAATGGCTGCAACGGACAGACCTGGGCTGATCTGAAACCAGAAGCCAGGGGCTTCTTCCAGGCCTACCACATGGGTGCAGGGACCCAAACAATTGGGCCATCTTTCACTGCTTTCTATAAGGCCACTAGCAGAGAGCTGGATTGGAAGAGGAGCAGTTGGGACTTGAACTGGCACCCATATGGGATGCCAGTGCTGCAGGTGGAGGCGTAGCCTACTGCACCATGGCACTGGCCCCTCATCCCTCATCTCTCATCCCTCATCCCTCATCTTTTGGCGTCCTGTCTTCCTTTTCATTCCCTCATGTCCTAGTGCGAGAGTGTCCCATCATGACCTCTCCAGACCATGTTCGAGAACAAGTTCTATGCTTAGACACTTTTTGGGCCCCTTCAAGACCAGTGCCTATGAATGAAGTGACAGTGGTGAGATATTCTATGACCCAGCTCTGTGGATAATAACACAAGAATCCTCTCTAATAAGCACAAACTGATTTTCAGGTCATCTCAGAAGTTCAGAGTCAAAAGGAGTGTAGAAGATGATAATCTAAAGTCCTGATCGTACAAAGGAGAAAATCAAGCTCAAAACTGATTCATTCCAGTGCCTGCTCCACTGCCTCATGTTGTCCCCTGGCTCTGAGAATGAAAATAACATTGGTTTACTGGGGGTGTTACCCCCAGCTTTGAGAGTTGGGCAATAGGAAGAGGAGTCATTTATTGCAGCTTTCGATACATCAGTCTGTCTGCCATAAGGTGTGCGTCAGTCTCATAGTCTTGACTGCTTATTTTGGCCCCTAAATCTGAAACTCGCTGAAGGAGCCAACCTATTCCTTGCCTCTCTGATTTCCATGACCTCCTCCTACCATCTTGGCCACAACTGTTCACTCAAAACTCCCATGAGGGGCTGGAGCTGTGGTATAGTGGATAAAGCCACTGCTTGCAGTGCTGGCTTCCCATATGGGCATTGGTTCGAGTCCTGGCTGCTCCACTTCTGATCCAGTTCTCCACTAATGGCCTGGAAAAGCAGTGAAAGATGGCCCAAGTCCTTGGGACCCTGCAACAGCATAGGGGATCTGGAAGAAGCTCCTGGCTCCTGGCTCTGGATTGCCACAGCTCCGGTCCTTGTGGCTATCTGGGGAGTGAATCAGTGGATGAAAGATTCTCTCTCTCTGCCACTGTATCTCTGTAACTCTGCCTTTCAAATAAATAAGTAAATCTTTAAAAAAAAAAAAAACCTTCCATGAACATGTTCATATGAACAAATAGCATGTATTAAGGGTTCCCTGGGGGACGGATGAGTACTTTCTCATTTAATTGTCATGGTAACTGCATGAATAGGAGGTAAAAAGCTCCATTTGTAGCTGCCTTGGCCTGTTTCATGCTGCTGTAACACAACCCCTGAGACAGGGCCACCTGTAAGGGACAACCAGTTATTCCTCACAGTTCTGCGGGCTGGGAAGTGCAAGGTCAAGGTGCCAATCTGGAGTCTGGTGACGGCTTTTCTGTTGTATCCTCACATGGTAGAAGGCAGAAGGGCAAAAGATGGAAAAGACTAGAAAGAGTGAGTCCGCTCTCTCAAGCAACATTAACCCATTGATACGGGCAGACCCCTCATGGTCTAAACATCTCCCCTAAAGCCCCATTTCCCAATGCTGTGGCACTGGGGATTAAGTGTTCATGCATGAGTGTGGGGGACACATTGAAAGTGTAGCAGCAGCTCAGGAACTCAAGTCTTAGGCTAAGTCACTTGCCCGAGGTCCAAGAGCTAGATATTGAACAGAGGTAGTCTAACTCCAGATCTAAGCATTCAATCATGTTATTGATGAACTAACAAAAGTCATTTGAGTATCCGCTTTATGCAAGACACTCAGCGAGACTCTGTGAAGATGTCTGGACATACGTACAACACATGGCTGATAACACAACAGATTCTGATGAGGACAGGAGAGCAATAAGTCCGTCTTAGGCTATTGGCTATCTTAGGTTATTGGCTATTGGGGATGTTAACTTTTTTTTTCTTCTTGTTCCAGGACCCCCATGGCTATTTTGTAGAGCCTATGGATTGCATATTAGGACACATGCACAAAATAAAAGCCTAGGGCTGCAAATAAAACAAATTACCTAGCAATATGGTAAAAAATAAAAAATTTAAATGCACGGCTGCCATCATGGCACAGTGGGTTAACGCCCTGGCCTGAAGCACCAGCATCCCATATGGCACTGGTTCAAGTCCTAGCTGCTCCATTTCCAATCCTGTTGCCTATTAATGGCCTGCAAAAGCAGTGGAGGATGCTCTAAGTGCTGGGGCCCCTGCACCCATGTGAAGACCTGGAAGACACTTCTGGTTCCTGGCTTTGGATCAGCTCAGCTCTGGCCATGGTGGCCATTTGGGGAGTGAACCAATGCATGGAAGACCTCTCTTTCTCTTTCTCTCTCTCTCTGTCTCTCTCTGTGTGTGTGTGTGTGTGTGTGTGTGTGTGTGTGTGTGTGTCTACCTCTCTCCATAACTCTTTCAACTAAAATAAATCTTAAAAAAAATTTTTAAATTCAATACAGTACATAAGCTTGTTTATTTACTGCACAGCAAGACCTAGTAGTAGATTTGATAATTGCAGTGATTTTGAAGTAGAGCTGAACACAGACAATATTTTGAGATTATCAGCAAAAAATATATCATATGAAAGTGTCTTATTTCTGTCAGCAACAAAATCACATCACATCCAGTGCCATTGTGACTTCTGATGTTAGGAAATGCTAAATTTCTTTCTTTCTTTCTTTTTGACAGGCAGAGTGGACAGTGAGAGAGAGACAGAGAGAAAGGTCTTCCTCCCATTGGTTCACCCCCCAATGGCCACTGTGGCTGGCGCTCCACGCTGATCTAAAGCCAGGAGCCAGGTGCTTCTCCTGGTCTCCCATGCAGGTGCATGGCCCAAGCACTTGGGCCATCCTCCACTGCCATCGTGGGCCACAGCAGAGAGCTGCACTGGAAGAGGAGCAACCGGGACAGAATCCGGCACCCTGACCGGGACTAGAACCCTGGGTGCCGGTGCCGCAGGCGGAGGATTAACCTATTGAGCTGTGGCACCAGCAAAATTTATTTTCATTGACAGATTTTCCCATTTAAATTTTATGGGCCCTCTCAATTCTGTCTATAAACCCCTAGGGAGGGTGCTATGGACCTCAAGTTAAGAATCTCAATTAGGGCTGGCATTGTGGTGTAGATTACGCCACCACCTGCAACACCAGCATCCTATATGGGCACTGGTTCACGTGCATGTGCTGGCTATTCCACTTCTGATCTGGTTCCCTGCTGGTGCACCTGGGAGAGCAACAGAAGATGGCCCAGATACTTGGGCCCGTGTACTCCCACAAGAGACCTTGATGAAACTCCTGGCTCCTAGCTTTGGCCTGGCCCAGCCCTGCCCAACCTTGGCTGTTGTGGCCATTTGGGGAGTCACCCAACAAAGGAAGATCTCTCTCTCTCTCTCTCTCTCTCTCTCTCTGGCTCTCCTTCTCTCTGTGTAACCTTCTCTCTCTGTAACTTTGCCTTTCAAATGAATAAATTAGTCTTTTTTAAAAAAGAATCTCAAGTGGCTTAAAGGAAGGAAAAATCACTTGTGGTCTGGAGACTACGGGGAGGAGATATTACTATTATTTTTCATATTTTTTCATTTATTTTGGTAAAAATGACAAAATTCATGTAACTATTGCTTAGTGACACTTCAGGAGTGTTGCGTATATTCACATTGTGCAACACTTCTCCAGAACTTGTTCATCCTGCAAACAGAAACTCCACACCCACTAAACAACTCCCTTCCCCTCTCTCCCTTCCTGGTGGTCATAGTCTATCTTCTCTTACAGGGATCTGACCACTTTAGATACTTCGCCTAAGTGGAATCCCGCAACACCTGTCTTTTCACATCTGGTGTATTTCCCTCGGCATCATGTTCTCCATGTGGGAGCCTGGGACAGAGGGAGCAAATATTAAGTGACTTGACAGGTAGAGAGCAGCACAAGTGCTTGCTACAGGGTGCACATTCTCCCGTGTTTCAACCGATCGTGCTACAGGGTGCACATTCTCCCGTGTTTCAACCGATCGTGCTACAGGGTGCACATTCTCCCGTGTTTCAACCGATCGTTCAGTCTTTCCGTTCCAGGAGCAATGCCTTATCCAACTCTCCTGGGGCTTGGAAAGTCCTTCAATTCGATGGCCATGGAGCAAGCCTCTTTTTGAAGTGATCAAGTCCAAAGGCATCCTAAAGCTCACCATTCTGAGAGCCGGTGACAGGGAGGAGATGAGCTGTGGGCACTGAGGCTTCTCAGCTGGAGCAGAGTGAGTGGATTTAGGTCTGAGCCACCGCTCAGATCTACAGCTCACCCAACCGACTGTCTCATTCTCAGAAGGTGCATTTTACACATTTGCATCATGCTATGCTTTTCCATATACTAATTTTTGTCATTTCTCCTTAGTAAAGATTGACCAGAAAGACACAATCTTGCAAGGCTCTCATATCTGTTGAGACAAAATCCCCATGTGAGAGATTATTTTCAAAAAAATTGTGCAAGCCATTTTTCCAAAATTTCTTCACAAAAAAGCAATTGCAAAACCAGATGTTTTTGAATGTAAGGAAGTGAATTTATATAGATTTCAATAACTGAACAGCCACTTTTAGTTCCAAGAGTGAGGTTTCAGTTATGACTGTTCGTTATAGGCTGGCGAGAACAACTTTTGTACCTGCAATGGGGAATTGAAATACTTTACATTACAAGAGGAAATACTTAAACAGAAAACTCACTCTTGGACTAAAGCAAGGCTGGTTATAATTATTGACAGCTCGTCTAATGTACTTTCTGGTGTTCAGAGCGGTGGGTTTGCAACCGCTTTTGCAAGGGGAGACATTGGCATTTCTAGACCGCAAAGCAGCATGTAGTACAGGGTGTAGCTTACATTTGCATTTCCGTCTTGCCTGCTGGTGCTGAGTGCCTTGCCATCTGCTTACTGGCTATTTCGATATCGTCTCTTGTGAAATGCTTATTCCGGATTCTTGCTCAATTAGAAAATTGTGTTGTCTTTTTCTTTTTTGATTTAAAGCATTTTTATTTTTAAAAAATGTATTTATTTGAAAGGCAGAAGATTGGGGGGGGCAGTTGGGGGATAGAGAGAGAGAGAGAGAGGGAGGGAGGGAGGGAGAGAGGGAGGAAGAGAGAGAGACTTCTGGAATCTGCTGCTTCATTTCCATGCCCTCGACAGCCAAGACTGGATCAGATGGAAGGCAGAAGCTGGAACTCCATCCAAGTCTGCCACATGGGTGGGAGGAACCAAGTACTTGGTCATTCATTTGCTGCCTCCAAGGTGCATTAGCAGGAAGCTGAATTGAAAGTGCAGAATAGCTAGGGGCTGGTGCTGTGGTATAGCACGTAAAGCTGCAGCCTGCAGTGCCGGCATCCCATATGGGCACCGGTTCTAGTTCCAGCTGCTCCACTTCCAATCCAGCTCTCTGCTATGGCCTGGGAAAGCAGTGGCAGATGGCCCAAGTCCTTGGGCCCCTGCACCCATGTGCGAGACCCAGAAGAAGCTCCTGGCTTCTGGCTTCGGATTGGCGCAGCTCCGGCTATTGCGGCTATTTGGGGAGTGAACCAGCAGATGGCAGACCTCACTCTCAATCTCTGCCTCTCTTTCTCTATGTAACTCTTTCAAATAAAAAAAAAAAGTGCAGAATAGCTGGGACTTGAACTGGCACTCTGATGTGGGATGCGGGCCTCCCAAGTGTTGGCTTAACCCAGTATGCTATAACACCCACCCCACAATTTTGTTTTTTGCTCAGAGGAAAGATTTATTGACTTTATGATAAGAGAAACCCCCAAAATGTTTAAAATTAATAAGTTCTAGACATAAATCCTTAGCTAAATGTATGTGTGATATGCACAGGTGTTTGCATGACACATATTTTGTTCCAGGCTGACATAAGCTTTTTCTATCCTCTTAATAGTGTAATTTGTTGAGAATTCAAACATTTTAACAAATACAATTTATCAGTATTTCCTTGTGTCCTGTTTAAGAAACGGATGTACTATGAGTTTTGGAAAATATTTCTGATGTCTTCTTAGTCTAGGAGCTCTGTTATTTGACTTCACAGTAAATATATGATCTTTCTTGGTGTAAGTTTTATGTACGGTCAGGGAAGGGCTAAGATTCTTCTTTGTCCACATCCATTTGAGCCACTGTTATATATGGGAAGAAACATCCTCCCTTCCCCACTGAACAGCTGAACTGTCTGTTACACAGCGAGTGATTGGTCACAGGTCTGTTTCTAAACGCTGTTCATTTCCATGGTTTGTGGGCTCCTACTCATACCAGCAGCCACCGAGGGTCCACAGTAGCAGGAAGCTGGAGTCAGGAGCAGAGCCGGCGTTGAACTAAGGCACACTGCACATGGGGTCTGGGTGCCTTAACCTCATGGCCAGACAGCAAGGCTCTAACTGTAATCTTGGTCTCCTTGGTACTCCTGACACCTTTCATTGGCTCCTCAGCTTCCCAGGGCTGTTGTCTGCTAGCTTGTCTTCCCTTCTTTCCCTCCTACCCCCTTTCCTCTTTCCTTTCTTTCTCTCCTTCCTTCCTCTCCCCCTCCACTCATTTAGTTGTGTCTGTTTAACTCATGGTGTCTGTTTAACTCAACTCTGTCACCACATCGATTGCATAAAACATGATATCTCCCCCTTCCACTTGTCAGTCTCCTCTGAGGCGGTTCCATTGCACAGGGCAAAAACCCCCCACCCCCACTCCCACCCCCAAACAGGATGTGCAAGCCTTGGCTTCCCTCAGCCAGTGGGTGAGTCACAGCCCAGACTTGCTCAGAACTTTGCTTCTATTTGTAAAATAAGCTGCTATTTGGAGAGAGAGGGAACCTAGACAGAAAGACAGGTATAATTCATTGGGTTATTATTGAAGATCCTAAGAGGGACTGTCTTAACATAGAAAGCAAAGCCCAAGGGAAAGAAGGAAGCTCTCAAATGTGCAAGCCGGGAGGTGAGGATGATGAGAAGAAATGAGTGAATGAAGGAGAGCTGTGAGCCGTGTGTTGTGATGCCCGGTGCTGGTTCCCATGAGCTGAAGCCAGGAGCCCAATCTCAATCCAGGTCTCCCATGTGGGTGGCAGGGGCTGAAATACTTGAGTCATTACCTGCTGCCTCCTAGAGTGTGCATTGGCAGGAAGCTGGAATCAGGAGCAGAGCCAGGACTGGAACCCAGGCCCTCCAGATGGGATGTAGGCATCCCAAGTACCGTCTTCACTACTGTGCCAAACACCTACCCCAAACTTCCTGTGGGTTTTGTGTGTGTGTGTGTGTGTGTGTGATTTGAAGAACTTCACAAAACTTATTTCTCTTTGTCTCCTCCTCCTCTTTCGTCCAGAGAGGTAAAAGTAAGAAGTCTACCATTCAAACACTGTTCCCACATCCCCAACAATACAGAGAGGCCACTCCAGGACATCAGCTTTTAGGGAGGTCTAGTGCTGACTGCATAATGTGCCCCATCTCTCTCCTTACAGGTGCATCGCATGTTCTCTTGGCTGGAGATCAGCACTGGGGGCTTCTGAGAGGCTTGGGGTCCTATTTATGCACCCAGAGCCTCCAGAAAGCTGTGTGTGTTGGCAGGGGGTGTTTTCCCTACCAGCCAGCTGTCCACACACACCAATGCGCTTCATCTAGTACCACTGCCGAGGCAGAGCGAGAGCTGTGTGAGTGGGTTGGAGGGAGTTTTGGGGCACAAGGGGAGGTGTCCTCCCCTCACTGGAGGGTTGGTGTGTATTTTGTAGCTCGCAGAGATCTTTCGGGAACCTGTTGTGGAAGGCAGTGCTGTGAACCATGTGGCCCTGGGTGTTTTCTTGTGTGTGGACATTGAAGGCCTGGGTGTTCTCGTGTGGGTGTCTTACTGTGTAAAAGCATCAGTCTGACCTCCCTACCACCTGTGTGGCCAGGCCCGCCTGCAGAAGGGTGTGTGTGGGGGCAGAGAAAATGCGGTGAGAGGCCAGCACTGAAATCTAGCCCTGTGGTAATGTGGCAAGATAAGTGGGGGTGGCTGGAAGGCACACGCAGAGCCTGGAGCCTGGCCGAGTGTCCCCTTCAGTAAACCCAAGTTCTACTGAAGTTCAGGGTGGGGGGGGATGAAGAGTGTGCAGATGCCAGAGCCTGGAGATGAATGCTGAAAACTGCTGCCCACCAGGAGAGTGGAACACAGCTAAGGTGAGGTGTGCAAACCCCGCCACTGGGGACGGATGTCAGAGCGGGAGAAGAGGCATGATCAAGCAATGGTCTGGAACAGATTCTCTGATGCTTTGATCTTAGGACTCCTTTACCCTCTTAAAGATAATTGAGGACTTTTGTCTATGGGAGTATAACTATTTTACCATACTTCACATAAAAAGAGAACTTAAAAAATCTCACTGGTCGTCTTCTACACTGTTGGTAGGAATGTAAATTCGTGCAACCACTGTGGAAAACATCACCCCATTTTCTCACTCACTGTGGAAAACCTTATGGAGATTTCTGGAAAAACTAGAATTAGACTTGCCATATGATCCAGCAACCCCACTACCTGGTATATCCCCATAAGACACGAGCTCATTGTATCAGAGACTCCTGTGCCACCATGTTTATAGCAGTACTGCTCACAGTAGCCAAAATAAGGAATGAACCAAGGTATCCATCATCAGATGAATGGATAAGTGTGATACATATCTCACACTTTATACAAAATAGAATATACCACACATAAAATGGAATATTACTCAGCTATGAGAAAGAATGAAGTTCTATCGTTTGTAGCAAAATGGTGAGAACTGTAGGACATAATACTGAGTGAATTCAGACAGACGCAGAAAGACAAATACCACATGTGGTCTCTGGTACGTAGGAGCTAAAATTAAAAAGAGAGAAAGAAAGACGTGCCTGTATCAGTTTTGCTGTACATGCAGTGTTTTGTCAAACTTTGCTTTACATATTTGTCAAACAAATTTATTAGAGTTATATACCACTATAGTTTTAGTGATTTTTGTGACGATTTTAGTTTACTTTGTATGAGCGAAGCGGAGTGTCTTTTCATTTGATTACTGTGGGAAGCCTGTGCCTGGGTTCCTGCTGAGCTATCGGGTTTTCCATTCTTATCTGTTGAACTCTTTGTTTCGCGGAGCCAATGCCTTAGACTCTAATGTAAACTAAACATACATTATCACAAAAAAATCAAAAATCAAGGAAGAAATTTATTATTTAAAACTACCTAAATGTACCATTTCCAGTTTGACTGCTCCCCCCCTAAGCAAGGGAGGGAGGGCTGCTGTGATGGGACTCTGTGACCCGCACTCGAGCCAGGGCCACCTGGGGAGTGACGTTGGCCAGCCAGGAAGCGGGGTGCAGGGTAGAGGACCACTGATGTCTGCCACACTTAGGCTTGCTGAAGTTCACTCTCCTTTATCTGCAAATGGGTTAATAGCAAAGTCTGTTCTGTATGGTTGTTATAGATTCAATGCCACCCTCCATGGCGGCACCCAAAGCATGCGATGCTAGCTATTATTGTGACAGCTCTTATTAGGCTCTGGACAGTACCAGGGAGGCAGCTGATCACAGAAAATTCCTCCAAAACGTGTTTCTGGAATTTCTGAGCATCTTATGCAGACCCATCTACAGATGGAGGGCAAGTCTCACCCAAGGTGATGTAGTCAAATGGGCAGAATAGCCGGTCTTCTCTGATTTTTTTTTTTTTTTTGACAGGCAGAGTTAGACAGTGAGAGAGAGAGACAGAGAGAAAGGTTTACCCCTCAAATGACTGCTATGGCTGGCGCGCTGCACCGATCCGAAGGCAGGAGCCAGGTGCTTCTCCTGGACTCCCATGCGGGTGCAGGGCCCAAGCACTTGGGCCATCCTCTACTGCCCTCCCGGGCCACAGCAGAGAGCTGGACTGGAAGAGGGGCAACCAGGACAGAATCCAGTGCCCTGACCGGGACTAGAACCCGGGGTGCCGGCGCCACAGGCGGAGGATTAGCCTAGTGAGACGTGGCGCTGGCCTTGTCTTCTCTGTTGATCAACTTCATAGACCTCAGCTCTGGGACCCGTGGAAGCTAGACTGCTCTTGCCCTGGACGAATCTGAGGAAGGGCTTCGGGTGGTTTTTCCTCGTTTCCCCACAAAAATAGTTCTTCTGAGCAGACATCGAGAATGCTCAGTGCTAAAATCAGATTACTATTGCGTTGGCTCTGCACTATGCACTACGACTAGTGCTTCACATATGTTTTTTCCTAATCCTACCAAAACAAAAGTATTCATGGCCGGCGCCACGGCTCAATAGGCTAATCCTCCACCTGCGGCACCGGCACACCAGGTTCTAGTCCCGGTCGGGGCACTGGATTCTGTCCTGGTTGCCCCTCTTCCAGGCCAGCTCTCTGCTGTGGCCCGCGAGTACAGTGGAGGATGGCCCAAGTGCTTGGGCCCTGCACCCGCATGGGAGACCAGGAGAAGCACCTGGCGCCTGGCTTCGGATCAGCGCGGTGCACCGGCCACAGCGGCCATTGGAGGCAACGGCAAAAGGAAGACCTTTCTCTCTCTCTCTCTCTCTCACTGTCCATTCTGTCTGTCAAAAAAAAAAAAAAAGTATTCGTGTATTCTTTCCATCCATTCATCCATACGTTTGGCTGCCAGTAATCTCATCATGCACACAGCGAACCTGAGGCTTAAGAGGGTTGAATAACCTGTTCCAAGTGACAAAGCTGGGAAGGTGCCACGTTGTGATTTGAGCTGAGGTCTGTTTGACTTCCCTGTATGCCAATCCTTTACAGCTTCCTTTTCTGAGAGCTTCCGCGGTGTTCAGTTTCACTAGGCTTTCCTTGTTAAATAGGGGGGTTGCTGAGAGGACCTGCAGGGTGTCAGCTCGCATTAAGGTTTGAGGGGTGAGACAGGGAACCTTAGATGGTCCACCATGCTCACCGCATCGCTGGCACTTCAAGTTAGTTCTGCTTGGCTCCAGCAGGTGGCAGGCTTGTACCAGTCAAGGCTTGCCTCCCGCTTACCAAAAGACTGCTCTGGTGAGCATGATTTTCATGGTAAATTGTAGAAATCAGACTCGCCACTTTTGGGTCTCACTCTGTGGGATGGGCAGCTGGCCTTTTTCAGCATTGTTCATGCAAGAAGTGAGAGACGAAATAAATTGCATTTGGATTGGCCTTTTGCTTTTGAAATGTGCTTGTGTGTATTCCACACATATTCACCCCAGCGACGAATGGTGAGGCACTTAGGAGAAGGACTGGCACCGATAGCTATCACTTCTGTTGTGTTTATTCACACAATCACCATGAGCTTCCTAAACTGGTGGGTGTGAGTCACTGCACCTGACACATAGCATGGTGCTCGGCGTACGAGCGGTCTTCAAAAAGTTCATGGAAAATGTGTATTCTGAACATGCAATGCATGGGTTTCAAATATATTCTGCACTGGGGCGGGTGCCACGGCTCACTAGGTTAACCCTCTGCCTGCGGCGCTGGCACCTCGGGTTCTAGTCCCGGTCGGGGTGCCGGATTCTGTCCTGGTTGCTCCTCTTCCAGTCCAGCTCTCTGCTGTAGTCCGGGAGTGCAGTGGAGGATGGCCCAAGTGCTTGGGCCCTGCACCCCATGGAAGACCAGGAGAAGCACCTGGCTCCTGTCTTCGGTTCAGCGCGGTGCGCCGGCCACAGCGGCCATTGGAGAGTGAACCAACGTCAAAGGAAGACCTTTCTCTCTCTCTTTCACTGTCCACTCTGCCTGTCAAAAAAAAAAGTTTAGTGAGGTGCAGAATATTTAAAAAAATTTTTTTTGATAGGCAGAGTTAGAGACAGAGAGAGAGAAAGGTCTTCCTTCCGTTGGTTCACCCCCCAAATGGCCGCCATGGCTGGCGCGCTGCACCGATCCAAATCCAGGAGCCAGGTGCTTCCTCCTGGTCTCCCATGTGGGTACAGGGCCCAAGGACTTGGGCCATCCTCCACTGCACTCCTGGGCCACAGCAGAGAGCTGGCCTGGAAGAGGGGCAACCGGGACTAGAACCCAGTGTGCTGGCACAAGGCGGAGGATTAGCCTAGTGAGCCGAGGTGCTGGCCAACTAAACTTATCTTTTAATTCCATCTCCACAACTTTTGGAAGTGTTCTTGAACGGGACTGCTCAGGTGATGTTTGCAGAGCAATGTATTCTTAAACAGCTGCAAATGAGATGATCTGGATTTGAGTTTGGACTTGATCAGAGCCTGTTTGGGAAGCTCTTTAGTGAGTCATTGGCTCTCTAAGCCTCGGTTTCCTCACCTGTAGTGCAATAGGATGATGATGATGGCGGGAATTTCCAAGTTTACTTGTGAGAATGAAAGGAACACAAAAGGTTGATACTGTACTTGTCAGTTATTTTAGGTGATGTGTCAGTGTTTGATACTTCTTGCTGGGGGTTCTACAGAGAGTGCCTGGGGCTGAACTGAGGCAGATCCTACAGAGGGTGTCTGGCCTCCAGCTGGCACGTCCTCCCCTCTGTTCGGGCCCCACCTTTGCAACTTCCCGTGGGGAAGCACTGTAGTCGTCTACTTGTTGTCTGTCCTGCCTCCAGGTTCACCTTCTTTGATCCAGTTCCCGAGGAAGTGTTCCGAGGAGGCTCTTCCATAACCTCACTTCAACCCGCTTTTCTCCCCGGAACGCACTGCCTATCCACTCCTGTCCACGCACAGTGGGTCTGCCACAGGCAGCAGGTTTTCCCTGCAAACTCCCCCCATGCTGTGTGCCCTCTCACTTCCTGCCTTCCCCAGGAGCCCTTTTCCTTGGTTGCCTTGCCCAGGAATCTCATCCACTCTCTGGGATTGGTCTTCCAGGGAGGCCCCCACCAGCTCACACTGGGAAGATGGGTCACTGGGTGTTTAATTAAACCTGAAAAGTTATTTAAACTGTATGTACCTCAGTTTTTTAAGCCCTAAAATGGGAATAATAATAATAATAATACTATAGATCTCTTGAAGTTGTTTGGGGCATTAAGAAACATTTACTTATTTTATTTGAAAGACTTACAGGGAAAGAGAGAGAGAGAACAAGAGACAAAAAGATTTTTCCATCCACTGGTTCACTCACCAGGTGGCTGTGAAGACCAGGTCTGGGCCAGGCCAAAGCCAGGAGCCAGGAGCCAGGAGCCAGGAGCTTCATCCAGGGCTCCCACATGGGTAGCAGAGGGGCAAGCCCTTGGGGCATTCTCTGCTGCTTTCCCAGGCCATTAGCAAGGAGTTGGATGGAAAGTGGAGCAGCCAGAAGCAGACAAGGGTCTTACCTGCTATGTCACAACGCTGGCCCCTGTTTGGAGGATTTAGCAAGGTAATGAGTATGATTTCAACCAGACCACGGCTACTACATGATACTTTAGATTCCTTAGCTAAAGTGATCATGGACATCTCACAGGTCCTAGACTACCTACTGGGAGGATGAAGTGGAGTATGCACAGTGATTAATAGAATCTGCTGCACTTACACTAACAACAGTGGGAACAGGGGGAAAGAGATAAAAAAGATTTATGTTCAAGCCAAGCGGTTCCATGGCTGGTAAGGAAAGTCCCTCAGCTTCCACCATCTGGGAAGCAGTAAAAGGTTCCCTCCATTTCACTCACCCTTGTTAGAGTGGCTCTCATACAGAAATCAGCAAACAACAAATGCTGGAGAGCATGTGGCGAGACGGGTGCCTTAATCCACGGTTGATGGGATGTAAACTGGTAAAGCCACTATGGAAGACAGTATGGAGATATCTCAGAAATCTGAATACAGACCTACCATATGACCCAGCCATTCCACTCCTGGGAATTTACCAAAAGGAAATGAAATCAACATTTACTCCCATGTGATCTCTACCCCCATGCTCAGTTCAGCTCAATTCACAATAGCTAAGATATGGAATTAACCCAGATGTCCATCAGCTGAAGACTGGATAAACACATCGTGCTATGTATACACTATGGAATACTACACAGTAGTTAAAAAAAAAAGAAAGAAATCCTGTCATTTGCAACAAAATAGATGCAACTGGAAACCATTATACTTAGTGAAACAAGTATAAAAAAAGTCACAAAAAGACAAATACCATATGGTCTCTCTGATCTGTGGTAACTAACAGAATACTTAAAATGTAATCTATAGGAGCGAAATTGACACTTTGAGAGGCTATGATTTTGAATAGCCCTTGGCTTGACTGTCCAGGAACAATGTTTTGCTTGGTAGGTTTTATTCTTTTGTTCTTTTTTTTTTCTTCATACCAATCAGTTAACTCTCTACGTAATGTAAGGTTAACCTATGAGTATAAAATTTAACTGAAAATTGATCTCTGTAAAAAATAAGAATGGGAAAGGAAGAGGGAGGAGGAAGAAAGGCGGGAGTATGGGTGGGAGGGAGTTATGAGGGGGAAGAATCATCCTGTTTCCAAATGTATGATGTTGTATTCCATAAACAAAATTTTAAAAATATTTTTAAAAAGTGCCCTCCCTTCTCTGACATGGTTCTTGCATTTGTTCCTTTTTGGTCCTGGGATCCTAATTGGCACATCTGTAATCTTCCAGAATTTGACAGCTTCATGCAAAAATTATGGTCATACAGGGATTCCAGCCATTGCCAAGGACTGGCATCAAACTCTAGCCCCTCAAACAAAATCTCTAGATCCATTAGTGAGAGATGTTCATGCCTGGCTAGGAAGCATTGATGCTCTGCAGTAGTATGAAGAAGTTACAGAGCTGGACCTTTCTTCTCGACCTCCTATAAAGATTAAAGGCAAAGATCTCGGGGGGCAGCGAGAATGAGCAGGGAGCAGCCAGAAAAGAGATGCTGAAGATGGCCAGCACCTGTGCTGCAATCCCACATGCCCAAAAACCCATGCCCATCGCACTCCTGACACCACACCACTCCTGAGACTGCCTAAGAAGGCACAGGCCAGCCACTGACCCTGCCTCCCTGGAATACTCAATAAATCCAGACCTCAGACACCACCCACCCCATCCCTGCAGACCATATAAGATGATGGCTCCAAGCCCTCTTAAATGTAGCCTCTTTGGAGGATGCTCACGCTTATTGACTATGTAGTTTTGCTTTAAATAAATCTTGCTTTCCTGGTCAAACTAAACAAAGGAAGACAATTCATTTAGAGCATTTGATGCAGTGTCTAGAACAAAGTAAGCCTTCAATGCACAGTAGCTGTTAACTTCATTGTCATTGAAGCTTCTTTATTGTTTGTTTTGGATTCTGCCTCATTTTCCTAGATGGTCAACTTCCATATCCAGGGACCCTATTTTATGTTTCTTTGTATCTCTTGAATTATCTTGCACATTCCCTGAATGTGACAAGTACACTTGAACTTTTATTGCTTAATTAACCTTATCTAGTATTAAAAAATAAAATGGATCCTCAAGATCGTTTTCAGCAAAGCCACAGAGACCCTGCTGGGGGATGTCATTGCCCTGTGCTAAGACTCCCCACAGACTTTGCTAATGACTGGACAGCGGCTCACTTAACATTCACAGAGTGGTCTGTATGAGTCTAACATGCATTTTATCAAGACAAGGATTTGCTTTCTGTACAGTCTTGGCATATCTGTAGGACTGTGAACAAATAAGAAGGAGAAAAATGTGATGACAAAATAATATCAGTAAAGAGTGGAGCACCGTGAAGTTTTTCAACCAAGATTCGAGGATGAGCCCGAGTTAGCGGCTCCCCTCTGAAAGTGCTCCTCCCGCCCCAGCACTGGAGCCTAGGTGATGTCAACCAAGAAGAATGGCCCGGGGCTCTGGTTCGGCCGCTTTTCTCCCTCGGTTTTCATGATTCTCAAAAAGAGCTCTAAACAGAGCTTGCTGTCACGCTGCCAGGGCTGGATACAGTGGCACAGCTCTTCTCAGCCCCAGATAAAGATGATTGTACCTGTGGCCCCCGGGGAACTTAGCTTCTGTTCTCAAGCCTTTTGTGTGTGTGCTGGGAAACCCTAGGGTTCAATGTCACTTCTCTAGAGAGCTAGGGATCTTTCACCACCACAAAGTAGCCTAATCTCGTGCTCTGTCTGGGCTTACCCTGGGGTCCCTCTGCTGGCCATGAGAAACAAGAGCAGAAAGTGGTTTTTCAGACTAAGAAACCCTGCAGTTTTCACTTGGAAGTGGCACATGGGGAAGAGAGGCTAGTGAGACTATTCCTGCGAGGCAAGGGATGTCACATTTGGGCAAATAGAGCGGTAGGGACACAAGTCTCTCTCCACAAAGAGGATTAACACCTGGATTCAGATCTCAGTCCAAAGTCATGATTAATGTAATACAGGGCACTGACAAACATTGAGGGATAGCCCTTGAGGGACAGCCTCATACCTGTTCTTGGCTTGTTTTCTGATCAAGCGAAGACTAAAATGGAATCTATGCACTATGGGATGACAGTGGAGACCCTTGCAGCCCCCGAGGAGAAATGAGGAGTAAACAAAAAAAATTTAAAGGAGGTGGGCGAGAACTAGACGGCAGCGGGGTGTCTACACAGCAACAGCAATGGGTCCTGCACGTGCAGGGAAGGGCCCTCGGCTGCAACACTGTGCAGCAGCCAGTGGGGGTCAGCGGTGCTCCATGTCCTAGAGAGAGTCCAGCTGCTCCCAGGGCTCAGCACCTTCAGCCCCAAACCTCCAAGTCCTGGGAACGGGAAAGAGGCTGCACTGCCTGGGCGCTGGCCCCTGTCTCCAGGAAGAGCAGAACCAGGCAGAGTGGCTGGCCCATCTCACATGCTTTACCACAAAGATCAGTTTGACTTCTGAACAGTGTGCTTATTTTACATTTTCTCTCACTCGCTCTCTTCCCATCTCACTTGTTCCCAGCAAGAGTCCCTCTGCCGGTCCTAGAGACTGGCTAGCATCTCTTTGTGTCAAGCATGTGAATGCCCCAAATCAAAGAGTCCAGCCTATTTCCTGAATCCTTCTGTCCTCAGTGAACGGAGCTTTCTTTACAGATCTGTGGCAATTTGAAGATGATGATGAAGTGGACGGATGGGTCTCGCTGGCTTATAAGTTGGTGCAGACATTCAGGCTGGTGTTAGCTCACACAAGCTCCCAAGAGTCAATTCTACCACCTTGTTAAACGACATGGTGTTGGCAGCTCTTCACTGGCCACAGTGGGAGTATTTACACCATGGAAATAGGCAAATGCTGGGAATCAAAGCCTTTTCCTCTGTAAAGTTGCTCATTACATACCTGTGAGCACACCAGTGATTCCAGGGAAGTTTTAAGAGTGAATCGCCAAACATCACCCATGTGCAGGCCAGAATACATCCAGCAAAGACAGAAAGAAACATTTGATTAACTAAAGATTCTTCCACTATGAACCATTCCAGAATCTACAGTCAACAATTCCATGCAGTCTGCTCTCCTATTTAGGGAAAGTTTTATTATTCCTACAAAGTAAAAATTCAGAAGAAAACAGAAACAGTGACCCTTTGTCTTTGGTGTTGTACCAGGAACCATTGAACAATGTATGTCTGGTCCTGTCATGTACCTGTCCAGCTCTTGGATTTAAACTGCTACCATTAGCTTTCCTTAGAGAAAATATCTTCATAGCCACAGACTAACTCCCACCCTAACCAATCCCTCAAACTTGCTGGAAGACACACATTCAGAGTTTGTGGTGCCATAATACAGTATTTTCTGCAAAGGTGTTCAAATTATCACATCACAACCTGCGTTTTTTTTTTTTTTTTATCATTGTGGTTGAATCTTCTAAAATATGTTACTGACCAGGTGAGATTCTGGCAAAGCAAGGTCGCATGGGGTGACAGGTCGCTGAATTTGGGAGACAGCCTAAAAGATAGGAGGACTGAGAGAACAGTCAGCGCCATGATATGATGGGAGCCAAATTTCTCCCTGTGATAGGAGAGGGGAAGGAATACACACAAGTAGAAAGCTGGAACAAACCGTGTTGGATTCATCAGACTTACAAGTTTTGGTTTAAACTTAGTGTTCAATATGTATTGCTAGGCATGGGAATAAAATATTGATGGACACTTCTGTGTGTGTATGCACAAACACAATAACCTACAGTTCCTACAGCTGTCCCAGAGAGACAGCTTGGGAGTGGTGAAACCCCAACCACGATGATTTACCTACATCCCAGAGTTTGGTGTCTAAACATCATTCTCCACTAAGGAACTGGTATTCTTTGGAGAAACGGCTGACTCCACAAATGGAGCAGGAAAGATATCAGTCAAGTTTAAAACATCAAGTTTAAGGCAAGTAATCAAAAAATGATGGAGATATGTCAAAGAACACAGTACAAAGGGTGCCACCTGAACCAATGTGTGATGATTTAAGCATCAGAGCAGCCACATAATCAGATATATTAAGTAAATGAACACATATACAGCAAAAGAATACACTTTTAAAAAAAAAGATTTACTTATTTATTTGAAAGAGTTACAGAGAGATGAGGAGGAGGAGCAGGAGGAAGAGGAGGAAGAAGAAAGGAGAGGGGAAGAGGGAGAGGGGAGGAAGAGGGAGAGAGAGAGGGAGAGGGGGAGAGAGAGAGAAATATCTTCTATTCACTAGCTTATTCCCCAAATAGCCACAATAGGGTTTGATTAGGCCAAAGCCAGGAGCCAGGAACTACATCAAGGTCTCTCACATAGGTGGCAGGGGCCCAAGTACTTGGGCCATCTTCTGCTGTTTTTCCCAGGCACATTAGCAATAAGCTGGATCAGAAGTAGAAGAGCCAGAACTCGAAACTGCACTCATAGGGAATGCCAGTGCCATAGGTGGCAGCTTAATCCACTGTGCCACAACATTGGACCCTGAATACATATATGTGTTCTTACATTAGAACATATAAGAGAACACATATATGAGAATGCCAGCTAATAAGTGTTGAAGGAATTATGGACTTGGAAAAGCACAATTTGAGACTCATAGTAATTATTTTGGGGAAAATGTAGCAATAGATTCTAAAATTAGTGGGTGAAAGTTGGATGAAGAATGGAATCTGTATATAGTCACAGAGTATTTCCCACAAAATGCAGTAGCTGCAAGTGCAAAGAGTAATTGGAGGTCCCTGAGAGAGTGAGGTTCCCTGCAATGGCAATAGGAAGGTAGTGGGTGGCAGTAATGGTTGTACAACATGGAGGAAATGATAACCACTGCATGTACACTTTATGTGGTAAATTTTATTTATATGAATTTATATATTTTTAAAATAAAAATTCATTTCATTATAACTGCACTGTTGTATGTCTTAAAATCTGGTATCCTGATGCCGCTGGCTTTATTTTTGTTGTTTAAGGCAGCTTTAGCTATTTAGGGTCTCCTCTATTTCCATAGGAATTTGAGAGTCATTTTTTCTAGATCTGAGAAGAATGTTGTTGGTATTTTGATTGGGATCACACTGAATCAGTAAATTGCTTTTGGTAATGTGGACATTTCGATATTAATTCTTCCAATCCATGAACATGGAAGATTTTTCCATTTTTTTTTTTTTGGTGTCTTCTTCTTTCTTTAGGGCTTTGTGATTTTCATTGTAGAGCTCTTTCACGTCCTTGGTTAAATTTATTCCAAGGTATTTAAATTTTTGTAGCTATTTTTATTTATTTGAGAGGTAGCGTTATAGAGAGTAAGAGGGAGAGACAGAGAGAAAGGTCTTCCTTCTGTTGGTTCATTCCCCAAATGGCTGCTAAGGCCAGAACTGTACTGATCCAAAGCCAGGAGCCAGGTGCTTCTCCTGGTCTCCCATGCAGGTGCAGGAGCCCAAGCACCTGGGCCATCCTCCACTGCCCTCCTGGGCCACAGCAGAGAGCTGGAAGAGGAGCAGCCATAACTAGAACCTGGCACCCATATGGGATGCCTGCACCACAGGTGGAGGATTAACCAAGTGAGCCACAGCACTGGCCCCCAAAGACTTCTTTGAAAGGACCCCAGAAGCACAGGCAATAAAAGCAAAGATAGACAAATATGATTACATCAAGCTAACAAGCTTCTGTTCTGCAAAGAAAACACTCAACAAAGTGAAGAGGCAACTGACAGAATGGGAGAAAATATTTACAAACTATAGAACTGATAAAGAATCCATAAAGAGCTCAAGAAACTCAACAACAAAACAAACAATCCACTTAAGAAAAGGGCAAAGGCCGGTGCCATGACTCACTTGGCTAATCTTCCACCTACGGTGCTGGCACCCCAGGTTCTAATCCTGGTTGGGGTGCCGGATTCTGTTCTGGTTGCTCCTCTTCCATTCCAGCTCTCTGCGGTGGCCGTAGCAGCCATTGGGGGTGAACCAACGGAAGGAAGACCTTTGTCTCTGTCTCTCTCTCACTGTCTAACTCTGCCTGTCAAAAAGAAAATGGACAAAGGACTTGAATAGGCATTTTGCAAAAGATGAAATTCAATGGCCAACATACACATGAAAAAATGCTCACAATCACTAGCTGTCAAGGAAATGAGAATCAAAACTGCAAGGAGGTTTCATCTCATCCCTGTTAGAATTGCTCTCATACAGAAATCGAAAAACACTATATGTTGGAGAGGATGTGGGGAAAAAGATACCCTAATCCACTATTGGTGGAATGCAAACTAGTATAGCCATTGTGGAAGACATTATGGAGATTCCTCAGAAATATGAAAGTAACTACAATATGACCCAGCCATCCTACTCCTGGGAATTTACATAAAACAAATGAAATGAGCATATGAAAGAGTTATCTATACCCCTATGTTTATTGTAGCTCAATTCACAAAGTAAGGTATGGGATCATCCCAGATGCCCATCAACCAATAAATAAAATGTGATATGTATATACACACTATGGAATACTACTCAGCAGTAAAAAAAAAAAAAATGAAATCCTGTGTTTTGCAACAAAATGGATGCTATTGGAAATCATTATGCTTAATGAAATAATCCAATCCCCCCAAAACAAATACCATGTTTTCCCTAGTCTGTGGTATCTAGTAGAGCACAAAATAATGTAATGTATATGAGCAAAATTGACATTTTGAGAATTGATTATTGTTTATAGCCCTTGTCTCTAATGTTGAGGGACAGTGGTTTTCCTCTTCTTAGTATTCACTGAACTCTTTAGTTAGTGGAAGGTTAACCTTATGATTATAAAATAAACTGAAAGTATGTCATGGTAAAAGTGGAAAGTAAGAATAAGAAAGGAAAGAGGAGGGAGGGTAGTATGGGAAGTCTCACTATGCTCTTAAATCTGTATATATGAAATACATGAAATTTGCTCAGCCTATATAAATAAAAAATTCATTTAACAAAGGAAGCCATTACCAACCCTAGGGTTGGGGAAGCAAAAGTCAAGAGGTGGAGTTAGCAAGAGCCAGAGGAGGACTGTGGGCTGAGTTCAGCCTGCCGGGGGTGGGTAGCACTTGGCTGTTGCTGGGGCCTCTGCTGGGGTATAAAGGAGCTGGCTCTGGGACTGCCTGAAGCTGGAAGCAACTTCCCCTGCTGGGCAGTTCTGCAGCCGGGGACACTATCACAGAAGTGCCCTCCCTCCATTCACTCTCTAATGCTCCTGCTGGCAGTGCCTAATGGGAAGCCCAGGTGTGACCCTATTGGGCTGAGCATGTCAAAGCAGAGCTGGCACTGAGAGGCCACAGTGGAATAACCAACACACAGGGAAACTGGGTAATAAACAGCTCCTACCAAGAGGGCGGGGATCTTAGATATCTTTGCTCTCCGAAAGTGATTGATTATACCTACAACTAAATGTTACTTAATTTTGGAAGAATTTATGTAAACAATTTTATAAGTGAGAAGAAAGACTTGCCATCCTTCATACAAACTGATTCTGCATTGGAGAAATAGCTCTACCTCTTGCACTGCTTACTCAACACTAGGTATAATGGAAGGAATTCTGCCTCCTAGTGTACATTTGCATTCCTACCCCAGTTCTTTTGCTGGTGCGACTAATTCCTACCCAGAGGTCCTATTTTCTCTTCCTTGTCTGGCTGACTTCTACTCTCCTTCCATCATGAAGCCTTTTCTGCCCACATTAATTCATAGTGACGACTTCTCTCCTGAATCTGAATGTCCACAGGTTCAGTTTCCTGGGCCATCCTTGGATGCGCACCACCTTATGGGTTAAGTTTTCATTCATGTGCATTTCCTTGCCAGCAATTAGACCTGTGTGTTTCCTGATATGCTTAGGACAGCTGAGTCTCTATGGAGGTTAGCAACCAGCTTTAACCTGAATAACTGTGTAATAACATTAAGGGGAATGATGATCAGATGACAAGAATGCCCCTGCTTCTATCCTTGTTATTTCTATGGGTCACCTATTTTAACATGAGCCATGGCTGATGGCCTTGGTCAATACCTGGTGTCTAGGACAGTTAAAGCTAGTGAGGCCAGGGAGCCAGCACTGTGGCAAAGAAGGTTAAGCCATGGCCTGCTGTGCCAGCATCCCACATGGGCATTGGTTCGAGACCTGGATGCTCCACTTCCAATCCAGCTTCCTGCTAATGCTCCTAGAAAGAAGCAAAAGATGGCCCAAGTCCTTGGGCCCCTGCACCCACATAAGAGACCCAGAAGAAGCTCCTGGCTCTTGGCTTTGGCCTGGCCCAGCCCCGGCCATTGCAGCCATTTGGGTAGTGAACCAGCAGGTGGAAGATCTCTGTCTCTGTGTGTAACACTGTCTTTCAAATAAATAAATCTTTAAAAAACTGATAGGCCAATGTTATCTTAGCTACGTAGATAAAGGAGTCCCTGATGAGAGAGAATAGGGCCCTGGACTGTCCACACCTGAAAAGTGAAGAAGCTGTAAGTGGGGTGCCTGCCCCTCCCTATCAGCCGGCATCCAGGGGCTCACAGAAACCCAGCGTGCTGGTTCTGCTCACTGCTCTTATAAGCTCACTTTGTGGCCCAGTGCTTGCTCCGGTGAAACCTCAGGAGCACACAAAGTCATTTTCCAGGCAGCATCTCCTCTTCTTTGACATCTCAGTTTCCATGAATGGCAGCACATTCATCAGTGCCAGTTCAGAGCCTTTTGCGTGGCCCACCTGGGACCACCCTCCTCCTCAGCATTCGCTGACATCTCCAACTGCACGTCTTTGGATCTGTGTGATGATTTTCTCTCTGGGACTCTCAAAAGGTTACCGACCCACGATTTCAAGAGAACAGGCAGGCCCTGTGTGGCTGACATGGACTTGCTGTGAAACGTTTAGGAGTGATGGAAACCAAGGCAAACAGAAATACCTACAACCTATTGCAAACTCACATTTCATAGAACAACACTGTATGGGTCCAACAGAGACAGCTGCAGGCCTAGTGTCCCCTCAGATGGCCAGTTTGAACCCTTAAAAATCCAGATCCGAGGGCCAGAGGTTTGTTCCTTTTCTGACTTGCACCAACAGTCGTCATTGATGTCACTTCGCAAGGCTCTGAAGGGAGAGTGGGGGCTTGCTGTGGATTCTGAGGTCGAGTAACTTCGAGAAAATAGGCACTGGCATTCATGGTTCTCAGCATAGAGGAGCAGCAAGGAGGTTCCCTGTCATTTACCTTGTTTTACCTGCCAGCGTTTCTTACTATCTTGTGAAAACAGCATTTCACAGGGCACTTCTAGGAACAGAGTCTTCTCAGTACTGCCGAAGAGGTAACAGAATCTATCAACAGAGATTATTGTTGGTAAAAACTTGTATACAATTGTCATCCAAATCTTCTTTTCCAGGACCAAGTGGTGTGACTGATGGATCAAGGACCCAAGCCTCAGCCATGTTAGGTCCTGGTTACCCCTGTCTTTTTCAAGAGACCGGTTCAGTGTCACATCCAGTTGTCCTCCACCCCACCCCCTGCAGTCTTGCCCAGGTTTGGAAGTTGACAGGCTGAACCTGAGAAATCAGCATGGAGACGCTCATCTCTGCCTGCTGCCCCCCACCCCCACCCCTAGCCCACCTAAGATGTAAGAAGGCCCAGCATGCTGGGGTCTGTGCTGTGCATGCTGGCAGTTGGTTGTCTTCTCTGAGTTTATTTTCTTTGAATAAATTCAGTCTGGCTGGGAGTTTGTATTCTGTCTCCTCTCTGTTCTGCACCCCTTTTCTTGGTGCAGAGGCCCCAATCTGCCCCCCCCCCCCTTTTTTTACAGTGCTGACATCTGCTATCCTGCTAAGGTCCTACGTTTCATCTAGAACTGTCTGGTTACTTCACCATATAACCTCACCAGATCCTGTCCCCGGGTCTCCCTCCAATCTCCTTGTAATCTAAGGAATTATCAACACGTTCTGTGAGCCATGGTAGAGCCTACAGACAACCTACGCACTTCCCTCCGCCTGAAGCCCCCTCCGCAGTGGGCTTTGTCATTTGTATTGAACTTCTCTATTCTGTACCCTAAGTTTGGAAAATTATCCGTTTTATAGGTTTTCAAAAGACTTTATCCTTATCCAAGAGTTTAAAACCCATTCACTATTTATTTAACAAGTTGCTACAGGGAGCTCAATGAGAGCCAGGAGTCTCCTAGGTCGTACGGACAGAGCCAGGCGCAAAAGAGATACAAATTAATGTCTTTGGGACAGGTGCATTGTGGTGATGGGGAGGACGTTTGTAGAGAAGCAGGGAAAGCAAAATGTAAAGATGGCACCTCTTGGTGTGGGATAGGACGTGTACCAATGGGACAGGACATGTACCAGTGGGACAGAGCAGTTCTCTCCGTGTTAGCCAGCTAGGCTTCTGCCTCCAGTGTCTTAATCCAACACAAACCTAGATGTTGCTGAGACAGTGTTGTTGAAATGACCAAAAAATCTGCAATGAGTGGATTTTAAGTAAAGCAGCCCACCCTCCCTAATGTACGGGGGCCTCCTTGAATGGACTGCCAGCCTTCGAAGCAAAGACCGGGGTTTTCCAGAGAAAAAAGGACATGGCCCTGAGACTGCAGCATTAACTCCCATCCGTTCCAGCCGGCTGGCTTGCACTAGACTTCAGACCTGCCACCCCCACCATCACGTGAGCCAACCCCTGAAGAACCCTGACCGACCCAGGAACAATTTTGGATGCCAAAGTCTTTGCTTGCAAATGTCAAGTTCGCTCACACGTCACATTCTCAGACCCGTTCTGATGACTCTGTCAAAAGTAAGAATTATCTCCCATTCGGCAGCCCTCATCTTCTGACCTCGCTCTATTTCCCATTGCAGTGCGGCTTTCCGCGCTGTGTTACCATTTATTGTGTTTATTTTCTGTCTCCTCCCTCGAGTGCATAAACTTCGGGATGGCAGGTGTCGCTGGATGGGTTCCCTGGGAATGAAGCTCTGAGCTGGAAAGTTGTGTGAGGAAGGCTTGTTGGGGACATTCTCAGGAAGGCCAGTCACAGGGAGTGGGAGTCAGACTGCAATGTTCAGGCAGTGGGTGGGGGGGAGGGGGCTCAGGTGGTCCCAGGGGAGTTCTGAGGCTGGGGCAGTGCTAGAGTGAAGTGCTGAGTTGACACAAAGGACGCTGGGCCTTTTTCATGCCGCATCAACAGTCACCGCATGCAGGCTTCCCCAGAAAGGGGCATTTCTTTTGGTAAGTCAGCTTCTTTTGGCCAACAGCAGTTCCCGGCAGGGAACTCCTCCTGGCAGCTGGGGAATGGAAGGGGCAGCTTGGTCCTGAATGGGGATCTGGGACCCCCTGGATTTGGCTCTTGCTGCATCCCCAGTTCCCAGAACAGGGCCAGGATCACTGGGTGATGGGTGGACGAATAACTGAATGAATTCTTTGCAGAAAGGGAGGCGTGCACAAACGGGATGCAGCCCCCTCTTCTCAGTTGAAGAGATGGTAAAAATAGGAAGCAGGCCAGCAGGATCGCCAACACCGGTGAGGCAGACCAGCATGGTGGGAAGCAGACAGTGATTCATGGTGGGAACTGAGGCTCAGGGCTGCTGGAGGGGCGTGGCAAGCTGGGAGTGGCACCACATAGGTGTATGTCCCAGGGAGTTTCCAAGTCTCTCATGGGGCTCCTGTGTGCCCCTGTAGGACCAGGCTGTGCTGTGGCAGGCCCGATTGGGACTGGGGTTAAGAGCTCACGCTCCTAATAGCAGGAACACCTGGCTCCCGTGATCGGGGACTCTGAGCAAGCCTTTTCTCCTAGCGGTCGGCTCAGTGTGGGCCAGGGCACTCTGAAAGATGGCTTGGCTATAAATCAGCAAATCTCCAGGGTCTCAGCGGAAAAGGCTGCTCACAACAGCACAGCTTCGCGTCAGCAGGAATGCCATGGCGAGTGGCCCTGGAGGTCCAGGGGTTAGGCGCTGGGGCTGGGAATGGAAAGGAGCCCAAGGAGCAGGAGCCGGGAAGGCCCCAGTCCCGTGCAAGAGCTGTGCAAACGCATTTCTAGATAGCAGCCATGCGGAGCGGGGCCTTGCACTTAATGACTGCCCGCTGACCTTGGTTCTGGGTCTGGTTCCACCACTCCCTGGCTGTGTGACCTTGAGGACGTCTGTGCTTTTCAGGGCCTGGCTCATCTCCTCTGCAACATGCTGGATTGCAACCCAAATGGGATGTTTGGGAATGAATGACCTGTGAGACCCTGACTTCAGAAGGCATTTGGAGAGAAGCATGAAAAGGAGAGAAATGCAGACAGCATGCAGGACAGAAAGAGCGCTCCGGCCTGCTGGGATGATGCGAGCCCCTGGGAAGGGCCGGGCTTGCGAAGGGAAGTGCAGGATTTCTGCAGAGCTGGCCCCATGCCCCAGGGGGAGGAGTAGCAGGAAACTGCTTTGTCCACTCCTCCAGGCCAGAGGTCTCTTCCAGATCTTCCCAGGAGCCGGAGGCCAGGCTAAGCAGAAGACACAATCCTAGCTGATGCCTGCTGCCACATTGTGGGGCTGGCCCTCTCCTGACACCTAGGCCGGGTGGGAGGGCCATGCGCTTCAGCTGTTGGCCTGCTCACTTCCCCAGGGGGCTGGACAAGGCACACAGAGTGACAGAATTCCGCTCCCAAGAGATGAGAGCCCACGTGCTAGCCTTCCCAACCCTTGATGGGAGGCACATTTATGTAAAACCAACACACAGGGGCTCCCCCCAGCCAATTCCTCCCTTGTTCCTTTATTTCTTCCCTCGTGTGCGAGTCCACCCGGACTGTTGGGACACAGTCAAAGCAAGGCCATGGACATGTGTGTGGTGGCCACATAGCCAGTCTGGGATAGACAATGCCCACGCTGTGTGCTCATGTCTCCCTCCACGCAGCAAGGGCAGTTCGCCCCTTGGCCAGTGTCACTGTGGACAAATACTATTTATTCAGCAAGGAGGCCGTGCGTTTTTAATCCCTGACTCATCAGGAAGAGGAATTTGGCAGAAAGGGGAGGGAAAAAAAGAGGTGAAGAATGAATGGGAATGAAACCGAGAGAGGCAGGAATGTGGTGAGGAGGGTCGGGGTCTGCCCTTCGGAGCGCAGGGGAAGAGGGCAGGGGGTGCCTGGGAGGAGATGGCGTGAGGACCCCAGCCCGTCCTTGGGCAGCGGCGGAGGGGAAGGAGACTCTGGGCTTGTGCCCCTTCCTGAGCCCCGGGTTCTGAGGCCCAGGCTGTGGATCCCTGCAGAGTGGGGACTGCAGGGGAAATCCGCATTGGCCCCTGGCACCGTGAGTTCAGGGGCTACCGTGGGAGGGGGCACTCCCAGTTCTGGTTAAATCCAGGTCCTTCTGTTCAGAGCAGTGGGATCCAGATGCACCCAGCAGCAAAGCCCGAGCATCAGTCTCTCCACTTCCACGTTCTCCTTGGCCCTCGCGGTCTCCACACTCTGCATTCAGCAGCCCAGCCCTGGGAACACGCTTTGTAGCGGCTCCTTCTGCTTGGCCCAAGGCCCAGGACCTGTGACAAGGGCTGCCCCGGGCCTCCCCCTGCAGTGTCAGCTGAGTCTGGATGAGGAGCGGAGGGGTGGTGGCTCGCGTGGGGACACCCCCTTTGCTCTTTCTGCCTACTCGTTTCTCTCACCTGCTCCTTCCTTCTCCCCTTGCAGCCCTGTCTTCCACATAATGGTACTGCCTCTTCCTCCCCCCTTGAAAAGTCTGGATGGGGGAAAAGTGGCATTAATTAAGCCCCGACTGCAAGAGGCATTTAATTGCTACAGTATTCTTCAGAGATGCCTTTGCCCCCATTGCATGGATAAGCAAACTGAGGCTCAGGAATTGAGTGCCTGAGTGGAGGTCTTTGCTCACAATCACACTCTACCGCAGGCCTGTCTGATCCTGGGGCTCGCTCTCGTGTCCACTTCTGCCCCTCGCTGGCTCCACAGCGATTTTCACATCCACCTCTGGAAGAGCTGATGTGTCAGCCTGAGGTGTGAGCACAGCATTCTAGAAATTCTCGCTGAAGAAGCAGAGACAAATGGGTCAAGATGATTTGTAGGGGGCTGGAGCCAGGGAGGGTGCCGGAGAGAAGAAGGTTCCTGCTGCACCAGAAACCCTTAGGAAAAAGCAGAGGAATTCCGCAGAGCTAAAGATTAAGCACCTGAGGAAGAAGTCTGCCCAAAAGATGCTTGGAAAGGCGAGGAGGAAGCTTATGTGTGAAGCAGCCAAGCGCTCTCGCAGGGAACACAGGCGGACGCACAGCGCTGAAGATCTGGCAAAGGCGAGGAAGCTGAGACACTTTTCGGGCTCTGGGGCTCACACCACTGATACCTCTGATCCTGGGGACGCATGCCAACGTGGGTTCTGCAGGCTCGTGGGAGTTGCCAGCTCCTCTTGCCTGATCTTCAGTGGCGCCCTTGGTAAGCTCAGCGAGGCTTCGATTAACATGCTGAGGACTGTGGAACCTATATCGCCCGTGGGCACCCAAATCTGAAGTCAGTAGATGAACAAATTTACAAGCGCGGCTGTGGCAAGTCCATAAGAAGTGAACTGCTTTGACAGATAGCCCTCTGACCGCCGTTCTCTTGGCACATCCAGTATCATCTGCATGGAGGATCGGATTCACGAGGTCTATACTGCCGGGAAACGCCTCAAGGAAGCAATCAACTTCCTGTGGCCCTTCAAGTTATCTTCTCCCCGAGGTGGGATGCAGAAAAGACCACTCATTTTGTAGATGGTAGAGACACAGGCAACAGGGAAGACCCATCGGCAGACCTATCAGAAGGATGAACTAAGGTGTCTTCCTTGGTAATTTTGTAACCTGGTCAGATAATAAAAAGTGACTACAGTCAAAGTGAAATAAAAAAGATGATTTGTAGGATGGAAATGAGGCACAAGCTCTGATAATGAGACTTGACTTGAAAGATACTATGTGTGTGGGGGGAGTGGGAGGGAGGAAGGGAGGGGGAGGGGAGAGGGAGGGAGGGGGAGGGGAGGAAGGGAGAGAGAGAGAGAGAGAGAGAGAGAGAGAGAGAGAGAGAATATCCCACCAATTAGCAAAGCGTCATGCTAGGGCCACTGGTCCCGAATGCTGAAGCAAGATGAGAAAACATCGCAGGGTTTTGCAGTTCTTACCGTGCTGTTTACCTCTCTGCTGGGTTCGTGTCTTTGTTCATGAAAAATAAACAGCACAAACGAGGAAGGGTGTGTAAAGCAGAAGTGCTTTAAGATAAACAAAAGCGAAAGAGAAGAAAAAAATCCACATCGCTAGGAGGGATCCCTAAAGAAAGCACAAAGGGAAAGAAAAAAGCTCCCAGGAGCGCTGAGAGAAGTCGCTCAAGGAGAGAGGCGCTTTGAAGGCTCCCGCCTAGGGTTTTCGAGGCCGTCATCGGGCCTATAAAGGGACGCTTTCCTTCGGTTCCTTGGCTGAGAGCTCCAATGGAGACTCAGCAGAAAACACATCCCCCGAGATGCATGGAATTCTCGCTACCTGGAGCGGGTACAACCGCACGGAAAAAGCTTGATGGCAAGACGGGCACCTGACATCAATGTCCATCTCAGAAGCTGCTGCTTGAATTTTCTTATCCCCACGCGGTGGAGAGGAGCCCCCTGGCCCCCGCCTGCCTCTCTCTACGGAAAGCAGCAGAGGAGATGGTTTGAATGAGCAGAGACTCTGAAATTGGGGGAACTTGTGACCCAGGGTTAGGGAAATGTTAAATTCTTCTCAGCTAGAATGTTATTATAAAGATACAGTGCACACAATCGATGACTTGTGAGCAATGCATACGACAGCAGGTGCCTTACAGACAAACACACAGAAGCAAGGTCATGTGCTGAGCGCTTGATGAACATGCTGTGACCAGAGGCCTGTCTTTCCCCTGGGGGTTGTGGATCCATGCCTGCAGTGACGTGGTGCAGCACGACCGCCCCCGGGTACCAGGAACCAGCTGTGTGTTTGTGTGCTTGTCACTTGCTGTTGTCTCTCCCACTGGATGGAACACCCTGTGCAGTCTGCCGCCGTGTCTGCTACATCTGTGGCACGTAGCAGGTTCCAATGCATGTTGTTTTGGATAAACGAGTGAATGAAAGGAAGACAAACCATGAAAGTGGGGAGTTTTGAGCAGGAGCGAGTCGTCATCAGTGGAGACAAGGCAGGGGTGCTGGTGAGGTGGGGCGGGGGGAGTGTCCTGTAGGCTGGCAGAAGGCAGGTCAGCAGTGGCATGGAGACCACTTTCAACAGAGGATGGAGACGGGCAGCCAGACCGCAGCAACTGTAGGATGGGCAACAAGGAAGATCCAATGAATATAGGCTGCATTTAAGAAGCTATCCACTTAGGTACTTATTTGTTTAAAAGGCAGAGTAACAGAGAGAAATCTTCCATCTAATGGATTCATTTCCCAAATGGCTGCAATAGCCAGAGATGGTCCAGGAATCAGGAACTCCAGTCTGGTCTCCTGCATGGATGGCAGGGGCCCAGGTACTTGGGCCATCTTCAAGCTCCTTCCCCAGGCACTTTAACAGGAAGTTGGATTGAAAGTGGAGCAGCTGGGGCTCGGACCAGCCCTCTCCTATAGGATGCTGGCATCACAATCAGTGGTTTCACCCCTGTGACACACCACTGGCCCCATAGGCTGCATTTTCGAGCAGCTTGGGTGAGAAGGGGAGGAGCACCCTCCGGAGGTGAGTGTTTCAGGGCTGGAGAAGCTCCTTCCTCGTTTCAAGCTGGGGGAAAGTAGCCAGGAAGAAAAACAAGAGGCTTAGAGTACAGCAGAGGGCAGTGGAAAGAAAGGGCCATGGTTCAAGGCAGAGGTCAGCTCCAGACACCAAGAGAGCGCTCAGCTGTACAAACGAGGGACGAAGACAAAAGGCTGAGTGTGAGGCTGAAAATGTTTACAGCCAAGCGGGCAGGAAGTTGCAGGTGGTCCTTCCTGATGATCTGATGCTCTTGGCGTGCTAGGAGGCCAAGTGCGACGTAGGAGAAGGAGCGAGAGTGCACATGGAGGCTGAGCTGGGTCTCAGAGAAGGCGAGGCAGTGGTCACGCTGCAGGACCGAGGTCTGCAGGACAGACTGACCGTGGGAACCACCTTGCTGTGATGGCCCCTGAGGCTGGGTCAAAAGAGCTGACAAGGCAGGTTCCAGTGTGCTGCTCAGCTTGAGGTTTTGCAGGACAGGTTCTGTGGGAAGCCTGTGGTGTCGGGGAGCTGCAGGGTTTGGGAGAGAAGAGCACTCTTATTTTATTGATAGATTGATTGATTGATTGACAGGCAGAGTGGACAGTGAGAGAGAGAGAGAGACAGACAGAAAGGTCTTCCTTTATCGTTGGTTCACCCTCCAATGGCTGCTGCGGCGGGCGCACCGCACTGATCCGAAGCCAGGAGCCAGGTGCTTCTCCTGGTCTCCCATGGGGTGCAGGGCCCAAGCACTTGGGCCATCCTCCACTGCACTCCTGGGCCACAGCAGAGAGCTGGACAGGAAGAGAACAACCAGGACAGAATCTGGTGCCCCGACTGGGACTAGAACCTGGTGAGCCGGTGCCGCAAGGCGGAGGATTAGCCTATTGAGACACGGTGCAGGCCATTTTTTTTTTTAATTTATTTTTAATTTTTTTGACAGGCAGAGTGGACAGTGAGAGAGAGACACAGAGAGAAAAGGAGAAGAGCACTCTTGATCAACAGTGCCATTCATAATGGCTAAAGGCAACAATTAGGAAAAGGGGGAAGATCCGGGATTTGTGGTGTCTGGGAGGTGGGTGAGCTGGCCAGGTGGGGGAAGGTGGGAGATGTAGGGGAAGCTCCAACCAGTGACCACACCCATGCATGTGGCTGGGCAGCTGAAGGCTGGTATTGCTCCTGATGTAAAGGAAACCCAGGGATGGCGAGGCAAAAATAATCCGGTTAGCCCTGTCTAGATTTTGCTTTGATTTAGTTAGTCCTGCATGGATTTGGCCCTAATTAATTTTTTCATCAGTTAGCTCTCTCATTCAATAAACTCGTCATTGTGGCTTTAGATTTGTGGCAGTTGACAAGGAAGCAAAATATGAGGCTGTTTTAGTGAGGTGGTTAAACTTCGTGGGTAACCCCTACCTTATGCCCTATACAAAAATCAACTCACAATGGATCAAGGATCTAAAGCTAAGACACGAAACCGTGAAATTACTAGAGGAAAACATTGCTGAAACATTGCAAGACATTGGCATAAGAAAAGTCTTTTTGGAAAAGACCTCAGAAGCACAGGCAATAAAAGCAAAAATAGACAAATGGGATTACATCAAGCTGAGAAGTTTCTGCACAGCCAAGAAAACACTCAACAGAATCAACTGACAGAATGGGAGAAAATATTTGCAAACTATACATCTGATAAGGGATTCATTTCCAGAATCTATAAGGAATGCAAGGATCTCAACAACGAACTATCCAGTTGAGAAACGGCCGTGGACATGAAGAGGCATTTTTTAAAGGACGAACTACAAATGGCCAACAGGGACATGAGAAGATGTTCAGGATCACTAGGAATCAGGGAAATGCAAATCAAAACCATAATGAGGTTTCCCCTCACCCCAGTTAGAATGGCTTTCCTACAGAAATCGCAAAACAATAAATGCTAGCAAGGATGTGGGGGGAAAAAGGTACCTTAATCCACTGTTGGCGGGAAGGTAAACTTGTACAACCATTATGGAGATTCCACAGAAATCTAAATACAGACCTACCATATGACCCAGCCATCCCACTCCTGGGAATTTACCCAAGGGAAATGAAATCAGCATATGTAAGAGTTATCTGTATCCCCATGGTTACAGCAGCTCAACTCACAATAGCTAAGATATGGAATCAACTCAAATTTCTATCAACTGATAACTGGATAAAGAAATAATACTGGACAGAATCCTACTCAGCCATAAAAAAAGAATGAAATCCTGTTTTTCACAGCAAGGTGGACGCAATTGGAGAACATCATGCTTAGTGCAATAAGCCAGTCCCCAAAAGACAAGTATCGTTTATTTTCTGATTCATGGTAACTAATAAATAGAGTACAAAAAGATATTACATGAAATTGACATTTTGATATTTGATTATTATTTATAGCCCTTGTCTATACTTTGAAGAACAGTGGCTTTTCTACTTACTACTTGTTGAATTCCTCACTTAGTGGAGGACTGAGCTTGTTACTATAAAGCAGACTGAAAGTATGCTTTTGCAAAAATTAGAAGAATAATAAGGAAGGAAGAAGGATAGTGGAACTAAGAGAGGGAAGGAGAGCAGGGTGGGAAGTATTATTATGTTCTTAAAATTGTATATATGAAATACATGAAATTCATTCCCTTTATACAAAAATTTTTAAAAATTCGTATGTACAATGAAAATATTAAACTCATGAAGTCAGACTAGCTTAAGACAACCTTTCCTTTTTCCTGTCTCACAAAGCCTGGATGCATTGATTATTTGAAAGCAACTGGAGGGGCTGGCACCGAGGCTCACTTGCTTAGCCCTCTGCCTGTGCTGCCGGCATCCCATATGGGCACCGGTTCTAGTCCCGGCTGCCCCTCTTCCAGTCCAGCTCTCTGCTGTGGCCCGGGAAGGCAGTGGAGGATGGCCCAAGTGCTTGGGCCCTGCACCCGCATGGGAGACCAGGAGGAATCACCTGGCTCCTGGCTTCGGATTGGTGTAGCTCTGGCCGTGGCGGCCATTTGGGGGGTGAATCAATGGAAGGAAGACCTTTCTCTCTGTCTATTAATTAAAAAAAAAGAAAGCAACTGGAGACATGTTTTGCACACATGAAAATAAGTGTGGCACGAAGGGAGATTTTCTGATCTCAGATCACCCAAGTAGGGGTCCTCGTTGTGTCACCAACTAATCTCGTGATGCTGGGGAGGTTTATCACTCTGAGCCTCAGTTCACTTAACTAAATAATATTGGGTGGGTGTTGATAGCCAAGGTTTTTTCTGGTCTGAAGACTAATATTTTATTGTTCTCTGAAGAAGTGATACTTGATGGAGACCAGAAACAAAGCCTGCAGGCTCATGGGCCCCAGAGGCCCTGCCCGGGGTACAGGGTTCAGGAGTAGCTTCCAGCTGGAGCCCTTGTTGGTGGCCTCCCTAACACACTACAGGAGTGCACCTCCCCAGCCATCCTCTGGTCTTTGCGGAATCCTTCCTGCAGTCTGAAAAAACCGCCCCGTCTTTCTCATGCAGAAAGCAGTCTTTTCTTGACATTTCCTTCGTTCTGTGCCTCCATTTCTCTTCTTGTCTGATGGCATCAAATTCCTAGGAAGACGAGCACAGAAGCTTTTTCCTTCTGTCCCATTCCTGCCAGCCCCACGTTCAACTCACTGGGTTCAGGATTTTATCCATGGCACTCTGCAGCTGTCCACTGAAGATAGCCAGTGACTCCAAATAGTTCATTCCAGTGGCTTCTTTTTCTTCAATGTTTATTTATTTGAGGGGTCAGCATTGTGGTATAACAGGTTATGAGTCTGCCTGTGATGCCAGCATCCCATATGGGTGCCAATTGGAGTCCCAGCTGCTCCTCTTCTGATCCAGCTCCCTTCTGATGGCCTGGGAAAGCAGTAGAAGATGGTCCAAGTGCTTGGGCACCTGCACTGTGTGGGAGAACCAGAAGAAGCTCCCTGTTCCTGGCTCCTGGCTTCAAATTGGCCCAGCTCTGGCTGTTACAGCCATTTGGAGAGTGAACCAGCAGATGGAAAACCTTTCTCTCTTTTTAAAAGATTTATGTTACTTACTTGAGAGGCAGAGTCACAGAGAGAGGGAGAGAGATGGGAAAGAGAGGGGAGAAAGAGAGACAGAGAGAGGTCTTCCATCGGCTGGTTCACTCCCCAAATGGCTGTAACAGCTGGGGCCCAGTCAGGGTAAAGCCAAGAGCCTGGAACAACTTCTCCCATGTGGTTGCAGGGACCCAAGCATTAGCAGGGAGCTGGATACAATGTGGAGCAACCAGGACTCAAACTGGAAGCCATATGAGAAGTCAGTGCTGCAGGCATCAGCTTAGCCCACCATGCCACAGTGCTGGCTCCACCAGTGGCTTCTTTATCTCCTCTCAACCCTTGTGGCTTCAGGGAGGGTGGTGCTACACTGGGAGCCACCCCCTCCTGTGACTCCTACTTAACTTTGCATCAGAAGCGAGGGTCTCCTACTCACCCCATTTGCTCATCTCTGGCTCCTCGAGAGATTGAGTTATCTCCTACTCCAACCTTTGTCCCTCATTCTAGTCTAACTGTCGACTTGCCTGTGGGACTCTCTGCCAGCACAACACAATCATTATGTGTGAAGCAGAATGCAAAAGTCTTCCCATTGCTCACACTCTCTTCTGTATTTATGTCCACTGAACCATCACACCCTCTGCCACTCAAGGTTTCCTCTCTTCTTCACAAGTAACAGTGGCCAATCCCAAGACTTGGGAAGCAGGTGTGACCCTTGGACATGAGTTGATCTGCTTTGGATGCTGACTTAATTGCTGGTGTGCTGAATTCTTTTAGAAAGTTAGTGAACTTCTCAGTTCCACACTGTATGGGATCGTCAGTATAGAACAGATGTAGGCCAGCGCCATGGCTCAACAGGCTAATCCTCTGCCTTGCAGCACTGGCACACCAGGTTCTAGTCTCGGTCGGGGTGCCAGATTCTGTCCCGGTTGCCTCTCTTCCAGGCCAGCTCTCTGCTGTGGCCCAGGAGTGCAGTGGAGGATGGCCCAAGTGCTCGGGCCCTGCACCCCATGGGAGACCAGGAGAAGCACCTGGCTTCGGATCAGCGCAGTGCGCCGGCTGCGGCGGCCAATGGAGGGTGAACCAATGGTAAAAGGAAGACCTTTCTCTCTCTCTCTCTCTCACTGTCCACTCTGTCAAAAAAAAAAAAAAAAACCAGATGTGTGTGATGTTTTTTAGTAGCTGGTCTTGCACTTACTAAAAGCTCAGTGAGTGATATTTATTATCAAAGATGCTGCCCCCTTATTTTTCAGATGGGAAAGTGAAGACCAGGGAGACAAGGTGGTTCAGGAATAGTGGAAGAGTCGAGAGTAGAAATCATTGACTTCCAGGCCTGTGTGTTTTCCTGCATCTTTAAGGCAGTTTGATACACAAGCTAAGGAACACATGATTGGAAATAGTAATCAAACTGTCTTTGGAGAGTTTCATTGTTTCAGATCCTAAGTTGTTGGGGGAAAGGACTAAATCTCTTTTACTTTTCTGTCAAATCTTAAGTATCTATACTCATTGAGACAAAGAAAACTTGGCTACATGAGAGATACACTCAATCTCCAAAACCTATTTAAATAACAGCTTCAATGCTTCAACTTTTCCTTCAGTTATAATTGATCAGTGTGTTGGAGGCACTACTTTCAATGGAGAAACAGCATGAAAAATACCCCAATGCTGGAGTCACAGATTTCTAAATAAATTTCAAGAGACTCATAATAGCGCAAGGCGCTTACCTCGAGAGAAACCTTGAAGGACATATTGAAACATACACATGGAATGAGACAAATGCAAATCCCTAAGTTCTGGTATCTGTATCTGAAAGTGCCCCATGTTTGGGAGGAAATTAGTCCTTGCTCCCTGATGTTGTTTTTCATATTGACTTATCTCGTTAACTTCATTAAACCCAACAGGAAACAATTTTAGCATCACAGCTAATTTGTTTTGACATGACTCAAGAGAGAGATTTTTTTTTTAAAATTGTGCCTGCTGCTTTCTATCAAACCATCCCCCAGTGCAAGGGGCATCTGTTATTGGAATGTCTTTTCAAAAATAACAGTGGAGTCTGAACGCCTGGGAAGCTTACAATACAAATCTTCTTTTTGGAGCTGATATTCGTGATGGGAGGCTTGGGTTTATTTTGCTTTATTTTTTTAAGTGTTTCCAGGCTTTTGAGAAAGTCCTCATGTGTGCTCGCGTTTCTCCAGCTGAATATCACTGATACAATCTAGCCTGGGGGGTGGGGGGGACTCTGCACCACAGTGTGTGCTGGATGTTTCTATAAGCCGCAGGGGAGAGGGGCAAGTCGAGTCCCATGACTTGTTAAAGAAGCTTTACTTCCACCTGCGGTCAACTTCCGTGGCCTTTGACTTGAACAGACTCAAGCCACTTTGGTCTTTGGCAAATACTCAGGCTTCTTTTGACACCCACTAATAGTATAGTGGCCTCCAGTGGGGGAGAGAAGGGTGGGGAGGACCCCACAGTACCTTATTTACAACCTCAGAACTACCAAGTATGCTTGATTTAAAAGCAAGAGGCTTAGGTCCAGTTTTGGCAGTTGTGCTAATTACTACTTATTCATGAACATGAAAAACAAATGCAATGACATTTTGAAGGTAGAGTGGGCCAGTCTCTACCGCAGAGGGTCAGGTACTTTATGAAATTAAAAGATGCATGCTGAGTGGGGCTAAGGCTAGTAATACATTGCTGGGCGCACCAGATTCTCCATGCCAGAGCTCGGGGCTGGGAGATGTTTGCAGCAATAGAGCTGTCCCTGGGGCGGGGTAGCAAACCCTCCAGGGTAGATTTGGACAGACTGCATGAAGCCATAAGCAATCACCTCTGAAGGTTATTAATTGCTGATTGGGATTCCCAGTGGTGAATTAATCATCCCTGAAGGGTAGCTTTCTAATTAGGACACTTTGAATGTTAACCAACTGCAGCTAAATTTAAGATTGGGGTTACCTTGTAAAAACAGCCCACCATACTCTGTAGCTAAATGCAGCATCGTTACTCTCCCATTCACCGGAACTAGACATCTCAGGCACAGTCATCACTGCCAAATGCCTTGCCATTCAACAGATCTGACATGTTTGAGTACTCAGCTCTTCAATGTGGCTTCTCCTCTTATCTCCAGAGCCACTGGCCTGGGAATTACTGGAATGGCCTCTGGTTCATTCCCAGCTCCAGTTTCAAAAAAACAAAAACAAAAACAAAACAATTGTGACCTTGCCATCCCCCTGCACAGAATCTTCTGCCAGCCCCACATGCAACCTCCTTGGCTAATCTCAAGCCATGTACCCACTTAGCATGCCGCACTCCCGCCTTCTTGCAATGGCCCAGATGTTCTGACGTGCTATACTCGCCAGGGCTGGCCAATGCTGCTCCTTATTTGGGTCCTCTTGAATGTTGCTCCTGCCCATTTACTTAGGGTTTTGCGCACCCAGTCATTGACAGCCTTAGGTAGGAAGTTCAAACTTAGGCTGTGTGTGTGTGTGTGTGTGTGTGTGTGTGTGTGTGAGGGGCCTGACGAAAACAGGTGGGAGCAGCTCAGTGTTTTACACCACAAAGTCCCGCCCAGACCCTGATCACTTTAGAGGTGGTCTCAGCTCTTCCCCCAACGAAAGCTCCCCAGGACAGTCCTCTCTCCTTGCCCCCAAATCGTTCACCCGGCCTGATAGCATGGAGCAATAAAACCGTCACAGCCTTCCTCCAAGGCCGGCACCCTAGGGGAGACGCCTCTGTCTGGTGCCACGCAGGCTCCCCAGTCTGATAGTGCTGAGTAGTGAAACCTGGGGAGGAATCTTTCCTAATGTACACTCAGCAAACTCCTTGTCCTGGAGGGAGGAGGAGGAAGAGAAGAAGGAAGAGGAGAAGGAAGGAGGGGAGGAGAGAGGGGAGGAGGAAGGGGAGGAGAGGGAAGAGAAAGAGAAACGGTGGGCAGGAAGAACTGGACCCTTTTCCCTTAGAAGCCCCAGCCTGAGCACAGGCTGCCTGTTGAGCTCTCCGCTCTCCGCTGAGCCGCCCGCCTGGCCTGCCAGGTGTATTCTCCCCATTTAACGTGTAACCTTGCTTTCCCCAGTCTGAGGGACTGGACGTTCTCTTGGAGGCTCTTCCCCAAGAAACCTACCTACTTTGCTTACCACTGCTCTCTGTCTCAAGCCTAAATTTTTTCTTCACAAAGACAGGAACCCCACACTACAATCCCCACTAACAATAGTAGCAATGGCCTTGTGTAAATGGGCGTCATTCAGATGCAACACAGGATACCCAAATCTGATTTTCAGATAAATCATGAATAATTCTTCCTACATGTGGTTCTGATATAGGCAGGCAGATAGGATTAAATTAATTAGACTCATGAGCTGGAAACCAGCTCCCCCTGCTCCTATGTGATCGCATCTGTATTCACCCAGCTGCCAATCAGACCTCATACCCACGCCCCTTTTGGGAGTCAGAGGCGTGGAGCACCCTGGGACCACCCTATTTGCCTGCGTGCCTCTTAGCATGCATGGCCATTTGGCCACTTTTCCCCCATTTGCCTACGCACCACGCTATTTTGCAGACATTCCTGCCCGCACAGTTTTCTCTGCACAGCTCCAGCCTGCGAATTCCTGCACGTGGCCCCTGATCTGCTTTCTGCCTGGTATGGAGCTCCTGGTTCATCTTTCTGAATCCCCTCTCCCTTAAAGCTCTCACGTTCCCATGTATTCCTGTCACTTCCCCGAATAAATTCTGAATGTTGCCTGTCTTGTATATGTCAAAGTTTAGAATGCCTCTCCAAGCTTGAGACAAGAACCCAAAATAGTGATTTTAAGATATGTCCCCCGATATCAGTTCTTCTGCAAAAATTTGGAATTTGTACTCAATAACTATGTTGTTTATCTGAGTTTCAAGCTGGGCCGAATCTCCAGGTTTCTGTTCACAAAAGCTGGCCAGCCTCGCTGTGTTGTAACCCAACTGTTTGCCTGTCGATCTGCCTCCAAGCAAGCAGCCAGGCTCCAGGCCCGGCACCAAGTTCCTACTGAAGCAATGTCCCCCGAATAGAACACAGAAAAGGAAGAAGAAAGCTCAAGAGATACACGGATGTCACTGCATATCTTTTCCTTCTTGGGACAATTAAGGAATAAAAATGCCAGGCTCCTTGGTAGGTACAGGTGAAGGTACTCCCAATAGTCACGATTTTGGAAATTAAAATTCCAAATTTCCCAAATTCCAAACTTAGGGATGCTAACAGAGGGACCCAACGGATGGGTATTTCCTAGTGAGAAATCCAAAGGGGAAGCCTCACATGTAGACTAAGTAATAATGACAGCGCCATAGTCGTCATTGTGGTGAAGCTGTAGCAATACACACCACCAGATCATCACAAGAGCCCACAAAGCAGTGCTCATTGCACAGGGGCTGGACAACTTCCTGGTTCCATGCCCTGCTAGCCCTAGTTCCACAGACCTCCCCACTTCTCCAAAGATGCCTGGGGAGGCAGAGTGGCTGCAGCAATTGTCCAAAGCTCTACCTTCCAACTGGGAAACAATGCCTGGAGCTGCCAGGTTTCCGTGTGGGACTCGGGCTTGTCTCCTCTCTTCTTGGGAAGCTTTCTTTATTTCCTAAAGGGGAATTCTCAGACTTTTACTTTTGTCTCGGTCTTGTGGCTGTAAAGCTGCCTTGACCAAAAGTCTGTTTTAAGGGCTTATGACTCTGGAACATAAAGAAATGTTTGAAGAAGAAAAAGGGGATAAAAGCATGCAGGATTCTGCATGGGATGGGATGTTTGGTACAGATTACACCCCCTCCTTCACTTGAGCACATGGTGGGAGACCATTGAAAAAGCCAACAACTTGGGTAACAGCCCTTAAATTGACATTGTCTGGGTATGAATGGGTCCAATTGGCTTTAACTGTTTTGTTCCCCACATAATTCCTAGTTTAGACAGTTTGGTTACTATAGAGACTACAGCTGCCTTCCTTCTGCATGGTCAAGGGAGGACGTGTTGACTAATGGTTAGAGTAGAGGTCGAAGGTCCAAGGTCCTCGCTCAGCCCAAACACAGGCTTGCTGTGAACCTGTCTATAACTCCTTCTCCCTGCAGTAAATCTTCCTTACCAGATGGGAGCAGAAAACCTCTTTGCTGGAGCCATTTGGGAGAATGGCACTGCTGTCTTGTTGGCGGGTGGGAAAGGAGGGCTGGGGGTGAAGCCGAGAGTGATCCGAACATAAAGTGAATTTTCAGAAATATTGAACTTGGAAGACCGCTGTGGCCTGCTCATTAGTCCGCTGCCAGATGGGAAGCGACCACTCATATGGGCACCTCTGGGGCCAGGAGTTGGGCTAGAATGGGTCAGAGTATTTAAAAAAGTGTGTGTTTTCACACTAAACCTTAAACTCCTAAAGATATAAATGCTGCAATTTACAGGTCATTATGATTTATCCGTGTCTTTCAGAAAATAATTACTTTCTTCTCTAGCACCACTCTGCATGTAGCTTTAGTTTTTTTAAAAAATTTTTATTTGAAAGGCAGAATGAGAGACAGACAGACAGACAGACAGATATCTCCCACCCACAGATTCACTCCCTAAATGACCATAATGGTGGAGCTACGCCAGGCCAAAGCCAGGAGCCTAGAAGCCCACCCAAGTCTCCCACATGCGTGACAGGGGCCCAATTACTTGGGCCATCTGCTGCTGCTTTCCCACGTGCAGCAGCAGGGAGCTGGGTGGGAAGCAGAGCAGCTGGGACTACAAGCAGTGGCTCAACCTGCTGTGCCACAATGCCAGCCCCTTTAGTTTTGGTTTTTTAAGGCATTTATTATAGAGATTTTTCAGGATAAGCAACTCTCATTATCCATCATGTTATGCACATTCTGTCATTCTTGTTTCATCTCCCTGATTTTTTCTTAAAAATTTTTAAAAATTAGTAATTACACATATTTATGGGCTATTGTGTCATAGTTCAACACATGTATAGAGTGTGGACCTATCAAGACAGGGTGTTCAACATGTTCCCTCCTTTGCCATTACCTTCACGACTGGAGGCTGCGAACTTCTTTCTTCCTGTTCATACAATATATGCCAAGTTATTATGCACCATAGGAATTTATTCTTTTGATTAAACTCTGATTCGCTACTGTTATCCTAACTCCCTCTATCCCCTACCTAATGCCTCCTCCTCAATTTTTTCTTTTCTAGAGTATACTAGAGTAAATCTCAGATGACAGATAATTTTAAGTGCTTCAGTGCATCTAACAGAAAAAGACTCCCCCTCATAACCACAATGTGTCATTATCATGCCCAACAGAATTAACGAGTATTTTTAAAAAAATCTCTTTCATCATACTTATCTATTTTAATTGAACTTCTACATGGTTGCTCAGATTTTTAAAAATAATTATTTGTTTGAAAGGCAGAATGAGAGAGACAGAGAGCAAGTTTTATCTACTGGTTTGTTCCCCAAATGCCTGCTATAGCTAGGGCTGGGCCAGGTAGGACCAGGAACCAGGAGCTTAATCCAGTTCTCCCAGATGGATGCAGGGACCCAATTCCTTGCACCCAGTTGCTGCCTCTCGGGGCTGGGATCCCAATATCAAACCCAGGCTCTCTGGTGTTGGATGTGAGCATCTTAACCGCCAGGCTGAAGACCTGCCTCTGTGAAATATTCTAAAGTCAGATGCAACTCACATTTCCTCTCCTTTTCTATTTTATTTGGAAACATTTCAAACACGTTAAGAAAAGTTGTAAGACAAATGCAATGAACAATTACTTCAAGTTGTAGACATTTGATTGACTCTGTGTGTGTGTGCAGATTATCATCATTATTCTTGTTTTGCTGAACCATCTGAGAGTTGGCAAGTTTATTGCAGACATTGTGAAATGTTAAATACCTCAATAGATTTCCCCAAGAAAGGTGTTCATCTACAAAGTCGTGTTGTAAATATCACACTGAGGAAATTTAAAACTAAATTGAGAATATTATTTACTATTCATTCTGAATCCAAATGTCCCTGCTGTCTTAGTAATGTGCATGACAGCTTGAAAAAAATCCAGTGCAAAAACAGCATCAAATATTGCAGTTAGTTGTCATGTCTCTTTAGTTCCCTGTATTCTAGAATATTCCTCAAAGAGCTGTTGTCTTTCCTGACATTGGTATTAGTGAAGCATTGAGGCCAGTTGTTGGCTAGAATCCTCCTCCATTGGACCGGCATGATCACTGATGTTTTTTGATCCTTAGAAGAACTAATGAAAGGATCTAAGACTATCCACACTACGTGCTACTTTGTAACCAAGTTTCCACAGGGGGAGGCCCTGTTTTGTCCTCCTCTTACTGTTTCCCATTCTTGACTCACCTCAAACTGGTATTACTGTCCTGTATTCTTATGCCCCCATGTGGAGTAAGCCTAAAGTTTCTCTTTTGCGTGGTCTCAAGGAGGCCTTGAAGCATCTATTCTTGGTCTCACTCTTGCAATCCTCCCCTGATTCGATTCAAAGGACAGCAGAAGGTGGTCCCACTCACAGATGTGCAAGAGAAAGGAGATGGAGCATGGCCTAGCCTCTCCCACCTGCAGAGCTGCAGCTTCCCATAATGTGAGAACAGACGGCAAATGAGCAGTCTGCAGGCTTTCAGCCAGCAGGGCTGTTGGTCCCGGCAGGAGCCCTCTGCCTCCTAAGGTCCACCTACACAGCCAGGGGAACTGCCTTGGGATGTCGCTGGTAGCTACCTTTGGTTGTGTGGATGAACCAAGGAGCAGCTGATTCTGTATCTTCCTGCCAGATGCCACCCTGAAAGAGTGAGAGAGGTGGCATCGGGGCCAGCCTGCCCAGGTCTGCCCTCCCTGCGGGCATCCGGTGTGTCCACGCATCGTGCCGGGAGCTGCTCTTTCAGATCCCTCTCTCCGCAAGCCAAGGGGACTGTGTGGGCTGGGTTAGAGGAGTCCAGATGGAGGCCCAGACTGTTTCCACTGGAAAAGAACTGTGGCACAGGACAGTCGTGACCAGCTATCCATGGGGTTCTGGCCCCCAGAGCTGCACTGCACTCACCCAGCCGTGTTGGGGAAGGATCTGGAAATGAAGATGCTGGGGATATGAAACATGCTCCCCAGGCACTCAAACAGTGAATGGGTTTGAATCAGAGCACACCCCAGCACCGCCTGCACTCTATCTCAAGTGCGATCCTATTGTGTGGCACCAACACACAACAAAGCAGGCAGAACTTCACTTGTCTAAAGGAAACCTGGGCGTTGTCATGGGACCAACAGTGAAACTTGTGCTGTTTATGCTTCTCAGGATTTTAACAGGAAAAGATTTTTAGCAGCAAAGAACCATAGGCGCAGGACAGCAGCGAGCCGCTACCCTGGTGACCCGAACGAGATGCGTACCATCATAGTAACGATCATCGCTGCCACGTGACGTCTATCCTATTTAATCTTCCCAACACAGAAGGTAGAAACTACAACTGCCAGAGTGGTTAAGGAACTTGTCCACAGTACGCAGGTGTTAGTGAGGGGCTGGGACTTGAATGCAGTTCTTTTCATGTAAGAGCTCGTGTCTTTATTTTATTCCTCACTTTTCCTTGAGGAGGCTGGCCACAGCCATGAGAAGTCACAGTGAGTTTTCTACCTTTTTTTGCCCCTGATCTTTGCACCACCTCCAACCTCATTATAGCTAATGAAATTCACAGCCAAACGTCTTTGGAATTCTGAGCACACTTGGCTAAGATTGTTGGTACAGATATAAATACAGGGAGATATAGGTCCTCATATAAAATTGGCTCGTGTGTGTGTGTGCATGTGACTCTGTGTGTGTGTGTATGTGTGTGTGTGCGCACACCCAGGATAGTGCTAACACACAGTAAGTGGTCAATACATGGAATAAACCTGTGAATTGATAAGATGTGCACGCAGGTATGTAACACAGATGCACATAAGGCTAATAAGTCTATGTAATAAATAATAAGTCTAGATCATAAAGTCTAGGAGGAGAACGGAGAAATACAGGAATGACTGCAGCATCGATGCTTCCCCAGGGGACTCCCTTCTGGAGCCAGGTTTGCTGGTGACTGAGAGGCTGTGCCCATGCTGTGTCGGAAGTGGGAGTTGAAAGGGAGGTCATGAAAGTGGAGAGAAGGAAGCTCCCGAGTATGGAGGGGCCGAGGGCCAGGCCAGGGCTGCCTTACTCAGTTCTGAGCTTGGCCCTGTGACTCCCAGCCCAGGCGAGCTCCAGGCCAGGATGTGGGAAGAGGAAGCCGGGAGCTGGGCCAGTGGTCTGGCCTGGTCAGAGACCATACCTCTCAAATGCTAAGGGAGAGGGATGCTTCAAGTTTGGAGCCTGGGAAGTTGATTTTGATGGACCCCACGGCCCGTGAGGAAAGTGCATGCCATGAACATCGTCATCCATCTGGGCCTGCGTCGTGCACCTGCGCTCTTATCTTTACAGCCAAAGGATATAGAAAGGCCCAGCTCGGCTGTGCCGTGCATGGTGGGGAAATGGTTTCCCCATGAGCGTCATCTGCGTGTTATTACTGACCCCGTGAGACGATTTGCAATCTGCAGAAAAAGAATGAGTGTCTTCATTTCCCATTTGCTCTCCAAATACATTGTCCGTGGTGCTAAAACATCAAATTACTATAGAAAAGAAACTGCAAACTCAGAAGATTTGAATGATAGATTTTTCCTTTATGAGCTGTGTGACCTTGGTGAAATTACTCAGCTTCTCTGTGCCTCAATAGCTTCTTCTGCAAAATGTATAAATAATGCCTACTGGCCAGACTTGGGAGGAAGAAATGTTTTTCAAAATGTGTAGTCCTGTTCCTGGCAGATAGTGAGGGTTGGTTTCCTCTTCTCTTCCCTCAATTCACCCTTCCTTTTGTCTTTAGGCTCCAGTTTATACCAGCAATTTTAAAAATGCACTATCTGCTTTAAATTTTTTTCCACTTTATTTGAAAGGCAGAGACGAGAGAGAGATCTTCCATCTGCTGGTTCACTCCTCAAATGCCTGCAATAGCCAGGGCTGGGCCAGGCCAGAGACAGCACACAGGAACTCCGTCCAGGTCTCCCACATAGGTGGCAGGGGCCCACATACTTGAGCCATCCTCTCCTGCTTCCTAGGGTGTGCGTTACCAGGGAGCTGGATCAGAAATAGAGGGGCTGGAACTCGGTGACATGGGACGCAGGCATTCCCAAGAGGCAACTGAACCGCAGAGCCAAATGCCTGCTTTGGTGCTGTCTTCATTTTGCATGGAAAGGCTGTGAAGGTTGAGCATCTCGACTCACCAAGGTTACTTAGTATGTTTATGAGAACTGTGCTCAGGACGGGGCAATTCTCAACCCGTGCAAACTCTTCTGCAGCTCGGACAAGGGGACAGATAGCCTGGGCCAGGTGTGCAGGCCGAGGAAGACCCACAGCCTGCGCAGAGGCCCAGGAATTCCCACCAGGCAGAACAGAGGCGCCAGAAGCCAAGAGTCGGGAGTGCTTCCCAGGCCTCTGCTCCTCCTGGGGGTCTGCAGTGATGGTCTTTGCCTCAGGGATCTGAACACTCATCGCTGGGGGCAACTCAAAAGCCATTGAACCAGTGGGGACAGAAACGCACTGGTAGACGCACTGGCCTGCCCAGGCTGCCCGCCCGCCACCAGAATTCTATAATTGCCTGAGCTGGGTTCCCAGCAGGCAGGGTACCCACGGAGCTCACGGAAAGGTTTTTCTATCTGGGGTGAATAGGGGCTCACGGAAGGCAAAGACAACACTGGCATTTTACATGTCGCCCTCCAGTGAAGTCCTGTTTCCATGCTGCTGCTGTTTTTTCCCTTAAGAAACCTGTGATCTTTGAGAGAGACGTGCGGGTTGAGAGGAGAGACGTACTGAGTTAGGGACGTCTGCTTGATGTTGATCAGGAACACCAGGCCTAGAGGCACGACCGCCATCAAGCGATCCAGCTCTGTCTCCCTCTCTCCCTCCCCTCCCCCCTCCCTCCCTCTCCCTCCTTTCCTGGCTCAAATTGTGGCCTGAGTGAAATTGAGCTCTGGCATTCTCCTGCCTGCCTTACAAGTATGAGCTGGTTTCTGGGGCACTCATCAGTCCTGTGTACTCACACGCCCCAAACATCACTTCCTGCTCGTGTAGCAGGTGGATTTGCCTTGCTAGTGGAAGGGGAACGTGCCTCCCCTAGCCTTAGGAGAATGAGTCACGCCTCCTCTAAAGTCAGGGCAACCTCATTTCTCTTTCTCTGATTGGTTCAAGAGAAGGCAAATGATCCATTTCTGACCAATCAGATACAAGGAGCAGCCTGCCTGAGACTTCTGCAAGGGATTGTGCTTTCTGGTAAGAGGCATGGCTATGGCCTGCAAGGCTGCTTCCTTTTCCTTGCGTTTCACAGTGATGTGATGTCCGACACTGCAGTAGCCACTTTGGGGCCAGGAGGCAGTAAGCACAGGATAAAAGAGAGACTCTGGGCTATAGCAGATAAGAAGTGTCCAGGCTCTTGGTGACGGGACAAAGTCTGAGTGCTAAACTTTTTTAGGTGAGATGAGTAGATGTCTCTATTGCTTAAACCACTCCTCATTGGGTTTTCTGCTCCTTGCATCTAAAAGCATCCCTATCTCATGTGCCCCACTGTTGACAGGCTCCTCTTTGCACAGTCATACAGATGTTGTCCTCAAATCCCAGACGCTTCCTTTGCTTCCAGCCTGCTGCCGAGGCAACCTGCTAAGATATTGCTGGAGATCCCGGCCTCAGCTAGGCTTAAGGAGTGACCTCCTGAGAGTATTTGCATGCTAACAAAGGGTTCCTGGGACCAGAAAAATCTCCTAGAGACAAAGCTGCAGAAAGTCTGATGCTGGAGTGACAGGAAGTGGGATTCGTGCTTTACAAAGGAGTCAGGAGACTTGATTTCTACCCCATCCAATCCCAGCACATAAGTAGCCACCTGGTCTACCAGAGCCTGGCCACTCAAAGTGTGGCCCACAAACAGTATTGATGTATTGCATTTTACTTTAAAAAACGCAGAATCTTGGGGGCTGGCACTGTTGTGTAGTGGGTTAATCCGCTGCCTACAGTGTCAGCATCCCATATGAGTGCCAGTTTGATTCCTGGCTGCTCCACTTCTGATCCAGCTCCCTGCTAATGTGCCTAGGAAAGCAGTGGAAGATGGCCCAAGTGCTTGGGCCCCTGAACCCATGTGGGAGATCTCAAAGAAGCTCTTGGCTCCTGGCTTTGGTCTGACCCAGCTCTGGCCATTGAGGCCATTTGGGGAGTGAACCAGTGGATGGTGATCTGTCTCTCACTCTGTAACTCTGCCTTTCAAATAAAATAAACAAATCTTGGGCAGAACATTCACTAGTGGTCCTCAAGTAGGTCTATTCATGCGAGGGTCAACTTCCTTCCTCAAGGACTCAGCACCTCATTGTTCACTGTGCACAGTGATCCATCCATGCCCATAAAAATAAACACTAGCTGCTGTGAGATTCAGGACTGTCACAACGTTGATTTATATGAAGTTGATAGCTATCATACAGACAAGAGAACTCCTTCAGCCTGTCCCAGAAAATTTGCTCTCAGCACAAGGCTGCCAGAGAACCCAAATCATAATGAGGAGTCATCTCATGGATTTATCAGGAGACGTCCCTATCTTGGGAACCAGAACTCTTGATTGAGAGTTCCTATGAGAAGTTCGTTCCCTCGTTCTCCACCCCAAGGCAGCCTGGTATGGGAGGTGAAATGAAAATGAAAAAGATGCTTTGTATGCATAAATCAAGATAAGGAGATTTGATGAATGTGCATTAATGCAACCAGGCCGAGATAGGCACACATATCCATCTCACCATTGGGATGGTTTCTTTAATGGGAAAGATAAATGGGGAGGGGGTGGGGAGGAAGAGAGGAGGAAGGGAGAGAGAGAGGGAGAGGGAGGAAGGGGGAGAGGGAGGGAGGGGGAGGGAGGGGGAGGGGGAGGGAGGGAGAGGGGATATCTTTCATTTGCTGGTTCACTGTCCAAATGCCTGTAATAGCCAGAACAGGGCCAAGCCAAAGCCAAGATCCAGGCGCTATAATTGGTCAGATTAAGAAGCTGAGGCCCCGAGAGCTGCGGCCGACTTCCCTGCACATTGGCCACTGGCATCAACTGTGACCCATGGTGACAACCCGAGTGGAGGCCTGCCTTCAGAGCTTCGGCTGCAACACGTCACTCTGCTCACTCATTCAGGCTAAAGGCACTACTCTCTTCCTGGTGACCAGAAAACACTCCTGGAAGAAAGTCTACTCACGAGGGTTCTAAGAAGAGGCCATTTGCTTCTGGTGACGTTTCTCCTTGAATCCTGAAGCTCCCATCTGGAACATTCCCTGCTGTACCCCCAGCAGAGACGTTACTGCTCCAGGGCAGGCAGCTGCTTCCCGGTCCCAGCGTGGCAACAGCAGCTGCTCCTGGCACCTGTAAGCTGGTGGCACAATCACAGAACGCGGAGCCCGGGGCCACAGCTGCCCTCACGCATCTCCACAACCTGCTGGCCCACAGACACAGCGGCAGGAGGTAGCTCCCGTCATGTCTCTATGGTCCAGACCTTGGTCATGTGCATCCAAACCCAGCTGGATATTAGTTTGCATTCAGAGCCCTAGAGACAAGAGTGCCTTGGAAAAGCAGATTTTTAGCTTTCCAGGCTCTGCCTTAGCAGAAGGCACATAGAAAGGGGTGGAATGGATGGAGAGTTCCGTCAACCATACCCAGCGGTCGTGCCTTGGGTCTCCTGGATGTTAATCAGTAGAGTGAATCAGCTGAAGACCACTAGAAACACCGAGTGGAGAGGGCATCTGATTTCTTTAGGATGGAGCTGAACAAAGAGCTGCCAGAGACCATTTCTTAGGAACGGAAAGTGGATCAGCTATTCCAACACACACGCCCTCTAGAACTCGAGTCAGTGTGCAATACACAAGCAAATACACAAAGACTGAGGATAACCATTCTCAAAACCTACTGGCACAAGACACTCTGGGGAAAAAAAAAGAAGACCTAAATGAAAGATCTCTGCAAGTGAGATCCCAGTGGAAAGAATGGGCCATCAAAGAAGGAGGTACCTTTCTCTGAAGGGAGGAGAGAACTTCCACTTTGACTATGACTCTGTCGGAATAAGATAGAAGTCGGCGAACCCAAAAGACTTCCATAGCCTTGGCAACTAACTCATGACTAGAGCCTAGGGAGATTACTGATGCCATAAACAAGAGTGTCAAATTGTTAAGTCAGCAACAGGAGTCACTGTGTACTTACTTCTCATGTGGGATCTGTCCTTAATGTGTTGTCCAATGTGAAGTAATCCTATAACTAGTACTGAAACAGTATTTTGCACTTTGTGTTCTGTGTGGGTGCAAACTGATGAAATCTTTACTTAATATATACTAAATCGAACTTCTGTATATAAAGATAACTGAAAATGAATCTTGAGGTGAATGGAATGGGAGAGGGAGCGGGAGATGGGAGGAATGCGAGTGGGAGAGAAATTATGGGGGGGGGGAGCCAATGTAATCCATAAACTGTACTTTGGAAATTTGTATTTACTAAATAAAGGGAAAAAAGCGCACACACACACACACACACACACAAACCTGCTGGCAGCACAAAGTGTTTGTGTCAGAGCCTGACGTGCTTCCCCCAACTCCAACTGCCCAGTCACCATTCTTTTCTAAATACAATTTTATTAAACAAAAAGTCTTGTGCATTTCTTTGTATGTGGTCTGTTGCTGCTTTTACACCACAATGGCAGGGTAATTGTGACACAGCCTTCAGAGCTGGCCCTTCGCAGAAAAAGCTTGCCGACTCCCGAAATTAATGCCAGTGTCCCGACTCCTTTGCGGCTAGGTGAGATCATATGACTAGCCTTGGTCCAAGGAGATACGAGTGAGACTCACGGATGCCACTTTTATGCCTTGGCCTTAGAATGCTGGATGTGCATTCCTCCACCTCACTCCCTACTTCCTGTGGCTTGGCAAACTTTTAGTGTAAAGGGCCAGACAGTAAATACTTTAGATTTTGTGTGCTACACAGTCTTTGTCACAGGGAATCAACTCTGCTTTTGGTGCACAAACACTACCAAGGACAATATATAAGCAAGTGGGTACTCCTGTGTTTCAAGTCTTTATTGACAAATGCAGGTGACAACACAGATCCAACCTGCAGGCTGGAGTTTGCTGGCCTCTTCCCTAAGAGATGGCTGAGGAAGAAAGGAAAAAATGTGGGTTCCAGAATGACCACATGGGAGAGGGAGAAAAATTGACCTTCGCTGCTTACCTCAAGACTTGCTTATGAGGAAAACCAAGCAACAAGCAAACAAAACAATGCCTGAGTTATTTAGGCCTGGATCACTTTGTTACTGCAGCTCAGACTAACACGGATGGGCCAGAAACAGTTGAGACAGAGTATGTAGAGCTGAACTCTAAGATTTGGGTAAAACATGGCCTGTGGGGGAGGGATAGAAATGAGGCTGGGAGTCACTCAGGGTCCATGGTTTAGAGTACAAGATGCCTGGGATGGTTGTGGCACTCCTACAGGGCATGGGAGAACTGGAAACCAGGCCGAAGAGCTATCGGAAGAGGGACAAGGGTGGACTGGGTCAGAGGTAATCCACTAGATTTGAAAATGGTGAGTGTCCAGAATCAGCCCTTAGGCATTCTGGTTTGGCTGAAAAACACACGAGAGCATTCCAGGCACGGAAAGCCAAGACACTGTGGCAAAAAAATGTCCTACATGAAGGATCTCAATGAGTGAGACCCCAGTGGAAAGAAGGGGGAAAAAGTGCATCAAAGAAGGAGGTACTTTTCTCTGAAGGGAGGAGAGGACTTCCACTTTGCTTATGGTCTTGTCTGAATTCTGACAGAGTTCGTGAATTCAAAAGGCTTCCATACCTTGGCAGCTTGTGTCAAGAGCCTTGGGTGATCACTGATGTCCTACATAAGAGTGTTAATTGTTAAATGAACAACAGGAGTCATTGTGCCACTAACTTCCCATGCAGGACCTCAATGAGTTGTATTATGAGAGTTAAAAATTGTTCTCAAAGGAAAACAAAATGAAGTTAACTTCAAGATGCAATGACTTTCAACAGCCCTCATCTTGACTGTTAAACAGTTTTTTCTTGCAAATTGTTGAACTCTTAGTATAGAGTTGGTCTTCTGTATATAAAATTCATTGCAAATGGATCTTAGTGGAGAATGGGACTGGGAAGAGGAGGAGGAGGAGAAGGAAGAGGAGGAGGAGGAATGGGTGGGAGGGTGGATATGGTGGGAAGACTACAACCTAAAGTTGTGCTTATGACATGCATGGAGTTTATATTCCTTAAATAAAAGGTTTCTTTGGGAAAAAATAAACTAAAATAAAATTACAAAATGGTGTCAGATACCAGTGAAATTTCCAGATGCTATTCATCAAGGCATTCACAAAATGAGTCTATATCTTTTAGGTCTGACCATCTTTAACACTCAAGTTCATGGAAATACGTGACAAGAAGAATAGAAGGAGAAGCCTGACTTGAGGAAGAAGTGTGCAGATGCCACTATGTAAGTGATGGGCAAGGGAGAGGCGACTGGGAAAGAGGGCAGCAAAGGAGAGTCAAGTGAGAAGCCAAAGAAGGGGCCCAGTGCTGTGGCACAGTAGGTTAAGGTTAATCCTCTGCCTGTGGCGCCGGCATCCCATATGGGCTCTGGTTCGAGACCTGGCTGCTCCACTTACAATCCAGCTCTCTGCTGTGCCTGGGTAAGCAGAAGATGGCCCAAGTGCTTGGGCCCCTGCACCCTCATGGAAGACTGGGAAGAAGCTCCTGGCTCTGGATCAGCACAGTTCCAGCCGCTGTGGCCACAAAGGCCATCTGGGGAGTGAACCAATGGAAGGAAGACCTTTCACTCTGTCTCTCCCTCTCATTGTCTGCAACTCTACCTCTCAAATAAAATAAAATCTCTTAAAAGCAGCAGCAGCCAAGGGAGGAAAGGGAATGGGCCAGCATGGCAGGCCGTGGGGAAGCAGAGCCTGGGCACTGGCCTGGGAGAGGGCCTGGGTTGCATTTCAGGGATTAGGGCGCAAGTGAGTACTGGGAGAGTAGAGGAGAAACTGCCGTGCCTGGGCAAGATGCAGGAACTGTCCTGATGGGGCTAGCTGGGTGGGAGGGGCACGGGTGTGACGCAAAGGGAGGCAGCCAAAACTCCAAAGCAGGCTCAGAAAGCCAAGTCCCCTAAAGGACCCACATGACAGCAAGTCTTTCACACAAACTAGGGCAGCTACTTTGATGAGGCCCCTCCCAATGCAGTGCCACCACGAGTGTGCCTTAGAGACCACAGGGAGAAGGATCCCACAATCAATTATCGTCCGGGTATTCCTCCCTCATCATGGAATCTGGCAGGCCTCGGGGTGCTGTGCTCCGGCTCAGGGTCTCCACTCCAGATGAAAGAGTGTCTCTAACTCTGTTTACGTTAGACAAGATTAATGTGTCCCCTCCGCGTTTCTCAGAGACAGCCTTGGGTCTGTCCAGAGTCATTAACTGTATCTGCCCGAGTGCTCAGCTGCAGGGTGGTGGATACAGCATCATCCAATTTTGACAAAAAGCAGCTGCAGCTGTCTTGTTTCCAGTGCACACTCATTTGTGGATGGAAACGGGAGGGAAGGAGGTTGAGAGGGGTTCTGGGAGAGTCAGAAATAAGAGGGAGGAGATGTACAGTTTGGGACATGCTCTCATGCTGACTTGCCCCAAACAGTAGAGTTAGAAATGTGCCAGGGGATTCCAATTCAATCCCATCAAGGTGGCATGTACCAATGTCATCTCACTAGTCCAAGTGATCAGTTTCAGTTCATAACTGATCATAATGATAGGATTAAGAGTCAAAGGGATAACATAAACAAGACTAGTGTCTGCTAATACTATCTGATAGAATTAAAAAGGAGAGAATGCTCCAACATGGGAAGTGGGATACACAGCAGACTCATAGAATGGCAGATGTCCTAAACAGCACTCTGACCTCAGAATCAGGCCTTAAGACATTCGGATCCAGCTAAAAAGTCCATGAGAGTATTTCAGGCATGGAAAGCCAAGACTGATGGCAGTCAGAGCCGGGGAAGAGGTGTTTGAACGCAGAGAGTGGGTGGAAAGGTGGGCTCCGCCCTCAGATAGCACTTTCTGGAGGAGGTCGAGTTGGAGCTGATCTTGAGGACTTAGGTGTGTGTACACTTACACACACACACACACACACACGGTTTACAGGGGCTACCTTGAGGAAAACAAGAGCATTCCGGGGCAGGATCATTTGATAAGTCAACACATAAAGGCAGAGAATTTCAGGACATGAGGAATCAGAGTTGCAGGAGTTCTGGGTCCAGATGCTCACAAACTTTGCTGTGTTCAGTGCACCTGGGCAACTTGTAAAGACCTCAACAGCCCAGGCCACACCCCTGCCCTGGGCATCAGGAGTGAGACTGGGCAGGGAGAGGGAGGAGGGAGGCGTGCTCAGCTGGGGTCAGGCTCCTTCATTAGCTGCACAACCAGCTGGAGGCCTGTTACCAGGAAGGGACGAGGCATGTCTTTCTATGTATCGTAGTGACATTTTTCCTCTTCACATTTTCGGAGACTGCTTCCTACTGGTATCCTGGTCTCTCAGGTGAGATAAGGGGGTCGAGGTCTTTTGAAGTGACGTTGTAATAGCAATCACACTTTCCTTCAAACTGTAATGTAGAGAAATCCTCTTCTGAAATTTGCTTAAATCTACTTTTCGCTTTGTTCTTTTATTCTGATCCAAACTTTCTTGTTCCACCTGAAGATTCAATGACATTGGTTTCAGGGCTTCAGTAGGACGGAGATGGCCGTTTCCAGAAAGGCTGCCACTCTGATCATCATTTAAGAAGTTTGCCAGGACCAGATGAGCACACTTTGCCCTTGACCTTTGTGGTGGGCTATCTTCAGCATGAACAAGAGGAGATTCACAAGGAGCAGCAATATGTTCTCATGATCTTTCTACTTCCAGTTTATCTAACAAGCAAGAACTGTCGTCATTGTTCACAGATAATTCTTCAGGGCACTGCTCCAGAATTCGCCTGACCTTTAGAATAAGCAGTTCAATTCTGCCACCACATTGCTTTCCATTTTTATTTGTGTGTACGACAGGAGTAACTGAGTTATCCTTGCCCATGGGAGTGGAGGGTTCTTGGAAATTTGAATTCTGGTCAGTATTCAACGAACCCCGTCTTCCAGTGCGTTTTCTTGCTTGCCCATTCGGTGACCATTGTCTGGTTTATAAATACAGCTGGAGGGCTGTCACGTATCCACAGACGCTTCATCAACGTTCATTTTCCCAGAGCTTGCACCTGGATGTATTTGACTGAGATCAACATCATCAACACTGGCCCATAGCGCCCGAGAAGCAGAACTGTACCGTTTACGCTTATGGTGAAATGCGTCATCATCAGTAGAGGACTTGCTAGCACTTGGGCTGCAGCTTGCCAGGAGAGAAGAGACAGAGGGTTTCTGAGAACAAGCCTGTGTTTTGTGTTTGATTTTGCCATGGCTTCCTCAAATTCTGTTGTTTCTCTTCATTCACCTTAAGGACCATGTCTCCCCCATACATGCTTCAGTTTGAATCCCCAGAAGAAAACTCATCCTGCAAAAGCCCAGGCCTGATACCGGCCAGGAGATGCGACAGAGCAGCCGGACACAGACACACAGCCCCACCCCAGGCTCTGCTGCCTTGCAGCCTCCTCCACTGTCACAGGACAGTGTGCTGAGGTATAAGATTTGTGCAAGAAGAGACAACTAGGAAAGTAGACAGGCTCTAAGTTATGGATCGGTTGGATGAAAAGTTAGGGAAATTGGAATGTTTTTATTAGTGTAGAGTCATTGGAGTGTAGGGAGAAGAAGAGCTTTGTCAAAGTCATTACAAGGTGTGATCTAAGAACAAACCCTGTGGATCAGTCTGTTGACCAGAAATAGAATCAAAGGGGCCGACACTGGCAAAGTGGGCTAAGCCTGCAGTACTGGCATCCCATGTGGGTGTGGGTTCGAGTTTCAACTGCTCTGCTTCCAGTCCAGCTCTCTGCTACGGCCTGAGAAAGCACTAGAGGATGGCCCAAGTGCTCGGGTCCTGCACCTGTGTGGGAGACCCAGAAGCAGCTCCTGGCTCCTGGTTCCTGGCTTCGGATCAGCTCAGCTCAGCTCAGCTCTGGCTGTTGTGGCCATTTGGGGAATGAATCAGAGAATGGAATACTTCTGTGTCTGCTTATCTGTAACTGCCTTACAAATAAATAAATATATCTTTAAAAAAATAGAATTACAACTGGCTGATACGTTCTGTCTCTCTCCCGCCAGCTAAGCCTCCCCACTACCCCAACCGTATGAACCCCTTCCTCTAGAAGACCAGGGGCAGGGGGTTCTCTGCCTCTTATGTAAATGATGTTTGAGAACCTGCACTGCATCTAGCATTTTTAGGACAGTTCCTTAAACCCCAGAGACACAGAGTTGATGAGCCAAATGCAGAAGCCCCCCTGGCTTCTGGGCCAGGGACGATATATGCTATATATCCCCCACCCTCTCTCGTGGCATCCACCTCTGCCCTAGGAGAAGCAGCCCCAACTCTCTGAGGATGAAGGGAGAGTGGACAGAGGTGGGGACTGTGTGGTTTCCAGAGGTCTGGGGCCTGGGCCCTGTCCAGAGCTGCCTTGCTATTGCAAACAGAGGGGCGGTGGTGGGAAAGACACTTGGAGTCTGCTTTTAGCTCAACAGTGTGGACACCGAGTGAGGCTGGCTTTGACCAGACCGCTATAATGGCCCGAGTAGCTGCCCAGTGCATGCACAGATCACCTGTCCGGGGGTCCCCTGCACCCTCCTGTGCTCCCCCTCACCATGTGGAACATTTCCCCACACTTTATCCCACAATTTCTCCTTCTTTTGGTTTTCCAAAGAGTAACATATAGTTCCAACTGGATGACTAAGGCCAATACCCTAAATGGAAGCACTCCTGCTAGCAGGCAGCTCGGGGTTGTAATTAAACCAATGGTGTTGGCAGCATGGCTGCGTGTCAGGGAATCCATCCCCTTGGAACAGAGATTGGGCTAAAATAATCCAGAGTGAAGAAAACTTTTTAAAAAGAATTATGTACAGCACGTACAAATCCATCTACATTTTATGTGAAAGTCTGAGTGCATATACCTTTAATTCACACTGTGTTCAAATTTACACAGATCTGTGTTAGGCAGAATTTCCCCAGCTCCCATCCCAGCAGTACCGCAGTCCTGCAAAACGCTGCAGAAATATTCGAGTGCGTGTGCATCAACTATTTTTTTGTTTTTACATCAGCATCATGATTCAAAATATTGGGGGCTGGCACTGTGGCTCACTAGGCTAATCCTCCACCTTGCGGCACTGGCACACCGGGTTCTAGTCCCGGTTGCCCCTCTTCCAGGCCAGCTCTCTGCTGTGGCCGGGGAGTGCAGTGGAGGATGGCCCAGGTCCTTGGGCCCTGCACCCCATGGGAGACCAGCAGAAGCACCTGGCTCTTGGCTTTGGATCAGCGTGGTACGCCAGCCGCAGCATGCCGGCCGCGGTGGCCATTGGAGGGTGAACCAACAGCAAAGGAAGACCTTTCTCTCTATCTCTCTCACTGTCCACTCTGCCTGTCAAAAAAATATATTGGGAACACCTTCACTCTTCAGATGATGAGCTGAGACTCAAAATTGGGCTGTTGGATGTTTTGTTGTTACTTGAGAGGGAGGGAGACAAGGAGAGTGCTCTCGTTTCCTGGCTTACACCTCCTTGAAATGATCCAGGCAGGGCCAGGGCCAGAGCCATGGCAGGGGGCCAGAAACTGAAGTCGGGGTCTTGTAGCGATTGGAGCTATCACCACTACCTTCCTGTGTGTGCACCAGCAGGAAGCTGGAGTCCAGAGTGGAGCTGAGTCTTGAACCCAGACGCTCTCACAGGGAATGGGAGCGTCCCAAGGGGCGTCTAAGCTCTAGGCCAAACATCCACCCTGATTCCTGGATTTTTTTTTACATGGCTCATGAGAGGTACTGCTGGGTTTTAAATGCCAATAGATTGACTCCTAATTTACTCCTTTCCTAAAATATTGTGCTGTCTTTCTGCGGAGGTAGAGACTTGCTTTCGATCTCAACGAGTGAAGTGGCACGCAACCCAATTTTCGCTGTCCACATTTCTAGCTACCTTCCACAGAGCACAGACGTTTGTTGAAAAGAGGAAGATTTGCCCTTCTGAGGTCTTTGGCAGAAGCTCCAAGTGGGCGCTAAGGAGAACTGGGCTGCTTTGCCTGACAGAGTGAGATCTCGGAGCTCCAAGGGAGAGCAAGAGGGGGGAGGGGGAGGAGTGACAGCCTCAGGCAGCCTTGACCTCTGACACGTCCCATCGTGTCCTGCCGCCTGTGCATCCTGAACCTCAAGGACAATGGTTGGAGTGTGACTCATGAAATGCGCAGAGTGAATTATTTTGCAGAAAACGGTGAAGAGCTGAGTAGTAAGCTTGGTTTGAGAGAGACTGACGCAGAAACAATAAAGACACTTGACACACAGCAGCCTGTTCTTGTTTCAAGCTAGTCTGCTCTGGTTTCCCGCTTTCTAGTATTCAGATTTTATGATTCTTTGGAAATGGCTCCTTATCTTCTCATATGCAGTTTTTATTTGAGAAATGAGACTTGGTGCCACCTGGGTGCCTGCACAGCTCTGTGGCTTGAGTCTTTGCTGAGGCCTGTGGCTCAGTGCTGCCCCCTACGGGTTCTTTGTTGCACTGCCCTACAGCCACAGGCTGCTCACTCATGCCAGGCCAATGGCTCCTCCCAGGCTCCTCCCAGGCTCCCAGTGTTCCAAGCAACTCTCTGAGAGGCAAAGAAAAACCATTACTGATGTGAGTTTTCTGAGGCCGCCTTCTCCATGACGACCCCACAGGTGATCTCCCAATTACTCCTTAGGGTTCTGATCTTGTCCAACTTCTGCTCAAGGCAGGCTTTGGCTTGATATATTCCAGATACACTTAGTCAGTGGTTGACTCTCATTCAAGTAGTAATAATTATTATTATACAGCATGAGGGCAGAGTTGAACCCAATTATTGTGTTCTTTGAAGGTGAACTTGATAGGTATGACACTGAACTCCTGCAGGCATGGAGTCTGGGCTCAGGCCACAGGCAGCACACAATGAGGGGCCACCTTACTCAGCTCACTTTTCCCTCAGGGCCCCCAGGTGTCTTCTGCCCCGAGTTTAGAATCCAGTGTTTTGCTAGAAAAATGCCACAGGAGTGCAGCAGCTCTCAGCTTCCGAGAGTTAGAACGGGTTCAGAAAATATCCTAGAAATCACAGGAAAAGGGGACTCAAGGGCAGTCATACAGTCCCACTGATCACATTAGGGATATTTCCAGGATGCAACTGGAGTCCCAAAATTCCAAGGAAAAGAAAAACTCTGAAAACGCAAGTTCGACATCTTTAGCTAGCCTCTCTGCACGTCAAGGGACTCCTTTTCTGAAGTTTGAAACATGCACCCGAGATTTTCAAGGCATGGTCATCCACCTAAGCCAATCCTTCTGGCAAACACAAAGTATTTTTCTGGTAAATGACAATAGCCTCCAACTACCACAAGTGGGGCAGAGTGGGGCGGAGTGGGGCGTCTATGCGCTCCTTCCTCTACCACTTTGCTACAAGGAGTTGTATCACAATGCAAACAAGTTTGGGGGCAATATGCTAACAGCACCTAAGGGGTATTTGTAAGAAGCCTCAATCATGGCCTTAAACCTGGGCCATGGCTGGAGCAGCCTCAGTCCACTTTTGGGTATACTTTCCCTCTAGCTGTTTGTGCAGCACTTCCCATGGAAGACTTTATGACGTGAAGGCAGCAGGCATACTGTGGTGCGTGGCTAGCTTAGTGCTGCGAGAGGCACATGGTGCTCTGTGGAGTGTGGCATGGACCCAGTGTGGTGGTCTGGGCCACAAGCATGCGCCGTTCATTCTCAGACTGCTGGGCTGTCCATTGCTTAGCTTCCATTCAGGCAAGGGCAGCAATTCCTGTGTAACCTCTGTTCAGAATACTACTCATTCCATCAATGAGAAGCTGGTTTTAATATCCCTCATGTGCATCAGTAAGCCTGCTGCTGTAGATTTAGCTGACTGCACTTGAAGAGCTCTGTGCCTGTCTTTGTAGGTGTTGATTCTGGAGAGACTTCATCTGCGGTTTAGCTACCTCTGAAGAGTAGATCCCCCACATAGGGTATCTTAAACACACTTACCGCTCTTAGAGCACAGGTTAGAGTTAACTGGTATATACAGCTATCTATGTTTTATATAGACAACATTCTATCTGAAGTTTATTTATATTTGAGAGGCAGAGAGAAACTAGAGAGATCTCCCATTTGCTGGTTCACTCCTCAAATGTCTGCAATGGCTGGACCAGGACAAAGCCAGGATCTGGGAGCTCAATCTGAGTGTCCCACATGGTGGCAGGGACCCAAATACTTGAACAATTACTACCTACTATTTCTCAAGATGTGCACTGGAGTCAGGTGCCTTAGCCAGGTATTGAAACCAGGTGCTCCAATATAGAATTTAGGCATCTTATTTTTTCCCCTCAAAATTCATTTATTTATTTTGAAAGTCAGAATTACAGAAAGAATCTCATCCATTGGTTTATTCCCCAAATGGCTGCAACAGGTAGGGTGGGACCAGGCCAAAGCCAGGAACCAGGAGTTTCATCTGGTTTCTCCTACATGGGTGGCAGAGGCCAAAACACTTGAGCCATTTTCCACTGCTTTTCCCATGGTGTCAGCAGGGAGCTGGGTTGGAAGTGGATCAACTAGGAAACAAACTGGTGGCCATATGGATGCCACCATTGCAGGTGGCAACTTAACCCATTGCATCACAATGCCAGCCCTGAGACACAGACATTTTAACTGGCTTCTGAGCCACTAGACTAAATGTCTACCCCAGGAGAATTTTAAAATAAAATGCCACACAGACAATATAGGCCATAAGAAATGTGAAAAGGCAACTGAGAACAGGATAGAGTTGGACCAAGATAAACAGTACTGGTGGGGCTGGCGGTGTGGTGCAGCGGATTAAGCCACAGCTTGCAATGCCAGCACCCCATGTGGGTGCCAGATTGAGCCCCAGTTGTTCCACTTCCAATCAAACTTCATGCTAACGTGCCTGGGGAAGCAGTGGAGGATGGCTGAAGCGCTTGGGGCCCTGCCACCCACGTGGGAAACCTGGATTGAGTCTCCAGTTCCTGGCTTTGGCCCTGCCCAGTCCTGGCTCTTGCGGGCATTTGGGGAATAACCAGAGGATGGGGGCGATCTTTGGAAAGCCTGTCCATCGCTATCTCTGTCTGCCTCTTGGAAAATAAAATCTCTGGTAGTGAAAGATCTAAAAATGAAGGAATGTATTGCAAGTGTGTGATCAACATTCTATTGATCAACAGAAAATGACAAACAACTGGCAAATCCCTGCTGAAAGACAAATTTTTACTAGGCATTTGCTCTACAAGGCAAAGCTAGAGTTCCTACTGCCTCAAGTCCCCCGAAACATGCCTCCAACCCTCTTTTGAGCCATGTGGAAATAAATTACACGCACACACACGTGTGTGCCCCACTCCCCGGCCAGGCTTGTACTCTCATGGACACTTCAATTTAATACAAGTTGTAAATTAAAATTAGGCAATTCAGATCTTAATTTCACATTAAATCTTGGCAGTTTTGAGAATGATTTCGCCCATCACCTCTTCTGCGAGCCACAGGTCAATGAGTCTTTCCCATTTTGAGTTCTTTTTGGAACAAAGCGAGGGTAGGTAGGCATAGAATACTAACAGAAAACTAAGGTGATAGCTTGGAAAGCCACGTCCCAGTCTTGGGGGAACAGCTCAGCACGTAGCTTTAACAGGCATTCACTCAGTAGCTTTGCTCGCCCAGATGTTGCCTGGCCTCTCAAAAAACCGAGAAAGTAAATCCAGGTGTAATTCAAAAGGTAGCAAAAGAAAGAATGGTGACTTGTGTTATTGTCTTCAAGGACCTAAGGCGTTAAAAGGTTCTGGAGGGGGCCAGCACTGTCCTGTAGCAGGTAAACATACCGCCTGCAGTGCTGGCATCCCATATGGGTATCGGTTTGAGTCCTGGCTGCTCCACTTCTGATCCAGCTCTCTGCTATACCTGGGAAAGCAGTAGAAGATGGCCCAAGTCCTTGGGCCCCTGCACACATGTGGGAGACCCTAGAAGAAGCTCCTGGCTCCTGGCTTTGGATCAGTGCAGCTCTGGCCATTGTGGCCAATTGGGAAGTGAACCAGTGGATGGAAGACCTCTCTCTCTCTCTCCCTCTCTCTCTTTCTCTCTGCCTCTCCTTCTGTGTAACTTGTAATTCTGGTTTTCAAGTAAATAAATCTTAAAAAAAGATTCTGGAATTAATTTACCTTTTATGGTTATTTTCCAAGGGTCAAACTTTTTCAGGAAACCAAACTCCTAGAGCCAGAGAGGCAGGACGCACACAGATTATGTGCAGAGCCGACTGATGACACGGTGGAAGGACATTCCCGAAGCCCTGTTGCTGTGCTGTCAGGGTTGCATGAGCTTAGACCATAAAAGGGTTTATGTGTTGGGTTTGAGACAGTGATGCTCAAACTCTTTAAGCTGCAACTCTTTCATAAAACTGTGTTCAATGATCTAATACATCAAGTCTCTCAAAGCACAGGTGCTGTAACTGGAGTGGTGACCCAGGGGAGCAGCCATGCACTTGTTCTCAGGCACAACCTTGAATTGCTAGGCCTTACTGAAGCACATGTTATTTGTTTGAAGGACAGAGAGAGACAGATAGGTCTCCCATCTGCAGGTTCCCTCCTCAAATGCCCACAACACTCAGGGCTGGGCCCAGCTGGACCCAGGAGACTAAAACTCATTTGGGGTCTCACATGACGCTGGCAGGGACCCAGCTATTTGAGCCATCACCTGCTGCCTCCCAGGGTGTACTTTAGCAGGAAGCTGGAATCAAAGTGGTGCTGGGATGCGTTGGAATGAGAAGGCTATGCCAAATGGCTGCTGGTAAGCAAGTGTCAGTTACTCAGGAGTGGCTTTGGAAACCGCCTGGGAATCCAATGGAGCTTGCCTGGCAACAGGCTGTGATTGGTTAGGGCATAAACCGCCCCTTGACTAGATTGGCTGCCTTGGCTATTATAAGCAGCTGTACCAACTGATATAAATGAGTCTGTGGGCTGCTCGCCTCTGGCCCACTTTCACCCACCTCCCGGTGTCTGGGTGGTAACTCCGTGCCTCTGCCCCCACCATGCTCCTTCTCTCAGAACGAATCCACAGCAACACTGGGACTCCAGTCTGGGAACTCTGATATGGAATGAGAGCTCCCCACACGATGTCCTCACTGCGGCACTAAACCACCACACCAGCAGCATGATTTAGAGACCACTGGGTTAAGACAGAGCTTCCCAATTGACATGCACTGAAGGAGAGAGCAATTCAGAGGTCTGCATTACGGCAGCCCTCAGTGGTGGGGCTCTGTGATGCTGGGGCGAATTGTGGGTGGCCTAAACCACACTTTTACTCATCACATCATGTAGAAAAATTATCAGTACTTTCTATGCTGTCCAGACATGGGCAAAGGTTGAGGAGCACCTCTGATAGAGCTTATCACCCTAACTAATCCCTAGTTATTAACACCTCTAATAAAACATTTTTCTAGTAAACCTTTCCCTGCCAATCATCTCTGGAAAGGATGGGAGGAAATCTCTCTAGGAGAGGTGGTAGAGACATGGGTACTGCCACACCCTCTAGGAATGGAAGGCTTGAGTGGGGGGCGGCAGGAAAGGCACTGTATCTCACGGATCTGGATGAGAACATACCAGAAAGTTGCCTGTTGACCGAAGGCACGACACCGAGCATGAGAGGGGCATGACAGAAGCCATCTGGAGGCACAAGCTGAAGTGCAGCAGCCTCACCTCCCAGGCAGCAGGTTGGCCTCCAAGGTCATGTACACGTACGACAATCTAGTTCTTATTTCTGAAAGGGATTTTACACAGAGCCACAGCTCCTCTGGATGACCCAGACAAATGGATCATTCACCTGGAAGCCGACAGCCCTGAGTTTCGAAAAGGTCGGTGAGTAATCTCGCTTGGGGTCCCATCAAGGTGAGGGGACAGGCCCCAACAGTCTCCCCCTAAAGAAACAGAACGGCTTCCCGCCTCCTCTTCCTGTTTCTCAACATCTTTTCCCCATCACTCTGACTCACAAGAGGCAGCCACGGGAGCGGCTCCCACCTCCCAGCCCTCGGAGTTCTCGTTGTGCCTTTTCTTCCCATCCCGATCTGCTTGGGGCTGGGCGCGGGTCCAGACACAATCCCCTCCTCCCAAGAAGCCCCCCGAGGGGCCACTTCCTGGCAGGCACCTTGCAGGGGCACACGTGCTGTGCCTCCGAGGACGGGTGCGCTGGACGGCCAAGGCGACTCACCAGGCCCTGCCAACTTCCCCTTTCCCACTGGCCTCCTCCCTTTCACAGGCTCGCTCTGCCTGTCATGGGCTTTGTCAGCCGAATCCCATTTTCATTTTTCTCAGCTTTCCCTTGGACGCAGGCCTAGTAAACCCTGTCAAGAAGATTCCTGACATACGAAGTTCTGTGCGTCTCCCACCACCATCCAGGGAGGCACTTGCCGATTCTTCACTCCGGGACGTTTCAGAAAAAGCACGTTCCCGTGTCTGAAGTAGAGCATCTTTGGCCACAGCGTCAAATGAACGATGGTACATGGAATTATTTTCAAATGCGAATTTCAATCAAAAGTGTGATGAAGCAATGGGAAGAGAATCTACAAGAGGATTTGTCGTGCTGATTCTTGTCCAAGTTCACTAATCACCCAAGCTCTTGTGAATGTTCTGGCACTGTCCCTGATTTCCTTGTGCTCTCTCTGTGATGAGAAATCACTCCTCGCTACATCCCAGTCTGATCTCTCAGGGTTAGCCGTGTGTGGTGCTCACTGTGGCTCGAACACAACCTGCTGTATCCCCCCCCCCCCAACTCAAGGAATTAGCCAGATGCCATTCTTTTCCCGTAGAATGACCGTGGTGCCCACCTGGGGTTTTTTGTTTAGCATTTATTGAGGTTTACTGGGTGCCAAGCACTTTATATGCATTATTTCATTTAAGTCTCATAACTACCCTATGACGTAGGGATCATCGTTATACACTTGAGGCTCAGAATAGGCGAGGAAACCAGAGCTGAGAAAGTTTAAGCCACGTGCTCACACATCGCTATTTACTAAGGAACAGGAACCGAATTCTAATTTGTGTAAAGTCTGGGCACTGAGCCCACGCTCCAAACCACCACACACCCACCCTCTCCTCCTTTGTTGGATGAGCTTAATGCTTAAGGAGTTTTATATTTAAACTGCCACCCAGCTGCCTTGGACTGTGCAACTCTCCAGTCTGTTCTCATCCAGATCCATATGGAAACCAGTCCCGCTCTTAGCAGTGTTCCTCCAGGCGGGGACTCTAGCTCTGGGGAGCTGTCAGGTCACAGGTGCAGCCACAGAAGCAGTGGCGGCTGGATCCCAGAGGGTCTGGAGCCACGCGTGCTTCCTGGAGGGGGTGTGGCCCTGGCTCTTCTTCTGGTCCACCACAATGCTGGTGGGGTTCCCTCTCGGGGCTACAACTGTTCTCAGGAAGGAAGATAGTCTCCCAGCAGCCCCCACGAGTGGGTGCTGCTCTCAATCAAGAGGGGTGGCAGAAACACTGGCCAGACTCGCAGTGGCACCCCCGCCCCAGATTCACTCAGACATATACTCATGCTGGTGTGCACAGATGCGCGTGCACACACACACATGCACACATGCCAGGCAGCATCCTCTGCTTTCAGATCTGTCTACCTCCTTCTTCCTCCCAGGTGGCTTTGTTTCAGGTGTTTCCTTGCCCTGCTCTGTCCCTGGCTTATGGCTGTGGTCACCCTCCCTCACCTCTCAGTTCCCCTCAATGGATTTCAATGACTTTGAATCTTGGGGAAGAGATTTTAATCCTCTTCCCCACAAGGATCCCTGCCCCACGCCACCCTCTAGATCCTCAGGTGGTGGGGAAGAGACTTCAGGCAACTCCCTTCCCCCAACTCCCCAACCCATTGAAGTTCCAGCCGTGCTTTCAAAAAATAACAAATTCAAGTTCACCACATCCTGCGGCAATCGTAACCAGACTATCAGGGAAAGTCTAGCTACGTGACTGTTCCTTGGCCTCTGCCACTTGGCTGTTGGGTTAATTTTGTCCACATCCTCAACCTGATGGCTGGACCTTTCTGAGCTTGTCTGAGTTCTCTGCAGAGCCCTGTAACTGGTGTTCACTGATTGGGACCCTGGAACATTTTCTGTCTCCTTTTCCTTGTTTCTTAGCAATGTTGGGAGCAAGGGCAAGTTCATTTTCCGCAAGACTACTTGGACACTTCAAAGGAGAGATGTCAGAGGCAGGATCTTCAGTGGTGGTGGTGGGAAGGGGTTGTAATGACTTTTTTCTTAAATGTCCCATGGCCAGTCTGCACCAGATCTTGAATCTGTGGTTTTACAAAGTAACCGAGTCCTAGTTCCAACCCTTCTATCTTCATCTGCATCCCCAAAGGACACAGGCAGTGTAGGCTGGAGACCAAGGAGGAGCCTGGGAAGCTCCAGAAGCAATAAAAGCAGCCGCTGGCAGAGCGTTTGGGAGAGATTCTCTGCTTTCATCTGGCCCCAGTTGGCCGCAGGAGGCCAGCTGGCTCCCAGCCTCCTGGCTCCACTGTTGCGTCCTGCCTGGGCACGTTGGGCATCCTGCTAGGGGAGGGTCGTGCACTATTGCTCTCCCCCTTCAGTACTCCTCTTGTGCTGATCGTATTCTTTACTTGGGGTGGGGGGACTATGTTTTGAATTCAATAAACTGTCATAAGGAAGCAGAGGTAGCAAGGTACCATTTCATAATTGACAGGGGATAGGCAACCATTCCTGTTGCCAGGCACTCCACGTGCAATAGGAGTTACCAATTTAACCCTCAAAAAAACATTGCGAAGGTGATTTTATTCCAGTTCTTTGTCCAAGAAATTAAGGATGAAAAATGTGCATGTACCTAGCAAATAACAGGGCAGGAATTTGAGTCTGAGGTCTGTGCTCTTTCCACCCGATTCTCCCTTACAAGTCATGGCCTGTGGCCTGGCCACTGGCCTTCCCTGGGAGAAATTAGCTGAAGCAAAATCAGCATGACTTCTCCTGGGTATTCTTTTTGTCAGTCAAAATGATTAACAAACGATAAATCTAAGTACTATATATAATCATAATGTTATTTCAAGAATGACCCTGGTGTTTAAAACAAAACTAAGCACTTAACTTCTCCGTGTAATTGGCTCCCTCATTTTTTTTCCCCTCTAAGTATGGTCTTATCGCACATTTGAGTGAAATCTGAATTTATAAGTCACTCTAAGCTTTGGGTTGAAACCTCCTCCAGCTTGTCTGTGCTGGAATGTTCTGCAGCACCAATAGCTTTTGCCCTGTTGACATCTGTAAAGCTCTTCTCCCGTAATGATTAGAAGCACAGCCCACTGAGTCAGGCTGTGAGGGCAAAGACCAACTCTGCCTCCTATTGAGGGTGAATCACTCAAAGAATCGCCATAAGGATCAAGTGAGTGACTCAACTGAAGGCATTTAGAATAGTGTGACCTCAGTGAGTTTAACTACTATTATTAATACAATTTTCAACTCTCCTAGGAAAAGAACCTTATTCCTGAGTACTTCCCAGTACTGCTACTCAGCTGCAACTATAAGACAACCCACATGTCATCTGCCTCAGGGAGCTTTGCCAGGTCTGCTAGGCAGTTGGATAGCCCATCTTTGGGCAGAGCACAGAATTGACACAGATAATGGCTGAGCACTGTAGCGAGATTGAACTCAGAGGATGAGACCCTTTTAATCCACCTGTCTTTCATGATGAATGTTGTCTTACAGTGAAGAACCCAAGCACTACCTTTCCTATGACAGGAAGCATTCCTAGTCTCTGCACTATGATCTTAGGTGTGGAAAGGAAACCACGCTTACTGGGAAGAAAAAGTTCAAATGTTAGCAGTAGGCTCTCTAGATAGGGAACTATAGTAGGAAGTTTTTTAGGGGTTTATTTCCATGATTTCTAAAATCTTTAATGAATATATTTTACTTTCACAATTTAAAAGTTACAGAAAATTAAGTTACAGGAATTAGATAAATTGACATCCAAAGATACCTCTGGCTTTTTTTTTATTCCTGTCAACATTTATTTTGCTGGTAAGATTTTCCATCATTTTCTTTTGATAGGTTTATTAAGGTAACTGCTAAATTTGGCAAAACCTAATTTCAGTAGTAAAAATCATGAACCCTTGCATACTCTAATGTTGGGCTTCAATCTAGTGTGTCTTTGGCTGAGATAAAAGTGGAGAAATTGGGGAAAATTCTAGGGAACATGCAGATTAATGTGATTGAAGCCTGAGAAGAAATACATTAATACTCAACCCTAACATAGGCAATCTGAGATCCCCTATTTGGGTTGCCACTACTTGGGTTGCTTACTTGATTACCCTACTTTGGTAACATTTTGCTCCAACACCCAGTCCTTTCCAAGAAGCACAGTATTCTATTGAAACCCTCAGCCTAACGACTGAAATACTCCTCAGCTTGCAGAACTCTTCCAAATCATTCTAAGACTAACCTGCGTGTTAGATTGAACCTTGGGCTCAAGAATCAGAAGCTACAGAATCCATGGGAAGTCATGGCAAATTGAGACACAATATTCCCCTCTGGATGCACTTGGTGGTTTATTTTCTTCTATACTCACTCAGTTTAGAAAGTTGTTTTCAGAAACATACCTGGTGATTATTGAATGAATCAAGAGTGCTCTTTCAGAGGAGAGAGTTCAAACTCTGTTTATCCAAATCACTGTTGTAATGATCAACAGGCTGGGCAAGAGGACTTGGTGTTAGTCACCACGCCAGCCAAGGAATAATTAAAGTTAAGATTCCTGTTTGAAGGTGCTGTTCTAAGCACTTTACACATGTCTGAAACATTCGCTCCTGCCATTCCCCTTATGAGATGCTGCTCTGTTGTCTTCATGGTGCAGGGGACAAACTGAGCACTCAGGGAGTTTAGGGAAGTTCTTCAATGTCACACAGACTGAGTGGTGGAACTAGGATTGGAACCTTAGGCAAGCTGGCCCTAGGGTCTGTGTCCTCCACTAGAGACTGTGTTGTCTCGAATCGATCACTAGAACCAGAAGGAGCTGTGTGGACTAGTGGACAGTGCCATGGTTCCGCTGGCCCTACGGGTAGCATCTCTGTTCAAGAGAGCAACAGCAGCCATCAATACCGGAGTGAGTTGAATGGCTGCCCTTCAAAATCTATTCCAAATTCCAAACCCTGGAACCTGTGACTGTGACCCTATTTGGAGAAAAACCTATGTCGGCATAGTTGAATTAAGCATCTTGGCCTGAAGAGAGCATACTGGACCAGACAGCTAGATTAAATCACAGGACAAGCATCCTCCTGAGAGAAGGGCAGTGCGCCGAGATGGAAGAGGAGAACATACAGAAGAGCCACAGGCGTTGTGGGCCCAGAAGCAGGAAGTGGAGTGGTGAGGGTCCCCCGCCAGGAGGGCTCCCAGCCACCAGGAACTGAAGAGGCCAGGAACCGATTCCCATTTAAAGGCAGCTAGAACGACCTTGCTGATCTCCTGCTTCTACTCTCCAGAACTGTGAGGATCAATTTGCCGTTTGAAGTCACCGAGTTTTGGCAACGACGACTTACCTTCCGGAAACGAGTAGACGTCCTGTGGATCGGTAGACTACTTTTTCAGTTTTCAAATGCTCTGGCACACAGGCCTTCAACCGCACTCCCTACTGGGTTAGTTTGGGGGCCCAGGTTTACCAGGAAACAGCTGTGGGATCTTATGCAAGTCACTAACTTCTCTGGCTTCTGTTCCTTCAGCTATAAAATGGGGCAAATAACGCCCACCCTGTGTCCCTCATCCAGGTGTTAAGAGAATCCAAAAATACACCTGAGGCACTTTGTCTACTCAAAGGTTGCCTCGACTCCGGGCTAGTTTTCCTTTTTGTCTCCAGGTCACTGTGAAGTCATCTCCTGGATGGAGATACAGGCTGGTCAACATACAGGGCTGCTACTGCCATCTCCAGCACCAGGATGGCGCTGATTCCGAGGGTGAAGGCTGGGAGTGGAGAGACCCAGTGGCATCAGGAGACTAGGACAGGGAGGGAAACCAAACAGGACCGAGTTGTGCCACAAGCTCCGTCATCTCACCAACAGAGGGTTTTCCCGAGGCCGACGTCCCACGAAACTTGTGGTCTAACGGCGGAAAGCACTACTTACTTTAGCCCTGGTTCTCTGCATAGCCAGAAGCCAGGGAGCACCCTGGGAGATGTGAGCAGAAGTTCATTTTCCCACTGACCTTTTAGTCCCGAGCCTTGGGGTGATGGTTCTGAGAGGCAGTGATTAGTACCAATCACAGGGATGGTTCTGTGGAGCTGACACTTACCCATCAGCCAGTGGACTAAGGCCAGCAGAGTAGCCACTCAACCAGGACACAGAGAGCTAAGACCTCAGTGGCCGGCCAACCCTGTACAATTAGTGTGCTCCTCCAACCGTGCTCCAGTCCACAATGGGAACCCTTGGAGGAGAGAAAATGGGAGCTCCAAGGATGAATGCCACCCTAAGCCACGGAATAGAGACCCAAACAATGACAAGAAGAGGAGACACAATGGGAGCAAGAATAGAAATGGGGGTCGGAGTGTGGTAGCTTGTGTGCTTTTACAGAATAAACCCAGATAGATGACAATAGCATGTACTGTTAAGCCAAAGACACTCGCTCATCCGAATGTAGCATAAAGCTATTTCCTGGTTCTTCCTGACTTGTCACTTGCTTTCTATCCTACTTCTTGTCTCCTGTTCTTCTACCCTAGTCTCCACAGGTACCCAGAATTCCACTAATGGTTGGCATCCTCAAGGAGCAAAACCTTCCCTTAGTTTATTATAATAACTTTGCAGCTATTCTACTCATTGCCTTATGCTCTGTCCAAACTCGATGCTTAAGCACCAGGGATTTTTAAAAAGACAAATGTGAATGTGGACCTCCCCTGTCTAAACCCTTCCCTGGCTTCTGGCTTGCTCTTGTTACTGCACTTGAGATAAAATCTCAAACCCCTAGCTTGCCCTGCCCTTTCTGGTGGTGGTTAATCTCCCGCAGGTGCAGCCAGTGCCGCCCTCGCCCGGGCTCTTGGCTCCGCTCCCGCTCCCCCCCCCCCTCCCGTCTCTAGCTCTGAGTCTTCAAACCAGTCATTCATCTGTGACCATATACAAATCCACGTGTGACCGTGTGTGGGCACACACCTGACTGTACGTATGGACACGTTTATGGAACTAGACCACCAAGTTGGCTCAATCCCTTTTAACCAGAAAGCTCTCCGCCTGTACTGTGCCCACCTAACTCCCATTCTTTGCTCTTCTGACAACCAGCGAGGTCTTCCCAGCTTCCCATAACACTTCCATTATGCTTACTTTCTTGCTCTTTTACCTCTCCCAGCACTATTTTCTCCCGTAATGCCTCTTACTGCACAATATATGGAAGGTTACTTCAAAAAGTTTGTTGCAAAGTGGAATTACAAGATAATAAGCTGATTTTGCTGCAAAAATATTTTAAACCCATTCCTATGGTGTGTCTTCAGGTTCATGGAAAAATGTGTACTATGATCCAACTATGCACGGATGTCAATATTTTTGTCCCGAAATAAATTTAGCTTTCGATTTCATTTTACATGGATTTTTAAAAATTACCCTCATGTACATATAACATATAAACTTAACAGTTATATATAACTTGCTTTATATATGTCAATCTGCCTTTTTGCAACAAGGGACGAAGCTTCCTGTGCAGAGCTGGGGTCCCTCGCCCAGGGGCACTGCTCTTTGTTACTGGCTCGTCCTCCCTTGATGCATATTTTGACCTGGCAACGCCTGGCTATTCAGTGCTAGCTTGACTGAGTCTGTAAGGTTCCCTTTAGAGATCAAGAATCTGACAGGCAAGGCTGCTGGCTTAGGTGAAACAGTCCCCTTTCATTATTTTTTCCTTATTTCAATCCATTGTTGCACTATGGCTAGAAAGACACACGTCCATGTACCTAACACACACCTGCCAGGTAACTCCTTGTCCGAACTGTGGCCCAATGGGTTCATCACTCTGACTGCAGATGTGGGGTTTCGACCCTTAGTGCCTGGAAGGGATGAAAAGGGTTTCGAGCAAGGATGGCCATGCAGTGGGGAGGAGCAGCCAGCTCCCTGTCTCAGCACCAAGTGGGCCCTGCTCAGACCCTTGGAATGAGGGAGAACACATACATTCCCAATACTCTCACCAATACACAACCAACACAATGTGCAGGGCCAGCTATGTCTGATGAAATAGAACTGTAGGGATGGAATCAGCTTTGAGACTGTGTCCTACTAACCATGACTAACCCCAGAGCATAAAATATTGGACCTTTTTATAAGCACAACATACAGTTGCAATCATCTTATAACCTTACAATGCATTTTACATAATTTAACTCAAACCTTGACCTCACCAAGCTGAGTATCTCATTCTTTGAGAGTTCCGGGGATAGGACAGGAAGGCCCAAAGTTTGAAGACTCAGTTTATAATTCTAAATCTAAAACATTGGCAGAGGTTCAAAACACTTGGTCAAAATAATAGGCTGATAATGTACATTTAACCTGAGCACTTTAACCAAAGCTGTGGGCCAGAGCTAATCAGAATTAAGGTAATCACTCAATCATTAAAAAATAGGCAGATAATGTTAACTCCTTGAAGACTCAGTTCTCCCAAGTAATCGATACTCAATAATGGCAACAGAAAAACACATGAAGCCTTCCCCAAGAAGCATAAAACTTGCAATATTTAGGTCAGTGACAACAGTACAGAAAAACCTTGATTGAAAGGATTAGCAAGTAACATCAGCATCTTTACGCCTATTAGACAAAACACTTAAGTGTAGAACCAACCGTGTTTTGTTAAAACACAGCCACCATAAATGTAACGACAAACGTTTTCAGAGATGACAAAAAATACTTAAAATAGATGCTCACAATACCTCAGCGAGTGACAACATTTCTCAAAGTATAGCAGAGCTGCAGACTTCTAGCCTTTCAGGCCCTCCAATGGAGGGCAGAAGTGGTCGTGATCCCTGGGCTTAGCAAGTTTAGCCAGGCACCTATTGGCCTCAACCGTAGAACAGAGGATCTTAAACAGGTGGGCAGAGAAACACCCATGATTTAGTAAGCCACAGAATGGAAACCTTTGGGTGAGAAGGGCCAGGAGGCTTACTCTTGCTAGTCCAGGGAAACTCAGAGGGGAACTGGATCCCACGGCCCTGCGGGGGCCTGGTGGTGGTTACACAAAGCAGTTGGAAATGAACCATGTTACCGAAATGGCGGCCAGGGAGGTAGGGGAACTGAGGTACAGGGCCTCCATCAGCAGGGAGGCCTGACAGAGGCCAGGCTCTGGGCCTTGGCTGCCAAACAGACTCCACGTTTCCCCCACTTCCCGACATTGGAGACAAAGGAGAGGGGCAGTGAACAGGCTCTGGCCTGGTCAGGCAAGCCCGGGAGGGCCGAGAGGGCCCAGGCAGAAAGGGTGAAAGAGAGGGAGCTGCCTTGGCCTCTGGTAGGACACTGCTCCTGCAGGAGTGTGGCAGAGAGCCTGCGGCTGGGCCATGGTGGCTAGGGGACCGAAAAGCGGGCAAGCCTCTGTCTCCATGAAATAGTGGCCAAGAGACGTTGGTTGCCACCAGGCAAGGCAGGAGACAGGCTGGAAGTAGCATTCCTCAGAACGAGGGTGCTCAGAACTTACCCCCGGTCCTCTCAGTGCCTTATTGGAGTGCCGTGTACGTTACTGGGGATCGGTTGCTAGAGGCTCTTGTCTTTGCACAAAAAGGAATTCAGACGTGAGGCAGAGCATAGTGGTGCACGTGCCAGCAACGTTTAAGGAGGAGAAATAACCAAGAGGGTACACCTGAAGGATCAGGTGGGCGTCTCAGTGACGAGCCGACAGCCGGGTGCTGCTAGGTTCAAAAAGCTCTCAGGTGATTCTAAGGTGCACCCACGGTGGAGGGTGGCTTCATCAACCCACCCTTATTGTTTCTGGAAGGAAGGAGCTGAGGCCCGGTGGGCCACGTGATTTGACTCGGGTTTTGGAGCTGGCTGTTAGCAAGTTTCGATAAGAACTTGTTTCTTTCAGAGCCTGATCCCTTGGCACACTGTAATATCCATCACTTACCCTGCAGAGCTCTGTGACCAACTACAGTCTCTTTCTTGGATTTTTGCTTTCTCGTGAAATGACTAATCGATTAACCAGAAACCTTCCTGGTCTTAGCACGTTAGGTCTGCTGGCTCTCAAACAAGCGGGGGTAGTGGGTCTCACTGTCCATGCTTCCAAAGAGTCCACATTTGACAAGAGAAGGGATCGGGGCAGGGCTCCAAAATTCACATTCTGAAACTGGACTCTTCTGGGTTCAATCCTGCCTTGTCAGTTTGTTGACCTTAGGCAAGTTCTGTTTCTTTACCTACAAAGAAGTAAGAAACAACATTCTATGCCTCAGATAGTCATTGTGCAGGTGAACTGAGCCCATGTGTAAAGCGCTTAACACAAATGGCTCATAGTAAGAAATCAATTACTTTTAGCTTTCAAAACGATGCTGGAGTCTCTAGAAACAGGCAACCAAGTTAGTAACTCTGCCTTCCCTTCCTCCTCTCCTTTCCTTTTTGTTTTGTTCTTTCTTCTTTTCTTTTGTTAAAAAACTTTTAAAGGATTTATTTATTTGAAAGTCAGAGTTACACAGAGAGGAGAGGCAGAGAGAGAGAGGTCTTTCATCCACTGGTTCACTCCCCAGATGGCCGCCACAGCCGGAGCTGCGCCGATCCCAAGCCAGGAGCCAGAAACTTCTTCCGGATCTCCCACGTGGGTGCAGGGGCCCAAGCACTTGGGCCATCTTCTACTGCTTTCCCAAGCTACAGCAGGGAGCTAGATCAGAAGAGGAGCAGCTGGGACTCGAACCAGAGCCCATATGGGATGCCAACACTGCAGGCGGCAGCTTTACCTGCTATGCCACAGCACTGGCCCCAGGATCATCATTTTTCTAAGGCGTCATGGAGTCCTTGGAATACCAACTGAACCGATCCCAGGTTGTGCTGGGAACCACAAGATGCTAATGATGTGAAATGTAGGCCACTGATATTTATTTTATTGTTTATTATCTGCATAGGCCAACCAAAAAGTGAATGTAGAACCAACACCAATGATGGTAATTGGTATTCACATTTTAGTAGTTTTACCTTACTTGTACTGGTCATCTTTATGTCTAAAGACATATGCATGTTATAATGGCCAGATTTGTGGCACAGCAGTTTAAGCTGCCTCTTGCAATGCTGTATCCCATATGGGTCCCAGCTGCTCCACTTCCAATCCAGCTCTCCACTAATACACCTGGGAAAGCCACAGAAGATGGTCCAAGTCTTTGGAACCTTGAATCACATGGGAGACCTGGATGGAGTGCTAGGATCCTGGCTTGGCCTGGCCCAGCCCTGGCTGTTGTAGCCATATGAGGAGTGAACCAGCTGTTGGAAGTGGTCTTCGTTCAAAAAAATCTTTAAAAAGAAGATCCCTGTTAGAGATGATGGTCCATTTGTAGGACTATGAAAAAGACGTGTAGACAAATAAGAGAATTTTTTAGATGAAATCTTGAAAATGACCTCACCCCACCCCCTGGAAGGGTATCACTCACTTAATAGTTTGTTAATGTAACATTTTTTTTTTGACAGGCAGAGTGGACAGTGAGAGAGACAGAGAGAAAGGTCTTCCTTTGCTGCTGGTTCACCCTCCAATGGCCGCCACGGTCAGCGCACTGCGGCCGGCGCACCGCGCTGATCCGAAGCCAGGAGCCAGGTGCTTCTCCTGGTCTCCCATGGGGTGCAGGGCCCAAGGACTTGGGCCATCCTCCACTGCACTTCCTGGCCGCAGCAGAGAGCTGGCCTGGAAGAGGGGCAACCAGGACAGAATCCGGCACCCCGACTGGGACTAGAACCCTGTGTGCCGGCGCCGAAAGGTGGAGGATTAGTGTTGAGCCATGGCGCCAGCTAATGTAACATTTTACAACCCAGGAGGAAGCTACTCCAGCATTACAAGTGCCAATCATATAGTGACAAGAGAATCTGGGGAAGGAAAACAGCTGTAGATTCATATGTGGGAGGCCAGTGGGCGAATCAATCTTGAATAAATCCAGGTGAGAGGGCAATGACTCGTATGGCAACAAGCCAGGGGAGGCTCAGCAAGCAGGGCGACTCCAGGGAGATCGACAATCAATGGAGCCTTCCATTCTGCTTAGCAGTAGAAAGGAATGAGTTGTTGATATACATAGCAGTGATGGATATAAAAATGATTATGTTGATAGGATGAAACCAGACAAGAAAAAGTATAGACTGCATTCCATTTGGGTGTACTTCTAGAAAGTGGAAAGATTCTACAGTGACAGAAAGAAGATTAGCAGTTGCCCACGACCACACACTCACCTTTCAGTCATGTCCTCAGGTCAGCGACCTGGTATCGTCAGTGATTCTTTCTTCTCCCCACCCCCATGGACTCAGTGACCAAAGTCAATCACACCCATGTTGCCACAGCAGGTGCCACAAACCAGGCTTGCCATGGTGAGTGGAGAGAAGTCCATCTTCCCATGCATTCTAAAGCCTGTGAAAGCATCTTGGACCAGGCAGTTGAATTTCCTGGTAGAGACTGTGATTGGGAACAGATGATGGGCTTATGATTGTTCATTGCCTAGGAATGAGCAGGCAATGAAATCATGATTTTATACCTTCTGCCCTTTAGAAGCAGGAGAAAATTATCCCACTAAATAAGTTTGGGAGAGACACTGGTAGTGAAAAAGTTGCCTTTGTTTACCTCCTGTGAGTCTTGAAATGAGCACATGTTAGCTTCATCTCCTCCACTCCTTAAATCTCTCTTCATTCAATCTTGCACTTACTTACACTTCCTTCACCCAACTCCATCTGATACCCCTACGCTTTTGAACATGTTCATCTCCTTGCCTGCAATGTCCTTTCTTTTTCTCCTCTCTCCGGCTAATTCTTATGCTCACGTATCTTTTGAGACATCGCCTCTCAAAAGTCACCTTCTCTGAGAACCATTCCTTGAATTTCCCTCTTTCCACTGAGGTGTCGCCTCCTGCATCATACATCGTATCAACCCATGTTGATTTCATGGGAACGCTTCACTGTTTTGTGATATCCTTGGCGCTTAGTATAATGCTTACAACATAGTAAGCATTCAGTAAATAACTTCCAATGGTGGGTAGTAGAGCTAGCGGTAGATTAGGAGCCAAATCTCAAGATTGTCTTGCAGGAGCCTTGGGCTTCTAGAGCACCACGAGGGAGCTCTGGAAGGCGTGGAGCTGCTGCGAGGCAGGAGAAGCAGCGTTGGGTTTGCAGAGAGCAGCAGAAAGTGGGGCTACTCGCAGAGCACACGGGCAAGGCATGCTCAGAGCACCATCTTTGATTCCTGTGCAGTTGTTTCTACCATAAGGGACTTAGAGTTTGCCATGGGTGTTTTTGTAGTTCTCTGGAAACTGGGTGGGAGGCAGAAAGTGTTATTGCTCCATAGCCACTGTCAAGATACTGGTTGGCGCCGGATTCTGTCCCGGTTGCCCCTCTTCCAGGCCAGCCCTCTGCTGTGGCCCGGGAGTGCAGTGGAGGATGGCCCAAGTGCTTGGGCCCTGCACCGCATGGGAGACCAGGAAAAAGCACCTAGTACCTGGCTCCTGCCATCGGATGAGCGCGGTGCGCCGGCCGCAGCGCGCCGACCGCGGCAGCCATTGGAGGGTGAACCAAAGGCAAAAAGGAAGACCTTTCTCTCTGTCTCTCTCTCACTGTCCACTCTGCCTGTCAAAAAAAAAAAAAAAAGATACTGGTTGACTTGAGCTTGAGTATATGTAAGATGGAATGACCAGGTGCCAAAGGATAGCTTCCCCAGGTTCCCAAAGAAATAAGTGTGATTGAATAGTCTAACATTTACATAAACATTAAAACAATTAGAATACATTTGCATAAATATAGGAACAATTAGAAGACATTATGCTTGGCACAGCATTTGATTGAGAGAGGAAGGAAGTCGTGGTCCTGAGGAAGTGACCAACATCTTCAATAGAAATTTGACAGAGAAAATCCTTGAAGTTAGAATATGCAAAGGCAGGCAAAGGAAGATGGGAAATATGCAGATACACTCCGCCCCCCAACACACAGACTGCATCTGAATTTCCCCACTGCCTTTCACAAACAAGTGCTACTTTCCTATGAATGGTTTTGCTCAAAATATCTATAATAAAATGTAGTGGTCATAAAACACAGTGAAAGAGAGGTGATTATAGTTTAAAAAGTAGTTGTTCGAAAGATTGCTTATGTTGGGTGGCAGGTCGTTTTTCATATTAAGAGGGACTAAGTGTAACCACATAAAACCTGATCTTGTTCCCTGCTGCTCCCAGGAAGGAAAGCCTATTTAAAATGCATTGCCTGCCCCTAACTTCCAGATTTACCTCGTGGTGTTTGTGTTTGGGGCCCTGGATGCTAACAATTGGCTTATTGATGGGCTTACCTGAGGGTGAATCATTCCTCTCTGGGGACTCCTAGCTTTTGGGAAACCCACGGTGCTGTGGTTTTTAGGCAAAGTTTTAGAGCCTGCTTTTTGGGCCTTGACACAAAACAGAGAACAGTGCATTTAGGATCTGAAAGACCAGAAGCAGAGCCCCTCAAGAGAGATTCTATTTCTTCTCATTGTAACGGAATAGAAAGAGTCTCAGGACTGGCCTTTAGCACTCTTTCCTGGGCCTTCCTTGCTTAGTCTGAAGCGTAGGAAGGAAGAATTAATTATTGCTTGTTTGCTTCCACACCACCACTCTCTCCCTTTTCTACCCTTCTAGCTCTCTCCAGCTGACTACTGCAATATGACACATATCAGGTATTTTTTTCCTGCTTGTATTCAGGTCTTCAGTAGAAGTCAGAATATACTTGTCACACAGGTTAGTTTTATGAGAAACATCATCCTCATCACCAATTTCATCTTCAAAATGAAAACATTTTAATCCCCTCTCTCTCTCATATTGAGTAGTGACTTCGTGCAGGGCACTCTCTGTAGAATTTCATAACCACTTCATTCAGTCCTCCCCACAGCATCATGAAGTGGGCGATAACACTGTGTTCACCGTACTTGCCGGAGCCTGGGATTCGGGGCTTAAATGCTGGTCTCAGCTTCTCACAGGGAGGAAGTGGCAGAGCCAGGACAGAAATCCAGGCCTTTCCAACTCCAACCCTCCTTTCTTCACCACCGGATCATATGCAGAGACCCAGCACTAAAGATTCCTTACGATTCATTGCTTTTTACTTTGGGGACTGGGAGTGGCAATATTTTAATCATAGTCCCAATTTTATGGCCATGCAGAAGCAATCGTATGTACTACACATTCATCTTAAGGTTGTTGTAAGCAAAATATGATTAACAAGGTAAATTTCTCTCCCTTATTTAATAAGCCATTCAAAACAAAATGATCATCCATTCTTGCCCTCCGTAACTGTGATTCATAGACAGCTGATCCTTTGTAGTTTTAATTCTATGTTCTCTGGTCCTTTGAGTTGTTTTCTCACAAATTCTTTAATTGAAGAGGGAAAAATCAATGTAATCTTAGAGAGTGACTGGTCCAGCTTGGTTTTTAAATGTTGCTCTTGGTGTCTTCCTACACATTGACCTCCTCTGCTAAAACCAAGTGCTCCCCTTGCCCTCTGGGGCTCCAGTGTGGGCAAAACCCAAATCTTCTTCTGTCTTTGTTCCTTTATATAATTTTTAAAAAATATTTATTTATTTGAAAGACAGAGTTTCAGATAGAAAGAGGGAGAGACACAGAGGTCTTCCATCCATTGGTTCACTCCCCAAATGACTGCAATGGTTGGAACTGGGTGGATCTGAAGCCAGAAGCCAGGAGCTTCTTCTGGGTCTCCCACGTGGGTGCAGAGGCCCAAGCACCTGGGCCATGCTCCACACGCTCCAGCACATTAACAGGGAGCTGGATCAGAAGTGGAGCAGCCGGGACTTCAACCATCTCACACATGAGATGCCGGTGCCACAGGAGAAGGCTCAACCCACTATGCCACAGCACCTACCCCCCTTTTTTGTTCCTTTTACTTCCGGTATCACCCAGGATGCTCTACCCAGTATTTCCTCTGGTCACAAAACATTGCAGTTAACTGATGAACTTTCCTAGGCCCATTGGCAGAAGTCCTCTTTTAAAAACTGCAGAAACAAAATCAGAGCAATCAAGGAAAACAGCAAAACCTACAACTGTCCAACTTACAAAGCTTAGGTGTTTGTTCTTGATAATACCAAAATTATTCATTAGATATTCATTTATTTTTTAAAAGTAGTTATCTAATAATTAAAAAAAAATAATTATCTTAAGGAGTGAAGAGAGAGAACACTCTCATCCACGTGATCATTCCCCAAATGTCCACAAAGGTTGGGTCTGGGCTAGATGGTAGCTGCTAGCCAGGAACTGAATCCGGGTTTCTAGGGACCCAATTACTTGAGCTACTTATTACCTGTTGCCTCCCAGGGTCTAATTCATTAGCAGGAAGCTAGAATCAGGAGCTGGAGCCAGGAATCAAACCCAGGCACTTTGATATGGAACACGTGTGTCCCACCTGACATCTTAACCGCTGGGCCAAACACCTGCCTTGACACTCAGTTTCTGTTTGGTCCATGCTTTTTCTCTGGCCTGAGTCATCATCCGGTAATTTCCAATTACTTAGAAACTGATGTAGGCCTTGCTGGACATTTTTCATACTTCACCCAGTCTATGTACTGACACCCAATGCCTTAAAAACCAAAGCTTTTGATGACTCGGCAGATCTCCCAAAGACTGCATCTTCCCTTCAGACCTGACAAGTGTAGTTCATAAAGGATTTGCAGTCCAGGGGTGAATTCCCTAGCATGGTCCGTATAGTACAGTTTAGATAAAATGATTCTGAAACCAATCAGCTGCATGCAAGTTCTAGCTCCACTTTTGCTAGCTCTGTCACTCAAAGCAAGTTACTCAACCCCTCCATCAGTAAAATGAGGATGATAAAAACAATGTGAATTTTATAAGCCCTATATTGTAAGGTCATGCACCGAATCCCTTAAGATGATAAATAAAATATAATTAGGAATCAAGAAACATTTGCCACTGTTTTGATCATCATTAATTCTTTCTTGGCCTAGATTATCAGTTCTTCCCACCTTTAAGTTAACACTGAATAGGTGAGGTGGCAGGTCACCTCTAACACCCAGTCTATAGGGGGAGAGGCACCTTCCTCACAGAAGTACATAATCCATTAAGCAACCCAACCTCAGAACTGCAGAAATGAAAAGGATTTTATTTGGGGTCTTAGGAATAGTGATTCAGAAAACACAGGTTCAGATAGCTCTGAATCGGTGTTGAGGAAGGCTGGCAAAGTGGGAATTTGTATGAGCTATCAAAGCTTGAGGAGGAGCAGAGCCCTTGTGGCCCATAGAAGATAAAGAAAATAATGTGCAAACCACAATACGGGAGCGTGAGAGCTGCTGGACAGGCACCATGAGTCTCGGCGAACACTGCAATTGTCGTGTCCTGTGAGCTCTGACTTTCCGACGTGTGCAGCCCAGGGGGGAAGAGACCCGAGTCCCCATGGCAGGAAGCCCCTGGAATTGTGCGTCAGCCTTTTCTCCCAAGGCCTCCTGAACCCATTTCGAAAACTCATTTCCCATCCTTAGCTTCACAGATCTGAGTCAGGAGGTGGGCAGCGTGCTGAGCAGAGAGGGGGATGGTCCTGTTACTAGAGATACCCCCTGGGGAGACGGGTGGCAGTGCTCCCTGCACGCAACAGCCTACTCTCTAACCCAAGTCTCTAAGGAGTAGAAATTGAGTCAATGTTTTCTGGTTGTTGTTCTTGTCCCCTTCTCGAGAGAAAAGAAGTGAAGCCCTTTGGAATGAGGGTACTGCAAAAATTTTATGGAAAAATGGAATAAAAAGATAATTTGCTTTTGGTGCAAAAAAAATGAAATCCGTGTAGTTTTCTTACAATATGCATTTTCCACGAACTTTTTGAAATCTCCTTATATACGTAGAAACTGCTGCGTGGGTACTTTACAGACTTTCTTTCTCCTGTAGATCGTCTTTTAATTCTGGTATAATCAAGGCGGTAACTAACATGAAGGAGCTTCGGTCATCAGACCCTTCCTATGTCCCCACCTACTCCACCCAGAAACCCCATGCCCTGCCCGCTCTGTGCCGTGGAAAACCAGTTTCCATGAAACGACTGCCAGAATAAGCACTGGCCAAAAATAACCAACACAGCTGCCGACTGCATCTGTGTGACAACCTGTATCTAGTTGTCATAGCATTCCAATAAAATTATCAGGGCTGGCTCTCATACTTCATCATGTACCTGACACCGACACTTCCGAAACAGGGCAAGGAAATGGGCGATACTCAAGCCCACTCCAAACCCTGCCCTATGAGTATTCAATGAAACCGGGTCTGGCTACCACCTCTTAGACCACCAGAACATATTAAGGGGTGGCTCTGAACCTCTCTGGGCACAGCTCACGCTGGAACATGCTCGTTCTCCCTCCTTGACTGTGGATGCAAATACATCTTACTTCTTTGCTCATCTTTGCCTATGTCTTGTCCTGGAATTCTGTCTTGCATAGGAGAAAAGAACCTGGACCCAGCCATCTCACAACAATTCCCTTTAAATTTGTGATCCCCACCCCCCCACCGTCTCTCCAAGTATTGCATTTTCTTTTGTGCCAGGGATCATATCTGGATGTGACTGCTACCAAGAGTCTGATTTACAGTGACATTGATAAGGAGGAGATTTTACTGCGCCATGCTGCTCTCTTAACATCCCATTTAGTGCCCAGTCTAACCACAAATGTACATCAATACTAAGTTTCAAACTGTATTTTCTAATCCAGCATACATTTTTTGCATTTTTTTCTTTGTGTGACTGTTAAATTATTTCATTTGAAAAAAAATCATTATTAGAAAGGCTGTTTTGCTATTTTTAAAAATTTTATTCTGCTGTGTTCCAAGGGACACATCCACTGTTGAGAAAGGAATTCTCCAATCTGAGAATGAACTGGAAAGGTCATAAAATTGCATTCCAAAGGGTTTTCCTTATTTGCTATGCATGCATGGCTCACTGATTTAGAAATTATTCGAGTTTCTAAAAGAGGAAATGCTTGTAAATAGGAATGTCTAAAATATTCTAATGTCATAGTATTTACAATGGAGCGGATGTCAAAAATCGGAATTTCAGGCATCTGACGGTTGTGGAGATGGGGACAGAAACACTACTGTGGAAGGGGGAGAGGGAAGCAGCACTATAATTTCTGCTCAAGACATGGCCAATCAGGTTACTCATGGAGCAGTGGGTTTTAGGTCAACCACAAATATGGAAGATAGCCCAGTGGGGAGTAAGCCTGTTATGGCTGGGACACGCAGGAATCTCTCTAACTCACCCGGTCTTTGCTGTCAGTCTTTATTCTGAGGGAAGACTTGTTTTCTCCAGGAGTGACACTTCTTAGTCAAAGTAGTTTGAATATGGAGGGGCTGGCGCTGTGACTCACTTGGTTAATCCTCTGCCTGCAGTGCCAGCATCCCATATGGGGTCGGGTTTTAGTCCCGGCTGCCCCTCTTCCAGTCCAGCTCTCTGCTGTGGCCCGGGAGGGCAGTGGAGGATGGCCCAAGTGCTTGGGCCCTGCACCCCATGGGAGACCAGGAGAAGCACCTGGCTCCTGGTTTCAGATTGGCGCAGCGCGCTGGCCGTGGCGGCCATTTGGGGGTGAACCAACGGAAAAGGAAGACCTTTCTCTGTCTCTCTCCCTCACTGTCTATAACTCTACCTGTAAAAAAAAAAAGTAGTTTGAATATGGAAACATTTGCCCAGCTGTGATCTCAAAACTCAAAGTGGACAACAATGTTAGTCTTATTTCTTTTTCTAGTATTTCAGCATGAGAAAGCAACGTGTTATTACTTGTGAAGTTTCATTGCTTAAAAATCAAACAGGCTAACACATACTATGGATATAGCAAATGAGAATTTCTTACTAATCTGTGTCAATCACATTCAACTAAAAGTGGTAGCAAATAACTATCATGTCTTGGGAGCTAAAAAAAAAGGGGGGGGGCGCTCTCTCTCTCTCTTTCTCTCTGTCTATCTGGTTACCATCAGTTTTTTGTGAAGGGTGGCGAGGGGAGAGTAGCTATTCCCCAGATGGTCAGTTAGGCTCCTTATCTCTTGAGATTCTGCAAACTTCGAGTGCCCTGGTGTCTTCCTGGTTCTACTGCATTTGGCTGTTAGAGAGGAGAGGAGAGAAGAGGAGAGGGAGGGAGTGAAGGCCTGGCATAGTTGCTTCCACATATTTCTTTTGGTCTGACTGCAGGGGAGACTGGGAAATATAATTTAGCTGTGTGCCCTGAAAGAAGAGGCAAGTTTGACATGCCAACCTGTCCTGTACGTTACATGACGTCATAGGTGGCGAGCCTTTGGTGCAGCAATTAAGGTGCCCGTTGGGGTGCCTGCATTCTATGCTGGAGTGCCCGGATGTAAGTCTTGGTTCTGCTCCCCTTTCAAGAGTCTTACTAATGTGTACCCTAGGAGGCCGCAGTTGCTGGTTCAAGTGGTTGAGTCTCTACTACCCAGGTGGGAGACCTGGCTTGGGTTCCAGGTTCCCAAATCTCTCTCTCTTTCTCTCTCTCTCTCCCCTCCTACTCTCAAATAAAATGAATACATTTTTTTTTTTTCAAAATTTAAAAAGAAAGGTCATGTATTAGCCGCAGGCCAGCTTCAATGTTGCCTCCAGATGTGTTTTCTTTTGACCTACATTGAATGCTTTTAAAATCCAAATTAGTTAAAAACTTTGAATGACCCAAGTTTACACAAAAAAAGGAAAATCTAAAATATTTTGATTTCTCTCAAAAACATAAGATCTAGCTCACCTGGACCGGATTTCTGTTTGGCATTAAAGGATCACAGCCAAGTAGCAGCTTCCCCTAAGCTCATGAGCATGGATTCCAGTTCACCTTCCAGGCCTGCACCGCCCCGAAGATGCTGGCATTGGCTTTCTCCAGCTGCCATGATTTATTTTTAAATATTTTATATTTTGTTGCCAATATGTTAATAACAATCGACTATGATGGATTGATTTGGACCTACAGTTATGTTTTCTCTTTTTAAAATTTAATTCTTAGGGCTGGCACTGTGGCATAGCAGGTAAAGCCGCCTCCTGCAGTGTCAGCATCCCATATGGGTGCTGGTTTGAGTCCCAGCTGTTCCACTTCTGATCCAGCTCTCTGCTATAGCCTGGGAAAGCAGTAGAAAATGGCCCAAGTTCTTGGGCCCCTGCACCTGCATGGGAAGACCTGGAAGAAGCTCCTGGCTCCTGGCTTTGATCAGCCCAGTTCCGGCCATTGCAGCTCTGCCTCTCCATAATTCTGTCTTTTAAACAAATAAATCTAAAAAAAGCTTTAATTCTTAAAAAAATTGAGAGGCAATATGTGTGTGTGTGTCTGTGTGTGTTTGTATAGGGAGTAAGAGAGAATAAGAGAGAGAGTCATCTCTATCCACTGGTTCACTCCCCAAATGCCCACAATGGCTTCTGCCTACAGTGGAACCCAGGAACCAGGAACTCAGTTCGGGTCTCTCACATGGGTGGCAGGGCCCCAACTACTTGAGTCAACACTACTGCCTGCCAAAGCCTGCTAGACTCGGGAGCCAAAGCCAAGTCAAACCCAGGTTCCCCAGTATAAGTTGCAGACATCTGAAGTGTTAGGTCAAACACGGACCTTTGGGTTACCTTTTAGATCATAGTGAAAGCTACCAGCCAGCTCTACCTAAAGCTCTCTTTCTCCATAGCAGAATAGCTAATGTCCAATTATGAATGAATTTTGAAATATTTTATTTTTAGCCTGATTATTGATTCACTCAGAATTCATATTGTGAGTTGGGGTGGTAATCTATCAGAAACACTGATGAGTGTGAAAACTTTGTGGGGCTGGCGCTGTGGCATAGCAGGTAAAGCCGCTGCCTGAAGTGCCTGTATCCCATATGGACACTGGTTTGAGTCCCAGCTGCTCCACTTCCGATCCAGCAGTAGAAGATGGCCCAAGTCCTTGGGCATCTGCACCTGTGTGGGAGATCCAGAAGAAGCTCCCGGCTCCCGGCTTTGGATCAGCACAGCTCCAGCCGTTGTGGCCAGAGAACCAGTGGATGAGGATGATTCTCTCTCTCTCTTTCTTTCTCTGCCTCTCCTTTTCTCTCTCTCTCTCTCTGCCTCTCTGTGGCTCTGCCTTTCAAATAAATAAATAAATAAATAAATCTTTCTTAAAAAAAAAAAAAAAAACCTTTGTTTTCTTTTAGCTCCTGGAATTAATAACGCTCGATGGGTTTAAGATTCTTTTAATGGAGAAAGAGCCTTTCACAGAAAAAATAGGCCTCAAATAGAGTGAGCCTTGGGTTTTCAGCAGAATATCACACACTTCATTGTTGGTGCTCATGGGCTGTTTGGAGGGGAAGGACAGGGTGAATTTGGCCTGGTTGTACATGGCTATCACCTTAAAAAAAGGATAGAGCCACAAAAAGCCCCCTAGAGTCCTCTCGGTTGTTGCACAATGAAATTGCCCAAATCCAGTGATGTTGAAGGGGTAGTCGTTGAGTGAATTTTAGATGGCAGATTTAAGTGCTCTCTTCCTTTGGAGAAAGGAACCGAGTGTGAGAGGTTTGCATGCTAGTCTATAAAGAGAGAAATAAATGCTCAAGCTTACAATTGAACAAACTCTTTATAAACCTCTTAACACCCTAGGAAAGTGAAGAAAATAGATGTAAACACAGCTAAGGGCAGCCAACACTTAAGACTGCAAGTGTAACATTACATTGAAGCTTTATTGTCTTTTGTTTGATTTGCCTAACTAAACAGAACTTGAGTATTATTTTCAAAATTGCCTGAGGGCATTTTAATGTTTTGGTAAGATTAGCTCATAAAGGCAGCTTTGCTCCCACGTTTCAGTTCACATGTGTGGATCATGAACACGGTACATAAGTTCTGTAGTGAGAAGTTTAAAGTACATTTGGAAAACAAGCCATTTGAGGGACTAATTATGTCTTCGATTTTTGTTATGGACTTCGAGGAGACGAATAAACTCCTAGCATAATTTGCAGTTGATTCAGAATTGGATAGCAGCAGAATTATAGTCCTGGTGAACGCAGAGAAAAAATACAGTGCTTTCTTGAGAGAGAAAATAAGTGGGGATTTGTTTTTAAGGTTTACTTATTTATTTGAAAGGCAGAGTTAGAGAGAGAGAGAGAGAGAGAGAGAGAGAGAGAGAGAGAAAGGTCTTCCATCTGCTGATTCATTCCCCAGTTGGCCACAATAGCTAGAGGTGGGCAGATGGGAAACCAAGAGCTTCTTCTGGATCTTCCATGCAGGTATAGGGGCCCAAGAACTTGGGCCATCTTCCACTGCTTTTCCAGGCACATTAGCAGGGAGCTGGATCACAAGTGGAGCAGCTGGGACTTGAACCAGCACCCATACAGGATGCTGGCACTGCAGACAGAGGCTCTACCAGCTATGCCACAACTCTGGCCCCATAAGTGGGAAAATTTACAAAACCACCTTGGGTGGGGGCAAGTGGATTTTCTCTGGGGAAAAATCTGGTGGCTGAGGTGGGCTGAGAGAGGCCAACTGAGACCAGATGCTTCTGACCGAGTCCCCCAGCTCTAAAATCTTCACCCAACCCTAGGAAATGAGGATTATTATCTCCTGATCAGGAGAGGGGAAACTGAGGCTCAAAGGCGCAAAAGCTAAATAATTGGAAAGGTAGGAATTCGAATTCAAGGCCTCCAAACTGTGGAAGGCAGAGTGAAGAGAGAGGAAGAGCGAGAGCAAGAGAGAGAGAGAGAGAGAGAGAGAGAGACGTACTGAAGGGAGAGGGAGAGCAAGCGTGGGTCTCCAGTGTGATTCACTGATTGCTTGAGCGAGAGGAAGATTCAAAAGGCCCAAGGTGAAGTGAGTTGAAGGAAGCAGCGCCTCTTCTCCCCCAAACTCCCAGAGGCTGAGTCCAGAAGTGTGGGCTGCATCAGGGACACTTTGGTACCAGAGAGATACAGGCTGGACAGATTCCACTAGAGTGATAAAAAATAAAACCAAATAAAAATAAAGGGAAGGGAGATCTATCTGCTGGAGAGATGCTGGAATCCAAGTTCAAGTCAGGCGTGCTTGAGTGGGCAGGGGAACGCCAGCCCTTTGAAGTGTGTTCTGCACTGCCTGTCTGCAGATTAGCCTGTGGTGAGGGTCCACCCAGGAGTTGCACATGACGACATGTGGACAAGAACCCTCTAAACTGATAGCAGAAAGTGCTTTTGGGAAGAGTTTCAGGGCAGCTCCTTGAAGGTCCAGTGTTTCTCACTCTCTCTGACTCACTCATTTCCCAGGAGTCCCGATATCTCTTGGAGAAAGCGCTTTCCCATCCAGCCAGGAAATGCAGCAGGTGGTATGAGGCAGGCAGCCCGCTGGGGCTGTTGCTCCCAGGGAGCAGTGCTGTTGGAAGAGCCAAATGGGCAAGGTGACTCACTCACTTGTCCTCCCTTGGCCGTTTCTGAGTCATACGCTTTCATCCTGTCCGAAGTATGGGAAACAAACATCAACAATGTTACTCTAAGATGTTTTTATCAAATATTTGATGAATAAGAAAAAATCCCCTCTCATCTGATCCTTCTGGAAGATGTTTATTTGCTCTTTTCATGTTGTTGCCATTTCTTCAAATTATCAGCATCCACGAGGTGGGGGAGGAGAAGGGGGCTCTAAGCCAGACAAAGCCGGGTTTCAACGGCTCAGTGGCTGCTGCTCCGAGGCAGTGGTCCAAGCTGCTCACCCGTAAACAGCAGGAGTGAATGATCCAGCTCTCTTCTATTGAGGACGGACTATCCTCTTGTGTAAGTTAGAAGTTCTAGTTAACTATTTCTCAGCTTTGTGTTTGTAATAAAGAGCGCAGTGCCCATGTCTGTGTAGATGACTAGGAGACAAAACCATGGGCTTTGGTATCAGATGGATGTGCACTTGAACCCTGGATCTCTCATGTACAGCTGCATGACCTTAGGAACGAGCCTTGAGTGCTGAGAGTTAGCAACCAGATCTGTAAGATAACAGCCATCCCAGTAGTAACAGTAGTGATGAGGCTAACAGGTTGCAGTGATCTTCTACTCTGTAAACTCTATGGAACTATTATTGCCCCCATTTTACAGGCAGATAATCTGAGGCACCAAGACTTCAATGAACATATCCAAAGTCACACAAGCAACATAATATCTACCTCCTCAGGTGGTAAAGCAGCTAAAGCAATTAGCTCTCAATAAATGCACAACATATATACTGCATGCAACGAGAGGAGCATTCCTTTTTCAATTGCCCTAATTGCTAATTCCTTTTAAAAATGAATGAAATAAGGCCGGTGCAGTGGCTCACTTGGCTAATCCTCTGCCTGTGGCACCAGCATCCCATATGGGCGCTGGTTCTAGTACTGGTTGCTCCTCTTCCAGTCCAGCTCTCTGCTGTGGCCCAGGAGGCAGTGGAGGATGGCCCAAGTGCTTGGTCCCTGCACCCATATGGGAGACTGGGAGAAAGCACCTGGCTCCTGGCTTTGGATCGGCGCAGCGCCGGCCATGGCGGCCATCTGGGGAGTGAACCAACGGAAGGAAGACCTTTCTCTCTCTGTCTCTTTCTCTCTCTCACTGTCTATAACTCTGTCAAATAAAAAAAGAGAAATACTTATTAAAAATGAATAAAATAGATGCATGATTCAATTATCAACATTCTATGCATGAGCAATTCATAGTATTCCTTGTTTTCAACTAAAGTATCCAAAATTCATGAAAGAGCTGTGATTCACATTTAGAACTATGCCAGAACATCCTCCCCAGCTCCATTCAAGAAATTGCTTTATTATTTTAATCAACAAAAATAAACACATGGCAGCCAACCATTGAAGGTTTCTTTGCAGTAAACATGTTTACAAACTTAGATACATATTTCAGAGCAATCTCTCAGATCTCTTTTCTACACACATGCCCCACATTCATGCACACATACAATGCATACATGCACATGCAAACACAATTCTACTGGGTTCAAGAACATCTCTGGGGAGGATGATGGATAAAACTATTTTACAAGCAGTGTTGCTATTCATGTTGGTGTATTAGGTTGCTAAGGCTATGAAAAAATCCTAAGCAATAGAAAATTTTAATTGAACAATTAATTAATTAGTTTGAGGGGTGGGGAGAGAGAGGGAGCAAAGGAGCTCCCGTGTGCTGATTCCCTCCTCAGATGCCTGCTACAGCCCCCAGTTGGGGCTGACGCCGGGAGCTGAGAAATCCAGGTGACTCACATGTGTGACAGTAACTCAGCTATCACCGCTGCCTCCCATGGCCTGCATCTGTGCGCAGAAGGAACCAGGAGCCGGAGCCAGGAACTGAACCCCAACATTCCAACATGGGATGTGGGCATCGTCACTGACATCTTAACTGCTAGGACAAAGGCTCTCTCCAAGCCACAGAAATCAATTTCCTCATTATCCTGTGGGCTTTGAAGGCTATGATCAAGGCGCTGGCCAGCTGGGTTTCTGGTGAGGGCTGTCTTCAGGGCTTGCAGAGGTCACCTTCTCTCTGTCTGCGTGTGGCCTTCCCTTGATGTATGTATGCTGAGAGAGAGGTCTCTCTTTTCTTATAAGGCCACCAATGCTTTTGGGTTAGGGCCCTATCTTTATAACTTTGTTTAACTTTAATTGCCTCCTAAAGCTTGTCTCCAAATAGAATACCGTCGGGAATTGGGGCTTCAATGTATGACTGAGTGGGAACACAGTTCAGACCGCAAATATTGGCTAAGGCTAGATATATTTGGGCAGGGGCTCCTGTATCTAAGAGAGCTGTTTGTGAATAATTCAAATTTTCCGTGGGTTGTGGACATCTCTTCCCCAGAAGTTACTACAGGACTGTGAATCAGGTGTTCACGGTGGCCCATGAGCAGATTAAATGTAATAGATAAGACTTTTTTGGCAAACCTGAGTGAAAGGAATTTAGGGTGGTGGTGTTCTTTCTAAAAATAAGTTGTGGTGACTATTGTGCTCCTAACACTGAAGGCGTTTGAGAACATAAACAAGGGTCTAAAAGTGAAAGTTAGATCTGGAAAGGAAAGCGCCATTCTGCAGAAGGAACGCATTCTTTCCCAGTGACTTGCATGACTTCCTATGCAGCTTTCATGTTACAGGAAACAAACATTTAGGTGTTTTGAATGAGTGTAGACCAAGTTTTCACATAATCCCAGGAATGGCATTAGAGCTGTATTGGTTAATTTAACATTTGTTGACTTTCCTTCTTGGAGACGATGATGATTTTTATTAGAAAGGCAGAGAGAGAGAGAGAGAGAGAGAGAGAGATCCTCCATTCATTGGTTCATTCTTCAAATACCCATGCCAGCGGGGTGGGCCAGGCAGAAGCCAGATCTCAGGACTAAATCCAGGTCTCCCATGTGGCTGGCAAGAACCCAGGTACTTGAACTATCACCTGCTGCTTCCCAAGGTGTGCACTTGCTTCTGAGAAACTGGAATTAGAAGTACGGCTGGGACTCCAACTCAGGCACTCTGATGTGGGATGTGAGTGTCCCAGGCTGTGTCTTATCCACTGTGCCAAATTCCACCTTCCCTTCCCTTTTATGTATAATGTAAAACCTTGCAAGATATTACTATTTTACTTTCTTCCTTTCAGACTTTTTTACCTTGTCCATTTGGCCATAGGCATCTCAGATGGTGGATATAGGTGTCTCCATATTTAGGTGGGAATGGGAAAGGGGGGAGATGGGATAAATAGGAGAAAAAATTAGAATTTCTGCTGGTTAAACCACAGCTTGTAATGCTGGCATCCTACAATGGAGTGAGGTTCAAGTTCCGGCTTCTCTACTTCTGATTCAGCTTTCTGATAATGTGCCTGGGAACGCAGCAGGTGATAGCCCAAGTGCTTGGGGCCCTGCTGCCTATATAGGAGACCTGGATGGAGTTCCTGGCTCCTGGCTTTGGCCTGACCCAGCTCTGGCTGTTGTGACCATCTGGGAAGTGAATCAGCAGATGGATGGTCTCTCTGTTTCTCCCTCGCTCTGTCAATCTGCCTTTCAAATAAGCAAATAAATAAATCTTTTAAAACATGATAATTCTCTGCAGAGGGCATTGGGCACACTGGTTAAGTCGCTTGGTATGTCCACATCTCGTATCAGAAGGGCTGGTTCAAGTGCTGGCTTTAACTCAGAGTCCAACATCCTGGTGAAGTGCACCTTGGAGGGAGCAGGTGATGGCTCAAGTCCCTGGAGCCTTGCCACCCACCTGGGAGACCCAGATTAAATTCTGCTCTCCTGGCTTCAGCCTGGCCCAGCCCTGGCTATTGCAGGCATTTGGGGAATGAACAAGCAAATAGAAGATCTTCCTCTTTCTCTCTGTCTCTGTATCTGTCTCGGTCTCTCTGACTTTCAAATAAATAAAAGTAAATTTTAGCAAGCAGATTTTTTTTTCCAATGTAGAAGCCTGGAAACATTCAGCTTCTAGCGTACAAAATAGGAACTATTTATAAGGCTAACGTCTTGAAAAAGAATTTTCAAGAGAAAATTTAAATTTTTGCTTCAACCAACTAAATTCCAAGGCTGGGTCCCTGTTGGATTTTCCCTCAGGGGGAGAGCCTCATGCTTCCCAGGACTGGAAGACATGCATTTGCAGCTAGAAGGTGCACCCTGTCACACTCCTCATTTTTTAAAAAAGATTTGTTTATTTGAAAGAGAGAGAGAGAGAGAGAGGTCTTCCATCTGTTAGTTCACTCCCCAAACTGTCAGATTGGGTGGAACTGGGCTGGTCTGAAGCCAGGAGCCAGGAGCTTCCTCCAGGTCTGCCACATGGGTGATGGCAGGGTCCCAAGACCTTTGGCCATCTTCCACTGCTTTTTCTTGGGCCCTTAGCAGGGATCTGGATTGGAAGTGGAGCAGCTGGGACACGAACCGGAGCCCATAAAGCTGCGATGCCGGCCCCTCTCCTGCTCTTCAGATGCGGGAGCAGGGAGGAGCACAGGAGAGCTAGATGAAAACAGCTTTGTGTCCCAGCAGGTGTGGGAGAAGAAAATCTGGGCTCGGATGGAAGATGCCATGGACACTCACGGGCTTCTGGTCAACCGGAGAAGAGCAACCAGCTCACCAGTTCGGTGAGGCCAGAGACCACACTTCACCCATCCCAGCAGGCCTTGTCTCCTTTTAACCACGTCAAGGTCATGTAAGTCATTAAGTTATAACCACCTCCTCCTCCCCCACTCCTTCCCACTTCCCACTTAGAGAAGGCAGAAGAAGGTGAGGAAGAGGGAAAGGAGGAAGCCTTCTGAAAGGCTGAGTATTTATACCCAGGAAAAAGTGAGTGCTACCCAAGGCACTGTCTGAATGATAGATAAAACTATCTGTCTGTGGCTGGCACTGTGGCACAGCGAGTTAAGCACTGCTTCTGAGGCTGGCATCCCATACCAAGCACCAGTTAGGCTCCTGGCTGCTCTGCTTCTGATCTAGCTCCCTGCTAATGTGCCTTGGAGGAAGATGACCCAAGGGCTTGGCTACCTGCCATTCACGTGAGATATGGAGTTCCAGGCTCTTGGTTTTGGCCTGGAGCACTCTGGCCAGTGCAGCCATTTGGGGAGCGAAACTAGATGGAAGACCTCTCTCTCTCTCTCTCTGAAAAGTATTGAACTAATTTTCTCACTGAATATCCTCAGATGTTCTGTACAGCTCCTATCTTGTTGCTATCCATCTCCAGGATTAAAGGTTCTGACAAAGTGTCACCAGGTGCTACCTCTTCAATAGCAAAGGTTTCTAGGACTTTATAAGGTTTCTCCCTGGGAATATGTTCCAAATTTCAAACTGGTAATCAATTCCAAATACATGCACCGCAGAAGAGAGACGGCAGTTGTCACTAGCTCTCTTCCTGTGGTTCGGAGAAATCACACCAAACCACTCAGAACACTCCTGGGCTCTGCCGACCTGAGGGCTTCCGAACACTGATGGCTGTTGGCTTTGGCTTTTCCTAAGCAAAGGGTTGTGTTTGGAAATCTCTGCGCCACAGGTTTCTCTTCTTTCTCCACCGAAGTCATACGTTTAGTGTAAGCTCTATTTTTTTCTTTTCTTTTCTTTTCTTTCTTTCTTTTTTTTTTTTTTTAACAGGCAGAGTTAGACAGTGAGAGAGAGAGATAGAGAGAAAGGTCTTCCTTCCGTTGGTTCACTACCCAAATGGCTGCTACGGCTGGAGCTACGCCAATCCAAAGCCAGGAGCCAGGTGCTTTTTCCTGGTCTCCCATGGGGTGCAGGGCCCAAGCACTTGGGCCATCCTCCACTGCACTCCCGGGCCACAGCAGAGAGCTGGCCTGGGAAAGGGGCAATCGGGACAGAATCCAGTGCCCCAACTGGGACTAGAACCTGGAGTGCCAGCACCGCAGGCGAGTGAGCCTAGTGAGCCGCGGTGCCGGCCTCGAAAGCTCTTCTAAGGACATGCCCTGTGCAGGAGGGCGTGCTGGCCCGCAGCGCAGGCCTGGTGTCCTTCACAGCCCGGATGCTAGTCCAACCCTCCGGGACTCCTCCCGGGCCTCTCCAGCCCTGCACATTTCCCCTTCTCGGGACCCCTACAGCACTCTTTAAGGGGACTACTAGTTGTGGCATTTAATTGTGTACTGTCTAGAACTGTTATTCACATGTGTGTCTGCATCTTCTCTTTCCAATAATGCTGCCAGTCTTCCACAGTGGGAGCCTACTTGGTGTCCCACATATGTCTCTGCATGAATAACAGACATGTAAACAAATGCACATTGGTTGCGTGAATGCACTCGGGCTGTCTCAAAGGAATAACCTTGGGTTCGTTTGATTCGGAATAAAGTGCAGCTCAGAGGAATGCACATTGTTTGCCATTTCCTCATGGTGGAAAGTCCCAGCTAGTTATCAATTAATAGTGAGTATCAACAACTATTTATCTAGTGCTTAACAGGGGATGACGGCTGAAGATAACTCCACAGACAGAGTCTATTGTGAAACAGGCTCCATTCTGCTACAGTTTACTCCCTCTTGGGTCTCAGACTACACTCCCCCAATGCTGCAGGTGGAAAATATATTCTGTTATCAGTCGATGCATGAGTTAACAAGCTGTGGTACTGTGTTCCAGAAGCCAGCGGGCTGATACTAGTGTATCTGGGGCCCTTGGCTTCGTGAGGGCCTTTAAGGATCTTTGAGGAAAAAGCGCTGATATAAACACAAAGAAATGGTTACTAGAATGATTATATTTATGTTCCCATATTCTATGGGGTTGGGGAGAGTGAGACAAGGTTAGGGCTTGGGCAGGAGACGAGACCTTGGAGCAGCGCAGCCACAGTCCTGGAACAACGCCAAATGCTGAACCTTGCTAGCAGAGTATAGCATGTTTTGCCCTTTTTAAGCAAGATGTGAATACAATGCAAAAATGAATTCACACAGCTTCTTTGGAGGTCAGTGTGATTTTTTTTTATTGTTTATACGGAAGAGTAGCTTGATATCCATCAGATTGGATTTAGAAACCAGGAATCACTTCGCTTGGTTTGGCGGGGATAACCAGAGGTGACAGTGGCATAAAAACGTGTTTGGTTTTCCCAATACCTGCATGGAAATCTTGCAGTTAGGCTCAGAGAAGTCACCACCCGTCTTTGGCTGGACACTAAGATGCAGACTTGACTTTGCCTTTCCCGGATGGAATGTTTCCCCTCCCCGTGGGGAGGGGATGTGACCCATGAAGAAGGAAAGCACACTGCTAAAGGATATGCAGCAACAGTAGGATTTCAGGGAGGAATCCAAGAATATGAACATTTTGCTGAATGTAAATGGCCAAGGGGCTGATGTAGGTAAGAAATTTCAGGAATAAGTTTCAAATGGGCCCAGCAGGCAAGTTTTTGGGGCAAAATGCCACCGATTCCTAGTGGGTCAAAAACACAGCTGATTCTTCTCAGGGACGTTTCAATTTTGGAAAGGGTGTCAGTTTAGAGACATAAGTGAAATGCTGTCTCTGAGATGAAATTCTTAACCTCGAGGATATTGACAAGGGATCGTTAAGTGGAATGTTTCTCAAGCAATTCTTGACCTGTGTGTTCTAGAAAGGACTGTGTATGTGGGCAGAAACCTGGGGATAAGGAGGAGAGGAGATGAAGGGGAGGGAGACAAGTTTCTGAGGAATGTGGCCTCGGGATTCCCAGACAAATTACTACAAAGGAGGAATCTGACAGAGGGACTTAAGAAATGAACTCAATCTCTTAGGTGTCTGGACTGAAATACATTTTAGGGCTTTGATGATAAAAAAAAAAAAGAGTAAGTATTTAGAATGCTAAGATAATGAAGGTCAAAGCTACAAACTTTTGGATAAAAAGAACATTACTGTTATATATCAAGTTTTGGAAAATAAATGATGGTGTGACCTTGGGAATCCCAGGGCTGAAAGTGGATGTTTGGGTGCTAAAAGAGAGAGACAGAGAGAGAAAGAGAGAGAGAGAAATAGAGAGAGAAAGGGGGAGAGAGAAACTATACATGGGAAATTCACTGTAATAATGTAGAAAGGCAATGAATTCATGTTGTATGAAAAGAAGCTAAAATTAGGAATAAGGAGGAGTCTACCATCAGTGAAATAGCTCCTATAAATAGGAATATTTTTCTATTGTTTACAAATGCATAAAATTATTAGATGAAAAATATGTCATCATAAATATGTAGGACTCTTTTTTACTAAGTTCATTAAAGAATTCCTTGTATATGTATTGTTTAGCTATGTTCATATCATTTCTGAGAGGTTGGTTAGAGCAGGTTTTATTCCCATTGTGTGGTTTGGGAAGGTAGGGCAGCAGAAGGTTAGGTGACCTCACAAGGTCAAGGTTGCTCGATAAGGACTCCTGGAGGAGTTGTTGGCCTATAGGCACCATAGCTAGGACTCTTCTACCAGACCATGAGTTGCTTCCAAACCAACTCTATGGAAGGAACCCAAGTTATCAGTGAATGAGTATTAGGGTGACAATTGAAAGTGCTTCAAGTACAACAGGGTTCAAGGAATATAACCTACAGCTGTGTCTTTTCTAGGCCGACTTGTTCAAATGAATTTCCACGAATCACAAGGGGTCTGCGAGAAGTGACACAATCACTCATTGCCTGCCGGGATGCCTCCAGGGGCAGGGCCTCAAGGGTGTTGGTTGGAGTTTTCAAGGGTCAAGGGTGACCCACTGCTTAGTCCAGAGCACTCCTACCAGGCCATTGCATGGATTCTAGAGAACTCAAGGACTCCTGTGGTAATGCTCAGAGCTTGGGTGAAGAGACACACAAGAAGATGGGTGCAGAAGAGAGGGTTAAAGAAACCCCGAAAGAGGGTTTCTGTTACTTCCCACCTTTTCTTCTGCCAGTCCTTTGGGGCCAGGACACTCTCCAGCACAGGCTGCTCAGGGATCTGGAAGACCGGCATGACTTTAGAGAAGGTATACAACCTCCCCCAGGCATCCGCACCCACGTCTGTGAAGGGAGGAGCCTGGACTCGCTGAGCTTCATAAAGCAGGTCTTACTTTGGCACCTAGAAAGCTCCTCGGCTCACACAGAGTGACCCCATCCAGACTGAAATTGCCTGGAAGCACTCTCAGAACTTGAGTATTGACCACAGCAGTCAGTGAACGGCCTTTGTTGGTCAGGAGAACCCCAGAGGAGATGTTGGCATTGTCCTCAGCTGGACAGGTATAGAAAGAGCTCCAGAGGCAAAGGAGGTGGCACTTTGGGTGCAAAGTGACTCCGAAATGAGACTGTCCTCGGCAGGCAGGTCTCAGCCCAGAATTGGGGCTCCTGTGGTGGAAATGAGAACTTTGAGCAGTGTTCCATGTGTTTATTCTACTTGTATCAAAGAGGCTTTCATCTCCCCAGAGCAAATTATTAACACATTCCACCAAAGATGTGAGGGTGGAGGCCTGACCTTGGAGAAAAAATAATCACCATCAGAATAAATTGCTGCCCGAAACATGAACTGCAGAACGAACATAAAAGTCCCCACTCTTCATGATAGCATTGGCCAGGCGCCAAGGTCCTTGTGCCCAGCAGAGCATGGCGGGCCGATACCTTGGATGTAGGCTGACCCAGAGTTTCCATTCGAAGGCTGGGGGGGGGGGTCTTTGCAGGTGCAGCAGGTTGAGGCACTCACAGTCAGGTGCTTTCCACCTAAGCTACAGACCAGACTGTGCTGGCTGAGTGAGCAGCAACTTTCAGTCCCAGGCAGTCAGTCTTTGCCTCTCTCAAGATTATTTGGTTGTTGGAAGAAGGAGGGCGAGAGAGGAGAAGAGAGAGAGGAGGGAGAGAGGGAACATTCAACGAACAATTCTCTGATATAGCAAAGAGGAAAAACAGACAGAAAATAAGCAGTGCAGTGTTTCAATTTCACTAATGGATGACTCCCCAAGGCAAAAGGCTGGAGGGAATATTTCTGGCTAGAGATCAGGACAATTTCTAAAGCAAGTCCACTTGATTTACAGGGATCATTTGACACCCAGGCACCTCCTTTGAGGTCTAGCTCAACTCCACCGGGTGAGGGGCCCCGTGCAAAAGAGGATAGAGAGAATTATTTAGTGCTGTTGAAACCAGGACCCAAGGTCCAGATTTCGTTTTCCTTTGCCTTTTAAAGAATGCTTCCGAGTCACACCAAAATAGATGAGGCTCGGGTCTTACGTTCAGCGATCGTGACGAGCAAGATTCATGAACAGCCATGGATGTGTCGTTTATCATTAGTGTCAGAGAAACTGAGAATACCCACAGGACTTGAAAGACTTCTGAGAAACAGCCAGCAGATCCCTGGGTGCAAAGAGCTGGCGGATTCTGGCACACTCTGCGTTAGTCCCTGCGGTGGAGGCTTGGCCTGTGATGTGAGGAGTGACTGCCGATACTGGTGGAGATGCAGGAAAAGCCTTTGGGATGACTAACACCGCTCTTCAAATGGGAAGGTGGTTCCCAAATCCCACCGTCTCACCTGTTCTATGTCAAGACTTCCATATACACTCTGGCTGATAGCGATGGGGAGCGTTGGCTTAGCGCTTGGCTGCTTCGGAATGCCTTTCACAATGATAGCCGTGTCATTGCCACAATTGTTGGCAGTTATTGTACAGTTATTGCAGAAGCCACTGCTCAGAGTGTCTAACGTGCACCTGAATTCTTCTCTACCTTACTCACTCCAAAACTCTGGTCCTCAGGGGAGGTGATTGGCCTCCTGGATGAAGTTTAGTCCGGTCTGGAGGCTTCCCTAGTCGTTTCACCTGAGAATATGTGATTGGTATCTAATGGGCAGAGGCCAGGGTCACTGCTAAACATCAAGAATGCACAGGACAGCATCCCTCATGCAGAGAATTATCCATCCCCAAATGTCTACAGCGCCACCTGCTCCACACATGCCCACTTTAAATTTCCTCTTTGACTTTAACTACCAAGTCTATGCTGACAGCTCTCAAAAGCAAACCTATTACAGCTGCCCGAAAGAAACCTTTACTTAGTTGTCATGTGGGGACCTTAAACACCATATGTCCAAAAGGAGTCTCCACCTCTTATATTCTGAACTTGATTGCTGATTGTTGGTCCTGCCATCTACTTAGGGGTTCTCATGCTGGCAACATGATTCCATTCCTGGTCGCTTCCTTCCTGTTCCCTTTCTCATTCATTCCAAGCCAACTACTTAACAAGTCTGTCAAATACACCCGAGAGACATCATTTTAGCATGGTCCTTCATTGTCTCTCGGGATAAACTCCAATTGCCATATTTACAAACATGCCAGGCACAGTTCTTAGCATCCGTACATATTACCATCCCCATTTTACATATGAGGAAACAAAGTGCACAGAGATTCCGTGGCTGGATAATATTGGTTTTGAACCCAGGCCAGTCTGTAAATCACTACATGCTGCTACTTCTTAACTCATCATCTTACGCTCAACTTCCATTTTATTTTCTAAATGACTCATGTGCTCCAGTAGCTCTGAAGATCTCACTTCCAGAATTTTCTAGGGATTGTCACATTTCTGTGCCATTGAAAATCATGTTTCCTCCACCTGGAACTTTGTACTTTCCTTCCTCCAAGATCTAGCTCAAATAACAGCTCTTGAGGCAGGCATCACACCTCACTCATTATTTAAACCCCCCCAGCACTGTATCTGTTTCATATTAGGCACCTAATTATCTACTAAGTGAACAAAAATGATGATCCAGATCTACTATTTGCAATGCAAAGTTATCTTGCAAGTGTTTTCCATTGGAAGTAGCTCTATTGATATCCGTTCTTGCCTCATCAGAAGTGAATGCTGGCATAAAAACAAGACAGACTCTGCGACTCCAATTTGGTCTATGTAAGTCCCAAGAGGTGACACCAGCAACACATCTAGTATTTGAGTATGGTCCCAAGTTTGGGCCTCAATTTGGAAATATATCTCTTTTATGTGCCCTGATCAAACAAAAATCCATTATAACAAAGTGATATGTTTCAAATAACTCATTTCAGAGCATAGAGGAAATTCAAAAGATGTTTACTTTGGAAAGTCTACCCCAAATTCACATTATTTTGACAACTTTCCTTTCCTTCTCCCCTATCGCCTGATGCCATATGTAGTTGGAGTAAAAACACAATATGGTACAAAGCTTTAAGATAATTCTAATTTGGATTTCGAGATGACTACCATAAGGCATACAAGAAGATAAATCTTTCCTGGCAAGCATCCTTGTTGTCATCAGCAGAAGAGAAAAATATTCATATAGTGTAGGGGAAAGACTGTAAAATTGTTTTAAGCAAGAAACAAAATGTGCTTATGGCTTGCTCTGCTCATTCTCCTGCACATTCAGCAATTGGAAGACAAAGACCACAGCTGAAAAATCAAAGAATAATGTCTGAAGCTAAAGGGAATGGAGTTGTGAGCACCAATCAAACAGAGCGCCAAGTGGGATTCTATGACAAAGCTCTGCTTAGAAGATGAGAGTCAACATTATCCCTCAGCGATGGTTCCTGCTCCTCAGAAATAGAATCAAAGTGTGAACAAAGGCCATTCTTTCCTACAAATTTTTAGTAACATGAAGGTCAAATCCTGCATTGTTTGTTAATATGACAGTTTTGATCTCTTTAATCATCAAATCGGATAAGTGCTCAGAATGAACACATTTTTATATGATCGTTTCAGAAACCTGTCCCTAGAGGATCTTCACTTTGTGTTTAAAACCCATAAAGTGAAGGTAGAATTATATTCATGAGAAATCTTTCTGATGGATCCCAAGGTGTGGATAAAGTTAGTCCCAAACACAGTGGTTGTATGTGAAGGAACTGCAAACTCAACCTGCATCTCTCCAGGGAAGCGAAAAGACCTGTCTCTTTTATGACCTACACACCCAGTGTTAGCACTGCAGTGCTGGCTCTGTTAGTGCATTGCCTTTAGCTAATTTCCTCTGTGGCTTTGTGGGAAATCAGAGAATAAATCTTCTTCTCTTGGTGTCTTAATCAGCTTAGGATGCTGTTAGCAATTTAGTATACCCAGGATGGCTTAAACAACAAGCATTTATCTCTTACAACTCTGGAGGCTAGAAGTCTGAGATTAGGGTAGCAATGTGGTTGGGGTATGGTAAAGGCTCTCTTGCAGTTATAGACAACTGAGTTCTTTTTTTATCCTCACATAGCAGGAAGAGAATAAAATAGTTCTCTGGGAGCTCTTTTATTTTGTTGGTTTTTTTTTTTTTTTCACCCATTATAGATGAGAGAAAGACAGAGAGAGAGAAACAAAGACAAAGGAGAGAGACCAGGGGAGAGAGACAGATCTCCCATCCACTGCCCACTCTGTAAATGCCTACAACATTTGGGACTGGGACAGGCCAACTCTTGGAACTGGAAACCCTATGCAGGTCACCCAAGCAGGTGACAGGGACCCAGCCACTTGAGCCATGACTGTTACCTCTCAGCATCTGCCTTGGCAGAAAGCTAGAATTGGGGCCAGCGCCCCGGCTCAATAGGCTAATCCTCTGCCTGTGGCGCCGGCACACAGGGTTCTAGTCCCGGTAGGGGCGCTGGATTCTGTCCCGGTTGCCCCTCTTCCAGGCCGGCTCTCTGCTGTGGCCAGGAAGTGCAGTGGAGGATGGCCCAAGTGCTTGGGCCCTGCACCCCATGGGAGACCAGGAGAAGCACCTGGCACCTGGCTCCTGTCTTTGGATCAGCGTGGTGCGCTGGCCACAGTGCGCCTGCCACAGCGGCCATTGGAGGGTGAACCAACGGCAAAGGAAGACCTTTCTCACTGTCCACTCTGCCTGTCCAAAAAAAAAAAAAAAGCTAGAATTGGCAGCTTGAGCTGAGACTAGAACTCAGGCATGCCAATATGAGATGTGGGCACACTTAACCACTGGGCCAGTCACTCACTCCTGGAATCCCTTTTATAAAAACACTAATCCTATTCATGAGAATTTCATCCTCATTATCTATGTACCTTCCAGGGGATTCAGCTCCTAACATCAAACATTCACACATTCAGTCTGCGACACTTGGCCATAACTCTCCCACCCCCCAAAATGGTGATATGCCAGGATTCTCTTACTAACCTCTTGCTGATGTGGATTCATTCTGAGAGGAGGAGTGCAGTGGGGGCAAGAGGCACAGAGTCACCACACAGACCCTGGGAGTCAGGTGAAAGCAGGCCAGAGCAGAGCTGCCCGCAGACTTGTTTATTTCAGTTGGTACAGCAGCTTATATAGCCAAGGCAGCCAATCCAGTCAAGGGGCAGTCTATGCCCTAACCAATCACAGCCTATTGCCAGGCAGTTTCCAAAGCCATCCAATCACAACCTGTTGCCAGGCAGGCTCCTTTGCCAGTGGCCATCTTGGCATGGCCTTCTCTTTCCACCAACCTCTCTCATATGGCAAGTGCCCTTGGCTGGAACTCTCCCCACCCCATCTTTCTAGAAAACACTTCACCTAGTTCAATGTAACTTCAGGTCTTTATGTAAGTTCATGGCCTTTGGGTGGCCTAACAGGTAAGTTAGTTTAAGGTACTGGGTTACATCATTCATTCTTATTTATTTATTTATTTATTTTGACAGGCAGAGTTAGACAGTGAGAGAGAGAGACAGAGAGAAATGTCTTCCTTCCGTTGGTTCACTACCCAAATGGCTGCCAAGGCCGGTGTGCTGCATCTATCCGAAGCCAGGAGCCAGGTGCTTCTCCTGGTCTCCCATGTAGGTGCAGGGCCCAAGCATTTGGGCCATCCTCCACTGCACTCCCGGGCCACAGCAGAGAGCTGGACCGGAAGAGGAGCAACCAGGACAGAACCGGTGCCCTGACCGGGACTAGAACCTGGAGTGCCGGAGCCGCAGGCTGAGGATTAGCCTAGTGAGCCGTGGCACTGGCCTACACCATTCATTCTTGACCTCGGCTACGCTTAGAATCACCTGGGGGACCTTCTAAAGGCTACTGATAACCAGGCCCAGTCTGGGTCAACTAAAGCAGAAGGCCTAGGGTAGCTGTGAACATCAGTCCGTGAGACGGATCCCCAGGCGATGCGCGTGTGCAGCCAGTGTTCAGAGCCTCTGCTTCAGAGCGGCACCCCTGCAAGGCCCCCTGGCAGCTCTGGTTCCCTGGGATAGTGCTCCACCATCACTCTCCATCGACATTGTGGAAGAAGGCAGGGAATCCTGATCACCAGAAATCCCCCTGTGAAATTCTGATTAAGAAAAACGTGTCTTCCAAGCCTGTGCTCCCTGCAAAGGAGCAGAGGAGGATGGGGCGGTGGCATATGGCATACATCTGCTGGGTCCTCTTGTATTCGGAACCTCTGCACTTGGAAGAGTAAAAGCTGTCTCAGGTTTAAAACCCACACTGAGCCTCTGAGCCTCCCCTCCCGCCCCGAGGCTTCCCCACCTCTATTGCCCAGGCCAGAGACACTGGACTCACTCTTGGTTCTTGTCTCTCTCAGGCCCTGCCCTGACTCATCTGATACCTGCCGTCAGCGCCACCTTCAGAATATACTCAGAGGTTAACCGCTCCTTGCTCCCACTCCTTGCTCCAGCCCTGGTCCAAGCTGCTGTCACCTCTGGCTGCAGTACTGTGACAGTTTCACCACTGGTCACTCTGCGTTGGCCTCCTTCGGTCGGTGCTCCCCAGCAGCCACAGGGATCCTGCTCAACCACGAGCCAGAACACAACAGTCTCCCACTTGAAACCCTCAGGAGCTCGTGTTTCGCTCAGGGTAGAAGCTAAGCTCTTTCAAAAGCTTCCAAGACTCTGCAGAGGGACTGGTGTTCTGGCACGGTGGGCTGGGCCACCGCTTGGGACACTTCCATCCCACGGTGGGGTGGAGTGCCAGTTTGAGTTCCAGCTACTCTGCTTCCAGTCCAGCTTCCTGCTAATGCATCATGGGAGACGGAAGATGACGACTCAGGTGCCTGAGTCCCTGCTCCCCAGATGGAGCTCCTACGTCCTGGCCTTGGCCTGGATCAGCCCTGACTGTTTCAGATGTTGGCAGAATTAATCAGAAGATGGAAAAGTCTCTGGCTGTCTGTCTCTCTCTCTTTGTTACTCTTCATTTCAAGTAGATGAAAATAATAAATAATTAACATTTTCAAAAGACCGTGCGTATTTTCCGTTTCTCTGTCTTCTTTACCACCAGGCTCCCCTTGATTCCTTGTGCCTGTCCTAGCCACGTGAGTCTCCTTGCTGATCCTCAAGTGTAGTCCTGCTCTGGCCTCAGGGCCTTTCCACCTGCTGTTTCCTCTGCCTGGAGCGCTTCACTCCAAATGTCCACACCTGGGCTTGTCATCACCTCTCTGGGGTATTTGCGCAACCACCTCCCCGGTCAGATCTGGCCTGACAACTCATCCTAAAATGGCAAAGCCCCCAGCAGTAGATTTATTTGTTATCTTTTACTCTTTCCCCAATTAGAATGTTCTAGCAATGAGGGAAAGGATTGTAAATTTTTTTGATGAGAGAGAGTGAGAGTTCCTGTCCACTTGATCATCACCCAAATACCCACAGTACCCACATTCCCAGTACCAGGAGCTGGGAACTCACCTGAGCCATCACCTCTCCCTCCCAGGGCCGGCCTCAGCAGGATCCAGGAGTCAGGAGCCAGAGCTGGGTGCTGAAACCAGGTACTCCAATGTGGAATACGGGCATCTCAACTGCTAGGCTAGATGCCCACTCGTTTGCTTTTGGTTACTGTATCCTCAGTGTCCAGAACCGCATCTGGCATTTGGAAGGTTCGAGGCAATGTTTGCTGACCAGATCCAGGAAATGAAGATGAGCCACTTCTTTCTTGGGCAGAGGACTAAGCACCGTAGGCTCTCCTTCTGCAGCCCTTGCCCTCATTCCCCTCTCAGCTCATGTCTGCCGCTTACTGCTGAAGCCTGGTATGCCTCGGAAGCCGCAGGAGTGCAGACCGCGTTCCAGCTGCATTGGAAGTAGAAGGGAGTAGAAGTAGAAGTAGAAGTAGAAGTAGAAGTAGAAGTAGAAGTAGAAGTAGAAGTAGAAGTAGAAGTAGAAGTAGAAGTAGAGTAGAAGGGCACCCTAGTGTCGTGGAACACTGCACACCTGTACAGGACCGTCCACGTGCACGTCTCTTCTGTGTGCAGCCTATTTGTACACGGGGGATCCTCAGTTCACCTTAGAGTTCCCTGTTGGAGTCATCCTAATTGAGATTTGATGTTCAGTATTGTGAAAGCCCATGGCAAACACGTGAGTAAATCCACCTGGATTTGGTAAGCATTTGACAATTATTGCCGTTCGTTCAGAAAAGCACTGGGATCACAATGTTCCTGCGCACATCTCACAGGCACACTTCTTAAAAACGGGGTGTTTGTTGTATTTTAACGTGCGTCTTGCCTGGCTAGCCCACTGGTCGCACAGGAGGCTGAAGAAAGCATAGGTAGTAGGTAACTGGAATGGTTTCCCTGAAGGGAAAAGGACAGCGGCACAGGAGCTCCAGGGCACTACAGGCCAAGCGTGGTATTTCATGAATAGCACAGAACGCAAGATGGGCAAAGAACTTTTCAACTGACTTAGGTGAACCTCTTCATGGGGAAACTGACGGCCTAAAGCAGTAGAGCAGCAGGAGAGACCCTGAAATCAAACGGCCGAGTTCCGCCTGGGGCACCCTGATGTAGAACAGGTGCTGTCGGCGGTGTGGGGTTGGGAGAGCCGAAGCCTGGCACAGCGCGTATCCTCTGCTGCGGGAGCTCCACGCTGCCTTTCCCGGAGGAGCCTGTCCGGCCGGGTCCTGATGCAGCTGCCCCACGTACAGCTGAGGGTACGGATGAGTAAGGGCCGGGGCAGTGCTGGGCTGTAGGCTCGAGGACAGGAGACACTGTGGGCTGGGTGGAAACTCTCCCAAAGTCAGAAACGCTTGTTTTCCGTGTTCCAGACATCGGTACTACAGAGCTCAGGGTGGGTGGGTTCTTTCTTGACACTGGCTACGACAATGAGTCTCTGCACCGCTGGGTTGGAGTCCAAACTCAGAAGAGAGGGCTGGGACTTGCCTCACGAGGGCAAATTTTCTGCCCTCGCAGCTCCGCTGTCGGCTCCCCCTGCTGCTCGGCCAAGGTCCTTCTCAGGCACCCAGCTTTGTCCTGTGGTCCCTGCCGACACAGGACAGAGTAGTAAGCTTTAGGAATGAGAGAAAGTCAAAAACTATTAAGAGAGGGTCTCAAGGGTCGATGACTGGCTCATCAAGCTTCTCTACAGCCCAATGACTTCCAAAGCCCAGCACTGTCACGCTGCCTCTTCAGAGACAAAGCCTGTGCAAGACCAGGGCTGGCACGTGTGGGTTCGGGATTCTCGGGACGCTCTTCAGTAACACCACAAGACCTGAGCAGGATTTGCTGGAGTTCGTTTCAGATTATCCTTATCTTCAAAGCCTCAAATCAAGGCAACACAGCTATGAAGAAGAACCCTGCAAGTGAGCTTCTTGGGAATGTATTGGCATGTACTTTTTTTGACCTACTGGGGCAGATTCCAAGGGAAAGGCAAAGAAGACTAAAAGTTAAAGACTAGGTTGTTATTGACTTGTATGAAAGGCATGGAGATAAGTCATCTCAGGTAAGAAAGCTAATAGTCAATTTAGGAAAGTTCCCTAAGTCCAAAACTAAGTTTTTGTCATTCCCCAATTCATTTTAGGACAAACTAAGAAGAAAATGGTTGTGGAAGTAAACTTATTAAATGTAAAAGGACACATTTCATATTTAAAGGTGTTCCTGGTACAGACTTGGGTTTTTTTCTTGGTGATGTGAGTATATCGATGCACAGATTTGAAGCAACCACAAAATAGGTAACAATCTTGAAGAAGAAAAACAAAATTCGAGACTCACACTTTCCAATTTCAAAATATAATGCAAAGCTACAGAAATGAAGACAGCATGGCACTGATATCAAGACAGACTTAAAGTCAGAGAGGAGAGTCCAGAAATAAACCCTCACAATTATACCACAATGTGTTTATCCACCCATCTGTCCACAGACATGTGAATTGTTTCCAGTTTTTAGCTGTTAGCTAAAAGGCTGATAACAGACATTTGTGTTCAAGACTGTAAAGACACGTGCTCCCTTTCCTCAGGGGTAAATACCTAGGAATAGAGCGGTTTTATCATGGAGTGAATTTACCATCTTATCCATGTTTAGGTGTTCAGAAATGGTGAGATTATTCACATGATCGAGACATAGATCTCCAGAACTTTTTCATCTTGCAAATCTTACAACTCTATGCCCCTTAAATGATAACTCTCCTCTCCTCCCTTTCCCCTAGCTTCTAGTAACCACCATTCTACTTTTTGTTTCTATGAATTGGACTATTTTAGATAGCTCGTGTAAGTGGAATCACATAGTACTTGTCTTTTTGTGACTAGCTTATTTTACAGAACATAATCTCCTCAAAGATCATCCGTGTTGTAGTATGTGTCAGTATTTTCTTCCTTTCAAGCCCAAATGGTATTCTATTGTATGTATGTACATCCTATTGTATTTATGTAGCGTTTCTTCTGTCTACTGATGGACATTTAAGTTGCCTCCACTTCTTGGCTACTGTGAGCGCTGCTGTTAGGAATTTAGGTGTACAAAGCATCTTGTAATATATGTTTAGTTTTTTAAGTTGAGCAACTATTTCATAAAGTTGTTGTACCACATTGTATCCCAGCAAATAGTGTATGGAAATTTCAGTTCTTCTACATTCTCATCAACATTTGGTGCGGCTTGTCTTATTAATTTTAGTTATTCTTATATGTGTGTCGTGTTACTGCTTTGTGAATTCCATTTGCACTTCCGTAATGACTAATGATGCTGAGCATTTTTCCATGTGCTTATTGCTATCTTAACATCTTTTGGAAAGTTGAAGACCTTTCTGTGAAACAATAGGTGGGGTGGAAACTCTCCAAAGCCATGGATGCTTGTTGCTCGCTGTTAGTGCTCCCACTGAAGCGGTTGCAGCCAATGGACCCAAGTGTGGGTGTGTTCTTTCTTGACACTGATAATGATAATGGTCTCCTTTTAAACATCTTGGATTTCATCGTCTATATAAAACTTTTGTGCATTTTATAAAAGATATATTTTTACCAAAAATGTCAAATATGATTTTGACTAGGATGGCACTGAATCTATAGGTCATTTTAGGAAGAATTGACACCTTAATAATAGTCTTTTTTTTTTTTTTTTGACAGGCAGAGTGGACAGTGAGAGAGAGAGACAGAGAGAAAGGTCTTCCTTTGCCGTTGGTTCACCCTCCAATGGCTGCCGCGGAAGGCGCGCTGCAGCCGGCACACCGCGCTCATCCGATGGCAGGAGCCAGGTGCTAGGTGCTTTTTCCTGGTCTCCCATGGGGTGCAGGGCCCAAGCACTTGGGCCATCCTCCACTGCACTCCCGGGCCACAGCAGAGGGCTGGCCTGGAAGAGGGGCAACCGGGACAGAATCCGGCGCCCCTACCGGGACTAGAACCCCGTGTGCCGGCGCGGCAAGGTGGAGGATTAGCCTGTTGAGCCATGGCGCCGGCTACACCTTAATAATACTGTGCCTTCTGAGTCATGAACACGTATCTCTCCTCTTACTTCTACATGGAGTTTCTCTCCATAATGATTCATAGTTCTATTGCATAATTCTTGCACATCTTTTGTCAGATTTATTCCTATGTATTGCATGTTTTTGATGCTATGGGACTAGAACTCGGTGTGCCAGTGCCGCAAGGTGGAGGATTAGCCTATTGAGCCGCAGCACTGGCCTTGAGTGATATTTTAAAACGTTTAAATGTCCGATTATTTATTGCCTAGTAGGTCTGGTTTTTCACTTACTGATAATTCTGTCTCTTCTCTCATCACTGAGTGAGCAACTCAAAGCTGCTTGCTTATGTTGAGAAATTTGCTGATCAAACCTAAGAAAGGCAAAGTTGACTCTTTAGAAAGCTATGGTCTTTTCAGTACCTTCACATAGAATCCTTTCCTAGTATCTTCAGATAAAGAGAACACTTCTCTGAGTGTTTTGTTCTGGAATCCTGTGATGCTCAGCTGTGGCAAACAAAACCCACAGAGGCTGAGCTTCTGGTACAAATGTTACCAGGCCTCTAATCACTTGGCTTTGGCTGCTGAAGGTCGCAGAGCTGGCTGGCAGGAAATGGGGCACAGACAGCAGGTGGCCCTGCCAGAGCAGCTGAAAAGAGCCCTATTCATGGTAGATTGTACATCATGAATGAGTGCTGACAGCACAGTATACCTGTCAGCCCCATGGCAGGCTGATTAGGTTCATTAAGGTTTTGTCTTTGAGCATAACTGTTAGAGCTACCAGAAGCATCGGCGATGCTAAAATGAAGAATGTGATTTAAAGAGAGTGGCAGAGAGGATGCAAAAGAGTATTTGTGTGGCATGGAAGGCGGAGAGGCTATGGAGCCACATCAACTCCAGGACAGCCTGACTCAGGAATACTGGGGAGAAAGCAATCAGGTTCAGTTGGGTCTGTGATGTCCTGAAGAAATATTTGCCTACCATACAGGTGATAGCTTACAGGTGATCTTCACATTCCTACAGGTGAGTCTCAAGGAAAGGGTCCATCGTCCCAAAACATCTGAACCACAGACTGTTAACCATAGGACGTGTTGATGTTGGATTACTAATCTGCTCTGCACAGTGACTGCCATAGGGGGCCCAGAGGCTAAGTAGAGAGCATCCCAGAGGGCATCATTAGCTCTTGCAAAACCTTAGGCCCAGGACTAGAATGTTTTTTAAGTAGAACTACAGGTGTTAACCTAATGTGACTTAGGGAGCAATGGACAGGCATCTAGGCTTCCGGCACTCTGTACTCATGCCTGAAATTTCCTGAATTCCTTGGGTTCTTTTTCCACTACTGAGATGCTGATGCCTTTGGTGGGAAGGGGAGTTCCTATCAGCCGTTTAAAGGCTGTCGCACATGAATTGGTCAGAAGGTCTTTTTCCTCTGGCCCTGGGAAAGTGTGGTATCGGGGAGAGGAAGGAACCTGAAGAGAACGAGGAGCAGTGAGGTCGCACTTTGAGGAAGAGGCAGAGGCTGAAGATGCTACTTCACATTCCCCACAGGGCTCCCAGTTCTGTGAAAGCCACTGGAAGTATCAAAGACCAAGAAGGTGAAATGCCAGCCTATCGAATGGAGAAAATACTGGCTGACTCCTGCATCTGATAATGGTCTAGCATTCAGAATAAATAAAGACTTTTTACAACTCAGCAGCAAAAAGACCAATAAATTAGTTTTAAAAACAGCCCTGGACTTTAATAGATATTTCTTCAAATAAGATATACAAATAGCCCATAAGCGCATGAAAAAATGCTTAGCATTATCAGTCTCTAGGGAAACACAAATCAAAAGCACAATACATACCATTTTATACTCCCCAGGAGGGCGGCACTAAAAGAAGGGGAAATTAACAAGAGTTGATGAAAATGAGAGATTGGAACCCTCATATATTGCTGGTGGGACTATAAAGCAGTGCAACCACTGTGGAAAAGAGTGGAGGCTCATCAAAAATTAAACATAGAGTTACTACATGACCGAGCAGTTCTAATCCTGGGTATACACACAAAAGAATTGAAAACAGATGTTCAAACAAGACTTGCACAAGGCTGTTCACAGCAGCCCTATTTGCAATAGCTAAAAGGTGTAAAGGCACAAATGTCCATCATCAGATGGCTGGACAGACAACAGGTGGGACAGCTATAAAATGCTACAGCACAGACGCTCCTTGAACATGTTATGATACATAAAAGAATTCAAGCACAAAAGACCGTATATTGTAAGATTCACGTCTTATGTAATATCCAGAATAGGCAAATCCATACAGAGAGAAAGCAGATCAGTGGTTTGCAGGGGCCAGGGAGCAGGGAGAAGGCAGTGTGAATGCGCAGGAAGAGCAGCTTTGACTTATGGATGGAAATGTCTGGAACGCGATGGTGGTGATGATTGCAAAATGCTGAAAACGTCCTAAAACTCCCCAAAATGCACAAGTCCCAACTGGATGGTTACGCTGGTGCATCTTCTGTTAATTTTACCTCAACTTAAAAATAAATCAGTCACAAGGAAGCCCCATGCATCATTGGGAAAAAGCTAACGACACCCAACCTTTGCAGGTACCCACACATGGAGAGAAAACTCCTGCATCAAGAGTGGTGTATAGAAAGCACATGTTCAGCCCCATTTCCGCAAAGCCTAGGCAGGCAGTAGCTCTTCTTGTTTGTCTCACTGCACATAGCTGCAACATAGGGGTTACAAACAGAGTAAGAGAAGACTGGCAAGGGAAACAGACTTTCAATATAAGAAACAATTGCTCTGAGGCCTGAGTCAAAGAAATTAGTCTTAGTCAAGCAAAGTGCCAGGATCTGGACCTCAATATTTGTCATGCACCCCCTGGGACCAGCTGCTTCTTTTCTGTTACCTCTAGCTCCAAGCGCTCAGACTGCAAGGTGCACACACATCTAATCACAAAGAATGAACTCACATGCACAATATGGAGAGTTGTTTGATGTTTTCCTACGTAGTAGAAAGATTCAGTGGTTGATTACCCCCCTTATCCCTTCTCTAGACATGTCTGAGACCTTTTTTTCCCCTTTATTTTGTGGATTGGAAAAAGAAAATGGAATTTAGTACCGCTGAATCATAGAGAAAGTTCACTGTCAGTGTATTGACTAAATTTGGTAATGCAGCTAATGGCTCCATAATAATTTGATCTCTAATGATAAAACACAATTAAAGGCCCTGTATGAAAGGGTGGCTGATGTTCTTTAACCTGAAATACGTTTGGCTGGACCCTGATGAGTCAAGGGCCTGGGTTTAGCGGTCTATGTATCAGGGATTCCATCATGGCCTAAGACTGTCGTCTCCCGTTCATCAGGTAAACCAGGGGCCTTTCTCATCCAGGCTGCAAGAAGCAGCATAGCTGGGACTCTCAGCTTCCAGGATGGTGTGTAAGTAGCTTGGAAATCAACCCTCCATTCTAGAAACAAATAAAAAGCAGAAGAAATTGTAAAAACCCACCATCCCTAATGTTTGTTAGATCCTTCAGAGAAGTGAGGTCACAGGGCAAATGGCTGTCCCCTATTGGAGAGACAGGTGAATGCAGAGAATCACAGCTTGGCACAACAGAAACCCGAGGGCACAAGGACACTCTCAGGAACCAGTACTAGGGTCAGAAAACTTCATCTGCAAACGACGAGTTGCTGGAGGCTCAGCATGCACAAGCCTGAGAGTGAAAACCCACAGCCACCTGCTAAAGAGCTGCCACCCTCAAGATATAAACAACTTCTTTTTTTTTTTAAGATTTATTTTTATTTGTTTGAAAGACAGAGTTACGGAGAGAGGTAGAGACAGAGAGAGAGGTCTTCCATCTGCTGGTTCACTCCCCAGATGGCTGCAATGGCCGGAGCTGCGCGGATCTGAAGCCAGGAGCCAGGAGTTTCTTCCGGGTCTCCTGCGTGGGTGCAGGGGCCCAAGCTCTTGGGCCATCTTCTATTGCTTTCCCATGCCACAGCAGAGAGCTGGATGGGAAGAGGAGCAGCCGGGACTAGAACCAGCGTCCATATGGGATGCCAGTGCTTCAGGCCAGGGCATTAATTTGCTGCACCACAGTGCCAGCCCCGATATAAACAACTTCTAAAATTCATTAATGAGAAAAAAATCCCAGTTTAAACAAGCAAAAGACCCGAACAGAAACTTCACCAAAGCCAATAGACACGTGGCAAATAAGTATATGAGAAGATTGCTGATGTCATAGAGAATTTCTAATTAAAACTACAAGGAGGGACCACTATGTACCTATTAGAATGATGAAATTCAGAACACTGACAACACCAAATGCTGGCGAGGATGTGGAGCAACAGGAATTCCCATTCATGTCTGGTGGGACTGCAAAAGGGTACAGCTACTCTAAAAGGTAGTTCACCTCACTGGATATCCTCTTACCATCCGACCAGCAATTGTGTTCCTTGGTATTTACGCAAATGAACTGAAAACTTACATCCACACAAAACCCTGCACATGCATGTTTCTAGCAGTTTTATACATAGCTTCCAGACCTTGGGAGTGACCAAGGAGCTCTTCAGAGGGCAAGTGGATAGACGAATGATGGTACATCCAGACAACAGAACATTATTCAGCACTAAAAAGAAATGAACAATCAAGCTATGAAAAGACATGGAGGGAAATTGAATGCATATTACAAAGCAAAAGAAGCCAATCGAAAAAGGCCTCTAACTGTATGATTCCAAAGATAGAAATTTGTGAAAAAGGCAAAACTGGAGAAGATTAAAAAGGGCAGTGGCTGCTAGGAGTTGTAGGGTGGGAGGGATGAATAGAGAGAGCGCACGGGACTTGTAGGCAGTGCAACACCTCTGTCCAACACCCTAAGGGTGGATACATGTGATTGTCAAAACCTGCAGAAGTCACAGCATCAGGAGTAAACCTTCACATTAACTATGGACTTGGAAACATAATGACGTCAGGGAGGGTTCACTGACTATGACAAACGTACAACGCTGGTGCAAGATTTGAATAGTGGGCATGGTTGTGCGTATGTAGGGGCAGTGAGTATAATTGAAATATCTGTATCTTCCACTCAGTTTGGCTGTGAACCTAAAAGTGATCTAAAAAATTAAAGTCTGTTGTTAAAATAAAAGTATTAGAACTCAATGGTGGACCAGTAACTATATGCTATTTTTATCTACGAAGAAAAACACAATTTTCAGGCAACAATTATTAGGTACTTGACAAATTTGAGAGAAATGAACAAATCAATGAGTGGTTCTGGCTGTGAAGAAGACGTGGAGGATGCCACCAGTTCTGCACCAAGGAGAAGATTATTATTGCCTCAGATCAGCCTGATGCTTCTGATACAGAGACTTCCTGAAAAGAAGTGAGACCAATTCATAGTCGACGTTACAAACTGAACCTGATGTGAGTTTATAAAAAGTGGCATGCAAGTACCATTTTAGGAGATCATTCATAGTAGAAAAACACAATAATTAATGTTAAAGACAGGCTATGATAAGGAGTGTTCTTTGAATTTCTAACCATTTCCCATGATACTTTCCTAACAAAAGGAAAAATCAGAAAGTTAAAATAATAAGCTTTTAAAATTACAAAGGTTTTTAAAGGGCTAAAGATCAGGAGTGGGCATGAGTGTGCAGTCCTTGCGTGGAACTCCTGCGTCCCATGTCAGAGTGCTGGAATGCAGTACTGGATACTATGCTTCCCACCCAGCTTCCTACTAGCGCACATCCTGGGAGGCTGCAGGTGATGGCCCAAGAGGTCCCTGATACTTACGTGGGAACCCAGATGGAGTTCCAGACTCCGGGTTTTTACCTGCCCCAGCCCTGGTTGTTGTGGGCATTTGAAGAGTGAACCAGCAGATGGAAGATCTCTTTCCCTCTTTCTCCTCTCTCTCTCTCTCTCTCTCTCTCTCTCTCTCTCTCTCTCTCTCTCTCTCTCTTTCAAACAGGAACTTTAGAAGAAGGTGAAATAACCAAGAAAGAAAAAGATATTAAAAATCAATGAAAAACAAGAAAATATTGGAAAGATGTTGTCAACATTGCACTAAGTAACCTAACATTCTCTAGGCAATGCAGACAGAATTATGTGTGAAACTAGAAAATGAGGGGAAAAAAAATGAGAGTAAGCAAGAGGAATGAGTGGCCAGCTTTGTGAACCATCTCCGTATCACCTGGAGCATCTTGTGGGGTATTCTTTTTATTCAGGCACTGGGAACTGATTAGAAACATCATCTTACACAATATTTTTTAAATATCCAAGATTTTAGAGACTATTTTTAAGATAAGCCCACATTTGGAACCTAAGTGAGAAAAATCCTTGAGGAATAGACGGAGTGACTGCATGGGAATTCTGAGTCTTTATCCAGAAGAGTCAAAAAATCAAATTTGGGTGTAGAACTGTGGCATAGAAGGTTAAAACTCTGCCTGCAATGCCAACATCCCATATGAACGCCAGTTCAAGTCCCAGCTGCTCTACTTCCAATCCAGCTCCCCGCTAATATATCTGGGAAAGCAGCGGAAGCTGATCCAAGTGTCTGGGCCCCTTCCACCCCCATGGGGGAACCAGAAGAAGCTCCTGGCTTCTGGCTTCAGCCTGGCATGGCCCTGGCTATTGTGGCCATTTGGGGAGTGAACCAGTGGATAGATGATCTCTCTCTCTCCTTCTCTCTCTGTCCTTCTGACTTTCAAATAAGTAAAGAAATCATTAAGGAAAAATCGAATTCAAACTCCATCTATATCACACTTTTCTCTTATTAATATTAGATTATCTAGTTGATGATTTGTCTCAGAGATCCCTGAAAAATAAGACATTACCCTATTTTCTTAGAAACTGCTTCCCGACGGCTGACTAGTGTCTCAGAATTAGAATGTGAAGACCTAAGAATAGAAGCGACCAGATAAAAAGGCAGCACTCTACTTGGCCTAAGGCCAGTGTTTTGGTATTGGTAGGGCGAGGTGGGGGGGGGGGTCCTCTTCTCTCACATCTTTTTGTTGCTTGTTTTCCTTCCCATTGTTCCTGTTCCATTTCCTCTTCCTTGTCCCTCGCCCCTTACCCCTCCATCTTCCCACTCTCTTCCTCCTCCCTCATCTTCCTCACTCTTCTAGTTTCTACTAGCATGTGGCCAGATCATTCCAATCCAAAGGACAGTTGAAGATATCTTGATCTGACAAAGAAAGGGAAAAAAAGATCTCTAAAATCTAATATATAATCTAGTGTCATAAATACAGTTAAAAGAATTCCAGCTCATGGCACCATGCTTTAAAACACCCTAAGTTCTCTCTCTCTAGGGATTACCCTTAACCAGAGGATTCCTGGTTATTTGGAACATGGCAACAACACAATATCAAGTTCTGAACATTCTTGAAGGAGTTTACTCTTTGCCAGTTAGATTTACTTAGATGCCAATTTTCTTGCTGTCATTGGAATTCTTCAGCCAGCAGACTTCTGGGCATCAGCCAGACGTCTGGGTGGCAAACGGTGCGGCTCTGGGTTTTGCAGATGCTGGTTTGCACCAAAGCTGTGGTCATTTGTTTTAGCTCTGGGCCCAGTGGATGGTTCTGGTTATGCAATTACCTGAGCCCTAGTCTCTTCATCGATAAAGCAGGCCTCACATTTATTACTCTTTCTCAAGTCTTTGGTTTTTGACATTTGCAAAATTAAAATACAGCATGGTTGCTATGCATTTCCATAAATGGAAAGCACATTTGACTTTTGTCAAATGAGCTCTAAACCAGGAAACTCAGCAGGCGGTCTCCGGGGTCACATGTCCCAGCCTGTCTAGCATCTCATGTGAAGAATCAAAGACTATGGCACCCTCCAGAGGGGGCTGCATCCAGCCAGCAGGCAAGGGAATTCTTTTGGTCTTTGGAAAACCTTTACACAGAGAGCGCACATAGAGCAAGTCATTGTGGAGTTGGAATTAGGTTCAAAGATGTATGCAGTTGCATTTCAAAATATATTTTTTTGCTGATTTGATGGTAACATGAAAGCCCAAAGGATCCTGGGGAAATCTTTGCATTTTTCTTTAAGCTACAAATAGTCTAATTAACTGAAAAGAATGTGCTTCCAGATCAAAAATTTTTTTTAAAAAAATTAAAAGTTAAAATGTTAAAAAACCATGTTTGGTTTCTGAGAGGTCCAGCTATTGAGGCCATAAAGACAGTGACGTCTTGCTAGTGAGCTTGTCTGTCTTGCTGTCTTCCACGGTGCAGGCAGAGGGGCTACCGCAGCGTCTTCTCGTCCTTTGATGCTCATTGAATGAATGACCGTGTCCTGGAATTGCAGAAAATCTCAGGTGCACAGAGATGCTAAGGGGGACTAAAGGCTTTCTTAGGTGCAAATCTGGCCACTATTTGAGAAGACCTGAGCATAGAAAGGATGGCTCTCAGAAATGTGACAGACTTTTTAGTCCACATTTATAAAGAGAGGACTAAGAATATTTGCACTCAGCACTGTTGGGAAAATATATGAACTAGGAAACGTGGTCTCGAAGTTTCTTGTCTTCCACTCCTGGCAGTCGCTCAGCATTTGCGGTTCTCAGGATCACGTTCCCTGTCTGGGCTTGATTTTAGGGAAGGTGTCTGGCAAATTCACGGCCCCCACTTCAGTAATTGAAACTGGTCACTGCACTATGGAAACCTATTTTTTAATGACAGAAAAAGCTTCATATTGTCTAATGATTATTCTGCTTTACAGGGGTCAGTGTTTTACCCTAAGGTATTACCTCTGCCATTATAGCACAAAAGACATCAGAGCGTGAGGGGGGTAAATCTGTAGACAGAATTTTTTCTAGTAAAATTAAAGGGTTCGCTTCACCTGTTCCACCTAATTTTATGGCCTGGCAATTGATTGTCCCTGGTACTCTTGCCTGCTTCCATAGTAGAATAGCTAGTATAAACAAAGCAATGCAAGACTCATCCACGTAAGCGATCTCTAGTGGATCTGTGAGTTTCACTGCAGATCCCTCAAGGATCCACCCAGGACCCAGGCCCATCTCGGTTTTTGAAGAAGCAGTGTTTAGTTCCTTCTGTCTTTACTGAAATGAACATAGTCAATCTTCCTTCATGGGACTGAACAGATTCTTGTTGATTGGCAATGTAAGTTCTATACCTTCATGACACTCCTGGCTTGGGCTGATTTCTGATTAGTATTTCCATTATATCATTACTTTTTGGGAATCAAAAAGGTCTTCATACCATTTAGAACAGTGTGTGGGTACATTTTCCATTCTGCCCCTTTCACATCCCTATCTAAACTGCTTGTATCTAAGCAAATTTATACCTTGTCATTATGTGCTTAATTTATGTAAAGATATGTGGTGAGAAAATTTTGTGTTAGAAAATAGACTAGCCCTTTGTGTACTGTGAGTTGGTTCCATTTATGCAAAAATTTCTCCCCAACTGTTTTGTAGACCTGCAACTGCCTGTCGCATACAAGCCTACACTTCTCACTTGGTTTTAAATTCACAATTCCCAGCAGGAAAGTAACCATTACAGTAACCAATCTCAGAGGCTTGTTTGTCTTTCCTTTATAAATTCCTAACCTTTTCCTGACTTAGCAGAAAGTATGCAGTCTCAGGTTAGGTCAACAACAGAGTCAAGGTTAACTGTGGGAGAGTGACATGGGAAAGAACCCCACTAGACCAAACACTGAAACATCAATAGGCAACTTGGACTTTAACGTTAGCCATCACCTCAAGTGCATGTGCACTGAGTGGCTTTGGTTACCAGACTCTGAGACTCTCAGCGTCTGCTTTTCCCTCTGCGTCAGAATGAGGATTTCATTGCTTTTAAAATAATGTATCTTCTGCAGGGGATAATTCTCTTCCCGGCCTCTGAAACAGCTCATAAATTACATCTCTTGAGTTAGAGAATACAAAGGTTAATGGAGTGATTTTCTATTCCCCTGAGAAGCCCAGGTAGGAATAGCTAGCTACTTGCAGAAGCGATTAAGTAAAGAAATGTCTCTATAGGCACAGAGCAGTGGGGAACTCATAAGAGTTTTCCTGTACATTTGGAGTTTTGTTGATTTTGGCTCCATCGATTCCTACATCTGAGCAGAATGCAGCCCCATGCTGATTGTGTCAGCAGGGTTAATTGCAGGAGAGAGAGAGGGGGCAAGCTTCAAGGCCACAACATCTCTTGGCCATATATCCATGTGACAGAATTCCTTTGCTATTCCGAGGCTTGAGTTCTTGGGCTTGAATGAGGGATCCCTTCACAAATGGACTGAAGTCTCCATGAACACATGTAGCCTCACTTTCACACATGACTTCTGCTTAGAGCTTATCAGTTTAACTTAATCCCAGATCTCCACTGCTCCCAACTTAGGGTGAAAAATTTATCATCAAATAATGTTGAAAATGGAAATGTGCATGTTTTTGTTTATGGAAGAATCATTAATAGGAATGCTGATAATGTCCACTGTGAATCTTCAAGATGGAGGAGGCTTTTCCAAAGCTGTTTGACCTCAGAAGACTTTTCCGTGTTCAGAGTCTGTAAAAGTCCCTTGTTCTGCAAGGAATCAATCCACAGTCAGATTTCAATGGAAAGCCTGCCCCAGTCATTCACACTCACTCACTCGGGCACAAGTCAGAACCATGGTTTTGCTGACATGGTTGAATTCCATGAGCAATGTCACTTTGGACCAGGTCCATGGCCAGTTGCAATGTCCCATCACTAAGAGACTGCCATCCATTTGTGAGAGAGGGTGTGCACATGTTCTTTTGAAATCTGGGGCTCATGCAGCATTCCCCCAAAACCATTAACATTACTTGATTGTTGAGAGTTTCATGAATTCCCAGCAGAAGTAAGGATTCACGGTAGAAGTCTGTGAGAGAACTCAACAGTGTGCCTGTGATTAAATCATTGAAATGTTTAAGATGCAACATGTATCCCTGATTTCTCTGAAGAGACCCTTAAGGATCTATCACGCAGGTATTTACTTCAGTTTTTATGCCATATCCTGGGGGTAGTATGTGCTACTGTTATGAGGCTAAAGAAAATATTCTGCTTACTTGAGCAAGAAGAGTATTTGTCATTTTTCAAACTAAAATGGAGTATTGTTATCTCTGGATTTGCCTATGGTGTGCAAGAATTTCTATTGGTAGAGCTAAGAGATTGCTTCCCATTCTAAACCCAGGGTCCCGGGAGACAGAATATAATGGAAAGATGGAGTGACTCACTAGTCGCTAGCCTGGCCAGAACAGTTCTAGCCATGTGATCACACCAGATCAGAACTGGGGTAATTTCATGGACAATGGCATGCATTATTTCTGCCAATTTTATTGACTCAGTCTTCTGAAGCTTGTTTCAGCCCCCTTGGAGCTGCTTACATCTGGGAAGTAGAACCAAAAGATACGTGCAGATATCTAGTGCAGTGCCCGTATTAGAAACCGAGAGACTGAGACCCGGTAAGACGCCCTAAGTGTGGCTTGGCACAAGAGCCCTGTTTCTTTGAGAAGAAAACACACAACCTATTTTTCTACCATAACAATCAGCATCCATATCAGATAAAGCGGAACCACCATTCTGCAGATTTTCCATGAGCTAGTCTAGTTAGATAAATCTACATATTTACTACACATCACTTTGCTTTAAAAATTATCAAATGGGTAGACAAAGGGTAAATGTGGAATGATACAAGAGGTAGGGAGCTTTGGCCAGAGATACCAACCAGCCAGCAGAAGACGTGGGATTGATGCTTTGAGTCTGTGCACAGATAAAACAGCTGCCTGCTGAGAGCAGAGGGTCTCTCCAGATGAGAGCTTCCCACACCTGGAGTGCTGATGTGCCAGGCTGGAGAAGCCTGTTCTAGCGATCTACTCCCCTTGAGAGTTCTGGTGAGGACACCAGGACTGTCATCCTTTTGCTCACAGAGAACTTCAGACAAAGTATAAAGCATACTATTCTACAGAGCGAGGAGAGAGGGATGGAGACAATACAGCCTCGATGAACTTAACTGCAAGAGAAATAAACATTTCAGAGGTGAGCAGGAAGCTGTGCACTTGGCCCGAGTTCTGGCAGAAACCGGCTACAGGTGGACACTTTTGCGGGAAGAGGGAAACTGGCCAATGTTGTAGGACAACATGATCTAACCAGAGGGACTGGAGTCTGGAAGAGCCCCAGACGCAAGGACAGATCATTGGCCCACAATTCTTTCCTTGTTTTTCATTCTCACCATGAGATTTGCTGAGAAAAACATCAGTGGGGGATTGATTGATAAGCAGAGAGAAATTGCATAATGCTGCACATTCTAGGGCCCTGACAGAGTTTAATCCAAAAGTAAATAAAAATATCTGACACTTCAGCTAATCCTCAGTTGACAAGGTCAAATTGTCATAGGTTTGGGATGATGGAGGGTGAGCTAAACAAAAATGAACTTTATCTAGATAAAGCTCTGACCCAACCCAAGTAGAAGTTGATACAAGAAGAAATCTGAATTATCCACTAGTCCTCCTCACCCTTAGAGAGAGGACAGTCCTACATTCCTTGATAAATAAAACAACCAAAGTGATTCTTTCATATACAATGTACAAATTTCAATTAAATGTATACTATATGTAAAAGGAAAAATGTAATGGATATTTTATAGAAAAAGTTATTAGAAAGATATTTACAGATAAGACAATTATTGGAATAAAGATGAGGATGTTAAAACAAGTATATATAAATATTTTAAGTCATTTACTAAATAAAGTAACTGTGTTGAATAAAGAGATGGGCCAAGATAAAAACTCCAATAAGATACTAACTGGGATTCTAGAACAAAAATAATATATCATCTGAAATCTAAAAATTACTGCATGAACTTAACACTAAATTAGATAGCTCCTAAGAAAGAATCAGTAAACGTGAAAGCTGGACAACAGAAATTACTCAAATTAAAAAGTAGAGAGAAAAAGAAAATTGGAGAGAAACAATACGTCAACATCCTCTGGGAAATATGAGGAGATCTAACACATATGTAATCGGAGTGTCAGAAGTGAAGAGACAGAAAATTTAAAATACAGAAGTAATGATTGGAAACATTTTAAGTCATTGAACAATATCCACCCACAAATCCAATTCTTTGAGTAATAACCCTTTAACATGATGATGCAAAGAAATCCATGTCCACGTATATTATATAGTCAAACTACTAGAAGCCAAAGATGAAGGGAACATTTAGGAAGAAAAGAAACAAAAGATACTACATACTGGTAACATCAGTATAAATGACAATAGACTCACATCACAAATACTGGAACTCAGAGTACAATGAGACAAAGGTATTTGAAGAGTTGAAAAGAAAGACAAACAAATCTTATCAGCCCAGAATCTTACATCCTTCAAAATGAGAGTGGAATTGAAGACACTGTAATTGAAATTTGAGATAACTTGTCCTGCATACCTGCATTATTGAAGAATGCTTCAGAAAGCTTCTTCTAAAAAGTTCATTTTATTTATTTGAAAGGCAGAGTTACAGAGAGAGGGCAAGAGAGACAGAGGGTAAGATAGACAGAGTGGAATCTTCCATTTGCTGTTTCACTCCCCAGATAGGCTCAATGGCCAGGGCTGGACCAGGCTGAAGCCAGGAGCCCGGCGCTTCATCTGGGTCTCCAACATGGGTGCAGGGGCCAAGGACTTGGGCCATATTTTACTGCTTTCCCAGGCGCATTAGCAGAGAGCTGGATCGGAAGTGGAGTAAACTGGACAAGAACTGGTGCCTATATGGGATGCCGGCACTGCAGGCAGCAGCCTTACCAGCTACGCCACAGCGCCGGCCTCATCATTCAGTCTGAAGACTAAGAGTGAATCACAGAACAAGGGAGAGGGGTGATAGTGAACATCTACAGTCATTGGCAAAGAGAAAGCAAAAGTGAGTGGCGCCCCATTCCTGCTACTTTCCCAGATGCTCTCTGCCTGTCCTACCACTCCTACCACTTCCCAGCCTGGCTTGGGCCCAGAGGAATCCTTTGAAACCTAGGCTGCAAGGAAAGGTGACTGGGCTCTCCGATTTCCATGTATCAGATCGCACCTGCCTGTTACCTGGACTTCTAGGGCAGAACAGGTGCATACAGTGGCTCTGCAAGTGTGGAAAAGCAGCCCCATTTGTTGTGTCAGGGAACAGTGCACTTCCTTTGTGGCTCAGTTTCTAGGCAGTGCAGCCTCTCCAATAGCCCAGACCTCCTGATTGGGCCAGCGAGAGAATCCAAGAGGCAACGATGGGCGAGCATTTCAGATGTACCAAAGAACTGTACAAGAACTGGCATTTAGGTACCTCACATATCCACAGACGACCAAGGGAAGAGAACATACAGTTTTCCTGGTTCACTCTGATTTCAGAGTCGGAGTAGAATTCCAAAAAGATGGTGATAGAGTGGTTCAAGTTCATGGAGACAGAAAGTTGAATGGTGGGTGTAGGGTCTAGGGGAAAGGAGGGGAATGGGAGATGTTGTTTAATGGGTCTGTGGTTTAGTTGGGAAAGAAGATGACAAAGTTCTGGGGATGGCTTGCGGGGTGGAGGGTGGGGTGACAGTTTCACAACAGTGTGAATGTGCTTGGAGAACTCCACAGGAGCTTAGTGCTGTTCTTAGCGTCTGGCAGGGTTAGGCACTTCCCAGCACATCTCCCAGGCTTCTCTAGGCCCCTGCAAACACTGGGGACTCCGCTCTCTCAGAGAGAAGAAAAGATCCAGAGACAAAGAGATGCAAGCACTTTGGGTAATAGTATTAAATGTAAATGTGAGAGCAGCATTAATATCCATGTTAGGCGTCCTGCTACCAAGTTATCTGACCCGGGACCAGGAAGACCCTATTGGTCTGGCTTTAAGAAGAATTCTGGCATGATACCTAAAGTCTTTACCAATGAACCTGATTAACCTGCTTCAAGGTTAGCAGAAATGAGTTGGTGCGGTTGAGGGTCAGCTGGTTGTAAAACAGACTCTAAAGTCCTTCAAAAAGTGCATGGAACATACAAAAAGTTATGGACATACTAGGCATGAATTTCTAAACTTTTTTGCATCAAAATAAATATCTTTCAATTCTATTTTTACCCCGAACTCTTTCAAATACCCTTGCATTGGTATCCTTATAGCTCACTGTCAAAGACTTTTGGACCATAAGCACAACCCTTTTTAAAAAATGAAACTTGCTCCAGCCTCCGAGAGTAAATCCACAGACCCTTGTTTGTCAAACGCTGATGCAAAACACTGAGGCCAGAGCAAGCAGGTTTGGTGCAGTGGTCAAGATGCCATTTGGGGCACCTGCATCTCAAATTGGAGTGCCTCTCTCTGCTCTTAATTCCAGCTTGGTGCTAACATGCCCCCTGGAAGGCAGTAGATGATGGCTCAAGTATTTGGGGTCCCTGCCTCCCATGTGGGAGACCTGCGTTGAGTTCCTGGCTCCTGGCTTTGGCCTGGCTGTTGCAGACCTTTGAGGAGCGAGCCAGAGGATTGAAGATGCTTGCCTGCCTGCCTGTCAGTCTCTCCTCTCTTTCTGCCTCTTAAATAACTAATTAACAAAAGATAAACCTGAAGCCTTCTTCCATGAAACAGACACAGATCCCCACTGCAGGAGGGAAGTGTTGGCTTCTGATAAAAATTAAAAATGTATCATCTTAATGAAAATACCAAATTCAGTCCTTAATTGTTCTTATCATTTGTGGGGCTTCCTCCCCTTCCGAGAACAGGCCCACGGCCTTGTTTTTGATAACTGGTTCTCTTTGGAAGTGGAGGGAGTCTCTGATAGCCACGGTTCAGGGGCAAAACATGAAACGTTTCAGTGGTGGTGGTGATGGTTTCATCGAAATGAGACCATTCTGAAAAATGGAGGAGCATCCTAAAATGGGAAATATACGCACATAGAGAGGGAGAAATCATCTTTGGGTTATTTTGTGTGCAGTAGACAGCAGGTGGCACATTCAGCCGTTACAGAAAATGGTCCCTGATATGAGAATATTCTTCAGCAACAAAGTCTTGGGGTGTCTCCGTGTCAACAGCCCAAACTGCTCCAGCCATTTGAGGAGGGGCCCCTAGTTTGGGAAGGTTAGACACCATTGCCGGGGAGCATTTCTGTGGGCAGGTTTTTCCTCGCCGGGGCTGTACAGCTGCCAGCCGTTTTTTGTTTGGTAGGTACACAGGCTGCTTCCCCTCTTGTGGTTTGAACAACGGAAGTCATCATTTAGGAAAAAAAAAAATGGAACGCAAGCTGGTGCCTGTTGGTCCTCTCAGCTACAGATCTACATTCGATACTTAATTTTGTTCCCTGAAGGATAATTTGGAGGTTTGAGTAATTCACCCCAGACTCATGGGAGGCAGTCTTTCGGAGGCGGGTCGCTCTGCTGTGGGGAGGCGGCTGGTGTCGAGCATTAACTTCTTCATAATGAAGCCTTTCAGACCCTCGGCTGTTGGCACAATGATGCACTTGAGGCCAGTGGCTTGGCCGGGTGGAAGCGGACTTCTGTTCTTTCCTTGGACAAAATAGTCCTCTTGATCTCTGGGTTGGAGCTATTTTTATTTGAGTTGAGTCCTTTTTTGCTGTTTAACTTAGTGGGCAAGTCTTTCACTTATATGTTGATCCACTTTGAATCTGTTGCCTGTTTTCAGAAAGACCTGCAAAAAGGCCCCCTTCCCCATATGAACAACTGGTTCCCCCCTTTCAGTATATTTAGCATTCCTCCCTTTTTAGCAAAGCTGTGACTCAGCTCCACTAAATGAGTTTGCTTCTCTGATCCCAGTGCACTTCCTGCTATTAACATGGTAATGTCCCTGGCACTGTGTTGGGGACAATCACACCTGCAATTAAAAGCCAAATTAGGATGTATCTTTTCTTGGAGAGTGGGATTACAGAAATCTGAGGACAGCTGCAGCCCCTCCCCCCTCATTCCCACCACTTTGCAATGTGCCTTCACAAGAGAAAGGAAGTAGAAATTTCTGGGTTTTATTTGATAAGTCCATGCATTTTAACTTACTTGGCAAATACTGGGTGCTCATTCTCTAACACAACTGAGACAGTAAAGCCTATTTGTCCACTTGTGCTGTGCTCACTGTGCCTGGGATGTATGAGCTTTGAAAAGGATTATTAAAATACTAGACCTGTTCTACTTTTAATGTAGATAGCAACCGTATACATCCATAAGAAGCCTGCAGACACAAAATTAATTAGCAGTTAATTAAATGTCTGCAGCATTAAATCAACTTCATTCACTGTAGACATGAAAACGTTTCAGGACATTTGGAAAGCAATTTATAAGTAGATTCACTCACTTTTCAAAGATTCCCAACTATCTCCCTTGTAAATGCAAGTGCTCGTAACTGAATAATCCCATGTCATATTTTTTCAATTCTTTTTACACCAGAAATTAAAGCTAATGTGAGATGCATGGACTTCTAAAGGCTTCCTATGCTGAGGGCCTCTGCTGGCTTTAAAACAGCCCAGGGAGCTGACGAGGCAGTTACAGGACTGGGAGGGCAAGACCCGGGGCAGACAGACGCATCCCCGTGATGTTTGCACACTTGGGGCAGACAGACGCATCCCCGTGATGTTTGCACACTTGTTAAGTACATGCAAAGGAACCCGTTGCACTCTGGTTAATGTTCGGCTTTTTTAAAGCTCAAGGCACTTCCGGGGGGCGGGGTCCTAACACCATCTCTGCAACTTGGCGCCCCGTGGGGTCTAGGAAGACATCGCTTTTGCCAACTCACAGTCCTGTCTTTTCTGCTCCTTGTTATTCCTGGTGTCCTAGGATCACTCGCTTTTGATCAGACAACGGTTTTTAGTGCCCGGCCCCAAAGAAAACTTCACCTGGGATACAGCTTAGTAAGTACAAAGTACGTGGGAGTCTGGCCGTCCCGCTGGGGTTTGATCTTTGTCCTAATCCAGCTGCACCATGCTTTTGGTGCATGTTGGGCTTGTCCCCAACAGAAGCTCTCGGGTCAGTCCTTGTCACATCTCAGGTTGCCAAGCAGATCGCCCTCAACTGGTACTTGTGAAGGTGGATCTCTGGGGTCTCAGCATTTATATTAGTCAAAAACAGTCTTGGGGCTGGCACCATGGCTCACTTGGTTAATCCTCTGCCTGCGGCACCGGCATCCCATATGGGCGCCGGTTCTAGTCCCAGTTGCTCCTGTTCCAATCCAGCTCCCTGCTATGGCCTAGGGAAGCAGTGGAGGATGGCCCAAGTCCTTGGGCCCCTGCACCCACATGGGAGACCAGGAAGAACCGCCTGGCTCCTGGCTTCGGATCGGCACAGCTCCAGCCATAGTGGCCATTTGGGGGATGAACCAATGGAAGGAAGACCTTTCTCTCTGTCTCTCTCTCTCTCTCACTGTCTAACTCTGTCTGTCAAATAATTAAAAAAAATAAAAGAGTCTTACAAGTTCCCCATTGAAACACAAGCAAAATGCAACCTTGATTTTTGTTATCTGCCTTAGTTTCCACTCTTCCCGGCTTTGTGCTATCTTAAATTTGATCAGCTTGTCTCTCGCGGTGTAGAGGACGGAGATAGGAAAGCATAGAAATGGAAATTGCACCTTTTTGCACATATTATGCTGGCTCCATCCCAGAATCCAACAATGGTAAGATTCTCTATTTTGGCAGTGGAAATACCACCGATTATTTCTTTAATGTTTTATTAGATAATAGCATTCTGAATTTTTAAAAAAATGCAGTTAGGAAGAGTGCCTCCGTAGTTTCCATTTCAGCTTAGTACTCTGTGTCACATCTCGTTTTCACATGAAATGACCTAGGACCCCAGCCTTGTACTAACTCATGTTGACATTTCTTGTAGGAAACCTGGGCGTCTAGGCCGGTGAAGTCACATCTGTGTGACAGCGAGTCAGTGCACATTATAGCACCAGTCACGCTCTGCCCATGAAGATAGACAGGACCCGAGCAGGTCATTTCGTCATCCCTCTACCTGCAATTGAGTCATGCCACACATCCTTCTTCAGTTCCTTTGAGCTCTCCTCTCTCTACTCCTTCAACACTGCACAAGAATGAGCTGTTCATACACGTTCTAATTTTTGAAGGCTTGGGATCAGTGTCCAAGTCAATGTTCCTTGCCAGGTTTTGCCTTTTGGCCCAGAACTAAATTAATTGGAATTCTAATAAGTACTTAGTGGCCTTTGGGGACACGAAAAGAAGCACAGGTCTTGCTCTGGATTAAAGGGCTCAGGAGCTGGGGGCCAGCGCCACGTTCTCCGGCTGTGTTAATTAGCCATGCCTGTTGCTAATAAGTCCCTGGAGAGATTTTACCAGGCTCACAGAAGAGATTTGCAAAGCTCGGAGTAGGGGGAGAAAACAACACCCAGAGTTTATGAATCTCATCGAAAAGAACTGTGCCTGGCTCACAGAATCATTCTCCTTGTAATTTAGATTGTTTTTTTCAAAACCAGAACAACGGAACATAGAAATCAAACCTCTGTAATTCAAAGTGAACTATGGAAATGCGTTTCTCTCTCCCCACTTGTGTAATTCAATTCAGCGCTGTTGGCCTCCAACAAAACCCTTACTATTATTAACTGAAAACATGAGTTTATAATCAGTTTTTAAAAATTCTATGGATCTTGTCCACAGAATTTCTTTGCTCTTCAATACTATCTTGCCCCCCCCCCCGCCCCGCCCCAGGAACTCATTACTCATTTACATGTCTAGAAAGGAAATAATGTGCCATATAATGGCTAAAAAACGCTCCCCCAATTCATGGCACCGGGATATGTTTTCTTTTTCTCTCTCTGTCTTACTTACTTAGTTACTTTTTTAAAAAACTAGACAAGCATTTGGAAACTGAATCCTTTCAAAGGAAAAGATCAGAACTTGTTTTTCAATGAGTTGAGAACAACAGACACCATTGTAGCCCAAAGCAAGGGACTTACAAATATTTCGGGGAGAAAAGAAAACCCATAATAGAATATTATATATGACTTACATTAAACATCCTTATGTTCCAGGTAGATTTCAATTTCTATCTAAATGTGAATAGCTATTTCCAAATTTATTCATGATTTTTTTAAAGACCCCAGTGTTCAGATACATTCAGAACACAGGCAGTAATCATTTTAACTAGAAGTGAGGGCATCTTTCCTCGGCAGTTATTGATGCGTGCCTTATGTGGCACCATGCAGGAAATTCTTCCCGGCATTCTCAGCGTTGCGGAGAACAGGACAGGATCTGATTTCGTCCACAGACTCTGGCTGTAGCTCAACATAAAAGGGCAGCATGACTCCTGCCTGCGTAGGACACTGATGGCAAAGGACAGGCGTCCCTGACTTACAATCATTAATCTTAGCGGCGTCTCAGGCGTGCAAATGATCAACGCTCCCTCTGCTGCGCTAGTTACGCTGGGCTTCCCTGGGGACTAGGGCAGAAGCAGCACTGTTCGAGTGTCAAGATTTTTTTCTCATCAAGGATCAAAGATAATGCTGATAATAGTGATAGCTAACACGTAGGGAATATTTCTTTTGTGCTAGGCACGGTTCATGACACTTTACGTAAATGAGCACATTTATTCCGAACGACATCAAGGAAGCATATGCATACACAAAAGGAAATTGAGGCACACAGAAGTGAAGCTACCTCCTGCAGGCAAACAATGAGCTAGAGCCCAGGTAGTCTAACTTCAGAGCTCAGCAGCCAACAAGAATGTATGACATCCACATGGAATTTTAAATTATCTAGTAGCCATTAAAAAATGCAAACTGACCGACACTGTGGCATAGTAGGTAAAGCCACTGCCTACAATACCAGCATCCCATATGGGCTCTGGTTCTTGTCCTGGCTGTTCCACTTCCGGTCCAGCTCCCTGCTAACGGCCTAGAAAGAGCAGCAGAAGATGGCCCAAGTACTTGGGCCCCTGCAGCCATGTGGGTGACCAGGCTGAGGCTCCTGGCTCCTGGCTTCAGCCTGGCCCAACTCTGGTCATTGCGGGAGTGAACCAGTGGATGGAAGATCTCCCTCTCCCTTTGTCTCTCCCTCTCTATAACTCTGCCTTTAGAAATAAATAAATAATTTATTTTTAAAAAAAGCAAACTGAAATAGATGAAATTAGCTTTAATCATATATTTTCTCTAGCTCAATACACCTCAAACATCATATGTAAATGTAAGATGATTATTAATTAGATTATTTTTACATGAAACTTTTTTTTTTCTCCAACTGAGTCCTTTTTTAATCTCCCATGTGCATCACACAGACAGCACGTGGCACTTTGGACCAGCTGTGGTTCAAGTCCTTGAGACCACATGTGGCCAGAGTCTGTGACCTAGAGCCGACATGTCTGGGTTTTAACGCCAGTAGAGATGCTCCTCGCCCTGCAGTAGTGGTTGGCAGCTTCTAAACCCAGAGTTGAGGTGCAGAAGGGGATTTGTATGTCGTTTCTAGGAGAAGTGAAAGAAGTAGGTTTTCCTGCCCGGTTGTGAATACCAGGTAGTGGCCTGGCCTGGGACAGAGCAACCTCTCTGGCTGGCAGGAGCCCCTCAGGCCCCAAGCCCCACACCTACATGCTGCACCCTGCATGTCCTTCTCCCCAAGGACCTGTGGCCTCCCCAAGAAGATGCTAAAGAGACGGAGCCTAATAGCAGATCTTGAATGTGGAGTTGCTGAGGTCCCAGGTCCAGCCAGCCCTGGCAGTTTGGGTCACAGCAGAGCTGTGTTTGTCACTGTCTGGCACAGGAATGGCTGAGGGGCAGCCCTCTGTCCCCAGCAGCCCTGACCTAGAACTTGTGAGTTCTGAGGTTTCTCAGCGTCCCTGGTCTTTCTGAAGACCCTGCTCTCTGGGGCTGCAGGCTCAATCTTGCCTGCATTTTGTCACCTTGTCATTCAGGACAAACTCACTCATGGGGAGACTGCAGGTGGTCGTCCTCATGGCCTGTGGTCTTCCCTCTGCAGTAGGGGGGCTGTAGGACTGCTAATGCGCACACGGACCACCTGCACTTCAAGAACAGGAAGTGGCAGTGGCCAGGGCACCTGAGTGGTCTCCCTGGTGTCCTGGGTGACCCAGGGTTGACTCGGGGAGGGGGTGGGAGTGGCAAGGAGTCACAGGGGTGTGAAGAGGGCTCCCTCTGCCACAGGGCAGTCGGTTGCAGCCCACCCCACAAGCACCCACTGCTCTGCCCTGAAGTTGTTCCAGGAACTACAATCCCACCCCACCTGCCAGGTCCCACAGAGTTCCAGTCGGAAGACAGGGAAATGAGGAGGATGAGGGAGTGTGTGTGTCCACTGTCCACGAACGCTTATGGATTTGTGTCCTCTGGAGAGCGTCTTCCCATAGAAATCGCACATCAGGGTATACTACATTTCTTTGACCATGATTCACAGAATGAAAAACATTTAAACTATGTTACAACTAATTTTGAAAAGTTGGGCAATAGCTACCAACGTTGAGTATCCAAGTTCCAGGCGACCTAGCTATTTTTTTTAAAGATTTATTTATTTATTTATTTTAGAGGTAGAGTCACAAACAGTGGGAGAGACAGAAAGGTCTTACATCCACTGATTTACTCCCCAAAAACCCACTATGGCTGGAATTGGGCCAATCCAAAGCCAAGAGCCAGGAGCTTTTTCCCGGCCTCCCATGCGGATGCAGGGACCCAAGCACTTGGGCCATCTTCTACTGCTTTCCCAGGCCATAGCAGAGAGCTGCATCAGAAGCGGGTCAGCCGGGACTAGAACCAGTGCCCATATGGGATGTCTGCGCCTCAGGCAGAGGATCCAACCTACTGCGCCACAGAGCCAGCCCAACCTAGCTATTCTTCTCCTAGGTATATACTCGGTAGGAAGACGTGCATATGTTTGCCAAAAAACACATCTGGAATGTTCATAGAGACTCTATTCACAAAGTAGAAATGACCCAATGTCATCCTCAGGACAGCGATTAAAAAGTCATGTGTATATGATATATAATGCAATTAACAAGAACGAAGGCAACTTACTTGGTGGATGTCCTAAAAACAATAATGACGAAAGCCAGACACAAAAGAATATGTACTGAATCATTTCATTTACCCAAAATTCACAAACAGGCAAAAGTAATCCATGGCTTCAGTCGTCAGCCCCCACGCTCTCTACTGTAGCCCTCACACAGAGCACCCATGTAAATGAACTGCAAAACCAATGAAACACCTCCTTTTGCTGCGTGTGGAGACGCTAGTGGCTTTTCTATTCTATTAAAGCCCAATCCTGTCCCACTGAATGAATTTTATCATCTATTATGGGTTGTGACCTGAAATTAATGCTGGTTAGTAGTCCACTAGTTACCTAATTCCCCTAAGCCTCAGTCACTTCCTCCATTACAGGAGCAAAATACCAGCTCCTACCTCACTAGGTAGCTGCGTGCATGAGTGAGCCATGGCACAGCAGGCTCTTAGCACAACGGGCCTGCGAGCCCACGCACATAGGCACACATGCTTGTATTAGGAGTTTTATTTCCAAATACATACAGATCTTCCTGGGGGTAAATAAACCTCTCAAATCTCTGCTCTCAAAACCCACCGATAATTCGAACTAATCTTCCAGAGGAGCCTTAGAATGACTCATTGCTCCATGGAAGCCAAGTTTTCCTGGTCAACCAGAACCTCGAGATTTCCACCTAGGAGTGGGCTTCGCTGCTTCTGTGTTCCCACAGTGTGTTCAACCAGGCTGTTTCCTTGTCATCTGGGCAGGGCCCGAGAGCATTTGAGCATGTACAGTGCGACTGTACTTGCACAATCCTTGTTTTTCAAAAGTCATCTTAGCTTGGGAAATGTTGGCCACTGCCTGGAGCAATCCCTCCTACTTGGCCATGGGGTCTGACCAGCCCCCATCTCTTCTTCCAACAACAGGGGCTTTATGCTCTCATGCAAAAAGACCAGCTGTCAGCTTAAATTTCCCTAATCCAGCCAGATCTCAATTCCGCCAATCAACAGTCGCTATCTCGGGGAAGCCCATCTGTGAAGTGCAGCAGTGCCCTGGCTGGAATGACATGTCATAAAAATTAGTTTGGGCACTAATCTACGGAAGCTTTGTGCTGAGTCGAGGGACTGTGAGGGCCTGCTTGGTGTCCTGCTCTCTGCCAAAGAGACGGATCAGATGAGCGGTGCCCAGTCTGAAAACACAGCAAGGGCCCCCACGTCCCGCCTGCTCCCCTACCCACCCCTGTGTGGTGACGTCCTTCGAATGTGGGGACGCCCTTGCCCACTGCCCCTGAGCCCTCTCTTCCGGAGAACTGGTTGCTGCTCTGTCACCCAAGAGCATGAAAAGGATGGATGGTTGCAAATGCAGTGCTGGTTTCCGTGAGTGTGTGTGTGTGTGTGTGTGTGTGTGTGTGTGTGTTTGAACAGTAAAATTGCATTACTAACTCATGTTGGCTGGATCCGTTTCAAAGGGGCACACCGGCTCAGTTCTGAGAGTCCTCTGGTGTAGGCTGCCTCTCTCACCTCCACAAGAACAGTTGCTTCCACACACGCTGTGTGAGCTGCTGGAGAACCACAGAGCTCATCCATTCATTCTGCTGTGTTTAATGACCCCGGTGACTTTTTTCCGCAGACCTCCTTACTTCCACTAAGTGTGTCCCATGCTCGCCCACCATCCTTGTCTCCCCCTGAAGTCTGTTTTCCTTTGAGCCAATGTCCCAGGACCACAGAGAGACTTCAGTTTGGCGGGGTGGGGCAGAGCTCTGCCTGGCATGCAGGTGGGTTTGTATGGTAGAAACGACTGCTTCGCTCCACACACAACGGCTCGTGACCTTGTTTCTGCTCTTCCCCACGTTTGATTTTTATGTGTTCAGCATCCAGTGCTGAACATAAAAGTAACATAAATAAATAAATCTTATTTTAAGATTTTTATTTTATTTATTTGAAAGTCAGTTACACATAGAGAAGAGAGGCAGAGGGAGAAAGAGGTCTTCCATCCGCTGGTTCATTCCCCAGATGGCCACAATGGCTGGAGCTGCGCCAATCCGAAGCCAGGAGCCAGGAACTTCCTCTGGGTCTCCCACGCAGGTGCAGGGGCCCAAGGACTTGGGTCATCTTCTGCTGCTTTCCCAGGAGCATTAGCAGGGAGCTGGATCAGAAGTGGAGCAGCCAGGAATTGAACCAGCATCCATACAGGATTTGCAGGCAGAGGCTTAACCTACTACACCACAGCGCTGGCCTCAGATCATGACTTTTGCATTGGGTTTTCAGCCAAGCAAATGGGAATTTTTGTGCTTGTCCGTTTTCTATAGTTTGCCTTCGGCTTGAAAAGATGTTGTTCTAGTAGTGAGAATTTCAAATGCTCCCCACATAAAAAATTGATAATATGTCTGAAGTGACAAGTATGCCTGCTACACCAATGTGATCATCACACACTGAATACATGTATTGAAATGCCACGCTGTAGCCCATAAATATGCACAAGTAACTTATGTCAACTGAAAGATTAATTAAACTAGGAAAGAAAAGGTGGAATCTTCCCTGGAAGTGTAGATCCTTTCCCAGAAGCTTACTGAAAAACTGGCATTAAAAAATCCATCACTCTCTAATTTAAAAAAATCCAGATTTTTGTTTTGTTTTTTAAAGATTTATTTATTTAAAAGTCAGAGATACACAGAAGGAGAGGCAGAGAGAGAGAGAGAGAGAGAGAGAGAGAGAGGTCTTCCATCCACTGGATCACTCCCCATTTGGCCGCAATGTCCAAAGCTGCGCCAATCCGAAGCCAGGAGCCAGGAGCTTCTTCCGGGTCTCCCTCATGGGTGCAGGGGCCCAAGGACTTGGTCCATCCTCCACTGCCATCCCAGGCTACAGCAGAGAGCTGGATCGGAAGTGGAGCAGCCAGGACTCGAACCAGTACCCATATGAGATGCCAGCACAGCAGGCGGCAGCTTTACCCGCGATGCCTCAGCGCCGGCCCCATATTTTTGTTTTTAAAAAACAGAAACTGGGAGCATTTTCTGACTTAATTATTTCTATATATTTTTTTCTTATCTCAGTGAGTCTTTGGAGTGGAAGGACCTAAGCAATGTCTTGCTTATCATTGCTCGAGGGCAGTGACATTGATCGGATTGCCTGGAGCTGCAGCAGCTTAAAGAACCCAGGGGTGTTTTTCTCGGCACTGTGCACACACAATGTTAGACCAAAAGAAATCAATGTTAGTTAAAACCACATGCTGATGTCGTTTTGGGGAAATTTGTCCATTTTACTGCTTCACAGCAAATCGTGGGTCTCTCGTGCTGTGCTGGAAAGAAATTATAACATCATCTAAATCTATGTTAAAAAAAACTAAAATCCACGGAGAGAGATTCCAAAACATTGTTCCCATTGCTTTATTCACTCACTTATTTGCTTATTCATGAAAGACCACGGAGGGCTCAGAAACACAAAGCCATGGACTGTAAAATCCAATAAAACATGACATTTCTCCCAAGGGCTTTCGACCCTTCTCCGATTGGCTGCCGGGTCCTTCCCGGGTAAGCGACCTCTCCCTCAACACCACAGTCTCTCCCTGTCTCCTCCGACATACTCCGCTTACCCTCTGCCTTTGCTTCATTGTTTTGTGTCCATTTTTTTCCAGCCTTATTCTTTTTTTTGCAAACATCCTGAACCGAGATCCAGCATCAAGGAATTGCAGAACTTGTACTGGGCTCTCATACAGAGCTGAGAATGTTATGGTATATAAAGAAATACAAGATGTAACCTGGACCACATGAGCAAGCTCCTGGTTCAGGAGTTATCAGTCATACTTCAAACCCAGAGGATTTTAACAAAATGTACCCTGTGCACAATACCAGCTCCTGACACTCGATGAGGGCTACAGGAAACTGTGGGATGGAAAACCACTGGAAGGTTCTTAAAAAACTGAAATTTGGAGCCGCAGCTGCGGCTTAGCGGGTAAAGCATTGCCTGCAGTGCCAGCATCCCATTTGGGCACCGGTTCAAGTCCCGGCTGCTCCACTTCCGATCCCGCTCTCTGCTATGGTCTGGGAAAGCAGTAGAAGATGGCCCCCTGCACCTGCATGGGAGACCCGGAAGAAGCTCCTGGCTCCTGGCTTGCAATCAGCTCAGCTCCGGCTGTTGTAGGCATCTGGGGAGTGAACCAGCAGATGGAAGACCTCTCTCTCTCTGCCTCTCTCTCTGCCTCTCTCTCTGTGTAACTTTGACTTTCAAGTAATTAAATAAATCTTTAAAAAAAAAAGAAGCTGAAATTTAAATTTTGAGAAGAGTATTCAGGGACAAGACATCCCTAAGGTGTGTGAGAAGCTCCTGCACCAAGCTCAAAGCTCACCTCTGGGCACGAGCTGCCTGCCTCGCTGTGAGCTTACCTCGGGTTTAAACCTCTTGCCAGGCATGCTTTTTAGCATGTTCTTGTGCTCTGGCTTCACAGAACCAAGGTGGACCAGTGGGGCAGTCTGAGTTTTCGGCTTTCCTTCACCCTGTTTTATTTCATGCTCTGGGAGAAGAGGCGCTTATCTGATCTCTAGTTCAAGGAGAGCAGGCTGCTCCGCCTCTCAGACAGACCGTGAGACAATGAGCGGATTACAAGCATTTAAGCTCCTCTAAATGTATCTGTGACAATCACGCCAGTTCCCAGTGTGCACTGACAGGTAGGGATGAGAGACCTGTCAGTGGTCTAGGTTCAGTGTTCAAGAAATATCGAATCCGTGAGTACTGAGTTATACTGGTTGTGATGCGGGGAACATGCGAGAACATCTGAGGGGACCAACCAAACATGCCACGGTGTGCAGCGAGGGCAAGTCCCGGGGATTCCATGGTCCCAGGAAGGGCGGAGGCCACCGGACGCCAGCAGTGGGAGGGGGCGTGAGTGGCTGGGAGATGCGTCACGGAGGGACAAGTGCTGGGTGAGGCGGAGAGTGCCCTGGCTCCAGCACTGTCCTGTCAGGAGATCCGCAGAGAACACCACGGGCGAGCACTGGCTTCCGCTGCTTGTTTCATTTTCCGTGGCTTGACTTTGAGTGCTCATATTTGCATCTAGGCAGCTACTGTGAAACAAGGAATTCTCCCGAAGCCTTTCCTATGTATGTTGTCCTTATCCTGAGTCCCCACTATGAACACACAAATGTCAGGGAAACCAGATTAATGCAAAGAAGAGCAGGGGACTCAGGCTAGAGTTCTGGGCAGTTCTGCATCTTTCTCTAAGATTCTTAAAAAAAAAATAAAAGTAAGATCTTGAAAATGAGAAAAAAAAAATCACTTTTAATATGCTTGCCTTAGAGTCATCTGACACTGTAGGGGAAGGTAGTTATCTTATTAATTAGGGTCCAGACTCCATAAAGTTAGGTGCCGTCTTTATAGAAAAAAGATACTTTGCAAATGATATCTGTCCAGGAATAAAGGTAAAGCCAATGGTTATGGCTTTGCTGCCGTCTAGGACATTTAGCAGTTTGGTGTCTAAATTCGCAGTCTGATTCCAGGATCTGTCTGCTGACTATGTACATGTCATCCTCACCCTCCTCTGTGGGCCAGCCTTGTCATTCTGCTGCTTCTCTCGTTGACGAGTGAAATCTTTGACACATGCTCACCGTATATTTGTATGAGAGTTAAGTTTTTAATATTTAAAAAAATGAAACTTTGACAAGTCTTAGAACCCTCACTTGATAGAATAATTTACTGATAAACACTTAGGTTGTGACGTATCTCTGGTAATATTAAGGACCTGAAAATCTTGCAATCAGCATCTATAAGTTTATACATTTGCGCACACAAGGGCATTAACAGGAAGTAACCAAGAGGAACTGGCACTTCGCAAAGCGTTGAGCAAGTCTTTGATAGGGTTAGCAACAAACCCGAAGAATTTTCTGATTTGCAAGACATGCTCTTCCACTGTTCTGCAGAGCTGATCTCCCCTGCACTCGTGTGATTATGAAACTCTTGCAAGCCTTCAAGTCAGGAAGCATTTCAAATAGAGAGAGGAACTTTGTAAAAAAAACGCATCCCCAGGGAAAGATTTCTCCTTCCCCTGGCCCCCAAAAGACACATAATTCATTTCAGCTGCCTTGTTTTTCATGGTACATTTTTTTTTCTACAAAAAAGTCAATAAAAGTGAGACTTTATAGAAAATATCGAGGCAAATGTTATTTTCTCTGGGGTGAGGCCTAGCTAAGTAACGTTCAGAGTTTAAGGTATCCAGGATAGTTGCCAATATTTGGTGGAAGTCCTGAAACATTTGTATTCTTCTTCTTCTTATAAGAAATCTGAAATCTGCTGCTTGATTAAACTTAGTTATTTTAAGAGATCTGTGATAAAAATCGAATTAAATCAGAACTAGAAGAAATGTTTCTTATTTCCTTATTCTTTCCTCGAGGAGTATGGTACATCACTTATGGTGTGAAATTAAGACAGACTTGAATTTGCCACACATACACTGGAAGCAAAAAAAGAAGGAGGAGGAGGAGGAACAGGAAGAAGAGGAGGAGAAGAAGAGGAACGAGGAGAGGAGATCATTGAGTTCCTACTGTATAGTAGACATCATACATAAAGGTAGAAGATAGTCTCTACCCTAAAGCAGTTTACAATTTAGTTGGAGAGACAATGACCAAATGATATCTTTTAGTAAAAGAATATAAAGATACATTTTTGATGTATCACATCAGAATCACTTAAGAATTAAGTTACTATTTTAACAGATCCTAATGGTCTTTGAACAGCAGCCAGATAAACTATAGTAGAGATTCTGTTATCTAGGATAATACATGGAATAACAATCTCTGTGTGTGTGTGTATGTATGTGTGTGTGAGTGTGTGTGTGTGTTTTGGGATGGTATTGATTTTTTTAATAGGGGTCATTTGGAAGGCAAACAGAGAAAGTACCCAAGGAAATATACTGAGACAGGTCAATTATCTCGTTTGTTCATTTTCACAATCAAGCCCCAGAAACTAATGGGTCTTGTGAAGGAGGCAGAGTACCAGCTAGGTGCTTGGCACCTGGTAGGTCTTTAATAACATTCATTAAATTGAGTTAAAGATATATCAATTATGAGCACCGCCTTCAGAGAATTAAGCATGTAGGAGGGAAGCTGCACCTTATAGTCACATAATTATAAGAGACGTGGATTTCCTGAAAGAGACACAGATGAAGATCTTAGGGGGCACAGGAGAAGAGGAGGTTCTGGCCAGCTGAGACACCACACTTCACTTGGAGGCCAAAGTGGTCTAAGAATGAGGTGTGGAAGGGTGCATAGGATGTTGACATGAAGTGACTTTGTAGATACAAGAAGACCATGAGCAAAGATTCAGAGGTAGGACAATGTGGGACCTAAATGGAGAAATTTGGTTTGGGTATTAACAGAAGTGATAGAAGACAAGCTTGAAAGGGTATAATATATTCAAATAGTGATGATCCCTGGTACCATATACAGGGTTTGAACACAGAGCTGTAGACAAAGAAATGTTAATGAGATTGTTTCCCATCTTCAAATGATAGGCTCTTTATGTGGCAAGAACAAATTTATATTCTATGTTGAATTCCTCTAGCACAGCCTTCAGTAGGTTCTCTGACAGTAGCTCTCCCAAAAGAAAGTCAGTTGTCTTTCGCCCTGTGTCTGCTTTGTTGTTGGCCTTTGCCAGCAGACTACTGGAGACGTTTTGACGCTCTTCAGTTACTGCTGCACTTTGATTTATTCTCCAGCTCTCAAAGTTGACTCTCCCCTACACCTACAGTAATGCCATGTCAATCACTAATATGCTACTGAGTCGTGGCAACAGCCACATCAATAGTGAATAACTTGTTTCTTGAGCACTCACCATGCCCTAGGTTGCTGACAGAGTGTAAACATCCAACAAGACTAAGACAGGAACTGTAACCACCATCTCCACTTACCATGGAGAAAAATAAGGCTCTGCTTTTACTGAAACCTCACTTGGGTAGGTAAAGAGTGGCTCAGGAATTGATGTCAGAGGCTGGGCACGTTCTCCTTCTATAGAGAGACCTTCCAGTTGTTGCCTACAACATTCTCACCTCCTCTTAAGTTCATAGACAAGTAAATTACACTTTTGTCTGTTAGCTTTGTCAAGTTTTGTTGGAACATGACCACATTCAACCATCTACATTTTGTCCATGATTGCATTTTTAGCACACTTGTGTGGCCCTCTGGTCTAATTTCTTATCTGGTCATCAGTTATCATCTACTTCTCAAGAATGCCTTTTTAGGCCATTGTTTGCATTATTTCAAAACCAGAGAGCTCTGGTGTTTCCAAGGCCAGAATTTGCTTCAGTGATACCATCAACTTATTCTTTCCTTTATTATGTACTAGCTTTGAGAGTCTTGGAATTCTTTTTCTAAAAGATTTATTTATTTATTTGGAAGGAATAGTTACAGAGAGGCAGAAACAGAGAGAGAGAGAGAGAGAGACAGAGACAGAGACAGAGACAGAGATAAAGATAGAGGTCTTCCATCTGCTGGTTCACTCTCCAGATGGCCACAACGGCAGGAGCTGGGACTATCTGAAGCTGGAAGCCAGAAGCTTCTTCTGGGTCTCCCACACGGGTGCAGGGGCCCAAGTGGAGAAGTGGAGCAGCCGGAACTTGAACCAGTGCCCTTATGGGATGCTGGCATGACAGGCAGCAGCTTTACCTGCTATGCTACAGCACTAGCCTCTTTAAATTCCTTTAAGATTTTTTTTACATTTTGGATTTATGTAAAAGCCAGAGATACAGAGAGACATGCAGAGAGAGATACCTTCCATCTGGTAGTTTATTTCCCAAATGACTACAATAGCTGGAGTTAGATCAGGCCGAGGTCAGGAACCTGGAACTCCGTCAAGGTCTCCCACATGAGTGGAAGGGACCCAAGTTCCTGAGCCATCATCCATTGCCTCCAAGGGGGTGAATTATCAGTCCACTGGCAGTCTGACGTGGGATGCCGGCGTCCCAAGGAGTGACAACTGCTGTGCCAAGTGCCTGCCCCTTAAACCTCAAGACACAGCTTCGCTCTCTTCTCAGAGCATTTGGCCTTCTCAGATCTCTGAAATCAATTTCTTCTCTTGTTGGTCTGGATCATCTAGAAATGTCTTCTCTGGTTCAATCCATAAGCTCTTGGGATTTCATTGTTTAAACAGTCATTCTCTCAATCTATCTAATCTCTCCACACATCTGTAGAATTTAAGAAACTGCTGCTCAGAAATGGTATAATTATTCTAGTGGCAGCTCCATCATCCATGCCCAAAAATGGATCGGTATCTCTGCTGTGAAATTCCTCGGACGTGGCCAGCAACGGGGAGCCCAGCCTTGCCCAAGGCTCCTTCAGCATCGTTGTCCCTGGGTTTTATTGCCAACCTCATCTTTTCCCTATTTCCAAAATAAGGTGGTATTTCTCCAGACTTCATTATTGAATAAATGAAATATCCCATGCACTGGCCACAACCAATCAATTTCTGATCCACAGAGCTCAAGAAGTACTTCAGGTACTGTGTATTCTCCCTCATGTGTGAGAGATAAAATTTAAAAATAAAAATAAAAAAAGCAAAAAAGAAAGAATGTTATACTACTATACTTTTAATCTGTGATCACTCTAAAGTTTGCTGTATATAGGTGAACTAGTCATCTTTCCATTTGATTATTGTTTATACACCTTGCCTATATTCCTTCCAGATGAGGGTCTTTTTATTTCTTACTTGTTGAACTTTATTTGGTGGAGCACTGAGCCCTTGACTTAATGTAAATTATGTAATATAATGAAATTAAGTAATGCAATGCAATTTAAAAATGTTATTTCTAAAAAAAAAAAGAGAGAGAGAAGGATGTAGGGGAAAGAAGGAGGGAAGAAGAGAATATCATTATATTCTTACAATTTTATCGATGGACTAAATTGAATCTGTTAAAATCTAAAATACATACATACATACATACATACATAGAACTTTTAAAAAGAAGCATTTCATTGTTATTTTCCATTTTTTTGCAGTATTTAAAATGTAATATTTGCCAAGCGTTCTTGTAGGTTGTAGGGAATCATCACGAACACGCCGTAGTTAAGTCTGCTTTTAGGATTTGGATGTGAAACAGCGCTTCCTCAGCACTAGCTCCTCCGGTGTAGAGACTGCGTGTTACTAATATTTCTGTAAATCTAGCCCAGGGCCAGACACACCTTCAGCTCAGTCGGTGATTTTTGAATAGAGACCTTCATATGGCACAGACGTTATTTATTATATATTATTTCCCCTACTGCAGAAATTGGCGGCACTGCTCACTCCTTTCCCGTGTGCAGAAGCATTCTCGTCCGGCCAGGGATTCGGCTGACTCTCACCCAGAAAGAGTGGAAGGCTGGATTTAGGGCGAAATGAGAGACAACACCATGCTCTCTTGCTGTGCCACCACTCTTTGAAGTCATCATCCGGAAGATTTCATGTCCTGTTACATAAAATGAGAAGCTCGATGAAGACTCTCACGTTGGAGACGGTGGTTTCACACTGACAAGGCTGAACGTTTCAGAAATAGCGACAGGTTTAAACAAAAGCCGTAGGATGACAGCTGCAGCAACACTTGGTCAACACGGCTTCTTCAGCTCTCCCTACTCACAGGGGACTTGGGAGTCTATTCTCACTTACATCACACACACCAACTGCGTAGGTAACTGGCTTAAACACAAAGCCACCTGAGGAGCAGGACCTAAGAAATGGCAGGAATGAGCCGCTGGCGTTTTGGTCTATGGAAGCAAGCAAGGCACCAAGACTGTAAGGTGCCCATACGAAGTGAAGAATATATGAATTTCAAGAATGTTTTATGTCTAAGTGCTGAGCCTATGGCAAGACTATTTCTTTGTATTTCTGTCTTTCCCAGCAGAAATCTTCAATATCCTGATTTTTATTGCTCTAGTTATCTGTGAAAACATCCTTTGGAGGTAACCCAAGACTTGAAGTTTCAAAATGTTGAATGAACATTGGCAGGAAAAAAATGTTAGAAGATAATTTTAGATACCCGGGACACAGCTATTTTTCTGTGAGATCTTGGAGAAGTCATGTAACCTTTCTGAATCTTAGTTTTCTACCTCAGTTGAAGTGTTTTTACTCCGGCCCACTTATTTCTTTGTATAGAGGCTGTAGGATTAGAGTTAATAGAGATAGATGCTTGGAAACACCAAGAGACTCATTCCCATGTAGCCATTGTATATAATGGTTTTATTTTTCCTCCCCAGCGCTGGGTAGACAAGGTTGTCAACAGAAAGGACTGAAAACATCCGTCAGGAAAAGTCTGCTCCACATTTAAGAGAAACCCGAGGAAGTGAAGATAGCAAGTCTAAGAGAAGTTATCCCCTCGTCCCCTGCCTGCTGTTCCCTTGTCTGGTTTATTCTGATGGGCATCCGTGTGAGTGGGGTAATCTGAAGTGTTGGCTGTGATAAAAATATTGTGAAAACTATTGTGATCATATATCCTGTTGACGCGAGAACTACAACATGAAACGCAGATGAGGTGAAAGAGTGAGTTACGTCAGTAAATGCGAACTGACCTACTTGGGATTTTGATGGGACCCAATAATTTCTGAAATCTTCAGCGTCTGTTTTATTTAGATAATGATTTCACACACACACACACTTAATAGCCTCCCACTCTGTGCCAGACACTGGTCGGAGCACTGAGGTCACATAGTATTGAATGAAACATATGTATTTTCTAAGGTCTTCAAAAATGCATATTATAAAAGAACTATGTATGGAATTTAAAATTTTCATGCCAAAATAAACCCACCTTTTCATCCATTTTTACACAAATTCTTTAAAGTACCCTTGTAGTCTAGTGAGTAAAGAAATGAAATCATGAAGTCAGAAAATTAGTTATGACAAATTCAAATAATGATATATGCTATGAAAAAAAATGAAACTTAAAATAATTAAATAGAAAGCAATGGTGAGGAAGGATAGGGGCTAGAGTTGACAACTTTAGAGGCATAGTCAGACAAACCCTCATTAAGAAGTTGGCATTCAGCCAGCACGGCGGCTCAACAGGCTAATCCTCTGCCTTGCAGTGCTGGCACAGTGGGTTCTAGTCCCAGTCGGGGCGCCGGATTCTGTCCTGGTTGCCCCTCTTCCAGGCCAGTTCTCTGCTATGGCCAGGGAGTGCAGTGGAGGATGGCCCAAGTGATTGGGCCCTGCACCCCATGGGAGACCAGGAGAAGCACCTGGCTCCTGGCTTCGGATCAGCGCAGTGCGCCGGCCACGGCGGCCATTGGAGGGTGAACCAACGGCAAAGGAAGACCTTTCTCTCTCTCTCACTGTCCACTCTGCTGCGAAGAAGAAGAGGAAGAAGAAGAGGAAGAAGAAGAAGAAGAAGAAGAAGAAGAAGAAGAAGAAGAAGAAGAAGAAGAAGTTGTTGTTTTTGTTGGCATTCAAATAAAATCTGAGCCGGCGCCACGGCTCACTAGGCTAATCCTGCTCCTGCGGTACGGCACCCTGGGTTCTAGTCCCGGTTGCGACTCCGGTTCTGTTCCGGTCGCTCCTCTTTCAGTCCAGCTCTCTGCTATGGCCTGGGAATGCAGTGGAGGATGGCCCAAGTGCTTGGGCCCTGCACCCACATGGGAGACCAGGAGGAAGCACCTGGCTCCTGGCTTTGGATCGGTGCAGCGCGCCAGCCATGGCGGCCATTTGGGGGGTGAACCAACGGAAGGAAGACCTTTCTCTCTGTCTCTCTCTTTCTCTCACTGTCTAACTCTGCTTGTCAAAAAAATAAAAATAAAAAAATAAAATCTGAACATCCAGAAGTATGGGCCATGAAAATTTGGAATAACTGAGGAAATATAATTTGGAGTAAATTAAATGAGGAAAATATACATGAAAACAATGTTGTAAGGGTTGGTAAGACTCATATGCAATATTTTACTCCATGAACTTGAAATTTTTCTTGGGGAATTGAAAACTCTTGGAGAGTTTTGACCTTTGATTTATTGGCCAGTGTCTTTCATTAACTTTGGACAAATCTTAGTCATAATCTCTACAAACTTTTTTGTGCCCCATTCTCTTGTATCTTTCTTTGAAACCAATCACATATATGTTAGACCATTTGATAGTGTTCACACATCTAGAACATTCTGTTCAGTGGAATTGTTTAAAAATTATTTTCTCTTGCAGTTAAATTTGAATAATTCCTATGGACCTTCTTCAAATTCCTTGATCTTTTCTTCTTTGTGTCTAATTTTAGAATTAAACATGTTGAATGACTTCTTCATTTCTATTATTATAGTTTTGGGTGCTATCATTTCCATTCACTCCTTTAATAGATTTTCCATTCTATGTTAAAGGTCTTCATTTGACACATAGTGATTTCCTAAAACTTGTTTGTTGACTAAATAAAATTGATTTTGCTGCTCTGCCAATAAGAAGTATGTTTTCATTAATTAATTAACTAATTTGGGAGGCAGAGACAGAATGCCCATGCACTGTTTCACTTCCCAAATGCCTGCGACAGCCAGGGCTGGGCTGGGGGCCTAAGCTGGGAGTCAGGAATGTAATCAAGTCTCCTACCTGGGAAGTGGGAACCTGGTTAGTTGAGTTGTCACTGCTGCCTCCCAAGGTCTACATTAGCAGGGAGCTGGAGTCAGGAATTGGACTCGGGGATTGTGCCCAGGGGACATGGATGCTTCACCACCAGGCAGTTAGAAGAAGGATCTTTTAAAATACAGAAGTTGGAGATTTAAGTTTACCACAAATCAGCTATCTTCCACTAAAACCCACGAACCCACGGTACAACCAAACGACAGCTGCTCTCATTTCGATGCTGTGCAAATCCAATCTTTGAGGTCACCTGGTGTTACAAAGCACTCTCAGGGGTATTTTTAGACTTGATGAGTTTCCTCCAGGAGCTCACAGAAGGACTAGACCCACAGGCGTACTAACCGTTAAAGCACTTCGCTCAGCACTGCGGAGTGAGAGCAACCATCATGAATCTTCCTTGGCAAACGCACTACAACAACCACAATAAAAAAGTCTCCCTTGGCAAATGATTTGAATAAAGTCCGAATGTCTTTGGATTCTGCTTTATCCCTGGAAAAAAAAAAAGACAAATCCTTCCACTGTCAAGACAGAGAGTATTTCAATGATTTAAATTCCCCCTCTCTGGAGAATAGCTCTGGCCCAGCTCTCCCCCTGCAAAGGTGAAAGGAAGATACAGGAATAAAGGCCGGCAAGTCTCTCCTTCCAGGCACAATCGCTCGAGGAATCCCAGAATCTCATAGTTAAAATTCAAAAGAAAAGTAAAAATGGGATGGCAAAGTTTCAAGAAGTCCATTAAAAATTTCTGGAGCAGACAAAATAACACAGCGAAGCTGTGGGGTTGTAGAACAAGAAAAACAGAAATGCAGAAAGCCCTGAGCTCTTCTATAAATTCAGCGACTGATGCCTCTGGTGAGGCGAGTGCAGCTGGCACAATGTTTTGTTAGTGCGTAGTATTTTCATGAGCAAATACAAGGCTGCCTATGCTCAGGATATATGTCAAGGGAGGGCAAAATTCTAGAAGAGTGTCTTGCAGTGACAGCTGCCAATGCCCATTACATTTCACACATGCACATGCCCAGATGCTCTCTCGTAGAATCAAAGGGTATTGCTTTTAATTTCTCAGCAGAAACTCTTCCATAGTTATCTGTGGTTTGCAGACCTTACTGGGAAAGATGGAAATCTGAATTTTGCCAGTGATCGGAGCTGCCGAGGGCTTAATTAGCTCAGTGCACAGGCTGGGATATGCTGACCTTTGTGTTCCTGCTAAGCCGATGGCCTGTGTTTCCGAGAGCCTCCCTCTCTGCAGACTTTGACAGGAGCCTGGCTTTCAAAGTGCTTTTACAAACTTTATTTCTTACTGCATTTCAGGAGGAAGCTGCTAGTAGTCTCTCCACTTTGCTGACTGGCGTGAACTGACCTGCTTGAGGTCCACTGGGAACTAGTGCCCCAACTGGAATGACAAGTTTGACACCTTTGGCCCCTGTCCAGGTGCAGCCTGCAGAGGACAAGGCTGCTTTGGTTCTGTTGCTCCTCCTGCTCCATCTCCGCAGAGCTAACCCACTGCAAGGACCCCCCATACCCATCTGTGAGGCTGGGTGTTTGCCTTTTGAATATATGTTTGAGAAATTCCCACAGAGGTCCACCAGGAACATGGACAAGAACACAGGGTTGTGTTTGGTTTTTAATGATTATGGTGGAATTGGATGCAATATTTTGCTTTCTTAGGGAACTTTCAGGTCCCTAATTTATTTATTCGCTCATTCCAGGCATATTTGTTCAATGCCTATGACTTGAGCAGTCCTAGCAAAACCATCAGTTAGCCTGTAGTACTCACTGATGGGCTCCTCTCATCGCCTCTTTGGGCCTTACTCTCACAGTGTCTGCTGCCCACTTGCAACCGGCAGCTTTCGAATCTTTGCTGGAAAGTTTCCTCTGATGACTGGAGCCCCTCCTATCCCAGGGCAAAAGAGAACTATAGAACTGAGGCCCGCCTCCACCAGCAGCCCTCAGTGACAACTGTGTAGCTGCCAGCCTGCTACACACTGTTCTCAGAATTCCCAGGCAGAGTAAGCTCTGCTTGCCCACAGTGGTAACTCTCCCTTTATTAGCTGCTCTGCCTTCAAACTACTACCAGAAGCAAACAACTGGAGAGGAAAAAGAGGGCATTCAATGAAGTCGCCATCGGAGATTTACTTTTTATGCCATCCTTAGAATTAACAGGGACATTTAAGATCCTACATTGGTTTTATTTGTTTGTGTTGGGTGCAGACACATAAGGCTGATTGAATCATCATATTTAATTTGTGACATTCTGACATCATCACTCATGCCATAGCCTGTCCTCATGGCATTTTTTTAAATTCATGTGTTGGAAGTTAATTTTTAAAAATTCATTTATCTTCTACTTACTTAAAAAGCAGAGAGATAGCAAAGAGGAATAGAGCTAGACACAGAGAGATCTTCCATATACTGGTTCACTTCACAAGAGCTGGAGTTGGGTCAGGCAAAGCCACAAGCCAAGAATTCCATCCGAGTCTCACATATGGGTGGCAGGGACCCAAGTACTTGAGTCATCACCAGGTCTCTCTCTCTCTCTCTGTCTGTCTTTCTGTAACTCTGACTTCCAAATAAATAAATCTTGGTTTTTTTTTTTTTTTTTTTAATTTTGTAAGCAGATTTTCCTCAATGGCCTCCTACGTCTTGGGTCCAATTCTAAACCAGACCTGTGAACTCCCATACTTCCTCCTCACCCAAACAAATGGAAAGGGTGGTCTTCCTCCATTCTTTTGCCATGTGATATTCTTCGCACAGCCTTGTGTTCCCAATCACCACATTTTAATCAGTGAATAGATTTTTGAATGACCATGCTTCTGCTCCAGCATTTGTGTTCCAAGAGCTATGAAATAAGTGACAACACCTGGAGAATTTGCTTGTGTTCTCCAGCGCTTCTTCAAAACTCTAAAGCTTGCATTTTGCACATTGGAAGAACTTATTCACCAGTGTGGAAATTTTATGTGAGACTAAATTCAAGTTTCAATTATTTTTATCATCATTGCCTTTGGAAATCCTTAAAGTTACATTTTTGCTTTTTCTGTTGAAAAAGCAAAATGTACTTTTCAAAATCCACTGTTAGCCAATCTTATTCCATTCACACCCTGCATTTATCTCAACAAATGACTGCTTTTCAAATATCCTGTTTTTCTTTAAAATAGGGTATTCTGCTGTACTAAGACAGATGGAGAGAATTTGCTTTGGAATCAGTTGGAATTCCTTCATCCATACTCACTTAATGAATGAATGCAAGTGCAGAGTCCAACATTTAAGTCATCACCTTCTGCCTCCCAGGTGCCCATTAGCAGGAAGCCAGAATCAGGAAGAGGCCTGAGACTTGAACTCAGACACTACAATATATGGGATGTGGACATCTGGAGAGATGCTGAAACCTGTACACCAGACACTTGCCCCAATGCTTTTTTAAAAAAGTTTATGGAGAATCAGGACACACACACACACACCCCCTGCCCCCCGGGTGTGCAAGGATTCAGAGGGAAGTCTGATTGGGCACTGTAGTGTGGAAATCAAGTAGGGGTGGGTCAGGACAGAGAGGCCCCACTCTGCTATTCATAGCTCTTTCAAATAACTCCTCAGGGGGTCAAGGGAGAAAAGAGAAGCCCTTTGCATTCCAGTCCCCAAGTTGGAAATGCACAATCATGCAAAAAATGTAAACAAAGGACAGCCAACTGAGAAGGGCGCTGGACAGTGGCTTCCCAGTGACTCGGAGGCTCAGGTCCACACCTCCAACTGGGAGAAGACTCTGCTCTGGATGGCAAGATGGTCCCTGACCCCAGTGGCTCTGCTCTGACCCTTCTTCTCTACAGCTCTAACTTCCTGGCATCTCCTTTGTTTCTCTCAGAAGCTCAACCCCATGACTGAACCCTGGCTGCTTCCTAGAGGCAGACCAGTCTACAAAGGGTTCAGGTCTCAAGGCCTTGTTTTGACCAAATCATTGGAACCAAACTGAAAATCAGAGAAGAAAAAACTCCAACATACGTGGATGAGTGCAGCGGTAACTTACCCATAACAAAGTGGAGTTTTGCCTGAATGACCAGGACAGTGAATTTTCTAGACGCTCTGAGCTCTTTCACTGATTCTCTATTTAACGTTCCTTGAGTTCCTACCAAGTCACAAGGCAGACAAGGAGGGGAAACCTGTGAGTGCGGTCTGGTTGCAGCAGCAACATTCACTCCATTGAGGAAACCACAGAAGTGTAGTGAGTGTTAGAAACGGGGCTTCTTGGAGTGTCCATCAGAAACTCCAGAGAATGAGCACTGCACAGTTACCCCAAAGGAGAAAGAGATGGCATCATCGGTAAAATAGAGGGAAGCATTTCCTGAATAAAAACAGCAGACAGTAGCTGTCTATGGCCCTGCGACTGGGTGAGCTCGGAGAGCGCCTGATGGGGCTGCGGAAGCAGGATTTGAGCTGAAGTGGGCATGGCTGGTCCAAAGGCAAAGGGAGAGTGAAAAGGGAGTGCTCTCCCCAGTCAGGAGGCAGAAGCTTGAGGGATGGCTGGGTTAGCAACAAGCACAACACAGCAAGGGACAGCCAGGAGGACAGAAGAAAGCCCCGGGCACTCACAGGGAAGCAGTGGGAAATTGCTTGGCATGGATAAGGACAGTTTGTTAAATATATATATATATATATATATATATTATATATAATTCAATTATTTGTGTAATTTATAGGACTCTTTTCAATTGGCAGCTGGTCAGCCTCTTTGTGAACCAAAATGCCCTGATGGAGATTGAGGTATTTTGGGTTTTTTTTTACCCACCATGACTGCCTAATGGAGTTGATCAGTAATTTCATTCCACACCCCTTTGTACTTCTTTACAGGCCAGTTTATAAATAATCCCCCATTTCCTCTCCTTTCACAGACAGAATGGAGAGGGAGAGGATGGAAGCTCCCTGGAGAGATGCTGGACCATCCCCCACCCCCAGCACAAGCCCTACAGCCAGTCCTTCCCAGCCTGGCCTCTGGTTCTAATTAGAGAAATCCTATCTTTCAGAGATCTTCCTTCTAAAGGAACATAAACAACACTGCCCAAGGCCCCCAAGGCCATTAATGCATTTTTTAAAGCTGAAAACACATAAAATCTTCACATTTTATAAATAAATGTTGAAAGAAGCATGATGAGAACCAGAACTTTGAGCAAGACACACCATTCCACCCGAATGCTGAGATGCCTTTCTAAGAGTCCTTGGACTCTGGCATCCCCCGTGAAAAGACTGGGGAAACCTGGACATTTTCCTTACAGTACATTTCCAGGTCCATGTTGTCTACTGGTGTACTTAAATTCAGTTTAGTTTAGTTTAGTCTGGAGAGAACCAGGAAAGAGATGGAATTATTTCTAAAATAAAAAAAGGAGGAGGAGGAGGAGACCTATAATGTCTCCCTAATTTCCATTCACAGAGGGTATTTTACAGTTACATTGCATTGCAGAGATGGGACTTTACTACCTGGAGTGCTGAGTCTCTGGGAACTTGGCTTTTCTTTTCTTTTTTGTGCCCAGGACTTTTCAATAGCCTAGGGATTTGGAGATCCCTTGCTATATAAATTTTGGAAGTCAACAGACCTTCTCGAATAGGTTGGAAATGACTTGGGGCATTGTAGGAAAGCAGAATAGTAGTAGGGATGAGAAACTAAAAAGGGGGACAGGAACCTATCCATTTCCTTAAAGATTTCTCCTACAAGGAGGACACCATCTATCCCTGGGGAAGAGAGGGGAGGGAACTCAAGGTAAGACTGAGAGTCCAAACAGTTTTGAAGCTGGCTCTTCCAGGAACCAGTTTGGTGGCCTTGAGAAAGTTACTTTACCTCTCTGAACCTTGTTTTCCTTATTTGTGAAATTCTCTTAAGACCAAAAGGTGCGGAGCGCTTTTCAGCTCTGCAATTCTCTGATTCTGTGGTTGCAAGGCAGATTCTAGAGCTACGAGAGAAGGGGCAAGTCATCACCACCAGAGTGCTTCCAGGCCAGAATGTAAGCATTTGAGATGGACAGGCATGGTCAAGTGCTGGAAGGTGCTAAGGCCATGGAGGATTGGTGAAGTAATCTGAGGTGGTGAAGACTCAGGAGTGCTCATTCCCAACCCTTCAGAATGCCCACCAGATGCCCTTTGTATGAGAAGACACACCTGCTCACATCCAGTGCCCAAGGCGGTAACCCCCACCCCGTCCCAATGAAGCAGTCATAAAGGGCACCTTCTGAGGAACTGGGGCCCTTCAGAACCATGAAAGCTCAGCTCTGTTCTTCTCAGCCCTGCTTTGACAGGCACCGCCACCTTTAACGTTCCCTGAGCATCTTGCACCTCCCTCCCCCCTTGCTTGACGTCAGTACAATAACAAGGCTCTCTTTCCCTCATTCTCTCCCCTGACCTCCCTGAAAACCCAGAAAACACTTAAAGGCCAGGGTCTGAAAGGGCAGCTGTCACGTTGCTGTCTGTCATTCTAAGGCCACAACCCCATTTAATTTAGAGTAGAATAGGGCACATCAGTCATCAGAGTGAGTGAAAAAGGAGTCCATACCTACCAGTCCCCATTTGCTACAGAAGCATTGCAGTAGGTGACTTAAATCATAAGCCCTTGGCAAACTCTCTCACCTCACTCATTATTTCCTTATTTACCCCTTTTGAACTTTATCTGATCAAAAAAGGCCTCAGGACCAGGACTGTGTGATTTGGGAGGAAGACAAGACCATGTGTCCCCTGCATGCGAAAGCTGGCGAAGGAGTGCTAGCAAACCGGACAGACAAAGGTAGCTGCACCTGAAGGCGTATGTGCAGGCAAGGGTGTGGGTGGCAGAAGAAATGGTTTACTTCAGTCATTTCTCAGAATCACTTAGGGCACCGTGTTAGTCCATTTTCTGTTACTATAATAAAATACCAAAGCTGGGTATTTTACAAAGAACAGAGGTTTGCTTAGTCAGTTTGGGAGGCTGAAAATTCAAAACTGGGCAAGCCCATCTGTTTGGCCTCTGGTCAGGGCCCCCTCAGCTGCACCACAACATGGCAGATGGTACCATGGCTAGAGTAAGTGCAAGAGGGAGACGTCTCTGGTGAAATGGGAAGCCAGAGGCTGGGGAAGGGCCAGTCCTGTTCTTTGCACACCAACCCACTCTTTCGGGAACTAATTGGAATCTACTGAGATTACATTAATCCTCTCTGAGGGCAATACCCCTGTAACATAACCTTGACCTTGCACTAGGTCCCACCTCTTACAGAGTCCTTCACCTTTCAACACTGTTATCCTGGGGACCAAGCTTTCAGTATGTGAACCCTTGGGGACAAACCATGTCTAAACCATAGCAGGCTTGTTCTTATTCTTCATATAGCCACGGCAATTGGGCTGACAGGCAAAGACAAAGGCAGCCTGCCGCATAGTTGGGGGGGTCGATGCTGGGGTACCTCTGCGAGAGTTAACAGGAAGGTCTTTGGTACTTGAAACCCTTCCCCGCTGCCTCCAACACCGCTTCTCTATTAGATGAGCTCCTTCCGTCCAAGGCTGTCTTCTTTACTACCACAGCTACACTGAAGGCAGTGTGGAACAAACCTTTTGAACAAAGGCCGATTGAAAAGGAAGAAAAAAAAAGCTGCTTAGTAGTTAATTATAAAAACAACAATAGAGCTTTTAAAAAAATCAAGAAGTGCAACAGCTACAACTCTATTAAAATATTTTATGGTTTCATCTTTGTCAAAAACGTCAAGAACCATCTAATTAGCCTGCATTACAGAACCTGGTTTCAGTGTTGTACCTGTGAACACGCTGGATTGCCGAGTAAGGCATTTTGGGAATTGTTTACTTTGCCTTTCCTTAAGTGACCCCATAAGCTACTTGGCTCCTCTCCTTGTGCCTCTTGGTTTTCTTCTTTGGTCATCAAATGCAAATGACCACCTGGCAACATCTTCAATTCCAAAGAAATTCTCATGGTCACTTCTTCTGAAATACATTATCTTAATTAGTCACTTTTCTTTTTTGGCAGTCATAGCGGATATTTCAAAGGTTATTCTGAAAAAATAGCTTTCTCCATTCACATCAACATAACCATGTTGTTTTGTTTTGTTTTTTTTTCCTGTTGTTCAAATTAAGATAATTGGTATTCCCAAGGCAGACCCGCTTGACTGACTCTCTCCCCTTTGCCAAGGACCTGGCCAGCAGAGAACTGAGGTAGTTGATCATCCCAAGCCCGAGGGAAGGTCAGCTGACACCTAGCATCTCTAGGCCTGTTTTCCCTTTTGTGAAATGACAGCAGCCTCATGGAGGCTGATGGCTGGGTGACCTGCAGTGTGGCAACACCAGTCTAGAAAATGGATACGCCCGCTGCCTCTTGTGGTCACTAAGAGTGAATGTGTTTTCAGCGAAAATGAGGTGACTTCTTATGATCTGGGTTTTCAAGAAGGAAGGAGAGACAGCCAGGTGCCTGCTGCCCCCAGGGAGGTTGGTAGGAGAGGAACACCTCAGAAGACCATAGCATTTAACAGGACACGGGACTGTTCTGAAGTGGTCCATAGAACAGTGCACGGAGAGCCCTGATTATGAAAAAATGATTGTACCCCAGAAAACAGCAGCTTCCCCCTCTCTGTTGTTCACTAATAATTCACTGAAAGATCCATACTGTCCTTGTCCATTCTGTGCAAATAGAAAAATGGCAAAGACTTGACCCCTGAGTAGGTTCTGAGGACCTGGGAGAGGCTCACGTGTAGGGTATGGGGGCAGAGAGCAGGACCAGGGAGGAGGAGCAGGCCTGTTTCTCGATTCCCCACATGTGACTCCGCAACAATGGACTTAGTGAGGCCAATGAGACCGTTAGGTGCAGAGGCCAGCAGGGCACAGTTCCACTCCTGCCAATGCGAGTCAGTGTGAACCAAGAATGCACAGCGCGGCCGCCTCACGGGGTCTTTTAGGTCAGCTTCACCCACTCGGAGATTGCTGCAAACCCTTAGTAATTCCGACTTTATTATTTGGGAATTGGTAAGCATGTAGAAAGGGGCAACCTGTTTTTCCCAACTGATCAGAGCCCAACAGATCGAAGGGAAGTGTTTCTGAGCTATCTTAATAAAATACAGAACGACTAGCAGTTGAGGAAATCGGTCTCCAGTGCTTAGAATTCATTTCTTGTTCTTTTTTTCTTTGTGATAGTATAGCTGGGAGAGGAAATTGAGGGCTGAAAGCCAGAGTCAGCCATGGTCAATTTCAAGCTTATGACTGCACACATGGCCCAAGATTATGGTGCCAACCAACTTTGGCCTCAGCCTGGATGTTCTCACTGGTTTAATTCCAAGAAACTTTCTCTGCAAATTAACTCAGACTTTCATGGGAGGATGGGAAGCAGGAATGGATACAATTATCCTCTGGATGTTCCCACCAAAGCAGAGCAGGAGGGAGTCAAAGGTGCTCTGGGACAGACCTCCTATCTCATTTCCGGTTTGCCACAAGCCTGCAAAGTAGCCATGCCTCCATTGGCCCCAGACTCCCTCAAGACGTGAAGCAGGTGTTGAATGTGTTTGAAAATGGTGCTACTTCCAGCACACTCTGGGGTTCTAGAGGTAAGGTAGGGGGATTTTACTTTATAGCTCACCCTCCCAACACACACACACACACACACACACACACATACCCCCTCAACACACACACACACATGAAAGGTAGACTGAATCCGTAAAGGGTTTTAGCATCCTTTAAATGATCTAAACCCAGTCTTTCCCCCTTACCACTGCAAACACCGAGAAATGCAAATCATAACCAGCATTCTTTTAACTGCATCACAACACCTACAAGAAGGAAACCCAGGGAAACCTGTAAGTACAGGGCACAGAAATGGAATTGCAAACCAGGCCAGAAAGCATGGGAACTTTTGTGGTTCTTTGGCTTGGGGTGGAGGGAGGTGACAGGCAGAGCTTTGGTTGACAGCGATCTTGGAGCTTGAATGTTGGTGCTCACATGGGAACAGCACGGCAGAGGACTTAGTTATGGTGAAAGAAAATAACCTGAGCTGGCGCCGCGGCTCAATAGGCTAATCCTCCACCTTACGGCGCTGGCACACCGGGTTCTAGTCCCAGTCGGGACGCCAGATTCTGTCCCGGTTGCCCCTCTTCCAGGCCAGCCCTCTGCTGTGGCCTGGGAGTGCAGTGGAGGATGGCCCAAGTGCTTGGGCCCTGCACCCCATGGGAGACCAGGAGGAGCACCTGGCTCCTGGCTTCAGATCGGCACAGCGCGCCGGCTGTGGCGGCCATTGGAGGGTGAACCAACGGCAAAGGAAGACCTTTCTCCCTGTCTCTCTCTCTCTGTCCACTCTGCCTGTCAAAAAAAAAAATACTCATAAATTGAAATTTGCAGCTCACTAGCAAGCAGCAAACTGAAAACAACAACAGAAGTCAACCAAGCTGTAGGAACTAGGAACACTTTATGCACTGTGGGAAGAACATAGGTTGGAATCACCATTGTGGAAAGAAATACGGAAGCATCTGATAAAACTGGAGCCATGCACGTCATCTCTCACCTTCCCACCAGGACATGTACAGCGGCTTGTGTGGCCATTATTGCAGCCCTGCCTGTGTTCACCAGAAAAAACCAAGAGCCTAACACTTACTCACAAACAACGAATACACACAAAACAGCAGAGTGGGCAGTTTATGGTCACCAGTACATATCAGGAAATGATAACCATCCACATCTAGGTAAGGAGTATCCTAGAAAAGAGGCGGCAACGGAAATGCAGTCTTGTTTATTGCTAAGTAATTTTATTATTTTACATCTGAAGCTAATTAGGCAATGAGGTTGGGGCAGCATTTGTGTAATCTCAATAACGAATACATATATAACTGTGGAATTTTTCTCTTTATGTTTGAAATACCTTATAATTAAAAGTAAAATTTAGAAAAAAAAATGTGCATCTGGGTAGTGATTGTACTAATAAAAGCCAAGAGCTATCCACAAGGCCTTAAGCATCATTAAAGAAATAGGTTCATTGATTCAATAAATACTTATTGATTGCCTACTATATAGAAAGTGTAATGAAAGGTACACATGAAACATTAATTGGGTTTGATCTTGGGTTCAACTGGGGGCCATATTATGGCTGGAACTAATCAAATAGGTCCTTGGAGGTCTGGTGTAATGTTACTTAAAACTGAATTCTATTCCTACTTGGACCATTGTATAGGGCCTTTCCAAGAACATATTATCTCAATATAAGGTAAGAAAGCACATTATAATAGCTGATAATACTTAACATAGCTTGTAGAATTTGCAGCATAGCCCAATAGCCTTGCATACATTATGTATTTGTATCCTCACCAAAATCACATAGGTAGATTGTAACTTCCATTTTAAAGCTAAAGAAACTGAGGCACAAAGTGGTTAATTAACTTAAATCACTGGTAGAGTCAAAATGTAAATTTCTTAATTCAATTCCAAAGCACACGGGGCTGAAGACCTGTCTGTTCCCTCTGTCCTTGGGTGGTTACTGCCGGGCAGTTAACTTTAGTAGCAGAGAGGTCTCTGGGCACACTTCAGGACACACACGCTGGATCTGGGAGGGAGCCTGCAATTGTTGGGTCCAGTGGACTAGTCAAGTGTGAGCTCTGGAGAGATGGTGTCTTCCTCCATTGCTGCCCTGTCTCCAGGCCCTAAACACTGCTGGTTACACCCAAGGTAAGAACTTAGTAAATGTGTTGAATAATTGTCTTCTTTTTAAAGTTTGTCTCCAAAAAGCGCAGCATCAAACAGATCAAAGCCGAGACGCTCTGGTTAAAGCTCCATGATCTAGACTCTGCTGTAGCATCTGCCCACAGCTTGAAGACCACTCCTTTAATCCAGATCCCCGAAATACAGATGTGCAGGGAGGTTAAGTGCCTGTGAAAGATCATTCACAAGACAAGGTGGTGGCCCAACCCCTAGCCTACTCCCAACTGAGGATATATGTATAGGAAAAAAGGCAACCAACCTCTTGGTAAACAGGTGATCATGTCATTACAGTCACAGATAGGGCAGATGTGTGGTACAGCTGTGAAGACACCTCTCGGGACACCTGCATCCTCTGTATCCTCCATGCAAGCACCTGGGTTTGGGTCCTGGCTCTGCTTTCAATTCTAGTTTCCAAACAATGTGCATTCTGGAAGCCAGAGATGATGGCTTAAGCACTTGGGTCCCTTCTATATACATAGGAGACCTACACTCAGTTGTGGGCTCTTGGCTTTGGCCTGGGCCAACCCCAAGTGATGCAAGAATCTGGGGAGTGAAAAAATGGATGAAGGATCTTTCTCTGCTTGTCTTTTTCTCTCTCTTTCTCCCTATTTCAACTAAAATGAAAATAAATAAATGAAAATTATAAAAGTTACTCAAAAAGTATTTCTTAAAAAGATTTATTTACTTGTTTAAAAGGTAGAGTGTCAGAGAGGAAGAGACAGAGAGATAAAGATCTTCCATTGATTGGTCCACTTCCCAATGACCTCAACAGCCAGGTCTAGGCCAGGTCAAAGCCAGGAGCCAGAAACTCAATCCAGGTCTCTCATGTGAGTGTCAGGGGCCCAAGTACTTGAGCCATCTTCTACTGCCTTCCCAGGTGAATTAGCAGGAAGCTCTAGTGGAAGTGGAGCAGCCAGAACTTGAACCAGCATTCTTATGTGGGGTGCTGGCACTGTAAGCTTAATTCCCTGCATCGTAACGCTGGTCCCACTCAAAAGAATCTTAATTTATATGTGATGAGCAGAATAGATTTTTGTCTTTAAAATCAGAAAGCAGCAATTGTATTATCTACTGCAACAACCCATGGAATGCTGTTAACCTCAGAGAACATTTACCTGTTGGTTTTAAAAAGGTATCAAGATCTATTTTATAGCTTGGTTGAAGGTTCGTTTACAGTGGAAGGGGGAATGTTGCACTTGCTGGGATGTCCTTCTGTATTTCCCCTATCCTCCAAGATCCGCCCACCTTTGCCTTGATGGACATGTCTCAGGAAACAGCTAGGGGTTGCTTGGGTGAGTCCTGGTGAGAGCGTGTGCAGGGATGCCCATCCAATTATCTCTCCTGGAGGTGCACCCCCCTGCTCTTTGCGGAGCATATTAATTATTTTTACGCTACCCTAACTCCTAATCACAGGCATTTCCAGTGTTGTCAAAACAGTGCCTGCCACCATCTGTTTTCTGCTATTGGCCTGGGTGCCTGGAAGGGTTTGCGCAGAAAGGAGAGACAAGAGATTGACAGCCTGTGTTGACATTTGTGGCTATTTGGGAACGAGAACAATCCAGGTCTGGTGTTGTAATTCCTCCTTTTATGGGCAAAAAGCAATGTCTCAGCATGAATGAGCATAATTGAACATACTTGGACGCACCCAGACACACCGTGTACCCGGGAAACTCACTGTGCTTTTGTAGTGGCTGTTGTAGGGCAAAGGCAGCAAAGAATTGTTTGGTCGCCTCCTGGCAGATCTCCTACCTCCAAGGAAATAAATAAAATATCTGAGTTACAGAGGAAAAAAACTCTTGATTTATGTATGCCTTTTTCCTTTCCTTTTCTTCTTTTCCAACTGTAATCCTAGTCCCAATGCATCATAATATTTTTAATGACATAGTAATAAATTCTCAGTGTTAAAAATCAAACCAATACAGATAAAGCAAAGCTTCTCTTTGCTGATCTTACACTGTTTCTCATCGAGTGTCTTGTTATCTAGCCATTACGTGTTTTCCCAGACTTTTCCTAAGCATATACATTCATAAATGCATGCTTATTCATATGTGTGTACATATATACATATGTATTCACATATGGGAAAATATCTAATTTGTAGAACATTTTATTACAGGAATTGTATTGTTTTACACGTAATATACTATGACTAGCTTTTCTCTCTTAAGAAGGCATATTGGAAAAATTTTTCATATTAGTGCTATTGGTTGCTCTCATTTGTTTTAGAGATACAAGCAATGTCTCAGTATAAAGGAGCAAAAGTGAACACATTAGAATGCACCCAGACATACCTTGTTGTCTATAGGCTGGCTATATGATAATTTATTTATTTTCCCCCAGATTGAAATATGGATTATTTCAATTTTCTCATGTTACAAATAGGGTTATAATAAATCTTATTGTATATATCTTTTTTTGTGTTAAGGTGTAACACTTTCCTAATACAACTATCTTCTCTATCTATCTGTCTTCGCCTGTACTACGTAACAACATATCATGGACTGGGTGGCTTAAACAGCAGGCATTTATTTCTTATAGTTCCAGAGGCTGGGAAGTGCAAGATCAAGGTGCCAGCAGATTTGGTTCCTGGTGAGGACCCTTGATGGTTGTCTTCTCACTGTGTTTGGGTTCTCTTTGTAGGACTATTGTGAGATTTTAGAAGAGTGTATGTGACAGGTCTGTCAGATAGGGACCTCCCACCGCTGCTACTTGTTGATGTGACTACCCATGCAGAATGATGTTGAGGAATACACAAGACATTCTAGAATAATTGGTGTTGAAGTGATGGGCTAGCACTAGCCCACTGAAGAAGGCAAGGCCAGCCTGGACCAGTGTAAGGAATGCCCCTCGAGCCTCCAGGAAGCTGGCTGAATGGAACTCCCTGTGTCAGCTCAGCAAATGCAGCCTCCAGGGCCTTATCTCGAAGCTGCTTACACTCCACTGAGGTTTTGCTTAAACACTGCCATTAACCCCTGGAGTCGTCTCCATGCCAAAAACGCCATCTGGCTCATCTCACAGAGGTGCAGGCACTGTGGCTGGGCCATTCTGGAATGTCTCCTCTTTGACCCTGTGCAAACCATCAATTCCACTCCTTCCTCACCATCCTGAGTGCTGCCTTAGCTCACACACTTAGCCTCTGTTTCCAGGACTCTGGTGTTGGCCTACAGCTAGTCCCACTCCCCTGCAAGCTGTCTGTACTCTTGCTGCCCAGTGGATCTCTCCACTGCCTCCCTACTGTCTCCAGGATGAAAGTATATTCTTGGGGAGCACTTACAAATCCCTGCATCCCCTCTCCCACCCACCTCTCCAGCTCAACCTTCACCACATCTGGCCACCACACTGCATTCCCAGGAACTCCACAGTCCCAGGAACTCTACCTACCCAGGAATGCCAATCTGTTAGCCTGTCTGGGACTGTGTGCTCTGCATTGCACATGTGATTCCTCCTGCCTCATCTGCTGTCTACTGACTGTTCACCTGGGGAACACGTGCCAGCCCATCCCCACATACACCTCGCGAAGGTAATCACTATGTGGCTGTGTAGTGGTTTGTGTTTGATTTTGCAAGGCTCTTTGACAATAAGAACAACAAGCATTTGTGCTTGCTGATCTGCCGACAAAACAGAAGGGGGAGGAAGAGTGATGGCAGACTCAATGGGTCCCTTTCCTTCACGGAAATGAAAAATCTCAAGGTGGCTTCAGTGTCCATCGCAGTGGTGCAAGTACCATCACAGGTTACCTTCAGCATGAGAGAAGTTAGGAGAAAGGAAGTAACTGGGCACCCTGTGCAAACTTAGGAAGAAGAGGGTAAGTCAGCAAACAGCTTTGCCATGCCACTGTTGCAAGACAAGCCCAGATATTAGGCACAGAGTGGGAAAAACACCTCTCTCTCCTTAAGTTGTCTCAGTATCTCAACTCATTTTTTCCCCTGGTAACCTGTAGCTAGCCACTGGGGTAACATCACAGGGGCAGGTAGCTGTGGCCTGAGGCTCAGGCCAGGTATCGGAGACAGTGGGTCTACTGCCTCAAAGCTTACCAAGGACCAGCACAGGCTAGTCTTGCAGAAATTGCATTTGCTTAGGCTCACAAGCACACTCAGCTTCGTTCCAGCAAAGAGCTCCTTCCTGAGTCTCTGATCTTGACTGCCTTGGGTCAGCACAATTTACCTTCAGATCCTGCAGGCTGCACAAGGGTGAAGGAACTTGACCCTGTTAACGTGGCTGCAGCTGGCCCGGTCGTCCAGAGATACCCATGCAGTGTTCATGGGCTCTCTATCCACTTTCGTCCAACAGGCCCTCTCTGCTCTGCTTCCTCTGCAGTCCATTTGCACTTACAGGGAACCACGTGGTGCTGTCTCATGACATGTAGCAGAAGGCCTGGATAAGCGGTGCTGGACCTTGGATGTGGGACCTGAGACATGGCATCGGGATGGAATGTGCTTCGATTATTCCAGCACTTGTCACCATGTTCTTCCCTAGTGAGCAGCTCCTTGAGGACAATGACTGACTTCCATGTCTGTGTACCTCTGGCCCTTAGCAGCTGCCTAGAACATAGCAGGTGTCAATAAATGAGAATGGATGGATGGATGGATGCATGGATGGATGAATTATCTGGAAACAGAATATGACAGGCGTGTGGGAGTGAGAGTCCAGAACCACCCAGTATTCATGGGGGGGTGCACAATATTTCTCTACAGCCTTTGCATTAAAATATAAAGATTTTATTTACCAATATTCAAACGTTAATCACCCTAATAGATCTGCATTTCTATTTTTGTTTCCTGATGTCATTAACTCTCTTCAAGCTTTTTGGCCCATTTTTGCCACTTAAAAAAAAAGAGGAGGAAAAAATTAGCTTGAGATTTGACGTTACAAAATAATTTAATAACCAAGTAGATTGTTTGCAGCTCAAAATGTCCATGATACTGTGATTCTGCCTCAGCCTTTGAATGCAAAAATATTTACCTTTAAGGAAGCCGTCACCTTGATGCCCTCTGATTTCCTTTGAGCTTGTTATTGTGATCAACAAGTAACTAACTGAACACGATCATATAAAACTTTTGTTTTGCTTATTTTCATTTTATTTGAAAGAGGGGGGGATGGGAGGAGAGAGAGAGAGAAAGGGAGAGAGAGGCCTTCCATCCACTGGTTTCTCCCCAAATGCCTGCAACAACCAGGGCTGGGCCAGGACAAAGCTAGAATTCCAGAACCCAGTCTGGGTCTCTCATACATGTGTCAGGGACTCAAGTGCTTGGCCCGTCACCTGCTGCCCTCCCAGGTCCTGCGTTAGCAGGAAGCTGGACTGGAAGCAGATCAGCCAGGACTCAAATGAGCACTCTAATATGGAATGTAGGAGTCCCAAGCAACAACTTAACCCATTGCAGCAAATGTCCATCCCAAACATGATCGCTTTTAAAAAATAAATGCGACGTTTCAAATAGCTCAACTTCTTCTCATTTGGTTACAACATCTTTCATTTCCTTGGATGTGATACCAAAGGCTGGGAATCTTAGACCTTGCTAAAAGAGAGAAGGCCTTTCCCTGTATCGCATCCTGGAGTATTTTCAGGCCTTGTGATGATGGAAAGTAAATCCTTTCCTGTCTCCTGGGTCAGTCAGCCGCTTTCTGCCCCAACTATTCCCACACACTCCCACCCACAGGAATTGTATTCAAAGAGAATGGGTCCTTAACCTGAGCACTCTATCTGATTTAGGGCTCTGGCTTCTCCTGGCGCTTGCATTCAGAAAGCCGGCAAGCAAGCTATAATTACAGTCCTCCCCATCATACCCATCTTGAGCCTTGGGACGTCTGTCCGTGTCGGGGAGGTAGAGAGCTGCTTCTCACTTGCTTCACGAAAGCTGTTTCTGCCATTGCTCCTTTCCATATAGAGTCGCCAGCTCTTCATGACGGTCCTATGGGATCCAACGCCGTGATCTGGCTGTCACAGACAGTACAGCTTTTCATTCCAAGATAGTCCATTGTGCTGGCTACTTTGGATGCAGCTTGGCTTGAACACAGAAAGTCCATACAGACGCCCACAACTTGATCTACTAGTTGTGAACGGAAACTTTTGAACACGTTCCACCAGCCACACAATGCTACCATTTATTACTTTATTCTCAGGGCAAAACGTTTGCTGTGTGCATAATACCAGGGACTTATGTAAGCCTCTTCATTTCCAGGGAGCTTTACAGGTGTCAGCAAATTCACACAACACCCTGGAAAGGTAGCAAGGCATTGTTGTGGGGAGAAACCAGATCACAGCGTCAGTTTTTCCCAAGGCCAGATGCACAATGAGTGACAGGGACTTGTTTCCAGAGACCCATGCTGCTCTGCTGGACAGTGCCAACCATCTCCCACTTACAGAGCATCTCACCCCGGACCTAACACCTGATTTGGACACCTCTCAAATGTTTCCTGGCTTTGGGTTTTGTCCAGATGGATTAAAATGGAAAGACAAGATGGAGACACCCACATGGGATAGGCGGGGAAGGTTTTGGCACCTCCCACATGCCTACCAATGCACTAACCTGGATCATAGTGCTGGGAGGTGAGTTGAGTTGCCATAGAGCCCCATGAGAAAAAAAATAATAATAACCCTTCCTACTCTGTACCTGTTGTGTAGAGTGGCCACATGCTAGCATCCTACCACTGTGTTACAAATTACCATAAACATAGTGGCTGAAGACAACACTTGTTTGCTGCTTCTAGTTCTGTAGGTCAGGAGTTGGGGCCGGCTTGGCTGGGTTCTTCACTTAGGGTCACACGAGGCTGACACGCAGGTGTTGGTTCACTGGGCTTTCTCCCGGAGGCTGTGGGGAAGAGGCCCAGTCACTTCCAAGGAATCCAGTTCTTTGTGGTCAGAGGAAGGAAGTTCTGATTTCCTTGCTGCCCTTCGCGTGCTTGGAGAGGCCATGCCCAGCAGTTCATAGCAAAGGATGTTTACCGTGTTCCAGGTCGCATATCACTTGCTTTCTCTTCTGCTACCAACCAGAAGAACTCTTCCCTTTTAAAGGGCTTATTTGATTAGGTCAGGTCTACCTTGATAGCTTCCGTTTGGAATAACCCAAGGTCAACTGATTAGTAACCTTAACTACACCTGTAAAACACTCTTTTATCTGTCAGCTTAGCATGAATCATAGGAGCAATTCCTCATTCTAGTCACAGGTTTTGCCTACACTAAATGGGAGGAAATTACCCCAGGGCGGTCATCCTGGGGTCATTTTCGAATTCTGTCTACCGCAGCTGGTTTCTAATGCAACTTTATTTATAGACACGGAACTTTAAATTGAATAAAATGCTCACGTGTCACAAAATGTTCTTTTGATTTCTTTCTGGGGCATTTAAAAATATGAAACTATTTTTAACTTGTGAGGCTGTACAAAAATAGGCAGAGGATTGAAGTTGGTCCATGGGCTGTGGCTTGTTGATCCCCAGGTTAGAGGATCAAGTAAACAAACCCAAAGGAACACCAAAGTGTAATTGTCACAGAGCCCCCAGGCAGTGCCTTCAGTCCAGTGGGCATTCAATGAATGGATGGATGGATGGATGGATAATTATTGGGTTCCAGAAGAGACAGAGAACATATACACCCCAAATGTCCTAGTGCTGAATCCACTGCCATGGGAGGATTAAACCCATGCCCATCCCTCCTTGCTTTTGACCATGAGACCAGGCAGGGCCTCAGGAATCCCAGGCAGCCCAGCTCTCTGATTCCAGCACCTGCAACATTGCCCTTGGGTTCCAAAGCAAATGCTCTGTAAGCACAAGGGCCAGCCTGCTGTTAAGGTCAACCTCGCACATGTTACCTGGTAACAAGCAAAACTCCCAGCCAGGCTCCGCACTGGGACTCCATTCCCCTAATGGCAGGATGGCATGTCTTGGTGGGCCATGATGCCACAGACTAGATGATTGTCACTTCATTACTCGGTGGGCAAAATGAGTGATGTGAGAAGCTTTGATGCCCTTGAGAATCACAAGCATAATAAGCACAGTATCTTGGTAAGATCTCTAATCTGATCACAAAAGGATCCACCCCTTGTGTCTTTTACTTCTGAGATGGAAAGGATCACGCTGTTGGTTGAGGTCATATCAGAGGAGTGTTATTTGCTCTGGAAATCCTAGGAAAGAGAGTCTCAGTGTGCAAACTCCCCTAGTTACCCAGGCCCCCAGATGAACAAAATGTCAGGGTGACCAGGGATCCTAGGAACCACCTGCTTCAACTCTCACATTCTACATGGGACGAAATCACATTTCAGGGACATGAGCCTATCTTCTTGAACATCCCAAGCTCATTACTGAGAGTGAAACAAGCCTATTTATCCCGAGTCCCAATAAAATGGCAATTATGGTCCATAGCCTCTCTTCTCCACGTGTCCCAAGCTCTAGCATTCCTGTGCTGCTTAGCATTTCAGAGTCTCTGCTCACTTCCACTTCTCCCACGGTCACTGCCCCGCCCTGGACTGGTGTCACTTTTATTTGTAAGCAGAGCTTTGCAGAAGGTGTGGCCCATCTAGATTTCCACGTTGCCTTCTCTCTGCCTGCTGTTTGAGACAACGTATTTGGGCTGTTGCTCTGTCTGAATCACAGCCTGTGGGCAGCCTACTTGCTGTGCCATATGGCTGAGGCCACGGCAATCCTTGCGTTCAATGTCAATATCTAAGGAAGTTGGGTACATGTATCCAAAAGGCTTATTTCTATTATTACGAATGTGTGGCTGAGTTGTCCTTAAAATGAAACGTTCTGGGACAGGCATTTGGCTTAGTGGGTAAGATACTGGTTTCCCACATCGAAATACCTGGATTAGACACCTGGCTCCAGTTCTTAACTCTAGCTTTCTGCTAATGCAGACCCTGGGAGGCTGTCGGTGGCACTGGCTCAGGTGATTGGGCTCTTGCCACCCATGCGGGAGATCTGGATTGAGTTTCTAGCTCCTGGCTTTGGCTCTGAGCCAGTTCTAGTCATTTGCGGAGTGAAGCAGAGGACAGGAGCTTTCTTTCTGTCTCTCTGCCTTATAAATAAATATCAATGGAGAGTCCTGGTTGCCCTCTGCCACCTTAGCAACCTTAACTCCTTGGGAGAAGATGGTTTCCATTGGACGCCCTGCCAGTGGGTGACACCTTTCCCTGCCCTGTGTCCCCGTTCTTACTCAGCTTCCCTTCCCCTTCCCTGGAGTCACTGCTCTTGAAGAACGTGGGACTGCCCAGTCCTGGAGAGGACCGCTAGGCCCTGTGGAATGACCTCACCACGTCCCCAATACAGAATTGCCTCCCTGTGAAGAGTTCCAGGCTCAAACTCCGCCCCTGGCTTGCTCGTGTGAGTGCCTGCCCAGGGCACCCTCAGTGAGAGATTTGGAAGCAGCCTCTGTCTGTTCTCTTGGTCCCCGCATGCTTCCCACCTGTAATGGACAGCTCCCGCACCTGTGGCTTCCAGCTCTCAAGGTGGAGGGAAGTGCGGGGATCATGTTCTGAGGCCCCTGGCCACACTTGCTGCCTTGGACCCTCCTTCCCTTCCACTCTGTAGGGCTATGGCAGCCACACGGGGAAGCAGAGCCCACACCGTGCATGCCATGGCCATCTTCCCACACATCTCTCTCTCTCTCTGCAACCCCAAACCATCGGCCCTGAAATTGCTACTCCTCCCTTGCCAGGGGAACACCTGAAGACTAACTGGACAGAAGAAACACTGGCATTTCCTAGAAGTCTTACCGAACCTCTTTGATAAAACATATTTTTTTAATTTCAAAGATTTAATTTCTCTTTGATCAACATAAACATGGCATGGCCGACCACCCAGCACAGCCTTGACATGACCCTAGTGAAATCAGGCCTGCCCCTAGCAGGTGTGCAGACACGCCCAGCAAGGGGAACTGGGCAGACTTCACTTTCTTTGCTTATCTTAGAAGAGCTATCAACTCCTTTTGGCTTCCAAATGGTGAAAGTCTATGGCAACATGCAGTATCTGTTTTCAGAGTAGACAGGCTGATACACCTCCCTAGGTACTTTCCTTCCCCTCGGTGGAAAACCACCGCTATTGAACATTAGGGGAACAAAAGGGAGGTATTGGAGGCCACACAAGAGGGCCAACCTTGTGGGACCCAGGGAGAGAGAGAGAAATCCCACCAGGAAAATATCTTTTCAGACGCTTTTCAGGCCAAGGATGCTCACCGAGATGGCACGTGTTACCTCCCCACTTAGAAACTCTGTGCCCTCGAGGTTTCCAGTAGCACAACTCGTCATGTCACGCTGCTGGATAAATCCCAAGTCTAAAGGCTTTCACTTCAACCTCCAGGAAAGCTCTGCTTTATGCATTTCTTGCTTCTCACGCAATGAGTTCAAGGTGACTCTCGCAGGCACTAGCAGGATGACATTGTCACTTGCCATTAAGCGTTCCTTGAGAAGCCACGTGGAAACTCTACAGTCAGCCCAACTGCGGACGTCTGCAAGTTCCAGCCAAGAGCGGGGGCGGGGCTCATGTTCTGGGCATGCGCATTTTGGATGCAGGGGGAGGGGTGGGCGAGACCAGGGCTGGCAGAATTCCTCTAGAGAAAGAGAGGGCAGAGGGCAAGGGTCTTCTTTGAACTTGATTATTTTTAAGCTCTGCCTCCCTCCTGAGCAGTGTCGAGGTCTGTGAGACAGGAGGATGCAATTGCAGGGTGTCAAACAAACAAGATGGGGCCTCGATGGCTCCAGCTTTGCAGAGGCAGGCGACCCCCGCAGCCGTCTGGAAACAGGGATCATCACCCTGGTTAGCAGGACCTGTCAACTCCACAGGGCTTCGTGGGCCGCTAAGGTGCACTTGGCCCTCCCGCCAGCCAGCACAGGGGCCCAGCCCGGCACAGCTGGGACCGCCCATCCCAGCAAGTGCAGTAGCTAAGGAGAGAGGGGACGGAGAGAATTCAAGGCTCCCTTTCACACCAACAGGAGTCCCTGTCAAGGAAGGAGGGGCTTAGTCACGTTGTAATATATGTGTGCGGGACATTAGGGTTCTGTTTCCTATTTGAGTCACGTTTCAATTCTCCTAGCGAGTGGACAAGGTAAAAGCTGCATGAATCACATCCATGACAATCCCCAAAGCCTTCCCCAACCTAAAGATAGCCAATGGCTTGCGCTTGCAGTGTAGATGAGGAAAAACAAATATATCAATGAAGCGTCCCAAATTCTTGGAAGACTCGGAGATAAGAAGCTCCCGCCAGCAACGTCAGCGTCCCCGACCCCATTTAGCGGTCTGTGCCTTGGCAGAGTTCCCACGCACGGGACAGAGGATTCTGGGAAGACGGCCCATCTGAAAGGGAGTGTGGTTTATAAGTCCTCTCCAGATGGTCCCGTTCCTTCCATTCCTCCGCTGCTCGGATCTTTCAGAGTGGAAATTTTAATCACAGACCATTTGAGGTTGATTTAGCCTAAGCTGGGGACAATTTGGAGAACCCAAATGACAAAGAAGAAGCAACAGAGTGTCCCCTGGGACGGCTCTCGAGGGACCTGCCTTGCGGGTGGAGGCTCAGCTCATCACCACCCCTACTCCCCTCGGCAATTATCAAAGCCCCCCTCCCAGACTCACAGGGGCCCCTCCCTCCGCGCCTGGGGAGCCTCTGAGCACTCCTCCGTGGAGAGACCAAAACCAGGCGTCCTGTTTAGTTTCCTAGAGCATCTCATATAAGAGCACTGCAGAAAGTTCATGGGCAAATGGCAATACAAGATACTATGGTACGGGGCTGACGCCGTGGCTCAATAGGCTAATCCTCTGCCTGCAGCACTGGCACCTGGGGTTCTAGTCCCTGTCGGGGCGCCCGATTCTGTCCTGGTTGCTCCTCTTCCAGTCCAGTTCTCTGCTGTGGCCCCGGAGTGCAGTGGAGGATGACCCAGGTTCTTGGGTCCTGCACCCGCATGGGAGAGCAGGAGGAAGCACCTGGCTCCTGGCTTCTGATCAGCGCGGTACGCTGGGCTGGCCGCAGCAGCCATTGGGGGGGGGGGGGGTGAACCAATGGAAAAAAGACCTTTCTCTCTGTCTCTCTCTCTGTCTACTCTGCCTGTCAAAAAAAAAAAAAAAAAAGATACTATGGTACAAAATCAGAGCATCAGAGTCTTCAAAATATTTCTGGATAATGGGTGTTATGGAAAAACTATGCATGAATTTCAAACTACATATTTGATTGGATTGGATTGGATTGGATTGGATTGGATTGGATAGGCAAACACACACACACACAGAGAAAGAGACAGAGAGAGCTCCTATTCCCTGATTCACTCCTCAGATAACTATAACGGCCAGGACTGGGCCAGAGCCAAAGCCAGGAGCTTGGAAAATCCCAGGTCTCCAATGTGGGTGAACCCACAGGAACCCAATCATTTGAGTCCTCACTGCTGCCTCCCAGGGTATGCATCAGAGCTGGGAATCGAACTCAGGTACTCTGGCACAGAACAGGGGCATCTTAACCAGTATGCCAAACTGCCAAACACCTGTCCCTGATCTTTTACGGTTCGAAGAACTTCGTGAGGTCCTCTCACATATTGAATGCATAAATCCCGGTGTATTTTTTGTATGCACATAAAAGGTTGGCTAGCAGAGTTCCTCTGCTACCTCTCTCGCCGCCACATCAGGAGCTGGTATCCGAGCTGCACCTGCCCAGCCTCTCCCTTCTTCTTTCCCTTCCTGTTGTCTCTACTTCAGTCATTCCCACTAGGCCTCCCATCACTTCTTTCAATTTCCCACCAACTATTTATGAAATTTGACTCTGTGACAGGCATGGGGTTGAGTGCAGATCAGGGATCAAAACACACTTCCTGCAGATGGCAGAGACGGAAAATGTAGGACCCAAGGCTAACCCACCACAGAGCTCTGTACAACCTCACAGATTCCAGCCCCTAGGGGCCAAACATGCAAGAGGGGAGGGGTGGAGTCCTTACTACCAACTTCACTTATCCCAGCACAAGGGAGGGACGATCTGCTTGGGGTTATAAAGTTACACACAGAGGGTGGGGGAGCATCATTCTACTACTTCCATTTCTTCTCACATGAAATATTTTTTGCTCAAGTTTTGGTCCTGTCTTCTTAGTTTGGTTTTCCCTTACTTTAAGCTGAAAGCAACGTATCAGACACATGCATCAAAAGGATGATACCGAAATTCAGGAGTTGGCAGGTTATGAACCTATGGGGGCCAGTGCTGTGGCACAGTGTGTTAAGTCACAGCTGGCAGTGCCGGTGGCGTCCATATCAGAGTGCTGGTTCAAGTCCCAGCTACTCTGCTTGTGCCCCACTTCTTGCTCTTGTGGCTTGGAAGGCAGGGGAAGACAGCTCAAGTACTTGGGTCCCTGCAACCCATGAGGGAGACCGGGATGGAGTCTTGGCTCCTGCCTTCGGCCTGGTCCAGCCCTGGCTGTTGTAGTCATTTGGGAGAGTGAAATAGCAGATGGACTGTCTCCAGTCTCTGTCTCTGATGCTCTACCTTTTAAATAAATCAACAAAATTTGGACCTTTGAAGAGTTACCTGGTTTTTTTGTAAATAAAATTCGGTGGTAACCAGTCTCATCTTTTAAGTGTAGGTTGAATATACTTTTTCTGAAATCCTTGGGCCCACAAGTGTTTCAGATTTGGGATTTTTTTCTGATTTTTTTTTAATATCTGCAAATACATACTGGGATATCTTGGAAGTGGGACCCCAATCTAGACACAAAATGTACTTATGTTTCATGTGCATCTTATATCATAGCCTGAAGGAAATTTTACACAATATTTTTAGTGTGCCTGCATACCATATGGCTGCTCCACTTCTGATCCAGCTCCCTGCTAAGCACCTGGGAAAGCAGCAGAAGATGGCCTAAGGGCTTGGGTCCCTGCACCCTCCATCCAGAGACCCAAAAGATACTCCTGGCTCCTGGTTTCCAATAAGCCCAGCCCTGGCCATTGAGGCCATGTGGGAAGTGAACCAGCAGATGGAAGATCTCTCTCTCTCTCTCTCCCCCTCTTTATCTCTGTATGTTGCCTTTCAAATAAATAAATTTAAAAAAAGAAAGAATGCAGGCACAGAAGTAATTTACAACCATCTCCTAGATCATCTGGAATCTTCTCACTGTGCTGAAGGTTGTGGTGACTGTGTAGGGTTGCATTTTCCACAAATGAGTAAGTACAGGTAATTAGCACAACTCATTTGAAGCTGCAGTCTAAGCCCGAAGAAGAACGAGAAAAAGAGCCTCTCTTTTTCCATTTCTAGTTGGAGTCAGCCAAACTAAACTTCCTCGTGGGCTGAACCATGTTGGTGGAACTCGCATCACAGTTAATATTATTACAGCTGAGTGAGACCCAGCGGGGCGGGCCCAGCATTCCTGGGTCGGGAGGTGACTACTACTCTGCACACAGCACTGGACTCCAAGGCTGACATGCAAATGGGACCCACTGAATATTTAATTGATGGTTCCACTCACGGCCACATTCTTGCCCTTTCACAGAGAAGAAAAAGAACAGGGTTTCCTTTTGGAAAGTGCTGCAGGGTGGCTGCAAGGAGCCTCCTTTCAGCTCCCTGGGTGGCAGGAGGTTCTCACCTGTAGAAGTGCTGCAGCCCATAAGCAGGTGGCAGGCGGGAGTCGCTGACCAACTAACCTTTCCCTGTGTGGGAACGGCGAGATCCAGCGGCCCCAGCCACGCACCTCCTCTTGCCTCTCCAGAAGCCACCCAGGAGTCTTTCTGAGTACAGAAAGAGAAAGATGTTTACATCCCTGAAGTTTTCTCAGGTGCTTCCAGCTCAGCCTGGGCTCACAACCCAGACAAAGCAGCGAGGTGCACAGTGACCCAGCAGCCCCTGCGGGGAGCCCCCACCTGGTACTCCAGGTACTGGTGTGGCATCCTGAACAAGGTTCAGAGTACAGCGTCCCTGAAGGCAGCACTCTATGTGCGTCTAGGATCTGGCACGACTCCTAACACACAGAGACACACGCACACACAGTGCCCAACGCAGCAAAAACATCACCACCAAACCCTCAGGAAAACAACTAGAAGCCATCCATTGCCACATGCTGGACTCAGGATACTAGACAATCAGAGACAGAAAATTTCAGCTTCATGAATCATGAACGAGAATCACTACAAGTGCTATAGGAAAGCTCCGGCATAGAACTTCCAGTCCATTCTGCACTTACCTTCTTTCCAAAACATCTGATATGGATCTTTCCACTTCCTTCCCAAAGAATGCTGCATGTGTACTGCGTTTCCCATATCAACCGTGCAAAACAGGGACTTTTTGTCTCCCTGTTAGCTGAGACAGATATTAACATCTGTGATTAAATACTCATTTTACTGAAGCTTTTCAACTCTTATAATATTTAAAGAGATGAGGCTCATCCATGAATAATTGAAGTAAATTTTATGACTTGAGGCATTAGGAAAAGAAGAATCAGAATTGGAACACGTCCTTTTGGAACTTGAAAGGGTTTTGCTCCCTGTTATCTGCTCCCTCACTTTAATTCTGACACACAGCCTTGCGAATAAGCACAGATAGGTACTACATATTCAACAGCAAATGAGGCTTATTGAGGTTGCATTGTTTTCTTGCTGTCCATGGTTGTGGTTATTATTAGTCTGTGTCACTAAGAATTTCAAAAACACAGAAATTTAGAAAATCATTCACTGTCTTATAACAAAAACAAAAACAAAAACAAAAAACCCACCATATTCCAGCATGGCAGAGAGTGTGGCTTGATAGGAAAGTGTGGCAGTAACTGTCAGAGAGGTCTATGGTACCTGGTCTTCCAAACCCCATTTTCTCATGTGTAAAATGGGTACAATTATATCGGCCATGCAGGCTTGATGTGAGAGTGAGAGATGAAATAAACAAAATCCTTAGGATATGGTGGAGCCATGACAAGGAGTCACTATTCACATTTTGGAGGGGAAGGTATTAAGGCCTCAGTAGTTTGGATTTTAAACATTAAAAATATTGGTTATTTGGCCAGGGCTCAATAGGCTAATCCTCCGCCTTATGGCGCCGGCACACCGGGTTCTAGTCCCGGTTGGGGTGCCGGATTCTGTCCCAGTTGCCCCTCTTCCAGGCCAGCTCTCTGCTGTGGCCAGGGAGTGCTGTGGAGGATGGCCCAAGGCCTTGGGCCCTGCACCCCATAGGAGACCAGGAGAATCACCTGGCTCCTGCCTTCATACCAGCGCAGTGTGCCAGCCGCAGCGCACCGGCCGCAGCGGCCATTGGAGGGTGAACCAACGGCAAAGGAAGACCTTTCTCTCTGTCTCTCTCTCTCACTGTCCACTCTGCCTGTCAAAAAAATATTGGTTATCTGCAATGTTCTATCAACAGCATGTGTTTCTTTACAAACATACACCACCTAATGCAAAACTCACATACTCAATTTCCACGTCAGCAATTCCTGTCATTGGACAAACAGGTCATTCCCTATCTTCATTTCTTACAAAAACATTGTGATGACAATCTTCACATAAAGCTGCATCTATACGGAACCCTTGGGATCCGTTTCCAGGAGAATGACTGGGTCAAGGGGTTAGGAGAGTCTAAAGACACGTGATCCTTGTGGCCAAATCTCTCTCCAGAGAGATTATACCAGAAGCATCAGAAGTAGAGGGAGTGACTGCTCTCACTGGTGTCGTCATCTTTCCAGAAATCTGTGCAAATGTGACTTCAAGAAGAGCATCCATCGCCTTGGGTTTGAGTTACCTTTGATTGCTAGTGAGGTTGAACTTTTCCAAACATTTGTTGGGTTCAGTTGCAAATGAATGATTTTTTCTTTGCCCATTTTTAAGATCCTAAGGTTTTCCCTTACAGATTTGCATAAGTTCTTAATTTGCATCAAAAGGGTCACAATCACTGGAAAACAATGACAACTGTTCTATAACCTTTAAAAATCTGTGTCAGTATGAAAGAGGTGAGCCTTTAGCCTATAAGTTAAGATACCAGCTCAGAGGCTTGAGTTGCCTGGGAGAATGCCTGGGTTCCCAGCTCCAGCTCCCGACTCCAGCTTCCTGCTAACACACACTTTGGGAACAGTGGTGAGGGCCACCCTGTCACCCAGGTGGGAGACCTGGATGGAGTTCCTGGTTCCTGCCTTCAGCGTTAGCCCAGCCCCAGCTGTTGTGAACAGTTGGAAAGTGAACCAGTGTGTGAGAATTCAGTTTCTGACTGCCAAATAAATAAATAAACAAATCATTTAAAAAATAAAATTAAAAAAATAGCTTTCAGTTAAAAATGTATGGAGAGAGTGAAATGAAAGTAAACCCTTCTCTGGCACACTGTAACTTCACAGATTAGCAATACTGAGAATTGAAGTGTTGCATCTCTTTGTAAAGACTTAGCAGGAGTAGTTTGAGCAGCGGGTTCTGTAGTTCTTCTATGAAATGGCCAGTCAGGTGCAACGGCAAGAGGAGAGAGGAGACGGGGGACTCAGCATCACGGTGTGTTACATGCCCAGCCCCTGAGAGAGGCCACCTCCACCCCATCCTTTGTGCTTTCCATGCCATGAACTATCTTCTAGTGCCCTGCTACTCTTGCGGCTTCTAAACTCCATTTACAGTAAGTTTGAATTTCACCTCCTGTGTTCTCATTTCTTTGCTCCCCTTCTGTTTTTCTTGGCCAATTCCATCCGTTGAGTATCTATTTTTTGTAAAATGTCATGTGGATTATCACTAGAAGACAAGCAGTCACGCAATGACAAACACTGAATCACAGCCGCGCTGGGACCAATCAGGATGAGACTTGGAAAGAGGTGATAGGATTGGGCGTGACCGGATCCCGGTGTACATAGTTGCAAAATGATTTGTGTACTGAAGCCCCGAGGCAATGCTGGTGCTTCAGGCAAACCCTCACAGTTCAGAGTCCTAGACAAGGAAATGTGAACTCTGGGATTGCGGGGGTGAGGCGGGGGTGGGCACTGCTTCTGTTTAGCTAACCTACCTAGACGGTCCATGCCGGAAATTCATGCATATGGGAATTCCCCACCCCAGACCTGCTACACGGCGGCGCTGAATTGTGCATAACTAACTGCAAAACGGTGGCACCTAGTAGAGAAGGAAGCCCAGATTTTATCTGGCCAAGTTGTCTTTTTCCATTGTGTAAAATAGCAGGGTGTGACCACAAAGCACTATTGTTTAATCGTTCAGTTGGAAATCCATGCCACCCCCTGTGTCTGCTCTTTGAGGATAATTCCATGGAGTTCACAAAGCAGTAGTGAAGATACTTCCTGTCTTGGTGAAAAACACTTCCATCCTCTCACTGCCCAGGGAGGAAATGGAAAGGACTCTTATCCATCACAACAGGATACAGAGCTGTGTGCCTGGGTCCTAGCCCACATCCCTGACTTACTGTGCAGGAACTAAGTGGTATGCCATGTGTGCACGCCCCAAGAGAAATCCCAACAAGCCTGAAAGAAGTTACACAGGTTAGTCAGTCTTAAGACAGTCTGAATACCTTTAGCCGCGTGGTCTTCTTCCCAGTTCTGTATGTATACACCCGTGTGCCCATACAATTGAGAGGGGCTGGGGCTGGTTGTAGGGGGCGTGGAAGTCAGCCTTGGATTCTTGCTGCTGCATATGTTATTGTGAGTGTAAGAAGAGGGCCCTTGGGAGGAAAGGGGACAGGAGAAAGGCAGGGTGGGGAAGGGGCAGGAGCATCCAGAGTGCATCCTAAGGTCATCCTGGCCAGACGGAAGTGTGCAGCAGGGGAAGCGTCGCCCAGAACATGGCTCTGAATGCAAGCAATGCGTTTGGATAGTGAACCTGGAAAGATCAGCAGAGAGGGGAAATGAACCATGGAAGAGGAGGAAGCAGGCAGGATACGCCCATGAGCAGGTCACTGATGCGGATGATTGGGACTCGCTCACCCTGGGGAGCTCCCTGGGGTGATACTGGGCGCACCTCAGGATTGTCTCACCCAAGGGCCCAGGAAGCCGAGGTTTTTACACACCTACTCACACCCTAGGTGAGGGCTGCTTTCTGTCTCCTTATTCCTCTCTGCACTTGTGACCAATCATGCATGCAGGGCACAGCTGCGAGGAGGCCAGAGGCAGCTGAGAGGCCAAGAGTCACACATACTTGCAGTCCAAAGCCATCTGGAGTGAGCCTGCACGGGGCATCCACAGTGTCAACTCTTGGGCTCTAAATACAGTCAGGGCACCGTCCTAAGCAGTCTGTGTATATCAACGCATTCGAGCCTCACGAGAGCTTACAAGTGGGTGCATTTTACCAGGGAAGCTCAGAGGGGGACAGTAACGCATCCAACCCTACGTACTAGCGAGCGGCAGAAGAAACATCTTAGCCCATAGGCTAAGGATCCGTGTGACCTCCCCAGCATGCGGTTAACGCTCTATGCAATGCATGCCCACATCTTGTCGCCTCAGTTTCTCTACAAACTCTCTTGGTTTTTTTCAAGGCTGTCTGGATGGCTATAGGATAGCTTCGTTTCTAACTAGGATGACTCAACCGTTGATGGGAGCAAGGCGCTTTGTCTGAGTCGAGTCCCCAGTTGAGCAAGAAACCAGCCAACTCTGGCCAGGATGTCTGAGCGTCTATCTAAGAAGGAAGCACTCTTCTCTCATTGAAACCAAGATGGCGACAGCAGCAACCCTGTCTGGATCCAGATAGCCAGGAAAAGGCTGCAGGTATAATTACAGCTTCCAGACATCAAACGCAAAGAAGACACGTAGACCCAGCCCTGCCCCAACACTCACACCTTCCGCAGGAGGTGCTGAGTCAACACCTGTGGACCTGCAGCCCACCCCTGTCACGTACGCTTCTCCTCTTGCTTTGACGAAAGGAGGACTCAACCACTTCTAGAATTTCCTTGCCTTGTGCAGGAAGCCCACACAAGAGGCAGCATGACCGAGCTGTCCTCGGCTCCTGCACGAGTCCCTGCTTGATTTGGCCCTGCCTCACCAAACCAGTCGTGAAGTGGCAGCGCCCAGGGCTGTCAGCACGCCTCCCACTCTCTGTTTGTGTTGGCTGTGTCGCCGTGCCATGCAGGAGGTGTCGGCTGAAGCCGTGTACTGGCTTCGCTGAAAAACACGTTCAGATGTTCTTAAAATTCTGCTTTGAGCAGCACTATGGACAAAGAGACAGGAAAGCAGTGGCGAAAAAGACCTAGCAAAACATGATCGTCATGCAATCCCATGAACAACCTGAAGGAGCTTTTGTAAACACAGGGTACATTTAACCCCAACTTCATACACACACATGGATGCGTACACATACACACGTACGTGTATGTACACACCTACATACGTCATTGCAGGAGATTTGATTGTCTTTAGGAAGTGTGTCTGTCCATTCCACAGAGGTTAGGCTGTGGCCCAGCGTAAGTGCAGTCTATAGTCTGTTCTACTGGGTTCACAGGTCAAAACTAAACATAGTAGACTTAGAACATTTAATATGCATGAAAAATACTAGCACCTAAAATCTAACACCTGTTGCAAAAGCCCCAACATGAGGAGCTTCCTGTCTGACTTTTACAGGGCCATGGACATGGCAGTGAGGTGTGTGTAAAGCCAGGTTATGTGACCACAAAACAAAGGGCTCACGGAGAAGCATCACCAGCCTACTCTGAGCGAGACCTTAGAAATGGCCAGCTTCCAGGAAACAAAAGTTCAAGGTGGAGACCCCAGGGTCTGTCAGTGGCAGGCTGGGGGCTAGATGCAGCTCTCCTGTCTTCCACTGCCCACAACATGCTGTGGTTCCTCTAGTTTGGTGTTCCCACTTTCCTATTGCATGCTGCACACTGTCTTACAGCAAAACTCTTCAAAGCCCTGTTTCCTAGAGTCCTGCCCCCCAGCCACCAGCCTTCCCCAGCCCTGACCCGCAGAGCCTGGCCACCTGTCTCAGCCTTTATGCAGCTGAGGGAAGAGGGAAGTCAGGAGCAGAGTGAGGAGAGCTCCTCTTTGCAAGTGGGGAGGACAGAGAATTCCAGCACTGCCTTGCGTCCACCGCCCAAGAATAACATCCAGGCGTCAAGATGGCTGCCTCCCGCGTGCTGACACACAGCCTCTTTGTCTTGTACTGAACCTGTGAGCACCGGGAAACCTGAAACCCGACTTCTATGCTTTCCTTCTCTCAAAGCTGAATGGATTTAAGGTCTTAGAAAGTCACCTGAAGGTCAGCCCGAGAGCCAAAGCAGAAGAGAGCTCCCTGCGCTTTGCTCTTTCGTTGGAGTGGCTCTGTAGGAAAGGAGCTTGTCGGAATGCAGGGCTAATATCTTCAGTCCTTCATGGGCGAAAATTCCCTTATTAGGGTGATCTTCCACCTGAAAAGGAAAAGCCTTCTTCCTGATTGGGCTGCTGGGGGGAGAGCAGGGATGCGGGTGGTCCTCAATGCACACTCATGTCAGTGACAGCATCTCACCTAGCAGCATCTTTAAAAAAATAGTTATTGGACAAGCATAGAGACAACTACACACACACACACACACACACACAGAGTCTCATTTGCTGGTTCACTCCTCCAAATGCCTGCAAAAACTAGATTGGGCTGAGACTGAAGCCAGGAACCAGGAATTCAATCCCAGTCCCTCATGTGAGTGGCAGGAACACAACTACTTGAGCCATCACCACTGCCCTCCTGGGTCTGCACAGACAAGAAGTTGAAGGCAGGAGCCGGAGCTAAGAATCAAACCCAGGTACTCCAAAGAGAGATGCAGACATCTTAGCTGTCCACGGGCATGTTGGATGCTCTCATTCCCACCGCCACCCATGCACCGCTCCCAGCAGCATTTCTTGATGTAACAGTTGCTCAGTGCTTCAATAGTTGGGGCCTGCATAATGGCACAGTGGGTTATGGGACACTGGAGCCCTGTTTCAGCATTGATTCAAGTTCCAGCTGTTCCAATTCTTATCCAACTCCCTGCTAATGTGCCTGGGAAATCAGGAGAAGATATCTCAAGAACTTGGGCCCCTGCCATCCACGTGGGAGACCTGGATGAAGTTTGTAGCTCCTGGCTTTGGCCTTGTATTGTCCCAACAATTGTGGCTATTTGGGGAGTATAAGAGCTCTCTCTCCCTCTCTCTCCCTCTCTCTCTCTTTCTCTCTCTTTCTCTCTCTCTCCCTCTCTATTTGTAATTCTAACTTGCAAATAAATAAATAAACTTTTATTACAAACACAAAGAGCACTTAAAAGAAGGTATCATGATTATCATTTGATGATGGTTCTTTAAAAATAAACCCCATCAAATTAGACCCTTCTAAAAACAAGAAATGGAAGAAATTAACATGAACATTAGCACTGACCTTTGTTTCACATTGATCTACATATGTTCTCAAAACATTTTGTAACGGAATCCAAAGTCATGAGATGTTTAAAGCACATCCCATTCAAATCATCTGATGCTCAGATCATTGGGCTTTTGTCATTCCACCTGGGCACACCTGGAAAATGTAGCTAAAGGACTGACAAATTTGGAAGACCTACAATAGAGGTTACCTCTGCGGAAGTCCGAATTTCATATAAATAATTTTAAAAATGGGGAAGATACAAGAAATAAGTAAAATATATTGGGTGCTTACTATGTGCCATACTCTGTCCTGAGTGCTTTGTGTGCAATTTATGTAAACATCATAAAAATTCCATGTGACAGCTACTATTATTAATCTTACCTTATAGATGGAGATAGGCATGTCTAGCACAGACTCAATAAAACTGGCTCAAGGCCATTTAATTTGTCATTAAGTGACAAAGTCAGAAATTGACCTGGGGAAGTTCACATGCTCTTAACCAGTATGCTATATAGCTGCTCAAGGACTAGAACATAAGGATAATTCTTAAAACAATTTACAACATATTTTGAAATTTGTTCATCCAGTTAGCAATGGCATGTCTGTGCCAGGAACTTCACACTGGGAGCTGAGGATCCAGACTGTTGAAAAAATGACAAGTCTCCTGTCCTTGAAAGTTCACATTCTAATCTAGGAGAAAAGAAAGAACCATTACATGGAAATAAAGTTAACGTAAGCTGTAGTGTGTGCTATCAGAGAAATGAGAATCCCAAGACAGTCAGTATGAGAGGGGGACTCTGCAAGCAGGTTATTTATTTTGAGAGGTAATCCCGGGAAAGAGGAGGGGGATCAGGGAAAGAAAAACAAGGAATGAGGAAAAGCCAAAACCAGGGCCCAGTCTCAAGCTGGTGACTGCTGTGGGCCATGAGGACAGTCCTGCTGGAACACCCAAGAGTCAGGGAGAGTGCACCTCGAATGCCCACCCTGGGAAGGAAGAGAATGCTGGCCCAGCATTCCCGTTAGTCATGATTGTTAATTTCATCCCATCCCCCGACTATGCATGCAAAGCTTCCACTCTTGCATCAGAGACAGCCCCAAGAATTCACTGAAAGAAGCCAGGTGCTGGCAGAGGACAACTGGACAAGGCTTGTTGTCGCTGGCCTGGCTGAAGGAGAGCTGGCCGGAGAGGGCACAAAAAGTGCTCAGTACAGAGACCCGTGTGGATGGGTAGATGAGAGAAGACTTCTCTGTGGGTGTGGCTTCTAGGCAGAGATCTGAGGAAGACAAGACACTTGGCAAAGGTTGAGAGAAGAACATTTCCGGCATAGGAAACAGCACCCCAGAAAGCCTGCAGAGCAGCTGTGATGAACAGGGTACAGTCCAGGGTGCTAAAATAAGAGGGTAGTGGGCGGAGAGTTTGTCCGGGTGCTAAGCTCAGGCAGCCGGTCTGCAGAGCTGGAGTTAACAGTCAGGGATCCAGTCTCCCATACAGACATTGCTGGCAGGAACAACTCAACACCAATGCTGGGAAGGGCCAGGAGCAGGACTGGATGGATTCTGGCTAGAGGAATCCCTAGGAGTCAGGTGCCCGTATTTTCTTTGCTTGGTGTCAGTGTTGACCATTTCTTTAAATGAGAAGTCTCAAATCTCCAAGACAGGAAGGAGTAAGAGCTCTACCCGGAACCCGTGCACTGAGAGCTCCGGAGTCTCTCCCCTTGGGGCTCCTTTTCATCTTCTGGAAACTCTTCCACTTCGATGTCTTCCCCATCTTCTGTGCCGGGGCCAGAGGAGTATTAATGTTCTGGCCCATACCTCAGCAGAACCCCTTTCTCCGAAACAGTTGTTGAACAGGAATTGCCTGTCTATGTTTATTTAAACGTATTTGCCCTATGCTTAGTGAACAACATAAAATGCTTACACCTGGAAATCATTAAACATGTAATCTCCCTTTCTCTTACCTACCTGGCTTTTTCTTCGCTTACAGGTATATCAATATATATCCTGTCTCTGTAGTACGTTTTATGGGTATGTTCGAGTAGGCTCATTACTTCACAAGTCCAAAATCCCAGTGATTTAACACAGCAAAAGTTTATTTCTCATTTCTGCCACATTCCTAGGAGGGCCACAGCAAAGCTCTATTCCATGCTGTCATTTAGGGATCCAGGCTTGTTCCTTGTATGGCTCCATTTCCTCCTAAGCCTTTGGAATTCTGTTTGCCCAGCAAAAGAGCAAAAAGAACACGTGGAAAAGATACCACAGTTCCTAGATGAGGCACATTCACTGTGATGGGACTGTTCTTACAGGCCTTCAGGTGCACAGGGATGGAGAAGCATCCAGCACCCAGAATCCAAGAGAGGGGGACCTCAAATGTCACTGGGCACCAGAAGCTTCTACTGCTGTGGTGGAGGATAACAAAGCACTGCTATTCGTCCATGGGAAATGTGAGAACCATGTGTCGAAGGAGTCTGCTTGGTTTCCTGAAGTGTATGCAGTAATGAGGCACATTATGCTGTTCTCCAGAGCTCAGAAGAAACTCAACGTTTCTCAACGGACATTTGTAAAAAAATCCTACTACACTATTCATTTCTAGTGATCAAATATTCAGGAAATTATAAGCAAAGTATACATATTTAGGTATCTTTTTCTCTCTGTGGCTCTACAGTTAAACTTCTGAGACACAGGTTTTTGTTTTTCTGATTCTTTTTAATTGTGGTAAAAAAAATACACAATGTTAAATTTACTATTATCACCAATTTAAAGTATGTAATTCAATAGCATTGAGTACATTCATATTGTTGCTGTCTGACATGATTCTCCAATTTTAAAATTTACACTATAAATGGTGGCCCCCTCACATGCACAACAGTCAGAAAGTCAAAGCACCCCTTGTGTCCATTGACAGATGAACAGATAACAACATGTGCTGTACACTTAGAAAGGAAGGGAATTCTGCCACAACATGGATGAACCTTTAGGACATCATGCTAAGTGAAAGAAATAAAGGGGGCCGGCACTGTGGCACAGCGGGTTAACACCCTGGCCTGAAGCGCTGACATCCCATATGGGTGCCGGTTCGAGACCCGGCTATTCTGCTTCTAACCCAGCTCTCTGCTATGGCCTGGGAAAGCAGTGGAGGAGGGCCCAAGTCCTGGGACCCCTGCACCACATGAGAGACCCGGAAGAAGCTCCTAGCTCCTGACCTCCGATCAGTGCAGCTCCTGCCATTGTGGCCATTTGAGGAGTGAACCATCGGATGTAAGACCTCTCTCTCTCTCTCTGCCTCTCCTCTTTCTGTGTAACTCTGACTTTCAAATAAATAAATAAATCTCAAAAGAAAGAAAGAAAGAGAAATTGTAATATTCTCCTTCTATGAGATAGTTACACTGATAGAGATGGAAAACAGAATGGTGGTAGCAAGGGAATTGGTTAATGGATAGAGGGTCAATCAGTTTTGCTAGATAAAAATTTTGCAGATTGTTGCCCTACAATGTGAAAGTGCTCAACACTGCTGGATTGGATGTCTTAAAGATAAGATGGCAAATTTTGTTATATTTTGCCCTGATTAAAAACCATCCGTTCAGTGAGTACCATTGCTAGATAAGGATCAGTGCAGTGAAAATGGGTGTTCAGACAAAATAGCATTGCTATCATTGGACTCCAAAGAGGTGTTCATCATCTTTCTTTTTGTGAGGAATTGCAAATAGATTGATCACATTTTATTGAATGTTAACTCATTCTGAAGTTCATGGTGTGTGCAGGTGTGTACATATATGCTCTTACCATCGTCCTCCTATTTACAGACATAAAATATGACAGAAAACCAACAAGTGAGCCCAGAACAAACAATTCCACCACTTTCTTTAGCCCCCACAGGACAGGTGCTTATGTAATGAAAGCACCTCCTAAATTTAATCTACTAACATGAATAATTTTCTCAATGAAAATGGGACATTGTCTAAGAAATGAGATTTTGTGTTAGATTAGTTAATTACTTTCAGAGTTAATCACTCAGGAAATTATTTGTGAACATTATTTATTTTATATTAGATTATGTGGAGGCTGCAGACATAAAACCAGTGCAGAGTCCTTTCCCTTGTCCTGGATATAGAATGTAGAATACACTAGCTAACTCATTCAAATTGTGTTCTGAAGAGCATGTGTATTCAATGTGATGTTCATAGGCAGTTCACAGTACAAGTTGTCCATGGTCAAGTAAGTTTGGGGAACAATGTGGTAAAGAATTTATTTTTTATACAAACACAAATTGATTGAGACCCAAGAACAGGGATGGTGCGGTTTTCTTTTGTTGAGTTCTATAGGAGGGTAACTCAGCATTTAGTGAAGATAGGGAAACAATTGTTCAGGCACAAATGCCATACAAAATGTGCGAGACAAGAATTAGAATTTCCTCTGTTTGGCTGGCGCCGCAGCTCACTAGGCTAATCCTCCGCCTAGCTGCGCTGGCACACTGGGTTCTGGTCCCGGTCGGGGCGCCGGATTCTGTCCCAGTTGCTCCTCTTCCAGGCCAGCTCTCTCCTGTGGCCTGGGAGTGCAGTGGAGGATGGCCCAAGTGCTTGGGCCCTGCACCCCATGGGAGACCAGGAGAAGCACCTGGCTCCTGCCATCAGATCAGCGCGGTGCGCCGGCCGCAGTGACCATTGGAGGGTGAACCAACGGCAAAGGAATACCTTTCTCTCTCTGTCTCTCTGTCTCTCTTTCTCTCACTGTCCACTCTGCCTGTCAAAAAAAAAAAAAGAATTTCCTCTGTCTGCAACTTCTAAGATTTTCATTCATTAGTGGATTTGTTAGTTATACTATATAATAACTCTGCCTCTCATGGTGGTAGATTTCTAGCCCCATGATGGTGCTATAAGTAGCCAACTCATCAAGTATAGTTCTTTCATCATTCTCAACTCTATGCCCAGGAAGCAGTAGACAGTGTCTCCCATGGGTTCGCTGGTTAGATCTCAGTATCTAGGCCTTTATGGAATCTCTCACCACACTACTGGCTCCTGACCCCATGAACAATGCTGAGACCCATGCCATGAAGGCCATCACACAAGGATAACGGGGAGCTGTTGGCCCCCCCAGGCTGCAAACCTCAGTGACACCAAGGCACAGCTTCCCGTGATCTGAGCAGAAATGCACACCAGACCTGCTATCCATACATCCTGAAATCGGAGAACCTACTTTCGCATGTAGGCACCTCCACCCCAATGGGGAGGGCCTTGAGAACAATTGTAGGAGATGCAGAACTTGACTTCTACTCTGGTAGGGCCCTGGTGGGGCTTGGGAATTCAACTGACACTATATAGAATAACAGCACAAAAGCAGAGAAATTTAATGTAAATTCCACGTGACCTGGGAACTCTCAAGAGGAAATGAAGATCCAAAGAGACAGCAAAACTTGCAGGCTTTTGTATTAGGTTGAACAAAGAGAGGCAGTTGGAGAAAAGTAACCGATGTGGATGTGACGGCTCAAGGGAGATAAGAAGTTTTTTTACACAAGGTTTGTTGGTAGGAATTCTCTTGGCTGTAACTCCTCATCAAAGAATGCTGCTTTCATCCTGGTACGGGTAGGACATCTTTCACGTGGGAGTTCTTATCTCCTATTTTCAGGAAGAAAAGGCCAAGATGAGAAGGTCCTTCTTGCAGCTGCTGTTTTTCAAAAATGTCAGAGGGGCGTATTTTGGAGTGGCGTGTTCTGCCAGCTTCACTTCTTTGTCCCTCCCTTACTGCAAGCTCACCCTGAACCTTAAGCTTACTCTTGGCCTCTACCAAACAAAAGCAACTCAGAGCTGACTATGGTCCGAGCCTCATCAGTCCCTCAAACAGCTTTCGACGTGTCTAAGTCTCAAGGTCATGGACTTCTTCTTTTTTTTTTTTTTTAGGATTTATTTATTTGAAAGGCGGAGTTACAGAGAGGCAGAGGCAGAGAGAGAGAGAGAGAGAGAGAGAGAGGTCTTCTATCTGCTGGTTCACTCCCCAGATGGCCACAACGGGCAGAGCTGGGCCAGTCCAAAGCCAGGATCCAGCAGTTTCTTCTGGGTCTCCCACATGGGTGCAGGAGACCAAGGACTTGGGCCATCTTTTACTGCTTTCCCAGGCCATAGCAGAGCACTGGATCAGAAGTGGAGCAGCCAGTCTCGAACCGGCACCCATATGAGATGCTGACACTGCAGGTGGCAGCTTTACCCACTACACCACAGCAGCAGCCCCAAGTTCATGGACTTTTTCTTTTTGGTCTTCCCTGGACATCACAAGCTCCCTGAAGACAGATGTACTTGTGTCCTGTGTGTCCATGAACTCAATCCAGGTTTGTCACATGGGTAGAGTTAAGTATAGAGCAAGTACCATGACTAGTCATAGACAATAGATAAATAAAAGAACAAAGACAGTCATACACAGAGTTTTCTAGTGATTCCAGGACACATAATAGAACGCTGTCATATTGTTTCCCAAAGGTGATATTAGCTCTACGACTTTCTTTCTCATCTCTCCAAATCTGACACCTTCCACCTACAGCTGGGGGTTAAGATTCACCAGCTCTGTAGGATGAAAAACCCTTATCAGATTCCACCACAATGACTGTTTATGTTTTCTACTCAAATAATAATCATCTATTTTAGTTGCTCCTCCCTGTATAGGGTCCAAGCAGCCACAGACCCCAGAGCACCCCATAATGTCATCCTGAATGAATCTTTTCTTTTTGGTCTCTTTGCTTGGCCTCTCCTAGTCTTGCCTTTCACTTGATAGCTTTGCTAAATATTCCCGTCAAGGTCAGAGCAAGGGACTATCAGAGAGGGAGGAATTGAATTTAGCCTCCAAGGGCCTCTCCCTAATGAAAACACTGAGCACTCAGCCAAAGAATCTGTCTTTAGATTCCAACGTAGAAAAAGGAAAAAACAATCTCCCTTAAGAAAGTGCCAATTTTGCTTTTGTCTTAATCCAATCCTGTTGCAGGCTCCAAGGTACTGCACCCTGCAGTGGGGAAGGTGCTAGAAGCAGCAGCCGCAGACCTGCATTCTAACTGCAGCACTTCCTCTGACGCGTGATCATGCCATATTCCCAGACCTTGTTAGCTCGCTGCTGCGCCCAGCCCCACGCTGCCTCTAAACGGAGCTCAGGGAGCTTCCCCAAAGGCTCAAACCTAAGTGGTCTTTCTGACGCACAGCCGCTACTGCCAACCAGACCAAGGGGGCTCCTGGGGATGGGCTGCAAATAGCAGGGTTCCTGGGGACATGTGTTTGGCGGAGCAGTTAAGATGTTGCATCCCATATTGCAGTGGCTGACTCTGACTCCGGCTTCCTGCTAATGAGCACCCTGGGAGGCAGTAGATGATGGCTCAAGTACTCGGGCCCCTTCCACCCTGGTGAGAGATCTGGATTGAGTTCATAGCTCCTGGCTTTGAGTTGGCCCAGCCTCAGCTATTGGGGCACTGGGGAGTAGACCAGCATGTGGGAGCACTGTCTGTCTGTCCCTGTCTCTCAAATACATTAAAAACAAACAAATAACAAACACTGGCTTCTGGCACTACTAAGGAGCAGGTACGAGGGTCCTGTGTTTTCTACAGAGGCCGCAATTCATTGGCTCCCTGGAAACATTTGAATGTTCACAAAATCTGTCCGCGGGAAACTACAGCAATGTGTTCTACTGGCCGCTCCACATGTTAGGAATGTATTTCCCTCCTCTTGCAATCATTCGTGGTGCTGGTGTCCATAAACTGTTGAAACAAATAAGCAAGGATCCTTTTGGAGGTGTTTGTGCTTTCTGAAAATGACAGTGAGCCTGTGAATTCGCAGGTGTCTTTTTACGGGTACTTTGGGCAAACCTGGGTTACACGTGCTGCTGCAGCTGTGTCACTGGAGCTGGTGTGGCCTTGAGAGGTCACTGGAGAGGACCTGCCAGGCCGAATCCTGACTCTAGTTCAGCTACTGTGTGGCGTTGGGCAATCTCCTCCGTGTATTAGGCTCAGTTTCCTCTAGATAATGGGGTTTCTAATTGGACCGAATTCATCCCATTGTGAGTCTCCACTGAGAAAAAGCATGGACAGTGCTTAGTACAGTCTCTAAGCAGGTCAATTCCTTTCTGAACTTTATATAGCAACAGCAAAATAATAATACTACTAAAGCTCATCGAGAAAATATTATACCTAGGGAACTGATGAATGATAAACCAATGGAGCTGACTTTGCTAATTTCTTTGTGGTCCTTAAATATCCAGAAACACGCTTTTGTTCTAGCTCCTGTAACATCTAATTGTAGTCTTTGTTTATTTGTTTATACCTTGAACCCTCTCCAGGGCATAGAATTATGTCCTTTATTGTTGTGGTATGTAGCCTACATAATCTTTGTTGAGTAAATGAAAACTGAAGTCATAAATTAGTGAGCAGCAAAGAAGTGAGCTCATCACAAAAACCTCTAAGGATTTTCTTTTTTGTATTAAGACAAAACAATTGTTCTTATACAAAATAGTTACGGAAAAATGGCATTTTTTTTCTGATTTGTTATGGACCATCCACCTTTCCTCCCCTGTATCTCAGGAACACCAAGTCCCAAATGCATGATAATTTCTTGAGTTGTTTAAGTTCAGGCTGTCATAACAAAGCGCCATACACTGAGGGGGTTAAAGCACAGACGTTTATTGCATTGGGAAGTTGGAGATCAGGGTGCCCACAGAACTGGTTTCTGGTGAGGACCCTCTTCCAGGTCTGGGCAAGGCCATCTTCTTGCTGTGTCCTCAGTGATGGGCAGAGAGCGAGCACTGTGCTTTCTCTTTCTCTTCTTAGAAGGATACATCAAGGGCAACAGCTGCAGCACCTCAACTCTGTTACCCTGGGGGTTAGGACTCGAGCCTGAATGATGAGGGGTCCCAAGTTCTCAGCCTATAAGAGCTGTCGGCAGTATTAGACAACACAGCTGCCAAAACTATAGGAGAGGGTTTTTTTTTTTTTTTTTTTGAAAGACAGAGTAACAGAGAAGAAGAGGCAGAGAGAGAGAGAGAGAGAGAGAGAGAGAGAGAGAGAGATCTTTCATCTGCTGGGTCACTCCCCAAATGGCCAAACGGCTGGAGCTGCACTGATCCCAAGCCAGGAGCCAGGAAAGTCCTCTGGGTCTTCCATGGAGGTGTAGGGGCCCAAGGACTGTGCCATCTTCTACTGCTTTCCCAGTCCAGAGTAGAGAGCTGGATTGGAAGTGGACTAGCAGGGACTCAAACCAGACCCATATAGGATGCTGGCACAGCAGGCTGGGGCTTTAACCGCCATGCCATAGCGCAGGCCCCCATAGGGGAGTTTTCATAGATGATTCAGTTGGGGAAAGCTGGGCCCAGGTTTTTTGGTCTTCATTGAAAGAATTGAAGGAAGAGATACAGGTAAAGGTCAGCAGAAAAGCAAGATTTATTTGCATGCAAGAAAAAAAATAGTCAAAGTACACACTCGGGAAGGAGTGCAGGAGGCATGCTCAAGAGAAAACTGCACACCAACAGGTTGGAGGTCATCCTTTCGTATCATCTGGGGGGGTTTAGGGATTGGTGTCTGGGGTGTGACTTAATTGAAGAATCAAAGAGGGCAAACCCGGGGCAGCTCTTGAGGACCGCCCGTTTCCTTGCCCTATTTGGGAAATCTTGGAAGTGTCATGGCATCCAGGTGCATGATGGGAGTAGATGTGTCAGCCATGGTAATTTTATTATAATGACATTATAATGGGCTGAAGATCAGAGTGCAGGCACAGTCAGCAGCTGTGGTTTTTCCAATGTACTGAAAAGGGCCCCAAGGTGGGAGGGGGGAGCTGGGGCAGGGGTGTGGGTTGGGGTGGTGCAGGGGAGGCTGCCTCGCCACCTCCCTCCCTGCCTACATCAGTTCCATTTCCATCCTGCTCTGGCTCCACACTAGAAGCCAGGCATTTGGGAATAGAAAAAGAGAGAAGCAACAGTGGCATAATTGAGCATTTTCTCAAAACCACGCGGTCCTTGAGGAGCGTGCAGTCTAAAAGGCTCTGAAGGGAACCCTGTTTGCGTGGTGCACATTCTCCCGCCCATGCCCTGGATCCGTCCCCCGGGCCGCTCAGGTTGTAGAACGTCCTTTAATCCACCAGAACAGCTCCAGTAGCTATTTTAAAACCTAAGAGAATCACACTCCGCAGCTTATCGACTAACCGCAGGCCATTATCTCCAATGAGAACTTGTTCCAACCGTTTTGAAATGAATTTGCGCTCCGGCTAACTGCACTGGCTACCTAATTTGTGGGGCCCCGTGCAAAGGAAAGTACACGGTCCTCTAAACAACCTAGTAAGCATTTCAACATGATGACAACAGAGCAGGAAACCAAACACAGGTTCTGAACACAGGTCCTCAAAATCAGCCCTGCCCAGCCCGTTAAAGACGCGCTAGGAAACCTCAGCCCTCCCACGGTTGGTCGTGGAAACACAGAATCAGACACTCTCAAAACCAGCAGCGCCAGCTGGGCCCAAAGCTGCCAGGCGTCCCACAACCACCGGTCAGTGACCACCCTCCACGCCCCACAGCCGTGTCACCCCGAGACTGAAAACTAGGGGTGCACCAAGGGCCTGCGCTGGGGGGAATGGGCAAGTGGGACCCCCCCACACCCCAGGACCAAAGCGCAGAACCCTAGGATGCAAATGCCACCCCCACGGGAAACAACCCCCTCCCAGAAGCCCCCCCTCCCCAGCCTCATACAGGTAAACTGCATTCTCAAGATTCCCTTCCAAACGGCAAAAAACCAAAAACCCAAGCAACCAAAAGCCGCCAGGGCTGGAAGCCGGCCCAGGAGGAGGCGGAGCCGAGCGGCCCGGCGGCGGGGGCGGCCTCTGGCCCGCGGGTGGCTGGGTTTGATAAGCACCACCCTGGACCTGCGCGGCGCACAATGGCCCGCTTGTCCCACTCGCCCGCAGCGCCCGCAGCCCCGGCTGGGAATCCCGGGGGTGGCGGCCGTCCCCGGAAAACGGCGGCTGATAATGGATCTGCAGGCGACGCTCCTTCCTGCGTCGCGCCGCGGAGGATGGCGCGGTGGGGGGCAGGGACTCGCCGACCCCTCCCCCGCGCTTCCGTGGGCCAGCGCGGTCCCAGGCGCGATCCGGGCAGATCCCCAGCTCCCAAAAGTCGGCTCGAACCTCGCCCTGGGCGGGGATCCAGTTTGGGGATGGGGGAGGGTAGGACGGAGACCGACTGACCCTGCCCTCCGTGTCTGGGCTCCGGGGCGGCCCCGCCTTGTGACTTTCGGTTCAAAAGTGAAACGCAACACAGACTTTTGTTGTTATCTGTTCGGCGCACAGATTGGCGAGCATTTCTGGAGCAAAGCATCCTCTGGTTGGCGGGGTGGCCCTGCCACCAGTGGGGGGGGGGTCCCTCAAATTGTTAAAGCCTCCACCCCAAGCCCCATCTCCCCCGGCTCTCTGCCCCTGCGCCTTCCTGTGTGCGGTGTGTAACAAGGCCAGCCCGGCGCTGTGAGATGCTGTGGTCCCTGCTGGCTGCTCCAACTCCCGGATGTGGGCTTTCACTTTTTCACTCCCAAACAGCTTGATGCTTGAGAGAACCAAGGCAGGAGACGGGGCTCTAGGCTTCTGGTAGAGCTGGACATCCATCCATCGGCTTTCCAAGTCGTACACAACTCCACAAGGGGAAAAAAGGGGAAGAGGAGCCCGGTGGGGTCTTGAGCTGCTTGGTACCCTGGGCAGCAGGAAGCACTGTCATCAACCCACTGGCTCCTACCGCCTGGGATCCTCCAGGCAGAATCAGGGACCAACGCGCGAGATGTTCCAGCTCTCAAGCCCTTGTCCTCAGTCTACCCTGTGAACTGCGCAGTCGCCCTCTGGGTTGGAGCTGGAGAGAAGATTGCATCTAATTTGCCATCTGCAGAGTCCTGCTGTGGGGAGCAGGCCAAGGTATTCCATGCCTAAGGGCACAGATCTCCAAGTTGACTCTTGTCTAAACACTGCTCTGTTTGAAGGGACAGGGTTGTCTCTTGACCTAGAGGAACAAAACAATTGCAAGAACTACTCCTGCCATGAATGATCAGGGCAGGTTTGGAGACCTAAAATCATTAGCCCTGGAGTCTAGTCCAGTCCTGGGATTCTTCCAAACCCCTATGAGGTCTCCCACATCTCAGGGATGGGGGTGCCCACGGAGTTCCCGGCAGAGAAGAGTGAGGGCAGCAAGCAGTAGATCGCTTTTGGCCTGCAAGGAACAAGTTGAGGTTTTAAATCCAGACCTACTCACCATGGGCCGTTACTATAAACACTCACCCTTAGCTCCAGTGCTTCAGGAAAGGGAGTAGCTTCTTCCCAGCTGTCCGAGAACCAGTCATCCCCATCGCAGTTCTGCACACCAAAGTGAAGGGCAGGGGCTGTGCTGTTTTCCAAGAAGGAAGATTCTCATGTGCATGTTTGCATGTTCTTTACATGTTCTTGACCGCCATATCTTCTCCAAGACCTCTGGATAAAGTTTAAATCATTCCCTGAACAGCCATTCAGTAAACTCTCATAGGAACTGGTTGAAAAAGGCTGTTCTTTGCCTGTCCAGACTGTGACTTTTTGATCCTGGTTGTCCTCCCCATACTTAATGGGAAAACTCTATGAAGAATGAGCTCTAGTCATCCATGGTCAGTGTGTCATGCAGAACCAGTCATCTTGGCTCTCTGGATTGCAGACCTGGCCCTTGACTCCGCATGGCTTGCTCCATCTCCTGGAGGCACTCTGCGCTTCCCTCTGGGAGACTGCACGGTGGCCATGCAACCTCCCTGTTCCTGAGTGTCCCTGCTTTTGTTCCAAGTCCTGCTCTTCCAAGGTGTTCCAGTAACTTCCTTACCCTGCCCACTGGCCTCTACAGCAGGTGCTCATGGAAGGCCTGCTCTGCACCTGCCCCCCAAATGAGGTTCTGACACATGCTGCCCTTCCAGTTGCTTGTGGTACATTAGATAAGAGATGCCTAATCACAATTAAGATTGTGGGCAATTACTGCAATGAATAAATGCACAAGAGCACCAGGGTTCTCCTCAAAGAAAGTGAGTAGAATTCCACGTCATCTCCATTAATAGTCTACAGAATGGTCTCTTGCTTTGATTGGATCATGTCAGAGTGTCTATACACCTCCTCTGACACCTCTTGCTTCTCCACTGGTTTAGTCAAATGCCTTTTGCAAAGGACAGAGTTAGTGCCTCCCAACATTTAGGATTGAAAGAAGCCCAGGCCCTAATCTACTGGTTCTCCTTCCCACTGGACAGGCTCTCCATGCCTACTAAGGCAGAAAGGAGAAAACTCCAAGCACCAGAACCATTTTTTAACATCAAAGTTCTACTGAATATAACATGGTATAACTACTATAGAAAACAATTTGGTGTTTCCTCAAAATGTTAAAAATAGAATTACCTTATGCTCCTGCAATTCTGCTCTTAGGTACATACCCCCAAAGAATTCAAATACTTGTTTTTGAATAAGTGTACAATATTCATAGTAGCACTATTTATAATATCCAAAATGTGGAAACAACTCAAATGCCTGTCAATGAATGCATGGATGAGTAAGATATGGTATTACATGTACATACTTTGGAATATGCTTTAACTGTAAGCAGGAATGATACATGCTACAACATGAATGAGCCTACAAAGCATATAGTGAGAGAAGCAAGACATCTTGTATGATCCCATTTAGATGAAATACCCCAAATCGGTAAATCTGTAGAGATGGAAAGCAGTTCATGGTTATCAGGGGCTTGGAGAAGGGAGCAATGGAGAATGAGTGCATAGTGGGTCCAGGCTCTTCTCTGTAGGTGAGGAAGATGTTTGGGAGCAAGAGAAGGGTGATGGCTGCACACGGTCACTGTGAATGTAGGATAGGCATGGAACTGACCCTACAAAATGGTTCATTCCATGGTATGTGAACTTCCTCTCAACTTTTAAACATTCCCCTGGACGCCATCCAACCAAACGGGTCCCCCTTTGGAGGCTGGAAGGCTAAATGAGAGGAGCCCAGAGTATAAAAATGACAAATACCCACTTTTCTTCTAACTGGTTGACCTCAGTGATGATGATGACTTATGAGGAAGATGATGATGAAGAAGACCATGATGGTAGAATTAAGAAGCTTAAGGGGTTCCACAGGTTAGGACCACGCATGATGTCCTCAGATTTGCTTGGACAGGTCCATGTTCCTCAGCAGCCCTAAACGTAGGGCCACTTGGACCCCACTGTTTGTGCGGGTTTGCTCAGAGCTAGGACTAGAAAGTGATGGAACCAGGACCCACACCCAAGTTTGTCCAGTAGCAGGGCCAACAAGCATTCAGCTGCATCGCGTAGTCACTCTGAAAGGGAGATGTGATTGCAGCGTGGAGTCAGAGACCTTCTCTGGAGACCCACATAGGATGAGAACATCAGCTAGCAGTGAGTACTCAGGAGCAGGCTTCGTCCCATGCGATTGCAATGATTAAGTTGTTCATTCCGCCTGTAGTGCTGTGAGCTGGGCAATTTTTTTTCATTCCCATTTCACAGATGAAGACACTGAGGAACAGGGAGATTACAACTGTGTCCAAGATTCCATAGCTGTCAGGCAGGGGTATCTGGATTAACACTCAGCGAGAAGGCTGCTACACGGCCCCTATGAGAGCTTGCTGGGTGGGCACCTGGGTGATTGCTGCTGATTCTTCCCCTCCCTAGTGGGGTGGAACTCCGGCATGCCTCTCTTGTTCTTTCTGGGGGACCCTGTCCTCCAACATCTGGCCCTGCTGCCTTTGGCACCAAAACGATATACATACCCCGGAGCAGAGAGTTACTGAGTTTCCTTAATAGTATTTTCATGCCATTTCCTACATCAGGATATAAATACAACAAAACAATAGCTTGTCTTTCTTTTGCCTTTGCCATTGTTTGTGCGATGAGCGCTGGTGAAAAGACACTGAGACAGTTTACAAATAGCTTTGGCTCTGAAAGCAAAGGTCTTTACTTTGCTGCTAAGGCTGCAGGAAGTCCAAACGGGATTTATCCTTTTTCTTGGGGTCTGGGCAAGGGACACTGATTCATGATTTAAAGTTATTAGTAAGTTCACAGACGCCTTTGAGGCTCAGCTTGGGTGCTAATTTGCTGTTCTTTCTGCCCTTAGAAAACCCAGCAATACCAGGCCAAGTCTCCCAAGCAAGTGAATCCGGGGTGTTGAGGACCCACATGGGAAAAGACTTTGAAGAGTGCCTGACTGTGGCCTCAGGGATGTCTGTTCTACCGCTTTCCTCTGTCCATTTCACAGATGGGAGACTTGAGTCCCAAGCAGAAGACAGTCATGTTCCTAGCTGTGATCCATGCAGAATTTAAGCCCTGGCCACTCTTCTAATTTCATATCCAGAGTTTCTCAGTGGCACTCTGCCTTCCCCTCCATTCTGCCCCGGCCGTCTGGAGAGCACTGTTCAAGGAGTCAGTGAATGCCGGGCCTGGGGCCAAGGTTGTGCCTACAGTGTATCAGGCAGTAGAAACTAAAAGGGCCAGGGACAAAGTTTAAGGAAGGGGCTGTTGATTCGAATATCAGGTCTCTGGACTGGTGGGTCACAAATCCCAGCGACAGGTGGTCCAAAATGGTTTCTTGTTTCTTAAGAGAAAGTTGTCATTGTGCAAGGCTGATGGTGGAGTGTAGCCTTCCTTCGCAGGCCACAGCTGGGGGCTTGGGTGCTGCACGGTGCCCTCTGCTGTAGTAACTCATTTAATTCCCAGAACAACGCTATGATGTGGATGAGGGTATTAGTCTCCTCTTACATATGGGGAGACTGAGGCGCCAACATCTTGTGGCTGAAGCACACCGGGACCAGCACATGATCGCAAGTGTTTTGACTCTGAAGTTAGGAGGCCGTCAATGAAGCCTCCCCAGAATGAGACTGGAGCTTTCTTACAACCCCGGACTCCTGCAGTGGACTCTGCCTCCCACAGGAGGTGTTAGATTGCTCTGGGTATATCATCCAGTTCTCTTAGACTTAGTACCTACAGGATCAGTGGGGAATTCCCTAGGAAGGACAAGGCGCGTCCTCTGATGTCATGTAAGTAGGGCTAGAGGAAAGTGTGTGGCCCCCTGTCACTCAGCAAAATAGCTGGACGGGAAGATGGCAGGTTTGTCCTCACCTCCTCACCGACTGGGTCCCCCAAGAGAGGTGCCCCGTGGAGTGGTCCCTAGCCGGGACTCCAGCATCACGCCTGAGATGAGCAGCTGTTGTTTTCCAGCTATGGGGTCTTGGGTGAGGCACTCAGCCTTTCTGTGCCTCACTTTTCTCATCTGTAACATGGGCTACTAACACCACCTGTCTCATAGGGTATCAAGACGATTAAGTCCATCACTGCATCTAAAAGGCACATGTAAGAGTCAGCTGCTAACGTGCTTAGGAAGCCACTGGACTTAGGGGTTGAGCAGGACTGTGTGACAACCAGGATCCTGGGACAGCTACCACTTTTCCTGAGCAATAATTGTCTACTAGGAATGCTTTATATGGACTATATGTGACACTTCTAGAGCACTAGTGAAATAAACAGCATCGTCTCCATGTCACAAGTGGGAAGGAAGATTCTAGAAGGTCACATGACTTGCACGAGGTCACACAGCCAGAAGGCGGATGAGCGGCTGTCGGAATCTGCCCACCAGGCCACGGGTCTCTCCACCAGCTCTGCGGATCCTCTAGCCCTGGCTGGGTGCTTTCAAGCAGAAACCTTCTTTACAACTTTTTTTTTCGCATTTTCTCTTCTTTTCATTTGCGGGAGAGTGGGTTGGGTTAGTGAACAATAGGATTGTCATCAGAAGGCTCCCCGTTTGCTTCTCTGAGAACCAAATGCAGGAAGAGAAGCATCGCTGTTTAGCAAAGCGGGGGCCCCAGGGCGACCACGCTGGGCTTGTCCTTGATTGCCCTAAGCTCAGCCCACGTCCACCGTCACTAAGCAGGCTGAGACCCGTGACTGTGCAAATGCATTTTCATGGATTCACATGGGCTTGATCGCAGCCCCTTGGCTGCGCACATTCTGGGATGAAGACCATAATAATGACAAATCGCTCCCATTTCTGAGCGTGTAGGGAGTGCCAGGCACCATGCAAAATGCTTTAGCTGTATCATCCCACTTAACCCTCACAACTGTCTTTGACAGATGAGAGAATCCAGCTGTAGATGGGAGGAGTTCCTAGCTTCCAGGCACGGAGTGAGGTGTGGCATCAGGACTCCAACTCCCACCTGCCTCCTAGCCTAAACTCCTAACAATAGGTCTTGTGGCTTCTGAGCCTCTGGGGTGGGCACAAAGGCTGCAGGGCTCATGAGCCCGAGGCCAGGGATAGGAGAGTCTCTCTCACCTGTGCTGGGAGGGATCAGCCGCACTATGGTCTCCCCCAGGGAGACGAAGCCATCTGTTCCCTCAAGCCCAAAGCTCGCTGGAATCCCTGAGCTTTGTGGTGATGACAGTTTCTGCCTACATCTCCCAAGCCCTTTTGCGAGTGGAAGAATTACCATGTGTACTGGCAGCAGTTTGGGTTGCAACTGAACGCTCTTCAAATGGCCAAGTCCGACCTAAATAGCTCCTTTTCATTTTAATGCTTCCAGGGGTTCGTGCTAGGCATTCTAACTTGCTCCTCTGGCCTGAGTTAGCTGGGAATATTGGTACAAGTTTTAGAAGCAAAGAGAGGGACTGGAGTGTGCTGCAATGGGCAACAATGGCATTCCATGTGGGAGTAGGTTGGAGTCCCGGCTGCTCCACTTCTGATCCAGCTCCTTGCTAATGTATCTGGGAAAGTAGCAACGATGGGCAGAGACTCATGGAGTTCCAGACTCCTGGCCTCAGCCTGGCCCAGCCCCGGCCTTTGTGGAAGATCCAACAGATGGAAGATCTCTCTCTCTCTCTCTCTTTCTCTAACTGCCTTTCAAATAAATTCATTTATATGTGGAAGCACGTTCACCTCCCAGTATTCCAGAGTACTGTTACAATGAGACAGCAAACTGCTCCACCCATTCATCCTGCAGCCCTATAGTCAACATTTAAGGAGCACCTAGTGTTTGTCAATACTGCGCTAGGAGGTGCTGGGGAGGGAGAGGGGGAAGTAAATGATGCTATCTTGTTCTTAGGTGGTCCTCGTTCAGGCTCTGCCAAACCCTAGGAGAAGACTGACTCTTCAACTCGGCCCTCAAAGCAAACTCCAGGGCGTGGTTTTTATTATTTGTACAGCTTTTGTGGTATGAAAAACAGGAAGAGGAACCACCACAGTTCTAGAAGCCTTTGAAGGCATGACTCACACACCAGGTCGACTGGCATAGTGGCAGGTTTGTCTCTGTAGCAGCTGTCTCTGTAAAGACAGGAACAGGTAGGTCTCAAGGCAGGTGGCCCCCACTCCAGCTCCCCTCCCCCACTGAAAACCCAAGCTCCAAGGGCAGGGGTGGGTGGGGGTGGGTAGGTCCCGGCTCTGTTTTGCTCCCAGCTCCTTCCCTCCCCGGCTGAGCTGCACAGGGAAAAGGGAACCTGCCGTCGTGCACAGTTTTGCCTTTTCGGCTGTTTATTTTGCTAAGACTCTCAAACCTGTCGGCGAAGCGGTTTGCAGCTCGCTCTCTGTGGTTATAAGCTCCCTTCCTAAGAGATGAGCGGCCTGCGGGAGACAGAGTGGAAGACAAACCAACACAGCAAAGTTGCTGAGTGCACAGGACGCCCAGGAGGCCCATGGCCCAGGGCTTTAGTAGCTTCAGAAAACAAAAGGAAAAGTCCAATCTGGAGGTTTCAGAGACTCACTTGGAAAGTACTAGAAACTCCTCAGTGGCAGATGCCAAGCCTGAACCAAGCTCATGCTTCTTGTAGCAGAGGGGCCACGCTGAGGACGGGGAGCTGTGAGGGCGGCTGGGGGTCTGGAGAAGAAGGCCCCTCCGGAACCCAGGCTCTGAGACTGAAGCCACGGTTCTCCCTTTAAGGTGGAAGGGCAAGTTGCTTCTCCAATGTCACCTTTGTTTTTTATTCTCTCAATGCAAATACAATATAACTGCAGGTCCCCTTTTCTCCAGGGCAGGAAATTTGCTGTTGGCCACAGGAAGGAACGCCTCCCGCCTCTCGCCTGGGACAGAGACCCCGGAAGAGCCCTCTGGCAGGGATCTGGTCTACCCTTATGCACTCTTCCTTAGTTGAGGATCAAATCCTGATTTTGTTCCAGTGCAGACCAACAACAGACTCAGATGAGGCAGAGCCTTCCCCTAGCCCTAGCAAAAGGACTATGATCAATCCGAGCTGTGGTAGCAAAGTAAACCGACCCTTCCTTCCCACCCGCGGCGTGGGACAGGCACGTGACGGGGGATTCTAGGGGGCGAGGGGACAGGTCCCTTCTTAAAACAAACACATGTAAAGCAAAACCACACTCCTTCCCGCCTTTGCACACATGCATATGAGGCACGGTGCCACCCTGCTCCCACGAGGGGAAGTGAGCGCACCACCAAGCAGCCTCACGGCTCCTGACGTCATTGCAACTCTTCCCATGAGTGAGGCCGACCAGCCTGTGTTCCGTGGGAATGCCAATTACCGCATCCTCGACTCTGCAGTCCCGAACGCTGGGGACAAATGTCTGATCTGCCATCCAGGAGGGTCCGCACTGAGAGTGTCTGAGCTCCCATGGTCCCTTGTACAAAAGTGCTTCACTGGACCTCTGCTGAAGATCGTCCCCCACCCACAGGCCGAGGCCTGGCATTTGGTGTCCCGGGGCAACAGCATCCCTGGAGGCCTGTAGGTCCTATGGGAAAGTTCTTGAGTGGTAATAGAGGGCCAGTGCCTCCCCTGTAGGATGGGTTCTGGTGGGGTTCATTTTCGTGCCATCAGATCCTTGCCGGGGTTTTCGGCCACAGTCAGTGCTGGCTCGGACTCAGAGTTGGATGCTCACTTTTCGATTCCCTGGCTTAGAAGAAAGGAACTGGGTTCTAGTGCAGTGGGGGGCTGGGCTGGAAGCTATAGAGTAACCGCCTAGAAAAGCCCTCACTGGGTCCTCCCCACCCCCAGCCACGCTCCTCTGGGCTGATCTTAGGGTCAGAGCTCTCTTACTGTGCCCAAGATGTCAGTCAAGACGTCAGCACTGCCAGGTCTCTCCTCATGGTCAGGTTCATTGTTCCTCCCTGCCATGGAATAAGGGGATTGAGGGGGTCTCAAAAGGTGGGTGACCGGTGAAGATCTGGTCCTGTGTAGCCCATCACGGCCATTTCCGGTTCGTCAAGATGGTGTTCTTGGAAGTAGGGTTGGCACTCGCTGCAAGAGGGTTTATGTGTGTGTGTGTGTGTGTGTGTGTGTGTGTTGTTTCGTTTTTCAAGGCCTAACTTGTTTTGTGGAGCCTGACTTGCAATTCTAATTCCTGGGGCACAGGGGACTTCCCTCGGTGGAGGGGGGAGCCGTTCACAAGCCCAGCTGAGACGTGCTACTCTGCACCTGGGGTCACCACTTCGTCTCCTCAAAGCCAGTCTGCACCTTCTTGCAGTAAGTAGTAGCCTTTTGTAAAGAAAACCGCAAAGACAATCAGACTTAAAATAGTGCAGTCAGAGGTTGGCCGGAGCCCTCAGCAAAAATGCTCGGTGTTGCACTGTTGTTGATTCTAGAGTCCGAACCATTCGTGAGGGTCCAGAAATGAAGCTCAGAGTGCTTGTAAAGGCAGCTACCCCAGTGCAGGTGTGAAACAGGGCTGGTGTTCCTGCGGGCGTTTTGTTTTCATTTTTGTTTTGTTTTTGTAAGCAGCGCTCTCTAACCCCTGTCTCCGGTTGCTGGGCTTCTCCTGCCACCCCAGGAATGGCCCCAGGGAGCTGGCCTCATCTGGTCCTCGCGTGCTCCTTTCCAGTGAAAACCACTCTGAAATTGGTTACAGACCAGGGGCTGGAGGAGAGGCCACCGCCAGCCAGTACCTCTAAGTAAACAGAAGGGGTCACATGATTGATCGGGTGATGAATGTTTGCTGGAAGGCCTGTCGCCCAGAGGTTACTGTCCAGTAAGAGGGAGGGAGAGGGGAAAAACACACCCAGCACAAACTCCCCCTTGCCTATGTCTCAGGGAAACTCCCCTGGCTCCTGACCGCTGCTTTCTGAGCCCGGCCCCGGGGCAGAGGGGCGTCCCTGGTTTCACCTGGAGGCTGGGCTGTCTGGCTGCAGGCAGCTGTCCCTGCGAAAGGCCTGTTCCTGAGTGCTTCCCAGAGAGTCTGCTGAGGCTTTCCTGTTGGACCGGGCCCTTGCCTTGACCAGGCCAGGTTTAGCAAGGGTGACCTGAAAAACATTTGCTTGGGACTTTGAGGATAAATCACCCACTTGACAGAAGAAGCCCCTTTCCAAGGCTTTTTATGGGGGGGGGGGGGGAGAAGAGGCAAACCCACAAACAAATTAAACAACCCAGGGTGGGGGTGGGGTGGGGACTAGCCTCCAGCAGAAGACTCTCTGGGCTGAGTATAGCAGTAATTGAATTACTTCTCTCACTGCTGCTTTTCTAAAATTCCAGATGCTAAACGTCCAGTCTCCGAGGTCAACTATAGTTGATAAATTCCAGCGCAGTGCTCCAAGCTTTCCTGTTGTGGGTGAAACTCCCTTATCGCTAAAATAACTTCTACCAATCCAGGAGAAAAATACTAACAGCTTAATCTAAGCCTGGGCAAAGGTGTAAACATACAGTTCATAGTAAAAAGATATTTAAATAGCTTGTAAACACGTGAAAAGATGCTTAACTTCTGTTCAGCAAATTTAACATTGCTTTCAAATGAAGAGAGATGGTTTAAGAGAGACTTTTCTGTTTTCATCCTAGTAAGACAATAGCAAAAGCTACAAGAGCATGGGGCTATGGGGTCCTGTCCTATTGTGTGAACTTGAGTGTGGATCACAAAATGGGATTAATTTGTGAAGATTCATTAAGTCTATACTTAGGATCAACGTACTTACATGAATGTATTTTAGCTGAACATTTTTAAAAAGTACATTGAATTCCATTTTTTACCTAATACAGTGTCGGAGATGAACAGGAAGACATTATTGAAAAGGACATGAACAGAGTGACATTCTTACGTATTCTTTGCAGCAATGTACATGGCCCAGTTAATACAGAGGACACATAGGCAATATGTGTTAAATACCGCAATGCACATACACAGTGATTCATCTATTTTCATTTTGTTTGAAAGTGACACACAGAGAGAGAGGTACCTTCCATCCACAGGTTCACTCCCCAAACGTCTGACACAGCTGGGGCTGGACCAAGCTGAAGTCAGGAGCCCAGAACTTGATTTGGATCTCCCGCATGGGTGGCAGGGACCCAAGTACTTAAACCATCACCTGCCGCCTCCCAGGGCTTTGATTAGCAAGAGGCTGGAATCAGAAGTAGAACCAAGATTCAAACCCAGGCCCTCTTTTTTTTTTTTAAGAAAACTTTTATTTAATAAATATAAATGTCAAAAGTACGATTTTTGGATTATAGTGGTTTTTCTACCCCATAACCACCCTCCCACCTGCAAACCATCCTATCTCCTACTCCCTCTCCCATCCCATTCTTCATTAAGATTCATTTTTAATTATCTTTATATACAGAAGGTCAACTTAGTATATACTAAGTAAAGATTTCAACAGACACACAAAGTATAAAGTACTGTTTGAAGACTAGTTTTACTGTTAATTCTCATAGTACAACACATTAAGGACAGAGATCCTACAAGGGGAGTAAGTGCACAGTGACTCCTGTTGTTGATTTAACAATTGACACTCTTATTTATGACGTCAGTGATCACCCGAGGCTCTTGTCATGAGCTGCCAAGGCCATGGAAGGTCCTGAGTTCACCAACTCCAATCTTATTTAGACAAGGCCATAATCAAAATGGAAGTTCTCTCCTCCCTCCAGAGAAAGGTACCTCCTTCTTTGATGTCCCGTTCTTTCCACTGGGATCTCACTCACAGAGATCTTTCCTGTAGGTCATTTTTTTTGCCACAGTGTCTTGGCTTTCCATGCTCAGGCCCTCTTAACCATGGCACAAAATGTGACCCCAACCGTTTGACACATGGATTCCACTTCTAAAATTTATCCTACTCATGCTTGCACAAAGGGATATGAGTAAAATGTCATTTTCTACATACTGTTTATAAGCAAAAGATCAGAAACCATCTAGATGTCCATTTTAGGAGACAGATTAGTAAATCATCACACATCTATAAACTGGAATCTCACCCAGCTATGAAAGAGGAATTGAAACTTCTTGTTTTGCAATAGAATAATCTGCAAGCTATATCCTTGCATGGAAAGAAAATATAGAAAAGTGAAGTATTTATTCTATCCTATCACTCAAATCATTAAAGAGGAATTATAATTATCCATGCTGACATAAAAGTAAGCTATCTTTGTAAGAATTTACAGGAAACAGTTAACAAAGCCTTCAGGTTGGCAGGGAGACTTTTGCTATATTCCTTTTGCAACTTTCGCATTTTGAATGGAACGAGAGTACAGTCCGGTGACAGCACATATTGTCTGCCGTACAGAATATGCTGACTTTTTCGTTCTTACTTGGGCTCCCCTCCCCTGTGTATTCTTCCTGATTCACTCCAGCTGGAAGCTACCCCAGCAAGTCAACGACTCCTTCTGGGCGGACAGCGAGGCAAAGACTCCCCGCTTTGCTGCACAAGCCAATGATCACAACACACATCGGGGCTTCAGAGATGTTCACTGGGGGAAATTAGGTGCCATCTAGAATGGAGAAAGTCACTTTCTGTGCTTTGCCGAATACTCGCCCGGCCCCAGACCATGAACACGGCAATTATGGAAAATTCTTCTTCCTGTTAGTATCATTTACTGAGTGGCGTGGGGTTCACCAGCTTTGGGTCTCCCATGACCACTGTATCATTCTCTACTATTCCCGCTCGCTTCCTGAATAGGCTCTTGTTTCCCTATTTCTGGGCAGTCTGTTTATTCTGCCCTCCCCAGCACTATCTGCAGTATCTCGCTAATGAGCTTCATCCTGTTTTTGACAGACCATTCTCTGTTTTGACAAGGTAAAATTGATCTGTGACTCCAGCACATGTGAACCATCTCCGAATACAAGCCCGCTACAGGGATGGAGTTGAATGCTGTCCGTTTCCGATAATACGTTGGAAGGCAACTGTAATAGCCCCACGGACTCTGAATGGAGAGTTCTGTTTAAACGTTGTGAGCCGTAAATAGAAGCAAAGTGCAGACATCCTGCCTCTTGACTTCTTTGGTCACTTGAGGCTTTCGGAAGTGTGCATTTACTTGTTTGCTCCGTTTCTCGCCTGTTGTCTTCTGCACATGCGCAGTGCTTGGGCAGGGCCCCCAGCACGCAGAGGACTGGAGTGAGCCCGCTTCCCTTCCCTGTCACTGGGAGAACCCCACCCCAGGAGAGCTCCGTCAGGCCCTTGACACCTCAGTGCCTTGGGATGCTGGGCCCAGTGAGTCTTCCACTTGAATTCTGAGGTTAATAACTTGCCTCCCAAATGAGACAGTTCCCAGGAACAGCGTAGCAACGCAGGTGATTAAGAATCTGAGCTGCATGGTTAAGTTTTCTCTTGCAGACTTGCACGCTTTCAGAAATGAAGACTTCCGGGGGGGGGGGGGCGCTTTCGAGATATTTAGATTCAGGCTTGATATTCCGGGACTCACAGAAAGTACCAGCGCCCGTACCTGCACCCGGGGATTGTATGAGTCGGGGGTGTTGGGTTGTGCCGCGATCGCCAACAAGTCCAAGAAGCTCCGTGGCTTCGTGGAGCAGGGGCTTGCTTCTCTTCATGCCACATGGGTCCCGGCTCCTACGACGCCATCTCTTCGCTCCTGGGCGGCCACTCGTGGGAACCTGGCCAACCTCAGGGCGATGGAAAAGCAAAATCCTGCTTTTGTTCTTCAACCTAGAAGCGTCACACTTCTGCGTGCATTCCATGGGCCACCGCCTGGGTTCAATAGAGCAAAGCGGTCTAAACCATGTGCGGAAGGCGAACTGCTTCCCCCAGGGCCTGTGAGCCCCTCAAGTTGTTCGCGGTGTTGTGTCCGAGCAGCAACGTGTGCGAGGATGTGCGTATTTCTAGGGACAACTTCTGTAGCTCTCAGCTCATTCCAGACGGTCTCTGAGGCCACTCCCCGCCCCCTCACAAAATTGAGAGCCGGTGACTGGAGTCCAAACCCTTTATTTTACAGATGGAAGAACTTGAAAGTCAGAGCTTTACACGACTTGCCAAAAACCAAAATGACCTCCCTCAAACTTGCCAAAACACCAGCTAATTGGGAGCAGAAGCAGCTCCCGAGACCGCATCAGGGCGAGGCGGCAGTTCCAGGCAGAGCAAATGGCTCCCGCCTCGGCTGCACCAGCTCTCTGCGTCCAGGCTTAATTTGGAGAGGAAGAAAAGAGGTCGTGGGAAGGGTCTTTGTTTCCTGTAGGTTCCAAATCCCACATGGAGGTTGGAAATGGGTAAAGGATCCTCCTTGGAAACTGGAAAAATAACTCGTTTGAAAATATTTCAATGCCAAGAAAAACGTGACCCCTCATCCCTGTCCCCTCACTGTTAGCCACTCCCTCCGGCCCTCTTTCCTTTTGTCAGGTAACCTGGGCTTCCATCACATTCTTCCAGCTTCCTCCTGTCTCTGAGCTTTCCGTTGGGGCCCAACAAAAGGCATCATCCTGGAAGAACTGGATTTTCCATTGATTTCCATAACTCTGTTTCCTTTCCGGAAGACCGTGTGTTTTCCTTAATTCAGCTCCCTATCCTGTCACCACCCTTTTCTTTGCCCCCCCCCCGCCCCCATCTCAGCTGCAGGATCACTTGTCTTCTCAGCCACCCTAGGTGTTTTGTTGTCAGCCCTTAAAACAAGCAGAATTCGGGTACATCCCTCCCCCCCAAAAGAATGTATTGATTCATTTACAAATGGACCATTCTTTTTGTAAAAATTTTGTTTCTTTCATTGAGAGGCAGAGGCAGAGATCAAGAGATAGATCTTCCATTCACTGGTTCACTTCTCAAATGTTTGCGACAGGCCAAAGCCAGGAGCCTGGAACTCGATTTGTGTCTTCCACACCGTGGCAGAGACCCAAGTACCTGAAGCATCACTGTTGCTCCCCAGGATGCGCATTAACAAGAAGCTGGATTGGAAGCAGAGGATCCAGAACTCAACAGGGCGCTGTGGTATGGGATGCAGGCAGCCCGTGTGTCATCACCCCTGCACCCCATGGCCACCCCACCGATGAGAAGAATTTAGGGAAACTGTTCAGTGAAAATGGCATAAAGAAAAAAAATTGATTCCTCAAAGCCAGCTAGAGAAACTATGAAAACAATATGCTTGGATTACATACCCATTAGAACCCCCCACGATCCTTTCTAATTCAAAGGTGTCTTTATAAATCTGATATCAGAATCTGAGTTCTTATGTAGAATAGAGAGCCTTTGGCACCTGTTCATTTACCTCTTCCCGAGTAGCCTGGGCCTGTGTCTCACTGCAACACTCATGCCCCTTCCCCCGGCAGCCTGGCCAGCCCTTTTGCACGTGGAGATTGTGGGAACATCGTCCACTGCAGTCTGACCATCAATGTCACGGTCACACCACCGTCGTCTATAAGCCCTAGCATGCCTTCCTCCAACAGTGCAGGACAGGGGAATTCCAAATGTAGGTAATTCATGAACTCACAAACAGTCTTTGTTTTTGTTTTTTTTTTTACCCCACCCTGGGCAGTGGAAGAAATTATTTTCTTCTAATCTAAATATAGATACAAGTGAGAATTGAAACCATGGGCTGATAACAATACCACGGTTAATTCTTTTAAAGTCACTACCGGCCGGCGAGCCTCGAGGAAGTGGCCTGATCCCAAATCCAGGGGCATCATTTGACTGTAATCTTGTCTGGAGACATTGATTGGCAGCTAAATTAAGTCTGTTTTATTTTGGAAGAAAATCACTCCTATTCCTTTGGAAAAATCTGTTTATAAATGAGTAAAGTTAAATCATCAGTCTTTGAGAAACCCTAACATTTGAGTTACTTCAATGGCCTATGGGGCACACAGGTGGAGACTGTATTAAGTTGGAAGATCTGGGGTGGGCATTTGATGCAGAAGTTAAGACACCGCATGGGATGCCGGTATCCCATAGAGGAGTGCATGGGTTTTAGTCCAGGCTACACTTCTGATTCCTGCCTTCAGCCAAGCTGACACCATGAACTTGGAGCTCAGTCTGGGGCCCAGGTACACAAGTTATCACTGCTGCCCTTAGGACGTGCACCAGCAGGAAGCTGCATCTAAATCAGAGCAGCCAGGACTCCAACCAAGCACTCAGATAAAGGATGCTAGTGTCCCAGGAGCCCCTTAATCATTATATGAGCCTTTTTCTTAATAAAGATTTATTTATCTATTTATTTGAAAGTCATAATTATAAATGGGAGGGAGAGAGATCAATCGATCTTCCATTTCCCAAATAGCCACAATGGCCAGGACTGGGCCAGGCTAAAGCCAGGAGCCAGGAGCTTCATCTGCGTCTCCCATGTGGGTGCAGGGGCCTAAGGACTTGGGCCATCTTCCACTGCTTTCCCAGGCACATTTGCAGGGAGCTGGGTAGAAAGTGGAGCAGCTGATGCTTGAACTGGTGCCCATATGGGATGCTGGCACCACAGACAGCGGCTTACCCTGCTGCGCCACAGTGCCAGCCCCACCATGAGACTGTTTCTAGCCAAGTATGTTCCCAGGATCCCAGGACTCTCTTCGGGAAACAGGTAAGGCCCAGCACCTTTAGGAAAGAGATAGCTGTCCTTGGGTTTCATTAAACTTTAATTACCTTCCAAAGGCTCCGCCTCCAAACCAGTCACTTTGGGCTTCAACACGAGAATTTGTGGGGGACACAATTCAGTTCATGATGCTCCCTAACTTGCCATGTAAGCATCTCACCGTAATAATAAGCTGCCTATCAATAGCACAATGTGCAGGGAAGAGAAAGGTAATTTCATTAGCAGGTCGTGAAAGACAGAGCAGCCATGTTGCAGGAGAGGTTTCAACTAATTATAACATTCTTTGACAAAATGATAAAAACTTTCTCGCTTGCTCTAATTTTAAGTCAGTTTCAAGGATGTTTTGAGGGTTCATCTTCTGACAGTTTCCAGGATCTATAGGATTCAGTATTTGTGCCATGTGCTTCAGCCTAAGGAGAGGGAGCTGAAATGGGCGAACTTCTATTTCCTTAGCTATCTGAAGGACTATTCGTGAGAAAGCAGGATTGGGTCACAATGACAAATTCCTGGCATCTGTGACATTAGGTCTTCTTATTCCATCCTTGGCAGACATTACTTATTAATCATGGCACTCACTGAGCACAGCTTTACAACATACCCAGTATATGCTCCAACCAATATTACATTTTAATCTTAAAAGGTACAGGAGATGAAATCACTAAACAACCTTGCCAATAGCTCACATTAATTGTGTGTCTACCAGTCGCCAGGCATAGCTCTGAATTTTTTACCGAGGCACAGGAATCTAGTGAAGAAGTGAAGGAACTTGAATTTGAACTCAGGCCATCTGGCTCCAGAGCCATGAATGTTGTCATTCAGATATGTTGTTCACCCTCCTTGGGTGGGACTTATCCCTTACAACTGCAGAGGCAAAACTCCATGACACTCTTTCTAATCCAGTATTTTCCCATGATCTTAGGACTCTCAAATTGGGGAAAATAACTTGCTATGTTTTTCAATGGTTGAGACTCACCTGAAATGTTCAGTTTCCTATCGTTGGAGGCATCCAAAGCAGAGTCGTAGAACTCTCGGTTGGTGTCGTGCAGTCAGTTCTGGAGCTGGATAAAGAAGAGGGGTGGGTTGGGTTGCATCACCTCAGCTTCCCATCTGGCTCTGCGAGTCAAGGACACCTTGACTTAAGCAGTGCCGGTGGAAGCAGAAGGAACCATGAGTGACATCCTTTCTGATTCTTCTGTGCCATCCTGCCTACCCCCAATCCTTGTCAAGCAGAAAGAATGTCTAGGATTTGAGTAAATCACAATGCATTTTAAAAATAGACACTAAATAGAAGGCATATAAAATGCACACAGTCCCAGAATGGAAACAATAGTCATAAACTAGGCTGAATTCTATAAACCTTGGTTCTTTTATAGTCTGAGCAGGCTTATTCCTCTTCTTATCAGCACTCTTCCATGATAGGAGAGGACTTTATAGCAACAGTAAAAGATAGGTAAGTCTGTTTGCTGTTGATGAAGTTGAAGATGTCTTCAAATATTGACTTTCTCTTTATCTTTCCACAAGAATGGTATGCTTTGCAAGGCAAGCATCCCCTTCTGGAATGTGACCTTGGCCATTCCTAAGAGCAGCAAGGAAAAATGCCATCCCTATGAGGTTACTATTGATGGATGAGAAAGAGAACTATTGGTTACTATAGAAAGGTTACTATTGATAGATGAGAAAGTGAATGAATGGTGAGTGCAAAAATCAGTGAAGATCTTTCTCTGTCTCTGTCTCTCCCTCTCTCTGTCACTCTGCCTTTCAAATAAATACAAGAAATATTAATTTTAAAAAAAGAAAAAAAAAAAACAGGAACCGGTGTTGTGGTACAACTGGTTAAGCCACCACCTGCACAACCGATGCCCCATATGGGGACACTGGTTCCATTCCTGGCTGCTCTGATTCTGATCCAGGTCCCTGCTAATGTGCCTGGGAAAGCAGCAGAAGATGACCAAAGTTCTTGGGCCTTCGCAACCACGTGGGAGCCTGGATAAAGTTCCAGGCTTCTGGCTTTGTCTTCACCCAACCCCATCTGTTATGGCCAATTGGGGAAGTGAAGTGGTGGATGCAAGTTCTCTCTCTCTCCCTCTCTCTCTCTCTCCTTCCCTCCCAACCACACCCATCACTCTGCCTTTCAAAATACAGAAATCTTTAAAAAACAGAAAGAAAATCATTGCAGAGGAAGACTTACTAAGTCCAATACTAAGGAATATTCTAGTGTATGATATGTGATTTCTCCCTAGAAGGCTGTTAGTGGTTCTCAAAATCTGAGAGCCAAGTATGACTGGCCTGTGTCCCTTTTCCGCAGCTCCTGTGATATCCTATTTGAAGACAATGCTTGATTTTTTTTCCTTGGCTTCACTCCAACCCAAACCGTAGAGACTGAGACAAGAAAACCCAAAGAGTTGTTCCTTCTGATTGCATGGTATGCTTCAGAAGATCAACCACTGGGGATCAGCCTCCGTCCAAACCCCCAACTAAACCAGCATGTGTGACCTTGGGCAAGTCCCTCACGACCTCAACCTCTCTGCCACCTATTTTCTGATACCTGAAGTTGGGAAAGTGGTCAATGGTCTCAACTCAATGACAAAGAAGTGGAGACAAGGGAGAGCTCAGTAACTCTGATAGCAGTTTCAGATGCCCACGAGCTGAAGAACATTCTTTCATGCACAGAGGCAGTTCTGGTGAGTCCCTCGTGGGTGTGGTTCTCATCAGCGGTTGCCATTGTTTACACAGGAAGGGTCAAGAGCTGGCTTCTGGATTTAAATACACCAGACTATTGGACCGAGACAGCACACATCTAGGTTTGGGGCACTGTGGGAAAACAGATGTATGTATTTCTTTTAGAATGTTTCTCAATGTGTGCTCTGGGTAAGATTTAACAAACAGGGTTAGAAGGAGCTAACCCCCTGCTCCTTCACAAACATGGAAATCTAAAGAATGAAATAGAAAAGCCACGTGGTTTTGAATGTCAGATTTGGAATTTTTAAGGAAATTGCAAGAAAGATTAAAGAAACTTATTATGAGCTCATATATGATGATACAAAGAATGACAGCTAACATTTCTGAGTACGTAGTAAATCCCTTTCCCTTTGCATGTATTAACTCATTTATTCTTCGAAGCAACTCACTAAGGTTATTAATTATTATTAATTATTAATTATTATTAATCCCCATTATAGAAAATAGAAAAGTCACGTGGTTTTGAATGTCAGATTTGGAATTTTTAAGGAAATTGCAAAAAAGATTAAAGAAACTTATTATGAACTCATATATGATGATACAAAGAATAAGAATGACAGCTAACATTTCTGAGTACTTAGTAAATCCCTTTCCCTTTGCATGTATTAACTCATTTATTCTTCGAAGCAACTCACTAAGGTTATTAATTATTATTAATTATTAATTATTATTAATCCCCATTTTACAGATGAATATATTGAGGCATCCTCTACGTGGTTGGTTAAGGAAACTGAAATGTAACTCTTATCTCCTAATTTGGAAGAGCCTGCTGTCGTGCATTGGGGCGCCAGCCACAGAAGCTACGGCTACTTGCCAGAAATCCTACTGGAAGTAGATGCCTCTGCTGCATCTCAGCGTGTTGGCCAGGTCAGCGTCTCCTGGGACAGTGGGCAGCCTTGAGTGCCACTCCAAGCAGGACTGCAGGACAAGGGCATGGCACTGGGCCAAAGGTCATTTCCCTTTGGAGAATCTCTGTCACTCGCTCCCTTTCAAGGATTCAGGTACCTCTTAAGCGTAACTTTAGCTATCCCAAGTAAATCCCCAAAAATGGCCAGGTAAAATAATATAGGGACAAATGACCACAATGGATAGTGTGTGTCTTCCTCCCTCCCTTCTTTCCCTTCCCCCGGCCTCTCTCTCTCTCTTTTTCTCTCTCCCCCTCTCCCTTTCTCCCCTCCTTCCCTCCCTTCATCCCTTCTCCATAGTCAGCTAACTAGCAAAGGATGGCACCTTTTCTCCAATTCTCTGATCAATCTCTTCGTGTTCGCAAGTTTTGTATTAGACTAATAAAAGCGGATGCTCAGAGTCTCGCCAGACTTCTTCCTTTACTGAGGCTGACCACTGCGTACCCCTGGGACAGTGGCTGTGACCTGGTGTTCACCTTGAGGTCATACAGTGCATGGGAACAGTCACATAAAAGCTAGAAGAGGGACTTAACAGGAGGCCAGGAAGTGGCTGCAAGAGGCTGCGAAGATCAGATCTTGCAGTTCTGTTCATTCAGTTCAATAGTCTTCATTTGGGCTGATTTACTAACCATGTCTACAGATAAGCGAGTGGATTGATAATGGAAGCTAGGATTAATTTCTGTAGGTGGGGACTATTTCCCACCAACTTTAGTAGATGGGTAAACTTTGATGTAGTATATTGAGTGAATTGCATCTAGTCTTTTTGTCTTGTTCATCTGTTTTGCTGCTTGGTTCTAAATACAGCATACAAATGTTTTAAACATTCTATGTAGATACACGTATAGAATGCTTTATAAATGGTATATAGTTCATATAATGTTTTAAATATATAATGCTTAAATCATGCTTGCTTTGCCTTAGTGATTTATCGTAGGAGGATGCTATTATTTGCTCAGTTCACAGCCTTTTCTACTCTCCTGCTCCTTTTCTTGCCTTTAGGATATAGATGCTGATAGATTTCAAACACACCAAACAAAGTGTTTCTAAATGCCCTGGTGCCGGGAGGGTGCAAGAAAGCCAGTGAAATGCAGGGGAAAAAAATCTACTAAGGGGCTCCTGGGAAGGATTTCATTTTCCAGATAAAATGTACAGACTTAAAAGAAAGAGAGTTGCTGAATTCACTCCTCTAATCTACACGAATTTGGTCATAGTGCCTGGCATTGCTGCAGCCATGTTGTAGCAATGAGGAGACCTGCATATGGATCAGAAGCCAATGTGCTGTGAAGTGAATGCTAGGAAGAGTCTAGTGCAACCCTGAGACCTCATCCTCTGGATTTCCTGGGTTGCAAACAAGAAATGTCCTTACAGTGTAAGGAGCCTTCCTGTTAGGGCAAAAAGCCTTCCTAGCTGCTATGGTCTATGTAATTCATTTTAACTTTGTTCAAATAAGCCTAAGTCCGATGAACCTCCCATAGTTGGTGGAAGCATTTAACAAAGAAATCTTTAGGTGGTCTTTTTTTTAAAAACATTTGTTTACTTATCTGAAAGGCAGAGTGACATAGAGGGAGACAGACAGAGAATGAGAGAGAGAGAGAGAGAAAGAGAGAGCCCATCCACTGGTTGGCTCTTCAAACGCCTGCCATTGGTGAGGCGGGGCCAGGCAGAAGCCTAGAGAGAAGAACTCAGTCCAGGTGTCCCACATGAGTGGCAGGCACCCAACCTTTGACCCATTACCACTTCCTCCCAGGGTCTGCATGAGCAGGAAGCTGGATTTGGGAGCAGAGCTGGGTGCTGACAGCAACCACTCCAATGCGGGATACAGGCGTCTTAGCCACAGAGGCTAACGCTGTTGCGTATGGCTGCTTAAAGACCTCTGTACTATCTCCCAACCTGGCTTTGCAGCCTTATTTCCCACCATTCCTCATGAGTTTTCTGCTCAAACAAAACTCTCCTTTGTTCCCCAAATAGTCTACATCCATTTCTGCCTCCCTATTTGTGTGCATATTCTTTGGAGCGAAGGTCTAGAGTTTCATAAGGCTTGGGGACAATGTCAGAAGTTCTTAATTAGTCACTTAAAAAATATTTATTAGGTGTTTTCTTTAACATTGTATCTCTTGGGATGCTTTGGTGCAAGCATCAGAAATAGGCTCTAGCTAATTTAGGAAGAAGAGGAATTTATTGAAAGGACATTGGGTAACACAAAGAATTTCCAGGGCGTCTGGAGAAGAAGGCCTGAAGACTGTCCAGCTGGGAGCCAACGCTGTAAATTCCACTGTAGGATTCATCCAGGGAAGACGCCACAGCGGCCACACTGCTCTCAGACCCCACAGCGTGCACCCCCTACACCTGTCCCTCTTGTCCTGGGATGCTGGAACCCCTGACCCTGCTGCCTCTGGGGAATGGATGTAGGCGCCAGATACGTCCAACATTGCTCACCAGAATGCACTCTGGGTGTTTCCTTCTTCATGTCATTAGCAGATTCATTCTGGCTGGGAAGTGAGTGTTGGGCCTAGTGGTTAGGATACACATGTCCCACATCAAAGTACCTGGGTTTGATTCCTGGCTCTGGCTCCTGGCTCCAGTTTCCCACCAGTGCAGACCCTGGGAGGCAGCAGTGATGGCTTAAGTGGCTGGGTTCCATGCAGGAGATCTTGACAACGTTCCCAGTTCCAGCCACAGCCATCATAGGCATATCTCCCCCTCCCCCTCTGCCTCCCAAATGAATATAAAATGATTAAAAAGCTATAATAAATGGTAATCTGATTGATGGAACCTTGCCTACATGTCCATATCTAACTTTGAAGGAGGCTGGGAAATCCAGGGTTTAGAATTTTCAGCTTCTAGAGGAGGAGCTGGGCTCAATCTCAAAAGATAGGGGACCCTTCCCCCCCCAAAGAGAGAAAGGAATTTAGATGAAGAGTGGTCAGAAAGAATGGTGATTGCCCACCGTGGTTATGCAATGGGTCATTGGGAAACACAAGACAGGGGACATATGTTGCCATCTTACAACGATACATACATACAGCCCACTGAAGTTGACAAGAAAAGCAGATGAGATGATTCAAAAACAAGATGAGGGTCCCCTCTCTGTGTCTCCCTCTCTCTACCACTATGGCTTTGAAATACAGAAATAAATCTTTTTAAAAGTCTTCAAAACTAAGAAGGGGAGTGAGCATTTGGTCTAGGGATTCAGACGCCAGTTCTGATGCCTACACCCCACACCAAAGTGCCGGGGGGGGGGGCACTGTGTTCTAGCCCTTAGTTCTAGCCTCCTGCTAATGCAGACCTGGGGGGCAATGGTGAAATTCAAGTAGTTGGGTCTCTGCCACCCCTGTCGGAGACCTGGACTGAGTTCCTGGCTCCTGGCTTGTGAGCATAAAGATCATGATTCAACAATTTGTTTCTGTTGTTCTCACTCTCAACCTCCCCCTTGCTATCTCCCCTCTCATATATAAATAAGTTAAAAAATTTAATATGATAATATATAAGAGTATAATACTTCCAACTGCTTAATTAAAATGTACTAAAATGATATTGGGCTTAACCAACAGAGTTCGTGAAAAGTATATGTATATTTTATAACTCCAAGCCACTGCTGTCCCAACAGATTTTTTTTTTGCCCTAGGGTAAAATGTATGTACACAAGCCCTGTTTCCACCTGAAATATTTCCACACGTTTTCAGCTCCAATTCCCAGGCATATCTGCATACAGACAAACATGTTGCATGCCCGTCTGGATGCATGGTGCTCAGGTCTGAGCCATCTATAACTAGGCACATAGGCAAGCAAAAGTGGCCAGTTCTCTTTCCCTTCCCAAGGAAGACAAATAGATGTTAAGGCTGGAGAATCAGAAGCAATAGCATGAGCTTTTGAACAGGTATAGGTTTTTGATTTGGAATCAGAAAGACACTGTATATGCCCAGAGTCCTGGGAAATCCATCAGCACTCTTCTGCATTGTGTGGTTTTGACTTCCCTGGGAAAACACAGTGCTAGGCTGCACCAGAGTAAAACCCTATTGCAGAGCAGAGTCGAGAGCTTTTCCTGTGCTGTGTCAAGGTCATTGCTGCCAGGTCATGTGGAGCTGTGCTTCTGCTGTCAGCCAATGGCCACTGGGGACTAACAATGCAAGCTGTGTGGGCAGGGCTGGGAAAAAATGGGTCACTTGGCTGCTTCTGGGCCATCCCAGGCCAGCAGCCAGGGCCTCCACCCATAACAGCCACTCAGTCCCTAGGCTCTGCTCCTCCAGCACACTGCTCTTGGATGCCTGCAGCTCTCTACGGCACACTGTCCACCTTTGTGGAGTCAACTTGGCCTCCAGAGAGAAGCTAAAAGTGGAAATAAAAATATAGAGAAGGAACTAGACAACAGCTTCACTCCTTCAGAAGGGAAGGGGTTGGGCAATGTGGTTGAAAGGAAACTGACCCAATAGAGCTTTTGCCACTTAGTGGCAAATCAGTCTTCCCCTGTATCATCATCAGTAAAATGGGGTTATGTGAGGCGACCAGTATAAAATGACAGCAAACTCTAAAGAACAACTACCTGCAGCTAGGCTAGCTCAAAAGCTGCCTCTATTCTTAGTCCTCCATGATCATTAGAGGTGACTGCACCTTGAGCAGCCAGTGATGGGACGTCAATAGCCTTCTGCTCTAGCTCTTGGTTTTGTTTGCATTCATGAAGCTTCTTAAGGAGCGGCTCTGGGTTCAGCTTGTGGAATGCAGTCAGCGCAAGGGCAGAGGAGGGCCTCTCCTCCAGCCTGGGCAATGGGGACTCCTTGTTTCCCATAACACACACACACACACACACACACACCCCTGAGAAACACATAAAACGTGATAATAAAGCAATGACCAATGTTCCACCAAGTGCAGCAGAATGTTGTGCCAAGAGTAGACACTCCAGACCTAGATTCCCAGGTTTGGAAACCCCAGCTGTGCAGCTGGCTTGCTGGATGACCTTAGACTTACTCCTTGCCATCTCAGTGTCCTGGTTTCCACGTCTACAAAACAGGATAAGAATAATGCCAACCATACAGGGTTGTTGTGGGGAATAAGCAAATTCATACACATAGAGCACTTAGAGTAGGACCCAGCACATAACTAGGATTCTAAAACATTAGCTTATATCATCTCATGATATTGTCATATACATGTGAATGAGTGCAGTTGTATGCTAGGCATTAGTAAGAAGAGGGAAATGGATTGTATCCATGCTTTGTGTCCTCACCTTGACCTTGACTCAGTACTATGATTCTGAGACTGACATTCAGACAGGTTATGTTAACGCATGCAAAACCTAGAATGTAGGGAGCTGAGAGGCAAACCCAAAAGGCTTTGGCTTCCCTCCTCTGGGTAGCTCTACCCTCGCTCAAAATTCTTTGGGAATTTCCTTCAGAGCTCAACGAGTATGTTAATGTTTCCTCAGCACTGGCAGATCTTCTGTTGAAAAACTGCTTATCAGAAATTTTCTGAAGTCATTTGCTGTCAAGGTGAATAACCCAACTAGGTAACACTGTTTGGGGCTAAAAATAAGGCATGATTCACGCTCTTAGGTGGCTGGAAATCATTTGAAAATGAAAAATTTTGAAATGTTTGTGAAAAACTCAGGACCCTAGAAAAACTGCATTTCCCAGGAGTCACTGGGAAATGCTCCTTCTGTGCTTCTGCTTTTTTTTTTTTTTTTAACAGCATGACAGTCTTGAATGTGAAAGAACACAGAGTGGGACTGAGGCTGGTGGTAGGATCCCAGGGTGGGTGTTCCAGTTCTTTGTCTGTCTACAGGGATGTCCTCCTCCACAGTCCTTGGAATATTCTGGTTTCTCCAGACTCTACAAAGCCAGGACAATTTTGGAAGTCAGCATGACAGGGGGAATCAGACACTGTCCAGGTGTCATTTCATCTATTCCTCAGAACAGCCTGTTCTGCTGGAGGAAACTGGAGCCCACCAGCCTGAGTCCAGGCCTATTCCAGGTCCCACAGCTGGGCAGAGCAGAGGCAGAGATGACCGAGACTGTGGCCACTGTGCCAAGCACCGCTGGGTGAAGTTCTTTCAGGCTGAGCCCTTGAAGGGAGCCTAGATTCCAAGAGAGAGCAGAGTAGGCAGGGATGTGATTAAGTCATCTTTGCAGCTCTTCAGGGCACGGTCAGACTTTCTGACCTTGTTCCTGGCCCTAGCAACACTGTAGGTACCAGGAAATCATTGCCCTTCTGGAAATGGTTGACTTTGTGGCTTGTGCTCCAATTGCATAAACTCGTTGGCTGTCACGTCCAGCCTCTATGACTTCTATTCCAGGGGCAGATGCTTTGAGAAGCAAGTGGGTGTGCTGGTGGTACCCGCTGTGTGTTGTACACATCAACTATGAGCAGCCAAACTGGCAGGTTAAGCAGGGGACATTCACCTTCTCAAGTTCCATGTTTACCATCTATCTTATCTACCTTAGATGAACTCATCTGCAAAGAAATGGGCAAAGAGGGATGTAGGAGACAAAGGTAGAGAAACAAGGTAGCTGAGCTTATGCCTTAATGGTGAAAAAAATCACAAGTTGTTCCAAAGAAAAAGTGCTTGGAGACAAGACAAGGTGAGGTGACCAAAGTCACATTAGACATTCTATTTGGTCTCTGTCCACTTACTTGCCTCCTGGATTCTGGACTTGTTCCAGCCTATGGGATCTCTTCACATTCTATCTGTTATAATTTAGAGAGCTTTGAAGACCTATAATATGTGACTCCAAGAAAAATCCAAGGTAGGAAGAAAACTCCTCCACCACTCTGGAAACTTGGCACTCTAAGGAGACATTGTCTTACAACGAAGAACAAGCCAGAGATTACCCAGATTAGGTTGCATTCTTTGCTTCTCAAATCCTGATGCCTAAGCCATGAGGTCTAATTTTGCAATGATCCCATTTATGTATACTTCGGGGCTTAGGGTGGGCTTCTCTTGAAAAGAAGAGTCAAGAGATGGGTTACAGGTGGGGAGAGGGCTATCATTTCATTAAACTGCCAAAAATAAATTCATGCCAGTGATGGCACATGCGATAATAACTTGCGTCTGTGTGCAACACGATCACCCACATGGGAAGCGAATGATAAAGATGATGGACTTTAGAGTGTGGCCTCTCAGCAGTCTTGCTTTTGAGCTTGGAAAACTGTGCGGTGCATCCAGGTCCTTCACAGCCTGGCTTGCCTTCCACTTGGATTACTTGGAGGATTGGGGGTGGAGGGGGGGTGGGGGAGCACTTTCTTCCCATCATGCAATAGCAAAGACCTTAGCTTCTGATAGGAAAGTCACAAGATGGAGAAACATCATCATCTGCCCTCAAAGGACAACTCAAACTTTGTAGGCTGGTGGCCTGGTTTATATTCCAAATCCCAGCCTGTGGTGGATCACATCTGACAAAGTGTAAACCTCTTAGAATGGAGCCTGAGACAGAAATCCAACAGCTGGCAATTCCATTCTCCCCGGCAGTAACCATGAATATCACTCTGCTCCTCGTTCAGCTCCAGGTAAAGGCGGGAGGCCAACCTGCAGGCCAGTGTCTCCTCTATTCCTTCCTTTCAGTTCTGAGGGTGATCTGAGGGCAGGGGGATGTGGCTTGGTGTCGTAGAGTCGGCAGTTCCAGCAGAGGGAGCAGGGCCCCTTGTCCTCCTAGGTAGCCGAGGTGAGTGATGGGTGGTGGGAGACAGAGGGTGAGTTGGGAAGGGGTGAGTAAGGTCCAGGAGCTGTGACAGTAGAGGAAGAGAGGCCCAGCTGGCTGGGAAGAGAATGGCTAAGGGCAACTATTTGTTTCTCTGCTCCTGAGGGGAAAACACTGCAGAAGCAGCTTCGACGTCACTCCCAGGTTGACCTTCAGTCAGGGCGATGGTTCCAGATGACCTGGTGGGCCTGATCTAATCAGCAGAAAGGTGGTAAGAGCACAGCGGAGGTTTTCCTGGCAAATAAGGAATTCTGAGTGTGGACAGCCGCTCCGACCCAGGCCAGGGAGTTCCAGCTCGCCTTTCCTGCCAGCCTGCCCTGTGGATTTCGAACTTGCCCAGCCAGCTCCCGTAATCATAAGAGCCAATTCTGCGCAATAAATCTCTTAATAGATATCTCCTAGGGCCTCTGCTTCGCTGGTTGAAACTTGACTGACACAGATCTGCTGCCCAGATTCCCCTTCGGGCCCGAGGGATTTGTGGCTTCAGCTACTGGAAGTGCTGATGTGGCAGAAACCCTCCGTGCCAGCCTTCTTGGTGGAGTGCTTTGGCGGAACGGGTCACACTCCTTTCCCAAGGCAGCTCACGACGGCCCAGGGTTGGTTGGCCTGGGGCTGTAAAGGCCTGCTCCAGCGTGGATGGCCCTGCAGGACAGCCCCAGCTTCGGCCATCCTCAAGACCTCGCCTGGGGCCTTCACTGTGGCTGCTTCGTAGCTCACCTTGTCCCTCCACCCCACCCTTCTTCACCCCCTGCCATCATAGGTGCTGATGCCAAGAGCACCACCTGAGAGCTGCTACCTTCCTTCCCAGGGAGCCTTGCTCCACTGAGCTTCTATTTCCTGTCCCTTCAACTGCCCTTTCGTCAGCTCTTTCACTAAGCACATAGAAATACTCCAGCCTCTCCATGTTTAAATGAAATATGATCAGAACACATAGTAAAGAGTCCTAAATTCTGTTCAGTCCCAAGTTATTGCTCTGTGGTTTTTCCCCTCCACGTCCAAACTTCTTTAAATACTAATTTGGCACTGTTTCAGCTTGACCTTCCATTCACTCCTTGGTACAGCACAATCTGCCCTCAGTCGCCAGTCTACTCCCTGCACCTGCTCTTGCTAAGGTCACCAGCAGGCGCCCATGCACACTCCGCAGCCCTTCCGCTGCTTGCCTTGGCAATGGGTGGTGGTTTTTTCCCTCCCTTGTAAACCACTGCCCCGTCCCAATAGCCTCCATCACTCTGCCATGGATTTCCGTGTTCTCCAGATACTCCTCTTCCGTCTTCTCCAGAGACTCCCATGGTCAGCTTATTGGAGCCTCTTGTTGGGCAATTCAGCCATACCTGTAGCTTTCAATAACACTGCCGAGTCCTTACTTCCTAGGTCAACCTCTGTCCCAGGCTCTACATACCTTATTCCCCACTACTGTTCATTTCTTCCTGAATGTCTTGTCTTGTCTAACACACAACTGACCCCACACGAATTCATACTTTCTGAGCTATTAGCCATTAGCTGATAGCACAATACCTTTCCTCCCACCAGCTAAGCTGCAATGATCCTCAACTCTGTATTTTTCTTTCCCTGTAATCTCTACCTCTATCTCTACCTCTACCTCTATCTCTATCTCTATCTCTATCTCTATCTCTATCTCTATCTCTATCAACTCTCTCTCTCTCTCTCTCCATATATATATATATATATATATATATATATATATATATATATATCATCTCTATCTCTATCCCTAATCTTTATTCAGGCAACTGGGCACCAGGAATTATGGTTTCATCCTCTTAAATAGTGTATTTTCACAAGTAACCCTATTTCTCCTACCACATTCTATCTTAGATCTTCCTATCTCACGTATTTAATAGGTTGAGAGCAGTGTCCTGCCCTCAGGCTGAGCAACCTGAGCTCCACACTTGAGAAGGTTTGGCTCTGTCCTTTCTCTGGTGACACCTCTAGCCACAACTCAGGGAGTCCATAATGCCAAAGGACGTTTCCACCATGGGCCACCATCCCCTGATTCCCTGTCCAAAAGTCTCTAAGAGCTAGTGTAGGACTCTCCACATAGCCACCGCCCCAAGTATATGCTGCATCACTGGAGAGAACACCTTTAGGCTTGACGGGGCCAAGAGGTGGCTGTTTACAATGGGAGAGGATATAGTGCTGGGTTGTCCATAGACACATGTGTATAGAATCTCTTGTGATTCTAGAATGAGCTGAGGTGTCAGGCTAAGGGAGAACAGGAGTGTGCTGTGACTCATTTCACTCTTTCCCTCCAGTGCCACAAATGTTGCAGGAAGAGAATTCTGGTTATAAAAGCATGATTTACTTGCCAAGTACCAAGCTAAATGATGGGACTCCAAGATGATCCAGACACAATCGCTGCCCTCACAGCTCAGAAACAGGAAGAGGAGCCTTCATAAAGTGAGATGGATTTCAATTCATAAAGCCATGTTGGAGGAGCTGTGTGTGGAGGTGTAACATGGTGACAGGCAACCCTGGAAGCCTCCCCATGTGGGACAACATTTGACCTGATATTAGAAGCTTGAAGATCAGTTAACCAAGCTTGAGGAAGCCACTGTAGGCAAGAAATACAGCAAGTATTCAAGGAATCCTGGGTAGCAGGGTACGCTGGAAGCCTGGGGACAAGGAAAAGCAGAAAGGCCTTGTGTGGTTTGCTAATGAGCCTCTACTCTACTCCAAAGACAGTGGGGAACTTGAAGAATTTTAAGCAGAGGAACCGCTTAGTATTATCCACACATTCAAAAGATTTCTTCTTTCTCCCATTGTCTTGATGGACTTCCTGTTCTCCCCCACCTCCACCCTTCCCTGAGAGCACACCTTGCTCCATAGGGTCCTTCTAAAATCCAGATCGGATGCTGTCACTCCTCTGCTTCTCTTTCCTGCCCACAGGTTAGGGTCCAAACTCCTCAGTGTGGCTTCCAGGACCATTCTGTACTTTTCCTGTCTGCTGCTTCTACCACAGCCATCACCGATTTCCTGCCCCTCCCAAAGACCCCGTGCTCTGGACTGCTCTGACCAAGGCCCTTCTCTATATCATCAGTTCTTATCTCTCAAGCAGAATGGCAAAGGGAAAAGAGCACAGACATTAGATACACATTGACCAGGACATTGTTCTGGCTCTGCCACTCCCTGGCACTAGCATCTTAAGCAAGTTCCTTGAACTCTCTGAGTCTTGGCTTCCCCACCTCTCTCTGGAACCTAACACCAATGTCTGGAGGCTACTGTGAAGATTACATGCAGTGATCTGGGTAAGTACAGGCATGAGCATGGCAAGCCCCTCTTGGACGGAACCTACGAAGCCACACACCCACTGTCTGCAGTCTTTTCCCCATTTTATATACCTCGGGTCTGCCTTCATTCCTGGCTCTAACCCCAGTCTGGTTCTTGGTGACATTGTCCCCTCCAAGTGAGAACCTTCTCCCCTCACCCCCAGCCGTTGTCTGACGTCCTGTCACAAACCCAAGGGGCTCCTGGAAATCACAGTGCTGCCATTTGCCTACTCACCGCTGTCCCCCTCCCCAACTATGTCAGCCCCTTCTGAGACATTGTTGTCAATGCTAATGGAACTGACCCTAGTACATCCTTTGGATGTAATTCTGATGGGGTTGCTATTTACTTAAGGAACTGTCTTAGCTCCTAATCCCAAGTTCCACCTATTTCTTTTCTTTTCTTTTTTTTTTTTTTTGACAGAGTTACGCAGTGAGAGAGATAGACAGAGAGAAAGGTCTTCCTTCTGTTGGTTCACCCCTCAAATGGCCTCTGAGGCCGCAGCTATGCCAATCTGAAGCCAGGAGCCAGGTGCCCCATCCTGATCTCCCACATGGGTACAGGCGTCCAAGCACTTGGGCCATCCTCCACTGCCTTCCCGGGCCACAGCAGAGAGCTGGACTGGAAAAGGAGCAACCAGGACTAGAACCCAGTGCCCACATGGGATTCCGGTGCCACAGGCGGAGGATTAGCCAAGTGAGCCACAGCACTGGCCCCAAGTTCCACCTATATCTACCTCATTCCTCTCTCCAACCAGCAAAGCAGTATGAACAGTTTCACTTAGGACACATAACTAAAATGAGCCTAACGTTTTTTCATCTAAATTACCACTTTTTTTTTTGACAGGCAGAGTTATACAATGAGAAAGAGAGACAGGGAGAAAGGTCTTCCTTCCGTTGGTTCACCCCCAAAATGGCCGCTGCGCCAATCTGAAGCCAGGAGCCAGGTGCTTCTCCTGGTCTTCCATGCAGGTGTAGGACCCAAGCACTTGGGCCATCCTCCACTGTCCTCCCGGGCCACAGCGGAGAGCTGGACTAGAAGAGGAGCAACCAGGACAGAATCCAGCGCCCATATGGGGTGCCAGCGCTGCAGGTGGAGGATTAGCCAAGTGAGCTGCGGCGCCGGCCTAAATCACTACATTTCTGAGACTGGAAGGGCACAGAATAGATTGAATGTGAGGTCATCAAACCCTTCCCCTGCCCCCCAAAGCCAAATAACACTGGGCATCAGGGAGGTGCCAAGAATGAGCCAAGAAAGAGCTGCTCTTCTTTCCTCGTCTGCCGGCTCCACGAGTGGGAAGCCTGGGAGCCCGGAGCTGTAGACATGTCTCTCCATCTTAGCTTAGCCAGCGCTCTCTGTTGCGGTGAATCACTCCAGGAGGCAGCCAGGGCCCAGAGAGAGAAAGGAGAGCAGTGTTCTGCTCCCGGAACGCCCAGGGCAACGCGCGGCCGCCAGCGGCTGTGCCAGGGCACTCTGCAGGGCCACGGTAGCCGCGCTCTGCGTGCGTGGGAGGTGAGGCAGCTGTGTTACTGCTGCTTGTATTTCTTCTTTGACAACTGTCTGGGGTTTTGGAAACACTTGGCGTTGGGTTATCACACCCCGCCCACCCTGTCTTGGTAACCACCACATGCTCTCCCTATGAGAGGTCACGCCAGCTATGACATGATGCCAGGCCACGCTCAGCAGCCCTGGTTGGCTCCCACCCTTGAACCTGAAGGGCTTTCTCTTCGTCTCATCAGACTCACAGCTTCCTGTGGTCCTCGGAATCCTGCATTCGTGAGGGGGTTAAAACTTCTTCTTTCTGCTTTTAGAAAGCAAACAGAATGTTAAAATACTTGGTCGCGCTTGTGGGTGCGCGATAGAGTGTGAACGCGATTCTTCAGGCATTTGCTGCTGTATGGCCATTGGCAGGAAATTCCCCCTCCATCTTTCTATTTCACCATCAGGTGTGGCCTTGAGCCAGCCCACGACACGAAGCTCCTAGGAGAAGGGAGAAAGACAAAAAAGGAACCAGATCCGTGCTGGCCTCTAAGCAGGACGCAGGTGATGGGATTGTGTGCTGTGGACCCCAGGCAGAGTCAGGCGGCTGCACAGTTCCTGGGAGGATGATGGCCAGTGCAGGTAGAACGGGCAAGGAAAAATCTCGCCTGCCTACCTTTTATTTTTTTATTTTTTTAAAAAGGTGTTTGTTGCGGGAGGAGGGATGAAAGAGAAGACGAGAACATTTATATCAAATTATAGATCCTTGAGAGACCAATCAAAAAATCCCAAATCTTTGGACCTTTTCCCTTACTTCAGAGGATCATTGAATTTTCTTGGACCTTAAAGCATGTCTAGGATAATCCCCAAATACTTGCATGGAGGAAAATGGCCTTGACTGGAATGGCCGATTTTAATTCATCTTTCTGATTTCTCTGTTACTTTGAAGACGTATCTTCTTTTAGGAAAATTTGATATGCAGGTGTTTGAAATGACTTCATTCATAAAACTAGGCATTCAGTCTGGAATCTGGGCTCTTCCCTATGGAAGAAATGTGCAGTCGATGATCGTTCCTATATTAAATGCGATATCGTAGCCCTTGCTCTGTAGTAGCACAGAGAGGATGGCAGGAAGCAGCGCCAAGAAAGCGGACGAGAGGAAGGGGCTTGCCCTGGAAAGCAGCTCCGAGGGGCAGAAGGGGACTGTGCAGCTTTCTGAGTTTTGCCCTCCCAGGGCCAGGCCAGGTCACTTGCTTGGTTCTTGCCAAAAGTTTTCGACCCAGTGAATTGCAAAGTGAACTTTTCCATTGCAGCCTGTGGGAATGCTGCTCTGATTTTATAACTGCAGCCAGCAGAACAAAGGGATCTGCCCGCTGAAAACTTTGCCTTTCAGATGCCAGTACTGCAAAACACCTCTCTCTGCAGGCTCACCAGTGGAGCTCCTAAGCTTTAATTTTTTTTAATATTTGGTTCTTGGGGCCGGCGCCATGGCTCAACAGGCTAATCCTCCGCCTTGCGGCGCTGGCACACCGGGTTCTAGTCCCAGTCGGGGCGCCGGATTCAGTCCCGGTTGCCCCTCTTCCAGTCCAGCTCTCTGCTGTGGCCCCAGGAGTGCAGTGGAGGATGGCCCAAATGCTTGGGCCCTGCACCCCATGGGAGACCAGGAGAAGCACCTGGCTCCTGCCTTCGGATCAGCGTGGTGTGCCGGCCGCGGCGGCCATTGGAGGGTGAACCAACGGCAAAAGGAAGACCTTTCTCTATGTCTCTCTTTCTCTCACTGTCCACTCTGCCTGTCAAAAAAAAAAAAAAAAATTGGTTCTTGGTAATATTTCCTGCCCCACTCCACCCCACCTCTTAACTAGGAAAGAAGGTCAGGATCCTCCATGTCTGGAGTACAAAGCCTGGGCCAAAGATGGCTGCTTTGATTGATCCATGGATAATGTTGGCATTGTTAGAAAACAGAAGCAAACAAACAGACAAATAAACAGGGATGACGCAGGTCAAGTTCATTTCTGGATGCTTGGCCCAGACCACAGACCACAGACCACAGACCACAGCTTAGTGTTTAAAACCCTGGGCCATGAAGACAGACAGGCTGGGTTCCAGTCCCAACTACGTGGACAGGTGACTGAAATCCCCAACCTCAGTTTCCTCATCTGTGACATGGGGGATGCCAATCACACTAAGATTGATTTGCGATGAGGATTAAATCTTAAAAATGCATGGAGAGTGCCTGGCACATGGTAAGTGATAAAATCATATTTTACAGGCATAGAGCGATGCTGAACAGAAGAGTTCTGTCCGCGGAATGAATGCACTGCTTGTTGGGCAGACTTGAGGACTCTCACTGGCTCTGTCACTTGTTTCCTTCTCTACAGTTTCACAGCAGAGCAGTCACTAATGACTGATGTGACTTCAATAAGGCTGGCATGGGCCTGCCTCTAGACACAACAGAGCAGGGAGCTAGGAACAGTGGTCTCTGCTCATCCTACTACACTCAAGTTCAAGGAAGTCTTGTGATACAGCCTAACTTTGACCAGGGCAAAGCAAGGTGACCAAGATATGGTTCCAGCTACCATGCATCACCTCCACCAAAGAAAGTAGACTTTTCCTAAATAATCAACCAATTAAAATGTAAGCTCAAGAGAATATTGCTCTTGGAACAATCAGATCTTTATTACTGAAATTTCAGAAATGTCCAAGACCTGAAAATACAATTATTTATAGCCTTGTAAATGGATATGCCAGATGAGTAGAAGAGATTCCTGGTTTCGTTCTGTCTGTCTGTCTCTCTCCCTCTCACTGTGGTACAGTGTAGTTTAGAGTTGTTGCTTTTAGTTGTTAGCAACTAGATAATTTCCAAATAACCAGGTATACGAATGGAACCTGTGTGGTTTCTTACACACATATGCACGCACACACACAGAGATTTTGTGTACACAAATAGAAGTTAGTGTTCTTTCTCCAGAAGGACACAAGCAGTTGTCACAGTTGGAGTATTCATTTCTATGGGTCAGTTAGAATTGTACAATTTTGGGCAGTATTTCTTGCTCCTCTGGGTCTTGGATTTCTAAAATATAGATAAATAAGCCTAATTATGCCCATAGATTGTTTTCTGTACTCCACTGTGTTTCAGAAATGTGACTGTGAATGATCAGATTAGCATTCCCTTCTTAGTTACTGCAGCACCACCCACTCGTCCCATCCAGCTGAGTGGCTTCTCACTCTCACCTCCCGGCCTGGAGCCCTGGGTTGGCACTGGTTTGCAGAACCTGCGGTGAGAGTCTCTAGAGGGCTTCCTCCAACTGGGTAGAGATTCTGCTACAAACTACAAGTTAGCATCTGCTTCTTTAGAGTTATAAAATAGTCAGACAACAGAAAGTCAGCCTAGCATTGAGGGAGTCGTTGGTAGCGTCTTGCTTAATTTCCAAGTTTCAGATAAATTTTCTGATTTTTCATTCAACCTGTAGAAAAGTATCAGAAGCTGGGTGAAGAGCTCCACCCTTCACCTCTGCAGGTTCTGAACTGTCCCCTCATTTACCTGATTGGACTTAACTTTTAAATAAAATGGTCTAATCAATAACACCTATTGGGGCTGGTACTATGGCATAGGTGGTAAAGCTGCCATTTGCAAGGCTGGCAGCCCATGTAGGTGACTGTTCATGTCCCAGCTGTTCCAGTTCCCATCTAGGTCCCTACTAATGGCCTGGGAAAGCAGCGGAAGAAAGCTCAGGTGCTTTGGCCCCTGTCACCCAGGTGAGAGACCAACCTGCATGCAGCTCCTGGCTGTTGACGTTGGCCTAGCTCAGCCCTGGCCATGGCAGCCATTTGGGGAGTGAACCAGCAGGTGGAAGATCTCTCCTCTCTCTCTCTCTCTCTCTCTCTCTGTCTCTCCCTCTTTCTCTGTGACTCAGACTTTCAAATAAATAAATAAATCTTTTTAAAAAATAATCCAAGCAGCTGTCACTTACTGAGGCACCACACCTCATGTTTCAGGTAATTCTCTCTCTATATCATCACACCAGCCCTGGAAGTCAAGGCCAGTTATCCCTACGTCACAGTGGAAGAAATAAAGAGTCCCAGGCAGGTTTGGTTAGTTGTAGAGCCAGGGTTCAGCACACTAATGTTATTACAAAAACAGTGAATATTTAGCAAACTAATGTGAGGCTGTAACACTAGACAAGAACAGGTTGGGTATGGGACAAATGGCATTTGAGACATTTTCCCCCCAATGCTTGGAATTCCCAGCATTAAAATTGTGCCTCTGAATGAAGGCCTTGTTTTCAGAACCCAGTCCAAAATAATAGTAGTAGCAGTAGTAGCAGTAGTGTAGTAGTAGCAGTAATATAACAGTAGTATGGGGCCGGCATTGTGGCACAGCAGGTTAAGCTGCTTCCTGCGATGCTGGCATCCCATATGGGTGCCTGTTCGAGTTCCAGATACTCTGCTTTGTTTCCAACTTCCTGCCAGGATGGCCCAAGTGCTTGGATTCCTGCAGCCTATGTGGGAGACCTGGATGGAATTCCAGGTACCTGGCTTCAACCTCATCCAGCTCTGGCTGACTGGGGCCATTTGAGGAGTGAACTAGTGGATGGAAGATCTCTCTCTCTTTCTCTCTCCCTCTCTTTCTCTCTGCCATTCTTTCAAATGAATAAAATCAATCTTTATAAGAATCAAATAATACTCGATAGAAAATGAGTGGCAAAGCACACAGATAGCAATGCCTTAGCGGATAGAAGCTGAGCCCTTCTGCTGGAAGGGGCACTAGCGGGTCAGATTCTGGTGACAGAACCTGGAGCAGCAGGACAAGGCAGGTCTGCTCACGCATCCCCACCTCCAGCAGCTGCCTGTCTACACCCGCTGCTCCCACCAAACCTATCTCGCAGGACCTGGGATGAATAATCAAGGAGGATGGTAGCTTCCTCCTGGTGGAGTACTTCCTATGCTGCGCAGCTGTGTCCCCCACGACCATACCCCCAGGGCTTAGCATATAGTTTTTCTGCTTAGGGAAGGTAAAAAGGAGATTTGGAAGATGGAAAAACACGGAGTGGGGCAGACTGCAGTGGGAGAGGCAAGAGTTCTGGCAGCCAGGGAGCCAGCTGGCTGATGGGAGCACTCAGCGCTGGCAGTGCTGCTCCCTGGGATGCTTGCTGAAAAGGCAGCCTCACTGAGTCTTGGCCTCCGGGATGGCACCCAGGAATTCTCAGTTTTCTCCACCCTTTCCTGGTGATTCAGTCTGAGCATCTTTTGTCTTAGGTGATAAGTGGGTTCACCCTAAAATCCCCAGGGAAGCTTCTGGAAACACCGTGTCCTGGCCTGGACATCCGTACTAAAGTAAAGCCAGTGGAGAAAACCATTGTTCCAGAATTCAGCACTTCTCAAACTCAGGTACGCATTCAGATTGTCTAGGAGTCCTGTTCAAATGCAGGTTTTGATCAGCAGGTCTGGGGCTGTGCCTGAGACTCTACATTTCTTACAGTCTCCCTGGTGACACAGAAGAAGAGGGAGGGAATGAGAGGGAAAGGGAGGGGAGTGGAGGGGAGGAGAGGGAGGGAATGGGAGGGAAGGGAAGGGGAGGGAAGGGGAGGAAGGGAAGGAAATGGGAGGGAAGGGGAGGGGAGGGGAGGGGTGGGAGGGTACAGTAGGGAAGGGAAGGGGAGGGGAAGGGGAGGGGTAGGGAAGGAAGGGAAGGGGGAGGGGAAGAGAGGGAGGGAAGGGGAGGAGAGGGAGGGAATGGGAGGGAAGGGAAGGGGAGGGAAGGGGAGAGGTGAGAGTGAAGGGAAGGGGGAGGGTAGGGGAAGGCAGGGGAGGGAGGGAAGGGAAGGGGGGAGGGGACGGGAGGGGAAGGGAAGGGAAAGGAAGGGAAGGGAAGGGAAGGGAAGGGAAGGGAAGGGAAGGGAAGGGTAAGGAAGGGAAGGTGGAGGGGAGGGGAGGGGAAGTATGGGAGGGAGGGGTAGAGAAGAGAAGAGGAGAGGAGGGGAGGGGAGGGGAGGAGAGGAGACGAGAGGAGGAGATCCTCCATCTGATGGTTGTTCCTGAAATGGCTGTAATAGGCAAGGCTGGCCCAGGTTGAAACCAGGAGCCTGGGACCCCATCCAGGCTTCCCATGCAGGTGGCAGGACTCCGAGTACTTGGGCATCCTCCGCCTCCTGCCGAGGTGCATTGGCAGGGATCTGCACAGGAAGCAGAGCAGCTGGGACTTGAACAGGGCTCGATATGGGACACTGGTGGCACAAGCGAATGCTTCACTACTGCTCCACATCACCACCTCAAATCTTGGATCCTAACTACGACTCTCGCCAGAATCACCTAGGAGGATTATAATGTTGTCCTTCGGTATCCATGGCTGATAGGCTCCAGGACTCCATGCAGATCCCAAACGCCACCAATACTCAAGTTCCTTATAAAAGATGGCATTGTATTTGAATGTAACCGACATGTATCCTTCCACTTACTTCAAATCATTGCTAGATTATGTATAATGACTTGCACAATGTAAATGCTATGTAAATAGTTGCTGAACCGTATTGTTTAGAAAATAATACAGAAACCAGTCTGTACACATTCAGTACAGATACAAGTAATTTTTGAGAAAATATTTTCGATCCATAGGTAGTTGATTCTGTGGATGCAGAGCTCATGGACATGGAGGACCAACTGCACTCAGTTCCTGTGGCTGCTACAACGAATGCCCACAAACTCACTTGTTTAACACCACACAAGTGTGTTCTCTAATTGTTCTGGAGGTCAAAGTCTCAAAATCAGTTACTCTGGGCCCAAGTCAGGGCCGCATTCCTTCTGCAGGCTTTGGGGAAAGGTGCAGCCTGGGTTCTCTGGCTCATGATCCCTTCCTCTGTCTCCAGTGTCCATTTCCCTCCTCCCCTGGTCTTCTCCCCTCTGATTCCCTTACAAGGGACCCATGACCACATCAGGGCTACTGGCTAATTCAAGATACTCTGATCTCGCCATCCCTTGCCCTTAATTTAATCACTTCTGCAGACTCCTTTCCGTATGAACTAATATCACCATCTCCAGGGATGTAGGACATGGTTCAGCCTGCTGCAGAGGTTTTGCAAAGAATTCTAACACTTGGGCTCCACTATAAAGCGCCTGCTGAGGGTCTAGGCCAGGTCAGGCCAGGCACAGGCGCTGTTCACAGCTCTGGGGTGATGACATAATGGACAGGAGGCTTGAGAAACCCTGGTCCCCAGAGCACACGGGGCTGGGCTTGTTGTCACCTTTCCCATGTATTTCTCTCTGGATTTCCACTCGCAGAGCCTGGCACCAAACCTAGGCCTCAGAAGAGAGGCAGGGGAGGCAGCCTTGGATCGTTCTCCCTCTCTGGAGCCATCACAACTAGGGACACGGTTCCTGCCCTGGTCCCAGCGAGCTCCAAGGCCCAAGGCAGCTGACGAAGGGTGGACTCAGCATTTCTCCCAAGCCGGCCCAGCACGCTTGTGAGTTTCTTTTTTATTTGGCATTTATAGTATCTCCAGCCACTTCTCAACCCTTATAATTATAAGCCATATCTCTCAGCCTCCTTCAGCTCGTGTTTAAAGGCTAAGAGTGCTCTTGAAGCAGCCAACTATTAAACCTTTCACAAAATTGTGGTTGACAGGAGGCATTACGAAACCCTGCCTTGTATAATTAACGTTACACTGCAATTGTCAATGGCCATGAGTCAAGCACACCATGCGGAGTGACAGTCAGGCTCATGAGGTCTCTTCCCTAGCTGGCTCCCCAGGCCTGGGGCTTTCCTAATCCACCTCGGAGCCTTAGACCTTGCCATCAGCTATGAGCCACGAAGTCCAGCCACTTGACCGGAAATGGGGCTGCTCCTGCCAGTGGCTTCTGCCCCACTCGCTACACCCCACTCGGCCTTCCTGGCAGACTTCAGGCACGGCTTGGAGCAGGAGCTGCGGGATGATTTTGCTTTGTGACTTCAGTGACAGTGACACAAACCAACCTTGATTGCCCCAGATGGGTGCGGTTGTGAGTGGGACCCCGAAGCATATCCACCTTCCTGTTCCCTTTCTCCACCAAACTTCTTCCAGAAAGGGCCCAGAGGGGTGCATTAAGTCCCTGGACCCTGCAGACTGACTCCAGCCCCCATCTCTCCCCTGCAGACCCCCAAGCCCATCTTTGGGGCTGGCCTCCGCGATCTCCCCAGCCTCACCCTCTGGAAGCTGTTTCTAGTTCCATACTGTGGAACCTTTGCTCTTACGAGGGTGTCCAGATTTCACAGCTGAGGTTCGTATCATCTGGGCCCTGCCCGCCCTTCCCGTTTGCTCTCTTGTCCCCTTCGGCCCAGCCTCTGTGCCCGTTGCTCCAGCCACCTGTGTGCACCGCCAATGGGCCATGTTCTTTCCAGTCTCAGCATCTTTGCCCTGTACTTCCTGGTGCTGGGACGCTCATCCACTCCTCTGCCTCAACCAGCTCATCTCAGGCAAAAAGACACCTGCTCAGAGATCGGCCCTGGTCACGTCCCTGAAAGGACACGTCACCCCATCTCAGTGTCTTCCATCAGGGCATCCAGCTTACTTCCTAATGCCTCAGTTTCTCTGCTTACTTACTTCATCTGGCTTCAGGGAGAGCAAGCCCAGGAAAGCAAGGACCGTATTTGCTCTGCTCATCAAGGAGTCGCCAGCAACAGGAGCTGTACATGCAGGCTTCGATCAGCTGAGTCGCCCTGTCCATCCTTGTCTGTGAGGACCAGGCTGTGCTCTTCCCCTGAGCCTCTTCCTCCATCTGTTGCCTCCTCCATTTCCCAACCTCTTCCCATTTTGTTAGCTCCTGACCTCCTGTCTCGCCAAAGGTCTCCTGTGCTACCCTGAGAAGCCATACCTCTGCCTCTCCTCCTCCCACGTGCCTGATGCCCAGCCCTCAATGCCCACTTCTATTCCACCTGCTTGCTGGACAGTTCTATTTAGATGGCCAGATAGCACCGCCCCCCACATACTCACAACTAAGAGTCCTTACCAAGGTCTGCAAGTAACAGCTGTTTCAAAGTATCCTGTGTCGAACTCCTTGGCCCCCATGTAGGGTGGAGTAAGTTTGCATGACACAGATGCCAGGATAACACTATGGCTTCTTCTCTACAGAACCTGGACCTCTGAACTAAACTAAACCAGCCCACGGAATCATCCTTCAAGACATTACTACTGCTCCATCTTGGGCCGTGTCCATGGAGAGAAACTAGTCTGTTCTGAAGGAAGCTAGCTGTTTGCTGGGAGGCTGATGTAGTGGCTGGATGAGCCCAGGCTCCATCAGGACGGTCCCAGTGGGGATGTCATGAGCATGGGCCCCTGCAGCACTGCATGGAGCATTTGCCAAAGAAAGCTGGGGACTTTCACCAGTGACGAATGGCTTTCTCATGTCTGAATTCAGGTGGTGCTTTCCGTCATTCGCCTTCACGAATTCTATCCAACAAACACGAGTAACACGTGTGGTCCCCAGTGGCTAGCACACACCTGATCCCTAGGCAGCACTCCATACTTCCTTTAAAGAAGGGTGGGCTTTGGGCCTGGCATTTAAGACACCTGGGTCCCACATCAGAGTACCTGGGTTTGATTTGATTCCAGCTCCAGCTCCTGATTCCAGCTTCCTGCTTCTGTAGATACAGGGTGACAACAGAGATGGCTCAAGTATTTGGATTCCCGCCATCTACATAGGAGACCTGGATTTTGGTCCTGGCTCCTGGCTTTAGCCTGGCCAGTCCTGGGTATTTAGGGGAGTGAACCAGCAGATGGGTGCTCCCCTCCACAACTCTGTTTTAGTGAATGAACTTCTCTGTCCTCTCTCTGCCCTGGGGAAGCCTATATTCGCTAATATGTTATGGTTGAGGGATGTCTACCGCCAAGGAACGGCTCCAAGAGACACTCTCGTGCAATCAGCAAAGGGTTTATTTTCTCCAGCATGCTGGGACTGTCTGAATGTGCAAGAACAGAGCAGCCCCGAGAGAAAGAAGACTAAGGTTTTTATACAGTGCAACAAACAAACAGGCTTATTGCAGCTCTTTCTGGGCACCTGCAAGCGTTATCACGTGAGACACAAAGCAGTTTCTCAAGGCTGTTTCTCAGACAGACGGGGACAGTTTCACAGACAAGCGGGAACACATGTTTTAACAGAGATAGTTTGGTTCCTTATCACCAGGGCTACACTGGAATGGCTTTACTTTTAAGCTTTTAACCCTTCAAATACAGGGAAGAAAACTCTTCTCTACCCTTCTAGAGACATCTCACAGGACAGCACAAAGTATTACTGTTGACATGGAAGCTTTGTACAAAGACCCGACACCAAGAGTCTCCTGTGCCACAGGGAAAGCTCACCCTGACCTAGAGCTGTGCACGAGGGCAGTGAAAAAAGAAAAGCAGTAGAATCAGAGACCTCTCAGCTCTGTGACTCTATACCAGTGCTATCCAACTTGGTAGACACTAGCCACATGTGGCTCTTTCAATCTAAATCAAGGAAAATTGGGTACAATCAACCATTCAGTTCCTCAGTAGCACCAACCACATTTTCAGTGCTCAAGAGCTACATGAGGCTAATGGCTTCCATACTGGGCAGTACAAATTTATAATATTTCCAATGGGAGCGCTGCTGGAAGTTCTACTGGACAAGTGCCGCCGGGGACAGATCACTTGACCTCTTTGAAACCTCCCTGACTCATTGGTGAAGGGTGAGTCAGTAGGTTTACATGGCACCTGAGGTTCTTTCATCCTCCGAAAATTTTTGGATGTCTAGAATCTATGCCCCTTCCCTTTGAAGCTCTGGAGCATGATTGATTTATGAGTGCTTAGAATAGCAAATTGTCTGAGAATAAAGACAACAGAAGTAGCCACTCACTGCGTTCAGGCACACACTGAAGCAAGGGGAGAAGTTTGTTTTGGCATAGTGCCTGGTAGGCTCTGGCTGTGTGAAAGTCACACCTTGCCTTTCACTCTGCACCCATACTCCCCTCTCAAACACTTCCCCAGTCTCAAAAATATATTTAGCTCTTTGAGCCTGTTGTCTACTGGGGGACAATGGAGAATCTGATCAACTAAATACCACTGCATTTTAGTTTTGATGCCTAAAGGGTCCAGAGTCAGGGCTCAGCCTACTGTAGGGCCAGAGTGTGAGCCAGGATATAGCAGATCAGAGTTAGTCCTTGACCTTGCATGGCTGGTAATCGTGGGCATGTCACTTAATGGTGACTACTTGACTTTCTTCAAAAGTGACAATGACGGGGCGGGTGCCATGGCACACTAGGTTAATCCTCCGCCTGCGGTGCGCGGTGCTGGCATCCCATATGGGTGCTGGGTACTAGTCCAACTGTTTCTCTTCCATTCCAGCTCTCTGCTGTGGCCTGGGAAAGCAGTGGAGGATGGCCCAAGGGCTTGGGCCCCTGCACCCACATGGGAGATCGGGAGGAAGCACCTGGCTCCTGGTTTCGGATCTGTATAGCTCTGGTAGCTCCGGCCATGGTGGCCATTTGGGGAATAAACCAATGGAAGGAAGACCTTTCTCTGTCCCTCTCTCTCTCTCACTGTCTATAACTCTACCTGTCAAATAAATAAATAAAATCTTTTATAAAAAAAGTGGCATTGTCTAAGTCTATGAACCACCAGGATTCCCCACTCTAAGATTCTAGATTGCACCATCAGCTTGTGTACAGTAGGCCTATGGGGAAGTTGCATTTTGGAAGTAGAAGAAGTTTGCCTTGGCCCCGGGGGAATGATGAAGACCATCCCCAGGGAGATGGGGAGGGGCCCCCGCAGAAGGCGGGAATTCACCTTCCTGACGCCCTGGGTGAGGCAGCACAGAGCCAGCTGCCCTTGTTTCTGGCTGCGCTCCCTGCCTGGGTGAGTCACTCGGGAGGAAAGGTGTGTCGGGGCGCCGGCCTGCCTTGTCTGGTTGATGGAATTCCTTATATGGAACTTGTTTTTCTGACAGGTGATGTGTTCCTGGACATGAAGCTTACTTTAAGTCAGTTCTTCAGGTGACGTTCAGAGAATGTTTGTTTTGTTTTGTTTCCTGCAATGGCTCAAGGTCAATAGCCCTTTCACTGGGAATTTTCCTTTTGGACATGTCCAGTTGCCAAAGGAGTTGCTCAGATTCGGAGTCTGAACACAAGGCCTCGAATCCCCTTCCCTCTCTCACAGTCGCTCCTGTGTTCTCCAAGAGGGCGCCATGAGGGTGGGGGCACAGGCCACTGAAGCCCTCCTGTAGCCAGCGGCTTTGGGATCTAACTACACCAGGGTGGTGTGGTGACATGGAGCCTGGCACACAGCCTCCCGCTCTCACCCCCTCTTCTCATGGCACATGGACTGGTGCAGCAGGGAAAGGCATGAGCTGTGCATGCTGGTTGGTGGAGGACAACAATGAGCTAGTCACATCCCAGGAGGGAGACTGGGGTCAGCATGTCTCTGTATAGTGAGGACAGCTCACTCCACTCACAGGCTAGACACGGGGCTTTCTGCCTGCACTCTGCTTCCCACCCACTCACCTGAAGGATAGCAGCCTCTCTCAAGTCAAGTGCAAGATGCCCTTGGCCCTGGCAACAGACACTGTGAGTCTTGCTTGGTAGATGCTGGTGTTTCCAATGCCTGTATGTGCACCGTTCTGTTGTCCCTAGGGCCCACAGTCACCCTGCAAAGTCGGTATTATTCCCTGCACTTTACAGATGAGAAGAGTGAGGAAAGGGAAAAGGCCTGCCCAAGGCCTCTCAAACAGAGCAGGATTAGAACCAGCTCTGGAAGGCTGTTCTCTGGTTTCCAAAAACCAGACGCTACTGAGCATGAATGAGTCCAGGTCTGGCCATTGAGAAGTTTGAGTAAGAGCTGGGAAGGGGGATGCATCAGTTTCCCATGATTGCTGTAACACACTTAGCAGCTAAAACAACACAACGTTACCCTCTCAGAGTTTTGAAAGCCAGAAGTCCAAGATCAGTGTCACCAGGCTGAGGGCAAAGCTTCAGCACAGATGCTTCCTTCTGGAGGTTCTGGGGGAGGGACCATTTTCTTGCCTTTCCTGGCTTCTAAGGACCAAAGTCCTAACAGCTTCCAGGGATTACAAGTGCACATATCTTTGGAAGGCATTTATTCAGCTCACCACAGGGGATTGCCTGTTCACCTTGAGACTTAGGGGTGGCTGTTGCAGGTGCACTTGGGTTTTTTCTTTTTTCTTCCCCTGAGTGCAGAGCAGATCTGTTGATATTCCAGGGGAATATGAGGTGTGAAGAGAAGATCCCAATGTAGGGGCCCTGCACACATACACCAGGCTCCTCCCCACCTCTGAACACCCTGCTCTCCTGTGGGAGTGGTGGCAAGAGAGGGAGAGGTTGGGGTCATCATGCAGCTGGTGGTCCCAGGGTTGATGCATTAGCTTTCTCACCCTGCAAGGTCTCCTTTGAAGGAAGCTCCCATTCCTTCCAATCTGCCTCCCTCACCCTCTTGCTAAGAAAATTAACACCTGGGGCTGCCATTGTGGTGCTGAGGGTTAAACTTCTGCCTGTGACACTAGCATCCCCTACAAGCATTGGTTCGTGTCTTGGTTGCTCCACTGCTGATCCAGCTCCCTGCTAATGGGCAGCAAAAGATGGCCCCAAGTACTTGAGCCCCTGCCACATACATAGGAGACCCAGATGGAGTTCCAGGCTCCTGGCTTCAGCCTAACTAGCTGTGGCCATTAAGGCCATTTGGGAAGTAAACCAGAGGAAGAAAGATTCATCTCTCTCATCTCTCTCTCTCTCTCTCTCTCTCTCTCTCTCTCTCTCTCTCTGTGTGTGTGTGTGTGTGTGTGTGTATGTGTAACTCTGCCTTTCAAATAAGTAAATATTTTTATAAAAGAAAAAATCTGATGAAAGATCTCTGCGAGTGAGATCCCAGTGGAAAGAATGGGCCATCAAAGAAGGAGGTACCTTTCTCTGAAGGGAGGAGAGAACCTCCACTTTGACTATGACCCTGTCTAAATAAGATCGAAGTCAGCGAACCCTAAAGGCTTCCATAGCCTCGGCAACTCATGACTAGAGCCTAGGGAGATTCCTGACGCCATAAACAAGAGTGTCAAATTGTTAAGTCAACAACAGAGTCACTGTGTACTTACTTCTCATGTGGGATCTGTCCTTAATGTGTTGTCCAATGTGAAGTAATACTATAACTAGTACTGAAACAGTATTTTTACACCTTGTGTTTCTGTGTGGGTGCAAACTGATGAAATCTTTACTTAGTATATACTGAATCGATCTTCTGTATATAAAGATAATTAAAAATGAAAAAAAAAAAAAACCTTGGTGTTAAATTGGAAATTGCATAGAAAATTAATCAATTTTTTAAAAATAAATCATGTAGGATCTCTGTCCTTAATGTGCTGTACATTGTGAATTAATACTATAACTAGTACTCCAACAGTATTTTTCACTTTGTGTTGCTATGTGAGGGCAAACTGTTGAAATCTTTACTTCATATATACTAAACTGATCTTCTGTATATAAAGAGAATTGAAAATGAATCTTGATGTGAATGGAAGGGGAGAGGGAGTGGGAAAGGGTAGGGTTGCGGGTGGGAGGGAAGTTATGGGGTTGGGGGAAGCCATTGTAATCCATAAGCTGTACTTTGGAAATTTATATTATTTAAATAAAAGCTTTAACTTATTTAAATTAAAAAAAAAAAAGAAAAGAAAAAGTCAAAGCCCACCATTTGCTTTAACTACTTTGCATCCCACTGCTTTGAAAAATGTCTGGTTTCCTTCCATGGGAGTCCAGCAGGAGGCCTGGAAGATGAGCCTCCTGCCCACATTCCCCAGCTCAACCCACACCACTCTCGTCTTCATCCACTGGGCTCCAGCCACTCCAGCATGGTTGGCCAAAGGAAATGCTTCTAACTTAAACATAACCAGCCTTTGTTTTATTCTACTATGGCCTGTTGATAAGATATGTGTACAGTGACTTCATTAGCCCACAGTAGGTTAGAGTCTTGGATTCCACAATGCATAAGCTTTCTTTGCAACAGAAAGGTTATCTAAACAACCCAGCCTCTGAATGGAATTTTTGAAAAAACATGAAACTCAACTAATAGGTTTAAGCCACTCAGGTTTGAGCTGGAGTCGATTAGAATGGCTTCTTCCTTCAAGGACTAATATATTTTACCAAATTGCTTTTACGCCATTACCCAAAAACACTATGTGGTGAAGTGTGTGGTTAACATTATCCTCAATCTACAGATGGGAAGACAGTCTCAGAAAAGAAAGTGAACTGTGCAGCAACAGTCCCAAGGCTAGCACGCAGTTTCCCTGGGCTACTCCTCCTTCTATGCATTGTGTCCCAGAAGGCTTGAAGATGAACTGATAAGGTGCCTTGTGAAAGGATAAGGGCAAATACAGAGACCTGTCAAATGGTAAGCAGCCCAAACTGGCTTCTGACAACTTGATGCTAACTGGACTAGAAGGATACAGATATTGATACAGATAAGTATTCAAGGGTATGTCAAGATGTTCATGGAAAAATGGAATTAAAAGGTCAGTTCATCCTTGAATGAAGTTTATTCCTGAATTTTTAGAAGTGCTGTTATATATAACATTATGGAGCCCAGCCTGGCTGAACCAGGGGGTGAGAACCACTTCTAGGGGACCCTAGGCTACTTGCCCCGCTGTTTTCTGCTTATGTGTTCCCTGTACTTTTGTCTCCTCTACCTTTTATCCCTTTCCCTGTAACTTACCTGCCTTTCCCTCCAACTCCTCCCTCTGGCCCAAAGTTCAAGAGAAAGCAGCTGAGGCCGCTGGGCAACGGGAAGGGGTGGAGATTACCAGAGCCCACCTCTCTCTGTGTCCCACCCTTCCCTCCCCGCTCTTTTACAGGTGATTGATTCACTGTGCCCAGGTAGTTCTTGGAATGCCAGGAGCTGGGGGCGGGGACAGAGGTGCTACTTCCAGAGGCTTCCATGAGCAGGGCTTCCTTAAACATCTGCAGGGGTACTAGAATGTAAAGTTGCTTTAAAGTTATTTATTTAGTTATTTGAGAGGCAAAAATACAGAGACCAACATTCAGACAGAAAGAGCTGCCATCTACCAGTTTAATCCCCAAGTGCCTGCAGTGGCTGTGCTGGGCCAAGCTGAAGCCAGGATCTGGGAATTCAATCTAAGTTTCCCAATTGGGTGGTAGGGACCCAAGCCCTTGAGCCATCATCTACTGCTTCCCAGGATACATATTAGCGAGAAGACAGAATAAAGGCATGGAGCTGGCACTCAAACCCAGGCACTCTGATATGTCATGTGGGCATCTCAAATGACATCTTAATCACTGTACCAAATGCCCGTCCCCAGAACACTTTAAACCCAGGCCTGTAGCCAGATGTGTACGTATGGATGCTTTTTGCTTCTATGCTTACTGCTCCCCAATGACCAAAGCATAGAAAGCTTGGGGTCTACTCTCTGGTCAATTTCCTCTAACCCTCACACAATCTTGGGCAAGTCACATACTTCCTGCCCTTTAGTTTTCTCATCTGTATAACTGAACTAGTAAGAAAGCCCACATTTTAGGCACTGTGAAAAAGATTAACTAAGATGATGTGTAGGCTGGTGCCGCGGCTCACTAGGCTAATCCTCCACCTACAGCACCGGCACACTGGGTTTTAGTCCCAGTTGGGGCACTGGATTCTGTCCCGGTTGCTCCTCTTCCAGTCCAGCTCTCTGCTGTGGCCCAGGAGTGCAGTGGAGGATGGCCCAGGTCCTTGGGCCCTGCACCCCATGGGAGACCAGGAAAAGCACCTGGCTCCTGGCTTCGGATTGGCGTGGTGCGCCGGCTATAGCAGCCAACCAACAGAAGGAAGACCTTTCTCTCTGTCTCTCTCTCTCACTGTCTAACTCTGCCTGTCAAAAAAAAATATGGAAAATAATGTGCCATATAGTTTCTACTATGAATTGTAATTTTAAGAAGCCTATGAGAAAATCTCTTTTTAGCATTGGCATGTCCCTTGGCTAGTCTTCACAGAACGATAGTTACTGTTGATTGTCCATGTTCATGACCTACTTTGTGTTATGTATGTTAATTATATTTGAAGCCATGAGCTATAGGAAGTCTTCATTTTTGTTTTATTTTATTTAGTGACTTGGGGACCATTAGAAGGAATGGAGAATTACTAAGCAAAAACTGATAAACATAGAAGAGGCAATTAAACAGTTGTCAACAACTGAATAGTCTGGTGATATTGAAAACATACTGGTCGCAGTAGTAGGAAGTTGCATGTGGTAGAGAGCTGACCAGATGAGATATTATCTATGTTATAATGTGAGACTCTCAGTCTCCTGTGTTCTCTTGGTCACCCCAAGATGAAATTACAGTGAAGACCTTACATTCAGTCCTCCTAGGCCACTTACAATGAGAAAAGGATAAGAAGCACTTGGCCAAGGAAGCTGGTGGAGTCCATCTGTATCCGATGGGTTATTCTCCTTGAAAGTCCTCTGACGCAAAGGAGGAAATTCATGGTGACTTTTAAATCTCACCAAGGTTCCAATGAAAACAGGAATATTGCCTGTGGAAACACTTCCTGACTCAGAAAAATAGTTAGACCCTCCCAGACCCTTGTGATCCTGGTCATGTTCCAACACCCCCTTGGTGGAACCAGTTTCCCAGTATGTAGAGACGGCACAATGGAGTCAGAAACTTGGGCTCGAATCTTGGCCGTGCCACTCACCAGTAGTACGCTTCAGGTAAGCCACACAGCTGCTTTGAGCTTCAGTTTCCTCCTCCACAGGGATGAATAAGAATGTCTTTCTAAATATGAATAACAGTACGTACTTCATAGGTGCCCCATGAAAGCTGACATTTTGAGATTCGATTATTGTTTACAGCCCTTATCTATAGCCTTGAGGAACAGTGGTTTTTCTACTTACTACATGTTGAATTCTTTATTTAGTGGAGTGTTAAACTTGCAATTATAAAGTAAATTGAAAGTATGTCATTGTAAATATTTAAAAAAATAAGAAAAGGAGGAGAGAGGTTGGGTATGAGGTAGGGTGGGACAATCATTATGCTCTAGTGTAGGGCTAATCTTGTAAGTATAAAGTAAACTGAACGTAGATCTTTGTAAAATTAAGACTGAGAATAGGAGACGGAGAAGGAAGAAGGGTGGGAGCATGATTGGGAGGGAGGGTAGGGTGGGAAGTATCACTACGTTCCTGAATCTGCATATATGAAATATGTGAAATTTGTATACCTTAAATAAAAATTAAAAACTATACATATGAAATTCATGAACTTTGTTTTGTTTATATAAATTCTAAAAAGTCAAAAAATATTACATAAGATAACATACAGAAAAGTATTCCATAATGTCAATAATAGTCATAATAGTTATATTTTTATTGTAAGTTGTCCTTTAATAGTTTATATGGGTAATCTCATATGGAGTCAGTTCTTCCTGACATCCTGCCTCTGGCCTGGTGTCTGTTTAGCGGTTTGTGGAATGCCTACTCTATGGCCAAGGGTCGCCCAGTAACCAAAGTCAATAGCTTGTAAGAAATATCCTTATTCCTTAGGGGCTTATATTTTCATATTAAAAAGGCATACAGATTGCATTAGCAGAATGGGTAACATATTAATAGCCCATAACTGCTGTGGCAATGTTTGATGTCATTATTACTGTGTTTATTACCATTATTACTACTGTGATCAGCTACAGAGTGTCTGATAGGAGGACTGAACGTTTAATAATCATTCTCAGAGTTTAGAATAAGTACAATGTGAAGCTCCGGATCAGGAAATGTCTTGCACGGTTTGAATGACAATGAAAAAATATTGGTCTTCATTAGAAGCAAATTATATCTCACTCCTGGGGGGTAGCTGACCAGATGAGATGATTTTCCTTCCATGTGTGTGTAGCTCTATTCTGAGATTGCTGGTCCCTTTTGTGCTCTGGGTGCCCAGGCGGGGGTGGGGCCTGATCCGGTCCTTGGAGGGAGTGAGTAGAACTCAGCAGATGGAGGGAAGAAGGGCTCACTGAGGCATGTGAAGTGGAGGCTGCCCCCAGCGGGATCAGGGTGGAGTGAGGATCTTGCGCATCAGGAACCACAAGCCTGTTGGCGCACTGGAGGTGAGAAGTTTTTATCCATAGGGAGGAGGCTGCAGTAGAAAGCTCTGGGCATTACTTTTGAGTGAGAAGAACTTGGCACTCGGACAGTTAAGGAAGTCATTTTAGGTTGCTTAAGAAATCAGGCAGCAAGTGGAGATTGGCACTGAAGGGAGAATCCCCAGCAGCGATGTATAGGCCGGGTGGTCTGGCGGGGAGACTGGAGGCAGGGAGGCCAATGCAGAGGCTACGGAGAAGCTTCAGAGAAAGGTGAGGGGCTTCGCCAGGGAAGTTTCTCAAACCACAAGATGCACATGAATCCCCTGGGGTCTTGCTCAGATGCCGCTCCTGATTGAATGTCTATGCGGAGGATCTCCTGAGTGATGTTGATGCTACTGTTGGGGACTACGCTATGCTTCACAAGGACCTAAACGGAAGGAGTTACTACAGAAATGGAGCAGAAGAGGTGTGTGCAGCAAAGGGAGGTTGGGTGGAAGTGAGTGTTTGAGGAGGTACTGGTGCACACTGCAGCAGGGGTGACCCCCTCACCCCCAAATATCACACCCAGTGAAAGAAGCCAGACACAACAGAGCACATGCTGTGTGATTCCACTTAAATGAAATGTCCAGAAAAGGCAAATGTATAGGAGACAGAGTAGAGAGAGCTTACTTAGGAGAGAAAGTGGGAAGAGAAGCAATCACACATAAGTTTTTCAAAGGATAATAAAAGGTCTCTAAGGGGCCAGTGCTGTGGTGTAGCAGGTAAAGCCACCACCTGTAGTGCCAGCATCCCATAGGGGCACTGGTTCAAGACCTTACTGATCCACTTTCAATTGAGCTCTCTGCTATGGCCTGGGAAAGATGGCCCAAGTCCTTGGACCCCTGCACTCACATGGGAGACCCGGAAGAAGCTCCTGGCTCCTGACTTCAGATTGGCCCAGTTTCTGGGATACTTGGAAGAAGCTCCTGGCTCTTGACTTTGGATTGGCCCAGTTCCAGCCATTGTGGCCATTTGGGAAGTGAACCAGTGGATGGAAGACCTCTTTCTTTCTCTCTGTCTCTCTCTCTCTCTCTCTCTGCCTCCACCTCTCTGGAACTCTGCCTTTCAGATAAATAAATAAATCTTTAAAAAATAAAGGGAGGCTCTCAAATTAGAATGAGGGAATTGTACAAGTTTGTATGTAAATACTAAAAACAGTTGAACTGGACACTTAGAACAAATGAATTATATATTATCTAAATAAAGCTGTTAATTTAGAAAATTAAATAAAAGTTCATAGTTGAAATGTAAGAGATAACAGAGTGTAAATAATACAAAAAGAAACTCAGCCTTAGGCCTTTGTTGCAGACAGGCTGGCCCTTGTTCCCCTTTGCTTTCTGCTGAAAGCAGCCAGCTGGGAGGGGCTGCATTCTGAGCTCAGAGCTCACCAACCTGTAGTAGCTACAGAATGGCCATTTGGGGACTTCAGATCACACCTTGGATGTAACTACCTTTGGGGCAGGGCAGGCCAGCTAATAACCTGGAAATGCACCAGGGAAAAAAGAGAATACATAATGTAATAATATAAACCGGTGGCTCACCTATTAACATGTTTTATATATATACACATACACAGCAGATTTCATTAATTTCACAGATACAATTCTAAGAATAATTCATTCATTTTTAAATAATTTTTCTCCATCCAGACCCCAGTAATATCTCCCAGATTGGAAAAACCATATATCATCAGGTTTTCAAGCACATAATTGTATTCAGTTGTTGTGTTGTTTTTATCACAATCTTGACACAGCACCAGCCCCTGCAAGTCCCAGGGTGCTGTGGTCCCAGGACCAGCAGGATCAACATCATCTGAGAACTTGTTAGATATAAAACTCTAGTTTTCACCCTGGACCCACTGAATAAAAAATTAGGTGGTGCCCAGCAGTCTGCTTTAACAACCTTCCAGGTCATTGTTTGCATGCTAATACTTGAGAATCAGTCTAGATAATGATACACACATATATATACACACACACACACACACACACACACACACACACACACTCCTGCCCCACTTTGAAAACTATGTCAATTCTAAGACAAGCGCTACTGTTTTTTGAGGGCAGGAGTTAGGAGGGCAAATATGGGGTGTGAGTGCCACCACCATTTCCATCTTCTCTATCCATATGGTAGACGCCACTGATCAATCACTGTGCTCTTTCATGAGCCAGAGAGGCAGAGGCCTTAGGCCAGTCTGGGAGGAGATTTTCTCAGCAGGCATCCTGCACTAACATGGGGTTGGGGAGGGGAAAGCTGAGATAGACTGGAAATTGTGACGTGGAATAATTTGGCGAAAAGTGAGAGCCTGAAAGAGTGTCACTGATTCCTCGGGGTCTTGGGTGGCACAGAGAAGATTCAGAATTTTCTGTTGTCCAAGTTGGGGACCATGTATCCAAAGGTTAGTGAACCAAATAAGGCCTGGAGACCAAACATAGAAATCACAAAGTGCTGCTACCTCAAATCCAGAATTGATGGCAAAATGCTAGATGTCAATATGAAAAGTGGAAAGTCCAGATGGGATTCGTCATGTTAGCCTAACCAAGCTTGCTTAGTGACCAGGGAGGACCAGACTTCTCTCAGTAGATTCACAAGATCCAGAAGACAGCTCCCACCAAGGACCCCTCTTATTCAAGAGGAATGAGCTCCCCCATCCCTTCCCTGAGGAAAGGAAGGTAGAAGACAGTTTCCTTGAGAATGGAGACACAGTCATTGTATTGAAATCTTTAGCCCAGGATGGACACAAAAGAGAGACTTTTTACAGTGGAAGAGATTGAGTCACCTAAGAGACCATGAGCTTGGTAGCAATTCTGAGCCCTACCCGGAGAAGATAGCCAAAATGTTTCCCAGCAAACATTTGATTTACAAGGCTGCCTACTGAAACTATCGACTTCCTGCTGTTTTGTCCTTAGGAGCGGTCTAGCTAGAACAAGTGTGAGACGGGTGTGGGAGGAGGAAGCAAAGGTTGGCCCTGGCCTTGGAGCATTGACCAGCTCCAGGTTGCAACACGAGGTGCCCTTGTCCCATTTCAGAACGCTTCCCCTTCAGCCTAAAGCATTTCGACAGTGAGTGCTTTCCCTTCAACCCAAAAGGTTTCAACAGTTAGTGCCACTTGATCTAGTCACATACTCACAGCTGGTAACCCGAGAAGGTGAACATGTGCTTCCAACATTCACTTTTCATAGAATCGTTAGGTCAAAGGTCATCTGGCCAACCCCTCTCATTTTACAGACGGGGACACCAAGGTCAAAGAGGCTAACCTTGCAAACTGTAGAGCAAGCAATGGCTGCGCCTCCACACTTTCTACCACACCGAGCTGTTCATAACCTACACAGGAAACATTCCACCTGCTCTAGCCATCCTTGTGTCTCAGAATCCCAAGATTCAAAATAGCATCTTTCGTTCTTGAAGGCCATCGTTGACGTTTGCTTCCCTTCCTCTTTCGGCATTTGTTTCGGGAGACGTTGCGAGTCTCCTGATGAGACTATTCTGAGTGGAGCTGAGACAAAGCCTGCATGATCTATGGCTGCCAAAGTTAGCTCCTCCGCAGCTGGACCAGCGCGTCAGAGGCTGCGGGGCAGCCGAGCTGTCTCTGGGGCTGTATTAAGAGCAAGAGTGCCTGGAATTCTGCAATCCCAAAGGGCCTTCTGAGGGGCAGCTGCCTTCCCAGGGTCTCTGAAGGGCCAGCCTGGTTTGACAGAAGGAGGACTTCGCACATGTCATGGGCATGGCTGTAAAGGGCGCCAGGATCTCAAGCTGGGACTGGGCCATGAGAAAGTGGGTTAATGACAAAGTGCTGCCTATCATTTCTTCTGTTGTCTAAAGAATTTTCTCTTTAATTCACTGTGAGAAGAAAGATGGAAATCACAGCAATGACCTGGCTCATCTAATCCAAAAGTACAGGTTGGCTTTAGTGTCTTGCAATGACTATTCATGAACTGATCTAAATGCAAGTACAATCTGTTCCTGTGAAGTGAATCTCATGGGTTCTGGGTCTGGGGTCCGGTGCCTGGCCCCAGGTAGAGGTCTGGAAGCCCACCTGTGAGTCTCATCCGAAGTGACAGGAAACTTCCCTGTCAGCCAAAGCTAATAAATTGCATTTTCTGTGTTGATGTTGTTGTGAGCTGCTAAGATTTACGTTTTTTAAAATGTTCTCCCCATCTGTGCTGTGTGGGCGAGTTGTCCCGACTCTCGGCTCACTCCCAGTTCTCGGGAGCCGGTGTGAGAGGCTGACGTCAGCTGGAGGAGGCACGGAGGCATCAGGACGCGTTTGTTCAGGAGGACAGATTTCCTCGAAAGATGTTCCTTCCTCTGCTCACTTGAGTTGTCCTTCCTTGCACTCTGGAAACCACACGGTCTGCAGAATACCGTGGAGCAGCTGTCAGCTCACAGCCATTGACAGATGGGCTTCCTGGCCTATTTGTGCCTGGGTAAGCTGACTCGTTGGAAGAGAGAGTGCCACGGCAGAGAGAAGAGGTAAGACGAATCATCCTGGGATATCAGGGCCACACCCCCAATGGGGAAGGGTTGTACACCACCATCTGCGCTGGTGGCAAACTAGCAGGTGCCATTTATAGAAAGAGCAATGTTTGTTTCTAAAACTACCCGATTTTTCATGCAGGACATTGTTATTGCATGCCTGAAACTTTTTCACAGCCTCTATTTGATTTTTCACAGGGGAACATACACCAGTGGAATTTTAGGGCAGGAGAAGATCTTAGCTCTCATCTAATTGTATCCTCCCACGTTAAGGATCAGGAAAACTAGGTCTGAAAGATTAAGTGGTTTTTCCAAACTCTCCACATAGAGGAACCATGGTTAGAACTAACTGAACTTTGCAACAAAATTATTTGAAAAAGAACAGCAGCAACAATAAAAACCTCACATCATTTTAATTATTAGAAAAGCAGTACATGTTGACAGAGACAGACGGAGAAAGGCAGTATTGGACCACCCAATGGAGCAGTTCGCACATGGTTAAAAAGTGCATGTTAGGGGACCGGCACTGTAGCACAGCTGGCAAAGCTGCCACCTGTGATGCCAGCATTCTCTATGGGCACCGGTTCAAGTCCTGGCTGCTCCACTTTCAGTCCAGCTCCCTGCTTGTGGCCTGGGAAAAGCAGCAGAAGATGGACCAAGTGCTTGCGCCTCTGCATCCATGTGGGAGACCCAGAAGAGGCTCCTGACTCCTGGATTCAGCCTGGCTCAGTCTGGGGCCACTTGGGGAGCAAAGCAGGAGATGGAAAACCTCTCTATAACTCTGACTTTCAATAAATAGTTTAAAAAATTAATACGAAGCCCAGGCTTTGGGTAAACAGACCTGATTGCAAGGCTCAGGTCTGCTTGGTAACGAGGTGCCTTGTGTAATTCACTGGACTTTTCGCCCTATCTTTCCTGTAAACATTCAGATAATAATGGAATAGCCTAATGTCCTGTCCTCTTCCTTATTTGGTACAGGACTCTGATGCCAGAGAAGAGTGAGGGGCAAAGCCCCTGAGCAGTGGCCTGCAGGCAGCCAGGGGCAATTCTGACATGTCTTCTCTGATTTTTAATTTGTAGCCCTGATGCCGTGGAGACGTGACTATGTTTTCCCTCTGGCTCAGACCTACTCTCCCTGCTCTGATTCTTTTCAGTTGTCAACCTTCTTCCAGATGCTTCAGGGAGGTGAAAACCAGTCTCGGGTGGCCCCTGTCTTGTAGGGATGGCTACCTAAAGCCAGGCTACAGCATGAGCCTGGGAAGCAATTGTGTGTGCTCTTGGGGGGTGGGAAAGGTTTGTACCAAGAGACACTGGGGAAGAGACTGGATGTTGCCACATGTGGGTGTCATGCAGCAGCCCTCTTAGAGCCAGGGTGGAGCTTACTTGAGGCCCATCTGCCATGTTGATGACAGCAGAGCGGCAGTGTAGACGTATCAGATCCCAGGAGCCTACACAGTGGTGCAGTGGGTTAACCCCCTCCCTGCTACACCAGCATCCCCTGCAGTGCTGGTTCGAGTCCTGGCTGCTGTTCTGAAGCCGCTTCCTGCTAACGTGCCTAAAGAGGCAGTAGAAGATGGTGCAAGTACCTGGGCCTCTGTCACTCATATGGGAGACCAGGATGGAGTTCTAGGCTACTGGTTTCAGCCTGGCGCAGCCCAGGCCATTGCAATCATCTGGGGAATGAACCAGCAGATGGAAGATCTCTCTCTGTGTCACTGTTTTCCAAATAAAATAAATCTTAAAAAAAAAAGAAATGTCAGATCCTGATACCTCTACATTTACCCACTTGGAGCCACTGTACTATGGAATTTCTGACAATGTAGAGTAATAAATTTCTTTGCTATTTACGTTCATCTTACATCCCTTATTGCAGAATGCATCCAAACTGATTCAGTAGTACTTACCACATAAGATTATTGTGAATAGCAAATAATAATGCAGGAAGGGAAATAATTTGCAATAAAGTACAGCAAAAATTAGTTGTCAATATTGTTGCAGTTATACAAGGAGTCTTCAAAAAATTCATGGAAATGTGTATTATGAACAAATATTTGTGGATTTCAAAAATTTTCACACCAAAATAGACTTATTCTTTAATTCTATTTTCCCACAAAGTTTTTGAAGAAACTTTACATGAGAAAATATAGGCATATGAATAGCTCCCACCTCCCCCATCCTATTCTCCAGTGACAAAACTTGTCAATTATACCTTATGTATCCTTATTTCAGTGCTTAAAAACAGAAGCAAATTGTTACACATATTGCCTTTCAATTCCAAGATATTTCCTAACAGAAATGTTGATGCCCATAGGAACTTGCCAAGCCAGCTGGAAATTACCTCTAATCCCCAAGTGTGCTTCACTTAATAATCTCCCAAAGATTTGGAAATATTGCCTTCCAGTTGGAAACATCTGCTTTTTCAAAATCTTCCTTTTAAATGAGACGGGAAAATAATGTGCTTAGAAAAGTCAAAGGATATAAAGAAGCGACTGAGACTGCCGGAGTGCACACCCAGGGCCAGGTCCTGAGAACCAGCCTTCTCTAACCTAACGAGGGATATTTGCTGGAAGTGAATTTCACTGTAGACTCAGAGTAGTCGCCTCCTGTGGGACTATGGCAACGACTTGACTTGTTCCCAAGGCATGTCACCCTAAGTCAAAGGACCATCAGGATACCACAGAAGCTCTGGTCCCTGAGGCCTATACACACTATCCCCAGTGGTCACCAACTGGGCTCTAGAAATTCAAGCAAAGTTCATGTCACCCAAGAGGAAATCACCAAGCAAGGATGGAGAGAGAAGAGGCCAAACTTCAGCTAACGTTTCCCCAGGAGTGACGGGCTGTCAAGGAGCATTTCCGAGTGATGAATGAGATTTTAGAAAGGACCCGGGAAGGTCTTTACAGATCCCTCTCTTCCCCTGGACTCTGTAATAGCAACCGTGCTGCTGGGCTTACACACAGAAAGGAGTGAGAGAAGTGATTAACAATTTCCCCAAAGTGTCAACCTGCCCAGGAACTTCTTCTTTCTAGGGTGTGATTTGGGAAGCACTTCCTGGTATGTTTATTGAGGGAAAAATGGTTATTTATATAGCAACGTGGGACATCTGACTTTCAAGGGAACCTAATGGTTCTCATCCAAGCTACACTTTAGAATCACTCAAGAAACTGTTTAAAATGCTGACACCAGGGCTCTACCCCAAATCAAATCAGAAGCTCTGGGCCTGGGCTCGAGGCCCATGTAAGGAAGGAGGCTTTGGTGCGTTTGAATTTATGAGTTCTTTTAGTTTCCTGAGTGAAGGGGTGAGACGTGACTGGCCCAGGCCCAGAGTCAAATCGGGGCTCCCCAGTTTTAAACTGTGTAGCAACAGACACATTGTTTTTCTCTGTGCCTCAGTTTCCTTTTCTGTACTGCAGACCACAATAGTGTAACAGATTAAATAATATGATGCAAGTAAAGGAATTAGATCATGCCAGGTGCGTCCCCTGTACACAGGACCATTCACTCAGTTCCCACGTAGAGAGAGCTTTGCAACTGGCACAGAGAATCAAGTAGATGCAAGAGAGGCTTGGGGAATTTCACTGGAAAGAGAAGGTGTCACTTTCCATCGTCTCATCCATCAGTTGAGCTTGTGAATTCCTGGAAGAAAGCAAGTGTCCTGTAATAGCCACTTAAAATGAGATCATTAGAAAGGATTCCACATGGAGAGAGAAAAAAGTCCTTCTCTATCTCTTCTTCCATTGGCAATCATACAGGAAGATGATGAAACGGCAGCCACGCCCTGCTGCGGACACTGTCCAGCCTGTCACAAATGACCACAGGCAGTAAAACACCAGGATGTGCACCCCTGACATGGAAAATACAGAAAGACGAGAAGGACCCATGTCCACCAGGCAGCAGCTGCCCGTCGGCCAGTCTTGCCTGGAGATTGTAACATGGTGTGTCGTCTCCATCTGTCAGTCTCCATCAGGATGCTGTAGGTTTCCTGGGGACCAAGGAGTGACTCTTAACAAGAGCTATCATGGACCATGTACTCTCCAGGTACCAATCCTGTGCAAAATGCATCCCATTCCAGAGTCACAGCCTTTAAAGGGGCATTGCTGTTCCCCACTGACAAGAGGAGATAGCTAAGGTTTAGGAAGATGCATTGACTGCTCGAGTTCATATAAATCTTAGCAATGACCAAATATGAACCCAGACTTGTGTCTGGTGCTAAAGATTTAAATCTTAGGCCTAAATAGCCCCTGGTATATAGTATGCTCTAATGCTTGATGAATGGAGGGAACGTTTTTCCCAGAGGAAAACAAAGTAACTGAAAGTTGACATCTATCTTATCTTCTACTTCACACCAGCCCTCACTGATTTCTTCTGAACCTCAGCTGGGATTAATCCACCTGGGGAGCAGCAGGGGTCTTCCCACCGTGTCTATGGATTTAAAATGCAGCTACCTGAAAAGGCCGGATTTAGTAATTCATAATTTTGTCTAAAACACAAAGGTAAAATTAACTCATGTGGGACTTGGCTATCCACGTGGCATCAAGTTAGAAGGAGCAGTCGTGTCAGCATAGAAGGGGGAAAGAAGTCACCGATGGCAATGAGACACAGCCGCAAAAGGGCAGAGCCACCTGCCTTACCGGCCCGTTATCTTCAGCACACCCAGCAACCCACCGCCCAGACGCTCCAGCTTTTTTGTTCTCTCTTTCTTCTGCCTCTGCAATTCCTCTTTGAGGTTAAGTCAGTTGTACAATAGTGAAGGAGGAGGAAGAGTGAGCAGGCTACAATCCAACAGTAGAGATGAAACTTGCAGTCATTGAATTAGAGAAAATTTACTCTGGAAAACTCATTGGAAATCATACAGGCAAGCCTCCTGGCTTCACAGACCAGTGAACTAAGACTGCAAGTCAAGAATCGGGATCCTCATGATCACACAGTCTGCTAGTGTTGCAGCTGCACATGAGCCCCTTTCTGGATCCCTAGCTTCTGCTCTCTTGACCTCCCTGGATTGCCTCTTTACAGAATTTACAAAGGCCAAATGGTACCCTCTGTTCTTGCTACACCCCTAGCTTCCTGCCTACATATTTAAGCCCTTAAAGATAGTTTTTCCATCCAAAAAGCCAAGGTGTACAGAATCTTTGATACTAACGTATTTGCTGTGGGTGATGCTGGGGTAAGGGATCAGGATCTAGCCCTAGCCCCCTATTCCCTGATCAGCTGGTTGGTGGGAGGTTTTGTCCCCCAGCTGAGCTCTGATCACATGTAGCTGCTGAGACTTGTCTCGCTGCTGGACTTGAGTTCCTTCTACCTCCCCATTGCCCTCCCCCAGCCTCCTGCAGCCCCAGCCTCTCATAGACCCCATGTCTTGGAGCCCAGAGGATTGCCCTCAGATCCACCTCTGTGCCTCTCCTTCCCTATAACTCCTTCCCTATTACTTTGAGGTTTTATTGGTTAGAAGTTGTAACTACCCTAAGAAAGAAAACAAGAAAAATCACTTCTGAAAAAAAAAAAAAAAAAAAGAGAAACAATGAACAAGGGAAGAGCCTAGAGATTGGCATTCGGTGTTGGGAGAGTCAGAGGGTTTCCCAGGGGTGGGGTGGTGAGGCCTGTGTGGATGGCAAAGCCAAGTGTCGGCTTGCCAGAGAAGCTACACCATCGGTCCAATCTCGGTCTCCTGGGGCCATGATTTCTCTCGCAAGGGAAGTTGGGTGAAGGGCCATTCGTCTGGCAAGGGCAGTTTCAGGAAGAGGTCGCTCTGGCTCTGTACCCTAGGCTTTATTAGCTAATCTAAGGATGCAGTAAACTCAGCAACCACAGTCAAGAAAGCCACGTTTGTAGAAATCAGAGCCCTCCTATTTCTATATAATCAAATCTAGAGGGAGAATAATGGTTTCCAAATTCTGGCCTCCTCAGTTAATCAGGAAAGGGTATTTATGCTGCCAGACACATACATCATTAGTCTTCTTTACAGCTTTGATAGCAGAGGGAAAAAAAAAAAAAAAACACAAAAGAGGACCAAATGGCCCTTATGAAATGTGAAGTGAACAACTTCATAGACTTGAGACAAACAAGAACTGCACAGATTATGGAGAAAAAAGGGAATATTTCTTTCCTTAAGCACCAAATACTTACATCTTTTCACATTGAAATTCTGTCTAATTTAATTCTGTTTCAGGATATCCTAGAATAGCCTACTTTGGTTAGCCCATGCCAATCTTGAATGAGTCTTTAACACATTCCCTTCCATTTGCGAACATGTTTACCAAACAAGTTCATGGCCAATGTTCCCCTCTCTTAAGCAATGCTGAGTAATAGATCCTCATCTTCCTTATCGGGATCTTCTTCTCAGAAACTCGGTGATGTGCTGATGAACCATTAGCGTTCTGGTGAGGCCTGAAGGCACCTCCCAGCCGAGCTCAAGGCCACAGGGTTGGCTGGTGTGAGCTGCTGCCTGTGGTTGTGACTGTTTTGCTTTTGGAGGGGCAACTTGGAACATCCAAGATGAAACCATTCTCAGTACCTGCCTGATCTTGAAAGATCTGGGCCAGTCCTGTGTTCTCCTGTTTTTCCAGCAAGATGGGCTTTCATGAATGATCTTGTCATTTTGTTTATCTTCTGGCGCCACAGCTGTCAAACTTTGCAGCATGAATCCACTCATGTTGCAAGATTCAAAACACACCCAGTGAAGTTGGCATTGACCCTGAAGCAATGCATCACTTGTCAATTTTATGCCTTGGCATCCAAATCTAGCACACTCATCTGAATCAAATCCTTCTGGGTTCTGTTTAGAATCACCCAGCTTGTGCACCAATCACAAATGCCCTCCTGTAGTCCTGCCTTATTTTTTTTTAAATATATTTATTTATTTGAAAGGCAGAGTTACAGAGAAAGAGGAAAAGAGGAAAGAGAGATCTTCCATTCTCTTGTTCACCCCTGCAACAGCCAGGACTGGACCAGGCTAAAGTCAGGAGCCTGGAACTCCATGCAAATCTTCCACACGGGTCACAAGGGCCCAAGCACTTAGACATCTTCTGCTGCTTTCTCAAGTTCATCAGCAGGGAGCTAGATAGGAAATGGAGCAGCCAGCACCCAAACTGGCACTATCATGGGATTCTAGCAGCAGCTTAACCTGCTGTGCCATAGCACGAGCCCCCATGGTCTTGCTCTTAGCTCACTCAGTCCATTTCTGCTAGCGTGGGAAGGTAAGGACTTTCTCTTAAATTGCTTTCTCTTACCACTGCCTTTGGTAGGTGAGAGAGAGCCACATCTAGAATTTGGGGGGGGGGGGTCTTCTAGGTAACAGAATTTTCACAGCTTCAAGAGAAGGCAGATTTTTTGGACCCCAGATCAAACTCTGTATCCAGTAAACTGTAAGCTTTTGCAGATGCTTTTATGCACGTCATTTGTGATAGGCAGTTTTGCTGCATGTTGGATTTAAGCCACGATATATGATCTTCCTTGTGTTTCTTGCCCCAGATTACATCAATGTCAGGCACTTTCTACGGGTGAGGCCTGTTGCTGAGTTTTGGATCATATTCAACCTTCCTAAGTGCTCTCTCGTTAATGTTTTGTCCTTCAAAGGGACCAACAGTGTGGGTGGGGAAGTGTGAGGCTGGGGCGGGGCGGGGGGGAGGCAGTGCAGGGATGATCTTGAAGATATCCTTCTCAGAGAAAGAGCTCCGAACTGGGTGCCTTCCCTCCCCTTTCAAGTACCCGATGTTGTTATTGTCCTATCTTCAGTCTGGTAATTTTGCCCTGTTGGCCCTCAGCAAGAGGCAGTTTTAGAGATAAAACAGCCTTTGGATAATTGCCTGAAGTTATTCTCTTTTAAACTCCCAGCAAGTGTCTCAGGGAAGCTGTCAGTGCACACACTGTCCAAACCCATCCGATTTATGGAGTTTGTCCTTTCTCCAAGTGTTCTAGAGCATGCTCTTTTCTCTGATTGACATTCTGGGTATTGAAGACTGATTTTCATTCAACAGCCCCTGTGATACCCCTGACACCGAGCTGAGAGTGTTCCCAGCACTCTCTTCACATTGCTTATAAATAAACGCTGTGAGTTTTGCAGTCCTGTTCAGATCACGTGATGACTTGGAGAGTCATTTGTGTTTTTGCATGGCTGTCCTCCAGCTCCGACTAAATTAGGAAGACAATCCCATCTTCTCAACTCAAGAAGAGGTAGTCCGGGGCCGGCGCTTGTGGCGTATTGGGTAAAGCTGCTGCCTGCAGTGCCGGCATCCAATATGGGTGCCGGTTCGGGTCCCGACTGCTCCATTCCCATCCAGCTCTCTGCTATGGCCTGGGAAAGCAGCAGAAGATGGCCCAAGGCCTTGGGCCCCTGCACCCATGTGGTAAGACCGGGAAGAAGCTCCTGGCTCCTGGCTTCGGATTGGCATAGCTCCAGCCATTGCGCCCATCTGGGGAGTGAATCAGCAGATGGAAGACCTTTCTCTCTCTCTACCTCTCCTTCTCTCTCTGTGTAACTCTGACTTTCAAATAAATACATAAATCTTTAAAAAAGAAGAAGAGGTAGTCTAGTTTTTCTGCTTATTTGAATACTTAGCGCCCATCTCAGAGCCCAAGGTGCTAGTTAAAACAAGTCTTCCAGACTTGGATTGCTTTATCTTCTCTTAAAAACATAATGTCTAAATCTGAAATCTCTATAAATCTCTCCTTCAGAAACACAACCAAAAACCCAGAGTATTCTTACAATTGGGAGGAATTCCACCATCTCATGGCAGAGGACATTGATGTCATTATGAAAGAAACTTGATTAACGTCTCCAATGGGAATGTTTAGAATTGGCTCTTCAGCTTTGATGAACTTAAATACTTTGGCAAAAATGTGGAAGTGAAAAAAATTCTAGGCTTTTTTCCATGCCCTGAGGGATAGTTTCAAGACTTCCTTGAATCATAACAACAATAAATAAAATACATTATTTGTATCGATGAGTTGTTCTTCCAAGAATCTCAAAGTTGAATGTTATTAAAGGAGAATTTTTTCCAGTCTTTTAATTTGAGAATATTTCTACAGTGATCGAAGGAGAGGAAGGGAACACACCTACAGTGTGCCTAGAACGGAGCAGTGGACCAAATACAGCTTTACCAAGAGTCATTTTTTTCTTATAAACCCAAGAACTTGATAGGTGGTCCCATTAATCGAGTAGCTAACTGATGAGCTGCAGGCCCGGACTTTATGGGAAGGAGTGAGGGCAGTGTTCCTGCAGGTGAAATGGCAGGTGACAGTTCCATAATGGGAGTCAAGGTACTTTTTAAAAATGCCTAAATATGATAGTATGATGGTAGTTTTAAAATGCTTTCTGGTTAATGACTGTATAAGTTGACACACATTCTGGAAAGTAACTTAGAGGTATGTATTAAGAATTCTGAAAAATTTAGACATCCCAGAATATATCCTAGGAAATTAAGCCAAATATAAACATAGTTTTAAGTACAAAATTATTCATAGCAGCATTGTTTGTAGTAGCTCCAAATGAGATACAAACTCAATGTCTAGTACTAGGGGGGTGATAATAAATTAAAGGACAAAATCATAAAATGTGGTATTTATAAGACATCACATGTAAAAGATGTAAAACACATTTATACAACATAAAAATATTTCTAATGAAACAGTAAGTAAACAAATATGAGGGCCAGCATTGTGGCACAGCAGGTAAAGCCGCCACCTGCCACACCAGCATCCCATATGGGTGCCAGTTCGAATCCTTGCTGCTCCCTACTAATGCACCTGGGAAAACAGTGGAGGATGGCTCAAGTGCTAGGGTTCCCTGCACCCACATGAGAGACACAATGGAAGCTCCTGGCTCCTCTCTTAGGCCTGGCCCTGCTCTGACTCTTAAAGCCATTTAGGGAGTAAACCAGCAGATGGAAGATCTTCGTCTCTCCTACTCTGTAACTGCCTTTCAAATAAATAAGTCATGAAAAAAAAAAAGATTTGGATGCAAGAATTATGTGTGTGATATGTGTGTATGCATGGTATAATGTTCAAATGTTGCATGTACATATAAAGGGACTTGAAGAAAATACAACAAACAATAAAAAATAGTTATCTTTGGTATGATTCTTTTTTATTTTCTTTACACATTTCTATGTTTTCTAAATATCCTGCCATTACAGCATAATTCTCTAGTAAATAAAAATGATTTTCTGGGGGCAGGCATTGGTGCTGCGGTTGGAATACCTTCATCCCATATTGAGCGCCTCTGTTTGAGTCCCAGTTCTGCTTCTGATTCCAGCTTTCTGCTAATGCTTACCTTGAATGAAGCAGCTGATGGCTCAAGCACTTAGGTCCCTGCCACCTACGTGGGAGACCTGGATTGAGTTCCAGGCTCCTGGCTTCATCCTGGTCCAGCTCTGGCTATTGCAGGTATTTGGAAAGTGAGCCAGAAGATAGAAGATCTGTGTGTGTGTGTGTGGGGGGGGGTGTCTGCCTGTCTCTATGCTTCAAATAAATAAACATAAATTTTGGTTTAACTAATTGACAAAGATAAACTCAAATGAAAGATCAACATATACAGTGGTAGTCATAGCTATTGTTTCTTTCAGATTCTGTATTTGTTTTGTTGAATGGATAAATCAATGCATGAATGATTGAAGTATGGGTGCTTCATTTTCAGAATCCACGTGATACTCTTCTCCAGGGACTATAGATGTCAACAAATAAGATGCATTGACAATTCACAACATGTGTGGAAAAGCTATTCGCCTTAGCTAATGAGTGGCAGCATCAGTAAGAAAGTTATTGCTTCAGTTTGGTGAACTTTGGCAGGCATTGACTGTGCCTCAGTTAGGCTACACCAGCTGCTATCAAGACCATAGAATAAGCAGATACAATTCCAGCCTTCGAGGAGTGTAGGTGATGTGAGACAGCCGTGGGCAACCGTAATTCTGTCCTGGTGTGCTAAGGACTCTGGTGAAGGTACTGGGGAGATGTGGAGATGCAGAGTAGTTAGAAATGAGCTCAGATGCTCTTCGATGGTGTTTATTTGTGAATGTCTAGATAGCTAGATAAAAATAAATCTCTTTATCCAGGGAAATATTTTTGTCTAATCTTTGGAAACATATTTGGCACCCTTGAATATTTTGCTTTCAAAGCATTCTATGATATTTTTATAAAGCTTTCTAGGTTCTAAAGGCACTTTACCTAAATAGTCACATTTACCCCTTAATAAGTCAGTTAAGGATATTTTTAAACAGTTATTTATTTTGAGATGGAGGGAGGGAAGGAGAGAAAAAGAGAGCCGAGTACTCATCCACTGGCTCACTCCACAAAAGCTGGCGACGGCTGAGGCTGAGCCAGGCTGAAGGCAGAGCTGGGAACTCGGTGCAGCTCTCACAGGAGCCCAGTCACCTGGGCCACGACCCGCTGCCTCCCTGGGTCTGTTACCTGGAAGCTCCAATCAGGAACAGAGCCGAGACTCCAACCGGGTGCTCCCATACGGGATGCAGGCATCCCAGCATTGTCTTAACCTCTCTGCCAAGCAGCCGCCCCAGGTTCTTTTCATAAGGGTGGGACCCTGTCCGATCATTATCACTTGAGTAATAAGGTCAAGGAGACTAAAACAAAGTCATTATCTCTGTTGACTCATTTTTCTTTTTTCTTTTCCTATCTTGAAAATAGAGATGGCAACAGTCTCCAGCCAGGACTGGAGCCAAGTTTGTTCCGATGCTGTGTTTGTTCAAGGAACTTTTCTCCTGAGAAAGTTAGTCTGCAATATAATGCATCTTCTGAGTCTTAATTTAAAAAAAAGTCGGAGTTGGGTCGGCGGGGAGGAACCAGATTATTCTGATCAACTCTCACCCCCAGCTTGAAACCTGATTCTCCCCACTCCCAGTCTCTAGCCTTGGAAGACATGAAGGTATCTCAGGAAAGCAAATTTTTATCTTTCTAGGAAGCAGAGGAAGAATGATAGAGGAGGTAAAAAAACAAAAACCAAACAAAACCCCATGATACTATGGAGCATCACTGTGCCTTGCCCTGCATCCTCTATGCAGAGAAGTTTGGCGGTAGACTCAACGAACAGACTTCAGTCCCTTACGGGGCTGACAGTGTGTGAGAGCACTCTAAGGAAGGAAGGCTGGCGATCCTGTGTTTGTAGCCTTCTGAGATGCTCACGTGTTGAGTATTTATGGATAGTGTCAGCGAGAGCCCATAACGACTTTTGAAAAGGAGGAAAGATCTGGGTTTGAGCAGAGGCAAAGCATCATGTTTATAGTAAAGTGGAAGTTAAAATGCTATACTCGTGCTTGATCCAGAATCAAAGCTCCTAAAGTCTAGGCTTGGTTTCAAGCTAAGCCAATTTTTGCCATTTTAATGATGCCTTTTAGGAAACAGGGAGGACATGGAATAAAAAGGAGGTCTTTGATCAGTATAAACACAAGGACATTTGCAATGCTTGAACATGGCTTGCTATGTCAAACTCTGCAGTGAATGTTTGAATTGTCTGTGTGCTTTAGTGTCTGGGTGGTCTGAGCTCAAGTGGCCTCTGCAGAGGCCCAGCCTCTCTTCCACCTCCCAGAAGTCAGCAGTGCTGACTGTGTCTTGCTGTGTGCACAACATAATCACCAGATAAACCTTGGTGGTACTGCAGGAGTAATTACTCGAGTCTAATTAGTTTTAGCCTCAGTTTTAGTTAAAATCGTGCCCTTGGAAAAGTCAAGGTGGCATCTTTGATGAAAACACAGTCCTCAGAAAGCCATCAGGCCCTGGGAGCTGAAGCCACGCTCTCCTCTTCCAGTGTCATCTACTAAAAGCCTGTGACCTGGTCAGCCAGGAGCTGGTACGGTGCTAGGGAAGGAGAGTTCATGAACAGGAAACCCCAGTGTGCAAACCACAAGCTGCACCATGCATAGGAAACGCGGGAGCATCACTGCAGATCAGAGAGGGCCGGGATTCGCATCTCCTGCCAGGACTCCAGCACCAGCCTCCCCCTCTGCAGCAGCTCGACTGCCGTGTCCTCTTTCCTCACCTGCGTCTCTGCAGCGTCTGCTCAGCACACACACACGCTGGGCCAGGGAAGCGTGCCCATGTCTCCCCCAGGGCTGTTCGATTTTCTCTCCAGTTTCTTCCAGCCTCACTCCCACTGAGGGTGCTCCTTTCGACATGAGTCACCTTCGCAAGCCTGGCGTCTGCTCTCTGCTCTCTTGAGCAAGACAGGTGCTTTCCTGTGTGGTTCTCTCCCCCAGCAGAATCCCATCATCCCACTCCAGGACTGGAAGGCAGAATGTGAAAACCTAACAGTCTCTCCACGTTGCCTTTTGATAGATGAGATAAGGTGATAAGCTGGAAGAAGCACACAGTTTGCAAAACAGCGTGTCAGCTCTTATAATAACTTAGCAGAGAACAGACTTATCTATAGATGTGGGTTTTCATGATATTTTAATTATATGTTTAATGGATAAATCTAAAGTGAGTCTTTCCTATTTTCTAGGCCCCAGGAAAGCCATTAGAACCCATTCATAATCAAAACAAAAAACAGTGAATAAAATAAGAAATAAATAATTCTATTCATACTGTTCTTGAAAAATCTCATTGATTTAAATGATGCTTTACACAGGTGTCTATAGGGAAGAGGCCTTGTTGGAAACTGGACCTGTTGTGTGAAAGTATCACCAATAAAATTGCACCCAACTCTTCTCAAATGCAGGGAATTATGTTACTCAGAGGTTACATACATGTTTCATAGCTGTGAAACAGAGAACTCAGGTATAGGTGGAAATTCACACCCTAATATACACTTGAGAAACTAGTGATTCCAACAAGCTTGATTATCTTTTGTTTTTTAAGTATTTATTTGAGAGAGAGAGAGAGAGAGAGAGAGAGAGAGAGACAGAGAGAGAGAGAGAAAAAGAACGTTACCATTTGCTGGTTCACTCCTCCAATGTCTGTAACAGCCCAGGACCAGGCTGGGGCCAAAGTAGGGAGCAGAGCACTCAACCCAAGTTCTTCCAGGTGGATGGCAAGTACCCAGTTTCTTGGGCCCTCAGCATTGCCTCCCTGGATCTGAATTAGCAGGAACTTGGAGTCAGGAGGTGGAGTGGGGTATGCAATTCAGGCCCATGGGCATCTTAACTGCAAGGCCAACCTTCTATCCTGAAGCCTGATTATCTGCCGTTTAACTTTGGCTAGAGAAGCACAAACGAGATGGGGTTGTCAGTTTGCAGACAGCTAGTGCAGAACGTGACCAAAAGGAGGTGTGGCCTTATATTGGTGCCCCTTCTTCCATATGTGTTCTTGATGTTTAGTTCTATGCAGTAGTGACTTTTCTGGCATAGTCTCCTGTTTCAGAGCTATGGGGGATCACAGAACTGTAAAAGCTAACGTGGCCATCCTCGCATCTAGTCAGTAATCTTACCAAGAAGAATTCTGATTATAAGGAAACTGTAATCACTTGGCAGCTCCAGGCTTTTAACTGTCCCTTGTGTCACCTGGAGAGGCTGCAGGGTAGGGACTCGGGCTCTGTTCCCTCTCCTCTGAACATCCACTGGACTGTAATACTGAACCCTTTTCATGGTTCTTCCTGAAGCCTGGATCCCAAAACCACGGGCACAGCCGCACACCCTCAGCCTGCCACGCAGGCCAGTGTTCACCAAGAGCGACGCATCCTGACCAGCATGCCCTGAGCGGCAAAGGCCACACCGACTCGGACTCTAGCGAGCTCTGTTTTACATCACTTGCTCGCACTTGGTGTTCCATTGCACTAACTCTGGGTTCTTGCAACTGCCATGCTTTCTCCCCAAGCTCTCTTCTCCTACTGTCTGCTCTTTAGAACTGAAGCACAGCACCATCTCCCTGGGTTCCACCTTGGCTCAACCTGACCATCAGGTTGGTTCCTCCCCAGCAGCACTGCTTGGATAACGGTGGTCTTGCTTCTCCTAGTAGCCTGGAGCCTTCTAGAGTCAGCGCCATCTTCAGGGTCCAAAAGACTTCTCCTTGATCTAGCAAGTGGACTGAAACCTAGGGAGCAGAAGTATTGAACACACCACAGAGTAGCCTTCCATAGAGTAACTTGGCTTCTGGAAGGCAGGAGATAGCATCCTGTGCGGAGTGTAGGGCGACTGTCACTGAAATTGCTGAGCTGGTTAAGTGAGAGTCAGTTAATGAAGCTCCTACTCTAACCCTCAGCTTCATTACAATACCCCACAGGACTTACCTTCTAGTCTTAGAGAAAAATCAGGGGCCGGCGCTGTGGTGCAGCAGGTTAACGCCCTGGCCTGAAACGCTGGCATCCCATATGGGCGCCGGTTCAAGTCCTGGCTGCTCCTCTTCCAGTCCAGCTCTCTGCTGTGGCCTGGGATAGCAGTAGAAGATGGCCCAAGTCCTTGAGCCCCTGCACCCATGTGAAGACCTGGAAGAAGCTCCTGGCTCCTGGCTTCGGATCGGTGCAGCTCTGGCCATTGTGGCCAATATTTGGGGGAGTGAACCAGCGGATGGAAGACCTCTCTCTCTGTCTCTACCTCTCTCTGTAACTCTTTCAAATAAATAAAATAAATATTTTTTAAAAAAAGAAAAATCAAAGAAAAGGAAAAGAGAAGATTTATGTTAAACAACCAGCTGAACTGATGACGCTCCCTGGAGCAGCAAGTTCAGGGCAGTGCCTTTTTCAGAAGCCGGGTCCCACTCATCCATGACCCAGAACACTTTATAAAAATCACTGGTGACCTTGGCCTAGGCTTTTCGTCAAATGCAGGAGCTGTTAAGCACAAACAATTCAAATTCAAATCCCAAGGCAGAGGGAACACAAATGATAGAAATCACAGTTTACTAGTAATTCAAAATAGCACCGTATGATTGGAGCAGTGCACAGCAGTCATTGCAACTTGGTATGTTATTGGTTCCTCTCTTTCAAATCTTGGGAGGGACCCTGCTGGGCACAGCGAGGAGGCTCTGAGAGCCCAAAGCCCATTCTGTTGTTTGCACGGTGCCAGCCGCAGCATGTTGAAACACCACTGTTGCTAGCTGAGTGCCAGTGTGGTTTCACTTGCGAGTATGGGCAAGGATATTTTTTTTAAAACCAAGAAGCATTGCTGCCAAACCAGGAAATCAACTATTAAATATAACTACTCTTAAAAAAATTCTGCTAGTGAATCTGGGCAAGAACCTTTCTTGCCAGGAATATATTTAACTCTAAGGCTTTACTCAGAAGCTCTTGTTTGGGGAGCTCAGAGGGGCCATTAGAGCAGCAAGTGATGGCTCCTGTCTCCGCCCCTCCTTCACTCCAAGCCCCGGCCAGTCAACGGAGGGATTCTCAGGAGCACTGAACTTGAATCCAGAGGGACCCAGGGCCCTGGAAGGAGACCTGAGTGGAAGTACGCTGCCGGGAGCAACCACCAACTGGGCGAAAGGCATGTATCGTGAAACAGTTTGGCTTTGGAGATTTTGTTTTGTAATGAAAAAGAAAGGAAAAAAAGAGGGTGGGTTTAGAGATGAAGAAAGCCAAATTTACAAGTATTTTTATGATTATAAAGACTAAAAATAGACATAAATCATACACGTGGATGTTCCACTCTTCCTCCACTCCTAGCCCATAACTGGATTATTTATTTATTGAAAAAGAAATAAATTCATTTCTCATTCTTTGCCCTCATGATTCAGCTTTCATTAACCCTTTTTCTAACACTCTCCATGGGGCAACTGTGTAGTAAGTGCAGGATAGTCTAGTGGGTGAGGGCAGGGGCTCTTGGAGCAAAAACCCAAGTTCAAATCTCAATGCTACCACTACACTGAATAAACCACATAACCTTTTTGTATCTCACATTCCTCATTTGAGGGTGAATCACTTAAAGGAAACGACTGATGCATAGTAAATGCTTAATAAGCACTGGCGATTGTTATTCACTACAACTTGCTACCCCTTGCCAGTAAGTGACTCCATAACCCACTGATTCATAGATGCGAAGACTCAACAATGGAACTGAAAATGCAGTTCTCAGCTAGCCACACAGTATTAGAGCATGGGTGACTTGTAGCCACCAAAATCATGTCCCAGAAATAATGGATAGGACAGATGTGGTGTGCTCTTACAAACTAACAGCAGAAGAGAGGAGGCCCTGTGGATCTGTGGGTGTCTTTGTGGCCAACTGAACATAGAAATCAAGAAACCTCAACTGAAGTCAAGTTCTTTCCCTAACTAGCTATGTGACTCTGGTATTATCACTTACCCATCTGGACTTCAGCGATTCCTTTATGTATAGTGAGAAGGTTGGCCTAGCAGTGGTATCCAATAGAATTTTCTGCTCTCATCTGCACTGTCAGGTATGGCAGCCACTAGCCACATGCATCTACTGGGCATTTAAAGCTGGTGAGACTGAACAACTGTGTTCTTTTTTTTTTCTTTTTTAAAAAATGAATTTAGACTTAAATCTCATTAACAATATAGGGACAGTGGTTATTGTGTTATACAGCATGGATAAAATATTTTCCCAGATCTTTTTGTGATTCACAAAAGTTCTTTAGATAAAAATTTGGAAAACACGCATTCTACCTTGGATCATAAAAGCTTATCTGGTTCTAGAGTCTGTGTACTTTCAAACACAACTAAAAGCAACTATGTAAAAAAAGACCTTTAAGAAGACATAGATCCTGAGAAATCAAGAGGCAGAGGAGTGCTCTAATGACCCCCGGGGATATGTGCCAAGGCTATGACTGCAACAGGCTTGAAGTATCTCACCTGCTGAAGTACATTAGCCAGCAAGAACTGGCATTTGTTGGCTATTTACTCTAAATTAACTCATTTAATTCACAACAACCATATGACTTGGGTTCATTATTATCCCTGATTTGTAGGTGAAGAAAATGAAGCATTAAAATGTGAAGTCACTTGTCTCAGGCCATCCAGCTAGAAAATGGATTGTCTATACTATAAATTTAGGCAATTAGTTCCAGGACCATACTTTGTTAAAAAAAAAAAAGAGAGAGAGAGAGAGAGAGAGAGAGAGAGAGAGAGAGAGAGAGAGAGAGAAAAGAAAATAAGCATCTTAATGAAAAATGACACATATAGGAAAGTGCTCTAATCAAACGTGTGTAGCTTGATTGATTTTCAAGTAAACAAACCCACATCCCACATGTCAGCATCCTTCATCATGTCTCCAGTCATTGCTAACTGAACTAGGAACAAACACTATGCTGGTTTCCAACACCACAGTGTTAGAAAGAGCAGAGATTGCACTTAAACCTCTATGATAGATATCCCTAGAAAGAGTGTTCAAAGATCATGTCCTTACAACCAAGAAAAAAAATATAAGAGTAACAGTTATCTGGTAGTCTCACATCCATCAGTAATAAAACTGGACAATGCATAGATAAGAGAACTACTATTTGCTCAATACATATGTATTAAGCATCTACTATGGGGAGCACTGTACTAAACATGGGGTATCGACATTGAGCAAAACCTTATGCCTCATTGAGCTTTCAGTGACTGGTCAGCTCACCAAGCAGTAAGTGGCTCAGACAGTGGAGTTTACTCAGTGCTGGGGGTGGTGGCTGACAGCCTCAGTGGTGATGCCAGAATCCCAGAGAAGACGGTCCCTGGCTCTGAGCCCTAGAATTTGAGCAGGACGCCCTTCAAGTCTCCTGGAGTTTTTGGAAAGGTGACAATTAGGGCTAATGGTATGGCTTCCCAATAAAAATAACTTGATAAACATTGCTAAATACTGTCTTGAAAGTCCAAGGGCTTCAAGTAAGCAGAGAGATTACAACATGAGATGGGAGATGTGGGAATATTGCCTGGTGGGAGGGAGAACCAAAAAAAAAGGCCACCAGGGAAACTCCATCCCAGCTGGTGGGGAGTGATTGCTCTCTTCCGACAAACAACAAAGCAATGCCACTAATATTTTCCAAGGCAAGAAAAGAGGCTGATGCAAGACAGTGAAGAGCCGAGGAGTATTTCCAAACATATCCTGGGATGTCCCAAAGCAAAGGGACCTTTGACAGTAAAAAATAGCTTCCATGCACTACTGAGAATCAAGCTGTTTCCATCATGGGGTCCCAGCTGTGTCTGGGGAGACTCTGGTAACTTCTCCTATGGCTTGGGCAGAATGGAGGTAGAAGTTGAGTCTTCAATGCACCCACATCTTGTATTCTCCAAAACTGACTTGATCTCCCCCCTACCCTGCCCCTTGAAATACATATGTTAACATGCCCCCTGGGAATTGTGCAAACCTACAAACACACCACAAGGTCAACTGTTTAGACATTGTTGGGTTTCTTACTGCTGAGAAAATAGCACGGGAGCCGGGCAGGAACTGTGCCATGACTGTGTTTTTTTAATCCAAGCTCGGTTCTCACACTAGCTGGAGCTCTTGCATCTACTGTACAATGAAAACATACTGTGGGAACAACTGAAACTGCATCTCAGGGGAGGAGAAGGGGTGCATTATCTCGTTACCCAACTCCACACTATCTAACCAATCTCACTCACCCTCGCGTCAGATCCACATAGCTAATGGAGCATGACCAGCCCTGGGTGCCTCAGTGTGTTTTTGGTAAACAGCAAATGGAGTAAGCAATAAACAGGACTTCTAACCACAGGAAGCCAACTGGGGCTTTGTGAAGGCCTTGCAGGGAAATCCAAGTCCAGAGAGAGCAGCTAGTGCGTAATGAACTGGAAGAGTGGCCCCAGGTTCTTTCCTGTCAATGAGGGACATGCAGACTCCTGGGAGCCCCACAGTGCCAAGGGAGGAGCAGCCAGGCTTACCCAAGGAACCCGCATAGCTCAAGAAGTTCTGAGTGGATGAAAGTCCGAACACAAGCACCCCCACTTCCACACGGAATTGGTCAAGACATCGAAATCCTCCGCCCCCTAATCTTTCCTCATCACGCACTCAGCTTCAATTCGGCGAGAACCAGTAATTTCCCACTCAGGTCTTGTGCCTTACACAGCTGCAGTGCAAACACGGATGCTTAACTGCAGACTATGTGGCGCGTACCTGAGGCTACTTTGTACAAAGCCAAAGTCGTCCAATGACCTGCCCCTTGGAGCACATTCACCATTGGTGGGGAAGGTCTCGGAGCCAGCAAAATGATGGTTCCTCCTCTGTAGCTGTGGGGTGGTGTCGCCAAGGTGTGTCTTGTTGATTTTCTCTTCCTGTCACAGGATCTCTCTGCCCTGCCTCCTGCCCTTCTCTTCAAGGGGCTGAGGCTGGACTCTTCCATCCAACCACCCATTCATTCATTCCTTTCATTCCATCCATTCATTCAGCAAATATTTACTGAGTATCTGCTAGGTATCAGGCACTATTCTGGATGCTAGGGATGAACAATGTGCAAGATAGACAACATCACCTCCTCATGAGGCTTACTTTCTAATAAGTAAAAAGGGCAAATAATTAAGTGAGGGCATAGCTTTATATCTAGCAGTGATCAGTGGCATGGCATATAGAAAAATAAAGCAAGCTAAAGGAACAGAGAGTTCTCATAGAGAGGGTAATCAGACAAAGTCCCTTGAAGGAGATGGCCTTAGCACTCAGGCCTCCTGATGCATTTGGATGCCTGGGAGAAGAATATATTAGAACTAGCAAGTGACAAGGTGGGAACACACTTGGCATGCAAGAGAAGCAGCCAGGACACCCGTATTCTGATGAGAAGCAAGAGGGGGAACAACACAAGTTGCCATCAGAGGGCCAGGGTTGTGCTGCAGCAGGTCCAGACCCTCCTTGTGATCCCTGCATCCCATATTGGAGTGCCAGTTCAAGTCCTGGCTGCTCTGCTTTCAGCCCAGTTCCCTGCTAATGCACTTGGGAAGGCAACAGAAGATGGACTAAGTACTTGGGCCCTTACCATTCATGTGGGAGACCTGGATTGGGTTCTAAACTGTTGACCTCGGCCCCAGTAGCTGTTGTGGGTGTTTGGGGAGTAAACCAGTAGATAAGAAGGTCTTTCTCTCCCTGCCACTGTCTCTCTGTCTCTCTCTGTGCCTTTTGACTAAATCAATCAATCATTCTTAGCAAACAGATGAGATCTGAGAGGTAGGCAAGTGCCTGATCATGCAGGTGTCTAGTGTAGATTTTGAATTGTATTGTAGGGGATGGGAAGCTATTTGAGAATGGCCTAGATGCGATCTCACGCAAAACTCTGTGACTCAGGGCAAACCTGAGAACCAAAGTTCAGCTGCAGAATAGACAGCCAGTGAGGAACATGGAACGTCTTAAAGACCCCAGCAGCTCCAGTGCATCAGGGCTCAGCAGTGACAGCAAGATTAGGAAGACTCTTGGACAGCACGGCCGGTTCCCTGGCCCCAGTGGCTCCTGCTGGGCTATGGAGGATGGTGGGGACACCATATCTCAACCTACGCGTCTCTCCTCGGTATGCACAGCCCATGCCAACCTCACCACTTCCATCGCCTGCTCTTGCCACATGCACTCGAGGCTCCTGTTACAGTGAATTACGCATTCTCCTCGACGGTGCTCTTTCTCACTGCGGGGAATGTGCTTACTCTCCCGCCTCAAGTAACAATCTCTGCCTTGTCCGTCTGAGGACGCATCCATTCATCCTGCAAGCGTCGACTTCAATAGTGTCTCCTCTGTGAAGGCTACACTCCTTTTCTGTTAGCATGTATCACACTGTACTGAAAGAGGGAGAGGTAAGAACAAATAATCCAGACTTAGGGAAAAGTATCACAATTTCATTTTAAAGTTTTAATTAATATATAATACATGCTAATATACAATTATTAATGTATTAATAATTAATATACTTTAATTAGAGACAGAACAATCCCCTGGTTCGCTCTTCAAAGGCCTGAAACAGCCAGGGCTCGACCAGGCCCAAGCTATGAGCAAGGAACTCAGTCTGGGTCTCCTATGTGAGTGGCAGGGATCCAAGCACTTGGGCCACCACCTACTGTCTCCCGGGGTGAGTATTATCAGGAAACTGGATTGGAGAGCAGAGCCAGGACTCAAACCCAGGTACTCTGTCCAATACGGGATGTGAGTATCCTAAGTGGTGGCCCAACAGCTGTGCCAAATGCCTGCCCCAAGGAGGCAATTTCAAAAAATAGTGTTGTTGCTGGTTGGGGTGGAGGAGATGCCACACCTCCGTGGTAGAAGAGATCAGTCACTCTGTGCTCCTAGTGTCATTGGCAGGAATTAATGTCTGGGGAAGGAAGAGGCCAAGCAAAGTGGGAAAGGAATTCTCAGGGGCTGGGGAAATGGGATGGGCGCTTGGGCCTGCTCTGAACTGGTTCCACTTGTAGGGCTGAATTGACTCTGGCTACTGGTCAGAAAGGGAGCTGGCCTAGGAACCAGTGTGCCGCAGGGTTGGCATGCCAGTTCCATTCCTGCTCTCAGTGAACTGGTGAAAGGGGCACAGTTTGTGCCCCCTTTAGGGGCCGATGGCAGGGAGGGTTCTCTGTCAATGAGCACTGTGCAGAGACAGCATAGATGTCAGCCACGCAGTAAAGGACATGTGCTTCCATGCGTGAGACACCTACACAAAAGCATGGCCCCGATGGCCGACGTCTTCACTCAGGAAGACGAGAGCAGTCACAGTGCTCAGTCTCAGAACTGGTAACGACTGCATCTCACGGCCAGACCAACTGAGGTTAAAGGCAGAGAAATGCCTTGAGTAGGGCCAAAGTGGCTGAAATTCTGCAGAGGCAACTAAAATCAACTTCCCATTGAGCTCATTTAGGAGCTGAAAAGATCATGGTAGTTATTCTTTTGATAATTGGGAGGAATACTGGATTTTGATTTGAAGGACTCTGTCTTCATTGACACGGGTATGTCACTCACCAACTCTGGACCACAACAATCTTATCTGTGAAAGGAAGATAACAGTTGTTAACTTGCAAGGTTGCTGTGAGAATTAGATGAAATGATGCATGTGAAATGACTTTGTGAAGTATAGAACGTGGTGAGAACAGAAGTCATTTATAATCCATGTCTGCTCTTAGGTTTATAAGGGGGATGAGCCTCTGGCCTAGAGGTAGATGCTCATATCCCATTTGGAGTGGTGGTTTCTGATACCTACTGATGACTCCAGTTTCCTACTAATGTGGACCCTGGGAGGTCACAGGCATGGCTCAAGTGGTTGGGTCCCTGTCATTCATGAGGGAGACCTGGATTGAGGCCCCAGCTCCCAGTATCAGTCCAGCCCAGCCTTGACCCAGTCCTTATGGACATTTCAGGAAATGAACTAGTGGAGACGAGCTGTCTGTCTGTATCTCTCACTCTCTATCAGTCTCTGTCTCTCAAATTAATTAATTAATTTAAAAGACTGTCATAGGATTAGCAATATGTTGCAATTCACTTTTTGTTATTACTAAAGAATGTAGCTGAGTTTAACGTAGAAACAATGAACTTTGTGCTGGTGTATTTATTCTAGTCAACATACATGAACACTGCTGAGCTGTTCACTTTAATGTCATTCATCAATGTTTCAGAGCCTGAGAAGGTCCCTGGGGGGAACATGAAGTCTATAAACGTGAAGAGTACATTTTATAATTCACTTGTCTTTGTCATTTTGCTTTCAAATGCCACTTCAAAATACAGGTTCTGGGGCCGGTGCTGTGGTGTAAGGGGGAAAGCTGCTGCCTTCTGTGCCAGCATCCCATATGGGCGCCGGTTCAAGTCCTGGCTGCTCCACTTCCGATCCAGCTCTCTGCTATGGCCTGGGAAGGCAGTGGAAGATGGCCCAACTCCTTGGGCCCCTACACCCATGTGAGAGACCAGGAAGAAGCTCCTGGCTCCTGGCTTCGGATCAGCACAGCTCCAGCCAATGCAGCCATCTGGGGAGTGAACCAGCGGATGGAAGATCTCTCTCTCTCTGCCTCTCCTTCTCTCTCTGTGTAACTCTGACTTTCAATTAAATAAATAAATCTTTAAAAGAAAATATAGGTTCTTTGTGAAAATCATCGGGTCAGGGGAAATGGTCTCTCTAGGCACAATATAACCAGAAACTATAAATGCTAAGTGTCAACAGAGGGGCCAGTGCCGTGGCTCACTTGGTTAATCCTCTGCCTGAGGTGCCAGCATCACATATGGGCGCCGGATTCTGTCCCGGTTGCTCCTCTTCCAACCCAGCTCTCTGCTGTGGCTCAGGAAGGCAGTGGAGGATGACCCAAGTGCTTGGGCCCCCGCACTCGCATGGGAGACTAGGAAGAGGCACCTGGCTCCTGGTTTCGGATCGGTGTAGCTCTGGCCACTGTGGCCATTTGGGGGGTGAACCATCAGATGGAAGACCTCTCTCTCTGTCTCTCTCTCTCTCTCTCTCTCTCTCTCACTTTCTGTAACTCTACCTGTCAAATAAATAAATACAAAATCTTTAAAAAAAATCAACAGAGCAAGCACCAACCAAATAAAGCTCAGTTGGAAGACAAATTACAAACTGAGGTCAAGTGTAGCATATGGAAAATAGAAAATGTTCAATTCCTTAATTTATATGTTTTTTAATAAAAAATTATGGACAATCCAATGGAGAAAATGGTGTGCAAGGATAATTCATTAGAGAAGAAATGAATAAGAAAGAATGCCTAATCTCCCCAGTAATTAGAGGACAGCAAACTAAACAAGACAGTGTTTTCCACTTATCAGATAGGCAAAGGTTTAAAAGAATGCTAATACCCATTGTTGGCAAGGGTGTAGGAAGTGGGCACCTCATAAACTCTTGGTGGGAATTAATTTTAGTACAACCTTTCTGGAGGGCAATTGGCAAGCCCTATAAAGTCTAAAACATGCAAACTCTTTGACCCAGCTATTCACATCTAGAGATTTATTCTAAAGATACCATGAGAGAGATATACACGATGTCTCTACAGAGTTAGTTCTCATGAAGTTGTCTTATTACAAAAAATGGAAGCATCTTAAGTATTTGGGGAATTAATTGCATAAATGATGGAAGATGCATAGTGACACATTAAAGATGAGGTAGACATATTGATATGAAGAGATATGCATAACAAAGAAGCAAAACATATTACAAGACAATAAAATGTATCAATCTAGCTGTTGCTGGTACATGGGATTAGGGAAGATAGTCACTTAGTAATTTTCTGAATCAATTCATTAATGTTTGTTTAAGGCAAGCCTGTAATACTTACTTTCACTTTAAAAGAAATTAAAGGTATTTAACAAATAGCATTAAAAAAAAAAAAGCAGTATAGCTTTTCTCACAATAGTTGTTTAGCATCATGACAACTGAAATGTGACTTCCTTTTTTCATAGTAGATGCCAATCCAGTCATATTTTAATCTATTCCAACATAATATTCTCTCTGGGAGAGCTTGGTTTGTTTTCATCCTTACAATCTGATATGCTGACATAAAAGTTGAAATGAAAACTCATGGAGTCATACTCCCACTGTCTCCTGCTCCGAATTCTCCCCTAGGAATCTGTGCTTCCTTCTAGAACCAATCTCATCTCCAAAGTGAAGAACCTAACTACGTGGAAGATGTTTTCCAGACGAGACTGTTGGTCTCTTCTCTAGCTTTGCCTGCTGTTTTCGGAAGAGACCAATGGCCTAGGCCTGGTGTTAACTTCATTCAAAAACGCAAGGAGAGGCAGGCATTTGGCCTACTGGATAAAATCCCTGTGTCTCATACTGGAACAGAATGCTGGGGTTAGATACCTGGTTCTGGTTCCTGATCCTAGCTTGTTGCTAATGCAGACCCTAGAAGGTGGCAGTTACAGCTCTAGTCCGCTGGATTGCTGCCACTCATATGAGAAACCTGGATTGAGTTCCCAGGTAGTGGCTTCAGCTCCCAAGAACTGTTGAGGGCATTGTGGGGGTGAACCAGTGGACAGGAACTCTCTCTCTATCTTTTCCTCTCTCTCTCTATCTCTCATTGTGTGTCTCTCTGCCTCCCAGAAATATATACTGGAAATGCAATTCCATTTTTTAAAAATCAGTCCATTCAGTGAAAAATGTGTTCAGAACCAGAATGATTAGATGATAAAGAAGAGCAAACAGATCAGACTATTCCAGCATCCACATGCTGGACTTCATGGGTATAAATTCTGGTTTTACTTAGTATCTCTGCAACTTTGGGGAAAAAAAATTATTCCATGCCTCAGTTTCCCAATCCATAGAGTGAGCATATGGACACAGGCTTTTACAACCTGTGGAATTGTACTTGACTTTCAAGTAAAGGCAAATCTAGCCCATGGAACAGAAGCCAGCATCAGTGTTACCCTGAACTGGAGAGACAACTTACCATGAACTGGAGAGGTATGTGAGCCAACTCTCTGGGGTGAGGGAAATGCTTCAGTCTTTGGTCTAGGTGATAATTACATAGGCATAAAATATGCAAAAAATTAGAAATTGTACCTTAATTACTTTGAAAAAATTAAAATAATACTGAATATATTTTTTATCTAATTAGAATCCTGACTTTACTTCTTTCTTTAAATATTTATTTTATTTTTATTTGAAAGGCAGAGTTACATAGAGAGAGGGAGAGACAGACTTTCCATCCACTGGTTCACTCCCTAAATGGCCACAACAGCCAGGGCTGGGCCAGACTGAAGCCAGGAGTCAGGAGCTTCATCTGGGTCTCCCACATGGGTACAGGGGCCTAAGGACTTGGGCCATCCCCTGCTGCTTTCCCAGGCATGTTAGCAGGGAGCTGGATCAGAAGTGAAGTGGAGCAGCAAGGGCTCAAAATGGCACCCAAATGGGATGCCAGCATTGCAGGTGGTGGCTTAACCAGCTAAGCCTCAATGCTGGGCCCTTCCCCCAACTTCACTATTCTATATCCTGTTTGGGGAAGTGTATCCTCCCATCCTCTCTGTTGAGAATTACTAGGTAATTCGCAGGTATTTATAAAGAATCCATTAAAGCATTATCCACAGACTGAAATAGGATTGGTGTACCACAGATGAGGACAAACACTTTACCCTATGGTTGGCTCAGGGCTGGAAACCGGGGTTCCTGAGTGAGACAGAGAAGAGAACCAACTCCAACCATACACCCATGATTGTGGCACAACTAGAAATTCCAGAGAGTGAGAGGGGAGGCAGGAGATCCTCGCCTCTGATTAATCCCTTCAAGTATTTTGCAATGGCCTGCTTGCTAGAATGTGTGGTGGATCTTGGGGAGGGACCATAACTCCAACAGACAAAAGTGTGACAAACTAAACGGAGTTGGAGTAATTCACTTAGAATCATTTCTTCCCTGCGGAGAACTGAAGAAGTGATGGAGGGTGGTCATCTGATGGAGGGCCATGTCACAGCAGCTTTGTACGTAAAAGGAGGAGGAGACTAAGACAGGCTGTCCCACACATGGAACAAGGGGAGGACACGGATTTGTCTCCAGGGTCTGCGCTAGCTGAGAGCATTTGCTAGCACAGACTTTAGGAAAGTCTCCTGAATGAACATTTTCCCAGTTCCCCATTTTTATGAATAGAATTAGAAGTAGTCTCCGGTACTGAAAGTACAACTAAGGTGTCCTTGCTGTCCACCAAGGGTTGTATTCATTGTTTCCAGAAGAGTCAACAACCAAGGAGAGTTTATAGCCATTCCAGGCTCCAACGCAGAGAAGTCACTGAGGAAACGCTTAGAATCCCCTTCTATATTCTTCCTTGTTCACTGCCTCATTCTCTCTTCTTCTAAGGATGTTGATATCTTCTCTCATCTTAAAGGTTTATAACTTTACACCAAGAAATACTGACAATTTAAACTTTTTAAAAAAATTGATGGCATTTCTGTTATTATCCCCTTTGCTATTAATGTCTTCAGGAGCTAGCACAAAAAAATTGTGTTGATTCCAGTATAAACTCTTAAAACAATGCATGTAAAATGTCCAAGGTTTTGTTCAAAGAAAAGAGGGATTAAATTAAAGACGTACCAATTGGACATGAAGATTTTTTCCTTTAAAATGACAGCAAGGAGAGTGGTTTTTAAAAACTCCTAGGAGATTACCTCTAGGGCTAGTTCATCAACTTTGTGCAACACACAGACAGGTAAAATGAAACTCATTATTTCATAATTACAACTTTTCTTTAATTAAGAAAGATGCTGGTCCAGCTTACAATCAAAATCAAACTTGCCTTTAAAAGGGGTGATTGGCCGTAACCACGGCCATCAGAGGATCCCCATGGTCAAAAGTGTGATTTAAAACTACAAAGGGTAACAGTGCAAGGCAGCCTACAGACACAAGCGACAAGCCTCCCAGGCAGTGCTTTGAAGCAGAAAATGGTCATCTTTGATGATAAGACCTTCCTATGAAATAAAACAAACAAGAAGTAGGAGAAACATAGCCCATCTCATTATGTTATCACACTTCACACATGAGTGCACATGTGCACTGCTAGACTGTCGTGTCACCACCCTTTGAATGGCTCCTAGTGACATAACACCATGTGTAAATGTATTTCTGCCAATGAATGACTATGAATTAATTGAAGAATTCAGAAAATACAGAATATAAACTAAAAAGGTATAATTAATCATTTAAAGATATGTTAAAATTATTAGGATACACCTGAGCTGGACAAGCTAGTTAAGATAATGAAAAGAAAGTGTGAAAGATTTGGTTGGGGCCAGCGCTGTGGGTATCGGGTAAAGCCGCAGCCTGCAGTGACAGCATCTTATATGGATGCCGGTTCAAGTCCCGGCTGCTCCACTTCTGATCTAGCTCTCTGCTATGGCCTGGGAAAGCAGTAGAAGATGGCCCAAGTCCTTGGGCCCCTGCACCCTATGGGAGACCCAGAAAAAGCTCAGGCCGTTGCCACCAACTGGGGAGTGAACCAGCTGATGGAAGACCTCTCTCTCTCTGCCTCCTCTCTCTGTGTAACTCTGACTTTCAAATAAATAAATAAATCTTAACAAATGAAAGATTTGGGAGCAGCAGAGCACTCTGTGTTTATGAGCAGCTGCTTCATGCTGATGTGCTGGTTCGCAGCAGCTAAGGCTGTGAGGGAGCAAGCGGGTCTGGCTCACAGAGCATTCACACTGCATCGACAGCAGGTGCCCCAATGAGATTTCCCCAAATGGCTGTGCTCTGCATCTTCTAACAGCTCCTACTTGTTTTCTTCCAAAGTTTATCTTCATTTGACTTTGTAGGTCCTTGGAGCTAATAAATTATGGGACTACTTGCCTAGAAAAATATTGTTTGTGGAAAGCATCTATCGTAATCTAGAGGAAACACTCACTGTCTGGATTCCAACAAACCAGTGCTGTGGCATGGTTGAATTCTTACAGTCCGCCCAGAGCCAAGAGGTGTGCCATGAACAGGACCAGGGCCAAGCCCTCAATCTGACATTCTTGCACCATACTGCAAATCTGGTCCTCTGATAGCATGGTGGGGTGGAGAGCAGGGAGCATTGGAAAAAATCTTTTTATCTTGCCATACTTGGGACTTTTTGTTTAGTCTGGAGAAACCCAAAGGATACAGTTCTTAAGATGCTGTACTTTTCATTTTTGCTTTGTTTGTGTATGCTACATACACCAAAAAAAAAAAAAAAAAAAAACAACCTGTCAAGTACGAAACTCATTTCTAGAGCGATTTAGAATCCGTTCTTGTTAAACAATGCAGGAGAGCCTGAGCTGCTTTTCTGTAGCTCCTGTCAAGCACACCATTAAATCTCTGGGTATTTATAGGAATTTCTTTAACAACTTGGTCGAACAATACTTGCCCTCATTTTTCAAATGGAAATACATTTTGATAAATGACAGCATGACCTATTCCTCTCAATGGAGTCCTCATTCTCTACCCAATTTTCTCCTCCACCTACCTTGTCTCCCACCAATCATTTACATAGTTAACACCCATCTACACACTCACATGTACACACACACACACACACAGATACCCACATTCTGAGAAAACCCAGTAATCTAAAGGATTAAGATTTCAGCCACTTTTACCAGGCCGCTTAAAAACAGAAGGGCAGAATAGGAAGTTCTGGTTCAAGGCTCTAATCCATAGGTTGAGAGTGTTCTCTTGGGTACTATCTCAAATTTTACTTTACTCAACTGAGAACACAAGTCCACTTTTGAGTCCTAGGCACGTGGTTAGAAAATTACACACCATCTTGTGCTTCTATGATACATCACATAAGCATGGGTGTGTGTGTGTAACATGTGAGCTCCCCAAAGCCAGGAGTCACAGCGTATATATCTTTGCTTCTTCTGTAGCTCCTCACACAGGGAAGGATCATATTACAAAATCATATTTGATAGTCATTAAGGCAGTGATACTGGAATTAGAGTTTAGCTCCAGAGGTAGATCTGCCACTTACTACTTTGAGCAAGAACTTACTCCAGGCCCAGTTTCTTCAACTATAAAGTGGGTATGATGATATCACATATCTGAATATGTTGCCTCCCAAGCCAAACTTTAATCCAACATCTTTGGAAAGTTCAGCTATTGTGGAGCTTTCTGGGGCCTGGTAGGGAACAGAGATGATACAGGGAGGTGCTGCTCAGCAAAGAGAAAATATCTGTAAACCAGGAACACAGAGTAGAGATACAAGTATGAAAGAAAATATAAAACAGATGTAAATGAAACAAGAACTGGTAGAATTTAGAAAAGAAGTAGAAAAATAAAATTAGAATATGACAAAAATGAAGTCCCCGGGGGGTTATGGCACGAAGGAGACGAGATCTTGACAGCAAATGCAGTAAAGGACATGAAGGTCCTGGTACAAAAAGGGAAGGAAATTAAATGGAAGTAATCAAACCATAAGATACATACAGCATATACACCACAGAATGTACTGGGAGAAATGATAAACATGGATGAGACTAGGTGAGAAAACATGAGCAAAACTGACTTCCCTGGAGAAGGAACCACGAAACAGTAAACTGTTTCCAGACATAAATCCCAGTGTCTTGGGGCCAGCGCTGTGGTGCAGTGGGTTAATGCCCTCGCCTGAAGTGTCGACTTCCCATATGGGCGCCAGTTCTAGTCCCAGCTGCTCCTCTTCCAATCCAGTCTCTGCTATGGCCTTGGAAAGTAGTAGAAGATGGTCAAAGTTCTTGGGCCCCTGCACCTTCGTGGGAGACCCAGAAGAAGCTCCTGGCTCCTGGCTTTGGATCGGTGCAGCTCCAGCCATTGCGGCCATCTGGGGAATGAACCAGCAGATGGAAGACCTCTCTCTCTGTGTGTCTACTTCTCTCTGTAACTCTTTCAAATAAATAAAATAAATATTAAAAAAAAAAAATCCCAGTGTCTTCTGCTTGCTGTCACCGGTGGCCTCCCCAGGACAAGGCCGCTCTTACAGGAGGTTGCCTACTCCCTGTGGAGTTGAATTTAAGAGAACTTTTTTGATGTAGCTTCCTCAGTCACACTCAGGAATGTAGCATTTTGGGTAAGAAGATTGACTCTTTGGATATAACTGATACATATATTTTTCCATTTCTAAATAAAAGGCATAGGCAGGGGCAGGCATTAGGGCACGGCAGGTTACGCTGTACCTTGTGACACTGGCATTCCATGTCAGAGGAATTGTGTGTGGGCCATTATGCTTCCAATCCAGCTCCCTGCTAATGTGCTGGGGAAGTCAGTGGAGGATGACCCAAGTACCTGGATCCCTGCCACCCACATGGGAGACCAGGATGGAGTTACTAGCTTCTGGCTTCAGCCTGGTCAAGACCTGGCCATTGAAACCATCTGGGGAGTGAACCAGTGGATAAAAGATCTCTCTCTCTCTTTCCTCCCATGTTCCATGTCTGTGTGCATGTGTGTGTATATGTGTGTGTGTGTGTGTTTGCCCATCTCTGATACACTGCCTTCAAATTAATAAATAAGTAAATCTTTTAAAGAGAAAAAAGCAGGGAATATCTAAATCTACAAATTCAAAAACATGTTTTGTCCCCAGGAAAAAAATATCACAGAGCAATTGTTAGATTTGAAAGATAAAAAAAGAATCCTTGGGGCCAATATTGTGGCTTCGCAGGTAAAACTGCTGCCTGGGCAGTGGTTAGTGTCCTGGCTGCTCTACTGCTGGTTCAGCTCCCTAATAATAGCCTGGAAAAGGTTGCAGAAGATGGCCCAAGTGCTTGGGCTCCTGCCACTCACATGGGAGGCCCAGAAGAAGCTCCTGGGTCCTGGCTTCAGCCTGGCCCAGCCCCGGCCACTGTGGCCATGGGGGGAGTGAACTAGCACATGGCAGATCTCTCCCTGCCCCACCCCCGTGACTCTGACTTCCAAATAAATAACTACATATTTTTAAAGGAAGAATCCTTTAAGAATCTTGAAATATTCTGAATTCACCTAGAGAAGGTGGAAAAAACTTAGTGCTAGAAAACAGGAAAGCAATGCTGATAATGTCCCCAAGGAGCAAAAATGTGATACAAGAATTTATAATCCATCAATAGAGTGTAAAAAAAAATCAGGATAACATTTCTGAAAATTCGAGAGTTCCATGAGTCTTAGTTTCTAATTCGAAGAAGCTGCTGGACACAAATATTACTCAACTCAAAGAAGACTAGGAAAGTCTCACTAAGAGAATCACTGGTTATTTTGTGCATTTCGTCCAATTAACAGAGGGAAAACAACTAAAACAAATGTAGGGAAATACAATGCCATGGAAATGTTACCAGTACACATGATACCATCAATAAAATGTTCAAGAAGAAAGGGAAATGTGTGATGATGGGAACGTAATGAACTTTGCTCTTTATAGCCAGAGTTAAAGACCCCAATCAAGAGTCCAGGGGATGGGCCCTGGAAGCCAGGACCGGAGCTGAGTGTGAGTAGCCTTTTCCCAGCAGCCTCTGCCATATCAGGAGAGCTGAGACTGGAAGGCCTTGGAGGAGAACTCCCAACAGCGCCACAGGACAGAGCCAGTATTTAAACATTCACCGTCTTAGCTTGACTTCCTGGGAAGCAGAGCCTGAACCAAGGATTCACGTAGTGGTGATTTATTAAGGAAATACGTTCAGAAAATCCGGGCTGGGAGGAAGGATGGAGAAGGAGAAGCCGAGCAAGGCTAAACAACACCTTTAATTTCATCCTTGTAAATACGGGGGCAAAATTCACGGAGTCCTCAGTCTCACGATGCTTGTTATTAGTAACAAGAGCCAAAGGTGATGCGGCCCAGGGATCATTACTGGTATCGCAGATGAAGTAATGAGACCACAGCAATTATTTGGCTCTAGTAGGAAAGATAGGAAGAAAATTAGAGGTCTACAGATCTTAAATTCACTGCTGCTGCTACGTGAAATTCTCTTAATCTCCTACATCAAATGAAACCAACCGGGCATCAGGGATGAACTTTCACAGCGATCTTGATCTAAAACTCCAGAGTTGACACCTGTGTACTGTCCAGTGAGCGAGTGCTACAGCTGCAGAATGTTCATCTGTGTACCTTCCCTACAAGCCAACATCATCATAAATCACCTACCACTAATCATGTATTAAAATGGGGAATCTTAGAAAGGCCAATCCTATCAAGCATTGGCAGTGACGTGGGATACCGAGAACTGCTGTACACTGCTGATGAGGATGTAAAATGGAGCAACTAGCTTGGAAAATAGATTCTTAACAAAATAGTTTATTTCCAAGGATGTTGGATATACCTACCACTGCCATGTGACCTAGCCTTCCCACTTACAGTTTCCCGGAGAAAAGAGGAATCATGTAAGAACTGCACGCAAACAGAGCTATATTTGTAATAGCCAAAAAGTGAAGGCAGCCCAGACGTCCATCAGTAGGTAAAGGAATAAAGAAACTGTGATAAGTCCACAGAGTGGAATATTACTCAACACTAAAAAGAAATGAACTCATGCTATGTGGAGCGTCAAAGGAGGCAGGGGGGCTCCTTGGTGCCAAGCCACCGTACACTGTTCCACTTAAGTCTCTTGGGCAGCCTACAAGGTAAGGACTGTTGTTCTCGCCTCCTCAGAATTGAGAAAACCGAAGCTTGGAGAGAGGGGGAAGCAACCTGTCTGGGCTCAGCCAGCTGCCGAGTGCAATGGCAGAGACAGAACGGAGACCATGCTCATCGGAGTCAGAGTCCTCACCCGTGTAGCTTGGACCCCAGGCCCCTTCGGGGTGAGACGGTACCACAGAAGTGATGCGCTCCCCGCACCAGAAGGGGGTCAGCCTAGGTGCAAAGAGGACATGCTGGGAGAGGAAGCGCTTCTTTTTTTTTCTTCCTTCACACAGTGCCCCGGATGACTCACTCTTCTCTTGTGTCTCAGCTCCAAATCTTCCCATCTTCATCTGAGGACCCGCTGGAGTGCTCCCCACAGAGCCTGCGCGTGCTCTCAAGGCACGGGTCCGTACAAGTGGCAGCTCCACCTGGACACCTACTACCAAGGCACACTGCAATTTGATATTCTCTTACTGTTTACTTCTGCTTTAATTACAGGGTGGGAGAAAGAGTGTCCAAGCTTTGCCAAAGACTGGTGATTTAAAAAAAAAAAAGAAAAGAAAAGAAAACATCCTTCCTTTTTATCCAATTGTTCAAATCTGTTAGGAGAGGCAATAGGAACGTTTTTGGAACCAAGCTCGCTGCTGAGCGAGTTGCCAGGGTTTGGAGCTCTCTGCAAAGGTCATTGTTCTCGGTAAAGGTCATTGTCTTTTCATGAAAACCCCAGCAAAGCATGCCAAAGCAGGAAAGCCAGCAGCTTGCCAAACGTCCGCTGTCCCAGTCACCTGGCCTTCCTGCCCTAGGAAGGATGTGGAGTGATCTCTGGAGTAAAGACATCAGATCGGGTTTGTTCCTTTCTTGCTCTTAACTCAGCTGCAAAGTGCACAAACAAAGCTCACAGAGGATGGGTCTCAGAGCCCTGAGCAGCCTCCGCACCAAATGCAGCAGCTGCTGGGTGTTGCACAGAGCGAGAGAAGCACACGTCAGTTGTGGCCATTTACATCCCGAGTGCGGGTCCTTGTGCTCTCCCCGAGGTTTCTGAGACACCCAAGGCCTGAAGAATAGCTCCCAGGGAGGAGGAGGGGGTCATGAGGGAGGGTGCACTCTGGGCAGGGGTCCTGGGCAGGGAGTGGGTGCACAGAGGGGCGGCAGGCAGAGTCAGGCAACCAAGCCAGGAGCATTCAGCTATTGGGGGAAGCGGCTCTGTAGACAAGAGAATGAGGGCAGGGTGATTTTGGCCAGCCCTGTGTTGTGTTAGCTGCACGAGTTTTTCCTTCCTCTTATGTGGCCTCTTCAGAATCCGGTGGGGGCTTCTGTCCCATTGCAGAGAGAGGCTGAATCCTGTCCCGTGTTTGCGCAGGGGCTCCGTGCTTCCAGATGCGGCTCCGCGGCTGGGAAGTTTGCACAGATGACATCAGGAAGCTCTCGCCCTTGGCAGTACTCTCCCCGGAGCTGCCAGACCCTGCGAGTGAGTCCTGGGGCCTCTGGTTCTACTCTGCATGGACAGACGCGCATCTCAAACCCAAAGTTGTGAGAACAATTTCCACTGCATCCCTCTCCTCCTCTCTGTTCCAACAACCTCTGTGTAGCCATCCCTTCCTGCTACGACCCTGCCTCAGTCACCTGTCACCCACACGTACGGATAGAGCTCTTGGTAGTGGGCCCTGCGTTTAAAGCTCAGGTCCCTCTAAAAGGGCCCCCCATTCCGACCCTGGACTAGACCGACGCGCCCAGAGTGCTCTCCGCAACACTGGGAGTCGGGCCAGGAGATTGGGCTGTATCTCCGGCACAGGTGCACGCCCCACCCCCACGAGAAGGCCTTCCCAAGAAAATGCAAATGGATGCTTCAAAAAGGTCATGGAAAATGGGCTTAAAATTATTTCATTTTGCTGCAAAAATACTTCCAATCCATGCATAGTTTTTTCCCAATACACGTTCTCATGAACTTGTTGAAGAGCCCTTGTATATGACGGAAGGCAAGAACACTTTCTCTCACTGCAGGTTTATGTACATGTGTATCCTTTCCCCCATCCCATTCATTCGTTCATTCTGTTCCAGGCACTGGGAGATTCAAGAGGAAGAAACTGAATTCCCTGTCCTCTGGAGTAGACATTTTGGTGGGGTAAGAGAAACATAAACTGTCTATTTTAGTTTCTGAGAAGGGCTATGACGGAGAGGTAAGCAGGGGACAGGAAGTGATGGCGGCTGGGGTGAGGTTTTGGACAGGTCGCCAGGAAGCCTCCATGAGAACGTGACAGCCGATCAGAAGCTGAAGCAAGTGAAGCACAAGTCATAAAGACATCTGCAGGTAGGACAGCCCGGGCAGAGAGGAGAGCAAGTGCAAATGTCTGGGAGAGGAGGGGAGACTGCTTGGTCCAGGACAAGGAACAGCAAGGAGCCTAGAGTAGGGAGTAGAGGGGGGAGGGGGAGAGGGAGGTGTGAGGTCATAGAAGAGGGCCGCCTGATGGGGTAGGCTCACACTGAGACGGGCGATGGGCAGAAGAAAGGCAGCCTCTGCCTGCTGGCTACTGTGGGGAGGCGGTGACGGAGTGTGGGACAGAAGCCAGGAAGCCCCTCTGTGGAGCGCCTGTTACGTGCCAGGTGGCGCCTCAGGTATGTTCGCAGGACCTTCCTCCGCATAGGTCTTTGCTGCAGGTTTGAGTATTTCTACTCCACAGATAAGGAAACCTGAAGCTCAGTGAAGACCCATCAGTCAGGCAGAGAGAGATCTGGGCCTGTTGGTGGAGCCGGATGCAGAGTGGAAGGCCAGAGGGCATGCGCAGCAGAGGGGTGTGGCCAGGGAGGGCCCTGGAGCGAGGGAGGCCAGGCACCCTCCCTGGCGGCCGCAGCTTCTCATCAGAGCTCCGGAGTGGGTCTGGCCCAGCACTGAGCTTCCTCAGCAGAGATCTGGGACATAAGCTAGTGAGACTGCAGCCGCCAGAGGCAGGAAGGCTGAGCAGGGACAGGCAGGAGAGCCTGGTGAACCCTTCCCAGCCCAGCCTTCCGGTGCCTGCTGGGAGGGCCCCTAGCCGGGCACTGCCCACCTGCCGTTGGATTCAGTCTCTACATGTCAGTCTGTGCACGCTGAGCTGTCCGCCCGGAGCCCTGGGCTCCCGGGGGCTGCAGGGAGGAAGTGGGCCTGTGCTCAGCTCTGTGCACCTGCACTGGGTGGCGTCTATTTCCCCTTTGGTTGCCACAGCAACGGAAACAACAGTGGCCGCCCAAACCCCCTGTGCGCTCAGCCTGGGCTGACCCTGACCCCTGGCTGCAAGGCCCTGCCTCTTGGTGGCTTCTCTTTCCTCCACCCCCTGAAAGTATCTTCTGTGAAACCAAGCGCTTACCCACCCTCCTACGGAGCTGAACCGCCTCCAGTCGCTGAGCCCCTCCTGGCTGCAGCGCCCCAGGGAGAGGGCGGGCCTCCAGCATGCAGGCCTGGAGCAGAATGCGGTCTTCCCAAGCGTCTGGACACTCCAGACGCTACTTCTCTCCACCCAACCCCAGGAAAGCAGGCAGTTTCCCAAGGGGTGGCCATTGCTGTTGAGCCCAGAGCTTGTACCCAAACATAACGTGGGTCTGCTATCGCCCTTGTTAAATTCCACCACGTGGAAGGCGCTATGAGGGGATTAGCGTCCTCGTTCCAGGTGGGGCAGGTCTAGAAGAGGATGATAATTTATGCCCCCCTGCTGATGACCGTGAGCATGACTGGAAAACGGGCAGCTGGCCCTGCCCGTTGACTCACAAACGGGCACGTACACGGAGGCCTGGAGCCGCACGTGCTCTGATGCGAAGCCCAGGGAGGCGGTCCAGGGAAGGGCGGTGCCCCCAGGCTCAGTCAGCCCCACTTCCTGTCCCGCAGCTGCTCATGTGCACAAACGCATCTCAGCCCTGAGCTGGGGACAAGGAGGCGGCGATCCTTCCCGCCATCCTGCGTTGGGATAAACCTGGAGGCTGAGGGAGGAGTGCACCTGTAAGCTCTTTTGTTTTGTTCTTGCCATAGTCCCACAAGTTAGACAGGGTAGCTTCCATACCTTACACAGGAGAAAAAGCACAGTTCAGAGAGGCTGGCTACTTGTCCCAAATTGCACAGAGATCAAGAAGTAGGACAGGGTTTTGAGTTCAGATTTCCCATCCCACATTATAGCGCAGCGGCTCATTTAAAAGCGTCGATAAAAGGCACTGAACTGGGTGGTGAAACAGAGGGTCTTTACCAACAATTGATCTTCAGTTCCATTCTGTTTGTAAGTTTTTTTTAAAGGTTAGACTTTTAAGAGAGTGAGAGCGAGAGATCTTCCTTCTGCTGATTCACTCCCCAAATGCCCAAAACAGCCAGATCCAGGCCAGGCTGAAGGCAAGAGTCCAGAACTCTTTTAGGTCTTCACATGGGTGGCATGAACCCAAATACTCGAGCCATCGTCTGCTGCCTCCCAGGGTGTGCATTCGCAAGAAGCTGCAGTGAGAAGCAGAACCAGGATTTAAGCTCAGGCACTCTGATATGGGGGGTGGGACATCCCACGTGGCATCGTACCCACAGTGCCGAATGCTTGGCCCTCTTTGCAGATGTTTTCAGAAAGCATCTCCTAAGAACACATGGCTCTTTGGTCCTTACAGTGCCATGTGAGATGTACTTCCTCTTCATCAAACTTGCAGTGGAGCTGAGGATATAAGACATGGACCCAAATAATTACAAAGCAGTCAAGCTATATCCTGAGAACGCTGCCCTGCAGGGTACGGGGAGGGGCAAGGGGGTGATCATTGCTTTTGTTTGGCTTAATCAAGGAAGACTTCTTGAAGAAGGGGACAGAAGCTGAGCCTTATCAGTCACATGTTGTTTTTTTTTTTTTAAAGATTTATTTATTTGAAAGGCAGAGTTAGAGAGAGAGAGAGAGGGAGAGACAAAGACAGAAAGAGAGAGAGAAAGAGAGAGAGAATCTTCCATCTACTGGTTCATTCCCCAAGTGGCTGCAACAGCCAGAGCTGAGCCAGGCCAAAGCCAGGAGCCAGGAGCTTCCTCTGGGTCTCCCACATGGGTTCTAGAGGCTACTTTCCCAGGCACACTGACAGGGAGCTGGATCGGAAGCAGGGTAGCGGGACTCAAACTGGTGCTCATATGGGATGCCAGCAATGCAGAGGGCGGCTTTACCTACCATGCCACAGTTCCATTCCCAGCACATAGGATTCTAGCTGACAGAATCTAAGGACTTGGGCCTTTAAAAAATCCATTTGTGTTTAATATCTGGATCTTTACCACCTAAAATTGTGATATAAAAATGTGTTCATAGTGTCCCTGGGTGAGGAGCATGCCCAAGGAGACCAGGAGAGAAAGGGGGCCACATCCAGAGAAAAAGAACTCCTCAGCCTGGCTCGTGCTGACTCCATCCATCTGCACTCCACGCCAACATGGGGGGTGGGCTTCTACGTCGTGCCACCCCCTTCCCTGAGTGACTGGCAGCCCCCCTGCCTGTAGCAGTTCCCATGCTCTGTTCAGAAAGCCGGAGGGAGCGCAGGTGCTAAGACCTTGGGCATTCAGATGGCTGCGGGGTTTTCCTCCCGCTCCTGCTATGCCTCTGGAACTCTGACCCTTTCCCGGTCATGAGTTACCTCCATCTGTCTTCAACAGAGCAAAGGAACGCTGACACCACAAAACCACCTTGAGACCCTGCTGGAAACTAAGGCTGCAAGCCAAGCCTGGTGACATCTGTCTTTGGTCTTTGCTCTTCCGGTTAGGAAAGCTCTTCTCCCTTTCTCTCATCCGACCTAGGTACCACCTCCACAGCCCCTGAACCTTGCCTCTACAAGCACCCTTTTACAGAAACCATTTCCACTGCACACACTCGTAGCCAGGGCAGGTTTCCCCGTCGCACGTTCTCCTGGGATCACGCCTTCGCAGTCGGCAGGTGCATGCTAGTTTGTTCCTTCCAAGCCAGGGCTTAACCTTCACAGAGGCAGGTGTCCCCCACGATGATTATCATCATGTCTGACAAACGAGAACTGTGGACCAGACCGCCGCGAGACAGCCTGATGGAGCGAGCAGTAATCGCAGTCAGGCGGGCCTGGGTGGGAATCCCAGCTCAGGGACTTACAAAGTAGGCAATTGATTCTATGTCCTTCGATGCTTCTGCTTCCCCTGGCCAAAATGAGGACGGCAGCGCTTATTTCAGAGGTGACTGAGGAGCATTCTGCTGAGAGCCTCCTCTGCCGCCACCTTGGAGGTAGGTGCCCATGCAGTGATGTTCGCTTCTTAGCCTCTGCTATCTCCTGACTGGACTCAGCTTGGCTGGCAGGTCGCCTTTGACCTTGACTCGCAAGCCATAGAGACTTATTTTCATCAGCCCAAAGGCCCACCTGGGAATTTTGATTCAGGCTGGCAAATGCTTTCCAGGACTCTCTGAAGCTGAGTCAAGAGGTCCTGTTCGCCCTGTGTGTGTCTGCCAGGGCTCCAAGCAGCAAGGAACAGAAACCAACTCATCCACTGCAGAAAAGGAAGTTATGAAAAGCAAACAGGTTGCTAGGAGTTTCCCGGATGGTGCACAGCCAGGCACAGAAAATCTCCACCAAGAGCAACATCCCAGATCAGGACAGAGTCGGGCTGGAGGAGACACGGCTGCCATTGCTAATGGACACAGACCCAGCCACCGGCATCTGAGCGTGGCCAGCACTGGGCACAAGGTGCTGGCCATGGAACAACAGTCACTGTTCTCTGTGGAAGCTGAGCAGTCTCAGGACCATCCCACCCTCACCAGAATGGAGTCCACTCAGGGCCTGTTTCTGTTCTGCATCTAGGTGGAGGAGTGATACTCCCAATTGGTGGAGCCCAGGTCACTGTCCCACAACGCAGCTACAAAGGCAGGCTGAGAAAGCATGGGTCTGCCACGGTTAGCTTCTCTATGAGAAAAAAAAAAAAAGCTGCCTCATCACGCCAGGAAATGCCCCCAGAAGGAAAGGATTTCAGTCCCTGGACATCCTGTCGTGGCCACCTGTGCCAAAGTCTGAACTAGCCAGTCTCGGCGAGCCTCATGCTCTTAGGATAGCCGCCTCCCCCCAAACACCAAGAAAAGCATTCTTTTGGTCAAATAAACGTGAGAAAAATTCCCCCAAGAGTCACAAACACATCAGCCAATTAAAGGCTCTAAGAAGTCCTAAAATAACGAAATCCATTAAACTGTCAACCCATCTCCAAAGCTTATTTGCGTGCAAATCATGCCATGTGAGAATTCCTTGTGTGCAAATCACGGGCATGCCTATTGTTGCTCTCCCAACACCTCTCCCGTCCCCCGAATGTGCTGCAAAGAACTTCCTTGAAGTTCTCGACTCGGAAGATTCCTCAGACACCCTTCTTCCTGTCTGTCCTACCTCCCAAAATAAAAGTATCCCAAAGAAAATGAATGTCAACCCTGCACAGAGAACAAGGAAGCTGGGGAGGGGAATCAGACGTTGGACTCTTGCTCCTCAAAGGATGGTCCACAGACAAACAGCAGCAACAGCAGCAACAGTGTCACCTGGGAGCTTGGGAAATGCAAAGCCTCAAGTCCCACCCCAGCCTCAGAAACTCGGAATCTGCATTTAGCCAGGTGATGCCCATTCACAGGGCAGTCTGACCCTTGCTGGCACAGATTGACACCTCTACCTGCAAAATCCAATTCCTCGTAATAAACATCTAACTCACACCCAAATTCCCTTAGGTAGATTTGGCTCTTCCCTTCTTGGATTTTACATAGCTCAGCATTCTTTCACAGGGTGGGCCTACATCCTTTGGGATTCTGGGACTTTAAGGAAATCTTAGTATTTTGTGGTTTGGCCAGAGAGAAGCTGAGCCGACTTTGGCGGTCTTTTCTGAAACGTCTTGTGGGGAGTCTCTGGCCCTGGCACTGAAGGCTATGCCATCAACACCGAGGTTGTCTCCCTGCACCCCCAAATAGTGCCGCTTTAACCAGCCAACAGAGCAGGTGCACTTAGGAATTCATTTTTGGAGAGTACACAAAGAATTCTCACGTGGCATTTAGTTACATTTTCGCAAAAACTAGACCCTCTCAACCGCCAGCATGTGTATTCACCAAATGCAATGGATTTTCAAACCACATAAACTGCAACAAAAATCTATTTTGACGTTGAGATCTCAGCCTGCCTGCTGCCCTGCTCACTTGCCTTAGCTTAGGATAGGTCTTACGATTTCCCACAATGCACTGCTTTGCAGCATAAGATTTCAAGGAACTTGAAGTCAGAAAGACCTATGTTCAAATACTGGCTGTGCCACTTAGCAGTTCAGTGTGGCCAACTCTTGGCAGAGGTGAGGGCTCCTCTCCTGGCCCTGGCTCCTGCCTGTACCGCAAGCTAGGAGCAACAGCTCCCCAGAGAGGGTAACGAGGACTCCACTGGGTGGCTGTGAGAAGCTCCAGCTCACTGCCTCACTGGTGGCAAGGGCTCCAGCCACATGAAACCCTCCTGCCCCTGTTTCCAAGGCCACGCAAGGAGCCCAGCTCAGGACTTCCCTTCCCGTGGGTGTCCAGCCTGTGACCGCCCTCTGGGCCTGCAGGCTGTGGAAGGATGCGCCTTCACTTCCCAGCCACTACGGTGGCCTAACCTCTACCCCTGGTTACCGTAGACCACAGCTCCCAGGGCTGCAGTCCAGCAAATGTCTTTCTCTCCCTCCCTCACAGCTGTGGGATCTCTCATAACCAGGGCTGGGCTAAGGGGGAAGGGGCCGAGATGAGAGCTTGGGAGAAAGGGGAGAGGCGGGGCTTGGGGAGTCCCTCCTCATCGGGTCTACAACCCGGGGTCTATATACCTACTGTTCTGAGAAGGAAGAGAGAAAAAGGCAAATGTTGACATGCTTTCCTCTCAAGCCACGGAATACGGTAAGTAAATGCACCTGCTTCATTCTGCTTAAACTTGGAGCTAGGGGCGAGTGTTTGACGTGGCAATTAGGACATGGATTAGGACACCCATGTCCCACATCAGGGTACCTGGTTTTGATCCCTGGCTCTGGCTTCTAATTCCACTTTCCTGCTCATGCGGACCCTGGCAGGCATCACCATGTGGGAGACCTGGATTAAGTTTCCAACTCCCAGCCTCAGCAGGCCCCTGGTCATTACAGGCATTTGGGGAGTGGCCCAGCAGATGGGGGCCTTTTCCCTCTGCCTGTCAAACAAGTTAAAAAACAAAAAACTTGCCGCTAGTAGGAGTTAATTCTACCAACCAGTTCTCAGAATCTGTGAGGTGAGGGAGTACAAGGTTTTTTGCAAACCACTCATTCCTTAAAGGGAAGGGACCTAGATATCATCATGGCAGAAGCAGACTCTCAGTGACCCATAGAGGGAGGCTGAACAAGACCACAGGCTGCTGACTGCTGACTGCTCCCACTCCCTGTGGGCTCCTCGTCAGTACCAAAGGACCTGTATTGTTAATCAGCCTGGCTGTGAGTTTTTCAGAGGTAAGACCTGGTTCTGTGGACTGTGATTCCACTGTAATACTACTATCAAAATGAAGACAGCAATGATCACAGCAATGATAGAAAAAATGGAAAATCATGTTTAAATATATTGGCCAGCAAAAAATCGAGATGACCTACTCCCAAAATATCTTACAAATAACTGTATTTTCAATAGCCAACAAAGATGATTTTAAAGATTCAACTACAATCTTCACTTTCCTGAAATACTTAAAGGAGGTGTTGTATCTACAGCCAAGGCTAAGGATGGGCCACCAGACATTTTAACACAGGTCCCAGATGCCCACCTTTCCCTGTACAGAGAGCCTGCCCACGGCTACATCTCCTAGAGCTCAAAGCAAAGCCCATGGATCAGAAAGATGGACACCACTGGAAGCTTGTGAGAAATGCAGATTTCCAGGCCCCACCCTAGCCCTGGGGGATCCGAGTTTGACTTTTAAATAAGAAGGAAGACCTTTCTCCCTGTCTCTCTCACTGTCTAACTCTATCTGTCAAATAAATAAATAAATAAGCCTGCAAGGGGATCCATGTATGCATTCCACTTTGAGAAGGACTGTCTCAGATCACCAGAAGCCCAAGGGGAGATTGCACCAGGTTATTTTCTGGGGGTCCCCAAGAAAGGCAGATTCACTCTGTCGCAGCCATCAAACAACTAGAATAAGTACTTTTTTGCGTGTGTGACATTAGTCATCAGGATGGGAGCCTTGCTGACATACTGCTCCTCAGGTGAATGAATGATCAGAGGCCGATGGTGATCTCCGAAGACAGGATCAAAAATGTTGGCATGCCAACGTGAGGAGCTACAGGGCCCCTGCTGGAAGACTGTGATGGTGTGCTAGGGCACAGGAGGCCTGGGAGGCCATAAGCTTGTATTGCTATTGTTCTTCATGGCCACACTCATTAACCTTCAGCTAGGCTGTGTCACAGCAGCCTTGTGCTGGAAAGTGCAAGGGTGAGAGATTGTGCAACATTGAAGACATAGGTGAAGGAAGAGGAGGGGGGAGGAGAGGAGAGGAGAGGGGAGGGGAGGGGCTGTGATGCCTGGCGGGTCCGGCTAAACGCGCAGGTGGAGAGAAGTTCAGGGGAGTTCACAGCGGAAGCTGGTCTCTGGCTTTCATCAAATACATTCAACTGTGTTCTTAAGGCCCTTTACAGTTTTCAACATTGCTGATAATTTATGATCAGAGTGCTTGATGGAATAGTTGAAGCTAGGCAGAACTTCCAGAACATTTTTATCAAATACCTACTGTTCTGAGAAGGAAGAGAGAAAAAGGCAAATGTTGGCATGCTTTCCTCTCAAGCCACGGAATACGGTAAGTAAATGCACCTGCTTCATTCTGCTTAAACTTTTATCAGATGTCTAAAATGCACTCGAATTTTTATCAGATGTCTAAAATGCACTCGAAGTTGGTGTCTGACACTTAGAAGGATGAGAATGTGAAAGCAAACCAGCTCAATGTGCTTCCAACAGCACGCCGGCCATTACCCTTCTTTGCTGCCATTTTTCCTGCCTTCCAGGGAACGGGCAGAAAAACCACAGTATTCAGTGGAAACACCATCCGTCTGCTTCCACATCCTACAGTGAGCAGGGACTGAAAAGATCCCCTCCTAGGACAAACCCTGAGGTGCTTCTCGACTTTTCCAGGAGCCCGTTGACAGAAGGAATGGGACTTCACACACAGGATTGCCAGTCAGTGGTACTTATCTGAACTGGGTCTTGCATGCTGACTCTCATTTCTTCTACCTCAAAATCCTCTCTGCAAACTTCCCAAAGAAATCTGACTCTTCTCCCATTCCGCCCGGATCCTCCCAGGAGAAAAACCTGACTTGTAGCTCAGCAGCCTCCTAGGTCTCCCGACGCGGACCAGAGGAACGGAACAAGGTGGAACAAGGCGTAAGGTCTGCACCGCCTGTCCCTCGGATCAGACCCCTTCACGTGCCTCATCTCAAGTTTCTGAAGAGGTATGGCTTGTGTTTAATTAAAGCCTGAGTAATGCAAATGGACAGAAAGTTATTTCGAGGCTGCGCGCAAATCTTCAGGCCTTCTTAGCAAGCTTCCAGAGCTGTCTTCTAAAAGGTTAGGGGGTGGTCGGGGCCAATTATGTCTCCTCTCTAGCAGCTGCCAGAGATTACTGCGGCAGAGTAATTATCACCAAATAATTGTGCCCTTTCTTTCCTGCTGATGGGGCAGAACGGGAGCGGAGCCTCGTCCTGCAATAGCTGTGGTGCTCGCACAGGACGGCTCATGGCTCAGGTCAGTGAGCATGCACTGAGCATCTCAGCGCCATGCCTGCTGACTTAGAGAAAACGAACGGTCGTCTCATCCAGAAAAGAGCTTATCTTAGCCTAAAATAAATGGTCCTCTGCTGAGGATCATTCCAGAAGGTGGGAACAAGAGGCGCCTTTTCCAGAGTCCTGGATGTTGGGATGAGTGCCTGGCTCACGGCTGCATCAGCAGGTGGGAAAAGACTGTGTTGGTTGCCTCCGCCCTCCTCCCTGGTCCATCAGGCTTGCCCCTGGAGTAGCGAGGAAGTCCAGTCTCACCAAGGGGCTCCTCGAAGAGGCACAGGACTGAAGATAAGAGAAGCTCTGATGTGAATGGGGAGTCTCACAAATTCAATAGGAGCGTCTACGTCTACCCAGAAATGCCCTGGGCTCAGGGGAATGAAATGGTCCCCACCAACAGAGTAACAAATACCTCTGTGCCGTCTGTGCAGGGCCGTGGGCAGGAACGGGGCAGACTGGGCTGTTGTCAGAGTAGTTCAAGGCTGGCAGTGTGAAGATGGAGGGCTGACTGGCTCACTCTTTTCTCTCATTGAAGACCTTTCATTTCAACCAATGAACCTGGATTCTCGCCTGACAGGAACCAGGCATCATGCTTTGACAGTGGGGCAGGAAGAGTGAGAGAGAGCCAAAACAAGTCTCTTGCCCGCAGGGGAGCTCATGGTGCGACTCTTCACTCTTTGCTCAACGAGGCAAAATAGTACGACTTCTGAATGAAAGGATCACAAGATCAAAATTTGAGATTCGGATTCTTCACTTGCTAACTGTTGACCTTGGGCAGGTCACTCCATGCCTCCATTTCTCCTTCTATAAATAGATTCAGGATAGGGATACTCTGGACGCCTACCTCACAGGAGTTTTGCAAAGTCCAAATGAAATTGCACATGCAAAATTTCTTCCTAAATTGCACAGAATTATGCAAATATGAGCATTCTTAGAATGATGGGCCCCCAAGTTACTAGATTCCTAAAGACAATGCCGTATGCAACACCATAAGCAACAGCACTACTCCACAATGCCCTTTGTCTTTTTTTTTTTTTTAGATTTATTTATTTATTTGAAGTCAGAGTTACAGAGATGGGAAAGACAGACAGAGAGAGAGAGAGAGATCTTCCTCTGCTCCTGCATTTCTCAAATGGTCGCAATAGCCAGGGCTGGGCCAGGCCAAAGCCAGGAACCAGGAGCTTCATCCAGGTCTCCCATGTGAGTGGCCCAAACACTTGGGCCATCTTCCGCTGCTTTCCCAGGCCATTGGCAGGAAACTGGATCAGAAGTGGAACTTCTGGGACATGAACTGGTGCCCATATAGGATGCCAGCACTACAGGCAGCAGCATTGCTCACTATGCCACACCACACACCCCTGCAACCCCTTTTTAGCTAAATCATCTCAAAATTAACACATGGAAAAAGTAGGTTGACTTTTTTCAAGGGAAAGGGTGTATTATAAACATTTGTTTGGCCTGGTATCACGAGTACACAAGTGTCAAAAATAGGTAGGGTTATTATGGGATCCTACAGTCAGATTAGAGAAAAAGGGAGTCAAATGGGCTACTTTGGCTGCTGCTGGTGGGAGAAGTGGTCTCAGAAACATGCATCTAAGTAGCCATAATCAGCCAAGCTGTGTTCTTTTGGAGTAATGCCAATATGTCAGCAGTAATGTTAAGTTTTGTGATGATTTACCATAGATCACAACTCTACCTTTAGGTTTGCTCCACCCCTCCCCTCCTGCTACCACCACAAGACTTCTTGCCAGGAGCTTTATCTTGCTTAAGTTTCACCTAGACTGTAAGACTCATAAGAGGCAGCCTGGAGATTATGAAACCTGGAAGTTTAGGTAACTGTAAAGCCAAGTTCAAAGGTATCAAGCTCGAGTACGGAAAAGATCTCTTGCCAGATTACAGATTGTGCAGGGCCCAGCACAGAGGCCCAGGCTGCGTAGGAGCCTGTGGGTCATTGGGTTTTGAAGATGGTAATGATGAGCAGGGTTCTAGTTAATGTGATTCCACTTCTTGACCTTTGGGAAAATAGCTTAATATCTTTCAACTACATTTTCCAAATCTAAGAAACATACTACTGGTCTCAATACTCAAGCACCCACAAAACAACAACGATAGAAAACATCCTCAGAGGACATAAGGATTAAAACATTTTTTTGAAAGATCCATTTCTCAGGATGAAGGGAGGGGAGCTGAGCTGGAAAAATGGAACAAGAGCCTGGTTGCTGGCAGGTAGGTGTGAAACATATACCTGTACTTGAGGGACTAAGTTCAGACTATACCAAGCACTGCTTAAAACAAGTGCTGTATTGAAATGCAGCAGAGAATGGCCCAAGTGCTCAGACCCCTTCTACCCATGTGGGAGAGCTCGATGAAGCTCTTGGCTCCTGGCTTTGGCCTGTCTCAGCTGCGGCCTTTGCCGCTAAATGGGGAATGAACCAGTGGATGGAAGACTTTTGTGTATGTGTGTGTGTGTGTGTGTGTGTGTGTGTGTGTCTCCCCCTCTGTCTCTAACTCTTGACTTTCAAATGAATCTTTTTTTAAAAGTATTATGTTTCTAATAACTCTCTGCTGTGGCCACCAGGGTCCCATTAATATGTGAGAGGCCCAGCCTTGAACTCTCTTTGCTCTGCCCTGCCATTTTAGCACTAAAATTTATGACAGCACAGATCATAACCTCCAAAACACAGAAAGCTGGGGCACTGGGGAAGGCCCCGACCACATAGCTGACCTACACAGGCTCACTCTCACTCCTGTAGCGCAGTTTCTCCTTGTCCCCTCAGCCACTCTGCAGGCAGAAGCCACTTCAACAGGGAAGATTTATCTTGAAACCAGACATTCAATGAGATGTCAACAGAGGTGGCTGTCTGGGGACATGCAGCAGACGAAATGACTTAGGAGAAGGGAAGGGAGGCACATGGTGCAACTTCATAAGTCACACCCCGAGCAGCTTCAATTAAAAGGATTTTCAGAAAGGCTCTCATATCTCCATCTCTATGGAGGCCAAGTCACCCCAACATGCCAAGTCCAAGTTCTATCCCACAGAGCCTGCCCATGCTACAGGTCACTCCTCACCGGCAACTGATCCCAGCCCTTCCAGACCTCATTCCAGACCACAGAGTTCAGGAGGCATGAAGCATGGCTCAGCCCCTGCCTTGTTTTACAGATGAGGCAACAGGCAGGTGGTTAAAAGACTTGCCCTAAGTACTGGGGCTGGTGAGTTTAGAGCTGGGGTCTTCTAATGCCTTCCACGGATTCCTGCACACAGAAACTAGTGGACAATGTTTGGTTTTGCTTTATTTTTGTCTTATATGGATCAAACTTCATTTTCTTTTTCTTTTTTAATTTTGAGGTTATTTCAAAGAAAGAGACTGAGACAGAAATCTTCCATCTGGTGATTTACCCCCTAAATGCCTTCAACAGCCAGGGCTGGACACGGCTAAAGCCAGGAGCCTGGAGCTTACCCAGGGTTTCCATGTGGGAGGCAGGGCCCAAGCACTTGAGACATCAGCTGTTGTCCTCAGGATGCATGTTAGGAGAAGCTGGAATTGGAAGTGCAGCCAGGACTCAAGCCCAGACACTCAGCCATGGCGTGCTGTGTCCAAGGAGCATCTTTAACTGCTGTGCCAAATATCTGCCCCTAGATTCATTTTCAGAAGAACCCTCCTTGCAAGTTATCAAGCTGTCAAACCCCCGAGAGAGGTCTGCCATTACTGCTCAAATCCGGGTACCAAGTGCCTCTGTTGCTTCGCTCTGATGCAAGATCTCTTAAAGTTGATCCCAGGAATGCATCTTGTAACCAAATTGAGCTTGTTCAGAAAGGGGCACCTCCATGCACAGCAGACAGCTTTTCTGCCCACAGGCCTCCTCTCTTTGTCACAGGAGCCTGCCGTGCCCAGCCACCAGGAACAAGGGGGCACGAAGACATTGCTGTTGACAGACACACAGAAGAGTGCTAGAATCGCCTGGCACGCTGCCTGGTGTTTCAGTTGAGACAGGTCTCATCCATGCACACTTTCACTAAGAAAGAAATGCAAAGCCGCTAAAACCAGACAAGTTTTACACCTGAGACCCCAGCCTGAGGCTGCGTTCCTAACTGGCTGCATCAGCAGGAGAGGCCTGGCTCCTCTTGCCCTCTGCCTCCCACTCTCTCTCGAATCCTGCTCACATGTGGCCAAACTCTCCCCGACTAACCCAGGCTTTGGGGCCTCCTGTGGCTGGTGATCAATGCCCTCCTCCTCACACCTCTTCTGACGATATCTGTGATGCGGGTCTGCTGGCCCTTTCTTACGAACACCACGTTCCTAGGCCAGTGCGACTTGATTTGTCTGATGCATTGGCTGGATTCTTGTCCTTGCAAGTTCCCTTGTCCAGCCTGCCCTTGACTGCCTCACCTTGAGCTTTTCTACAAAGCACCAGCTCCATTTCCCGACCAGAAGCCTGTGCCCAAACCCACCCACAGACTCTGCTTCCCTCCTTCTGCCCTCTCCAGCCCTCTTTGTTGGAAGAGCAGAGAGGAGAGGACAGAGTTTCTGTGTGCAGACCCATGTCCTCACTGGTGACCCGGCCATCACCTCTAATGCTTTTTAGTGTTTTAAGAGTGTCTGTCCAGGTTCTCCTGCCCCATTTCTCAAAGGCAAGGGTTTGGGTAAAGTTGTTTCTTTGGCTGTTGATTCCAGGGAGCCTGAGGGAGCCTGAGACAGGGTAGGGAGGAAAGGCAATCAAGAGAGTGTTAAGTAGAAGGTACTGAGCCCAGTGGTTCAGACAATTGTGTCCCACATCATTGTATCTGGGTTTGACACCCAGCTCTGGCTTCTGACTCCAGCTTCCTGCTAATGCACATCCTGGGAGACAGGAGGGATGACTCAAGCCATTGTGCCATTGTGCCACTCACATGGGAGACCTGGACTGAGTTCTTGGCTTCTGGCTTCAGCCTGGCCCAGCCCCAGTGGTTGAAGGCATTAGGGCACTGAACCAGTGGATAGAAACACTCTATCTGTCCCTCTTTCTTTCTCTCCTTCTCAAATAAATACATGACTTTTCTTTAAAAGAGTGTGTTAAGAAGCTGTTGAATACAAGGGCTTCCTCCTCCAAGAGCCTGTCTTAGAGATTATGTAGAACACACTCAGAATGAGGGCGAGGAGGCTGAGTCATCTGCCCAGCCAAGGCTGTCCCTTTTTGACCAATAGTTACTCCTCGGACAACAGCTCCCTGACCCTTGCACCCTAACCTGTGTGCTTCCAAGCTCCCCCCGGTGAGTGATGGAAGCAGGAAAGTGTCCATGTGTGCAGCAGCTGGGGTGGCCAAGGAGACACCAACAGCATCTGCTGCGAAGATGGCTGTGTTGTTGTTCTCTGTCGCTCAGAGTCCCCCTCTCTGCGTGACCTTCCAGCACTCAATGCCATTTAATGTGTACTGAATGCCTACTACGTGGTGTGTACCCAAAGGGACTCAGGTGAGTATAACAGAGTTCTTCCCCACATATAAACCTTGGTCTGATGTAGAAGACAAACAGGAATAAAAGTTACCATAAAAGAAAGGAAAATATGATGAGGGCTGTATCCGTGCCAGGGCTCACAGGCTATGAGAGCAAGAGAAGGATGAGATTAATTTCGACAACAGAGAAAAGACTATCAGTGCAGCTTTCCAAAGCCAAAATATTTTAAATATATGCTACATGGACAGACATCCAGTTCCCACCAAAAGCAAGACAAGAAACATTCTTTCACAGGGCCTCATGGCCAGAAAATGGCAAGAAAATTAGAACCCTTTTATCTCCATTTATAAAAGGAAATAAGCCACATATTTGAATATTACCCAGTCTGCTAGATGTGATATTTAAACATAAAGTCACAAGGGCAAGATGTTTGCTCCTGCTCCATATTTAATTGTGCATGTCTGGTGTGTCCTCACTTGTAGAAGTGAGTTATCCACGCTCTTGGTGAGGCTCCCAAATGCAACGTGCTACCTGCTGCCGCCTCCAACAGGCTGCCACTTTCCGTGGCCCTGCCTTTGCAAGCTGACTTTGGAATGAGGCCCAGTGAGATCTCAGCAGTTTTCCAAATCCAGGTGAAGAAAGTGGATGACTTCAGCATGAAAGTCGAGGACTGGGAAGAAGAGGGAGAGCAGAGACAGATGGATGAGTCAGCCCACATTCGTGGAAAGCTGGGGTTTTCTTGGGAGAATCTCAAGCTTTCATTTTGTGGTGTTTGGAAGCTTAATTCCCAGCTTCTAATTACATGTATAAACTGTAATCACAAAAGTATTTCACAATTAGTTCCTTAGATCTTGAAGAGATGGGAGAGGAAGAATGGGAGGGGCGAGGAGAAGGGACAGAGGATGGGTGAGCGTTTGGGGTTTCAGGAAGCTGCCATCTTCAGTATCTGAGGACAGTAGATGGAGGAGAGTGAAAAATGAAGGGATGGAGAGGTGGGGGGCTACCTTGTCCCTTTCACCCAGGTCCTGCTTGCCTGACTCTTTTAGTTGCCCGGCTCCAGGCCTAGGAATTGGCTCTGCGGCTGGAAGGTTGTGCACAGAGTGAGACACAGCAACTATAACCCTAAGTCACCACTCAAGATCATACGTGGCCATGGCTGGGCCACCATCTCAGGAAGGAGCTGCTGGTGGGAGTGGCAGGGATGACAGGGCTGTGTGGGTCTATGAGGTGGTGTCAGGCTCAGAATATGCCCACTCCTGCTCTTGCTCCTCCACCGGGAGTACTGCAGCAGGGGGAAATGTCTCGGGCTTCTCTCCTTTCATCCCCTGCAGAGCAACTCAACAGCATCACTGTACTCCAACCACCCAACCTCCCTACTGCCCTAAGGGAGATTTTGCCAAATTCCAATTCTACACTGGCCAGGGGCACTGAGGCCCTGGGGAGGGTTGTACAAGTATTCTGGGAGAGAGAAGAACACAGCCGTCAAAGCCCGCCTCAAAGGCAAGTGTGGGGTGCTGAGCTCTGGGACTCAGCTGTGCTACCTGAGCACCACAGAGTCATCCCCGGCAGCAGCAGCCTCTACATCCCCGGAGTTGGGCTGAGTCCTTTCCTGTGCTCTGAAAGCACAGAGACCTATCCTGAGCAGTCAGGCCCACGTGGACCGGAAGCGTCTGGAGTCAGAGGTGCCTGGGAGTTTGCATTGCCACCACCCAGGCATTCATGGCCAATGAAGGACTGGTGCAGGAGGATGGAGGGCCATCTCTCTCACCAAGACAACTTAGACTCTAGATAACTTAGACTGAGAGCTGCTCTTGGGGTCAAGCTAAGGATGGGATTTCATCCAATTCACACTCTTGCTTTGCTCCCACCACTACCTTTATGGCTTCTTTCCCTTCCTTCTCTATTTCTTCTTGGAGTACTTTATTACTAAATTACTTGCCCATGAATCCTGCTCTTGGGTTCAACTTCTAGGAACTCAACCTCAGACAAATTGTTAGACCTGATCAGTTTTACCAAATGGCTTCACCCTTTGGCTTTGTGCTGTAAAACAAACTGATGTCTAAGTAGCGCTCAAAGAGGACAGGAATGCAGGTCCCAGGCGTGGTAGCTTGGTAAGCTAGGACACAAACTCACCAGAAAGCACCCCCAGTCCCAACCCAGTGACAGTGACTTCTTAAGCCCTTTTTACAGAGCCTACCTAAGTGACATGAGCCACAGACATTTATTTAAATGTGTTTCTAAGTCCATGTTGCCAGCCAATCTCCTTCAGTTTCTAAGGAGACTGAATAACATTCCACTTCAACATGTGCATTTGCAACACTGAATACCCACTCAAAATTGAGATCATACAGAAAAAAGTAATGTAAGCCTACATTGAAGAACAGTCAGTGAAATTCAATACCTGTTTCTTCATATGGTATGGTACAAAGCTAAGAAGAACGAATTGGATGATAGAGAAATAATCACCAGAAAAATCAATCATGGAAAAGGGTGTACCTATTTAAAGGACACTGGCCTGTAAAACAACCTGTACCATAGAGCTCATGGTCCAGAAATACCTGGGCAGGGGACAGCACCTTACATTCAAAAGTGAAGGCCTGTAACTTCTAAGAGGGTCCTACTAATTAGGATGCACCTGCTACTTCCTCACTGACTTCCCATGAGAACACTTATAAGTCACAAAGAGCCCAACAGGTCTCTCCTTGGCCATCTGGTTCAAGTCTGCCTTAATGGTCTTCTCATCCAGAATAGGGGACTTGGGACCCCTACCACCCTCGCTCACTTTCCCAGAAAATGGCGATGGCATCTCACAGTTCTCCCATTTCATCCTGAGTTTCCTATCCCAAGCTGCTCACTATTCTGAGTCTGCATCAGCAGGCACCCAAACTTAGTTTTTAGATTCCTTCTCTGTATCATCTGAGCCAGTAGTGGCAGGGGAAGGGGTATCAAGCATTGATGGAGGTTTCTATTCTAAGAGTAGAAACCAAGGGGAAACTTTTTTCACAGATATTTTCTTTTTTTTTAAAAAAAGTTTTGTTTATTTCAGAGGAAGAGTTACAGACAGAGAAAGGAAGAGACAGAGGGAAGTCTTCCATCCATCCACTGGTTCACCCCCCAAACGGCTGCAACAACCAGAGCTGGGCCTATCTGAAGCCAGGAGCCAGGAGCTTCTTCTGGGTCTCCCATGTATATGCAGGAGCCCAAGCACTTGGGCCATCTTCTGCTGATTTCCCAGCCATAGCAGAGGGCAGGGTTGGAAGTGGAGCAGTCAGGACATGAACGGGCACCCATATGGGATGCTGGCACTGCAGGTGGTGTTCAACCTACTATGCTACAGCGCCATCCCCCTTCTCATATATTTTCATCAACTAGAATAAGCATTAACTGAAGAACATTAAGAAAGACAGTTTTGTTAAAGATTAAGGTGCAGGAGAATAGCTGTTTGGCCAAGGGGTTAAGACACTATTGAAGATACCTGTGTCCCACATTGGAGTGCCTGGATTGGAGAAAGCTGAACTGAGTTCCCAGCCCTCAGCTTCTGATGGCTGTGAGCGTTTGGAGGATATCAGCAGATGAAGTATCTTGTGTGCTCACTCGCGCTCTCTCTCTCTCTCTCTCCCCCCCACACCCTTTTCTTTGTCTCTCAAATTGAAAAGAGAGATTAGGTGCAAGAAGCAGACTGCCAATCAAATCACACATCAGTGCACACCACTGTGCCTCCTGGGGCAAAGTTCTTTAACTCCATGTACTTCCTTTCCCTCACTTGTCAAGTTAAGATGGTAATATTAGTACCTCTTCTTTGGTTGTTATGAGGCTTAAATGACTTAGTACCGGAAAAGTGCTTAAATTAGTAGCTAACTCATAGTAAACACTCACTAAATACAACCTGTGACTGTTGTTGCGATTGCTATTGTCATTTATTTCTTCTTCCTCTTCTTCCTCTCTTCCTCCTCATCATCATTGTCATCAGCCAATCCTTCCCTGGCCAAGAGAATTTATAGACTTGAAGCAATGGAATTCAAGATAAAGAAACAACGTTTTTCCTACACTTTAAGTCCCCAATACCGAAATAATTTCTTTGAATTTTTGCTACCAACAGCTTGATCTAAAGTCTATCTGTAGCATTCTTAAGTGAAACCTCTTGGATTCCATCATATAGAACTCTCCAAATGCCTCAAAAGCCCAGGAGATTCAGGATACATTGATTCTATTTCTGCCCTGGTAATGAATGCAAATAAGAAAAAAAAAAAAAAGCATGACTTAAATCAATCAGATCAATGCATTTCTCATCTTCCTATGGCTTCCCTGCTACAGTGTTTTGGTAACAGGAGAAGTCAGGATTTGAGAACTAAAATGTTTTAAAGCTAAAATGTTTTAAAGTCATGAATATACTAAAAATGTATCTTCTCTCTCTCCTCTCTCTCCCCCTCTCTCCCCTCTCTCCCCACCTCTTTCTCCCTCTCTCTCCCCTCTCTCTCCCCCCTCCCCCTCTCTCCCCCCTCTTCCCCCTCTCTCTCTCCCCCCTCTCTTCCCCCTCTCTCCCCCCTCTCTCCTCTATCTCTCCCCCCCTCTTCTCTCTTTCTCTCTCTCTCCCCTCGCTCTCTTCTCTCTCTCCCCTCTCTCTCCCCCTCTCTCTCTTCTCTCTCCCCCTCTCTCTTCTCCCCTCCCCCCTCTCTCTTCTCTCTCTCTACCCTCTCTCTCCCCCCCTCCCCCCTCCCCCCTCTCTCTCTTCTCTCTCTCTCCCCCTCTCTCCCCCCTCTCTCTCTTCTCTCTCTCCCCTCTCTCTCTCCCCCTCTTTCTTCTCCCCTCCCCCCTCTTCTCTCTCTCTCCCCCCTCTCTCCCCCTCCCCTCTCTCTCTCTCCCCTCTCTCTTCTCTCTCTCCCCTCTCTCCCCCCTCCCCTCTCTCCCCCCTCCCCCTCTCTCTCTCCCCTCTCTCTTCTCTCTCTCCCCTCTCTCCCCCCCTCTCTCCTCTCTCTCTCCCCTCTCTACCCCCTCTTTCTCCCTGTCTCTCCCCTCTCTCCCCCCCTTCTCTCTGTCTCCCCTCTCTCTCCCCCCTCCCCCCTCCCCCCTCTCTCTCTCCCCCTCTCTCCCTCTTCTCTCTCTCCCCTCTCTCTCTCCCCCTCTCTCTCTCTTCTCTCTCTCCCCTCTCTCTCTCCCCCCTCTCTCTCTCTTCTCTCTCTCCCCTCTCTCTCCCCCCTCTCTTCTCTCTCTCTCCCCCTCTCTCTCTCTCTTCTCTCTCTCCCCTCTCTCTCTCCCCCTCTCTTCTCCCCTCCCCCCTCTCTTTTCTCTCTCTCTCTCCCCTCTCCCTCCCCTTCTCTCTCTCTTTCTCTCTCTCTCACGCCTCGCATTCTCCAGTTGGGTCTGCATTCAGCAGCAGGAGTATTACTGGTCTGTTACTCACTATTTCTCAGTATTAATCTGCTACACAAATTGGTCAATAATACCAATACTGTTTCAATACTCAAACACTGAAGCTTCATGAACAATAGAGTAAAACGTCTGATTAGGGCCCACTACCTAATCTGCAGAGGTCAGTGCAAAATGAAAGTGCAAGGCCCCTTGTTCAAAGCACGTGAAAGGGGCGTTTATTTGGCACCACCCGGGACACCAGTATTCCCAACTAGAGTGCCTGGGTCGAGGATCGGCTCTTCTGCTTCTGTTCCAGCTTCCTGATTATAAATACCCCGGGAGGCAGCAAATGATGACTCAAGTCCTTGGGTCCCTGCCACTCACGGGAGGGGCTCAGATTGAGTGCTGGGCTCCTGGATTCAGCTTGACCCAGCCCTGGCTGTTGCAAGCATTGGGGGAGTAAATCCCAATGGAAGATCTCTCCTTGTCTCTTCTCTTCCTCTCTTTGTCTTTCAAATAAAATGAAAATAAATCAGGCAAATATTTTTTACGTGTATCAAGAATTTCAAACTGGTAACACCAGAGTGTTAAACCAAGTACTGTGCTCTTTTAAGCACAGGGCTTTGTGTGACTGCACAGGTCATGTGACCATGAAGCCAGCTCTGTGTCTGGTTGTACAGCCGCCACTTGGCCCAATACTCTTAAAAGAGCACCCATCATCTCTGTCACTTCAACCACAGTGTTCTACGTGCTCAAACTCATCTCTGCGGTCGGGCTCGAGGTCTACCGCCTTTGTGAAACTTTTCCAGACCAGCCCTGAGTGGCTGCGGGCTAGAGCATGCTGGGACGGAACAGGCTACTTCCCCCTCTGGCTCCCTGGACACTCGGGGTGGTCTGTGAGGTGGGCCTTGGCAAAAACAAGGCGGGCGCTCCTGCATGAAGCCCAGGGCTCAGAGTCTAGGCTCTCCCATCACTCCCGCATTCTCCCTGTTCATTTGCACTTCTTGCTGCCCCCGAAGATCTAGCTCTGGAATACGTGGCTCTGAATAGGTCAGTGGAAGGTGGCTGTGCCTGCTGTCTGGCCCATCCCCCACCCTGGAGACCTCGGGACATAAGGAAGGAAGACTAGGGTCAGAGTCTAGCTTCCCAATATCCTCTCTCAGCGTGACCACAGGCAGGTCCCTTAACCTCTCCACGCTTCCATTTCCCCATCTGTGAAATGAGGTGATTAACACATGCCTTGCCTACTGTACAAGACTGCCGAAAAGCACAAGTAAGACATGGCATGTGAACTTGAACCCTTGAGGGAGGCCCTATGCTCCACACACTCTTACTCATTCTTTCTCTAAACACATCACAGTGTGAGTGGCCAGCAAAGATTGGAAGGATGAGGAAAAGCCAACCTAACAAGTAAACTTTGGGAGGGCAAGAGTCTGGCTCCAGCATTTCTCTTTTTAAATTCTAATATCACAAGTTTACAAAATACCTTCCAAAAAGTACTTGACTATTCCATCCTTAAGGCAAATGGCTGCTACCTCTTTTCTTCCCTTGGGTTTCAGAGCTGTAATAGGAGGACACAGTCCCTTTAAAGTGCTTTTCCATTTTCCACTCTCTCTAATTACATAGTATCATGGGCCAAAAGATAGACCAGGAGATCTTGATGTTGCTCCAACTTGCAAGTGACGCAAATGCTCATTAGCAAACTGCATCCGAAACCGAGTTAGACACTTCACCCAAATGGCAGAGCGAAGGCATGGCCGGGTTCACTGCTTCCGGAACACATTGGGTCCAAATTGCAGGTGCAGTAAAAGCACTAATTATTGCTAGAGCAAAGGGAAACTAAACCCCCTTCGCTTATCTGTAGTGGTTTTTTTTTTTTTTTAATGCTAGCAATGCATTTCACACATGCTGAAAAGTCCACACTCAATTGGTTGAAAGTGGGTTCAGAGAAATTATCTCTGTGTCACTAATTAACCAGCCCTACCTAACAGCTGGGAGCCAGTTGGAGAGGTTTACACTTGAATGTAAATAAGGGAGGAGGGACTTGCTGCCCTGAGATGGGGTGGCGTGTTTGTTTTGTTTTGATTTCTTTCCAGACATATTTCAGTTTACATAAATATTTGAAGGTTGGATCAGACAGGATTTACAGCACAATAGTTTCAGGAATGGCTTTATAAAAACTTCGATATGGTCTAAATTAGGTTTCAAGGAGGAGGGGCAGCTGGGGGAGCAGGAGCCCTTTTCACTATTTAACTTCACGTCCTAGCCAACAGCTCACACCACTTAATACATCACAGGTGTGCCAGCAGGGTTCCACAGCCCCCATTTTAGCTGTGGCCTTCCACAGGGACAGACACTACCTGGGGAACGAGCCTGCCAGCCCTCTGGTGTCAGCACTGCATGTCTGACCTTTGGTTGACCTTGAGCTCTGGGATTCCAGGGTTAAAGTTGTGTTTGGGCATGGGAGTTTGAGGATTTAGGGAAATGAGAGTGGGCACTGCCCTCCGCGACAGAGCTGTTTCCTGCAGAAGTGGGAGCTAGTAACTATCCCAGTGCTCCCCAGGAAAAACACTCCTTCAGGGGAGCAGCACTTTCTCCAGGGGTCTCTTTCAGCTTGTAAACTTCCCAGGGAGCTCATCTAGAACCAGCCTGCTCTTCTGCATAGTGGCAAAAGCCACACATGAGAAGCCAAGGGCTGGCTATTTTCTAGGTGAAAATTAGCCCCAACAGGAATCGGTCAGGTTGGACCCAGCGCAAAGCCCTCACTTCCCCCAGCAGGGGTTTTGTTAGCACAAATTCTTTTCTCCTGCAGGGCGATCATCAAGAGGCAGGTGGCTTAGTGGAGCCTCAAACAGTATAACCTTGGCTTTCATAAACCCACGTTTGTACCGAGCCCGAAGGTTGGTGAGGCGTTTACCATGAAATGTATTCGCCCGCTTCTGAGTGAAGCAGGAAAGCCTTCATGGAGAAGTTTTATTGTTTACATTCAATGAAAGGAAAAGTCTGACTTGAAGTGCTCAGATCTAATCTCTCTGAATTAAAATGGCTGCATTGTCCTCGGAGTGCTGGTGCTGTGAGGAAAGGTGAATCGAGGATTTTTGCGCAGCCACAGCTGGGAGTTACCTCTGCAAGGGAGTTACCCGTGCGCCCACAAACAGACAAACACGCCTGGATTGGCAGCGGCCTCAGTGCGAGGAGAGTTTATTTTCCTTTAGGAAGCCACAGTTGAACAATGTTCTGGTGCCCTGGCTGTTTCATAACTTTCCATGTAATTAAGCAGCTGGCATGGCCTTCTGCAGCAAGATAATAATAGGAGTCAGCAGAGGCGGGGCTTCGACACAGGAACACTTTGGACTGCTGAAGCTCACAAATCAGACCTTGCAAGTAAATACAACACGTTCTGTCAAATGCAGAGCTTTCCCAGTGCAGGGACACCCCTTCACACACACGCATGCACACACGTGCGCGCGCGCACACACACACACACACACACACACACAGAGCAAGCGACCATGCTGCTATTTCCCGGAACGTGAGAACTGCATGGCAAGGGGAGCAGGCACAGCTCATCATTTCTCAGCAGCCGCCTCCGCGATCCAGATGCGTTTCAGGAGTTTAAGGGTGGCTATCAAACCCAGCCACTTGCAAAAGTTGAATCATGAGAGATCTCTACAAGCAAACTGGTTTTACTAAAGAAAGTATAATATAAAAAAAAAAAAAAAAACCAACAGGAACAGAGCACAAATGACATGGCCACTGAACACCAGATCCAGTAGAAGAGATGTGCACCTCTCCCGGGACAGGGAATCTGAGCCCTTCTGCCCCCAGCTTAGCTCAGTAAGTGGGAAGGACCTGGGTGGGGGTGGTGGATAGGACCCCAAGATGGCTGCACCACCGCCTTCCCTGCCCACATATGGGTGACGCTTCTCCCAACAAGATGGGAATTTAACTGCTTAGAAGCTGAGCTGGTCTTAGTGTTCAGCTGCACGAGAAATGCGGCAGAAGTGAGACTGTGACTTTGGAGACTAGTTCATAGGGCCTCGCAGCTTCCCTGGGATCTTGAGGAGTACCCGGGGGCAGGATGCGACTTTTTGGGACAGCCTCCCTGCTGTACGAAGGCTGAACCGCACACAAAGCCACATGCTGGTCCTCTGATCAAAACCCCTCTGGGCTCCCCACAAGCAGCTCCCAGCGGCTGTGGCCAGGCAAGCAAGCCATCCTGGGTGTGCAGCCCAGCCAACGTCTACCTGCAGCTGCACCAAGGATTCAGACTGAGCCCAGGTGACCCACAGAGCCATGAGAAAAAAAATGGTGTGGAATGTGGGAATTAGCGTGAAATTCCCTTGTTCATATTTTCCCTAACAATGTATAAGAGCTCTTTGTAATGAGGGATAGTAACTGCCTGACATTTAATAGCATACGTTTTCCCCATTTTGCCTTGTTTTTAAAAAAGATTTATTTATTTGAAAGTCAGAGTTACAAAGAGAGGTAGCACCAGAGAGAGGGAGAGAGAGAGAGAGAGAGGTCTTCTATCTGCTGGTTCACTACCCAGATGGCCACAATGGCTGGAGCTGCGCCGATCCAAAGCCAGGAGCCAGGAGTTTCCTTCAGGTCTCCCACGCAGGTCCAGGGGCCCAAGGACTTGGGCCATCCTGCACTGCTTTCCCAGGCCATAGCAGAGAGCTGGATCAGAAGTGAAACAGCCAGGACTCAAACAGCCACCCATACACCAGGGCTTTAACCTGCTGTATGACAGTGCCAGCCCCCCCCCCCCCCCCATTTTGCCTTTTGCCTTTCCTTTGCTGTGCAGGGAGTTTTGAGTTTTCTTTTTGATATGGTCAAGAATTATTGGCTTCTATGGCTTCTATGGCTTCTTGGCCTCCCTCCCCCCAAGTCCATGTTCATTTACTTGATCACTGATGCATAGATTTAATATTCCTTGAGCTGGTGCTCCGAGCCAGGCCCTGTCCCTGTTGCTAGTGAATGAGACCAAACAGGAGCCACACTTCTCTGAGGTCACAGTCTTCCAAGTGGGGTGGGCATGGGGATGGGGAAAGCATTGGAACACAGAATTGCTGAAAGAATGCTTCCTGCAGTCCCTGGGAAAGGATAGGCCACTACGGAAGCCACAGCCAGGCCGTTTAAGGGCTCGTGGGGAAGCCAAGAAGAGTTGTCTCTAGGAGTGATTTATCAGCTAGCTCTTGGTCTATATATGCATGGTTTTGTTTTGCTTTGACATCTTGGATCCATCAGGAGGGTTAATTTACATTAAAGACACCATGGGCCTACAAATACGACGTCAATGTGAGCTGTTACTGTTCTTATGTACTGCCTTTCTATATGTACCTGAAGCTATTTCAGGGCTCTGAAGAGCCTGGTTTTAAAATCTGCTTCTTGGGGCATAGCAGGTAAAGCCGCTGCCTGCAGTGCCAGCATCCCATATGGGTACCAGTTCGTGTCCCGGCTGCTCCACTTCCCATCTAGCTCTCTGCTATGGCCTGGGAAAGCAGTAGGAGATGGCCCAAGTCCTTGGGTCCCTGCAGCCATGTGGGAGACCCAGAAGAAGCTCCTGGCTCCTGGCTTCAGATCAGTGCAGCTCCTCTGGCCGTTGCGGCCAATTGGGGAGTGGACCATCGGATGGAAGACATCTCTCTCTCTCTCTCTCTCTCTCTCTCTCTCTTTCTCTCTTACTCTGACTTTCAAATAAATAAAACAATATTATATAGCTTATGTATTTTTTGCTAGATAGTATTACATTTACATGTATAGTCCCAATTTTTTATACAATCCATTGTTGATGGATGTTTGGATTACTTCCAGATTTTACTAATAGGAATACTTCTGCTCTGAACATGTCCTGGTTCAAGGGTAAAAGTTTCTCTAAGATATATACATAGGCCATAAGGTATGCATGTATTTACCTTTACTAGTTAATTACAAATTGTTCTGCAAAGTGATTGTACCAAATTATACTCCCTCAAGTAGACTTTGAAAGCTCCTGTTGCCGTATGTTCTTGCAAATACACATTAACCAACTTTTAAATTTTTGTGATCATGAAATATAAAAAACGATGTCACTGTGACTTTTATCTGCATGGCGCTGACACATAATCAGGTTAATAATGTTTTATATGTTTGCTGTCCACTCATGTTTCCTCTTCCGAGAAATGTTCATGACAATGGCTCATTTTTCTGTTAGGTTGTTCATCTCTTTGTTAATGATTCAAAGGAGGGTTTTGTACTCTACATGCAAATATGTTGGTCATTTACCTGGCAAATGTCTTTTTCCCTCCTTATGAATTTTATTTTCTCTCTCTGAAAGAAAATGTGTCTGCCGATCAGCTGAAGTTCCTGATCTTAGAAAGTCAACCTACTAAATCTCTCCCTTTACAGTGAGTTCCCTTGGATGTCTCATATTCAAAATCTTTTCCCTTCCTGAAGTCATAAAGATATTCTGTACCTTTTCCCTAAAAGGCACACAGTTTCTAAGGATGAATCCACCTGGGTCGATTTTTGTGGGCGGTGTGACGGGGAGGCCTCCGCCGGGTCCCATCCTCCGTAAGGACAACACACTGTCCCCCAACCCTTTCAGCTGAAACGTCCTTGCCTGCTTCGTCGCTCATGCGCTCACTGAAGATGAGAACAGAGCTTCACAGAGGTGCTCAGTCTTCTCTGACCTGGATTTAGCTCCTGTCTTTGTTCACGTCCCATGGTCCATTCACATCCCGGGAAAAACCCTCAGGGATGAGCCTAAGGGAGTATCATACACAGCAAAGCTGGTCAGGGTTCCCACCTGCCTGAAGAGGTTCACGCTCTTCCACTCCAGCCACGGATGGTTTGCCTTGTTTTACCGCCAGCTCAGTCCAATTGTCACAATCTGAATTAATTCTATGCTGTTTCCAAGTCTTTTTCACTTATAAAGCTGGGTGTCTTTATTTTTTCTTTTTGCATATTGCTATTATTTTTATTCTGGTTGGCTGAATTATGTTTTCAAGAAATTTTCCAGGAAGTGCCTATGAATAATTCCGTTCCTGAGAATATTTCAGCATTGCCCTCACATGAGAAAGACAACTTGGGCTAAGTGACACTCCTGTCCTTGCTCTGCATCCTATACCTATTATCCCATTAGCTTCCAACAGAATGCTCCCGAAGGGCTTAAAATCATCCTAGACCGCTGGCCTGTTTTTGTGTTTGTGGATAGAACTTTATAAAGGTAAAGAGAGAAATAGAGTAATGAAGAGTGATTTGTTTCTGATTCTATTGTTATATGGCTGTAGAAATTTCTTTTTTTGTTTCTTTTTCTTCTTTGATGTCATTTAACTTCACCAGGATGAATCTTGATGTGGGTTATTTCTTACTAAATTTATTAAAACTTCCTACGCCACAGTAAACCTTTTCAACCTGCAGATTAGCTCTTCCTCCATTTCAGGGAAGTTTTCTGGTTTTTTAATTTAATTTAATTTATTTATTTTTTATTTGACAGGCAGAGTTAGACAGTGAGAGACAGAGACAATGGTCTTCCTTCCACTATTTCACTCCCCAAATGGCCGCTATGGCCGGTGCTGCCATGATCCAAAGCTAGGAGCCAGGTGCTTCCTCCAGGTCTCCCATGCAGGTGCAGGCACCCAAACACTTGGGCCATCCTCCACTGCCCTCTTGGGCCACAGCAGAGAGCTGGACTGGAAGAGGAGCAACCGGGACTAGAACCCGACGCCTATATGGGATGCCAGCACCGAAAGGCAGAGGATTAACCAAGTGAGCCACAGCGCCGGCCTCATTCAGGGAATGTTTTCTAATAGCATACCTTTGAATGATTTACATGTCCTCTTTGTGTGCTCATGAATCACTGCTTTCTGTGGACTGGATCTCCACTGACTTCTGCATATGGATAATTTTTTAAAATATTTATTTATTTGAAAGTCAGAGTTACACAGAGAGAGGAGAGGCAGAGAGAGAGAGAGCTCTTCCATCTGCTGGTTCACTTCCCAATTGGCCGCAATGACAAGAGGAGCTGCACCGATCTGAAGCCAGGAATTAGGAGCTTTTTCCAGGTGTCCTACGCAGGTGCAGGGGCCCAAGGCCTTGGGCCATCTTCTACTGCTTTCCCAGGCCACAGTAAAGAGCTGGATCAGAAGTGGAGCAGCCAGGACTAGAACCGGTGCCCATATGGGATGCTGGCACTGCAGGCGGTGGCTTGTCCTGCTATGCCACAGCGCCAACCCCCTGCATATTGATAATTTAATTTCTAATTTCTTGGAACTCAGTCCTTTTCCTTGGCCACTCTGTGAATTTTTTCAATTTTATTGTTTATCTCTTTAATTTTGCTTCTTCAAAGTATCAGTGTTGTTCTTCTATTACTTCTAATGTAACTTTAATTTCTTTCTTTTTTTTTTTTTAAGGTTTATTTATTTGTAAGTCAGAGTTACAGAAAGAGGGAGAGACAGAGATCAAGAGGTCTTCTATTCCCTGGTTCACTCTCCAAGTGGCCACAACAGCCAGGGTGGAGCCAGCAGCCAGGAACTCCATCTGGGTCTCCCACACGGGTGACATGGGCCCGAGGACTTGGGCCATCCTCCACTGCTTTCCCCCGGCCATTAGCAGGGAGCTGGATGGGAAGTGCAGCAGCTGGGACATGAACCCACACATATGCAATGCTGGCATCTCAGGCAGCGGCCTAACCCACCACACCACAACACCGGCTCCATAACTTTAATTTCTCTAGCAAAATCTCACTGCTAGTCAGGCTGCAGTTGTGACCATGGCATTTCAGATTTAAAATAGCTTTAATCTCATAATTGTTGAGAATTTCTATGAAAAGTAAAAATAAAACTATTCTTGTGATGGGGAAACATATAAATATATTGTGCAAGGGTAATTCTAAATGTTCATGGAAAATGGAATTAAAATACAAGTTTTTTTGGTGCAAGACATTTTTGAAAAAATTGAAAGAACAATTTAATGGTGTTTTCCACAAACTTTTTTAAGACTCCCACATTGCATGGATTTCTAAAAAGCTTTTGCCCCAAAATAAACTTACCTTTTGATTCCCTTTCCCACAAACTTTTCGAAATATTCTTTCATATACATATAAAGATTGGTGTTTTTCATTTCTTTGCATGTTCTTATTCTCCAAATGCACATTCCATTTTGAGAAGGAACTTAGGAAAATAGCCAAACATGAGTAAGACCAGCCGCACCCAGAGTGAGCTGACAAATTCCCTTTCCTTTATAGTATGTCAACTGTAATTGTTCCTCAGATTCTTTTTTTAAAGATTTATTTATTGATTTGAGAGCAGAGTTACAGATAGAAGGAGAAGCATGGAGGGAGGGAGGGAGGGAGGGAGGGAGGGAGGGAGAGAGAGAGAGAGAGAGGTCTTCCATCCGCTGGTTCACTCCCCAAATGGCAGCAACAGCCAGGGCTGGGCCAGACTGAAGCCAGGAGCCAGGAGCTTCTGCTGGGACTCCCACGCAGGTACAGGGGCCCAACACCTTCCGCTGCTTTCCCAGGCCAGTGGCAGAGAGCTGGATTGGAAGAGGAGCAGCCAGGACACTAAGCAGTGCCCACATGGGACACTGGCACCACAGGCAGAGGCTTAACCCACTATGCCACAGTGCCAGCCCCTCCTCAGTCTTAGAAATTTTCACTGGGGTGGGCATTGGGTGCAGCAGTTCAGATGCTACCTGGTGTGCTTTTACGCCTTATTGGAAAGCCTGGGTTTGAGTCCTGGGTCTGCTTTCCATCCATCTTCCCATCTCCCTGCTAATGTGCTGCCTGGGAGACAGCAGTGGATGGTTCAAGTAGTGTGGTCCCTGTCACCCATGTGGGACACCCAGGTGAGTTCTGGCCCCTAACTCTGGCCTGACCCAGCCCTGGCTACTGTGGCATTTGAGGAGTGAACAAGTGGTCTCTCTCTCTCTCTCTCTCTCTCTCTCTTCCCCTCCCTCTCTCCCTCCCTCATCTGGCAATTATATCTTTTTTCATTCTTAGGATGGAAATGAAACATAAACAAAGCCCATAACATAAGTACCCTCTATGCTTGTTGAAAGACTCAAAACAAATCACTCTCCCATCACACTGGAAAGTAGTAACACTATTAAGAAAGGAATTCATGGATCCCAATTCCAATTTTGATGGCCTTTTGATAAACAGGGAAGCTACCCAAAAATATCTACTGGGCAGAGAGTTGGGTAGACCTCTTTTATTTTTCAAGGCATTTTGGAACGCGTGCTTCAGTAGGTAGAAGTACTGTGGCAAAGTTGTCATTTTCAAGGAGAAATTGTGTGGGCAGCTCCCTTTATGTCTGGACAAATAAGAGCTGTGCAGGAATTTGCTAATTAGTATGTGGTGATGGCTCGGTTCAGTAGCCTGCCTTGGGGCTCAGATGAGGATAACACAGGCGTTTTTTTGAATTACTTCTCCAAGGATAATATAAGAACAACTTAACAGAATCACAATTATTTGACTTGGAAGAGACAGTGCCAAAGGCTAAACTTGGCTATTTTCAAATGGCTTCAGAAAAAATTACAACTCTGTGTGGCCCACACAAAGGAAAATAGATAATTGGAGCAGGTGTTGGTGTACATCCAAGAAAGCACTTCCCAATTATAAAGATCGGGGGGGAAATCCACCTAAGAAATTGCAAAATTATGAGGACAACAACAATAATAAGTATGATTTATTGAGAGTATTATGTGCCTGTTTCTATTTTAACTTCATAGACATGATCATGTTTAATCTTCATAATGATATCCTGTGATCAGCCCTGGGACCTCAATTTGACACTTATTCTTTCATTTAGCACTAATTTGTTGAGGACCTACAATGTGCCAGATACTGTTCTGGGCAGTGAGATTAGAGCTCCTCAAGTCCAGATGAGGTCCCTGTACTCAGGAAGCTTTTATTTGGGTACAGTGGGGGGTGAATGACAATCAACGAAGAACAGACAAGAGACTTAAAGTGAAACTGTTATACAAGGAGTTGAGCACAGAGGGTTAAGATAATGGAGGTAAAGCAGGCCATTACAGACAGCATCTGATCGACAGCTATGAACCAGGAAAAGGCAATAACATTGCTGGCTGAGAGAGTAGGCAGAGGCACGAAACATCCAGGCACCAGCAAACGTAATCACTTCTGGAAGCCGAAAGAAGTCACAGTGCCAGAGCACAGCAGATAAGGGGAAATGGTGCAAGATGGAGCCAAGGAGAGGCCAAGGAACAATTCACAGGCTTCTGGATTTTATTTTAAGTGTTATGGGAAGTCCTGGGAGAGGTCTAAACTTGAAACCATCAGATTTATATTTCCTCTTTTTCTTTCTTTTTCTCTTTATGTTTGCTTAAACATCACTCTGGCTTCTGTGTAGAGAATGAATTGTGGGAAGCAAGAGTAAAGTGCAAGGACCATGTGCAAGGAGACTTCCAGGAGCAGGGAGAGGCTTCCCCAGGGTCAGGGACCCCAGCCCTCATCTGCTCTGGAATTCAGCCACAGCTGGGGCATACGCAGTTCTCCCATCTGCAGTGATTGGGCTGTGCCAGTTAGAGCTCCGGTCTGCCCTGGATTTCCCAGGTAGTAAATACTGCCTTCCTTTATTCTTGTAAAATCTATGACCTGGCAATAGTTAACCCGTCTGCCAACATACTCCAATTCCCTCTCTTTTTCTCTCTCTCTCACACACAAATATGTATTTAAAAAATAATTTCGCGCTGCCCTTTATCATGTGGAAATGCCTGAGAATGGAATGCGTCTCACTTGGCTCAGCTGTTATCTGTAAGGCGAGGCTGACTCTCCAAAAAACCTTTTTCCTGTCTTTCTAATCGTGTGTCCCAGAAGAATCAATATTCAGGAATTCTGGAAAACTTCTCATCACAGGAAAGAAACTCAATCTGTCAATGGTACTAAAAGAATAAAAATAAAAAGATTTGGAAGAGGTTATCCTTCAAATTCTGTTGCATGGGGAGGAATTGTCCTGTGACATAAAAGTTCTGGTCCCTGATGAAGGGGCAAAGGTCAGAGGAATTATGACCATGGATGTGTCCATCACGATATCATGCACTCACATTGCTCAGCCTTCTATGGTGTTCGCAAGTCAAATTAGTGATGTCCATATGTGAAAAGGATAGAAGTAACAAAAGTAAAAACCTTGAATTTCAATGACAAAAAAAAAAAATGAAGCAAAGAAATCCTTGATTTGTTTCTTGCAACAAATAGGCTACTCAAATCATATCCACTACAGGACATCATAATGGTCTATAGACACAATGATTTGCTAATAATTAAAAAAAGTAATGCTGTCAACAATAACAATTAATATTTGAGGACTTCCTCAGGGTAAAGTACTATGTCAAGTGCTCCTAGGTCTTGCCCTAAGGATCAGAATGCTTTCTAGACCTATTGGTGGCTTGTGTCTTCAAAACTGAAAAAACTTATTCAACAAAACCAGAGATTGGTTGTGCTGCTACTCTACCCAAGAAAGACTTGAAAGAATTTAGTTGGGAAGAGCTGCCTAATGCTGAAACTATTACAAGCAAACAATCAAACCACATACATTATTTAAATCACACAGATTTGGACTTTAACCAAATAAGAGAAAGACAAATGTGAATACAGAAAGCATTTAACTTCTTCTATATATGTATGTAAATAATGTACTCCAAATATAACAACAATGGTACAGAATCAATGAATCATAGCTAATGTTATGTAAGATGGCTATGAAAACAATTGAAGTAAAAATAGTGTGACTTCTCTCAATACTTGTACAAAATTAAGAGCTTTCACATGATAATAATCACTAAGTGAGAAATAATGGCACTTGTTGTAGTCCTTTGTAACTGCTCCATGTCACATTGTTACCTTTTCACTTTCTCTGATTTTTAAAAAAGATTTATTTATTTGAAAGGCAGAGTGACAGAGGAAAAAGAGTCAGAAAGGGATTTGCCTCACACATTTCCATCTGCTGGTTCACTCTCCAAATGCCACCCAAGTTTGTTTGTTTATTTGAAAGTCAGAGTTGGAGTTGGGGAGGGGAGAGAGAAAGATCTTCCATTTGCTGGTTCAAGAAGTCAGGAGCCAGGAGCTTCATCCAGGTCTCCCACATGGGTGGCAGGAGCTCAAGTCCCTTGGGCCATCTTCCACTGCTTTTCATACCATTAGCAGGGAGCTGGATTGGACATGGAGCAGCCAGGACATGAACTGGTACACATGTGGGGTGCCCACATTGCAACACCACAGTGCCAGCCCAGTTTTTCTGATTTTAAAAATAGTATTTGGTCATTAGATAAAACCTGGAAGTTGGGAAGATTACAAAGATAAAAAGAGAAATCACCCATAATCTCACTATCCAAAATTAATGACTAATGTTTTAGAAACATTTCACTGAATCTTTGTTCTTATGTTTCATTTGTTTACACAGCAGCTAAGAAATACATGCACATTTTTAAAAGGCTGTGTTTTCAACTATGAGCACTTTTCTCATGTCATTAAAAATTCCTCAGAAGTACTGTTTTGATAGGTGCAAAAATTTTACATTTCCAAGTCTCTGTGAACAATGAGGCTGCTTCTAATGTTTTTCTATTACTACAAAATTAGCATTCAAGCTGTAATGTAATGACATCCCGGGCAAAGCTCTGAAAAGAGCAAAATAGTTCCTGGTCCTTGAAAATACATATAGGGACAGCATTTCTTCCCCCTCCATGTTCCTCCCTCAATCTGGGTCCTAAGACATTAGATGTAAAGACAGATGAGTGGGCTCTCTCTGTAGGCACTGCTGTAGGATGACAGGGGAAGGCGTCGGCAAAGACGTGACATAGGCCCAGGACTTCTTGTTCCCCATTTCACTATCCCCTATTTTTCCCCACCACTCCAAGGGAATTGGAAGTCAACTGACCAGAGGTTTATTGAAAATCCAGAAATGTTCCCATACCCTACAACTTCCACCCAACTGCTCACAAGTCACAACACTGGTCTAGAACATGCCCTCACACAGGAGCACCAGGTGACACAACTTCAGGGGTATCATCTGTGTTGTGAATGTCCCCCCTGGAGCAATGCAGAGTTTCTGCAGACTCTACACTCACATTTACGCCAGAGCAAAGCAGAGCGCAGTGGAGAGAAGCACTCTGGTGATCCAAACCCTTGTGCTGACCTCACCTGGCTGCTGACACCAGAGTCTCCCCTGGCTTTAGTCCTGAGGCTTCACTTGTAGATTGACTTGTCAAATCCATATAGAAAGGCTTTTCAAAAGAGCCCCTAATCTGTCTAAGCAAACCCTGAAACAGGACAACAACCACAAGTCTTTGTAACTCAGAGAATTCCCAAACTAAAAAACAAAATAAAGAAGGATAAGGAGGGAGATAAATGCAACCCTCTTTCCCCCGAACTCCTAGACAAATCTGGACCCACCATAGTCAACTGGCTTAAAACGGTGGGGAAAAAGGCAATGTTACATGCAGAGGAAAGCAGCTAAGAATCCTGGTAGAATTCTGACCTCAAACTGCAAGCCAGAGGAGACAAAAATGACATCATTAAAATGGTTGAGGAAAAACCCTGTTAACCCAGAATGTATGACCAGGGAAAACATTTTCCACAATGGGAGGAAAATATAGACTCCTTTCAGATACACAAAACTGAGGGAAATGCCAGCAGACCCACACTGCACTAAAGGAAATTGTACAGGCAGAAGGAAGATGGAACTAGATCAAAAGTTGGAACATGAAGCCAGTTAGAGTCCCAGAAGTGGTTAAAACAGAGGCTTTCCTAGGTCTGAGTGAGCTAGATTATTTGTAAAATTAAAAAGTCAGTCTAGAAGAGTGCGGTGGCGGCCAGCAGGTGCCGTCTCCTGGGACTTGCAGGACTGGTAAGAGCTGCTCTCAGCTCACAGCTGTGCTCTTCCCGTGTATCCCAAAGTTCATGGGTTGAAAACGGAACCTCCAGGGCACCAGTGTTGGGGGGTAGGCCTAACAGTCATGAGAGCTGCACCCTCACGCACGGCTTCCTGTTTCCACAGGGGTGGGTTAGTGATTGGGACAGTGCGTTTGCTGTATAAGCTTGCCTTTCTGCCTCCCACCATGCCATGAGACAGCCAAATGTCCTCGCAAAATGCCAGTGCCAGGATCTTGAGCTTCCCAACCTCCAGAACCATGAGCCAAATAACCTCCTGTCGATTTTCAGTTACCCAGCCTCTGGTATTTAGCAACACAAATGCCACTAAGACAGGTGGCTGCTAGCCAGTGACTAATAAATACAGGACACCAGAGAGGCCTTTTGTCTTGAGGTGGGATAACCTATGTACCATCTATGTTTTCTAGGTCCGGCTGAGGCTAGTTCCTCTGAATTCATATCTTGCCTGATCTTTTCCCATGCCCCTTCCTGTTTCCTTCCCTTCCTTTCATATAGATTTCACCTAAAGATTCCTTTTCTTAATCCGTTTCTGAGGAATCTGACCCAAAGCACTCAACATTTTCCTTAACAGGTTATATCAAGAATGCACATTTTGGATAAAAGTATTTCTGGCATTTATTCATATGACCATATGATTTTTCTTATTAATTTGACTAATAGGATGACCAACTTAGAATTCATGCAATAAATGTAATTTGATCATTTTTAAACATTTACTGATTTATTAATTTCACACTTTTCAAGACTAAGCAAGTAGCAGCAGGAATCCCAAATACATTTAAATCTTCCATAACTGCTAACCACCTGAACTACATAGGCACATTTCCCATTTCATGAGTTTACACTGTGCCAGGATCAGCAGAAGGAATAGGGCTGTCCATAGCCAAGGTGGAATGAGAGGGTCTGCAAGTCCCCCTCAACCATGGCTTCTAAAAGCATCTTTTGGGGGGCAGGCATTGGGCACATTGTTTAAATTGCCCCTTGGGACCCCCATGTGCCCTTTCAGAATGCTTAGTTTGAGTCCTGGCTACTCTGCTTTCATTTCGGCTTCTTCCAAAATGCATGTGAAAGGCAGGAGACAGTGGCCCAAGCACTTAGGTGCTTGCTGTCCATGTAGGAGACGCAGACAGAGTTCTAGGTTTCTGCCTTTGGCCTGGCCCATTTCTGGTCATTACCAGCATTAGGGGAGTGAAACAATGGATAGAGAATCTGTCTCTGTATCTCTCTCTCTCTCTCTCTCTCTCTCTGCCTTTCAAATAAAATGAAAGCAAATAAATAACAATCTATTTTTTAAAATTAAAAATAAAAATCTGTTGCTTGAAAAGGCAGTAGAACTCTATGCTCAGCTCTTGTACAGAGTTTTCTGAGGATCAAAACACATGGTTAATCAATCTCAAAGGATTATGAGAGTAAGAATTACGAAAGGAGTTAGCAAGCTGATCCCAGAACAGATTTTCAATAAATATGTGCATATTAAAATATTTTTATCACACATCTGTTATAGAATAGCTTCCTCTTCTTTACCGTCTTTATTTTTGAAGTTGGAGGAACTTGAAACCCAATGCTAAAGTCATTTGATCACTAAATTTTTATATATGTTAAAGAAGAAAGAAACATTCTAACCAGAAACTGCATGAATCTTCCTATATGGAAGATAACACACAGAAGCCTGAATACACTCGCTCTGGGGTGATGATGCCTTTACCCTGGTCTACCTCATTCATTCAGTCTTCCTGTGGCTCCAACACTGCCATGGCTCAGCAGAGCTAGTGACACAGTCTGTAGTTGCAAGGTTAAAGGATATCCGTATTTGTTATCAATTGTAAGTGTGATTTTACTTTCTTAAATGTAAAATAAACTTTAAATTCTTGCAAGGTTGTGAGTGCATCTTCTTTTCTTTTTCCAAACTTTCCTTGTGACGTATTGAGGACACAAAGTGTAAGGCCAACTATTACTAAATTGCAGACAACTAGCCTAGGGAGATTACCCTGAAATCCTGTCTTTACTGAAACTATTCTTTTTAACAATACTTATTTGGGAGACAGAGGGAGAGAAAGACAGAGAGATGGATGGAGAGAGGGCTTCTATCCTCTTGCTCACTCTCCAAATGCCCACAACAGCTAGGAACCGGGCTGAGGTCAGAGCCAGGAACCAGGGACTCCTCACTTCAGGTCTCCCATGTGGGTGGCAGGAGCCTGATTACTTGAATCTTCCCTGCACATCTGTGGGAGTTTCGACTCAGGAGTCAGAGCCAGGACTAGAACCCAAGGCCTCTGAGGTGGCCCACAGGCGTCATAACTGCTCGTCTCCATGCTCACCCCTTACTAATACTACTCTTCAACCGAATGTGTTACTGAAGAAAGTGTTCACGTCAACACTGAAGACCAACACTGCCAAAAGAAAAACCCTAAAGAACTCTGCAATCAGCCTTCTCTAAGTCTCTCTCTATTGGCCTTCCTCGGTTTATGAAGTCCAGTGCTCACTGGACACCTGGAGGCTGAAGCTCTGCAGGCTACAAGGACTTGTGTAACAGCTGGTTATTTGCGAGGTGAACACTTGCTGATTGTCTGATGGCTGCTGACTTGCTTCTTTAGAACTCTCTCACGGTTCAATTTAATCATTTCATCAAATGAGGAATTGAGCCCTTTGTCAGATCAAACCACTGTCATTAGAAGAAACCAGCCTCTCCCTGGGCCTGTTCATTCCCACCCTTCATAAACATATTTCCCTGAACAATTTTATTGGTGATGCAATTAATATTGATTCACCACCTGCAGTTTCTCCTGTTTCCCATGACCTTAGAATTTGCTCCAATTTGGGAGGAAGTAAGCCATAGAAAGTGGCTCTACCCTTTTCATTCTTGGCTCTGACCTTTCACCAGTACCCTGGCCCTAAGCATTTTGGTGCAAATAACAGCCTATCAAGTTGCACCAATGAATTTTACTTCATAGGTCTCAGAGATCATTGGAATTTGGGGGCTAGAGGAAACCACAGTCAATTCTTTGATTTCACCAAAATTGAGCTCCAGAATAAATTCCTTAGCCTGGATCTAGAGATAGAACTAAGATGCGCCATCAAGTCTGGATCCTTTCTACTGAATACAGGGTACCATCCTGTATACATGAACCAACTCTGAGAAATGAACTTGCAGGTTTATACAAGCAGCATAAAAAAAGTTCCAGACTCCCTGAAAAATAGTCTAAGTTCAGCAAGCAAGGTTTCACTTCTTGTTTTCCCTGCAAGGTTACAAAGGCCCTGAACATGGAAGCCTCTGGGGGAATCCTTTGCCACAACCCAAGGAAGAAGGAGATCAATGCCCAATTTGGATAGTTCTTGCCTTCCTGATCTAGGGATCATCTTATCTGACATGAATTAGGGTTCTACTGGACTAGGTCTCAAACACCTTCACCCCAACCTCGTACCCTATCCCCCAGGGGGATGGATCCACAAAGAAAAGAGAGAGAGACCAGTCACCTCCAGAGTCTGGGAGGAGGGCTTGCTCAGAACTGCTTTCTCTCCAATTTAAAAAAAAAAAAAAAACACAATATTTTTCCTGCCCACTACATGAATAGACCTTAAAAAGTTGAACTTTGAGTTGCGATCCAATACCTGAAATTCCATTCATTCCCTAGATAAGGCTTTCAGGGTAAATATAGCAAGAACAAGCATTCTCCAGTCTCATGAATGCTCCTGAAGGGATAAATGACTGGCAGGGGCCATTTCTTACAGCTGACTTTGGAAAAGGAGGGAGGTAAAAGGGAAGTCAAGGGTACTGACGGGAGAGTGAAGGGGACAAAGGCTTGAGGCACTGAAGAGAAACTGCCCATTTCACCATCTGCCTGAACAATGCTAGTTAATTGCATCCGGAAATGCTCCCCATTTTTTTTAAATCTCCTTTGACTACAAAACCAACTACCATAGGTTTTCAAATGAACAAGGACGTCTTTGGACGGCATCTATCCATCTATCCAGGCAAAGACGAATGGCAAATAGGTTCTTACAGCACAGGCACGCTAGAAAGAGATTCCAAAGCATGGAACGCATTTGTGCTGTATTGGTCATCGTGTTACTTAATCAGGAAAGTTACATTAACACGGCCTTTCTGCTGGAGAACTCAAAGTGGAGAAGGAGCCACAGACTCACGGGGACCAGCACCATCAGCTCCCTGAGCACTTTGCAAAGTATTCTGTTCGGAATCCCCAAAAGGAAAATAAATAAATAAATAGATCAGTACTTAGCTTAAATGAATTTCCATGTTGCCATAATTGTTTCCCTAGGCAGAAAAGTGAAATTAGGGATAACGTTGAGGAAGTGGTGGAGTGCAGTCCCTTTTTATTCTCTGGGGAGTGAGGGGAAAAGGGCAGAGGAAAAGAAGGGAAAAGTGGCAGAGAATTGTGCTCCCCTAAGTACCTAGCACCTGGGTTAATATGTAATTGACAAGATTAATGGCTGCATAATTATTGCCTCCATTGTTTACTGTCTGGATGGCAGCCAGCCCCCTTCCTGCTCTGCCCAGCCATTGGTTTGGGTTTGGGGTGGTAAGGAATGTAATCAGTGATGGATAGAGTCTGGGTGCTGGATGTGACCTTGCTAAAGAAGACATTTAAGAGAAGCGTCCAGAGAAACCTGGTGCTGTTCACCCCGCTGGAGCACACCTCTTTCACCTTGGGGTAATTATCTCACTTGGAAATTGCTGTGTGAGCCTGCTGGCCCAGAGCCAGGTGTGGCCCAGTCAAACCACTCCACCTGAGAAGGACAAAGGAGGGAAAATCCTCGGGATGCAGGAGAAATCTCATTTCCGTCCTGTCCGTGCTGTGAAAAGGGAAAGCAGAGCGTCCTTTGAGCTGCTCCTTGTGCCACGTGGGCTGTGCTGCGGGGAGCTCCTACATTTCAGCTGCACACTTGCAGGCATGGAAAAAGTCCTGCCTCCCACTCTTTCCTGATTCGTTGTTCAAGCTCTTGCATCTTGCCTGATGCCCAGTAAGATGAGCAAGGGACCAAGCCTCTCAGTTAGGAACTGCAGAGAGGATTTCCATGGAGCAGAACCATGGGTCCAGCTACACTCCTGATGGTCTCCCCCTGTCTTGCCTCTCACATGGTCTGACATAATTTTATACACAAAAGCTAAAGCTATGTATTTCTTTCTCAGATGGCCTTGTTCTGGTCTGAGCCATAACTGTTCTCCTGGATTATCTCACCTATTATAGCTTTTCCCATTTCCTGGCAAATCAAATTCACATTTCCAAAATCCAGGAAGACCCTGGGGCTTTTCTGCCTTCCCTCTACCCAACTAAGAATAACTTCTCGCATAATTCCATGTTTTCTTCCATCCTCGAATTCTCCCTGGAACCTCCTTCTCTTACTATAAGTTGAACATCCCTAATCCAAAAGTATGAAACCCAAAATGCTCTAGAACACAGAACTTTGTGAATGCTGACAGGGCACTACAAGTTTAAAATTGCATACATGACTTCCTGTGCTGGGTCACAGTTAAAACACAGGCATGCTAAAAATATACAACATTACCTATGTGTGTGGAAGGGGTATGTGAAATATAGATGGGTCTCATACTTAGTCTTGTGTCCCATCCCCAAGATATCTCATTATATAAATGCAAATATCCAAATATCTGGAAAAATCCCAAGTCAGAAACTCTCCTGGTCCCCAGCATTTCGGGTAAGAGATAGTCAACCTGCGCATTCGAACCCCATCCCTGCAGTGCAATCCCTATTTACAGATTCGCACTCACTCACTTTGAACTTTTCCTTCATATCATGTCTCCCTTCTGCCATTAAATAACTGCTGATGCGGTCATCAGTGGGTGGCTTTCTCCCCTGCTAAAGAATAAGTTCTCCAAAGACAGGATTGCACTATTTGCATTCTTTGCCCTACATCTAGCTACAGGACTGTGGCAGGTGCTTAGACTGTCTATCAATGGCTATCTGGGTGAAGGTGAAGGCCAGTTCAAGTTTCCACTTCCCTAGGCGCCACCCTCAGCCTCTCCAGCTTGGTAGAATCTTCTAAGTAATCATCCAAAGTAACAGGTGGACTCTGTGCTTTCTGCTGGCACGAACTTTCATTTGGGATGTTCCATCATCATTATCTGGAGCCTTGTCTTAGCTCTCCTGCTACTCTAAGGCTCCTTTCGAGGAAGGCCTCTCATTCACTCTTCATATGATTCAAAACTGCAAGCACAAAATTTTACCTTGCTGTGACTCAAAAGACTGCTGGCTGAGTGGTGGATCATTTATCTATTTATTTGTTTCATATCTGCGGTCCTGCATTCCATTTACTCATTACTTTTTCTATAATAGAGCTTTTAAAAGTTTTTAAAACTTTTCATTGGTCAAAAAAATTCTTTTCCTCATTACAAAGTCTCAGCCACAGCATAGGTTGTGTCCAGGGACATTCCATGCCAGTCTGCAGCAATGAGTTTAGAGACTTAATGACAGGGCATGAAGGAGCTTGAGATTTGGGGCCAGAGACAGCAGAAAGTCAAGGAGGCTACGGCAGTGGAGAAATGGAGGCAATAATAATAAGTACTTGCAACAGATGGCTTAGGGGCAAAAAATGAGAACTCTCTGGAACACAGAAATGTTGACAGGCTTTTAAGGTAAGTCTTTATTCAGCCTAAACTAGAATTTAAGTCTTCATCTTGTATAGATTCTGTGACCTTGAGAACATCCCTTTTCTCCCTGGATCTGTTTTCTGGTGGGTGACATGGCATTAATGATGCCCATCTTTCAGACTGTTGAGGGGATTAATACTATAACACTCAAGAAATTGCTCAAAAGAATTATATAAACAAAATTACAGTGCCCAAATGGTGAGACAGCCCGCGTGGTGTTTGAGAGACCATAGAATTTATGTTTCACAAGGAGGAGCATCAGCCTGATGTTCACTGGACATAATTGAGCAGAAAGGTTAAATTAGAAAAACATAACCAGAAGTGGAGGAAGATATTTAGGTGTATTCGACAGGAGGAACAACTAAATTGTATATATGAATGACATATAAAACACACAGTGTTGGAAGGTCAGGCCTAAAATTTTTGGCTTAGGAGAAGGTAAGAGGAGGTGATTCAAAGAAAAAAGGAGGAAGGGGATGGACATTTGGTGTAGTGGTTGAGATGACTGCATTCCAGATCAGTTTCTCAGGTTCTGTTCCCAGCTCTAGAACATGACTCCAGCTTCCTGCTAATGTAGACCCTTGGGGGTGCAATAGGAATAGCTAATATAATTGGGTCTCTTCCTCCTTCGTGGGGGACCTGGACTGAGATCTTTGCTATTGCCTCTGGCCCCAGCCAAGACCCAGCCATAACAGGCATTTGGATTGTGAACCAACACTCTGTCTATCTGCCTCTCAAATACATAAATAAAGAGGAGAAGGCAGTAAGGGCTGAAGTGAGAAGACAGGGATTTACTTATTCTCCTGAGGGGTGTTAAGTTACACACAATAAGAGAAGATTGAAAAGGGGCAAGTAGAACCCCATAAAGCAGCACTTGGAAGGTTGGAAAAAGTTGGGTGCCAAGGGGCTTCCACAAGAAGTGGGCCCACAGGAAAAAAGATGAAGTAGGAAAAAAATCTCTCTGGGGACAAGTCCATTGTACTGTCTACTGGGAGGACCAGTGGAAGGAAAAGGAACCACAGATAACAAGGCTAGAGAAAGAGCCCAAGCCAGGCAGTCTGGTTAGATACAAATATCGTTTCCCTTTCCTGGACACACAGCCAGCTGCATCTCTGAGGCTGCCTTGCAGTGACATGTGGCCACATGACCGAGTTAGGACCAGAGCAACATGAACAGAGTGATACGGGTAACTCCCACACAGGCACACAAACTGTCTACCTGTCTTCCTTTTGGCCTACCTTCCTACCCAGAGGTTGGATGTTCCCACCCAGGGTGACACTGGAAGCCAAATACTGAACATGGTAGAGCCACAAGACCCAAGGAGCATAGGTTTCTAGAGATCACTGCTTAGAGGATGGGACCTTTATTTATATCAACAAGGAAAAGATTCTATTGTGTTGAAGCCAATGCACAGACAGGTTGAGCGTATGATAGTAGGTATTAGTACCTTAATTAGCATCAGCTGATGAAGCTGGGAAGGTGGTTGAGGAGCCCACCAACTCACTGTTTAATCATCAGAGTGGGAATTATTTGACAGGAAGTGGAAACAGGTGGGAGAAAGAAGAGGCTGGCAGATGGTATCTATAGATGTTTTTTGAATCCAGGCGACCCAAGAATAAAGAACACTGATTTGTGATTTCTATACCTCATAACCTGTTCTGCCCATATCTACTCCTGCTTAACCACTCCCATCTACTCTGTGACCTTGGCCATCACACTTCACCCTTCCTTGGCTTTCTATTTATAGCCACAAAAGAAAGATACCAATCACCTTTCTATACAAGGTTTTCCAAAACTCCAAGTTCCTTCTCTTGATTTCTTTCTCTTTTTCCCCCAAATAATTTTTAATTGTTTAATGTGGGAAAATGTTTCATGGGAATTGCATTCCTTTCTGAGCCACTGCCTGGGTCATTTAAAAATAAACAATAGACAAAGAGAAACATTAACTTGGGGGGACTTTATAATAACAGCCTTCAGGGCTGATTCAGGATTGGTCAAGGATATAAAAGATTTGGAAGACTTTTGGCCATGATGGTACAGAAAAAATTATTCAGTTTTCCCTTCTTTTTGCCAACAGGTGTGCTGCCAAGGTGATGATACATCATTAATGCCATGATCTGTGATCCTCCCAGTTCCTGGGGTGGCTAAAATGTTCTCAGATGCTCAGAGAAGGCATAGACCAATGTACCAATGTCGCTACTAGTAGCTAAATTTTGCAGAGACTTGAAAGCTATTCAAGGAAAGACAAGGTGTAAATAGGGTTTATTATAATTACTAGAATTCTTTTTGTTATTTTAAGATTTATTTAGATCTATCCAGGACATGCAAACTTAGCTTCTGAGTCCTGGGCATAGACCTCTGAGCACTTTTCTAGTCCTTGTAATAGTGCCAATGATAGAGATTAAGGTAGGAAATAAATCTACAAGTGACTAGCTATAATTAGTAAGCACTCTTCTTCATATAAAATTCCATGCCAGCCTCTAATAGCCCCGCTTTATAGTCATCCAGAGCCTTTCATCTGAGACGCTCAAAGCACTTCTGGATAATATCAGTGCCAATTCTCTCAGAATTCCTGAAGGCAGAGAACTAGATTCCTACCTGTTCGGCAGCTTGGCCATTGGTGAAGTCTACGCCCTTCTGGCTCCATCCATGTAGATGTGGGTGACACTCTCCCCAGGTCACTGTCCCACCCCCAGCCCAGTGAAAGGAAGAAGGGATTGCATCAGGACAGAAAATTCTGATTACAGCCACATCAGAGGCAAGAGGATGGAAAGGAAGCTTAGCCATTGGAGTCAGGCCTGACTGCAACTCCTGGCTCTGATGTATAAGCAATCTGAACACTCTGAGCTTCAGTCTGCTCAAGTGAAACCAAGAACGCAGAAAAACTATGGCTCTTACCATACATTAGGCACTCCATAAATGCTTGGGAATATATAGCTTTATAATCCTTCACGTCCTCAACTTCTAAGCAATGCTGTATCTGGTGAATGCTTGGTTAAACATCTATATGCAAATACTGTCTATAATAGCTATGCACTCAATAAATGTTAGCAAAGGTGTCTTGCTTTGGAAGAAGTCTATATCCAATTCCCAGGCTACCCAAGTCCACTTAAGTTTTCCATAAGAACAAATCCAGTATTATCTCAAACACATGTTCATCTCTGGGTGTGAAAGGTGTTTTTAAATTCAATTATAACCCTCCCTCCTCTGTTGACCAGGGTTGATTTTTCAAATCCTCTCATGTTCTACATTCAGAACCAGAACAGGAACTAGAGCACGAATTATCTTCTACATACTTGAACGTGCTCATTAGACCTTAGGAGTTGTTCTTAATGGGCTAATGCTTTAGCCCTTCCAACTATTTGATAACAAAATAGTATATCTTGGATTATAAATATCACATTCATTTTCACTGTTTGTTTTTATAATGCCACCAAAAAGTCAGCCCAAACATTCATCAATCAAAGGCTATAAAGTTATAAGGAATCTGCATTTCCTGGAATTGAAAAAATTTTTAAAAATCAATGTATAAATTTACTTGGAAGGCCATGTGACCACACATTTACTCAGAACATACTTTTCTACCAACCTCAGCCAGTTCAATGTATCTTAATGACCAAAAAGTTTGACAAGAGAAGTTTCAGAGTAGGCAAAACAGATATTAAAATCTTAAACACTGATGTCTTAATGTTGCAAATTTCATTGATTCAAGACCTATCAAAATATCACTTGAAGTTAAGTTATTCTTACTTTGTCCACATTTCGAACAAGGTTTTCATTTGATTTCTCCCACTGCCAGCAGATGAGAAGCAGCAACTCAGAAGTGTGTAGACATGAGGAGGAAGAAGAATATGACATCTGTCAGTCTGCAAGGCAAGGCGCCATGTGCTGCTGGGATGTTAGCTATTAGCACTTGAGCAGAGATCAAGGGACAGACAAGCAGTAGTTCTTGTCCTTGCACTTTGGTCGGGGTTAGGGAGTGGCATGCACTGGAAATAATTAGAGAACAAAAATACTGTGCAAACTGTCCAGATGCACTAAGAATTCAGAGAAAAAAGGCATCAGCAGGGGAAGGAGTACAAAAGATTTACTGAGTCCAAATCTTTTGAAAAATTATGAACTAGAACAAGCTCTATACCTTAAAGACAGAAAAAAAACTCTAGAAAGTGATGTCTTAAAATCATTGTGGGAGACATTTCTTTTTGGACCAAAGACCAATTTTGAAACATTTACTTTTTTTTTTTTTTTGATCAGATGCTAAGGTAGTTAGGAGTGGGGACCCGTCAGCATCTCCTTTACCCCCCAGAGCTCACTGCCGTGCTGTGTACAGAGCTGCCACTCAGCAAGTGCTGGTCAAATGAAATGTTCGAGTCAAACTGCACTAAAATACTCTGTCAGTCAACACACTAAAGCTTAAACAAGTGGTACATTCAGACGATGTGCAGAGAAGTAAAGGACACAAATGGGCTAGGAAATACCCAAAATGTTGGAGGACAAGGAGCAGAAGATGAATGGGGAGTCTTAGGAAACCTGAGATATCCAAAAAACAGAGATGTCTGTTTGGCATATACTTGGAAAACTGAATAGTGGGAGATCAAGATGCAGAAGGAGAGATTTAGGTAACAAGGCGTTTGGAAGGTTCCTGCATAAAATTATGTTTTTTCCAAATATTCCTTTGCTATGGTTTCGGTGAAATAGCATGGAGGCAGAGTCGAGGGTTCAGTAACCCATGGTGGAGTCCTGGGCTGAATGACGTGTGTAGGGCCCTGCTCCCTTACCCCGCACCACAGGCCCTGCCAAGTCACGCCTTCTGAGAAGCAGCTCTCCTCCAAGGAGATTTACACCTGGGATCAGGATCCTGAACAATTTCTGCTCATGACCCAGGCTGGGCAACCAGGCACATCTGTCTGCTAGAATCAGCTGACAAGAGTGTGACAAGGCCATAGGCCAAAGGTCCTGAAGGAGGACCAATCTGTACACCTGACCCCATGGAAGGAGACGAAGACGGACTTGGCATGATTTGAGGGGCACCCAGATAAACCCCAAATCTCCCTCCCCCCAACAAGAGAAATAACATAGTATAGTGAAGGGAGGGCTGAGCTAGGCCTGAGGGGGCCTGAGCATAAATCCTGGCTCTGCCATGTGTGGGCTTTGCTATTTTGAGTCAATTTCTTGGCCCCCAAGGGGCTCAGTTTCCTTATCACTTAAATGGGGATAACGTCACCATAAGAAACATATACCAAGTTATTCTGCAGACTAAATAAGAGCCCATGTTAACCTAGGATAATAGGAGACACATGCTGCAAACCATACAGTGGCTTCTGTTACTTCTATGGGGACTACTACTTTTTACTGCAGAGACCGGCTTTCAACTTCACCATGCATCACGACTGTCATTTTGTGAGTGAAAGTACAGCAGCAGCTGATCTCCACACCCATAGATAAATTAACTTCTGTTGCCTGGAACTAGAAATCCTAACTGGCAGCTCTCCAGCTTGCTTTGTCAACCTAGGAAAGGAAGCAGCCCAGGGACTCAGGACAGATTTGGAGAAAATTAATTCAGCAGAATCTGAGCAGGAGAAGAGTGGATATTCCAATTGCATGATACGGCAGAATTTGGAGGTTCTGCATCTACCTCCAAGGATATTCTAAGAATAACAATTGCTCACACAGACAGTTTTGTACAAAACCCAACGTGGCTTGGAACCATCATGGCACAGAAGACAGTGGAGAGGGAAATCACAACAGGGACACAGGACTCGCACCCCGCCATGGCCCATTGCCAGCAACAGGCTTCATTTTCCTCGTCATTCTCAGCTGCCCTGTCAGCCGTGCTTGGTGGAAGGATCTGGCCATGGGAGATCTGGCCAGATGGAGCTGTTGAGAACCAAGGCCTTACAGGACCAGCAGAGCCCAGTTGCACCAGAACTGCTTGCCCTTGCTGTGAGGTACGTTTGGTTCAGAAGAGAAGATGGGCAAGAACTGAAAGACGACTTAACTAAGGGACGCCCAAACGACTTAACTAAGGGCCGCTGCCTAGAAATATAAGTGAATGGGAGTTGAGGGAACTGGTTAAGGCTGTCTGGGGCAAGTCAGAGAAAAGGTTATACAAAGTGAGTTCTGAAAATCGAGTTTGGGGACCTACCCTGATTTAGCAAGAGAGAAGACAGAGGCGGAGTCTGGAAACAGAGAAAGGTACTTTTGGAAGCAAAGCTAGGCAAAGCAAGATCCAGAGCCCAGGGCCCAGGTTGCCACACCCAGACTTAAGGGAATTGGATGGAAACCACTAGAGATAAAAGCTCACATCCTCCCCTGGACCTGGAGCCTCTCTGGCCAGTGGCTCCCTGTTCCTACTCCCTTGTTTAAACATAAATGTAAAGCAATGGCCAACCACTAATGATCATCTTTCCCTAAAGTAAAACACAGGCAATAAAAACAATAAAGTTTCTACCAGCCAGACATAAAGTAATGATCCAGCTAAGTGGCTGTTTGCACATCTGTCCTAGATCAAAAATCAGAGAAATTATTATCATTACTGTTATTATTATTATTGGTCTGTCAGCAGGAAGGCCAAATCTGAGTCTCCCAGCCATGCACATTTACTTGTTCCTCAAAGAAACCCAATCCCTCATACTTTTTAGTGACATGTGAGGCCAAGGATGTGATTTCCATTATCTATTACGTGATAACTAGGGAATATGCATAGTTTATAATTACTACAAGTGGGGATATTGTTGTTGTACATATTTATTAACATTTTGTGAAAGTATCAATTTATGTGCCTGCTATTAAGAAAAATGCTTTGGGGCCAGCGCTGTGGCATAGCGGGTAAAGCCACCCTCTGCAGTGCCGGCATCCAATAAGGGCGCCGGCTTGAGACCCGGGTGCTCCACTTCCCATCCAGCTCTCTGCTATGGCCAGGGAAAGCAGTGGAGGATGGCCCAAGTCCTTGGGCCCCTGCACCCACATGGGAGACTGGGAAGAAGCTCCTGGGTCCTGGCTTCGGATGGGTGCAGCTCCGACCGTTGCGGCCATCTAGGAAGTGAAGCAGTGGATGGAAGACCTTTCTCTCTCTGCCTCTACCTCTCTGTAACAGCCTTTCAAATAAATAAATCAATGAATTTTTTTTTTAAAAAAAGAGAGATTAAAGTATATTTAATTTAAAAAAAAGAAAAGAAAAATGCTTCATAGGATCCTGAAAGTGCTATAAAATATCGACAAGACACCTACATCTACATTCTTGGAAAAATGATCCTAACTTAATGCCATGATGACAACTACCACAATCTGTGTTTGCCGTATGCAAGATGCTTTGTACACATTACTTCACTTAATCGTCACAATAATCCTAGGAAATGAGTTGAATTGTCTCCATGTTACTGAAGACCAGAAAGATAAGTCATTTGTTGCTTTGCCTACATAGAACTCTTACTTTTATGGCACATCAATCTCTTTCTTTCAAGGATCGTGTTTTCATTACACACCTACTTCCGATGCACAGTCATAGATACACACACACACAAACACAGACTCTTACACTCCCACCGTGTGTTTTTCTGGGCCAGTCATAGAAATCCACATTCCCAGTCACGTCATACAAGTCAACCCAATCAGAGTTCTTCCATGGCAGCCTACTCGGAGCTCCAGGGACGGGACTTCCTGCACTCTGGTCCTCTGGTGGCATGAAGCTGGAACAGGCACTTTGCAGCTGCCAAAACACAGAGTTCTTAGCCTCTTGCTGCCTTCACACTCGTCTGAGGAAAGAAAGCCAAGACAGGGGAAAAAACAGAAAGGAGATAAGGAAGTCCCAGTGATTTCAAAGCCTTTGGCTTCGCTCTGTGCTGTGCTGCTCAGTGACGTTAACAACAAGCTGTCTGCCTGCAGCTCTGACATGAATGGCGGCCGCTAATTCACTTTGGGTAAGAAGAAAGCGAAGCAGCACAGACATCCATGGAACTTCACTCCCTCTTCAGTGACATAAGTAACTTCTTTTCTAAACCAGGTACTAGTTTTCCAAACCCGAAAGAATATCTTCTCAATTATTTTACGCTATTCACAGTGAAACAGATACACAGCACACTTATAACCATGGTTTGAATTCTCAACATTTTCTCTCTATCATTTCCTTGAGACTACACTCTAGAAAAATCTACCATAGATCAAGCCCTGTTTGTAGCTTTGGCAGTTTCTATAGAGTAAATGCCTCTACTAAGGCCAACTTCTTTTTTTTTTTTTTTTTTAAGATTTATATTTATTTGAAAGACGGAGTTACAGAGAGAGAGAAGGAGAATCAGAAAGACATGTCTTCCATCCATGGATTCATTCAACTGGGCCTGGACCAGGCCAAAGCCAAGAGCCAGAAACTCTGTATGTGGGTGGCAGGGGACCAAATAATTGGGCCATCCTAGGCTGCTTTCCCAGGAGCATTAGCAGGGAGCTAGATCAGAAGTGGAGACTCCGGCCGGCACTCCTATACACCAGCACTGTGACACAACATCAGTGTGGTCAGCTTCAAGCTTCCAGATGGCATCAGTGCTCATGGAGTCAGGAAGAGATGCGCACAGCACACTACTGAATAGTGTTTCCACCATCCAGATGCCACAGATTTAAAGACTCTCAAGAGTCCACATAATAGCAAAACACAGTAAAATAATTAGAAAATGATGAGGTTTCAGAATGACCTTTGTGCTTAACAGAATTTTTCACTCATGAGTTTATACAATATAATTTGTCATCACAGTTGTGTTTAACAATTGGCTCACAAACCTCCCGACCACGGAACAATCATGTTGCAGGACCCAGCATGAGCCACATCCAACACAACACAGGTGCCAGGGGCTCCCCAGGCCCAGCTCAATTTCCCACCCTGATTCCAGGAGCCCACAAATGTCCTGATTTTTCCACTACAGATAAAATGGCTCTTCAGTCGTTTGAGACCAAAGGAATAGTAGATAACTAGAGAGGCCCGGTCTGCTACAGAGGGTGGGTGGGAAAGGCCCTACCTAAGAACGAGGGGGAAGGCGCCCAGTTCTGTGGGCCAACCTGCCAGCCTACTTAGCTTCACAAAGACAAATCAACAGCTCTCCCACCTAGTGAAGCGGAGTTTTCAGCTATGGGAAACCTGGCCAAGCCCGACTCCCTTTAAAAGCCTTCCCAGAAGGATCAGGGTTGCTCAGCCCTGCAGAGGCTGCAGGCCTCCCTGGACTTGAGCTTGCAGCCCACGCCCCCAGGAGCTCCGGCATCCTTCTGCGCGGCCACATGGGGTGGAGCCCACGCTGCTCCCTGGAGAGGAAGTGGTCGCAGGCACTGCCAGCTGTGGCATTCCCACAGCAGCTGGTGGCAGGCCCAGGGCTCCCAGGGCTCCCAGGGCGATGAGCAGCCGCAGAGACCCCGCCCCGGAAGTTTGCAAAGTTTCCACAGGCCTGGGAGAGCCCAAGCGTCATGGGGCCTGAGGCAACAGGGGATGAGAAACAGAACACTATTCAGGGCTGATTCTCCCACCCACCACTGCCTGGGTTTCCTTCCGTCAGGGTTTGGAAAACCTGTTTAAAGAATTATTCCGAGTGTGTTTTTTCAAACCCCTAATCTATCTTCAAAAATATCCTGGGGGAGGGAACAAAGGCTGTTTGCTGCCGTGGATGAGGGTGGAGATGGCCAGGAAAAGTCTGTCCCGGGCCCTAGGAGACAGCCACGGAGGAGGATGGGAAGGCTGGAGGGAAGCCAGCCGGTGCGCAGCTCTCGGCTTGTCCTGTACTCTGAAATGGGGAGGGGGGAGCTGACATCCCCCATGCTACACGAGTCCTGGGGGTGGCCGGGAGGCAGCGGGAAGTGGGGTTCAGGTGGTTGGAAAGGCATTGGAAGCCGGGGAACTGCGGGAAGTCAAGTGTACAATTCACCTGCGATCGTGTTTAATGTACGTTTTTCCCAGGAAGAGGTGAGGTGGACCCTGCAGCCTGCGTCCAAAGTTGATTAAACCCCTGCAATTTCCCGTAATTGGACCTCATTACTAAATTCCTCAGGTTCCAGGAGGCTGTGAAGAGGTCAAACAAGGGTTTAGAGAGAGGCGAGCAACAGGAGGTTGAAAGAACCCAGAGCATGGAGTTAATTCCACTTAATCAGCTTGCAGCGACCCTGCCTCCGTGGGCACAACACGGCCGCTGCCGCAGCGCGCTCAGCGCTCTGCCTCCTTCCGCACGGCACGGCTTTCTCTCATTGGCTTCCCCTGCACTTTTTAACCCCTGCTTCCAGCCTGGGAACCTGCTGCCCAGAGTTAGGAACGGATGCCCCTCCGCTCCGCTCGGGGAAGGCCTCGCGGCTTCTGTGACAGGTGTGACTCCTGCAGCTCACGGAGGGGACCCTGCCACCGCCCGGCCTCCTGTCCTCAGTTGGCCATCCGCCCTTGCCTCTTACCCCAGCCTTCCTCCCACCCCAACCCTCACCTTGGAAAAGATCTAGTCCCAGTTCTTAACTAGGTCTGGAATTTTCCCATCCTTCGTGTGATGGCCAAGTGTAAGCGTCAACTTGACCGAACTAAAGGATGCCCAGATACTGGCAAAACACTATGGGTGTCTGTGAGACGCTTCCGGAAGAGGTTGGCGCTTGGATCCATACACTGAGCAAAGGAGATGTCCTTATTAATGTGGGCCAGCATCATGCAGTCCACGGGGGTCAACTAGATCAGAAAGGCAGAGGAGAGGAGAATTCACTCCCTCTGCTTGTGCCAGAGCATCATGTCTCTCCTGCCCTCAGAGAGCACCGCTTCCTTCTTGGGCCTGTGGACACACACTGGGACTTAGAGCAGTGCTCCCCTCCCGGGCTCCCGGGTTTCTCAGGCCTGTGGTCTTGCGTTGGAATGACGTCGCTGGCCTTCCTGGTTCTCCATCTTTCAGACAGTGGATCAAGGGACTTCGGAGCCTTGGTAGTCATGGGAGTCCATTCCCATAATAAATCTTTTTCTAGAAAGCTCTTTAATCCCGTTAGTTCTATTTCTCTGGAAATTTCTAACAGAATCCCAAACTTTGGGCTGAGACGTTAGCATTAACCCATTGCCGGGGCAGGTCTTTTTTGGCTAGCAAGTGGCAGGCTCACTTGGTTCATAATGTGCCTTCCCCTTTTGCTATTGCAGAAGGGAGCCTGAGCTGCAAAGCACCCAGGACCAGATATGTCAGAACAGACAAGACACAGAAGGCCTGAGTGGCACCCAGACGTGGAAGCCAACCTCTGGACAGGAAAGGGCAAGAGGCAAATGCAGGCTTTTGCCAGGGCTCCAGATGGGTCATTCTCACCGCATCTGTAGCTTGCAAATGGCTGCTTTCTTTTCTGGGCAGTTCGGGGAGGGGGTCACCCCGCAAGATCACACAGCACGGAGGGGCACTGCAGCTCAACCCACACACCAAGGACCACCGACCTGAGGCACATGGTCCCCAAGGTCACTTGTCCTCAGAGGGGAGTCACTCCCTGCAAGAGCGGAATGGCTTCTCTGGGATGAGGTTTTTCCCACCCTCATGATTCAAGCTAGGAATTGAGCTGCAGAGAAAAGGGAGTGGAGCTAGGAGACCGGGGCAGAGTCAACTTATCGAACACAGAGGAACCTGAGAAGGAGCGGGCACGGCAGGCCCGTTTCCTCCTTCCTGTACCTCCCACCCACGCCCATCCCCATGGACCCGATTCAAGTCTGGGAGCAGGAGTGCAAGTTGCCCCCTTCCCTTCCAACATAGCCTCCAGGCGCCTCTCTCCCTGCTAGTCTGCATTTGGGGACGTTCTTTCCTCTTCACTTTTCACCACCGCCTAATTTAAAACCCCCCTCGCCCTCATCCCAATAAAGAAAAAAACCTGTTTCTTTGCATTGTTCTTTTACAATTATAGCAAAATCTCAAGGGTCGCAAGGTTGCCAACGTGAGGAGCTGACAGCTACACTACCTCATTTCCACTCTCTAAAGTCCTTCATTGCCCCTTCTTGCCTGCCTAGGACATTGTATTCTGGCTGTCATAAAGGAAAAGATGAACAATATGTCTTCCATAAAATAAACGTCTGGGCAGCAAAAGTGATATGCATTATAAACAAGGCAGAAAGCCATGTAAAAACCGGAGAAAAGTCCTAGCAACAAAACTCACAGAAGTCTGATTTCTTAATAAACATAGAGCTCTTATGAATCAGTATGAAGAGGGGGCAAAGGAAATGAACCATCTGTTTATAAACAACAACAACAACAACAACAGTGCTCAACCTCGCTTAGCATTTAGAAAATGAACACACCTATACAAGTCAGTGCCTTCCCATATCAGATTGGAGATGCCAGTTGCTGAGGCTGGGGAGAACTAGGCAATTGAACACTGTTGGTGGGAGTCTCCACAGGCACAGTGTTGTAGAAGTATATTTGGGGTGCCACCTGAGGTGCCAGCATCACGTACTAGAGTGCTGGTTTGAGTCCTGGTTGCTCCACTTTTTATCCAATTCCCTGCTAATGTGCCTGGGAAAGTAGCTTAAGATGGCCCTAATACTTGTGCCCCTGCCACGCATGTGGGAGACCAGGACGGAGCTCCTGGCTCCTGGCTTTGGCTCTGCTCAGCCTGGCCCATTGCAGCCATTTGGGGAATGAACCAGTTGATGGAAGATTCATTCTCTCTCTTTCTCTCTCTCTCTCTCTTCCTGTCCCTCCCTCTCTCTTTAACTCTGCCTTTCATAAACATAAAATGCCTTTTAAAAGGCAGTTAGCATCACCTAGTAAAATTCTTAAATGTACATATATTTTTGACCCAGATATTTCACTGTGAGATATACATCCCATAGATATGAAAGTACATAAAAACATAAAAGTACTTTAAAAAGTAGGTAGAAAAATGAAATTAAAAGATAAGCTTATTTCGGTGCAAAAAATTTTTTTTGGAAATCATAGATATGAGAAGTTTTTGAAAAGCTCATGGAAATAAATAATGTGAAAAAGCTGATTTCACATTTGGGAAGGAAGAGGAGTTTTCACTTTTTACCCCACAAATGTTTATAAGCTGGAATTTTACAAGAATGCCACCATGCTTTTCACCTATAATAATAAAATTAAATACACAGAATGAGCTTTGTAATGTTACTTCCTTAAGCTCTGATTTCGATTATAAACCAGATGTGTGCTCAAGCCTTTCCACTCCCTTGGGTTGGTCAAACTTGGCCTGAACCTCACTTGGGAGGCTTGAGATAGGTCCGTCCCCTCCCTGCCATCGTCCTGCCTTCAGTCCTCCTCTCTCTTCCCCTGCCCCATGCCCGGGGACTCACAGGTGCCACCCTTCTCTGTCTCTGCAGGAAACCCACGCTTGCTCACATTTCAGGAGTTTGCTAACTATGGAGAGCAATCAGAAGACATAAGGGGGCTCCATGGCCAGTTCCTGCTCCCCACCTTTGGGGAGCCCCAAAGTCCCCCGGGGAGCCCAGTCCACATCCTGCCACCACATACCTCCCTCAAGCCCAATCAGGACTTCTGATGAATCCACTTCTTCCCTTCTTCCTAAGTCACAGAAACAAACTCGAACTAATTTAAACCCAAAAGGCAAATATATTAGGAGAATTCAGGGTTCTCCGGAAATCCAGATGGGTCTTAAAAAAACTTGGATGCCCTCTGCAAGATGGCCTGTGTCTCTCCTCTCAACTCATGCACCTGTTGTATTCTTCTGTCTCTCCATCCAGGCAGCCAGGTGTCCAGTACCTGGAAGGACAAACTACCTGTCTCAGAAGCCCAACCCCAAATCCCTGGGAAAGGGGGTCTGAGTGGTCCTTGTCTAATGATCCCTGCCTCACCCGTGAAGTGGAGATGACTCCCACGCAGAGCGTCGCAGTGCGTGTCATTCACCTGAGGCACCCAGGTCCCCGTGGGTCTTCAGCAAGTGTCGGTTCCTCTCTTCCTTTTCAGAGCCCCTTGGTGCACTGAGAGTGATCTTTCCACACCACCATCTGGTCATGTCACTCCCTTGCTTAAAACCCTTCAATGTCTGGGACCAGCACTATGGCATAGGAAGTAAGCCTCCACCTGTGGTGCCCACATGCCATGTGAGCACCAGTTCATCTCCCAGCTGCTCCTCTTCCAATCTAGCTCCCTGCTGATGGCCTGGGAAAGCAGTGGAAGATTGCCCAAGTGCTTGGGCCCCTGTACCCATGTGGGAGACCTGGAGGAAATTTCTGGCTCCTGGCTTTGGATCAGCCCAGCTCTGGCCATTGTGGACATTTGGGGAGAGAACCAGTGGATGGAAGATCTCTTTCTCTCTCTCTCTCTCTCTCTCTTAACTCTGTCAAATAAATAAATTTTAACAAAACACAAACCTTTCTATGTCTTCCTATATCCCTCAGAACAAAATCCTATTTCTTCCAGATAGCCCTTAAATCTCTCTCTGCTCACTTCCCCGCACACCTATGTCTCAGTGTATGCATCAGCTTTTTATTACTACCACGAGGCAATTCACTTTAGAAAGAGAAAAGGTTTACACAGCTCAGTTTTGGAGGTTCAAGTTCAACTTGGGGCAGCCCCATTGGTTCAGCCTCTGGAGACGGTGATCTTGCTGCCAGAATCCTGCCATGGCACAGAGCATGCGTGGCAAGACACAGGGAGTGAGCTGCTGTAGACATTTGCTGTGTCTCTTCCATTCGAAGGATAAGCTTACACTTCTGGTTGATTAATTTCATCATCTCCTGCCAGTCTGATGTCAGAACTGCAAATTGTTCATGGTTTAACAAATTCTAAGAGTTCTTTATATACAACTTTTTTAAGGCAATAATACCTTATTTTTATAGATTAAACCATGACATGAGAAACTGGCATGGGGTGGGTTGTTTCCCATGGAAAGCAAAGCTCAGAAGCCTCGTGGCCTTCCGGTGACACCAATCTGCTTGGTGTTGGCAGGCACAGACGTCCTCAATAGCATTGCTTCCCTTGCCCACCAAGGCGTTCCAGCCCCTGCAGCTCAGGAGGACCAGAGGCCGTCGGCCAATGCTCCGCACAAACACTCCCCAGGGAAATTTCTGCTGATTGGACTCCCAGCTCGCCTTGCTAGTTCTGAGGCTAACAGACTGTGTGGCATCCCTGGAGATGTGGAAAGACATTTGATGTGGCTGCGGGAAGGGGAGAGGAGAATTCTTGTGGTTTAGGGGGCAGCGGGGGCTCCAAAGACAACACTAAGGCTTGGCAAAACCGAAGAGCACCATGCCAAGACCTTTTCCCTCCACTTTCTTTCAAGCCCGTACACATTTCAAAGGGAACTTAGTCCTGGTTTCAGGAGTGAGTACACGTCGGTCAGGAGTCTACACTGTCAGTAGCACTGGGGACTGCTACTCAGGATGTTACGCCTTTCTTCTTGCCTATCTAATAATACCTGATTAGCCAGCAGAGTCCAGCTTATTTCCACCAAGACTTCGCCATTAAGTCTGGCTCACAGTAACCACAGGTCTATGACGCATAACAACTTTCACTACTAAGGTGGCTCAGAGCACGTGCAGCCTTATGCCATGTTTTCAATTTTTAAAACTATATACATATGGCTTTGGTGTTGTGCCACCGTGGGTTAAACTGCTACTTGCAACACTGGCATCCCATATGAGCAGCAATTAAGTCCCAGCTGCTCCACTTCTGATCCAGCTTCCTGCTGATGCATCTGGGAAAGCAGCAGGAAGTAACCCAAATAGTTTGGGGTCCTGCCACCCATGTGGGAGGTCTGGATGGAGTTCCAGACTCCCGGTTTTGCCCTGACCCAGCCCCAGCCATTATCAACATTTGGGGGGTGAACCAGCAGATGGAAGATAGATCTCTCTCCGTCAATCTCTCTCTCTCCTCCCACTCTTTCTCTCTCTCTCTCTTTCTTCTTTTTTTTTTTTTTTAAGATTTATTTTATTTATTTGAAAGAGTTACAGTGAGAGGTAGAGTAGGAGAGAGAGGTCTTCCATCCACTGGTTCACTCTCCAGATGGCTGCAATGGCCAGAGCTGCGCCAATCCGAAGCCGGGAGCCAGGAGCTTCTTCTAGGTCTTCCATGTGGGTGCAGGGACCAAGGACTTGGGCCACCTTCTACTGCTATACCAGGCCATTGCAGAGAGCTGGATCGGAAGTGGAGCAGCAGGGACTAGAACCGGCGCCCATATGGAATGCCGGCGCTTCAGGCCAAGGCGTTAACCCGATGTGCCACAGTGCCGGTCCCTGTCTCTTTTTCAAATAAATACTTTAATATACACGCACATATGTGCACACATGTACGTGTTGCAACTTTTCATATGCTTATCCAAAAATGGTTACCATGAACCTACTCCTGCTTGGAACACACTGTGTTTGGTGCTGGGGATTCAATGGAAAAAAAGAGAAGCAAGGTTTTGGCCCTTACAAACTTCACAATGGGAGACTATGTTTCATTATATCTCCAGGACTTCAGTTTATAAGGTAACCAAGTGATGACACACGGAGGCTAATGTCATTGAAAAATCTTTATGGCTCACATTTCTCAAGGATTTTTGCAGGAAAAATGAGGATTGGCTAGCTCCTGTAATCCCGGCAGGCTTTAGACCCCAGGTGCGGATCTTAGCTGCCTGACACGTGGCCCTGGGGTGATTTAGAGCCAGAGAAATATTGGCCAGGTGTGTGAGAGTTAAGGGGGCTCTTGGGAGGGGACACAATTGGCCTGTTGGTTGGTTTGCTGGTGAAAGGCGAGCCCTTTGCTAGCTCTAAGAAATGGCTGTCCATGAGACAGTCAGTCTCTCCTTGGACAGGAAAAATCTTTACACTGTCAAAGCGTCATACATAGAAAACAAAATGATGAAGACAATCTGTCAAGCTTCCATATGGACAGCAGAATCCAGAAACCTACACAAGGGATCTTCAAGGGTAGAGATGTAGGGTTTACAACGCTAGTGGAAGGACTGAAGAGGAAGTGGGCACACCACTGACCACTTACTTCAAGGCCATGCAATTCAAGCTCTGATCCAGAAGTAGAGAACATGCTGCTGTGACTAATGCTGCCATCACCTCACAACCGACGTTACACCCACAAAGCTGGTGCAGGCCACGCAAAGCCGGTCTCCCTCCCACAGTCGACCCTAACATCTACGTGACCTTGCTTCCCAGCGAGAGAACTTATGCATACTTCCTGGGTTCTGAAAAGGGAGGCAGGAGGCTGTGAATGTGGCCACATAGTTCTGTGTTCTGGACAGCACGACACAAGAGCCAGACATGCTACACACACAAGACGGAACTGCTCACTCTGGCCTGCACTTGAGAGAATTGACGCCAAACCACTGGCCATGGATGACAGTTGTCTTCTAGGCTGGACTGGCCTGCCTTGTCCCTACTTCTTTCAGCCAAAAGCATGTCGTTTGAAAGCTCCTAAGCATTGTCTCTTCTATGGGAGCTCCACTTCATCCTGCTAAGAACAAGCTACACCCTTCTGGACTCCCACTAGAGCTAAGTTCTCATCACGGTGCCCAGCATGCTTCTTGGCCTACACCAGTGTCGCTGCCTGACTTGGGCTGCTTAGGGTCATTCCATGGCATGCAGTAGACACAAAACCAATGGCCACTAGATGAACCAGCAAGGCTTGAGCACCTACGACAGATACACAATACAGGCAGGAATCCCGGTGAGGTCTGTTACCCAGTCTGAAGAAGAACCGAGTGGAAGAGCCCTATTTTCATGAAGGCTGAAATCCTGGGCCATGTTAGTACATCGTAGCTTTAGTATCATTTGGGGGAAATATTACAATAATTGAATAAGGGTAGCCTAAGCAAGGGAGAGGGAACAAACAAACAAAATGTTCAGTATCTCTTATAACTCAGATATATTAGTTATGTTCAGTTGTAACTAGCAGAAATACAGCTAAAATGGGATAAAGGAGTGAAAAGGTATGTACTTACTGCATAACTGAAAAGCCAGAGTGCTGGCTTCAGGCACAGCTGGATCCAGTCCACACCCTACATCATCAGGGGCCTGTCACTTTGGCTCAGTTCTCCTCTAAAGCCTTTATTCTGACACTGACTCTCCTCAGGTGGTAGCAATGATGATTACCACAGCTCCCAACCTATACTGTACCCATTCAGCAACCTCAATAAAAAAGGAAAAATACCATCTCTTTCTCAATACTTCCAGCGAAATCATTCAGGACTGACACTTAACTTGACCCAGAATGGTCCCAGCTACCTTGCAGAATAGAACATGGAAGTTTCTATTGGCAGGTGATGTGTCTGCGTATGGAATTGGGGGTCTTCCATGGGTCAACACCACGAAAGCCTATGGCTGAGTGTGGAAGGACATGGCCCTCAAAGGAAAATAGAGGTGGCTTTACTAGAAAGGGCGGGTGGCAGATGTGCCCACAGTGGGCATCTAGTACTTCGCCATCTCTAAAGCCTCACTCTTCATTTTGAAAGAGACTTTGAACTACTCAAGAGCAACAGCAAAACTACAGCCATTCTCAGGGTGCCTCTTTGGTGGGCTGCCCAACGGGATGGGGACAAACAGAAAAATTTGACATCATTTCTAAGTTTCAGCTGAGATGGAGAAGAGAAAGGAAAAACCCATCAGTTTCGGGCCTTGAGTAGTAAAATGAGAGTGTGAGGGAAGGGGGAAAACGCTTGGGATGTAAATGTAGTGAACAGCAGAAAATAATGAAAAAGGAAGTGGCTTCCTCTCGTTTGTCACTCGGGCCTTGTGAGGCACAAGACAAGTACCTTTGCTGGAGCCTCAGCTGCTCGGCCCCCTTTCCAGCAGCCTCCTCGGGAAGAATGAGGCCTTAACAGGCAGCATGGTGTCAGGGCTGGCCTCCACCCAAGCCTGAACAGTGCCCCCATTGAGGGACCCCAAGGGCAGCCCTGGATGCCTCTCCCTTCCCCTGCTCCCCTCAATGGGCTATTTGTGGACCTAACAAGGCCTGGGGGACACACAGCCCATCTCCCCCAAGGCCCCCACAGCTGCAGGATTCTTCAGGAACTCCACAGAGCGCCCGCACATCCCTGCAAAGAGAGCAACAGAAGGGATGCCGGATTTGGAGAGGGCTCCCGAGGGGCCTCCTGGATGCGAGAGAAAAATAAGCCTCAGTTCTCTGCTTCCTCCCAGGCCTATCTCCCTTCTCCTGGGTAGAGACTCTTCACCTCTAAGACATTCCAAAATATTTGCTATCCTGCCTTCTTGAAGCTCAGACATACTCCTTATGCCCCCCTCCTTGCTGGCTGGAAAAAGAAGAGAGAGGAAAAAGAATTTTCTTCCTCTAGAGTTGAGAGTTTTTAATTGAAGCCATATTCAAATACTCCATCTTTATTGCCCACTTACTCTGCTGAGTTAAAGTGGCCCAGAGTGGACAGCGTTAGCTACAAAATTCTCAACAAACACCCAGATCAGAGCTAACATACAGGAAGAGCAGACAGAAATGTATTCTCACTCTCCTGCATCTGTACCATAACAATGTCTATTGCACTGGGGAAGCAGACCTGCGTACCTCCAAATGGACAGGTAAGGCCTACTTGAGTTTACATATGCATTTCCTTCTAAGAGATGTAAGCTAACTCCCTGCCCAAACCTCTCCCTCCAAGAGCTGGTTATTATATTCAACAACCTCCCATTTGGGCGCAGGCATTTGGCACAGCAGTGAAGACACCACTTGGGATGTATGCTTGCCTTATCAGAGTGCCTACCTTCTAGGCCTGGCTCTTCTCCTGACTTCAGTTTCCTGCTAATGCACACCCTGGGAGGCAGCAGGTGATGGATTAAGTACATAAGTCCCTACCAACCACAAGGGAGACCTGAATTGAGCTCTGGGCTCCTGACTACAGCCTGGTCCCATGCTGGCTATTGGGGGCATTTGGGGAGTGAACTAGTGGATGGAAGATCGATCTCTCTCTCTCTCTCTCTCTTTCTGGGTGTGTGTGTGTGTCTCCCTCCTTCCCTCTCTCTCTTTCTGTGTGTGTGTGTGTGTGTCTCCCTCCTTCCCTCTCTCCCTTTTCATATAAATAAAAATTAATTTTTTAAAAACTCACATTCTTGTGACACTCCCTCTGAGTGTAGGTTGAAGCAAGTATAGTGAGCGTGAACAGACTTATGTCTATTTGGTAAAACTGGCTGAAGGATAGCTATCCCTGGTTTGCAGCCATCTAGCCTTACAAGTGATGCATTAGCGGGAAGCTGGAATCAGGAGTGGAGCTGGGACTCAAACCAGGCATTTAGATATGGCTGGCATTCAGGTGTTCCAAGTGGCTTCTTACTCGCTTTGTCAAATGCCTACTTCCACTCCAATTTTGGACAACTTTTATATTTTAGAGAGCTCTTCCTTGTATCAGCCCTTCAATTATTTCCCTCCAGTGTGCAAACATTGATCCTGGACTTGTGCCAGTGCTATTACACTCTAATGCCATGAAAGCCTCAACCTTGAGATAAGTATTTCCACATAGTAATCATTCAGCCTCATCCTGAGATGTTCCAAAAATTGCAATTGGGGTTCCTATAAATGCTGCAACAGTTCAATATACCATAGGGTTGTCTGGTCTTTACCACTTAGTTGACTGTCTCCAGACAAACTCTGATTTGTCTGAGACTCTTGTAAAGACATGGCCTTCAGCTGAGGCTTGGCCACTGCGAAAATACAGAGAGCCCACTGCCATCCTTAGCAAGAAGTTTCTACTTTTCTGAACACACACTAAGACTCGATGCTCATCATGTGACATTGGACTCTCACTGAACTTCCTTGGTGCTAAAGCTCATGAGACTTTTCACATGAACCTCTGTTAAGCCAGTCATCTCCAGTTGATTGATTTTTTAACCTAAGACTTAATATTCATTTCTTAATTAACTTTATCCCCTTAGTTTTGGTCCATTGATCTAACATGTGGAGCTCTTAGAAGACTATTGATAGTCTGTAGAACTTCCCAAATTTATGTAATCTACAAACATGCAAATATGTCATATATTTTCATTCCATTGGTTGATAAAAGCAAAGGCAAAACAGATGAAGCTCAGATACAGAGACGTGAAACCCAGCATCAGCGACATTGCAATTTCATGGTCAAAACCATGTCAACACAACAAAAACAGATGCTTTTTGGACATAAGGAAGTGCTTTTGTGTTTTCCTTAGATTGACAATGGATAGCAGCAATCAGCACTGTTTTTCATACTACGCACACACAAGACTCCATGAATTCCGAAGCAACTGCCTTTTATCCTATCTTATGTATTAGGAAACAGGCTGCTGGCTTTTAAAGATTTTTATTTTTTTAAAAAAATACCCTTCCCAAAGGCCTATGTTCTCCTTTCTAAGACAGATTCTCAAAGTAAACCCTCTCCAATCAATATTATAAGAAAACCCTTCGCCTTATATGTCTCTGGGATTCTCTAAACCTTGCCTGATGAGATGCTATGTTTTTATTTCCCAGGGAAAATAGAGCCGTTCTGTAAATTATTTGCAGAAATTGGCTTGAACCCTATATGCAAGTCCTTGCAGAGCCGCTCTCAGAGTGGGAGCCTCCCTGTTTGAATACAGAAACCCCTGTTGGCAAGGTCATCTGAAAAATGCAAGCATGTTTTTCCTAGGCCATTCCCTAGCTTCATGTCCAGCAGAGGCTGAGTGTGAGCTGAAAAATGGATTGAATAGTAACCATGAGAATAAATAAGTCGCTTATCTGGGGTTTCTAGTAGGAAAAAAGATCACAAAAATGTCCCAACTAGGTTCGGATTTTGAACTAGCCTAATCATCCACCAAAGGGAAACACAAGTAACTCTGACTTCCGTTCATCAGAACATTAAATCCTTCTCCATAAGAGTCTATTACAAGTGATAAGAACTGTTCACCTTGCCACCTTTCAGCCTTACAGAAGAAACCTTCCAGAAGCAGTTAGCCTTTCTCTCTCGGTCTTTCCAAAACCCGGGCTCAAATTCACTTGTGCTCTTCTCAGTCAATTTGCAAGAACTGTTGTGGTAGTTAATACCCCCCTCATCCAGTGCTCATGCCCAGCTCCATCCCACTCAGCACCCCTCAGAATCTATCTCCTTTCACGCCTCCTTTGTTTTTCCTTATTGTTTCCTGCCAGAATGACCTAGTCACCTTGGAGGCCCAGGGGTCATCCTTTCCTTTAGTCTCCTGCAAGAAGGCCCATGCCCATTTCAGTGTTCTCCAGGCTTAGCCATAGGATCTGTTCCAGACAGTTTGCCAGTCACCTGCCCCTGGCTGTTCCCGATGAGCTCTGCTCCTCTCCTCCACTCCCTTCTCTTTCCATGGAGTCTGTTTTTGACCCTTGGTCCCACGAGGCACCTCCAGCCTGAGACCATATGCCATGAGACTTCCACGGTGCTTTGGAAATTCTGGAAAGGAGCTACAGAGCGCACCACCACATTTAACTGAGGCATCACTGCTGGTGTCTATCCAGAGTCTCTTTAAGGTCCAGTTCCTGGGCCTGCCCTCAGAATAGATTCCTGGCCTCACTGCCTCTCTGCCTCTTCCAGCTTCCTCAGCCTTAAAAAGAATGAGAATCAGGGGCCGACATAGTGGTGTAGCAGGTAAAGCCACCACCTGCAGTGCTGGCATCCCATATGGGCACTGGTTCAAGTCCCGGATGCTCCACTTCCAATCCATCTCTCTGCTATGGCCTGGGAAAGCAGTAGAAGATGGCCCAGGTACTTGGGCCCCTGCACCTGCATGGGAGACCCAGAGGAAGCTCCTGGCTCCTGGCTTCAGATAGGCACAGCTCCAGCCATTGCAACCAAATGAGTAAATCAGCAAATGGAAGACCTCTCTCTCTCTCTCTCTCTCTCTGCTTCTCTTCTCTCTCTGTGTAACTCTGACTTTCAAGTAAAAAAATAAATCTTTTTAAAAAAAGAATGAAAATGAAACAAAAACGTACAAAAATTCGGCAAGCTTGAAAAATGGTTATGTCTGCACTCTAGTTTTTTGGTAGCAATTTAAACATTTTAGTAAGTAAAAACAATTATTAATGACAGAAGTTTGCAAAATTTTTTAAAAAAAGATAAAAGCACATATGTATGATGTAATAGTGCTTAGCTCTTTTTTTTTTTTTTTTGACAGGCAGAGTTAGACAGTGAGAGAGAGAGACAGGGAGAAAGGTCTTCCTTCCATTGGTTCACCCCCCAAATGGCTGCTACAGCCAGCGCCACACTGATCCGAAGGCAGGAGCCAGGTGCTTCCTCCTGGTCTCCCATGCGGGTGCAGGGCCCAAGCACTTGGGCCATCCTCCACTGCACTCCCGGGCCACAGCAGAGAGCTGGATTGGAAGAGGAGCAACTGGGACAGAATCCCGGGGCCCCAACCGGGACTAGAACCTGGTGTGCCTTCAAGGGAAGGAAGGGAGAGAAGAGTGGGATGTGGCCTTGGAGGAGCAGAGCAAAATCCAGCTCAGTAACATGCTGTAATTATTGACAAGCAGGTGTGGCCCGAGCATCTGTGGCCCATGGGTCTCTTTCCCTGATATTTCAGAACACGCGGAGCTCAAGGCTGTACCACGCACTGCGGCAGGTCCCAGCCAGCCCTCCACCCCTTCTCTCCCAAGTGCTTCCCGAGCCGTCCTTGCTACATCCTGCCCAGACCCTACACCGTTCCTCCTCTCTCACTAGCCCACTTCCTCCCATGCTGCACCCCACCCTTCTTCCTTCCTGTTTCTCAAATCAGCAGGAATCCAAGGGCTACTGCGTAGATGCGACCTCCAGCTGAAGGGTAGGCGGCGAAGAGAGGTGCGCTGCCATGCAGAGTCAGGACCAACACCAAACCCGCTAGTGGACTTCTCCCTTGTGACCATGAAGAACTTCTTGATGCTGCTGCCCACCATCTTCCAGGAACCCCAATCTCTCCAAGAGCCTTTTATTCTCCCTCTAACAGCAACCTCCAAAACCCTAAATTCCATTGGAATCTTCTATGTCTAAATCTGTGAATGTTTAAATATTTTAGTGCAATATCTTTTAAAAAACCAAATGGACAAATTTTATGAATAAAGTTTTATTGGAACCAGGGCCAGGATGAGAGTGAGGAAAGGGAGGCAAGGACATACATGCACAGGATCAGATCCTCTCTTTATTTAAAATTTCTCTCTGTATTCACCATGGATTTTTTTTATCACTAATTTTGATTTTTTAAAATATTACATTACAGCACTGCTAATTTTTTTAACTTTTTTTTATTTGACAGGTAGAGTTATAGACAGTGAGAGAGAGAGAGACAGAGAGAAAGATCTTCCTTCCATTAGTTCACTCCCCAAATGGCCACTACGGCTGGCGCTGCACCAATCCAAAGTCCAAAGCCAGGAGCCAGGTACCTCTTCCTGGTCTCCCATGTGGGTGCAGGGGCCCAAGCTCTTGGACCATCTTCTACTGCTTTCCCAAGCCACAGCAGAGAGCTGAACTGGAAGAGGAGCAACCGGGACTAGAACCAGCACCCATATGGGATGCTGACGCCTCAAGGTGGAAGATTAACCAAGTGAGCCATGGCGCCAGGCCCAGCACTGCTAATTTTGATCGCTAAATGTTTTCCATCCCATTATTTTTGTACTCGAGGCAAGTGTCACACTCAAGTCATCCCATCCTGGCTCAGCCAATTGAGGAGTGTTTGGGAAAGGAACTCACATTAAACATGTCTGTTAAATCCTCTTCTACACTCAAAGACCACTTCTTTTCCCAAACAGAGTTTGCCTTTAAACTCCTGAAAATGTTGAAGATACTTTTTTTAACCCCTTCATCACTGGACTATGAAATTCTTCAAGATACAGAATGGTGCCTTTTCTGTCTCTGTGTCCCTAGTGCCCTGGCTCTGCAGATGAATCCAAAGCATTTACTGAAGACAAGAACCCAGTGCAGCGCTTTGCAAGCTCAGTCTGTTAGTTATGGGGTCTATTTCAAGCTTTTCCTTTTTTATGTAAAAAATTCAAAGACTTGGGAAACTCGCTGGCAAGCACCTGAAGAGATCATTTAATCTAACCTTTTCATAGTCCACCTTAGAAAGCCGAGGCCTGTGTCCATGCTTGTATTTGCAGACAAATTGCTGAGCATTTATGCAGAATAAGTAATATTTGCTACTGTCAAGGGGACCATCTCACCGAAATAATTCTGATAGCGTCCCAGTGGGGCAGAGTGAAAACTTCTCAGGGGTTCAGGAGGCCCCCACATTAATGCAATGCTGTTATTTCTCCCAACAGCAATCTCAGGGCATGACAAGGGGATTCCTTGTATAAAAACACACGACAAGGGCTGCAGGTGAAAATCCCTCACACCCATCCCGTGATCTGAGAAGGAACAGCTTTGAGCACAGTGAGATGCAGAAATATTAACGTCAAGAAGCTGGACTTTCCATCAAAGCCAGAAAACACAGTTGCTCAAAGTAAAAGCACGAAGAGAGGAAGGATTTACAGCGAGAAGGGCAGCGGTGATAAGGACGACTTGCTTCTTCACAATGAACTCATTGTGGCCAACTTGCAAGGCCCCAGCAAGCAGACAAGGGTCCCTTCACCCTGTGCCCAGGACAGTTTGGCCAAGGGACATCTAGGGTGACACGCCTCAAACAGTCAGCACTAATCTCGCATCCCGGAATAGCCCCAACAACCCGTCCAACCTGACTGTCTGCCTTTTCAAAACCGCCTTTGGAATTCTCGACTCAGCCCAGCTTGGTTGACGCCACAGTGTCCCTTCTGGGGCTTCTCTGGTGACCCGATCTCCAGCCACGACGACATCCCCCTAGAGACCCACCGACCTCCAGATTGGCCCGGAGGGTGACACTAATATTAGACGCGGTTAGAAGTGATGATTCCAAGCAGACGGGCATGTGTCGACACACAGGCAGAGTTGCCACACAGGCATTTCTTCTGTCTGATATCCCTCCTGGCAGAAAAGAGATTCAACTGACATTGACCTTGAAAAAGAAACCTCCTTTTTTGATGCGTTACCATGGCAACAGTCTACCCCCACCCCCCAGGGCACCTGCCCACAGTTTGCACCTGCCAGCTGGTGGCAAGAGCGAACCAGCAGCCTTGGTTCCCAGTCACTGTGCTCATTTCATCAACAAAGGTACCAGTGGTGCCAGTTGGCTTCACGATATGGATACCTGCCCGCTCAGCATTGGCCTTGAGATCGGGGACTTTCACAAAGGCCAGCCAACAGCTGGCAGGCAGGAACCACCCGGTCATTGTCATCCTGGGCTGAATTGGAAGGAGCCCTCAGGAGACAAAGGCTCTGTCTGTAACCACAGCACCCCTCCCTCCCTGGGTGCTGTATGTGCAGCTGAAGGGCCCCTGCTGTGGGGGAGCCATGTGGCTTGAAGATGCCTTTCTGGGCCTCCCCGCCCCCTTCCATGTGTGCTCGCGTGCTGCTGTGGAAAACCTTCCCTGCCCATGTCTCGTTTTATTGCAAATGAGAAAGCTCACCATAAGTCGCCCTGGGCCAGCGGGTTCGGAGGTGGAGCTGGCAAGCAGAAGCCATGTCAAACTGCCCCCGCCGCCACCCTCTCCTCCCCCCTGCCTGCCCCCCCCCCCCCCGCTGGCTCCACACCAAGGCCTGCGAGGATTTCTTGTCACATGAGCTTAATGTAGTTTCACATCCTCTAAAGCAAAGCTCTGTCGAAACTCCCTAGTCTCACATGGCTTCGGCTCAAAACAAGCACCCCACTCAGCTGCCGCCCTCGCCCTGGCCCTGGCAAGCAGCCGGTCAGGAGACCTGGGCTCCAGGCACAGCTCGGTCCACAGGACCCTGTGCCATGACAGCTCCTCAATTTCTTCACCAAGGAAATTAGGGGGCTAACTACAGTAGCTGCCACCAGGGTCCCTGTCAACATTCTTTAAAAAAAAAAAAAATTTGTTTTTAAACTTTATCTTCCTGGCTGCTTTGAAAAGCAGCTGATAATCTGGGAATCTCTGAAAGCTAAGAGACTATTTTGGCTTAAAAAAATAGCAGGTGCACACAACAACCTGGATGCATCTCAGAATACTAGGGTGAATGAAAGAAGTCTTACATACCGAAGAGCTCATAGTACACGATTTTATCACATAAAATCCTAAAGCAGACAAAACTCATCTGCGATTAAAAACTTAAGGCTTCTAGGAGTGAGACGGCAGCAGGGCCTACCCAGGAAGAGGCGAGACGAAACTTCCTACAACGAAGTTTATGCTTCATGGCTGCATAGGTCCGGGTCACACAGGCGTGAAAGTCTTTGTAGAAAGCGACTCTTGAGATGGGTTGATAGAAGCAATGAAGTAATTATAGCAACCATGTTCACTGTAGCCTCTATGTCGTGGGTATATTCATCATGAATGCCTTCAACTTTTCTATATATTTGGAAATCTTTGGAATAAAATGACTAGTAAAGGTAGGCTGTAATAAATTAGAAAGTTCCTGTCCCTCCCGTTCCCTCTCGTCTCCATCTCTTCCCTCTTTCTTGACTTGTGACCTTTTCCTCCATTCAATGAGTCACTGGTAAAGGGGATGGATATTCATTGATCTGAGCAGAAAAATCACTGTGCTCTGTGATGTGGGATCACTTTATCACTGACACAGCCTTCGAGGAAAAAGCGTAAGTCCTGCACATCCAGAGCCTGCCCTTTGGCCTCACCTTCCTCCACACAGATATCACAAAGAAGGCTTTTTTTTTTTTTTTTTTTTGGACAGGCAGAGTTAGACAGTGAGAGAGACAGAGAGAAAGGTCTTCCTTCCATTGGTTCACCCCCCAAATGGCTGCTATGGCCGGCGTGCTGCGCTGATCTGAAGCCAGGAGCCAGGTACTTCCTCCTGGTCTCCCATGCAGGTGCAGGGCCCAAGCACTTGGGCCATCCTCCACTGCCTTCCTGGGCCACAGCAGAGAGCTGAACTGGAAGAGGAGCAATTGAGACACAACTGGCGCCCCAACTGGGACTAGAACCCAGAGTGTCGGTGCCGCAGGCAGAGGATTAGCCTAGTGAGCCGAGGTGCCTGCCAAAGATGGCTTCTGAGAGGCCAGCCCCCTGCCCATTTACACTGTTGGTCTCCCTTCCCACCTCATGCTACTGCTGTTTGATTACCAACCTTCTTATTGACCTTGGAATGAACACATCCCAATCAAGGCATGTTAATCCAATACAAGTGTAATGGGGACATACATTTTTAGTATCACTCTGAGGGTGAAATCAGTTACCAAAGAGTAGAGTTTGAACACATGTACCTTTCCCTAGACTCACTGCCCTGTTATTAACTCACCATAATATGCTGTCGTAAAAACCCTGCAATGCCGACTTTAATAACCACTTCCCTTGAAGACCCCAAACACATTCCTCAAATTGCTTCTCCCCAATTTGATTTCTTCTCTTGGAAAAACTTCAAGCCAGACACACACAAAGGAGCATATAAGCTCTGCTGGTCTGCCTTGGGGCCAGCACAGATCTAATTCACTGCTAACTTCTTTTAGAGAGAAAAAAAAATAAAGGAAAGAAGCAATAACCAAGAAGGCTGAAAAAATATATTTCCTCAGTGTAGCATTTATGACTCTTGTCCATTTTCTGGCTGATAAGTCAATCACATTTAATGGAAATGCGCACATTTACTAAGCACCAACCATGCTCAAGGTCTCTAGTCTTCCCAGGAATAGCACATCAGTTCCTTTGCTCCAAACCATTGTATGGTCCAACTTTGTGAAGGAGATAAAATATATGTTTATGTGAAGTTGAATAATGCAATATTTAGACAATTGTTGGATACACCATTGAAGAGACACCCAAACCTCTTGAACATTGAACTATCTACTGAGTGAGGCGACACCAGGAGTTGAAGAAGGAACACGTCACCTCTTGCTGGATGCAAACCAAGGTTTTCCCGAGGTGAGAAGCCATCAGTTATGTGTGAAGAACAGGTGGAATTTGTGGACTGCAAGAAAGGGAGAGTCTACCCTGGGCAGGTGAAATAGGGCAATTCAAGGAGTGATTTTGTTCATAACCCTCGAACCCCACAGAAGCATCAGTCCATGTATAAGATGCCTCTGTGACAGTTCCTTGAAGGAATTGTTTTTTAAATTATCCTCTTACCACTCAGGGGGAAATTACAAAATAATATCAAATTCTAGGAGAACCAACCCCAGTCTACCCTAATGCCTCAAAGTCAACATGGGGTGGATCAGTACAGTCAAGCAGAGACAATGAGACCATATTAACAGGAGGTACCATCCCCAGAGTGAAACCTCCATGAACTGGAGTGACCTTGAAGGACACGTGTAAGGGAACATTCATGCTCCCAACTGAGCCCTTGGAGTCATTACTCATACAGCCTGGTCACAGCAGGCAAGGGGAGGACTTGTCACTTTGCACAATCATGCTCACTTTGATATTGATATTTATTTCCAGCCCTGGTTCTGGATTTCCACAATTATTCTAAACAAAGCCAGAGTTTCCACTCTTTGGGTTTCTCACAATTTTAATTACTACAACAGATGATTTCCTTTCTTGATAAATAGTCAGATTGGGTCAGTGTGTGCAGAGTCAGCACACACTCAGCGTACCCGTTTCTACTCTGTAAGGGTCACGTGATGGGGTGAGTAGAATAGCTGGGTTTAAATCCCAACTCTGCTCCATGTGACTTTGGGCCAGGCTCAGGACATTTCTAAGTTTCTTCAGATTTAGGTGAAAAATGTAAATAACCAGCACAAAGTATTGATGAGAGAACGGGCCAAAGCAATGGGGTATGAAAGGCCCTAGTGTAGGACCCCAACCCCCAGCCATGCATGCCTATCAAATTGAATCTAGAACTTGCTTTGTGAAAAATATATTAAATTGATCAAAAATAAGATATGAGTCAATCATTAATTATCTATGTCATTGTTACTTCCATACCAGTAGTTATTCTTAAAGAAAGAGATCCTATCTGAACATCTGTTAGATAGAACTGATGATAGATAACTATGTTTTAAAAAAAAAAAAGATTTATTTTATTTGAAAGAGTTGCAGAGAGATGTAGAGGGGAGAAAGAGAGAGAGAGAGAGAGAGAGAGAGAGAGAGAGATCTTCCATCTGCTGGTCCCCTCCCCAAATGGCTGCAACTGCTAGAGCCAGAAGATTTTTCTGGGTCTCTCACATGGGTGCAAGGGCCCAAGGGCTTGGGCCATCCACTGCTGCTTTCCCAGGCACTTTAGCAGGGAACTGGTAGATAACCATCTTTTAAGAACCCTATCCACCCCCTCAGGCCACCCTACTCCACTCACATTTGTTAAAAATTAACATTCAGTCCCTTTTGTATCAGGAAATCTCCAACATTATGCTGTAAAGCCATAGCAAAATTTCTACTTTCTCTCCAGTTCTCTGTATAACTGTGAAAGGCACCCAGGCAAGATGCAGATGTGAACAGACCCTTTGAGTAATCAGCTGATGGAACAGGTTCAGGGTCAAAGTACTCACCTAGACACCTAAAACAGGCCATAGACAAGGAAGCAGGAGAACTGAAAATGCAAACATTAAAAACACTGCTATTTCTGGGATGAGTGCTTGGTGCTGCAGCTAAGACACATGCATCTCTTATCAGAGGGCCTGGGTTCCAGTCTTGGCTCTGCTCTTGATTCCAGCTTCCTGCTAATGTGTACCTGATGAGGCGGAAGGTGGTGGCTCAGGCACTTGGGTCCCTGCCAACATGCAAAACCTGGATGGACTTCCTTTCCTGTCTCCTGACTTTAGTCTGCTCCAGCCCTGGCCATTGTAAGCATTTGGGGAATAAACCAATGGGTAAAAGACATTCTCTCTCTCTCTCTCTCTCTCTCTCTCTCTCTCTCTCTCTCTCTCTTTTTCTCTCTCTCCTCTTATCTTTGCCTATCAAATTAAATCAATTAATTAAAATCCTACAGTTTCCAAAGTAAGTTGACCAGACTGAGATTAAAGACGGACTCCAGCATCTGTTCATCACTTTTCTGTCGCCTCGCTGTCAAGTTTAGAACATGAAACAAAGCTCAGTGATACACTTCTGTTCCACACATTGTCTTAAGGCGGAGTTGGTGTTAACCAGCAGCAAAACAGTGCACGCTACATCTACAAACATATTGATATGTCCTCACATTTTCTATGTATGACCACAACTTCAAAGTAACAAACAAAATCAATCAAAAAAGAAAAAAATAAGAGATTTCATTTCACCAGAATGACTTGTATGGGGGGAGAGGGAGAATTCCATAAGTACAATGAAAATAAAGATTACTAGGCTTGAAAAAAAACCTATGGAATCTGTTTCAGCCAAACAATTTCGTTTTACAGAAAAAGAAACTGAATTTCAGAGAGATTTCCAGTTTAATGGAAGTCATGTCTGAGAACCTAAATCTGAGACCCTTCATTGCACCATCCTAAATAGGACTGGAATTGACCCTATAAATGTATTCCAATTCCTTACTTCATTGAGGAGGAAACTAAGATCCAAAGAAATTAAATAATACTTTGAGGCTACACAGTTACTGAGGACTAAATCCCATATGTTTCATTTCCCAGAGAGATAAAGTTGTCCCAATCCCATCAACAACCTTCGCCACCCTTTTATTGTTTTACATTAGCAATGGATGCTTTAGACATGTTCTTATGTAAGTAACCACATCAATATGGCTTAATGACCTGCATCTCATTCTCAAGCAGATTAGCACCCATTGTAGAAGAAATGTAGGAGTCACAAGTTGTAAACTCAGCCAGGTAGCATCCAGGTCATTTGGATTACGCACCCAAAGTCAGTCAGCCTCATAGAAATCAACTGCAAACATCAGCATTTTTCTGGGTTAAATTCTAGATACAAACAATTAGGGCACTGAAAGACTTTAGTAAACAAAGACATTTGTACTCCTGCTTATAGAGGTTGTGTTGATCCCCTACTCTTAGAAGTAAATATACTGAAATAATAAGACTTCTGATAATTAAATATGGATAGTACTATAAATTCTATTTGCTCTTGGAAATAACTATTCCACTAGTAATTCAGAAAAATTCAAGCTTCAAAGCCATTCATTTAATAATTTGTCAATGGCTAAGTGCTTGGAATTTTCTAGGTGCTGTAGATGACAGCAGGGAGGCAAGTCCCTGCTCTCTTGGTGCTTACATCTAGTGAGAGACAGATAATTAGCCAGCAAATAAAGCAAAGTGTATCAGATGCTGACAAGAACCATGGAGAAAAACAAACTGTGGAGAGAGGCAGGTGAGCACCCGTCTGAGGAAGAAGGGAAGGGCAGTCGCTATGTGTTATGTAGAAGATGGACTCCTTGATAAGGACAGAAATGAGGAAGCAAGCTCTGTGTCTATCCAGAAAACAACATTTCCAAGCAGAAGGTGACCAAGTGCAGACACCCGGGACAGGAGTGGCATCTTCCTGGAACAGCGAGATAGGCCAGGGTATGGGAGTGAGTCAGGGGACGGGGAGGGGGATGCTATCTTGAGGACACTGTAAGGGCTGCAGCTTGTACTCAGGGAGAGGTGGACAGACTTTGGAAGGTGTGGCCTAGACAAGAGTGACATGATCTTATTTCCAGGTAGAAGATTCACGTTGCTTGTGTGCTGTGAAACCTGTGAGTGGCCATTGCAATAATCCCAGGATGGTGGTGGCATGAAGCATGATGGTCTTGGTAAAAGCAATGAGTACAGTGAATATTCTGGGTAGAACCAACAGGATTTCTTGGCAGTTGCATGTGGGGTATGAGGGAACAAGAAGCATGGATAATCTTGAGATTTTACATTGGAGCAACTCCTGGGTGGAAACACCATTTGCCAGAAAGAAGGTGGCTATGGGAGGAGTAGATTTGGATTGCGGGGGAGAAGTTATGACTCAGGAGTTCAATCCTGAACATGCTAGGCTGGGCTGGCAATGACTATGAGATACCCAATTAATAGAATTGATTGACACAATTAATAGACATAGCCTATTAGAAATGGGTCTCAGGAAGTCAGTTAGACACACAATGGGGATTTATTCCAGCCTGGAGACATAGAAGCTGGTGTCATTAGTATAGGGAGGATATTGAACGCCATGAGATCACCTAGTGAAGGTGAATTTTAAAAAGAAAAGAAGGGCCTGGGACATTTCCTCATCGGGGGCTACTGAACTGAGAAGGAACCAGCAGAGAAAGTGAAAAACAGAACCAGAGGTAGGCGAAGATCAGAGACCAGTATTCCTGAGTTGAGTGAATGAGCAATGAGCTGTGCCCAGTGCTACAGGTCAACACAGATGGGCTGGTGGTGGCTACCTGAAACACCCCTTTGAGAAAGATTCTGAGGCAGCCTCAGAATAAAGGAAAAAGAATTTGGGTATTTCCTACAGCCAATAGAAGGCAGAACTGGCATCACAACTGCCAGTTATTTGTTTTCACTGCACTGGAACTTTAGGTACATTATTTCAAAGGCTCCCAAAACCACTGTATTGATGTATTCAGCCCCGCTTTACAAATGCAGAAACCCGGGAAACAAGAGGTTGACTAACCACACCTTTGCCTTATTTTGCATGGTGTCTCTCTCCATCTGATCAGAAAAATACATGGAGTTTCAGATCCCTGGGATATAGCTTTGCTAATTTAAACTTACAATGCAGACAGCATAACTTCAAATGCACTGGTTCCTTTAGGATGGAAGAATATATGTTTCAGCTGGACTCATGCAGGCATGTAGAGATGTGGTTGCAATCTGAAACATAAGAGAAAAAGAAACAAATCACAATGTATAAGAGTAAGCAAATGGTTTAAGTAGCATTTTTTTTCAACCTATGGTAGCTGAAGATGACACAGTAAGACATTGTAACAGCAACCATTAAAATATGATTATTATTTTGTCTTTATCATTCCCATAGCAACCCAGTATTGTTCACTGCCAAAAAATAACTCAGTAGACACTAACAATTCTCATCTTCTCTTTTAACACCAAGCCCTTCCCACAGTCATTTGTATTAACATTTGCAGAAGATTTATTTCCCTTTGATTCAAATAATTCCACATTCCCAGGAATATCTGGACTGGAGCATGGCCAACTGCCTGCAGGGCCTGCAGCCGTCTCCCTGGTCCTGGGTAGCTCCCTGGGTGCCCATGAATGGTTCATTGTTAAAGACAAACCCACTGCAGAGAACAGAGAAAACACAGAAGAGGAATTAGTGTCATGTTCTGAAGATTGGCCTGGACTTTGGGCCATGAAATTGAGCAGGTGTGGCAAGAACCGAAGGCTCTTGTGAGTCATATTGATGTCTTGCAGCCCAGGGCTCCCTTAAGATGGTTATCTGGTTTGTGATCTACAACCAGCTCCCTACTGGACAAGCTGACCCCAAGTCCTCTTATGTGACCAGGCAGAGGGCTAGAGCAGGCTCCACACTGAAAATCATCCCCATTTTCCCCAAGGATTTGTCAAGCACCAACTGTAGGCAGCATTAAATACTCTGGTAGTCAGGGAAAGTCTGAGGTCACCCTCAGACATTCTGTATGGCTAGAGTAACTGGCCGAAAAGCCAAGGAAACTGTCATGTTGACTCTCCTTTGGTGGGAACTGGGAACCCAGATCTTGCTCTGATTCTTGCTACTGGTTTTCTGCAAATATTCTGTTGTTCTAGCCAAGCTAACAGAGTGCTTGAGAGAAACGTCCAAGTGCCCACTTCAGAGTCCATTGAAATCACACACAAAAGGAACTACAATTTCAACATTTCTTGGGATCAATCTGCCTTTCACAGAATTCACCTGCAGAGTGGAACATGCTTCCTGATGCAGACTTTCTATACTTGGATCATATTTATTATTTCTGACAAACTCCACAATTAATGCTTGATGTGTACAGTTTAGCAGCCAGACTTGTTTTTCAGAACACGACTATTTTTGGGTACTTTTTCAAGACTTTTATTGTCTTTATTTGAGCTTTTAAGCCAAAAATTTATCATATTTCCAAACCAATTTTCATACCACCTCATTCTTCCCAGCTCTCAGAAACCCACCAAAATTATCGGAGAAATGATCTAGAAACAGTAACCTACTTTGGTTATGAGCATAACTAGTCCATTTGCAGAAACAATGATTATATCTGCTCACATGAACATATATCTGGCTTTATATTAGGGAGAAAACTCAATCTAACTTTCCAAAGCATTCCTCTGTCTTTCCTCTGCTGCACTTTGCATCTTTTAAATAAGGCAACAAGGCGATATGGAGCTTGTGCTTCTACCCCATGGACGTATCTCAGTCGTCACTAATAAATAAAGGCACTGATGAAGGGCTATTTGTTGGGTAGAGTCATTTTTCCCTTGACATTTATTATCAGTAGAGAAGTTTTTCTGTTTTAATACCCACATTCTGGCATATAATTACTGTAATAAAGTCTTCTTCTTCACTCTGGGTGACTGCTGCCAGTATTATGAAATCATGGCAATGGTTGTAAAAATAAGGGAGGTCACAACCCTTCCACACACACACACACCCACTCTGCAGCTGATATTAAATAGCTTTGGTGGGAAAATGCAGACCTTTAAACTTTCTCTACCAAACTCAATGCATTCTGTATTTAACTTCTTTAAAACAGTGTCTGTTGTAAGAATTCAAAAACTGCATATGGTCATGGAAAAAAAAAAGGAGATGCTTATACTTAATTAGCTACTAAGTCCAACTTGGATGAAGCACAATAACAACCATTTCTTTGTGCTAACTGTTTTTAATGATATGCAACACATGCATTGGCTTGTCCACTGTCCAGACTGTTCCAGAATTAATCTACTGAAGTCTTATGCTTTGGGCAAAGGACATCATTGGAAAGAGTCTCCATTCTGATGTTTTTCCATTTTGGTAGGGACACCTCCTCCGAGCATGAATTCCCTCTGAAACTTACACCATCACTGTGGCTTTATGACTGTGAGACAGCCAATGCCCAAGCACATCAGAACTGTACAGATTTCTCCTTGTATTTCAGACAGTACTCAATACTCACATTTTGATTCGTCCTCTCTGAGCTTAAAACACTCAAAGATTTTAATCCAATTGCTTTCAGCTATTTTCTTACATAACTATTGGATATGCTTTTTTTGCTTCCAACCAAGTCAAACTAATTCAAGATCATAAAAAGGACAGATAGGCCCAAGGGGGAGTATTATGTATTTTTTTAGTCTTCTGATTTTTTTATGTAATAGGAATTTCCTTAGGGAGGGTCTAAGGAAATACCTATTTTTGAAGGAGAATCTGGGGTTTCCAAATTAAAATAATCTCAAGAACAGATGCTGTTTGGGGGGTCAGAAAGTCAGGATCTCTACTTGCCCTTGAAATGGGAAATCACTGAAATCCATTGTCTTCAAAAGCAGCATAGAGAACCTCAAAAAATACATTGAATAGTGGAAAACACAAGGTATATGAGAGCCACAAGTCAGCACTGACAAAACACTGTACAGAGAAAACCAAGCACCGAGAAGGCTGCTTGCCCCCCTACCCCCACCCCAGTTTCAAACAGAGCAACTGGCTTATTTCCTGCCCTAAGCATCAAGTTTTATTCAGGAAGAAAAAAAAAAAGACACTACAACTAATTCAGAAAACAGTTTGAGGTATGCAAACTCTGTAGCTGACAATTCTGCTCTTGGATATGTGTCCTGGGAGTGATCTATACACATGTCACAGCACTGCTGTCCACAATGGCCCTAAACCATAATACATTGGATCAACACATTGGATCAATACATCCTGGCAAGTTCACATAATAAAAACTGTATAACAGGAAGGCTAAGAAACCAAAGGCTACCCCACAATAGAGATGAATCTCACAGACACAGGTTGAATAAAAAAGCCATGAAACTGCATATGGAATTATTCCATTTATATAGAGTTGAAAAACAGGTAGTACTACTCCATATTGCTTAGAGATGTGCATGTAGGTAATAAAACCACGAATAAAAGCAAGTAAATGACTATCACAGAAGTCTAAGGCATATTTTGGGAGTGGGCAAGGGAGTGAGAGAAGTCGTAATCGGGACCCATGCTGGAAAGCAGAAAAAATATCTACAGTGCTGGAAATGTTTTCTGTCTCATTCTTTAACACTTTACCACATAGATATCTCCTCTTGCATTTTGGAATAATCAGAAAAAAAGAGCAATCACTACTCCAACTTCTTTGTGTTAAAGATAAGGAAGTAGAGCCCAGGGGAAATAAGTTGATTGCCTATTTCTCCTGTTGCCTCCATGCGTGGCTCCTGGATGTGGGCACCATCACAGAATCTGGGAAGCTGAAGAGCCAGGCCAGAGGGAAGTTCGGTACACAAGGTCCTCCCCAACATTTCCCTGTGCCATTTCCGCAGTCACCGTGCCTGCCCCAAGATGCCAAGCTTTTTCTTTCTCTTCCTTCAAGATAAGAATTTTTCCACTTGGGAAGGAATCATTTTAGGAGTTTAAGTTCTGGAGGCTCCAGGGTCTGCCACTGTCCGTCAGGCTCCTCCACACAGCTCACAAACTGACCCACTCCTTCCCATCCCCCATGCCATAGCCCCTCCCCCGTGTGCCAGCTTTCTGTGGGCCCCCTGGATAGACACACATACTGCTTAGACAGCCCCACTTATACCTTCTCTTGATTCCATGCTACCTGACTTGCCAATCCTGGGTACACAACATGTACGACTTAATCTATACTCTAAAACCTGCTACACTTTGCATATTATGCATATTTAAAATATTAGCTGCAAATATGAAGTACAGTGCTTTTGTAGACACTTTCGAATCATCTTAGTAATCAACACTAGAAAGTGTCCAGGTCAGGGACAGATATGTCTTGCCTACCGGGGAGGTCTCCTCCTAAACTCCTACTCCTTGAGCTGCCCAGCACATATTACTGTAGAACAGGGTTTTCAAAATAGTTTTAGTACTTTATTCTCCTCAAAAAATAGGTTTCTCAGAAAACATCTATCCAGAGCTTTGTTTAAGAGGTAAATCTTTGTATTAAGAAAGTCCACGTGAGGGGTGGGCATTTAGCACAGCAGCTAAGATGCCACTTGGGACATCTGCAGCCCACAAGAGTGCCTGGGCTCAAATCCCAGCTCTGCTCCCGATTCCAGCTTCCTGCTCATGCTCCTGATTCCTTCCTTCCTGGGAGGTCTGGGAGACAGCAGGCAGTGACTCAGCTGATTGGGTCCCTCCATCCAGGTGTGAGAACCAAACTGAATTCCTAGCTCCTGGCTTCGGCCTGGTCCAGCTGTGGTTGTTAGGAACCAGTGGATGGGAGATTTATCTCTGTCTTCCTCTCTCTCTCTCTCTCTCTCTTTCTCTCTCTGTCAAATAAATTTAAAAAATAAAATAAAATAAAAGGAAATATGTATTGATAATTTTTTTTTAAAAAAGGAAAGTTCACATGAGATATTAGGGCAAGCCCATCCCATACAGATGGATGTCTATTTATTAAGTTTCTCCAAGTCAGTTGGCATTCTTGGATTTTGAAACTCTAAATGAAATCGAAGAAAAATAAAATACCTAAAATCCAGAAGATAGAATCTAGAGAAGTAAACAATAGGGTAATAGCAAAAATCCAGAAGTAAGGTCATTGTGTTTCTTTTCTGTGGCAGTTAACATATGCAAGCAACATTAGGGCAGAGATGCCGAGATTTCTTAGGTCAGAAATGTCTACACAGCCCACGGCAGCCCACAAACCCCACATATATCCTACCTGTCAGAGCGATACGCATTACACGGAAGTTTGCCAGGCAATCAAAGAACCTATATCAACTCTGAGTTCAGGTTAATGGAATTTGAGCTGCGGCCCAACATTCACATCATTTTCCTGAAGCATGAGAGTGTCAGTACAAAAGTCTATCAAGAAATGAACGCCCTAAGACCAGAAATCTCAGCCTTGTCATGGTAAAGGCAGAAAAATATAGCTATGTGCTGTCAGTAAGAAATTCTGAGATAGGTCCCTTTTAGGAATTGCAGAGGGAATCAAAATCCAGGGCCCACATTTCCATGCAGAGAAAAATACAGGGGAGAGGAATAAGTGATGTAGCCAGCAAAAAAAAAAAAAAAAAAAAATCAGTATGGACACCTAAATAGAAGATAGAGTTCAGAGCCCATCAACTGCTCTCCTTATCAGCTTGCCATCATTCTCGAGAACACCGTGTGCATATAGGAGTTTTCTAGCCATGGCTCATCAAAACAGAGGAGTCAATTCAGGAAGAACCGGCCATGGGAAAAACTTCTTCTGTTTGAAGAGTGGCAACACTTCCAATCTCTCGCCTTATCAGTAGAAGGCCAATGCAACCAAAAACATCCGAAGAAACCAAAATCCTTTACAGCATGCGGGCATTATGCCTGTACCGGATAAAGCAAGACAGGAAGCGTAATTGATTTTGTCCCTTCAAAAAGACCCCAGACACAAGGATTTGATTTGCTTCTCAGCGTGCACCTTCAACGGCAGGGGTTTATCTAGTTAAAATTCCAGACCATATCGCTCCTTTACAGGTCATTCCTAGGGAATTTGCTCTCTGGCCTTCTTGCCTGGGCCTGGCTGCCATCTAACCACCTTCCATGATGCTGCTGGAGCCCAGCAGCCCACAGTGAGATTCTCTCCTGCCTTTGAATGCCAGGGCCCAAGATGTGTGCATCACTCATTCTGACCCAATTTTCCAGCACTGTGCGGGGACTCAAGTGCTTTGTTTCACCAAGCAGATTCTAAGGTCATGGAAGACAGAGATCTTCCTTGTCCTTGCTTAGCCAACCCCTGCCACACTGGGGAGTTCCTAATAAGCGCTCAGACCTACTGTGCTCCATGCTGCCTTCCCTGCTATGGCCTGGGATCATCATCCAGATAAAAGAAATCAAAGTCCTTATAGCGCTAAGGTTCTATCCACCATGGCAGCCATAGTCCACCTATCTCTGTGACACCAGTGTCCTTTCTTTCTCTGTCTTGCTTTAAGCAAATAGCAGCAGAGACTAAAAACAGCTCCAGGTCAATGGCTCTCAAGGTCAAGTTACCACACAACCTACCATGAGGGTAACAGACGCCGTAACCACCCTGCGTGACAAACCAGAGCTGGATCACTGTGAAGAACCCAAAAAAGGCAGGAAATAGATCACCGTTGTTAACAGTACTTGCAACTAGGTTTTCAAAGAGTCCTGAAGTACCTTTGGTTTGTTAAAATGACAGAAGATTTCTCAGAATAGCCTGCTTATCAAAAGGCACAGTATTAAAACAATTGTTTAAATGAAAGAAAAACAAATGTTTAAAAAAAAAAAAAAGCTCTCTGCTATGGTCTGGGAAAGCAGTAGAAGATGGCGCAAGTCCTTGGGCCCCTGCACCCACGTGGGAAACCCGGAAGAAGCTCCTGGCTCCTGGCTTCCTATCGGTGCAGCTCCGGCCATTGCAGCCATCTGGGGAGTGAACCAGCAGATGGAAGACCTCTCTCTCTCTCTCTCTCTCTCTCTCTCTCTCTCTCTCTCTGCCTTTCCTTCTCTTTCTGTGTAACTCTGATTTTCAAATAAATAAAATAAATCTTTGAAAAATAAATAAATAAATAACTGGAGAAGTGGATTGCCATTAGGATTAGAGTTTCAAACATGATAATCAACAACAAAGGAATTTTCTTGTTATAAGATGTGTTATTATCATAACCTAAATTTGATCCATTGATCAAATATGACAAAACAAACCCAAAAATTTCAGTCCCCACCCTCATAAATCTTAGTCTTCTCTATCTCGTCTGACTTTTGTCTTGTGACTCATTATTAAATGCCATTTTATTTATTTGTTTGCTTTGTTTATTTGAAAGGTAAAGAGATAGAGAAAGACAAAGAAATTTTCCATCTACTGGTTCATTCTCTGAATGTCTGTAAAGGCCAGAGGGCAGTTGGGCCAAAGCCAGGGGTCAGCAACTCACTCTACGTCTCCCACCTGGATGGCAAGAACTCAAGCACTTGGGCCATCATCTGATGCCTCCCAGGGTGCACACTGGCAGGAAGCTGAAATGGAAAAAGTGGAAAAAGGAACTGGAACTCAATCCTAGGCACTCTGGTATGAGATAAAGATGTGCCAAACAAAAGCTTAATTTCTATGCCAAATGCCTGCCCCTAAATCCCTAATCTTAAACCAAAGAACAAAGGAATATAACCCAAACTGCAGTACAGGCACCCAAGGAAATACGTAACAGTACCCTGCTGAGCTTTGTAGGGCCCTAGTTTGTCTCTTCTCCTTGGGATCCAGTTCCTCAGTCACCCACTGTAACTGAAAGCAGTTGTATAATGCAAAAATGCTCCTTAGTTCATAGACTCATATCTACTTTCTATTGTGAAAACTCCTAACATAGCTAAGATGGCTGAACTCCAGGCTCAAAATTAAATTAGGCTTTTCACATCCATCACTGACTTTCTGGGGCCACATATGAATATTTTTGCAAGGAGTCTGTGGTCATAAACCAACACTTCCAGATTCAGTTCTCCTCCAAACTTCAAAAAATGGCTATTATCTGATAAGCAAAACCAAAAAGACCTACGATGAAAGTCCAGCTGCATCACCCCCATAACAAGACTGATTCTCGGCATGACAAGGGCTTGGCATCCATACCTCCAGGACACTTTTCACATCCTAGGGTCCTGGAGGTATGGTTTCTTAAAGGAATGTCATCAACAGTAAAAAACAGGGGCCGGCGCTGTGGCACAGTGGGTTAACATCCTGGCCTGAAGTGCCGGCAACCCATATGGGCGCTGGTTTGAGACCCGGCTGCTCCACTTCCCATCCAGCTCTCTGCTATGGCCAGGGAAAGCAGTGGAGGATGGCTCAAGTCCTTGGGCCTCTGCACCCGGAAGAAGCTCCTGGCTCCTACCTTCGTATTGGCGCAGCTCCAGCCGTTGCGGCCAATTGGGGAGTGAACCATCAGATGGAAGACCTCTCTCTCTCTCTCTGCCTCTCCTCTCTCTGTGTAACTCTGACTTTCACGTAAATAAATAAATCTTAAAAAAAAAAAAAAAAGAACAGTGAAAACCAGTAGTCTCCTGAAAAGGGGAGAGTAAAAATCTAGTAAAATAAAAACCAACAGCATGCCAACAAAGCAAATCATCTGGTTCCTCTTCTACAGGATCTATCAAATCTGTCCAAGATGAATGGGTAAAAAGTCTTACTTCCATGCCACTAATTAAGGCTATTAATCCATTCCAGCACTGACATTTTGGTCTCAGCTAATGGGGATTTTGACTAAAAAGCTTACCCCACAGATTTTCTGATTGACTCATTCAAAGTTATTCTGAGGCCCTGGGAAAGTTAAATATGCTGCCTTATTACCTTCATAATGCTAAGTCTTCTGCCTGTGTGATGGAGCCAGTTCCCACATTTCAAATGAGAAAACTAAGGCTTAGGGAGGTTAAATATTGCCATGGTCTGAGAGTTGGTGTCCCCCTAAAATTCATATGTTGAAACCTACTACCAATGTCATATGTAGATTAAGAGGCAGTGCCCACAGAGGAGTGGTGAGGTCTTGGGGGTGAAGCCCTCTGCATGGGATTAGTGCCCTCGTAGGAGAGGCTCAAGGGAACTCCCTTACCCCCCTGAGGTAGTGACACCAACCTTCACCAGACGCCAAATCTGCTAGAACCTTGACCTTGAACTGTTCAGCCTCCAAAATTATAGACAATAAGTTTCTGCTTTTATAAAGTGCACAGTCTAAAGTATTTTATAATAGTAACCTGACTTGGCTAAGACAAGCAAATTGCTCAAGCACAAGTCCCTGGTAAAGTTGGTAAAACCAGGATTCAAACTAAGGCCATACAATATTGTATCAAATATCCACTTGCCTGTGTGAACAGTAATGAGGAAATTAAAGTCCTTCTGTGCACTCCACTCAGTCGGTGGTGGAGACAATAGTTGAATAATAACTCCTTACTTGCTGAGTTTGAGAGCTGAAAGTTCTTGGTCATATTTGTTCACTATTAGGAGTCATTAATTTACAGAAACTATTCTATTTAAGAACTTGCAAATAGCTTTTTTAACTTTGTATTTCTCAAAATATTTTATTCCTCATTATGCTAAGTGCCTTAGGTATATTATATATACCATATGTCACAGGTATAATTATTATGTCTTTTTTTTTTTTTTGACAGGCAGAGTTAGACAGTGAGAAAGACAGAGAGAAAGGTCTTCCTTCCTTTGGTTCACCCCCCAAATGGGCGCTACAGCCAGCGCTGCACCAATCTGAAGCCAGGAGCTGGGTACTTCCTCCTGGTCTCCCATGCAGATGCAGGGACTCAAGCACTTGGGCCATCCTCCACTGCCTTCCAGGGCCACAGCAGAGAGCTGGACTGGAAGAGGAGCAACCAGGACAGAATCTGGCACCCCAACTGGGACTAGAACCCAGGGTGCCGGCACCACAGGTGGAGGATTAGCTGCTGTGCTGGCCTAATTACTATGTCTTTTAACCCCTGCAGATGCACCATAAAATCAGAGTGATAATATTCAAGGAAAATAATAAGGAGATCCAGCATGGCTGACTAGGGAAACAACATGCTGATTTTGACCATGGGTGGATACCGGAAGACAGGGGAGAAACCATCTTCCTGAGAGATGCTTTCAGTGGGAAGTCTACAGAAGGAAGACTCTCTGGAGCAACAAAGACTGTAGAAGCATGCAGCAGCTGGCAAGATGCCACCAGCGACTCCCACGACCAGCGGCTGGTGGGAAGCCATCTTCCCAGAGTGACAATGAGAGGAGCCTGCAGCAGCCTGCACACCACTGGCCATCTTGTCTGAGACAGACCCGTGGACCCCCCTGACTGAGTCCAGCCTGAAGAGCAGTTGGGGGAAGGGGGCTCACTTAACTCTGTGAAGGGAGCATAGTGCTTTACTCCCCCTCCCACACCAAAGCACCTGGCGACCAGCAGTGAGGGGAACTGCCATCTCCCCAGAACATGGTGAGTGCAGGCTGCAGGGGCCCCTGTGCCTCTGGTGGATTTTGCCAGAGCGAGAAATCCACAGACACCACTGACTTTGAGTCTGGCCTGGAGAGTTGGCAGTGGTGGTGGGGGTGGCGGCGGGGGTGGAGGAAGCAGGGTGCCCACTAAGTGCTGTGAAGGGAGGGCACACTGCTCCCTACCACCCCCGCCCCATCAAAGCACTGGACTCAGCTTGCCAATGCAGAACACCAACTGACCTCTGTCAGACAGGTAGCTGGCTCTGGGAACAGGGTGGCTCTCTCCACGGGGAGGCTCACAGGGCACAGAGTGGATCCCCTAGGCCTTGTGGCTTTGGGAACCCTGCACCCTGTGACTGTGAGACTCCTATGGCTGTGAAATGGGTTGGAAAACTGAGAAGGGTGTGGGTGTGGCTGGGTCTTTGGACAATCCCTGGGCCTGACTCCAGAAGCTCAGAACTCAGGTGCTGAGGAGGGTCATTGCAGAGAGCTTCACACTCACACCACAGAGCACAGAGATCCTTTGTGCAGTTTGTGGCCTTGCTGGGTGGGGTGTGCAGGCCCTGTGAGTTCACCCTAAGCAGCTGGGTCACGGTGGCCCAGAGAGGGGCTAAGACTGTGAACATGCCAGCCAGCATGATCATCTCATTCTTACTACTGACAATAGAGGAGTCTTACCATATCCAACTTGGGTGTCACTCTGGACTCTTGCCCCACCCACAAATGCTGCCCAGAGCTCCCTGGCCCCACCCAGCAGACACATCTCAATATCCGCTAAAGGCACAGGCAATTCCAGTAAGCCATAAGGACTTATTTCTGAGAAAAAAGCCTTCAGAGCAGATACCACGATGCATAAAAATAAATATAGGAATACAAGAAAAATGAACAAGGAAGACAACATGGCTCAGATGGAGGAACACAATAGTACTTCCATATTGGACTGGGAAGACTGGGAAGACAAGGAAATTAATGAAATGCCTGACAAGGAATTCAAAAGCATGATTACTCAAAAACACAGAGAAGCAATTCCATGAGTTAAAGAAATCCATACATTACATGGATTAGAAATTCTGCTGAGAGATATTAAAGTAAAATCAAACTAAAATATTAGTAATGAAGAATTGAATATGTCAAATCAAAAATACAGTGGAAAGCCTTAACAACAGACTCAGTGAGGCAGAAGAATATCTGAGCTAGAAGAAAACTTTTGTAAATATCTCAGTCAGACAAAAGAAAAAAAGAAAAAAGAATGAACTAGAAAAACTGAAAACAGTGTTCAAGATCTATGGGATATCATCAAACAACCAAATATGACATGTCTTAGGAGTTCATACAAGAATGAAAAAAATTAAATGGCTTATAAGTTTTTTCAGTGAAATAATAGCAGAAAATTTCCCTAATTTGGAAAAAGAGATGGACTTCCAAGTTCAGGAAGCATCTAGAACCCTTAACGACATAATCAGAAAAGATTTTCACCACAACACATTATATTCAAACTTTCAAAAGTAAAACATAAAGAGAAGATGTGAAAATGTGCAGGAGAGAAACACTAAATTATCTTTAAAGGAACTCCAATTAGAGTGACAGCAGATTTCATATCAGAAACCCTACAGGCTAGGAGAGAATGGAAAGATATAGTCCAACTCCTAAAAGAAAAAAACTGTCAACCCAGAATACTATAATGAATTTTCTCATTTATAAATGAAGGTGAAATAAAGATCTCCCAAAACAACCAGAAATTGAAAGATTTTGTCAGCACCAGCCAGTCTTAAAAATGATGCTTAAGGATGTGCTACATACAGAAACAGAAAAAGTTAATCAGCATAATAAATAAAACCTCCAAGCAGAAGTACAAAGGAGATACAAAATAAACAATAGGAATATTTATGGAAAAATGTCTGGAAAAGTCATTACTTACCAAGAATAGTTTTGAATGTGGGGCCAGCTGTGGCATAGCGGATAAAGTGGCCACCTGCAGTGCTTTCCATATGGGTGCTGGTTCAAGTCCCGGCTGCTCCATTTCCAATCCAGCTCTCTGCTATGGCCTGGGAAAGCAGTGGAAGATGGCCAATTCCTTGGGCCCTCTATCTGCATGGGAGACCTGGAGGAAGCTCCTGGCTCCTGGCTTCAGATCAGCGCAGCTCCAGCCATTGTGGGCAAATGGAGATGATCCAGCGGATGAAAGACCTCTCTCTCTCTCTCTGTATCTCTCTCTCTCTGCCTCTCCTTCTCTGTGTGTAACTTTAACTTTCAAATAAATAAGTAAATCTTAAAAAAAAAATACAGACTTGTCAAATTAATTAAAAAATAAGACCCATCTATACGCAATCTAGAAGAAACGTACCTCACCAACAAAGATACATACAGACTGAAAGTGAAAGGATAGGAAAAGATATTCTATGCTAATGGAAAGCAAAAATAAGCAAGTGTAGCCATTTAAAATCAGACAAAATAGACTGTAAGACAAAAACTCTTAAAAGAGACAAAGAACATTATGTAATGATTAAGAGATCAATTCAACAGGAAGATGTGACTATAATAAATACATATGCACCCAATTCTAGGACACCCAGGTATTTAATATAAATGTTCACAGATCTAAATGGAGATGGATGTTCCAATATAATTATAATGGGGAACTTCAACATCCAAATTTCACCAATGGACAGATCAACCAGACTAAAAAAACAGCAAAGAAACAACAGAGCTAATCTATACTGTTGACTAAAAGAATCTAATTAATATCTACAGAATAATTCATCCTATTGTTGTAGAATACTTTTTTTAATCATGCATGGAATGTTTCCTAGAATAGACCATATGCTAGCCCATAAAACAAGTCTCAACAAATTAAAAAAAAATTGAAATCATACTATCTTTTCTGACCACAATGGATTGAAGATGTAAATTTTTTTATGCTACAAAGTATTTTAATACCAGTAACAATACACACTATGAAGTGCACTTCTATTACAAATTAACATAGTGATACACAGATGAACAAAAACCACTCAAAACAAACCATAAATGAGCAAAACTAAAACATTAAATTTATAAATAGCAAAATCATGAAATAAGGTATATACAATTTATAGATTTAACTTTGAACAAATAGTGCATCTGGGAAAGACAAGAAATGTATTTTATCACCTAACATCTGAATACTAGAAAGGTAGATACTGATAATACTCTAAAAGTCTTCTAGACTTTCTCCCACGTAATAGTCCCTTAAATGTATACCCTTTAAAGTAATATTAGCAAAACTATCACCTCTTTATATCCAATGTTTTGACTCTGTCAGTAGGGCACAAGAGCCTGCAGAATGGCAAAGAAGAGAAGAGGCACTCCATGCTCTCCCTTGGGACAAGAGAACTAGCAATTTCAGAGTTTATGTATGAAAAATGCTTTAGTCAAATATGTTCTGTCATGAACACCCATCCAAATATCTTTACCTCATCTTGCCCCCCTTGGTCCTGACTTTTTCAGATGATTGGCAAATCAGTTACTTAGAAAACTGTTTGAATGCAATGTATTTTATGACACAGTAATAAATTTGAGCTTTTCTGCCAGAAAAATTTATCTTTAAGTGTTAGGGCTATTGCAAGAAAAACAATGAACAACTTAAAATGCATAAAACAGACTTCTGTGGATTACAGAAAATAAGCATTTGAGTCTAAACATTAATAGTGTAATGCTCCAATATCATGCACACAGATCAACATAATTGAGAACAGATATGTTACACTCATCTGCATTTCTTTAAAAACCGAAAGTAAAATGTACAATAACTTCAGAAACTATTTCTAGTGCAGCATTGATTGATAAAAGATTAAAGAAAACTATTTTGTACTGCATTGAATGAAGTTGGAAGGCAAACTCACTGCAATGTATGATTATTAAGAACTGATTTAGATATCAGAATGCACAATAAATTTTTATAAAAGAACTAAAATCATTCTTTCAGTTAAAAAAATTAAGTCAAGCTTACATCTCTGCCGTTCATTGAATCAAGCTCTGTCCCTTGAAATACCACAAGTTAACATTCACAAATATATAGGGTGAATTCATGTACTCTCTTATATTTAAAGGTTATTTCTTATAAAATTCCCATTACCAATGTCCTTCTACTAAATGAAAAAAGGAACCAAATAAAACAATAGTGGTTCATTTGGTACTTAAGAGCCTAGTTACATCCCTTTGTGAAGATGTAAATTAACAACATAAGAAGCTCTAGAAAATATGTAAAAACATATCAGCTGAACAATACACTCCTGAACAAACCATGAATCATAGAGCAATCAAAAACATAATAAAAATCCCTAAAAATGAATGAAAATGACAAAAAAACTCAAATCTTACAGGATGCAGCAAAAGCAGTGTTAAGAGGAAGGTGTATACAATTAGTGCCCATATAAAGAAATTGGAAAGTCTTCAAATAAATGATCTAACAACACATCTCAAGGACCTAGGAAAACAGCAAAAAACCAAAACTCAAAATTAGTAGGAGAAAAGAATAAAAATTGGAGAAGAAATATGCAAAATTGAAATAAAAATAATACAAAAGAACAGTGAAATGAAGAGTTGTTTTTTTTAAAAAAAAATAAAATTGATAAAACATTGCCCAACTAACCAAAAAAAATACATTGAGAAGACCCAAATTAATAAAAATCAGAGATTAAAAAAGGAGATATTGCAACAGATACAACAAAAATAAAAAGAATCATCAGGGGACTGGTGCTGTGGCGTAGCAGGTAAAGCCGTCACCTGCAGTGCTGGCATAACCATACGGTCGCTGGTTCAAGTCCTGGCTGCTCCACCTCCAATCCTGCTCTATGCTAGGGCCTGGGAAAGTGGTAGAAGCTAGCACAAGTCGTTAGGCTCCTTCACCTGTGTGGAAGACCCGGAAGAAGCTCCTGGCTCCTGGCTTCAGATAGGTGCAGCTCCTGCTGTTGTGGCCATCTGGGGAGTGAATCAGCTCGCTCTCTCTCTCTCTCTCTCTCTCTTTCTCCCTCTGCTTCTCTATAACTCTGCCTTTCAAATAAATAAATAAATATTTTAAGAATAAGAATCATCAGGAATTGCTACAATCAGCTACATGCCAACAAATTGGAAATTCAGAATAAATAGATTTCTGGACACATACAATTTACCAAAATTGAGGCAAAAAGACCTAGAAAACCTCAATAGACCAATAACTAAGAGGGAGATTGAATCAATGAAGATCCTCCCAACAAAGAAAAGTCCAGGGCCAGATGGCTTCACTGCTGAAAACTATAAAAACTTTTGAGAACTAATCTCAATTCTTCTTAAACTATTCAAAACAATTGAAAAGGATGGGATCCTCCCAAACTCCTTCTATGAGGTCAACATTACTTTGATTCCAAAACCAAAGAAAGAGAACTATAGACCAATATCCCTGATGAACATAAATGAAAATGCCTCAACAAAATCCTAGCTAATTGAATCCAACAGCACATATAAAAAAGATCACCCACCTAAACCAAGGGGGATTCATCCCAGGGATGCCGAGATGGTTCAACATATGCAGATCAATAAATGTGATACATCACAGTAAAAAAATGAAGAATAAATATGAAGAATAAATACCATATGATTATCTCAGTAGATGCAGAAAAAGCAATTGATAAAATACAACAACCTTTCATGATACAAACCTTAAACAAACAGGGTATAGAAGGAACATATCTAAACACAATCAATGTGGTACAACAGGTTAAAGCCCCAGCCTTCAGTGCCAGTATCCCACATGGGCACTGACTCGAGTCCCGGCTACTCCACTTCTGATCTCTGCTATGGCCTGGGAAAGCAGTAGAAGATGATCCAAGTCCTTGGGCCCCTGCACCCACATGGGAGACCCAGCAGAAGCTCCTGGCTCCTGGCTTCTGATCAGCCCAGCTCTGGCGGTTGCAGCCTTTTGGGGGAGTGAGCCAGTGGATGGAAGATCTTTCTCCCTGTCTCTACCTCTCTCTGTAGCTCTTTCAAATAAATAAAAATAAATATTTAAAAAAGATAAAATAAACACAATCAAGGCTATTTATGACAAACCTACAGCCAGCATCTTATCAAATGGGAAAAAACTGAAAGCATTTCTGATAAGATATAGAACCAGATAAGGATGTCTGCTCTCACCATTATATTTAATATAGTTCTCGAAGTTTTGGCCAGAGATATTAAGAAAGAAAAAGATATCAAGGGGATACAAATTGGGAAGGAGGAAGTCAGATTATCCCTGTCTGCAGATGACATAATCCAATATTTAGGGAAACCAAAAGACTCCACTAAGAGACTACTGGAATTCACATGAATTTGGCAAGGCTGTGGGATATAAAATCAACACACAAAAATCAATAACATTTGTATACATAAACAATGCCATGGCTGAGAAAGAACTTGTAAGATCAGTCCTATTTGTGACTACAAAAAATTAAAAAACCTTGGGATAAATTTAACCAAAGATGTGAAAGATCTCAATGATGAAAATTAAAAAACACTAAGGAAAGAAAATAAATATCAAAAAATGAAAAAAATCTTCTATGTTTATGGATTGGAAGAATTAATATCATCAAAATGTCCACACTACCCAAAGCAATTTTCAGATTCAATGTAATCCCAATCAAAATACCAATGACATTATTCTTGGATCAAGAAAAAAAAACCCTAAAATTCATATGGAAACACAAGAGACACCGAGTATCAAAAGCAATCTTTTTTTTTTTTTTTTTTTTGACAGGCAGAGTGGACAGTGAGAGAGAAAGACAGAGAGAAAGGTCTTCCTTTGCCATTGGCTCACCCTCCAATGGCCGGCGCGGCTGGCGCGCTGCGGCCAGCGCACCGTGCTGATCCGAAGGCAGGAGCCAGGTGCTTCTCCTGGTCTCCCATGGGGTGCAGGGCCCAAGCACTTGGGCCAATCTCCACTGCACTCTGAGGCCACAGCAGAGAGCTGGCCTGGAAGAGGGGCAACCAGGACAGAATCCGGTGCCCCGACCGGGACTAGAACCCGGTGTGCCAGTGCTGCAAGGTGGAGGATTAGCCTATTGAGCCACAGCGCCGGCCTCAAAAGCAATCTTAAACAATAAAATCAAAGTGGGAGGCACCACAATACCAGATCTCAAGACATACTACAGGGCAGTTATAATCAAAACAGTCTGTCACAAAAATAGGCATGTGGACTAATGGAACAGATTAGAAACCCCAGAAATTAATAATATATCTACACCAACTAATCTTTGACAAAGGAACTAAAAATCACTCCATGGAGAAGGGACAGTCTGCTCAATAAATGGTGTTAGGAAAATTGGATCTCCACATGTGCAAGTATGAAACAAGACTCCACTGTTTACCCTATACAAAAATCAACCTGAAACCATCAAATTACTAGGGAAAAACATAGGGAAAACTCAGCAAGACATTAGCATAGGCAAAGACTTCTTGAATAAAACCCCAGAAGCACAGGCAATAAAAGCAAAAATAGACAAATGGGATTACATCAGGCTGAGAAGCTTCTGCACTGCAAAGGAAACATTCAACAAAATGAAGAAACAACTGGCAGAATGAGAGAAAAATATTTGCAAACTATACATATAATAAAGAATTAATATCCAAAGTATGCAAGCATCTTCAAGGAATTCAATTACTACAAAAAAATTAGTTAAGAAATGGGCAAATGATATGAAAAGGAATTTTTCAAAGGATATAATACAAATGACAAACAGATATAGGAAAAAATGCTCAGAATCCCTAGCCATCAGTGAAATGCAAAAAAAAAAAAAAAAAAAAAAAAAAAAAACCACAATGAGATTTCACCTTACTCCAATTAGAAAACTATTGTCCAAAAATAAATTAAAAAAAATAACAAATGTTAGTGAGGCTGCGGAGGAAAAGGTATCCTATTACACTGTTGGGCGGAATATAAACTAGTGCAACCATTATGGAAGACAGTGTAGAAATTCCTCAAAACCCTGAGCATTGATCTACCAAATGACCCAGCCATCCCACTGCTGGGGATTTACCCAAAGGAAATAAAATCAGCATATGAAAGAATTATCTGTACCCCCATGTTTGTTGCATCTCAAATCACAATAGCTAAGCCATGGAATCAACCCAGTTGTCCATCAACTGATGACTGGGTAAAGAAAATGCAGCATATACACATGATGGATTAGTACTCAGCCATGAAAAAGAGTGAAATTCTGTGTTTTGTAACTGAATGGATGCAATTGGAGACCATTATGCTTAGAGAAATAAGCCAGACTCAAAAAGACAAATATCATATGTTTTCTCTGATTGGTGGTAGCTGATATACAGAAATCAGAAGCACTGTAATCTATATGAGTGAAACTGACATCTTGAGATTTGACTATTGTTTATAGCTCTTGTCTATACTCCTGTGGAACAGTGGTATTTCTACTTTCTGCTTGCTGAATTCTGTATTTATTGGAGGATTTCAAGTGAATTGAAAGTTATGTTATCACAACAATTAAGGGGAAAAAAGGGAAGGAGGAGGCAGGGAGGGTTGCTTAAAATTGTGTGTATAAAATACAGGAAATCTGTTCTCTTTATATAGATTTTTAAGAGTCAAAAAAAGAAAAACAATAAAGCCTATTCTCACAATTCCCCATACAAAAAAAGACTATAAAAATTTCCTTATAAAGTTCTGTATCAGGAATATCATTTGGGCACAAGAGCAATTTTCAGTGCACTGACACTACTTAGAAATGTTATGTGCTCATTTGTTTGTTTGCTAATTGTGGTAAAGTATACGTGCCATAAAATGTACCATCTGCAGTTAAGTGTATTCACATGGACATGCAACCAATCTCTAGAACTTTTTCATCTTACAACATGGAAACCATATTCACTAAACAACTGCCCACTCCCCCTTAGACCAGTGCTGTTCTATCTCCTATTGGTGAAATCATGCAGTGTTTTCCTTCCATGACTGGCCTGTGTCACCCAGCATGACGTCCTCAAGGTCTATTGTCAGAGCAGGATGTGTTCGAATTGCTTTCCTGTAGAAAGCTGAATAACATTACAGTGTACGTCTGTAACACACTTGGGTATTCATTCATCCATCCATGGGGACTTTGGGTTGCTTCCATTTCTTGGCTATTATAAATAGTGCTGCCATGAACTTGGATGCACCAGAAAATTGGTTTTAATTAAAATAAATTGGTTACATCCTGTTGGTCCTCACTCATTGTCGTACACTCCTGTTCACAGGAAAAGCTAACTCCAGTTCTTCTTATTCAGTTATCCACACCTGGAACAAGCTTACCCTACTGTCCAGTCATGACCAAGCACAGCCATTCGTCTCACAGCACAGAGGGAAAGGCAGTTTGCTTAGGAGAAAATGGGCTCAATGCGGGCATGGCCTTGCAAAATTCATTGTATGAAATGGTGACCAAGTTTTTTATATTAGTGGCACTGTAAGCAGAGTGATTAAGTGAGGGGCCGGAAAGGGGGGGGGGGAAGGGCATGTTTAGCCTGGTGGTCAGACACTGCTGAGGCACCTGCTTCCCATATTAGAACGTCTGGGTCCAAGACCCGGCTCCACGGCTGACTCCAGCTTCCTGCGAAGGCACAGCCCAGGAGGCAGCAGGTGACAGCTCAAGCACTTGTGACGCAGACCTCAACTGAGTTCTGGGCTCCTGGCTCTTGTGGGCATTTGAGAAGTCAACCAGTGGGTAGGAGACTGTGTGTGTGTGTATGTGCACGCGTGTGCACACGTCTTTCAAACAAATAAATAAATAAAGTCAACGCTGTCTTACTTTTGTTTCAAATGTGGGGACTGGATCAGAATCCCAGCTGTAGCCCTCAAGAGCTGTGTGACATGGAGACAGTTACCTAACCACTCAAAACCTTAGCTCCTAGCCTGTGAAATGAAGGCAGTGATCATAATAGTCCAGACTCGGAGGATCACAGCGAGGAACCAACGGAATGACCCACGTAGATAATTTAGCCTGGTGTCTGCCCTGTTGTCAGTGCTCAGCACTTGCTGGCCTTTATTCTATGGTTACATCTCACCATTGCACCTGCCCCCCTTCATAACTGAGGCCCAGGGAGCATGCGCCCTGCCTCCACAGCCACAGAGCCATGTGTGCCCGAGACGTAAAGCCCCTTGTGAGCAGGACTTTCCTATCTTTTTAAACTTGCAAGCCTGGTTATCTCAAAAGTTTGGTTTAATTTTTAAAAAAATAAATAAACAAATCACTTAACCTAAGTTTGATCCTCACAGCCCAGAGGCTTAAAAGGAAAAACAGGAACTGGAAATGTTAAAAGTCTGAAGAAGTCAACAGCACGAGCCCCTTTCTGTGTGTCTGCTAAGAAAAGCTTTGTGTTTCCTGAAATCCTCTATCAACCCTATGTGGTTCTCTTTTGCTTTTGCATCCAATTTAGATCACCTGAGATGCTCACATTTGAAATAAGAGCGCACACTTGAACTTGGCCCTCGCTCAGACAGAAGGCAGCTTCTCTCACCTCAGTATTTCTGTCTATGCAACTCTGATTTGCTAAAACTGAACACACTTGGGCAGGTGAGTGACAAGTCCAAGGCTGCTGGGCAACTTTGGGGCCACCTTCGGAAAGAAGGCAGAGCCTGTGCCCCAACAGCCACGCACTGCCCCTCAATCTCACCGCTGCGGGGCCCCTCCCAGTCCCATCGAGGAACCACCTCACTCCAGGGTCCTCTCTGGGGCCTGGGACAACTTAAGAAACCCCCTGGTTCTTTTTTGATCAGATTTACATTGCTCTAAAGTCAACTGAAAATAGATCTTAGTAAAAAAATAAAAATTGGAATAGGAGAGGGAGGAGGAAGAAGGGTGGGAGTGTGGATGGGAAGAATCACTATGGTCCTAAAGTTGTATTTATGAAATGCATGGAGTTTGTATACCTTAAATAAAAGGTTTCTGGGGAAAAAACAGAACATTTACATTGCTCAGTACCCATGGTTCCTAATGTAAAACATTAGCGATGTATTTCCTTCTCAGATATAGTGTATGTGTGTGTAACTTTTGTTTTCTGGCTGGAGAGAGACAGCAAAGAGCCCAGGCAGCAGCTTGCCTCTGATGTGCTGACTACTCGCTCAGTCCAGACCAGGCCTCCGCTACCTCTCAGTGAAACCCAGGAGGCAATATTCCTCTGCCCGGATAAGCGCCAGGTGCCAGGCACTTCCAGACCTGTAGGTTACAGCCTGCCCCAAATTGTACAACCCAGCCAGTCCTAGACTGTCCACTGCGGAAATGTCATTTGTAAGGGGCTCTTCCCTCGCTCCTGACTCCTGCGGCCAGCCCACTGTGCTGCTGTGCCACGTGGCCTTGCTGGCCCGCCCATTCCTCATGGCCATGCCGCATGACTTTGTTTGCCTGAGTCTCTCCTCTGTCTCCAGACTGAGGATCTCATGGAAGGATCCATGATCCACGACAGTGGGCCCTGGCTGCTCTGCCCCTGCTCACTGTTGACGCACTCAGCCCAGGACTACCTAGACGTGAGTAGCTAGCAATGCTGACTGTGAACTTGAACCACCTGGAGCACTTTTTTTTTTTTTAACAGAATGTGGATGTGTGGATATCACCTCCGGCCATCTGAAGCTGCACCTCTTGGGGGGGGTGGGGGCAAGTCAGCTGTTCTTAGGAATGTGACAGGTGACTCTGGTGGAGCGTGAGGGGTGAAAACCTCTGCCCTAATCAGAACAGGAAGTCGTCACGGTGTAGTATCACTGTATACAATGACTCTATGCCAGTTAAAAACAAAAGTTAGAGAAGTAGGAATACAGTATCAAGCCCCATGCTGCACAGGCAGGTCGTGTTCAAGACACATTGCTGGGCAAGTGTTTGGCCTAGTAGTTAAGATGCCGGGTTAGACCCCTGTGTCCCGTCCCAGCGTGCCTGGGTTGGAGTCCCAGCTTGGCTTCTAATTCCAGAACTGTTGCTAATGTGCACCCTGGGCAGCAGCAGGTGGTGGCTCAAGTGTTTGAGTTCCTGAATTGATTTTCTGGTTCCTGGTTTCTTCTCTAGCAATGTGTCTGTATTTGGGGAAGTGAACCAACAGAAGAGAGGTCTCTCTCTCTGTCTCTCTCTCGCTCTCTCTTTGTCTCTCTCCCTTCTCTCTCAAGGAACTAAAGTTTAAAAAAAATGCATTGCTGTAGAATCCTTCAAGCCACACCAAGGATTCCTATAAGTGACCCCAATTCACCAATAAAGGGGAGAAAGACCTTTCTCCTTTCATTTAGAAATAAACCCACAAGACTCACTTCTACTGGCCATCATGAGGGCCCGATCCCACATTGCAGCACACCTGGGGTGCACATCTTACCTGGATGAACTCTGCTTCCACCCTGTCTGCACACACGCAACTCCACCTCTCTGCAGAGCAAGCAAAGTCAGAGAGAACCTGGGTATGGTGTGGCTCTCCAGGGTGCGGGGCATGAGCGCGGCCATGGTGCGGCCAGGCCAGGCCGGGGGGGGGGGGGGGCTCCACATGTGCAGGTGCCCCCGCCAGAGCTGCGCGGAACAGAGCCGCGCGGAGCCGAGCCCGCCAACTAACCCAGGCCAGGGCCCGCGGAGCCAGCCGGCTGGTGTCCTGGGGATGGCAGCACAGGGAGGGACCTCGCGTGTGCGCACGTGGCCCCGGCCACCACCATGGCGGACAGCGACCCCACGGGGTGCACGGCGGTGGAGGCTCCGGCCCCCAGACAGGGTGGCGCCAAGGAGGGGCAAAGAAGATGGCGCCCAGAGGAAGTAAGATGGGCGGGACTCAAAAGCCAATTGGCTACGCAACATCAGGGGAGGTAACAAGACTAGTAACAAGTGTATAGACATATGGCTAGTCCTATAGAAATCCCCCCGTAAAGTGACCCTTTAAGTGATTGGTTGGTCCTTAGCCCTGCCCCAATGACTCTGCAGTTTTGTGCTATAAAAGGTTTGGTTACGCATGGAATAAAAGAGTCCTCGCTAGACTTGGCTCCTCGCTGCATCTGATTGTCTCCGGGATCCGGAGGCTGGGGAACGGGTGAGCGGCGCACTCACCTTTCCTCGGACCCAGTGCATCCTTGTACGGGTGGACTCAGACCCTGCACCAGGGAGCATTGGGGGAACACCAACAGGGCTCTTTGTAAGCTGCAGGACCCGTAGATATGAGACAGCTGAGACCAGAAAGCAAATCAGCAGAAGATGAAGGAGGCAGACGATGCTGGCAGTATCCAATGGGAAAAACAACGTTGAAACAGGTGCAGGATGCAGAAGCAGTGTGGCATAGTGGATATGCAGTGGGGCTCTGGTTGGAACTCTGGCTCTCACCCATGATTTGGGGCAAGAAAAAAAATAGCCCAAAATATAACATTCCATGCGTTAGTTCTCCTATCTGTTACCCAGGAATAACATTATTGTACTCACAGAATAATAGGGCTGGTGTGAGGATTAAATGAGATAGATAAAAATGCTGGCAATATTATTGTAAAACAAAAAGGCAGTTCCTAGGACCCAAGGTGGAGATTCAAAGGCAATGAGACACAAGGCTGCTTACAAGAGAGAGTAGACCCTGAACGGGAGCTGAGAATGGCAGCTGCCACAGGTGCTGCAGACTGGAGCTCCGGTTCCCAGTTTCTTTGTTAAAAAAAAAAAAAAAAAAAAAGGTTGGCGAGGCTGGCGCTGTTGGGTAAAAAAAAGCCGCTTGCAGCCCCAGCATCCCATACAGACACTGGTTCCAACCCTGGCTACTCTATTTCCGATCCAGCTCCCTGCTGGAAAGCAGCAGAAGGTGGCCCAAGATCCGGAAGACGCTCCTGGCTTCCGATTGGCCCAGCTCCAACCACTGTGGCCATTTTGGGAATACACCAGCCAATGGAAGATTGCTTTCTCTCTCTCTCTCTCTCTCTCTCTCTCTCCTACCCTCAGGGTATGTGTGTGTGCGTGTGCATGTATGTGTAAATCTTTCAAATAAATAAATCATAAAAATTAATAATAATACAGGGACTGGCACTGTGGCATAACAGAAAAAGCCACCACCTGCAGTGCCCACATCCCATATGGGCGCCGGTTCAAGTCCCGGCTGCTCCACTTCTGATCCAGCTCTCTGCTATGGCCCGGGAAAGCAGCAGAAGATGGCCCACGTCATTGGGCCCCTGCAGTTGCGTGGGAGACCTGGAAGAAGCTCCTGTCTCTTGGCGTCAGATCAGCCCAGCTCTGGCCATTGCAGCCATTTAGATAGTGAACCAGTGAATGAAAGACCTTTTTCTCTGTCTCTCCCTCTCTCTGTCTGTAGCTCTGCCTTTCAAATAAATAAATAAATCTTTTAAAAATACAAGGTTGGCTCCCAAGTGCAGGACAGACTGGGCAGCCATGCTGAGGGTGAACGGAGCCAAGCTGACCATTACCCTGACTGGTTTGGCCCAGGTTCAAAGACAGCAAAGCCTCCTAGGGACTTCTAAAGAACACTTTCCTTTCCACCCAGAGACCTCCTGTCCTTCAGGACTTCCTTTTTCTTTTCTTTTTTTTAAAATATTTATTTATTTATTTGAAAGTCAGAGTTACATAGAGGCAGAGGCAGAGAGAAAGAGAGAGAGAGAGAGAGAGAGAGAAAGAGAGAGAGAGAGAGGTCTTCCATCCACTGGTTCACTCCCCAGATGGCTGCAACTGCCAGAGCTGCGCCAATTGGAAAGCAGAAGCCAGGAGTTTCTTCCAGGTCTCCCACGTGGTTGCAAGGGCCCAAGGACTTGTGGCATCTTCTACTGCTTTCCCAGGCCATAGCAGGGGATGGATCACAAGTGGAGCAGCTGGGACACAAACCAGCATCCATATGGGATGCTGGCACTGCAGGCAATGGCTTTCCCCGCTATGCCATAGTGCCGGCCCCTTTTTTCCTTCCTTCCTTCCTTCCTTTCTTTCTTTCTTTCTTTCTTTCTTTCTTTCTTTCTTTCTTTCTTTCTTTCTTTCTTTTCTTTGATAAGAACCCCTGGTATTTTCCATGTCCAGGCTCTTCATGTCCATCATTAAGAGGGGATGGAAGCATTGTCCCACAGCCCCCAACCACCAACGCCCCTGTGGATCCATGGGGCCATTTGTCTCCATGTGCCTGTTCCTGGGCTTCCCTTGTGGCCCCCACCTGGAGAGGCTGATATGGGATCTCACCACCTGGTGAGAGATACGGGATCTGTCTCCAGCGTAGACCCACAGATCTGTTCTCTTCCAGGGCCAAGGTCTTAACCTTTCACCTGGACAGCTGTGTCCCACTCAGGTGTAGATCTGTCATAACAGGATGGGCCAAGCAGGAGAGCCCAGGGGGAACCTATTCAAGAAGAGCATGAGTGGGCCAGAGTGGCAGAGCCAAGCAGGAGAAGGTGGCCACGAGGGTATTCATTACCTGTGGAGGCATGGGGACTCCCGCCCTTGCTTCAAGGTCTTAGTCTTCTGCTTATTGTCTGCCCTAGGACAGATGAACTTACTGAAAAAAAAAAGTCCGGTCGTGGTCTGTGACTAGCCACAGTGTTGGGTTAGCCAGTCTCAGCAAATCACGCCCATTTTATGGAGATGCTAATTGCTAGACTAGTTTTGCTGGAAGGGCCCTTGGAAGAAGCTCTCCAACTGTCTCATTTTGCAGGTGAAGTCACTGGGTCCTGAGAACTACAAAAGTACTTCAGAAAGTTTGTGGAAAATGGAATTAAAGGCTAAGCTTATATTGATGCCAAAAAATTGAAACCCAGATGTGGTGCTTTCATAATATGCATTTTTCATGAACTTCTTCAGGACTCCTTTCAAATGACCCCAGCAAGGATCACCAGCTGGCTTCTCCCTCCAGGTCATTTTTTCTGCTGCACCTCACTGCTCAATGTTAAAGGTAAACACGCTCAGGGACTGAAAGGGATCCTATCAGTGTTTTTTTTTTTTTCCTTGAAAAGCATTTTTAAATATCACAGTGTTTTTTAGGTTATATACATACCTGAAGTTTTTGTTTTTCAAAGGCTTTATTTATTTATTTATTTGAAAGGCAACATTACAGAGATGGAGAGGGAGAGAGGAAGAGAGAGAGAGAGATCTTGCATCTGCTAAGGAGCCGCTTGTCCTACCTGTGCTCCATATTAGAATACCTGGGTTCAGTCATGGCTGCAGTCCCGATTCCAGCTACCGCACACTGTGGGGGACATCCGTGGTGGCTCAGGGGGATCAGTCCCTGATATCCAAGTGGGAAACTTGGGTTGTATTCCTGCCTGCATCTCCAGGCCAGCCTCAGCTACAGTAGGTATTTGGGGAATGAAACAACTAACGGGAGTTCTCTGTGTGTCTGTCTCACAAATAAAACGTTAAAAAATGTATCATGAGAAATCATCAGAGAATTACAATGAATTAACTAAAAGTTCAGAGTCTCTCGCTAATTTTCCTATTCCAAGGAAGTTAATTGGATCTCTGACAATAACTCCTCTGGAGGGTACATTCTGCTTTCTCTTATACTTACAACACAGCTGGAAATTAATTTAATTTCCACTGCTCTCTAGTTTCTGCTTTTGTTCTATAGGTCACTTCCTAATCCCCCCACTGCCCCAAAACACTCTAATATCAGAATGACTGAACCAATGCCATTTGTGAAGTCCTACCATGACAAAAGAACTTCAACAGGTACCAGAAGTTGGTTTCGATAAATTTAGTTTATTTTAGTATTCTTATGATTTCAAATAACAACAAAAGGGGAATTGAGGAACTTTTGGAGAGGGCTAACAGAACATCAAATTGTCAAAAAAGAGTTTTCTTAGCAAGATCATTTTTGTGTTTTTTAACCCAAGGCTGAATTCACTTTTTGTCTGTGTCCACGTCAAATTACAAACAACCCAGGTTTTTTGGTTTTTGTTTTGTTTTTTGAGGTGTTATTTTTAGATGTTTTTAATTTCCCCAGTCTAATACAAACCTAAAAAGTTTCCATTTAGGACGTGACAAAATCTCAAAGCAAAACCCTTTTCCTGTTCTGCTCAAGGTGGGTGGATCAAAGCATGTCCAGGCGGATAAGAGGACTTTGGAGATTGGAGATTGGGCAGTCCTGGTTACTCAGAAGAACTTTTAAAAGAGGATTCTTAAAATCATGGCTGTGAAAAGTTTCTTGCCCCCAAAAATGAGCGCATTCTCCAATCAATTGTTGGTAAACATCCAATGCGGTTTTGCTACATTTCACATTTTCTCAGTCTTCAAAGGCTACAGTTTGAAGGTTCCATTTGTTCCTGGCCAAGCCCAGCAGCCTGTCTGGTCCTTAGGATGGGGATGGGGTGGGAAGGGTCAAACAGTTTGGCTAGACCTTCTGATGATTTCTGCATCACACACACTCCCCAGAGAAGGAGCTAAATATAACTTTTTTTTCATCAAAAACAATTTTTAAGGTCTAAAATGCAACTGAAAAAAAAAAGTGCTTGGTTTTTTCTTGCACAAAGTCCAAGGTGTTCTGATTCTGCGGACCAAGCCCCAGGTTTCATCTGCGGCAACTTCTCATTGAAGTCAAGTGTCTTTCCCACAGTTGTGGTAAAGAAAGGTGTTGGTTACCATCTGCCATCGAGACATAAATCACAAAGCTTATGACTTCTACACCACACAAGACCTTGAAGTTTCATTCATTCTCTTTTGTTATTATTGTTGTTTGCTTTGTTGTTGTTTGTTTTATTTTGCCTTTACTATGGTTCTCACCCGCAAATAAGAACTGAACTTAACATTTTTGGAATACAAATATGACAGCCATGCTGAGATCTTCAGTTTGACTCCCTGGGGGAGCCATACTGCCACCTCCACCCCTCACACACCAGTCCCCAAGCTCCCAGCACATTTGAGAAAGAGCAGATTTTATATATATATAAAAATCTATATACATAATCTAAATATATAATATATAAATATATAATATTTTGGTTATATAATATATAGTATTATATAATATATAAATATATATTCTATATTTAGATTATATATATTTAAATATAGAATATATATTATATATTTGCATATATATCTATATATGTTTATATATACCTATCAATATATAGATGTATCTATATATGTTTAATATATATCTATATAATATAAATATACATATAGATATCTCAGAAATTAAAATCTGGGGGCTGGTGTTACGGCACAGTGGGGTAAGCGCTGGTTCCAGTTCAAGTGCTTGCTGCTCTATTCTTGATGCAGCTCCTTGCTATTGTGCCTGGGAAGGCAATGGAAGATGGCCCAAGTACTTGGGCCCCTGCCACACATGTGGAAGACCCAGGTGGTGTTCCTGGGTTCCTGGGTTCCTGGCTTCTGCCTGGCCTAGCACTGGCGACTGCTGCTGCTGTCTGGAGAGCGAAACAGTGGGTAGAAGATCTCTCCCTCCCTCTCTTTCTCTCTGTCTTTTCCTCACTCTTTGTCAAACTGATTTTCAATAAACAAACAAATGTCTTTTAAAAGAAGAAGCAGTAAAATCCAAGCTACAGAGAAAAAACTAAGCAAACGTCCCCCATGCCTGCTGCACTGCCGTCCACACACAGGCCTGGAAGTAGACACCTGGATGGTTAATCACAGGCCCCTCAGGCCCTGTGGGAAGGGGGATGCACTGTGGATAAACAGAAGGAACGTTTACCAGATCTTGGGCAAAGTGCGTGCCCTGCAGCTGTACAGCTATGCTGCCCCATGCCCACTGCCCGTCTGGCCTTGCCCCAGGTGAGATACCCCTGGATAAACCCACGCTATCTCCACATGTCTCATCCCCAGTATTAGGGCCCAGCTCCCCCTGTACTCCCAAGCTCCCTTTCTCCACACCATACTCAATCATGTCAAAATCACAGAGCGCGTGTGGAAAGCCTAGCACCGTGCTTAGTACTCTGTGCAGTCACAATGACAGGAGTTAGTGCCCTTCCCTGGTCACATAGCTCTGGTGGATGCTACCTCCAGCTTAGAAACTTCTCCCCAACCCCCTTGCACACTCTCTCTCCTCTCTTTTTCTCCCCTTTACCTCCTATGCTGATCCTCATCCTCCCTCCACCTTCAAAAGTTCACCTCCTCCCACAGTTCAAATCTAATGGCATTTATTGAGCACCTGTGTCAGTGTTTGGCAATTTCTAGTACACCTTGACGATTTTTACATAGTGTCATCCCTATACAAAATTTCACCCACTCAGCGCTTTTATTTAAATCAGTTCCCTTTTTAAAAACCAAAGAAATGTGTTTAGAAATTATTTATTTGATAGACAGAGTGATGAGAAAGAGAGAGAATCCTGTACCCACTGGTTCACTCCCCAAATGGTTGCAACAGCTGGGCCTCAGCCAGACTGAAGCCAGAAACCAAGAATGTCAACTGGGTCTCCCACATAGGTTGTAGGGGCCCAAGTACATGAGTCATCATCCACTACTTCCCTGGCCACATGAGCAGAGAGCTGGATCAGAAACAGAGTAACTGGACCTCGAACAGTATTTTTTAACTGTATTTTTTTCAGAGAAAGCTTGTCCCTGTGATATACAGAAACAGATATCACTTTCCAAAATTAAGTTAAATAGGCACATAATACAATGCTAAATATTTGTCTGTTTGATAAATACCGGCTAGAAGAAATCTTAGACAGTCACGAAATAAGGAAGCAGTATGTAGCCTAGCAGTTAAGATGCCTGCATCCTGTGTTACAGTGCCTGGGTTTCATTCCTGCCTCTAACTCCTGACTCCAGCTTCCTGCTACTGCAGACCCTGGGAGGCAACAGGTGGATGGCTCAGGTTATTGGGTCCCAGATGGAGTTCCTGGCTCCCAGTTTCGGCCTGGCTCAGCTCCAGCCATTGAAGGCGTTTGAGTAGTGAAGCAACAGATGAGAACCCCCTCTTTCTTTCTCTTTCTCTTTCTCTCCCTCCCTCCCTCCCTCCCTCCCTCTCTCTCTTTCTGCCTTGGTCTCCAAATTTCTCTGGACCTCACTTCCCTCATCTGTAAAATTAAATAGATAGCCTCTCATTTTCCTTCCAGCTCTGAATTCAGCGACATGGGGTGAGCCTGCTATGATCTGAATTCGTATTTTGTGATGCACTGAAATCCAAACTCCAAGGCTTAGGAAGTGAAGCTTCAGAAATGATTAGGTCCTGAGGGAGGAGCACTCACAACTGAGATCAGTGTCGGTAGAAGAGGCCAGAGAGAGAGCCCTCACCCCTCCCACTGTGTACAGACGGGGCAGGGAGGCACTGTCTGAGCCAGAGAGCAGATCTCACCAACTCAAACCTGCCAGCTTTCGCCTTGGCCTCCCCAGCCTGCAAACCTGTGAGAAACACATTTCGGTTGCCTATACTAGCATGGCCTAAGGGGTGAAAGCCAACAGTTGGGGATTACTGGGGCCATCCTGGAGTCAGGCTATGGGAGGCAGGCAACCAGCAACATGCGTCAGACACTGCTCTCCTAACTTGTGCTTCATGTACTATTGTGAAACGTTCACACAACCACAGTGCCTGGGCCACTCAGAAAACATGCATTGGATGAATAACTCGAAAAATGAACATTTCAAGTTGCTGTGCCATGCTCTTGTCTTCCACCCAAAAAATTTGCACCAAATCCATTTATTAGGAATTCAGCTTTGCTTTCTACAACTACTTGAATATTGTCTTGGAGTGTTTTTCAAACAATGCTCCAAAGGGTCCCAGGTGGAGTCCCCAAAGGTACCCCCTCCCCCCATTTGGTTGCTCTAGCTGAGCAAATATTCTGACATCAATTACCATACAGTGGGCTATTTTTGGAAAACACTTCTTCTGATTTAAAAAACAGGAGGGGTTTGAAACTCATCCTTCTTTTATTACATCTGCTTTGTTATTTTAAACAAAAATATTAGAAGAAGGACGAATGACAGTGTGGGTTAAAAATAAATAGATCATTAAATTTAATACAATGGAAAGGAAAATGAAAATTCTCAGCAAATGCAGAAACATTGAGCCCTTATGTCAATGCAGACAGTCAACACAAGCTGGCTGAGTCTGGATTTAACTACACAACACACATACACACCAAAAAAAAAAAAAAAGATTTTAAAAACTGCAAGAAATCTAGATATAAACAGTTGAAGACTCTGTCTTCAAAGTGAGGTCAAATTACAAATTTCTTAAGGTTTTCTAGCTCTTGCCAAATGAGATCCTGCTTGGAACAGATGAGCCTACCTTTGGGCTTTGCATCTGTCTTTCTATTGGTTTTGGGTACAAATTCACAGGGAAGTAGAATGTTGCCTGCCCACGTGTGCCTAAATTGATACGGATGGCCTCACTTGTATTTTCAGCAGAGACTTCCAGACCGGCCCCTGACTTGCAGGCAGGATTTATTTTGCCTGCTTAATTCTTTTTAATTTGATTTTGTCTCCCTATTTAATGTTGGAAGATTTCCACATAAAATCTGGGTTCCATGCTTCTCCTGAAAAACTCGGAAAATCTGGCAGCTAATTCAAACTCAGTACAGCTCTCCACCTTCTTTGTTCCACTTTCTTTCATCTGCCTGAGTTTTAGGTATTTTTTTTTTATTATTTTGTAAAGATTTATTTATTTGAGGGGCTGGCGCTGTGACCCACTTGGTTAATCCTCTGCCTGCGGTGCCGGCATCCCATATGAATGCCACGTTTTAGTCCTGGTTGCTCCTCTTCCAGTCCAGCTCTCTGCTGTGGCCCAGGAAGGCAGTGGAGGTTGGCCCGGGTACTTAGGCCTCTGCACCTGCATGGGAGACCAGGAAGAAGTTCCTGGCTTTGGATTGGCACAGCGCCAGCCATGGCGGCCATTTGGGGAGTGAATCAATGGAAGGAAGACCCTTCTTTCTCTCTTTCTCTCGTTGTCTATAACTCTACCTGTCAAAAAAAGGTTAAAAATATTTATTTATTTGAACTACAGAGTTAGAGAAACAGAGAGAAAGAGAGAGGTCATCCATCTGTTGGTTGAGTCCTCAAATGGGTGTAACAGTCAGGGCTGAGCCAAATTGATACCAGGAGCCTGGAACTCCATCCGGGTCTCCCACTTCAGTGGCAGGGCCCCTCCACTGCCTTTCCAGGTACATTAGCAGGGAGCTAGGTTGGAAGTGGAGCAGCTGGGACCCAAACCTGTTCTCCTATGGATGTCGGCATTGCGGGTGGAGGCTTAACCCACTGCACCACAACACCAGCCCCACTCTAGTCATTTTATAGCTGCTTTTCCCACCGACTGAGGTTTCACTTATCTGCTTGTGCCCTACAACAGAGGTTCTGAAACTTCACTGAGCCTCAGACTCACCTGTAGGCCTGGTGAACACCAGATCGCTAGGGTCTACCCTGAACATTTCAAATGCAGCTGAACTGGCATGAGGCCCATGGTTTACATGTGTGGTACTTTGCAGGCCACGTGGCAGCTGCTAACCGCAGGAGCACACATTGAGAGCAACCAGATACAGGGCTCTATGCTGACATCGCTGAATTATCGTGCTTACTGCATAGAGATTGAGAAGACACAGGTTCCTTCCACAAATTGCAGCTTCACCACTTTGCCTAACTTTGCACAAGTTACTTGATCTTTTTGCATATCTGTAGCCTTACCTGTATCATAAAGAAAATAATAGAACCCAAGTATCCCAAGGATTATTGTCAATATTAAGTGAGATACTTTACTGCATCAAGCATCGTCAGTGCTCAATAAACATTGCCCATTATCATTATTTATTAATCATCTCCTTTCCTAGCTTGCACGTTTGAAGTCAAGGGTTTCCTGTCCTTTTGCTTTATGGAGCCACCCTTGGAAATCTTCCAATATATAAAGTGCTTCACAGATAACAGATATCGAATAAGCACTCCTTGAATGAATAAATGAAAAAAAAAAAAAGACACATTCAAATCGCACGAGTCAGGTAGGTCAAACGGGGTGAAGCAGCTCAGGCCACATTTCTTTTAAAAGATTGATTTATTTATTTGAAAGGCAGAGTTACAGTGAGGCAAAAGCAGAGAGAGAAGTCATTCATCTGCTGGCTCACTCCCCACATGGCCACAGTGGCCAGAGCTGGGCTGATCTGAAGCAAGGAGCCAGGAGCTTCTTCTGGGTCTTGCACATGGGTGCAGGGGCCCAAGGACCTGGGCCATCCTCCACTGCTTTCCCAGGCCTTAGCAGAGAGCTGGATCGAAAGTAGAGCAGCCTGGATTCGAACCAGCGCCCATACGGGATGGCAGCACTATAGGTGGTGGCTTTACCTGCTAGGCCACAGTGCTGGCCCCAGGCCACATGTTGGAAGAGACTTTTTAGTCATAGCACAAAGCCAAATTCAAACAGACATTTCTTTTTGTTAACATTTTATTGAAATACAGTATACATACCAAGTAATGCACCTAAATGAGCTTTGGGTCCTCTGATCACATTCATAAACCAACACCCAAGTTAAGATCAACAAGTTACTAGCCCCTCAAGCGTCCTCTTGGTAACCTGAGCCATCCCTGCAGGAGTTTCTGTAGCCAGCCTTTACACACGCTCTGTGCCAGGCACAGCTCTCCTCGTGTATGAGGGTATTGCAAAAAATGTGTGGAATAATGAAATTAAAAGATAAGTTTATTTCTGTGCCAAAAAATTTGAAATCCTTAGCACAGCAGCCAAGGAGTCACTTATAATGCCACATCCCATATTGGAGGGCCTGGGTTCGAGTCCCAGCTCTGCTCTCCATTCCCGCTTTCTGCTAATGTGCCCCTTGGGAGGCAGCAGATGATGGCTCAAAAGTTGGGTCTGTGCCACCCACATGAGAGACCCAGATTGAGAGTGAACCAACAAATCTCTCTCTCTCTCTGTCTCAATGCCTTTCAAATCAACTTAAACATTTTTTAAATGTTTAAAAAATAATAAAACTGTCTTAGGCAGGAAGTTCAGAGCTGGTACTACGACTTAACAAAGTCTCCCACGGCTCGGCCCCTTTTTGCTTCCTGCACCACCATCTCAGCGCGTGTCTCCGAAGCCACCAGGGTCCAGGACAGCCGCTTCACCCACGAGCCTCCCAGCCAGCAGGAAGCAGGGGAGGCCGAATGGCGAAACTTCCCACCCTCCCCTTCTAGAAGCCTTCCTGGAAGTCCCACAGAGGACTCCAAGCCCCGACAGTCAAAGCCTGGCCACAGGGTCACACCCTTTCTCAAGGGAAATGCCATCTTTGTGCCTAGCACACTGTTGTCCCCAGGAACCAGGCGTATGTTGGCAAGGACAGAAGGGACAAGGATCTGTGTTGGTTGAGAGAATTGGCCAAGTCTGCAACTGCTAGGATGTACACACACACACACACACACACATACACACACACAGAGAGAGAGAGAGAGAGAGAGAGAGAGAGAGAGAGAGAGTCTTCATTCTTGGCTCCCCCGAACAACAAATCACACATTTGGAACTCATTTCAATATTTGCTAAGTGAGCTACTCTGAGTGTAGGTTTCCCCGACACGTTTTCGCTATCACATTTTTGATGAGGCAAAACATGAGACTTAACCATGGCCCAGCCCTGAGGGAAGCAGCTGGCCCGGCAGCGGGACCACATGCTGGGTAGACGCAGAGTGTAAATTTGGATCTCACACACTGTGATGATGCTGGCGGTTGAGATAAAAATAAACACCCCCAACACCCTTCGCGTGGTGATTATAGTGCTCAAAGCTTGAGCGAGAGGGTGGTGAGAGCAAGCAGCAGGAGAATGAACCAACATACTGCAGCACCGCCTGCAAGAAAGCTGGTGGGATCTGGAAAAACAGGAGACAGTATTTAGCAGGAATCTCTCTCTCTCTCTCTCTCTCTCTCTCTCTCTCTCTCTCTCTCTCTCCCTCCCTCCCTCCCTCCCTCCCTCCCTCCTTTTCTCTCCCTCCCTTTCTCTCCCTGACCACACTTCCCACCATCTCTGCTGCATCACAACTGCAGCTTTACTCAGTTTGTGCCAGCGAAATTGCATGGCCCCTATATGCAATGGGACAGGCTTCTCATTGAAACACCCCAAGCCATCAGCTAACCTGGATCTGCAATTCCTCCACGGTTGGAGCCTCAGACTAGACAAAAAGTCCTTTATAAGGAAGCTCGGAAAGAACTGAACTCTGAAACGATAGGGTCTCTGTGTCCTTTGTGTAGGTGGGCAATTTCCCAGCAAGGTTTCGGGTTTTGTGGTTAGCTTTTGTCATGCCAATAAAAGGGAGATAGTAACCTTTAGCATGAGTGGCAGCAGCACCCTAACACTAGGCTGTGTGGAAAGAGATCGCATTACTCAGAGCCTCACATTGCAGCCGGGGTTATTGTGCAAAACTGGGTTCTGGGATGGCCATCCGGGTAGCTTTTCTTGATGGAGGCTGGCACTGCACCTGTGCGCAGCAGACGCTATCTTGTAGGGGAAACTTTCCCTGCCCCCTGTTCAAGTGATATTGAAAGTCACTGCTGGGTGGGTTTGTTTGGGGAGGTGGGGGGGGGCAGGCAGTGAGGGGGGAAATGTAGGGGCAAGGGAAAGTGTCCCCCTGATGAGTAAACCGAGGGGTGAGCCAACTCAGGGCTGAAATTGTTCTGGGATTGCTTTGCATGCTGCCTGTGACTCGCTAGACTAGACAGAAACTCAGGGGCTTGGCTGTCTTGATCAAGATGCTGGGTATACAGAGTTCGAAAACAATAGAATTTGGCCACCCTCATCTGTGCTTTTCTACATTACTCAACAGGAACTATTTTCAGCACCCAAGTCTTTCTTTTAATTTAGCTCATGACACCAGGTTCTTGCATTTAATGATATCCTGTCTAACAAATACCAATTTTTAAAGACTTATTTACTTATTTGAAAGGCAGAGTTACAGAGAGAGAAAGAGACCAACAGCAACTGGAGCTGGGCCAGGCAGAAGCTGGGAGCCTAGAACTCCATCTGGGTCTTCCAAGTGGGTGGTGGGGGTCCAAGAACTTGGGCCATCATCCAAAGCTTTCCCAGGTGCATTAGCAGAAGTGGAGCAGCTGGGACTCGAACTGGCACTCATATGGGATGCCAGCATCACAGGCAGGGGAATAATTCACTGCACCACAGTGTCAGCCCCATAATTACCAACTTTTAAAAATCGTGTCCTGATGGAAATCAGCTTCAAGTTGAGCATCTGCTGCTGGAAGAAATTCAAGGGCATGGCCTTGATTTACCAATGTCAATGGCTTCTTCTGTTGCATTGTTGAGGGGCTGAAACTGTACAGAAGAGGCAATGGATGATGGGAAATGATTGTCCATCAAAGGGCTTCAGTTAACAGAAGACATGGAAAATATGCAGTGAGGAAAGCAGTCATTCATTCATTCCATAGACACTTAGGAAGTGCCAGCTGTATACCACTGCTAGTTGCTATTCCAGTGTGAGATCCTATTAGTTCTAGGAATGAAACAGTCCAGGTCTCTGCCCTTGTAGAGCTCTCTAGTTTACCCAGCATTTCCTGGGCAGGACATGTGGACAAGTTTCTGTAGTAGGCACCGCTGGGATGTGAAGATCAGGAATGCACAGCCATTGGTCACCTTCAGGTCTCTCACTCTAGTGAGGGAGACACCAAAACCGTGGAAGCAGAATAGACAGGACACTGTCAGGGTAAACAAGGGCATTTGTGTGCACATGCGAAACCATCCAAGACTATGCAACAGGCAAGATAAAACCCAAATTAGCACAAATTAGGAGGAATTGAAGAAAGGAAAATGATAGCATAAGGCCAACACCGGAAGGTGGTCTTGAACCATTTTGCTTGTATTCCATAAGAGGTCTAGATTTGTCCAATGTCAATCAAATACATGCACTACAGAAAGGTGTGCCGTGTCGCTACCAAACCATGCTTGCCATTCTCCCCCCATGCTCTAAGTACCCCAGCTTTGAAAACAGCACCAAGGATCTTGCAGAACATTACAAACCAAACAACCACCCACAGGGAGCTGAGAACCCAACAGTGCTGCAGACCTTGCTAGTTCAGGTCAAGTGCATAAATATTAGGGTATATAAATGTGAATAGAATGCTCTCTATATCACAAATATAAGCAAGCACGTATCACAAAATAATATTCCAGTGCCAGACCTTCATTTTATTTGCTGTAGTCTAATTTGCAGGGTGTTGTGCACGTCTGAAGAGAAAATAACCCAGTCCAAGAAAGCAGGGGGTGATGAAGATCCAAGAATAAAGTCATTGTCATTCATCACGGCTCAGCGGTTTTCTGAGACAAGTTTTCTTTTTTGTACAATAATTCATTGTTCATTATGGGTAAAGTAAATATTACTCTTCTGGAAGGTGTCATGTAATTGTTGTTTCCAAGAGTTTGCGTTTCTGTACCCTTCTCATCATAAACTCGTACAGGATGGGTTTCCAGGGTTTGGCAGGTCACGTAATGAAAATAACCCTCTCTTGCCTGTCTGTCATTATTTCTGTGATTGCAGGGTTTGTTAGTGGTTTCTGGCTCTTCTGTAACAGAGACACTCTCTCCTCCGACTTTTCCCGAATGGCTTATAATATGTTGTACCTGATATTTTACCCAGGCTCCAAGTAGCAGGATGAACCTGGAAAGCATCTTTCTTCGAATCATTCTTCATCCTCGTGAACAGCTGGCAGAAGTGCACATTATTTTATTCTTTTCCAGTGTGTATTTTCCCAAGGCATCTCTTGATACACCATTTAGGAAGGAGGTCCATATACCAAGAAACAAATAGACGAACAGAAACAGCCAAAGGATGGAACATTCTGTTCAGAGACCTATGAAGGAGATGGTGACATTGGTTCACTGGAAGCGCACCCTCCAGAAATGGATCTGAATATGAGCTGGTCGTGGATTTAAAAGGCAGATGCAGAGCTGTCCTTCTGGGTCCTGTCTCGAGGGAGCAAGTGTAAAACCAGACTTCATCCATAAGCCATTTGAAGAAGTGACGATGCGGCCATATTCTTGAGATGCATCCCTTGGCCTCTAAGAGAGAACAGCTGTCATTCCCCCTCCCCTTGCCTCTCCCATCTCCTTTAAAAGTATTGCTTATGCAATTCTCTGCAGTCCCTGCTTCTCTCTTTGCCCTCTCACAGACTGTCTCCATCTTTCTCCCAAATGCTCTGCTGACCTGTGGCATCTTCTCTCTCGGGCTACCCTTCCCACTGCAACAGAGCAAGCTTGGAAAAGCACTGGTCCAGTCAAGTATCTCTTCTGATTAAAAACTCCAGGAGGCTCCCACTTGCTTCCATGGCAAGTCCAGGCACATTAGCATGGCAGACAGGTCCTTCCCATCCAACTCAGCTCCTCCTCCTCCTGCTCCTCCTCCATGCCTAACGACTAGTTCCCTGACCCAGCCTCAGCAGATCCCTCATGCTGCTCCACCTCTATCACACCTTTGCACCTGCTGGCCTCTTGGAATGTACTTTTTCTTTCTCTCTGCCTGTCTGTGTCAGACAGCCCCTATGTCTCTTCTCACTTGGATGTTCCCCCGATTCCACTCAGAGCCCTTCAAATACATCTCCAGTGTACTAGGAATAGTTTAGCTACCATTTTCTTACCACCTCTACTGAGCCCTCAGCAATTCTCTGAGGTTAAGGCCCTGGTCTTCATCCTCTGTAACCACCTCCCCTTGGGGCCCCAAGTCCTCTGCAGAACCAGGCTGGCCTCCCTGGGACACCACCCCCAGGAGGAAGCTGTGGGAGTCAGGACAGGTTCTTGAGCTTGTACTGGCAGTGGTTCTGGGAACTGTCTGCCATGGCTGCAGCTGGAATCAGGTGAACAGAAGGTATGTGGCTCCGGGAACACAATGCGTCTGCTCGGGCACATGGATTTTAGTAACCTTGGAAGCGCAGAGTGGGAGAGCACTCAGCGGAGGCTCCGGGCCCAGCCTCCCAGGCAATGCAGGGCTGCTGTCACAGAGTGCTGTCAAATGGGCAGCTCTGCCCTTCCACCGCCTGGAACAAAATGGAAGGTATCGCCTGGTGTCTCAAAGCTTGACATTTTTTAACTAACACATTAATCAGATTTTAACAATACCATCAATAATTAAATTTTATTATCACGTACTTCTTTCATGCCAAGTACCATACTAAGAGCTTTGCACGTAATCTTTAATGCCCACAAGTGCCTTATTAATAAATAAGTCATTATCCTCTCGGGTTTCTAGGTCAGGAGTGCAAGCAGCAATGGGCCTCCCCCGGTTAGCGCCTGCACCTGCCTCACTTGGTCACAGCCATACTCTGGAGCCAGAACTCACTTTCCTGCAGTGTGCTTGGCCAAAAGTGCCAAAGCATGAACATCCCCTAGAAGCATCCCCCCAAGTCTGGCTGAAGGGCTTGCCTCTCAAATGGGTTGGCTCTAAGGTTTGGTTTCCTAGTGTAACCTGCTTGATCACTCACCCCTTAGGCTATGTTTCCTGCACCTGTTCACCTCCATGTTCCCTTACCAGTGTTGCCTGGGATGCCTCGCATTTGTGCTTTGAATACTCATCTCTGGGTTAATTCTGGAGAGGCCTAAGAAAGACGAGGAGGCCGAGGCACAAGAAATGATGCAGGGATATGCCCAAGATGGTACCTCACTCGGGGCCTGTGTTCTCATCCACTGTGTAATACTGCTGAGTCTCCCAGTTTCCCCACTGGAGAAACAAGCAACCATCTTCTCCTTCTACACCCAGATATGTGAAGACAGTCAAAGAATCTCCAATTCCTTCAACTGCGACTCTACAAACATGCTTTCCATACCAATCATTCCCTCCTGGGGCACCCTGTGGAGCGCCAAATTTTCCACTTAACACTAAACATGTGAAATTTTCTCTGCTTTAAATCTGTCATGTTCCATCCATCTGTTTCTTAATCCTGTGCCATTATAGAAGAAGAGTATTCAGAATATGGTATAGTAAGTTATTCAATTTTAATCCCATTTTAATAATAAAAATTCTAGAACGATTTCTCCATTCAAGATGGCATCCATACACTCAAAATATTGTTGAATTAGTTGCTATGAATCTTACTTATATGGCAAGTAATAACTACACTAATAAGAGTTTAACAGCTTAGTAAGGTAAGAGGTTAAGGCCATCTAGGATGTATTCATTAACAATAATAACAAAATGTCTAGCAGACTCTTCTTTTGTATGTCAGTGAATTGCACCGTCACCAGAGATCCCGGATTTATCTCTGACAAGTTCAGGCTCTTTGTCAACTTCTAGATCAGTTATAAGTAAAATTCAGGTATCATAGTTAAAATGTCCACAGAAAACATACCCAAAAGTAAGTCAATTCACAGTAGGATACGCAAAGTTGAAAAGTAATGGTTCTTTTTTTTCCAAACAAAAAGGATTTATTTGACAGGCAAAGTTACAGAGAGGGAGAGAGACAGAAAGAGAGCCTCCATCCATTGGTTCACTCTTCAAATGGTCACAATGGCCTGGCCAAAGCCAGGAGCCAGGAGACCCATCTGGGTCTCCCATGTGAGTGCAGGAGCCCAAGGACTGAGGCTCTCCTCTGCTGCTTTTCCCAGGCCACTGTCAAGGAGCTGGTCAGGAAGTGGAGCAACTGGACCTTAACTGGTGCAGTTGCTAACCCACTATGCCGCAGCGCCAGCCCCAGTTAATGATTCTTAAACTACTTGCTATATGGAAGCAGTTGCCATACACCATAGCCAATGTGAAATCATCAATAACCTTAGGAATTGTAACATAGGATAAACAGCTTATGAAGTGAAGATTCACAGAAGGTTTGTAAACAATTATTTCAATTTCATCTTTTACAGAATGTAAGACCTTATAATTAGGAAGTGATACAACCAGAAATGTTCACAGAACTGGTTCGGAGCTCTTAATTTAGTCCTTACTCTCTGTATCCCATTCTCTACACATTCTGAATAATTCATTTACCATTCCAATTACAGTCGAGTATTCTTGTACAGGGATATGAAATCACTAACTCCTTTCCCATGAGAGCCAACACCTGGTTTAAAATAGATATGTGACACGAATCAAATTTCTGTCTCGGGAATTTAGAATGAAGGCAATGAGGAACTGAGTCTGTGGAAGGAGCTTGCATTGAGAGGTCTTGCTAAAGACTAGCGTTACAGCTGGTCTCTGTGTTGGGTCTATTCAGTAGGAGTGGTGGAAGTGACCACACCGAGCTCCTGAGAAACAGAAACCGGCCTGCATTTCCCTGTCTCAGTTCAGCTCCCTCAAAGTGTCTTCTACTCCTTATTGCTTCTCTGCTTCCAAGGAGTGATGACTGAAGGATTGCCTAAGGAGCAAGTGATTCAGAATCCCGTGCTGAAAACCTCCGAGCACCTCAGATTCCCAGGACAGAGCCCAGCTTTCATTTCCATTCTCTACTGAGGGCCGACCAGGAACCAGGCACTTTCAAAAACTTTTCATGAACTCTCCCTTCAGAAACTCTATGAAATACACAATTCAGATACAGGAAGGAGAGCCCGGGTTTGGGCAAAGCCATTAGCTAGAAATGGGAAAAACAATTACCCACCTTGAGCATGCTGCCATGCCAACCACCCCCCTAAGTGCTCCATGGGAATTAATTCCTTTAATTCTCTTCACCACTCAGTAAGGTGAGCATTCACTCCCAACAAACACCTGCCAAGGGCTCTCCACCCTCCATTTTGTAGATAAGAAATCTGTGGCTTCAATAGTGAAGTAACTTCCAGCTCATCCAGATACAAAAGTGACAGGTGGTAGCTGGATCTGCTTAATTCCTAGAAGCTGTGTGCTGAAGCTCCACCCACACCACACTGCAGGAATTTAACTCGTAACTCCTGGGCCCATCCCATACTCCCTACATCAAGGGTTGAGCACTCTGATGTTTTCTGGTATCCCATTGGTTCTCCACAGAGCTCACACTTGGCTTGGCTGCCAAAAACCAAGCTGGGAATGGGTGAGATGATGCTTAGCAAATTAGCGACCCCTGCTTCCTCTTGAGACCAGGAGGCAAAGACAGCTGATTCCTGTCCTTGTGGAACTCCAACAGAAGGGCTTCTTGGGAGAGTAGCTGATCAACATACCATTTTTGCTCCTCTCTCGAGCCACAGATTAAACATCAACACTTGGATTAAGCAAAACCATACAGTTGTCCGTAGTACTCAGGCTAAATTTTGTTAGCTTGTCTGTGTTTTAGAGAGATGGCTGAAGGCTCTGTTATAAACCATTCCCATCTGACCCAGAATAGAGTTTGCCAAGGGAGAGATTTGACAGTTGGTGACTGCATAACCTTCACCCCTGAAGGAAGTCTTCTATGCCTATTTGTCTCTCTTGTGTGGCCTTGCTGTAGCCTCCCACTCAGAAACCAACTGGGTCTGTGTCTAGGAATACACAGCTCCTTACCGGTTTCCAGCACTGACAGAAACACAGAAGTGGGAGGTAGTAGGAACATGCCTTCTTTTGTTCATTCTGTCTTTCGATTTGTTGTTTTTGCTTTAGGTGCCTAGATTTTTAAAACATTTTTACTTATTTATTTTCCTTGTATTTGAAAAGCAGAGAAGCACAGAAAGATCAACAGTCAGGGCTGGGCCAGGCCAACTCCAGGAGCCAGGAATCCCATCCAGGTCTCCTTCATGGGTGCCAGGGACTCAGGTACGTAAGCCGTCATCTGCTGTTTCACAAGATGTCTTAGCAGGAAGCTGGATCAGAAGCAGAGGAGCCAGGACTTAAACACTCCAATATGGGTTGCATTCAGCCCAAATAGTGACATAGTGGTTGTGCCATACTCCCATCTGTGATGCCTAAATTCTAAACACACTACAGGTCAAAATATGACCCAATTTTTTCACCACATGCATTTATTTTCCTGCAAAGACTGTGATTTCAGAACATAAAATCCAATATGTGAGCCTCAACTAAAGCATAGCTCCTCAGTAACCGGGAAGTCAGGTTTTAAGGAAGGGGTGGGTGCTGACCGAGACTATGTAAACAGCCCATCACATTCAAATAAGATGGGTGTGGTAGTCCTGGAGACCAAGGTAGCTGAGACGAATCAGAGGATTGTGTCAAATAAATGAGTAAAGAAAACAATATAGTAATTTTTATAGTCTTTTACTTTGGAATCCAATACAAAGACACAGAGCAACCAAACTCAGAATATCATCTTCAAAATTCACAGATGTGGGACACTTATGATGTAGATTGAGATCTACATGTAGAGATGTAGATTGTTAAGGCTTTTCATGAGAATGACAATGTTCAAATCTTCCTAATGCTAGCTCAAACGTTCTGTTTGTGAGGCAAGTGCTAACTGAGCAGAGATTTGTCTCGAAGCTTACAGAAAACGCTTGCTTCTTCATATCACTCCCCACACTCTTCAGCGGTCCCTCCATTATGGTTATGCTGCATCCCTTTGTTCTTTAGTTAGCATGGACAGGGTCTGTCTCCTTCCACTAGACCTGGAATGAAAATAGATATCGAACACAGCACTGGCCACGAAGAAGGTTTGGAAGTGAGGAGACTTGTTACCAGAGAGAAGTCATGGGGTTCTTGTCTTTACGCAAGGAAGAATTCAGGCATGAGACAGAGAGCAAAGTAGCAAGGTTTAACTGGGGACAGAGCATCTGTCAGAACAGAAGGGATGGAGAGGGAGTGCCCAGTCCCTCAGACTGGGGGAAAGCAAGGTTACATGGTTGAATGGAGGGAATCCACCTGGCAGGCCAGGCGGCAGCTCAGCGGAGAGGCTTAAAAGGGAAGAGTCCAGTTCGTTTCTCTTCATTCCTCCCATTCCTCCTCCAGGACAAAGGGTTTGCTGAGTGTCAATTAGGAAATTCTTCCCCAGCTTTGCTGGTTCAGGCAAAGGGGCTGCCTTGGAGGAGAGTGTAAAGGTTTGATTGCTCAGTGTGTGCAGGCCAGGTGACCCGTGTGGTCCTGGGGAGAGAGCGTTCCCTTGGGGGAAGGGCTGGGAGCACCTGGAAGGTGATCAGGGTCTGGTCAGGACTCTGAAGTGCGGATGCTGGGTTTCTGCAGGTGCTGGCTTCCTTAGGCCCCTCTCACACACACATGGGCTGATTTCTAGCTTCCTACTTAACAGACTGATTCAAAGTTCACTGCAAATGTTGAATGTTACTGCTACAAGAAAATTATTGAAATAATCATGATTCTATAAGTTACCAGGAAGTATACAGTCAACTTTTGGTAAAAGCTGCTTTACTCATATATAGAATAACAGCCTTGGGTACCTAAATTCATACTTGTTGACTGCTATAAGATAGGCACAATCTTGGTCTATATTCAAAGTTTGATGAAAGTAATTACAAAATGTGCAGATGCCTGGATTAACTCTTTAAAGTAATTTTTCTATGGAATTGGCTGTCCATCCCAATCCTTTCCCAATTATTCCTGGTATATTTTCCCCCAAGCACCACTAAGTCGCCATTTCCCATAGCTGATTCCATGAGCCACTTAAACAGCTTAACATAAATGCAATTTGTTTCCTAGGCCTCCAGAAACATTACTGAATTAGACTCTTGGGGTGGGGGGAGAACCCTGGAAGTTGGATTTTTTTTAAAGATTTATTTATTTGAGAGGCAGAGTTACAGAGAAAGATGAGGGAGAAACAGGTCTTACATCTGCTAGTTCACTCCCCAATTGGCCACAATGGCCAGAGCCAGGTTGATCCAAAACCAGGAGCCAGGAGTTTCTTCTGGGTCTACCACACGGGTCCAGAGCCCCAAGCACTTGGGTCATTTTGCACTGCTTTCCCAGGCCATAAGCAGAGAGCTGAATTGGAAGAGGAGCAGCTGGGACTCAAACCAGTGCCCACGTGGGATGCCAGCACACAGGAGGTGTTTTACCCACTATGCCACAGCGCCGGCCCCTGTCCTTCAATTTTAAGTCATAGATGCTGGACAGCGGTTCTCCCACTTGACAGTGCATCAGAATCACCTGTGGAATTGAAGGCACCCTTCAGGGCAGGTGTTTGACCTGAAAGTTAAGACACCCAGTGTGAACCAGCAGGTGGAAGACTCTCTCTTTCTCTCTCTCTCTGCCTCTTCCTCTCTGTAACTCTGCCTTTCAAATAAATAAATAAATATTTTTTTAAAAAAAAAAAGATTGAAGGATAAACAGGACGGCACCTTTGGGAGTCTACTGACGTAATAGCACGGGCTGAAGCTCTCTGAAGTTAAAGGCGCCTTTGAGTCCTACACCCAAGAGGAGCACCTTGATTCCCGAAACCTCCAAACTGTGCATCGACCCGGAGGTCTATCCCCATCTGTAATCACACAATCTTCTGGCTTCCTCCTGCGGACCAGAGCAGCTCTTTGTGTGTCCATGATGTTAATACACAGTTTGTATTGGGAAAACACCCTCATACTTGCATCAAGCCCCACCTCTCTGCCTCCTGTTAAGAAGGGAGACATAGTCAATGCTGTCTCCCTTACAGCCAGGTTCCCAGTGTTCTGCTCACTGGTCCTGTGTTCACCTTTGAGTCTAGAATAACAAAACCACTGTTTTTCTTTAAAAAAAAAAAAAAACATTTATTTTATTTATTTGAAAGAGTTACAGAGAGAGGTAGAGACAGAGAGAGAGGTCTTCCATCTGCTGGTTTACTCCCCAGACGGCTACAACTGCCGGAGCTGCACCGACCCGAAGCCAGGAGCTTCTTCCAGGTCTCCCACGTGGGTGCTGGGGTCCAAGGACTTGGGCCATCTTCTACTGCTTTCCCAGGCCATAGCAGAGAGCTGGATTGGAAGAGAAGCAGCGGAACCAGAACCGGTGCCCATATGGGATGCCGGCACTTCAGGCCAGGGCTTTAACCCACTGCGCCACAGCACCAACCCCAAAACCACTGTCTTTCATAAAGAACAGAAACTCCATGCTTGTTGTCACTGAGAAGATGGGTGTTTTAAAAATATTTTTAAGGGATCACATAAATACTCTGATTTATTGGCAAAAGTAAGCATTTTGCTGAAAACAAAAATACTTTGACCACTGCTTAGGTACAATGTCATTAACATCCAGTGGACTCTTCCCCTGAAGAGTATCTTGTTCCAACGAGCAAGAACATGGGAGCACTTAGAATTATGAAATAGCCGGCTAGGAAATCTTCCCCGAAGAAACCATCCACTGTGGCCTGACCATCGGTCAGGTGCACCTGCCTTCTCCAGCAGTGGGTGGGCATGGCCCGTGACACAGAACTAAAGGACGTTCAAGGAAACACAAGAGTCTTGTTCTGTATGATTAGAAATACGGTGCTATCAGAGTAAACGCCCAAACAAAAGATAATGAATGAGTGTGTGAATGAAAATTGTGTACCTACAGAAGAAAAGACAAAACAAAAAGTGCACAGAAGGAAGGAGCAGAAAGGGAGAGGAACGGCGGAGAGAATTCCCTAATGGCGCCGACACCCCTGTGACAGGAAGTAAGGGAAAGGAGTGGATTTCCGGAATGATGAGAAGGGGGAGTGTGGGCAAGGGTGAGCCCGATGGCGTCTCCACTTGGAAAGTGCTGGGAGAGCCTCTCCCAGCAGGTCCCCTGCACCTTGAGGGAGAGGCCCAGGGAAGTAGCATGGCCATAGTTCTTCAAATTTTTGCTTTCCTACTGCTGGATCACAGCCACAGAAGTGATGGGAATTACCAACGCAGCCACGCTAATCCCACTACCGATCAGAGCGAGAGGCTTCTTCCCAAGGGGGGATGAGCTCCTCCCGCCTTGCCAAGTCTCAGATGTGGCCTGCAGTGGATCACCTCCAAGTGTCCCGATTTAAAGCAAGCAAACAGAAGGCGAGGAAAGAACCCACTGAGTAGGAAAGAGGATTGATTGGTGCTGGAACAAAACACCTGCCTCTCCAGATTATGGGCCACGTCCCTCTGGCCAACCAGAAGTGGCCTGAGTCAAGCCCATCTCTTAGTTCAGAGAAGTGTTCTCCAGGTAGCTGTATGGCTGAGTAATTGCTTAGGGTCAAAACAGACAAATGAAAGACACAGTAGGGTGAGAGATCATTGTGTACCCCGGGGTTTTACCCTTCCTCATCACCCAGTGAGCTAAGAGTTAATGCCCTTCGTAAGGAGCCCAAGAGGTGTATGACAGAGAGACTGTGGAGCTTAGAGGGATTTCCAGTGTGGAAACAGAAGCACCACTACTCTCATGAACATTGGTCTCTAATACCCAGAAAACAGGGCCCAGTTTTGCCAGCTCCCAGCCCTGCTGCTTCAGATAACCCCACAAGGAGTTAACGTGAGTTGAGTACACACTACCCGGGCTAAGCACTTACGTGCATTATCTCTTTTGAAAATCATATTTGCCAAGATTTGTTACTTTCATGCCTAGAGCACAGAATCTATGATAGAGATTATGAGTCTCGGAGAAATTTCACTAAAATAATTACAGCCACTTCACCAGGTGCTTTGCAAGTTCTGATTGTTTTGTTTTTCTCTTGGCTCAGAAACAAGCCCAAAGAGCATAACACAGTCCTCTAAACCCAGGCTTGAAGCTGTCCTCATCTCAGTCTCAAGCTCTTGTTTGCAAACTGAGGCTTTGCATAAAGGGCCAACCCCGCTGGGCGTGGCAGGCAGGCCCAGGCAGGAGAGACCTGCACATTTCTTTCTGGGGATAAGCATTTCAGGTAACTTCAGAGCAGGCTAACCATGTGGCCAGTGTCTCAGATGGCAGGAGGAATGCTGAGGCTCTGACCAGCTAAGCAGGGGACCATCTGAGAACAGCACCAGCCTGACCACAGTTCTAGTGGAACAGTTGTCAACACTGGAAACCAGCCCAGGCTGGAGAGAAGCAGGAGGCTCCTCACGGCACAGCCCCGATCTATCTGACAGTCAGACGTGGGTTTTCCAGCCTGCTGGTGGCTGTACCAGGTGCAGACCAGGAAAGGCGACAGCAGCACAGCGTGAAGCCAGAGCAGGACTGCTGCCCCAGACACAGCCCAGAAAGCAGCTTGTAAGACAGCAAGGCTGAGACAAACATTGCTCCTGAGCACGGTGCCAACCGGGCTGCCTCGCCAGGAGCAAACGAGATCCTGCCTGTGATTAGTTCAGAAAGTTGCCTATCAGAGATTAAAAGAAATCAGCTTGAGAGGAGTTGAATGCAGTTGCAAAGAAAAATGTCCGAACTTGGGAGAGAAGGTTGTACATGCACTTGACCCAGTTACCGCCTTCCTTTCTCTTTTCCTGCTTGTCCAGGAGCCGCTTCCCTTACTTGAAAGTCATTTTTCCCTTGCAGAGGGATTTTGAACTTCAAGTTAGCTTACGTTCATTTTAATGTTCTCTTCTTCTATGTTTTTCTTTTAAAAATTCTATAGAAATGTATTTTTTTCCATTGTAGAAAATACAGAACAATACAAAGAAGGAAATAAAATCACACTTAAACCTACCATTTGTGTGATCATTGCTAACTTATTTTTCTTCTGTAATCTCAAGTTTTTAAATTTTTGTCATTGTGTGTGTGTGTGTGTGTGTTGTTATTTTACAAAATCAGGATCATTCCAAACAGTTTTGTGATTGGCTTTTTTCCACTCTTTATACTGGAAGGATATTCTCAAGCCATTAATGTTCTTGAACAACACATTTTTAAAATGACTGCATAATTGCTGTTCTTTTTTAGGCTTTGACAGTCTGAGTACAATATGTTAAATAGAAAAATATATGGATGTTTTCTATATTTAATGTAACTGAGACATTTGTGTTTAATTGGACCCATTTAATGTATTTCTCTTTTGTTTTTTCAAGCTCAGACACTTTAAGTGCACCCAATTAAATCCAAAACACTAGGACTAATGACATCAGGAAAGGTTTATCAACGGTATAAACTACTAAGAAAACCCATGCTGGCTGCATTTCTCAAAACAGCCTCATATATCTACAATCATATGAAGTCTTCCTCCTCTGAATAAGAGATTGCTCGTGTGACTTTGGTTGTCACTCCAGGCTGGCTTTGTTGTGTCGTGAGCTGTGATGGCGCTGTGTCCTCACAAACATCGGGTACCCCTTATCCCAACACATGGTATTGGTTAACATCAAACCACACATCTGATCATTTAGAACTATCTGGATAAAGGACTGCATTATCAGTAGGACTTCAACTTGGAGCAGGTACTATTTCCAATGTCTATTCTCAAACTAGTTTTCTTGAAGCTATCAAAAAAAACATTTTTTTTCCTGGGGCTGGCATTGTGGTGTAGCAGGTAAAGCCATTTCCCAGGCATCCCATTTGGGGGCTGGTTTGAGTCCCAGCTGCTCCACTTCCAATCCAGCTCCCTATTAATGTAACTGGGAAAGCAACAGAAGACAATCTAAGTGCTTGGGCTCCGGCATCCACGTGGGAGACCTGGAAGAAGCTCCTGGCTCCTGGCTTCAGCCCTGGCTATTGCCACCATTTTGGGAATGAAGCAGCAGATGGAAGATCTCTCTCTCTCTCCCTCCCTCTCTGTCTTTCAAATAAATAAAAAGTAAATCTTTAAAGGAAAAATATGGGGCCAGCGCTGTTGGGCAATAGGTTAACGCCCTGGCCTGAAGTGCCGGCATCCCATATGGGCGCCAGTTCGAGACCCGGCTGCTCCATTACCAATCCAGCTCTCTACTATGGCCTGGGAAAGCAGTAGAAGATGGCCCAAGTCCTTGGGCCCCTGCACCTGCGTGGGAGACCCGAAAGAAGCTCCTGGTTCCTGTCTTTGGATTGGCGCAGCTCCAGCAGTTGCGACCATCTGGGGAGTGAACCAGTGGATGGAAGACCTCTCTCTCTCTCTCTCTCTCTCTCTCTCTCTCTGCCTCTCCTCTCTCTGTGTAACTCTGATTTTCAAATAAATAAATGAATACATTAAAGAAAATTCTCCCAAAGGACAAGGTGCCCGAATCGTCATGTGCCATGCTGGGATGCTGTAGAGCAGCTGAACAAGGATCCACAGAGAACACACATGCATGTGTCATGACGGACTCAGGGGCTTGCCTTCTCACCACTCAGCCACCTAGCAGAAGCAGGTGGGAGTCCAGGGCAATCCTGATCTTTAGCAAAGAGGAAGAAACCAGGACAAAGTGAAGCAGCACAAGGGTGCAGTTCCAAGCAAGCTCAAAGCCAACAACAGCAAGTTGGAGGACATAAGGGAGCCCCACAGCCTGGGGAGGAGATGAGCCCCCTGCTCCCTGGAGGCCAGTCCCAGTCCCTGAGTGGGATAGGGTCGCCATTCCCAGGGCGCTGTGTGCCCGTGGCATGGAGGCAAGGCATGCATCTGTCCACTGTGCTCTGATTTTTATTCAGAAATTTCAAAAATCACATACACACCACCATGGCATGTTTCCATTTCCACCAAACAAAATAAGAAGTTATTTATAACAGTTTTTCAAACCAGGCAGCCTCTCCACCCCCTCCAGCCTTACCATCAAGTTTCAGATTCAGTTCTAGGGCCCCACTCAAGCCTACAGTCCAGAAACAAGTAAGGTTACAAACATGTGTTCTACTATGCCCAGACAGAATTGTGCCATGTCTTACTTTCTGTTGTTCTTGCTTGAACTTAACGGGATTATTTTTCATTTTTCAGGATCACTTAATTCTAAATTTCATACCTTCCCATTTAGCCCTTTGACTGATTACATCATTTTTTTATTTTTTTATTTTTTTTTTTTTGACAGGCAGAGTGGACAGAGAGAGAGAGACAGAAAGAAAGGTCTTCCTTTTTGCCATTGGTTCACCCTCCAATGGCAGCCGCGGCCAGCGCGCTGAGGCCGGCGCACTAGACTGATCTGATGGCAGGAGCCAGGTGCTTCTCCTGGTTTCCCATGGGGTGCAGGGCCCAAGCACTTGGGCCATCCTCCACTGCACTCCCTGGCCACAGCAGAGAGCTGGCTTGGAAGAGGGGCAACCGGGACAGAATCTGGCTCCCCGACTGGGACTAGAACCTGGTGTGGGGGCGCCGCAAGGCAGAGGATTAGTCTAGTGAGCCGTGGCGCCGGCCTTGATTACATCATTTTAAAAAAATTTTTATTTTGAAATATTTTATTGTATTTTTTATTTATTTGAAAGGGAGAGAGAAAGAGAGAGATCGTCCACCATGCTGGTTCACTCCACAAATACCTGCAACAGCCAATGCCAGGCCAGACTGCAGACAGGAGCTGGGAGCTTGTCCCAGGTCTCCCATGTGACAGGGACCCAAGTGCTTGAACCGTCAGCTGCTTCCTCACAGGGTGCACAATTGCAGGGGCTTGAGATCACGAGCAGAGATGGAACTTGAACCCACACACACATACACGCACACGCACACACACGCACACTGACATGATAAGTGCCTGCTTAATCACTGTGCCAAATGCTTGCTCCTATATAAGATTAGATTGTTAGGGGCCAGCATTGTGGTGCAGTGGGTAAAGCCACCACCTGCAATGCTGGTACCCTATATAGTCATCAGTTTGTGTCCCAGCTGCTCCACTTCTGATCCAGCTCCCTGCTAATGACCTGGGAAAAGCAGCAGAAGATGACCCAAATGCTTGGGCCTCTAATACTACAGGGAATCAGTAAGTAGAAGATCTCTGTCTTTCCCTCTCGCTCAGTAAATCTGCATCACAAGGATCTGAGTGAGAACTAGAGCAGCCAGGACTCAAACCAGTGCCTAAATGACATGCCAGCATTGCTTTACCACACCGACTGTGCCACAATGCCGGCCCCAAGATCATATTTGTTAGTGGTTTGAGTTTATCTATTCTAAAGCCTTCCAATAAATCTAAGTTATACACTCTCCCTATGATCTCTAGAAAAGTTCTTCCTGATGGTAATTCATTTAAAGTTCATTGTCCTTTTTGAGTAAATCAATGCACACTTGTTATTATTCTCTTTGATGGATAATATTAACAACCATAAAAACTTCCTAAGCCAAGGAGATGGAATGGAAAGTTGAGGCAAAAATTAACAAGTATTCTCTCTTACTTTGCAAGTCACATTTCATGGCTCAGTTCAGAACTTTGCATTATAAAGGTGGTAGACACAAAAATATGAGTATTATTGAGATAGTTTTATTTTACAGGAGTGGAAAGACACTTGGCAATGGTGCAGTATAGGGCCAGACCCAGCAGAGAATCAACAGGAAGATGAAGTTCCTAATAGACCAAGAACAACCAAAAGGAACACCTTGGAAGGGTTTCTTGTGCTTGGTCTACTTACAAAACTAAAAATTCCTTGCGTTTCTTCCTGTGCCCATTGCCCCCTCGGCATGAACTATAATTAGCAAAAGCCACCTTTCCTCTTTCTTGCATCCTTTTTCATATGATTAATTCCTGTCTTTGGAAACTCTCACTACTTGGTGTGTGAGTGGCACTCTGGCTATTTCTAGGATCTCAGAAACACAATACTTATCTTGCTTTCTTCTTAGATTCCACAAGTCTTTGTTTTCTTAAAAAAAGTAGCTCACTGAGTTAGAGCAAAGGACTAAGCTCTCAGTGTTGCACAGCACAGTGGGGTAACTATAGTTCATGATAACCTGGTATTTTATGAGCAAATAGAAGAATGGAGCTTCTCGTCTCCAATCATAAAGTAATGTCAAAGCGGGGTGTGGGGGGTGTTCAGTATCCTGGTTTGCTCCGTACAGATTGCATACATGTATTGAAATGTCCCACTGTGCCCATAAATGTGTAGGATCATTGTTACAAACTTTTTTTTAAAAAAAAAAAACTATTGAGACGGGGTTGGCTCTGTGGTGTGCCATGTTAAGCCTCCACCTGCAGTGCCCACCTCCCATATGGGCATCAGTTCAAGCCCTGACTGCTCCACTTCCGAGCCAACTCCCTGATAATGCTCCTGGAACAGCAGCAGAAGACACCAAGAACCTGGGCCCCTACACCTATGTGGGAGACCTGGAAGAAGCTTCTGGCTCCTGGCTGCAGCCTGGCACGGCCCTGACTGTTGCAGCCATTTGGGAAGTGAACCATTATTTGGAAGATCTCCCCCCTCCCCCGTATTTCTGCCTTTCAAATAAATAAATAAATCTTTAAACAAAAACCTATTGAGATCTAGGTCTGCTTCTGGAAGGAACTTCTACACATATAGATGGAAAGACCCTTAGATTCGACTCATTCTTTAGCTACTAAAGACCTCGTGGTCTGCAGGAAGCCACATGGTGAAGAGCTCAGAGAAAAGATGGTAAGAGAGTGGGAAGGCTGCAAGAATCAGATGAGGACCATAGGTCAGCTGTGGCCAGCACAGGCTGCACATGGCTGATGACTGGGTGCAGCCCACTCCAACCCAGTGACTGTTGGAGACCGCCACAGGTGCACCTTTCTCCAGAGTGGAAAAGGTGCACTGGCCAACATGTTTCTTCCAAACAAGTTCCTTCAAACTGGGGAGGTCACATTCTTCCAACAACATAAATCCATTCACAGATCTGGGATTAGGCAGAAAGAAGAAATTCTGCAGTACTGAGCCAAAACAGTCTGGTGGAAGTGGATTCTCAGGAGCAATCCCCAGGCTGGCACCCTCCTCGGCACACCGACAGTCCTCAAGGCCTGTCTGATAAAGCAGCGGAGAGAACCGCTTCTCATTTTAAATGAACCCATGCAAGACACAAAGCAGAGGACAGATGTTAAAGTGTCAGCGGAAGTCCAAACACTCAGGGATATCAGCGCAGCAGCAGGGAGGCTGACACTGCGGAGGCGGACCCCAGCACACAGCTCAGAGTGGGCAGTGCTTACTCAAGAGCAACACACACTCAGAAGGCATGAGAGAAGGCAGACATGGGGCCTGTTGGTTAAAACATCAGTGTTCTACACCAGAGTACTTGGGCTGCTTGTCTGCGTTCCATACCTGGCTCCAGATTCTGATTCCAGTTTCCTGTTAATGCCCTGGGAGGCAGCAGATGATGGCTCAAGTCATTAGGACCCTGCCACCCGTGTAGGAAACATGAATTGTGTTCCTAGCTCCTGACTTTGGCCTTAGCTGAGCCCCAACCATTGTGGGCACTTAGGGAGTGAACCAGCAGATGGGGGCTCTCGTTTATTTCTATCTGTTCACCTCGCAAAAAAAATAAAGGAAAAGAGAAAGAGATCATAAGAAGAATTTGCCACATGCTTACTTTATGACCCAATTTCCTCTTAATTTTTAAAAAACACATTTTGTGGTACATGAAAATTTGCATGCAGATTTCAGCACTTTATCCAAAATACAGCAAGCCATTTCTCAGACATGGCTGAAAAATACAAAGACCCCAGTACCTTATAGGGTCATGAAATGAATGCTGTGTTTTTAAAGATGCATTAACTTTAGAGATGCCAACCGGGTGGGGCCCTTTGCTGTTTCTTCAGTTTCTTCATAATAGCACCATTGTACACTTTGTCTACTCAAAGTTTAATGAGTTTTAATATTATCCCTTCAAGCAGGGGAGTGGCTTGTATCCACAGAAACATCTTTATGAATTGGAACAGCAGTGTGCTATTTACTTTTCCCTACTAGATAGAATCTTGACTTAAAGGTTGCAATGAAAAGTTGTGCTGCACAGGGAATTAAGCCTTGAGTTCTCACCCTTTAAATACGGCTTAGTTGTTCTCAGGTGCATTAAGATCTCTACCTGAAGCCACATGCATTGGCAGTTTGGGCAGGTATGGCTAAGTATAAACAAGGAATGAGACTTAAGTCCAGAATTGCATGAAGAGCATGTGTCATCCTACAAATACAAGACTAAGAATCACAGGAGTGTTCTTGCTGCAAAGATCTTTCCAAATCTACTGAATGTTTACAACCACAAGTAGAAGGGGAAGCAGATGTTAACAACTGCAGCTACCATCATGGAGCATTTTGCTTTAATTTGAAAATTGGAATTCGTAGTGCTACCTCATGAGCAAGGTGCTATCATTAGCCCACTTACAGACGAGGAAACAGAGGCTAGGAAAGACTGAGGACTCCCTCTGGATCTCCAAATGCCCCCTTGTCTATGAGGGATGCTCTTTATGAAATAGCAACCCTGGAGCACATAGTTAGCCTAGTGGCTACTGGCAGGAACCATGATCCACATCAGAGTGCCTGGGTTTGGTTCCCGGCTCCAGCTTCCTACTAATGCAGACTTTAAGAGGCAGCACTGATGACTCAAATGGTCCATGGGAGACCTGGATTGAGTTTCTGGCTCCTGGAATCAGCCTCAGTTTTGTGTGCATTTGGGGAGTGAACCATTGGATAGGAGCTGTCTCTGTGTGTCTGTCTCTAAATCTGTTTTCCAAATACTTTTTTTAATTTACAAAGAAATAGCAATTGAAAACCAGAATTCTCTTTCCTCCCTTCTCTTGCCTTATTTCTCCCTATGCCACTTACTTCCTTTTGATACAACGCACATTTACTTTTCTGCTGCCCATCTCTCACTTCTAGTGTGGAAGCTTCATGGCAAAACAGGCTATGCTTTGTTCACTGCTGTTCCCCAGCATGGGGAGTATCTGGTATGTGGTTGGTGCTCCATAAATATTTGCTAAATAAACGAATTGTTAAAGATCTCTGTGCAAGGCCACAGAGCTCACAGTTGGTGGACCCAGTAGGGGGACCCACAAATCTAACTCTCAAGTTACACACATGTAATTATTCTGTTGTTTGTTGCCATCTCTTAAGTGTCTTATTCTGTTTGGGTGGTTACAGTAAGATAGCATAAGCTGGGGAACAGGTAAATAGCATAAACATTTTTCACAATCCTAGAGGCTGGCGAGCCCAAGACCAAGGCACTGCCGTATCTGGTGTCTGGTGAGGGCCCATTTCCTGATTCCTAGGTGCTATCCTCTCCCTGTGTCCTTCCTTGGTGGAAGGGATGAGGGCTTCCTCTGGGTCTCTTTTCTAGGGCACTGACCTTATTCATGAAGGATTTACTTTAAGACCCGATCATTTTCCCAAAGCGCCACTTCCTAATCCCATCATTTTTGAGAGTTCACATATCAACATAGGAATTTGGGGGGAAAATGCACTAGGGCTCTTCATTTTCTCTTCCTGGGGAATCATCTTGTTTCACGTCAAGGTATTCTACAGGATTTCCAGGCCACCTCCGATTCCTCTTGCTGCTTCCCCTGCTGAGCCCATGCTAGGAGAATACATCATTGAAGGACACTGAAGAGCCTTCTGGTTGGGAGTTCCAAATCCAGTGACCTGGGTGACTCAGAGAGAGCTGCTACAACTCCCACATCCAGGCTTTTGTATCAGCAATGACTGTGCTTGGCCAGATCTAAATCTGTGGTTCTAAGTTCTTACAGCAGATATTTATAATGTGCCAAAGAATCCCCAGTGACTCCTAACGATAGCAGAAGCCTCCAAACCAAATTAATTTTCACTGAATTAAAGTTTTAAAATAATTGCTTTGTTATATCCCACCAGCCCTGCCACTCCTTCCCTCTCTCCTCCAAGGAAATATCTTTATAGAAAAGTCTGCAAGAAAATACACATTAAAACATTAACACAGGTGGATTTTGGAACCAGGGATGATTTTTTTTTCTTTTTGCTCCTCTGTATTTGCCATAATACTTTTGTAAAGGAAAAATATACTTTATTTTAGAAATAAAGCTAAAATAAAAGTACAGCCTATATAACGTTTAGGATAAATAAAACTGTGTCAAGAAAATAAATTCATTTGTTCTAGTTTCTTAAGTGCCCTTGTGTGATAGGTATTTTACTATTCCTCCAAAAGAGTATCTCTGTTTTATAAAGTTCAAAAGCAGCAGGAGTCTGGGACTGAAAAAAGGTTTTGCTATATTTTATCTCACTTCGAGAAAAGATTTAGCTGAGGGACCAACACTGTGGCTAAATGGATAAGGACACCGCCTGTGGTGCCAGCATCCCATGTGGGCGTTTGTTCATGTTCCAGCTGCTCCACTTCTAATCCAGCTCTCTGTTGCAGCCTGGGAAAGAAGTAGAAGATGGCCTAAATCCTTGAGCCTCTGTACCTGCTTGGGAGACCTGGAAGAAGCTCCTGGGTCCTGGCTTCGGATTGGCTCAACTCTGGCCATTGTGGTCATCTGGAGTGTGAACCAGCAGATGGAAGACTTTTCTCTCTTTCTCCACCTCTTCTTCTCTGTAACTCTGCCTTTCAAATAAATAAATAAATCTTAGGAAGGAAGGAAGGAAGGAAGGAAGGAAGGAAGGAAGGAAGGAAGGAAGAAAAGATTTGTTGAGTGTTGTGACATAGTGAGTTAATCCTCCTCTTGAGATACCATGTCCTGTATCCGAGTGCCATTTCAAGTCCAAGCTACTTTGCTTCTGATCCAGGTTCCTGCTAATGCATCCTGGGAGGCAGCAAATGATGACTCAAGTACTTAAGTCCCTACCACTTGCATGGGAAACTCGAATGGAGTTTTTGGTCCCTGGCTTTGGCTGGCTGTTAGGGAGACTGGGGGAGTGACCCAAAGGATGAGAGAGTCTCTCTCTTTCTCACTCTCCTTGCCTCTGCCTCTCTGCCTTTCAAATAAAAATGAAAATAATTTTTTTTTTGAAAAATAGAATAGATTTGATTGAACAACAACGTAGGAAAAAGAAATATATAGCCACCTGATGACCTTTTAACATTCACCTTGCTCATCATCATTGCCTAACTGCCGGGTTTCATTCTAATTGAGGTGAGTGCATTCAGTAAGAGTCAACTTTTTTTAAGATTTGTTTTTTTTTTATTTATTTGAAAGAGTTACACACACACAGAGAGAGAGAGAGAGAGAGAGAGAGAGAGAGAGATCGATCTTCTATCTACTTGTTCACTCTCCAAATGGCCACAATAGCCAGGGCTGGGCTATCTAGTTTGGAGTTCCTGTGTGTTGTCTTCCCCATTCTGGTGGTCTGCCTTTGTCCTCTCTCACATCTGGTCCCAGAGGCTCTGTCCTTCCAATCAGTGCTCTCAGCCCTATCAACAGCCAACTTCACCTCCTCCATCCTCTCAGGTTTGGCCAAAGCAGAACAGCAGGCCTGACAAGAGAAGCGGCCAGAGGCAAGCAGGCCTGCTCATCTAGCAGCCCGATTTATAGACCCATTAATGATCCTAGTGTCACCTTTTCTTCCAAAAACAATAGGGCGGTAATTAGCTCGGCTTGGCCAGCCAGCCAGCCAATGATAAAAGGCAAGAAATGGCAATAAATGAAAAGACCAAAAAAATAGGTTTACAAGCAACATACCTTTAAACATTTTTATTATTTAAAATGAGAAGGTTGACTTTTAACTATATAATTAATAGCCCAAGAAACTACTTGTCTGGACAGAAGACATACCAACTTCAAGCACCTGAGTGAGGCTGCCTAAAAGAACACTGGGCACAGCAGGGTGCAAGTTATGGATTGTTTTACAGACAGCACCAAGGTCTAAACCCTCTGATCTTTCTCTGCTCCCAGACAGTAGCAAGTGTTCTGTTATGCCTGGGGGAGCCGCCAGGACTGGCAGCCCTGACACCACACGGGACAACTCGTAGGCAGTTGTTCACCTTCAGTGAAAGTGGCAGGGCTCACTTTGCACAAACACCATTGTTTCCCGTAGGAGTGTGTGTGTGCGCGTATACATCCACACACACACACACACACACACACAACCACAGTGTCAGATGCAAATGTCACTTCAGTTTGGTGCCAACGCTAGTCTTCTATTTGGTTTTTCAGATTTTGTCTTGTGGTCATCCTGCAATGTTATATAGAAATGAGAATAACTCTAGATGTTCTACATGAAAGATGAGCATGTTGGCTCCTCTCAACACCACAGTCTGGTTCATCTCCAGATCTGACTCCTCACCGCTGCTATGGAGAACAGTCGTCTGAGTGCCTTTTTCCTCCCGGTTGTATTCCAGCAGCTGCCGCTACTGTGGTGCCTTGGGTGGCAAAAGGAGCACTGAAGTATGCTGAGACCTCATGCCAAACAGAGGAAAAGGAGGGAAAACCACGACAGGTAAGAGACAACCTGGCCGCAAGAGATAGGAGCATCTAAGGAGAATGGTCGTCAGTTTAAAGGGACAAGGGGACCTCAAATTCAACGCAGAATGGTGTGTACAGCGGAATAAGTTGAGTTCATAGCACCTGGGAACCCCAACCAAATGAGTCTCTACACACTGATTATTTTTTTGTATTTTTGACAGGCAGAGTGTCAGTGAGAGAGAGAGACAGAGAGAAAGGTCTTCCTTTTTGCCATTGGTTCACCCTCCAATGGCCGCCGCGCTGCGGCTGGTGCATCGTGCTGATCCAAAGCCAGGAGCCAGGTGCTTCTCCTGGTCTCCCATGCGGGTGCAGGGCCAAAAGACCCCGACCAGGACTAGAACCCTGTGTGCCGGCCGGCGCCGTGGCTCAACAGGCTAATCCTCCGCCTTGCGGCGCCGGCACACCGGGTTCTAGTCCCGGTCGGGGCGCCGGATTCTGTCCTGGTTGCCCCTCTTCCAGGCCAGCCCTCTGCTGTGGCCCGGGAGTGCAGTGGAGGATGGCCCAGGTGCTTGGGCCCTGCACCCCATGGGAGACCAGGAAAAGCACCTGGCTCCTGGCTCCTGCCATCGGACAAGCGCGGTGCGCCGGCCGCAGTGCGCCGACCGCGGCGGCCATTGGAGGGTGAACCAACGGCAAAAGGAAGACCTTTCTCTCTGTCTCTCTCTCTCACTGTCCACTCTGCCTGTCAAAAAAAAAAAAAAAAAAAAAAGAAGAAAAAAGAACCCTGTGTGCCGGCGCCACAAGGTGGAAGATTAGCCTATTGAGCCACAGTGCCGGCCTCTATGCACTGATTCTAGTAGGTTTTTGAACCTAACAGGATCTCTATCCAGAGGGAAAAGTCTCTAGAAAGAATTTGGGAGCATTTGGAGACTCCAGCTAAGCAGGCTGTGATGTAAACCTAGTTCTAAGGACACAAAAAAACAATAATGAATAAGAATAAAGACCACAGTTCTTGTAGCAACAATCAGGCCCACCCTACTCAGGTACCTGGAGAGTAAGGAAGAAGTTACAGAATTGCTAATATCCTCCAAGCCTCAACCAACAACCAACATTGGCCCAAGATTGGAAACTGTTGGTGGAAGACACTCAATGTCATCACAGAGCCAGAGTTAGTGAGGGAACCCAGGAACTAACTTGAGATTCATCAGGAAATGTTCTTAGCACTTTGGCTAAGAAACTGAAGACTTAGGGCCAGTGTTGTGGCACAGAGGGTTAAGCCATGCCATACAGGCATTGGTTCAAGACCAAGCTGCTCCACTTGTGATCCAGCTCCCTGCTCATGCTCCTGGGAAAACAGCAGAAGATGGCCCAAGTGCCTGGGCCCCTGTACTCATGTGGGAGACCTGGAAGAAGCTCCAGGCTCTTGACTTTGGATTGGCCCACTGCAGCCATTTGGAGAGTGAACCAGCAGATGGAGGACCTTTCTCTCTCTGTCTCTCCTCTCTCTGTAACTTTGCCTTTCAAAAATAAAAAAAAAAATCTTTAAAAAAAAGAGACTGAAGACTCCAGTGGGAAAGAAAATGTACCGGAATAGCCATGATCATAACTAAAAATTGACATCTGTCCTCACTAGAGGATTAGTGGAAAACTATTTTGAAGTCTTTTGTGTCTCCTGAAAGTAGGTGAGGGTATTAAATCAATATTCTGACTTCCTCAGTGTGTTCCTATTGTCAACAGATAGGGTTCTTAGCACTCCTGGGCCAGGCCTGGGTCTGGTTTCCTTAGAAATAAAGATCAGGGGGCAACATTCTACATGGAAGCACCCCCCCTCCCAAAGCCAGAAGAGGATTCCCCCCTCAGACCAGAAATTTCCACAAGCCACTATCTTAACCCTTCTGCATGGACCCAGTGTTGACATCTGCTCTGGGCCAGGAGCTCCTAACCAGCTTCTGGATAAATGCTTAGGTAGCATTATCTTAGCTCCATCTGGATCTGTGGCTAAATGAGTAGTGATGGGGTTTTATTTACAACGTAGGGGGAATTCAGTGCCTTGAAACCAGAGTGACCAACCCAGACCATGGGTCAGTCAGTGGTTTTCAACTCAGGCTGCACACGGAATCATCTGAAAACTGAAAGGAAAGAAGGGAAGAAGGGAGGGAGGGAGGGAGGGAGGGAGGAATGCAGGGAGGGAGGGAGGGAGGGAGGGAGGGAGGGAGGGAGGGAGGGACGGGGAGGAAGGGAGGGAGGGAAGAATGGAGGAAGAAAGAAAGAAAACAGTGACAGGGTTCTACCCTTCGAGATTTCACCTTGGTTTGTCTGGGCTGCGCACTTGTTCAGGGGCTGCTGATAAAGCTCCACGGGTCCCTCTTCCATCCCATTAGGTCAGTACTTCTCAGACTGCACATGAACGTGAACCCTCTGGCATCTCAGATCCATCCAGCAGGTCTAAGGAGGAGCCTCAGAGTTGGCATTTTCAGCCAGCTCCCAGCTGATCCCCAAGCTGTTTGTCTGCAGGTCACAGATTGAAGTGTAAGAGACGGAGAAAGGTGTCAGGAACGTGGTCTATATGCTCATTTCCTCCCAAGGCCCTTAGTACATGAGCCCGCCCCGAACAGGGCAGACCTCAGCCCACACCCAGCTCGGCCTCGCTGCCCTAGCAGTATGGCAAGTTGAGCAGTTGCTCCCAGAGCTCAAAGATGACCTTCTGAGTTAGCTAAGAAAATAAGCAATGGTCCAAGTGTCCAGTAAGTCCTCAGATAAACCAGGAAGACCCTCATGGGAATCCAAGAAAGAGTGAATAAGAGTCAAGCAGTGAACTTTACAGAAATGAATCTGCCTTTGTTTTGCTTTGGCTCTGTGTGTGTTGGGGAAACTCCATAGGCAGAAGCTTGTGGGGAGTCCTCGTAGGCAGCTGGCAACCAAGACAGTGAGCAGGCACGACATTCAGTGTAAAGACCTCTGCAGACCTAAGCCAAGGCTCCCCCATGAGATTGGTCCTGTAAGGTCTTCCTGCAGCAACTGCCTTGGTCCGCTTTCCTGTTCCTGACACACTGCTGTCCTCATCTCCCTTCCCTGAGCAGAAATGTCCATCACGCTGGACTCTGGACTCCACGCCCTGTGTGGTGTTCGGATCCGCGTGATCATCCAACCTTTCCTCTCCTCCCAGGACCTGGGGTCACTGCCTCACCCAGGCTCGTGGCACAGAAACTCCCTACCTGGAATGGTCTCTTTTGCATTCCCGATCACTGCAATTGGCCGGCATTCACGGCCCACTCCAGTTCTGTCTTCCCTCTCAACCCAGTGCTGATCCAGGTGCCGCTACACCTTCCTGGCTCTTCTAGAGCAAGCCCTAGTTGTCCATGACTAGCGCATGCCCTGTTGTTCCCAAATTACCACCTTAGGGCAAGTAGATGATGGGTCTCCCTTACACGTCACAAACTTGTGGAAGCAGACACTGTGCCTTATGCCCCCCTCTATCTCCCATACCCCGAATGATTCTTTGCAAATTACAGGTGCTCAGTAAGAATGACCACATATTTACCAAAGAGCTCACCACAGCGGAGCCATGGTTTAGATTTGGTTTGTTCCCCAAAGGGTCAGGTGTTGAGAGTTCAGAGGCCAGTGCGGCAATGTTAGGGGAGGTGGGAGTGCCTGGATTTGAGTCTTGACTCTGCTTCTGCTTCTAGCTTCCTACTAATGCACAACCTGGGAGGAACTAGGAGATGGCTCAAATGGATGGGTCCCTGCACCCACATACGAGACCTGGACCGAGTTCCTGGCTCCTCCCCTTGTGGATATATGGAGAGTTGAGTGAGAGATCCTCTTCTTTATTTCTTTCTCTCATGCTCTCTCTCGCTCTTGCTCTAGCAATATCTTTATCTATCCCTCTCAAATAAATAAAATAATTTTTAAAAAAGAAAGTAAGACTGTTGGGAGGTGGGAGCCTGTGGGAGGTCCTTAGGCCAATTAGGGGGATGGTCCTGGAAGGGACTGTGGAGCTCCCAATGTCTCCCTGGCTTTCTGCCTTACAGTGTGACCTCTCAACCCTGCATGTACTCTTAGTCCTGGGTTGCCATTTGCCATTAGGCCCTGAGCGAAGGTGAAATCAATGACACTCCCAAATCTCGGACTTTCAGCCTCCAAAACTGTGAGCCAAGTAAACCTGCTTTCTTCCTGAAACTACTAGGCCCCGGTGGCTCAATGACACTATCAGAAGGTAAATTCACACACTGGGTGGCCTTGAGACTCCCAGAGACAAGGAAAGATTCTTGGTAGTGTTTACTTACGGATATAACTTCCCACCAGGAACAAAGGCGGCCCACACTTCAGCGCCCTAGACCCCTCTCTTATTCAGGTATGTCTCACCCTTCTATGGTACCACACAGCACCTGCTCTGGACTTGAGGCTCCAGCAGCTCTCACACCAGGCACCCCTTGTGCTGGGGGGTGCATCCAATGCAACAAGCTAAACTTCAGGCCCACTGGACTTTCACTCTTTGCGAGAAAGTCAAAGTTCCTTGCAGAACCAGATCTTCAGTCTGCTCCTCTGAAGAGAGAAACACTCAAATGTGGTCAAGAGACAAGTGGACTCCCAGCCACATAAATGTCTCCTGGGAAACCCACTTCAACAGCTAGAACAAACAGGTATGGCCACTCCACTGGCTCTGAGCAGAACTCTAAACCAGCATAGGCTGCAGACACTGATATAGGATTGCCACCCCATGCTGTCTACCCAAGACCCACTATCAAACCCCTCTACAGGGGCAGAAGTTGTCCAAAGCAAGCTTGGTGGAAGCTATGGATGTGAACGCACTCCTAGGAATGCTTTGAAGTGGAACCTTGCGAGGCCGGGTGGACAGTCTTTGGAAAGGTCTTAGTGTACTGTTAGCCCTTGACAAACAGCGTAAAAGAAGTGAAATGCCTTTGCCACACATTTCTGTTTCTCTCCAGGGGCTCCTTGCACAAAGGCCCTGCTCCTTTCTCCCCCAGGACACGCGGCCAAAAATGCTGCCCTGGGTCACACACATGACTTGCCTTCGCCAGGTTCTGTGCTAGCTTTGGGCACTGAAGTCCATTCTGAATCCTCCCCATCCGCCGCCCAGGCTCCTCTTTTGTTTAGTAAGTCAAACTTCTGGCAGATCTGCTTCTGCAGCGTTATACAGAGAGGAGAGAGTTCAATGCACTGAAGGTTGAGGAAAGAGGAAAAGACATTGCAATTAAATTACTAATTAAGGAAGTACCAACCTGAAGAAGCTAATTTTCACTGCCCTATTTAAAATCTCAAGCAGCAGATCGTGCGTGAATTGAGGTACAGCCCTTTTGTGCATCAGCCAACTGGCTTTCTTTCAGAGCAGCAGCTAGCAATAATTCCATGCTGGGGACCATCTGATAGGAAATCAACCACTGGCCTCTGGAATGCCAGCGTGCCCCACTGCTCTGTTTTCCCAGTTGTCAGCTCTGTTTATAAATTGTCCATTTATAGCAAATCCAGCACCTGCTATGAACACCTCATCCTGCCAAGTGTTGGAGTGCATCTCAGAAAGAGCCACTATAGACTTTTTCAGCTCCTTTTAACCTTTTCCCAGCCTGGGAGTTTGAATATTTGCATAGGAATTCTGAGGGAGGACTTTTTCTGTGCAGGAAAAGGCTCGATAGTCTATTAAAAGTGAGTGATTTGCTCCACATTTTTTTAAAAGAGCAAATTATCATTCTCTTGGGAGGCACAATGCTCTCTTTCTGAACGAGTCTGACACTGGGACACATTCAAATCAGGCCCTGAAAAATTCAGCATGGCCAAAATGCTCCGGAGAAGACTTAGGAAGCCTTCCCTTTTAACTCTATTATGCAGCTTTTTAGCTCATTATCAACACTGAGCAGATAACTGCCTGCTACTTAAAACCATTAAGTAAAATACATTTGAAAACACCTTTCTCTGCACTGGAAATCCATTATATGACCTAGTTTGAGATTTTTTTTTCTTGCCAATTATCCATTTGCAAAGTGCCTAGAATATCCCATTCCCAATATGCTTCTGTTTGCTCTACTCTTTGCAAAAATACAATAAAATCCATGGCACATGGCAACTATTCATAGAGGGGAGGCTCACGGTTCCTACAGGGTAGGTGAAGATCAAAGCAGGTGATACAGCAGACAGAAACTTGCTGAGTCACCTTGGGAAGCTGGGGAGACCTGAGATGCTTTAGTTGACACATTCCCACAGTAATCCTTCTGAAGAACAAGATTGTCACCCTGGTAAGCCACAGAGGAGGACTCTGATTCAAACCACGTGTCAGAGGCAGCTGGGCTGAGTCGGGGGCATTCCTCACCCCCAGCCCTGCATTCAGCCAAGCCGGTGACCCTGTATATTTATGGGAGGCTATGTGGAATTACTATTTCCTTTTTTGCAAATGTTAAGGTCTCCAGACAGATTATTGTCGCTAGTGGACCAGTAAAGTCTAGTGATCGTGAGATCAGGAAAAGCAAAAGTGATTCAAGAAATAGAATTTGGGTAGGGGGGACATGAAAACACTCTGGACCATGTGCTCTCCTTTGCTCGGACCAGGGTCCACAGCATTCCAGCCCGGGTTGGCGTACAGCTCTTTGCTGTAGTTTATAAAGATCAAGCTAGCCTTAAGTTACATAGGCATCACTTGTTTCTTTCCAAAATGGAATTGTGCTTCACGGTTCATGCTACTCCAACACAAATCATCCCTGCTTACTTTCGAGGCACTCAGTGGCCATCTGTTTCTCGCCAACCTGGATTCTTTCACTCATCACAGAAGTCAGGCCCATTACTTGAGATGCTCTCTGAGATGCCCCTGCTGGAGAAAGGAATGTGCAAATTAAGAGACCACAAATCAGTTTGAAAACTCAATGACTCCTTCCCATAAATCTGAGCGCTTCATATTAAAAATCATTCAGAGGTGCTGAAAAGAAGGAGAACTGATAGCTGTAGAAATCGGCAGCCCTACTCTCTCCAGAGCACAGATTAGTAGCCGAGCGGGGTTATGCAGATCTAAATCCATATTCTGCTACCAAAAATAGAAAAGAGGAAACCTTTGAAGCCAAAGAAGGCCTAAGAATAACTGTCAGCAAAGAGCTAGAGCCACATGGACAGGAAGCAATGCTCAAGTGGCAGTTTTGTGCTGCCTGGTTTTTTTTCTTCCCTGGTAGCTTTTCACAATCGTCCTGTTAAAAAGATAGCTTTCAAAGGCCTCCCTTCAACCAGACACGTAGGCCCACACAGCCGGCCCTTCTGCAGCAGCTCAGGGGCAGGGCGCTGAGCATGGCTTCCACACAGCCCTTGGGTTTGGTGTTATTTCCTGCCACGGATCATGTCAGTTTGTTTAAAGCTAAACAGTGAACTCTTCATAGACCACGTTGCACAGAGAACCCTCAGTGGGAAATGGTTGGCTGAGCAAACCTTGATTTCCTGTTTGGTTTTTATTAATTTTACATTTCAATTCAATCTAGCCTTCATCCTTTTAACTTTTTTTTATATTGAATAAAAAAAATCAATGCACCAAACCAATAAAGTCTGTTTTATCTTATGTGCCTGAAATAATGCAATTAAAAATGTATACTTGAATACATCCTATTTAAAAAACACTCAAGTTAGAAGAAGGTTTGGGGCAATACAAGGGTCAGAGAGCTTTGGAATGACCCATCCCAAGAGAGCTGGAAAGGGGCAGAGGGTGGAGAGGTCTCTAGAAGAAGATCCAGTTGACGGGTGGTGATGGGGAAATTTGAAGTCCAAGGAATGGAAAATGGTGGTGATGGATGAAGGGGAAAAGACACAGAGGAAGACTGAGCAGAATCTGCTGGCCCACGCAGCACCTCCAGGCAAGTCAGAAAAATGCGCCTCTGCCCCTAGCATGCATAAAGACACAACCCTCTCTTGCTTTAGACTCTGACCCTCTGCAAGGCATAGCCTGCACCATACCATACATGGGGCCTGGGAAAACCGTGGGCAAGAGATTAGAAGGCCCAAATGGGGAACTTTAGAAGTACTGGCAGGAAAAAAAAGTCACAGAGGCTTCTGGTAGCTTACAGGAAATCCTGTTTGAATCATAGCGTTTTGCTGGTGGCTGGGGGTAGAGGAAGAGAATTGGTAAAATTGATTTCTCCAAAGTAAGACTATCAAAACATCCCAGTGGAGCATGTTATCCTTTTTCATGCTTCATGTGACACATGTAATGTGCATTATGTGGGAAGCTTTGTGTTAATCACATTCAGTGAATAACTTCTAGGACTAATACAAGTTATATTTATCTGTTACGATCAAGATCTGTGCCTTGACACAAAATGCTCTAATTATAAGAGCCCTCAACCAAGACACAAGAACATCTGAACTTCACGTAAGAAAACAGTTGGGAATTCTTAACTGCCTTTATCTCAAAGTTCTTGAGTGTTTTACCGAAACAGCTGGTTAAACTTTAACCAAAAGAAAAAATATATATAAATATATATAACCTCCAGCACTCAGGTTGTTTTTGCAAGCTCATGCCCTCAGCTTGCACTATAAAGTCTCACCAATCTGCTCAGATGAGGCCCATGAGTTACATCACGGTTAGTACCATTGAAGTGGGAAAAAACCAAAGTCTCACAGAACACAGAGACCTGGGAAGAAACAGGAAACAAGGGCACTACCCGTCCATCATGAGAACATAATACTTCCGTGATGAATATGGCACTCTGGGACAGCATGTTGACTGACAGTGGGGACAGTTGTGTGTTGTTGGGGCGGGAGGATTTTGGTACCTACTTTGACAGGACCACTTCCACCTCTTGGTGGCCATGGCTTTGACTGTGTGTTGTCTTGAGTTTCATACTGGTGCAGCCATGTTTCATCCCCTGCTCCAATTCTTCGAAGACATGCTTCGGGATCTTTTTTAAGCATTTTATTGAAATATAGCATACATACCAAGACATGCACATAAATGTAGTGATAAATGAGCTTTCGTCCTCTGAACACATTCCTCACCCATATCCAGATTAAGAACAAAACATTACTGGTACCCCACGTATCCTCACTATTCTCCCACCTTTCTCCATTTCTTCTTTTTTATTTTAACATGGGCAATCCACATGGTACGATCAGTGAAGAAATATTTATAACTACGTACCAAATGATATGACAGCCTCACTATTTTTATGCTCTGCATAATAACTTGTTTAAAAATCACATTGAAAGTTCTGCTCATATCTGCAGCTGATCTGGACTCCATAGTTTTGGCACCTGTTGAACACAGTTTGGTCAACTTGAATGCTCCAATCAGATTGTGTAAGCTGAACCAGGTGAGATGTCTATAACGTTGGCTTACTGTTTCTGCTGTTAATTGTTGGTCCTCTTCAGTCAGGACACTAATAAGGTTAATTTTCTCCTCACAAATGTTGCAGCTGGCATGTTTCTGCAGGCCTCGTCTTCAACGTTGTCTTGTCTCTTCCCAAATGAGTTACCCAGGGGCAGGCCACAGGCATGCAGTTCAAATGTCACGTGGGACACCCACACCCCAGTTCACAAAGCCTGGGTTCAAATTTCCACTCTGTTCTCATTTCTAGCTTCCTGCTAATGTGAACTTTGGGAAGCAACAAGTGATGGCTTGAGTAGTTAGGTCCCTCTCTCCCCCGTGGAAGACCCAGGCTGAGTTCCCTGCCCCTGCTTTCGTCCCGGCCTAGCCCTAACTGTTGCGGGCACTTGCATAGTGAACCAGAGGATGAGACATCTGTCTGTTTCTCTTTATTTCTCTCTCTATGTCCCCCATAAATTAAATAAATTAAATTACAAATAAAATAAATAAAAGGGAATTATTTGTAGCCATTTGTAAATTGCTGATTTCTAAGGGCTGGAGTAAGGAGGACTGAGAAGCTGGTGTTTAATGAGCGCCAAGTTCCTGTTTGGGATGACAAGAAGTTCTGGAGATGAAAGAAAGTGACAACACGCAATGACAGGAGTGTGTTCAATGCCACCAAACCTCACACTTTCTTTCTTTCTTTCTTTCTTTTTTTTTTTGACAGGCAGAGTGGACAGTGAAAGAGAGAGAGACAGAGAGAAAGGTCTTCCTTTTTGCCGTTGGTTCACCCTCCAATGGCAGCCGCGGCCAGCGCGCTGAGGCCGGCGCACCAGACTGATCTTATGGCAGGAGCCAGGTGCTTCTCCTGGTCTCCCATGGGGTGCAGGGCCCAAGCACTTGGGCCATCCTCCACTGCACTCCCGGGCCACTGCAGAGAGCTGGCCTGGAAGAGGAGCAACCGGGACAGAATCCGGTGTGCAGGCGGCGGATTAGCCTATTGAGCCGCAGCGCCGGCTCAAACCTCACACTTTCAAAAGCTTCAAACTGCAATTTTATGATGTAGACTTTATGGCAGTAAAAAATGTTTTTCCAACCAGGAGAGAAGCATAAGTCAAACAGGCCAACACGTTAAAGCTAAACTCTCCTTCGACCTAGTGATAGGCTTACAGCTGGTCTATTTTATTGGTTTCTGTAGTTGTCTGTGTCTGAAATATCCCAGCTTAGTTTTTGTTAATTGTTAGAGTTTTTGAAGGAATTTTTTAAAAAATCATTCTGACTCTTACAGCCAAGCGGAATAAGAATATGGTGCACTGAAGGCTGAAGGCTGTCCCTCTCATTACCAATTATGATAAGTTTCCTGCAATCTAAAGCAATTCTTCTCATTTAACACGCACACAAATGACCTAGAGAGCTTATTAAGTTGCAGATTCAGGTGCCGTAGAGGCTGCCAGTCCGCAGAACACTCTGAGTAGCAAGGACCTAAAGAACAACAGCAGTCTACCTGTAGTGTCTGTCATCTGACATTTGCTTCTTTTTTATAGAAAGCTTTTATTTAATAAATATAAATTTCATAAGTACAACTTTTGGATTATAGCAGTTCTTCCCCCCATTCCCACCTTCCCACACCCAAACCATCCCACCTCCTTCTCCCTCTTCCATCCCATTCTTCATATAATTAGCTTTATATACAGAAGGTCAACTCTAAGTAAAGATTTCAACAGTTTGCACCCACACAGAAACACAAAGTATAAAGTACTGTTTGAAGACTAGTTTTACCATTAATTCTCATAGTACAACACATTAATGATAGAGGACCTACATGGGAAGCAAGTGCACAGTGACTCCTGTAGTTGATTTAACAATCGACACTTTTATTTATGATGTCAGTAATCACTCTTGTCGTGAGCTGCCAAGGCTATGGAAGCCTCTTGAGTCCACAAACTCCAACATTATTTAGACAAGGCCATAATCAAAGTGGAAGTTCTCTCCTCCCTGCAGAGAAAGGTACCCCTTCTTTGATGGCCCCTTCTTTCCACCAAGAGCTCACTCACAGAGATCTTTCCTGTAGGTCATTTTTTGCCACAGTGTCTTGGCTTTCCATGCCTGAAATGCTCTCATATACTTTTTAGCAAGATCCAAATGCCTTAAGGGCTGATTCTGAGGCCAGAGTGGTGTTTAGGGCATTTGTCATTCTATGAGTCTGCTGTGTGGCCTGCTTCCCATGTTGGATCGTTCTCTCCTTTTTAATTCTATCTATTATTAGCAGACACTTGGTCTTATTTACGTGATCCCTTGGACACTTAATCCTATCTTTATGGTCAGTTATGAACTTAAACTGATCATTTTAACTAGTAAGATGGCATTGGTACCTGCCAACTAATGGGATTTGGAGTCCCATGGCAAGTTTTTAGCTTTACCCTTAGAGGTAAGTCCAAGGGAGCATGTGCCAAACTGTATGTCTCCTCCCTCTCTTATTCCCTCTCTTATTTTTAACAGGGATCAATTTTCAATTGGATTTAAACACCTAAGAATAATTCTGTGTTAACATCATTTGCTTCTTCGTCATGTACTGCTGGACAATAAGAAGCACTGAAAACAGCCTTCATTACTGTTAATGTGTTTGTTAAAAACTACTGCAAGACAGAATTACAAATACTCAAACTCTAACCATTACCGATAATGTCTCACATTGTGTCTCCTTTAGAAATCCTAATTGCAGGTTGAGTGTTTGGCATCGTGATTAAGAAGCCACTTGGCATGCTCACATCTCATATTGGAGTACCTGGGTTTGAATCCCAGCTCCTCTTCCTACTTAAGCTTCCTGTTAATTGCACCCCTTGGGAGGCAGCAGACAATGGCTTAAGGAGTTGGGTCCCTGCCACTGAAATGGGAAACCCAGACTAACTTCCTGGTTCTGATCTTTGGCCTGGTTTCAGCCTCAACTGTTGCAAGCATTTGGGGAGTCAATCAGCAGATGAGAGATCCCTGTGTCAGTTTCTCTCTCTCTCCCCCTCTTTCTCTGGCTTTCAAATAAATAAATTTATTTTTTAAAATCTTAATTGGGAACTTTGGACTCAGCTGTCAGAATCCATAACAAAATACATATTTTGGGACATATCATTTCCTCTTCCCCAGATGAATTTTGAAATAGGAATTGCTATAGCACAAATTTCCACTGATGACCAGTTGACTTCACTTAATTACATAATTCTTGATCTCTCTTCCTTTTTCCTCTCTACCTGCTCTGTGTCCCTCTTTTTTTTTTAAATATTTCAAACAATCGTTCATTTCCTTTTTAAAAAGATTTATTTATTTATTTGAAAGGCAGAGTTATAGAGAGGCAGAGGCAGAGAGAGAGGGGTCTTCCATCCACTGGTTCACTCCCCAGATGGCTGCAATGACCAGAGTTACACCAATCTGAAGCCAGGAGCCAGGAGCTTCTTTTGGGTCTCCCACATGGGTGCAGGGGCCCAAGGACTTGGGCCATCTTCTACTGCTTTCCCAGGCCATAGCAGAGAGCTGAATCAGAAGTGGAGCAGCTGGAACTCGAACTGGCTCCCATTTGGGATTCCAGCACTTCAGGCGACAGCTTTACCCACTAAGCCACAGCACCAGCCCCTGCGTCTCTATTTAAATTCTAGAGTACTGCTATGATGGGAGCTAATAGTTTTACCTACCATGAAAAATGCTTAACTGCTGAAAATTTGCAAAGCCCCTAGGAGAAGATGTCTTGCCAGAATCTTTTGGAATCTGTTCTGTTTGTGGGTCCAAGGTAAGATCTAGCGCTCTGAGTCAAAACTTTCCAGGGGTCTCATGCTCTCAGAATCGGCCTCAACATGATCCGCCTCATTGCCAAAAAGAGAGAGATCCCAGCTAACCACCAGAATCAAACGGTAGGGTTCTCTGAACGACTCTAGTTGATTAAGAGTAAGCTGATTAAAGCCCTAATTATCCCACTGCTGAGCTTGTTTTATTGCATCCAGCAAAGTTTTAAGTAACATAAGGCTATTTGCAACATTCATTAATCTTTCATCAGCCTGTGATTTCAGAGGCATGAATTGACCTTAATCCAAACTGAAAATTCTGACACATGGCCTAGGTCAATGGTTCTTCGGAATCTGTATGCTGTTCTTCCAAACACAATCATAGTTATAACAACAACACATACAGCTAAACTGCAGAGTATCCTAACTCGGTGCTGAGCCCTAATCTACATGTTTTTATATGGATTGTCTTATTGACTCCTTATAACAGGCATGGGAAGTTGGTATGACAATCATCTCTGATTCCTACTTAATGGAACAGAGACTCAGAAAATTAAGCAATCTGTCCAAAGCCACCAAGTAAGTAGCCACTGCTGACCCCAAAAGTCCAGTTCTTCACTGTGATGCTCAATGGCTAATTTTAATTGTAAGTACTAATTCCAGTTGCAAATGGGGGCCAACAGAGCCGCTCTAAACTGCTTGCTGGAATTACAGTACATGGGAATCCTTTCTTAGCAAGGATTCTCTTCTGTAATGTCTTTATTCATTCCCCTTGGAAGAGTCATTAGAAACAGATGGGCCTGCTAGCTAAATTCTGTCAAGAAAAATAAATGTATATCTGGCAGGGAATACACAGCATTAAGTGGAAATCCCTTATGCCTCTATTAGAATTAGTTCATTTTAGCCTCTGATGGGAGTTTGCATCAGGAGGCCTAAAGCCTCGGGGTGTACTGAGATTTCTTTTGGAAGAATGGCTCCTTGTAGAACAGACCTGAACAGAAAAGGCTTGGGCTTGATGAATATCAAAATGTTTTTATTTCTAAGTCAACTGAATTCCCTCCCAGATTACCTCCCTCAACAAAAGCTAGGCTCTTCCTTCTTGGATCTGAGACTTCATCAGGAAGTAGTTAGGGCTCTGTGTACAGGTGAAATACAAATAATCCTCAAGAAGCCATTTCCACAAGACTCACCTACCCACTTGCTGTGCCAGGGAGGGGAGAGCTCAGACACAGGGCAGGTGGAAGGCAGGGGAGGTTGATGGATAACGACAGCCCTGGCTCAGGAAACAGAAAACCCAGTCTGTCTCCATCCCCTCTGCGGTCTGCCGTCACAACTTTACCTGCTGAAGTCCCTATTTCAAAAAGCGCACTTGTCAGAGACCAGATTGCGAGCTTCTTCCACTGGATTTGCATAGCACATTTTCACTATGACCTGACGGCACAAAGATAAATTCAAGAAAGGGGACCAAGAGGTTCACAGTCTTCCTAAAGCTGCAGACATGTGAGCAGTGGCTCTTTCAAAATAAGCAATGACAAATCAAACACTGCCAAAAAATCAAGCGGAAGAAAACTACTTACGGTATTGACCAAAGTGGTTAAGGGTACGGATCTCAAATCCGTTTCTCTTCATTGTCTTTTTTAGCATCACGAATACAGTGAGAAAATGGCAAAGCTAAAGTTTGCATCCAGGAGGGCCAGAACCTTGAGAGATCATTGAGTATGCAAACAAAAACATTGCAGTAATCGTTTACAGACTTGAATCCCCTTCTTACTTCTTTTGGGTTACAAAAGGCACAGGTTTTTTTTTAATGAAAACTGGAATCACAAACCATGTGAGGCCTTGCATCACAGATGTGTGTACAGAGATCATGGAAATGCTGTGTTAGTGCACCATGGTCACTGCAGTTTTGCACAGAGCACTGAACTATGCATTGCTAATGAGAGGCAGTGTAAGGAAAAAATCATATATTAGAATACAAAAATCATGTATTATGTACACTTGCTATTTTCCAGACTTTAGAATTACCTTATATAATTATTCCATCCAATAACAATTTTTCTAGCTAATACACCAGTGCTGTCAAATATTTTGGTCTTGGGACATTTTCATACTCTTAAAATTTATTGAGTACCCCAAAGAGTTGGTTTTATAAAACAGGTTCTATCCATCAATATTTACTGTATTAGAATTTAAAACAGGAATTTTTTTTAAAGATCTGTTTATTTATTTGAAAGGCAGAGTTACAAGAGGCAGAGAGAGAGAGAGAGAGATCCTCCATCCATTGGTTCACTCCCCAAATATCTGCAATTGACAGAGCTGAGTTGACCCAAAGCCAAAAGCCAGGAGCTTTTTCCAGGTCTGCCACATGAGTGCAAGGACCCAAGCACTTGGGCCATCTTCCACTGCTTTCCCAGGCCATAGCAAAGAGCTGGATTAGAACTGGAGCAGCAGGGACTTGAATGGGGGCCTGCAGGCAGCTGCTTTACCTGCTACACCACACAGTGCCGGCCCCTAAAACAGGAAATTTAAAATTAAAAATATTAAACCTGTTCTACATTAATATAAATAACACATCTTAATAAAAATGACTATAGCTTTCAAAACAAAAAAATTTAGTGAACAGAGTGGTATTGTTTTATATTTTTAATCAGTCTCCTTAATGTCTGGTTTAATAAGATAGCTGAGTCCTCCTGTTTTTGCCTTCAATTTATGATGCTATCTTGTTTTGGTTGAAGTATTGATAAAGAGCTGCCCTCAGGTACATATACAATTGAAAGAGATTGGGAAATTTTAATAACCTTTTCAGATAATTGTGGTTATGTTTTTTGATACTATTCCAAAACTCAGTAAACAGTAGTTTCTTAAGACTAGTTGCAGGCCGGCGCCGTGGCTCAACAGGCTAATCCTCCGCCTTGCAGCACCGGCACACCAGGTTCTAGTCCCGGTCGGGGCACCGGATTCTGTCCCGGTTGCCCCTCTTCCAGGCCAGCCCTCTGCTGTGGCCCAGGAGTGCAGTGGAGGATGGCCCAAGTGCTTGGGCCCTGCACCCGCATGGGAGACCAGGGAAAAGCACCTAGCACCTGGCTCCTGCCATCGGATGAGCAGCGCGCCATCCACGGCAGCCATTGGAGGGTGAACCAACAGCAAAGGAAGACCTTTCTCTCTGTATCTCTCTCTCACTGTCCACTCTGCCTGTCACAAAAAAAAAAAAAAAAAAAAAAAAGACTAGTTGCAATGTGGAATCTAAAATGTTATCAACAGCATTAACACTTGTTAATGTGAGACTGCTTCAAAAAGTTTGTATTTTTCTGGAATAAAATATAGGTTTATTTTTATGCAGAATAATGTGTTTTATTTATATTCATGCTTTTGCATAATATGGATTTTCATGAACATTTGAAAGATTCCTCCTATGCATGAATTTGGCAACAAAGTAAACTTACCTTTTAATTTCAGTCTCTACTAACTTTTGGAAGTGCCCTTGCACTGTAAACAATGCTAACATAATATTAATACTTATCAATATAACACTGATCTCGGTTAGCGCAGCGGCTCACTAGGCAGCACCAATACACCGGGTTCTAGTCCCAGTTGGGGTGCTGGATTCTGTCCCGGTTGCCCCTCTTCCAGGCCAGCTCTCTGCTGTGGCCCGGGAGTGCAGTGGAGGATGGCCCAAGTCCTTGGGCCCTGCACCCCATGGGAGACCAGGAGAAGCACCTGGCTCCTGCCTTCGGATCAGCACGGTGCGCCGACCACAGTGGCCATTGGGGGGTGAACCAACAGCAAAAGGAAGACCTTTCTCTCTGTCTCTCTCTCTCACTGTCCACTCTACCTGTCAAATATATATATATATAAAACACTGATCTCAGAAAAACATGTATGAGGAAACTCTCAAGTTCACAGTTAAGGAACACATTAAAGTTTTTTGTTTGTTTAAAACCTCAAATTTTTTTAGCACAGAGTTCAAGATTATTTATTCATTTAATTTAACACAAATATTCTAACATAAATTCACTGATATTACATAAAGGTTTTTAAAACAAGAATTTTTTTATTTTATTATTTTTTTTGACAGGTAGAGTGGACAGTGAGAGAGAGAGACAGAGAGAAAGGTCTTCCTTTGCCGTTGGTTCACCCTCCAATGGCCGCCACAGCCGGCGAGCTAATCCGATGGCAGGAGCCAGGTGCTTTTCCTGGTCTCCCATGGGGTGCAGGGCCCAAGGCCTTGGGCCATCCTCCACTGCACTCTCTGGCCACAGCAGAGAGCTGGCCTGGAAGAGGGGCAACCGGGACAGAATCCAGCGCCCCAACAGGGACTAGAACCCTGTGTGCCGGCGCTGCAAGGCAGAGGATTAGCCTATTGAGCCATGGCGCAGGCTAAAACAAGAATTTGAAACCTCAAATTTTAACATTGGCAAAAACCCTACCAATTATTTCTCTTCAAGCGACAGCCTTCCTTGGTTCATTTTGGGGAAAGGTTCTACAAATATTCAAGTTTACCATATCCGTGGTTTGTCAGTCTTCTTTTCAAGTACAAATGGCGATCAAAAATACAGTGCTAATTCAAACAATCGCTTAAGTTCTTTTTTTTAATCAATGTACTTGGATCAACAGCAGAAGTTCTTCATGAAGCAGACTGTCCATGTCAACAACCAGAGTATTAAAAACAAACAAACAAACAACAATGGGGCCGGGCTGTAAAGCCACTGCCTGCAGTGCCAGCAGCCCATATAAGTGCTGGTTCGAGTCCTGGCTGCTCCACTTCTGATAAAGCTCTCTGCTATGGCCTGGAAAAACAGTGGAAGACGGCCCAAGTCCTCAAGCCCCTGCTTAAGACCCAGAAGAGACTCCTGGCTCCTGGCCATTTGGGGAGTGAACCAGAGGATGGAAGACCTCTCTCTCTCTCTCTCTCTCTCTCTCTCTCTCTGCCTCTGCCTAGCTAATTCTGCCTTTCAAATAAATTAATTAATTTTAAAAAACTGCCAATTGTGTGGTGGCTGAAGAATACAAAGACAGCTAGTACAATTGGGCACTTTGCATTAGGCATCAGTAATTTTACCCACCGCTGTTTTTATATCTCCCATGCCTATGACAATACAGTTTGACAATACAGTTTGTACAGCCCCCTTCTTATTGTTAAGAAGTGGCACCTCTCTTTCCATTGATTCTGATAATAGCTTTGAGGACGCTGTTTTAGGGGAAAAGAAAGAACAGCTCAGGTCCAGAGCATGTGAAGAGTTTTATGTGGCATACACAAACTGCCATTCAGCATTATTATGAACATAGATTTTATGTTGTAAATTCCTTGAAGAGGTCTCAGGGATTCCTGGGAGTCTAGGGGTTGTACTTTGAAAAGCATCAGAATAGACACAGGTCACATGACAACTTGTTACGTCTAAAATAAGTTTTCTTGAAACAACAGGCAGTGTGTAGTTGCTGAGAAGGTGGGCCCTGACCGAGGATCATGTTATGTGTTGAAATGTCATTTTCCTTCGAAAAATTGTATTGAGTTTCCTGTATGTGATCGAATGGTAGACAATGCTAACCACAGTATGGGGAAGGGGAGTTACAGCAGGAGACCAGGCAGATGGGATTGGAAGAATCCAGGAGATCCCAATGTCAAGCCTTAGGAAATCCAAGAGCCCCTGGGAAGCAAGAAGGGCCTGGTATCTGGCATTTCAGATAGCCTGAAGCAGTAGGGAGCTTGGGCAGAGGTTGTTGGCATGTGTAAGTTGAACTTTTCCAACCAGGACATTGTCATGCCAGAGGCCACTGGCACCCCCCTCCCCATTCTTGTGGTTTCATTGGCAAGACTTCCTTGTCAGCTCCCCTCTCCTTCCCCCAGGCCCCTCTCAGCATGGACCTCCACCCCCAGTCCCATCTAACCATGGGCTTTCAAGAAAGCCATTCACTTGCTTCTCATCCCATCACTTGTCAACACGGGGCATCCAGATCTGGAATAAACATCTCATGGTTTGGCTCCAAGAAATTGTTATTTTTGATGTGGATCATTCATTTCTTCTGTAGTATTGAGTGTTTTGAAAGCCCCCTTCTTATTGTTAAGAAGTGGCACCTCTCTTTCCATTGATTCTGATAATAGCTTTGAGGATGCTGTTTTAGGGGAAAAGAAAGAACAGCTCAGGTCCAGAGCATGCGAAGAGTTTTATGTGGCATACACAAACTGCTTGAAACACTGTGACAAAGCCTCCCACATACCCTCCAGGATTTCATCTGTAAGCTGCTCTTGCAATATTAGCAGTTTCTGTATGTAAATTTCACATTGTAGATGGAGATACTGAGGCTCCCAGGCTTTAGGCAACTAGGCTCAGCTCAATGGGTACGTGTTAGATTTAGATACTCTCCACCTGTGTGGTTCTCTTTACGCAAGGGTCTGGCCTACCCCATCTGCCTGACCTCCTATTGTAACTACCTCCCTGTGTAGCACCACCTCACATCACAACCTTCACACATACAAAAAACCCAGTCCAATTTTTTAATCCATATTGTTGAAATCATCTGCGATGTTAATTAGGAGAATGTTAATAACTGTGGATGCTGACCATGTAATAGTCAGCAACCAGAGAAAATGGAAATAATTAAAATTTAACAGAAAAGCTTTTCCATGATAGTATAAAAATATGACCTAAATATACAGATTATTTTTTCATAAATATGGAATAGTAATTGAGCAGTTCACTCTATACTTTGCAGATACCACCTTAAATGAATGCCTGGAGCCAGAGCTCTTAACTTCTTTCAGTTTGATTGTTGGGTCTTTAATTATGGCAATGTTCTACAATTTAAAACCCATCAAAAAGAAAGCCACTTTGACTTGGTCTGTTACCCCAGTTGCCTTGTTTTCCCTTTCTTTCTTATATAAGAAGAGTTTCTATTAGATTTTGATTTATGGTACCTAAATATACTCTGAAGAAACCATAACCCAAGCCTCAATGTTCTTAAGCCTTAATTCAATTAAATGTAGAAATGAAATTAAGAGGTTTCTCGCAGTACAAAGAACATTCATACTGAGTGGAACATTGTATTTGAACAGTGATGATTTCCACTGTTGCTTATGTTTCCACTGTTGCCTTGTCATTGAACCCTCCATCTCTTGCCGTTTGGCCCAACATGCATACTTAAGTTATGATAACTAATTGGCACTGAATTACAACAATGTGATAAGGCTGAAAGTTCAGAGGTATATTTGTAGGTATCACTGATTGTTCTCCATTCATCATCCCAGCTTTCCACCTTGAACCCAGCTTTCTACTGACTTACAAAGTGTACTTGGCAAGCAGTCAAAGTTGATTTCATCAAAAATCCAACACGGCTTTCCCAAACAATTTCCAAAACACCTATCATTGATAGAAAATCAAAAGCAAGATCTAAAAAGAATTTGCAATTTTTATGATGGCTTGAACTTAAACAGGACATTTCCACCATGGAAATCAAAATGTTACTGAAATTATCTTAACCAACATTTATTCAGTGCCTATAATATTCTTGACATAATTCTAGCCACTGTGGAGAGTTATAGAAATGGGGGGGGGGAGCAGCATTGTGGCACAGTGGGTTAAGCCACTACCTGCAACCCTGGCATCCCATATGAATGACCGTTTGAGCCTTAGCTGTTCCACTTCTGATCCAGCTCCCAGATAATGCACCTGGAAAAGCAGCAAAAGACAGCCCAAGTGCTTGGACCCCTGTACCCAGGTGGGAGACCTGCATGAAGCTCCAGGCTCCTGGTTTTAGCCTGGCCCAATGTGGTCCTTTGGAGAGTGAACAGTGGATAGAAGATCTCTCTCTCTCTCTCTCTCTCTCTCTCTCTCTCTCTCTTTCTCTCTCCAACTCTGTCTTTGAAACAAATAAGTTTTCTTTTAAAAAATGAATCTGGTGTGATCCCTGCTTTATAAGAGCCTAAAATAGATGGAAAGATGATAATTATGTGTCCTTGTTGAAGCATATTATGTTCAAGATACTGTTCTAAGCCCTAAATGTGCATTATCTCATTTTCTCCACAATCATTTGGGTATTATACCCTTATTTTTAATAGACAAATTAAGGCTCAGGAAGAGTAATTTACCGATTGATTCTTCATCTATGATACAAGTTCATGCATTCTATTCTAAAATCTTCACAATCAAAAGTTGCTATGAAGAATAAACATTTTAAATGGTAAAATAAAGCATCAAAAAAGATAAAAATCAAATGTTTTTACATTTTCCCGATCTGTGGATGGAAGAAAAGCTATGGAAACATCAGAACTGTACAAGGCCCAGAGGATGCTCATTTGTCAGGCTCTAAGGAATGCATAAGAGGGTCAGACATTCTGTCGTGGCTCGCCTCCGCCTCCGTATGCCAGGGCTGATGGCGGGAGATGCCATTGCAGAACTGGACTGACTGATGGCAAAGGGAATGGTACTACCTCAAAGCGTACAGTACAGCCCTTAACTCCAGAAGCCGGGCATTTACAATCCCTGCAGGAATTAGCAGAGCTGAAGGCAGCCTAGAACGCCTAACTCGGGACACAGCATCCAAACAAGCTACGTAAAAGACAACTGACGAGAGTGCTACTCAATTGTACCTGCAAAAGCCCTGGCGTCTGGCGTAACATCTAACTGGAGCGCCTGGGTTCAATCTCCAACTCCACTTGCCAGTCCAGTTTCCTGCTAATGCAGATCCTGGAAGAGAGCAGGTGATGGCTCAAGTACTTGGGTTCCTGCCACCTACATGAGAAACTTGGGTTGAGATCTTGGCCTCTGAGTTCAGCTCTTGTAGGCATTTAGGGGATGAACCAGCAGACAGTAATCAATGAGTCAATCCATCTCTCTCTCTCTCTCCCTCTCTCTATTTCTCGTCCTTTCTCTCAGTCTGTTGTTCACTTTCAAATAAAATAAAAATAGACAGCACAATATTTAAAATTTGCAGTAGCAATATCTAATATTTCTAAGAAGAATGTCATACCAGCAGAAAATATCAGCAGATGTCTGTTAAAGGAGGTCAAATGCACTCGCCCCAGTTTCCAGATTCAGAACCCATTATCTGAAGAAGTAGACAAGTCATCAGGAGGAAGGGCCTGCTGCACCACTAAGGAATTTACTCTGCCAACCCATACACTGAATGACACAAAAGGCCACCAGACTCCTGTGTGGCCCAGAAGAGAACAGAGCTCTATAGATATTCCACTGTTAGTTCTACCACTAGGCCATGTTATCTGGCAGACATGATGGTATTGACATTATTGGTGTCCTGGTCCATTTGTGCTACTATAACAGAATGCCATGCACTTGGAGGGGTAGGTATAGTGGCATAGTGGATGAAGCTGCCACTTGGGATACCCACATCCCATATCAGAGTCTCTGGGATCAAGTCCCACCCTCTCTTTAGATGCAGCTTCCTGTTAATGCTCATTGGATGGAGCAGATGATGGCTCAAGTACTGGAATCCCTGTCACCCATATGGGAGTGCTGTATAGCTTCTGGCTCCTGGGTTTGGCTTGCTCCAACCTCAACTATTGCAAGCACTTGGGGAGAAAACCAGTGGATGGAAGATATCTCTCTCCCTCTCTCTCTTCTTCTGCCTTTCAAATAAATCTAAATGAATAAATAAATTATTTTAGAGAAAGAATCCTGAGAAATTTATTTTCTTATATTCTGGAGTCTGGGAGTCTAAGATCAGGGCATTGGCAGGTTTGGCTTTCTGGGGAGGGCTGCTCTCTCCTTCCACATAGCACCATGTTGCTGAATCCTCTGGAGAGGAGGAATGCTATTTTTGTCACACGTATAAGGTGGAAGGGCAAGATAGCCAAATGCTACCTACAACCTCTTTGGTAAAGGCCTTTGCAGGGAACAAGCCATCATGAACCAATCACCCCAGAAGACCCCACTAGCATATTAGCTATGATGTTTCAGCACCTGAATGTTGGAGGGGACGCAGCCAAACCATGGCAGTCAGAAATAGGAAAGATGCCCCATAGAAGTTATGACAAGTCTCAGGAGAGCAATTCTACTACTGGCCACTACAAGTATTAACCCTGCAAGTTCAGTGTCTGCTTTCAAGGCTGCAAACCTGTGACCAGGGTCCTGGGATTCCACCAATGGTGCCATTTTATGCGGATGCATTATAGAGGCAGAAATCAGGCAAACATACTAACTTCACAGTAAGCATATATAGAATATATCTGCAAGCATATGAGGTTTTTGTATTTTAAGGACAATTGCTTCCACCAACAGGAAACTCATCATCTCCTCCATGAAAAATTATCTGAAGAGTATTGCCGATATGTATTCCATGAACCTTTCACAGGAGGAGGCCACTGCTCTTTATCCATCCAAAGGCATTCCAGATCCAATCCTTATGCTCCAGTATCAACGCCAAATCCTTGTATTTATTTACTGATGAAGACCTTCAAGGAACCATAAAATCACAGACTATTGGAGATTGAAAAGACTTTGCTGTAGAGTCTGACCCATACTATGGAGTCTACACATGCTTGACTTCATTCCTCCACCTTCTGTTGGGACTATGGCATGGAGCCTAAGGAGAAGGATATTTTTCCCAGAAAGTTTTCCTCCATTACAAAAACGAAGTAAGCCCTCCTCCTCTGTGACCCTCGTGTGTTGTCTATTCTTGACACCTGGAATTACAATAACCATCTGCAATCATAGGTGAGACATCACCAACACTTAAGCCAATAGCACAGTAAGACAAAGAGCCTAGGTTCTTTGTTAAATCACTGAGCTGTTGAACACATCCCTGAAATAATGATGAATCCAGATTTTTTTTTTTTTTTGGAATGCTGAGTCCCTTATTTTTAAAGTCATATTTTACTTGGGTATTCTGATTTCCAGGTAAAAGCATCCTGACTGGGGATTACCTAATCCAGTATCGTTGTGTCACAGATAAAGAAACTGGAACTCAGAAAGATTCAGCCACTTGCTCAACATGCACAATGATTAGGTGGCAAAACTAGGATTCAGATGCCAGCGGCCTGATTCTTGGACTGAAGTACTTTCCACCTTAGAGAACATTCTTGCTGTAATCAAACGGAAGTAAAACAACCCGAGAAAGTCCTGGTAGGCTCTTAGAAGAAGCCGTTTCAGACACTTGGGAGGAGCGAGCTCCTGCTAGTGAGTCCAGACCAACGGGACAGGATCCCAGCCAACTGTGAGCAATTCTGCCTCGTTGCCGACCTCCTAACCCACCAGAAAGCCAATTAAAAATAAGTATTGACCATGTCACTGTCCTAGATACACAAAAATAACATTACTGTACATGACCAAAGTGAACCAGATTCTCTGCATTTTTTTCCAGCTTCCAAAAATAGTTAGGACTCCACGCCAAAGAGAGTGGGGCTTGAATTCCTATGAAAAAAACATCAGTCCATGGCATGTGCTCCAGTGTAGAAATAATTAAACACACGCTGAAGGATGGAATTCTCAGTGCTCTCTTATCCCATCAGCCTGCCTTCTAAAAGTAAAAAAAAAAATTTTTTTCAGTCATGTGGCAACCACAATGTCACGAAGAACCTTGGGATGAAGAGGACTGGATTTAGTCTGCAGGAAACATGTGTCATCCTTTGTAATTACTCTGCTTCTGATCCTTTGTTTATGTGTTTGAGGAATGCCTCATCTTAAGCCACACAACCTTTTACTGTATAAGCATAAAAGGCCAAATACTTACTTTTCCCAGCCTCCCTTGCAGCTAGAGTTAGGGCACATGACTTACGCTCCACTGTGATGACCAATTGTGCATATCAATATGACTGGGTCACAGGGTGCCCATACATATGGTCAAACATTACTCTGGGTGTGTGTTTATGGATGAGATTTACGTTTGAACCAATAGGCTGATGAAAGCAGATTGCCCTCTATGATACACGGGTAAGCTGTAACCAACCCATTGAAAACTTGAATAAAACAACAGGATGGGATAATAGAGAATTTCCTCGCTTTGAGCTAGAATATTGGTCTTCTGTCTTCTAACCTGGACTCAGAATGGGATTTATACCTTGTGTTCAACTGTCCATGGAGAAAGAATGTTGTATTTCTGGTCACTGGGCCTTTCCCAGAAAGAATCATGATAGTAATGGGGCCAGCACTGTGGCGTAGCAGGTAAAGCTGCTGCCTTCAGTGCCGGCATCCCATATAGTCACCGGTTCGAGTCCCGGCTGCTCCACTTCCAACCCAGCTCTCTGGTGTGGTCTGGGAAAGCAGTAGAAGATGGCCCAAGTTCTTGGGCCCCTGTACCCACGTGGGAGACCTGGAAGAAGCTCCTGGCTCCTGGCTTCAGATCAGCGCAGCTCCAGTTGTTGCAGCCAATTGGGGAGTGAACCGGAGGATGGAAGACCTCCCTCTCCCTCTCTGCCTCTCTGTGTAACTCTGACTTTCAAATAAATAAATAATCTAAAAAAAAAAAAAAAAAGAATCATGATAGTAATAGCTGCTAAGGACTCAGCACTGCAAAGTAAATGGGTACACCATGTCTTCAGGCCTGAACTAGAGACTTCTGTGTGTCTCCAGTCAGCCATCTTGTCCTGCACCTCTTTCCTTCTTTCTCTCAGAGGTTCCCTCTCTCTCAAGTCACTTCCCAGACATGACCTGCCCCCTGCCCTCTAGGACTGCTCCAGTACACCCTGCTCCCTTCCTCCTGGCGCTTCTGCCTAAGCTGTGGTTTGGCCCTGGAGGTCTGACCTGACCAAGGACAACCTGAGCTAAACCTCAGGGACTGGGAAAGTTCAGTGCTTGCCTGAGGCCTGACAAGTCATCCTAAAACTGGTGAGCACGCTGTCCTGGCAGAGACCTTCTCATGGGGTCATTAAGCCTAATGAGCTCCAGTAGGCTGGCTTCCCGCCCTCTTTAGAGTGCTGTTAGAGAGGTTTCTTTCTGACAAATTTCTGTAGAATTTTCTAAACATTTGACCACTTCACAGGTTTGCTTAAAATTTTACCAAACTATATTTTAATACATTTTCAAAAATGATCTATGGCAGTTTAATTCCAAAGATGACTGCCATCAACTGTTGCCTTCCTTGTGGGCAGATGCCATTCTTTCATAGGAAGTGAAGACTATTCCTGCACATCCTTGCATCTAGGCTAACTGTGGCTGCTCTCAAAATCCAATATGCAGGCAGTGACACTACCAGCTCCAAGCCTGGTCTTTAAGAGGAGCAGCAGTTTCTACTTCCTTCCTCTTGGAACCCTGAACATTACGGAAGAAATCTAGGCCACTTTCCTGGAGAGAGGCCACATGGAAGGGGACTGAGACATCTCATTTGTGTAGGGAGATGCCGTGTTGAATGTCCCACCCATGCAAGTCCTCTGACATTGGCACCTCCAGACTCCCAAAAAGAACTGCTGAGCTCAGCCCACTCAGATCATGAAAGATGTTAACAAAGTGTTGCTTCAAGTCACTAAGTTTTGCATTGCTTCTTCTATAGTAATTGATACCTAAAGTATGGTCATTCACCTTAAGCCAACAAGTCTCGGAATCTAGAAAACAATCTGAAATACAATTTAGATATATAATATAATGAAATTCAAGATAACAATATATATTACATGTAATAATTTGAGACAATACTATAGTTCAAGACTCATGAACAAACATGTTTAATATAGCATTGATAATCACGATTCAAAAAGTAGCAAAGAACAGAAGGCAACAGCTTGGTATATTGAACACAGATAATCTACTGTATAAATAATGTTTAAGAGTTTTTTGTATCATCATAAAATTCTTGTTTTTTAAAAAGGAAAGAACATGTAGTTACCAAGTTGTAAACACTATGTGATCACTACTGCATGATATATATTTTATATAAATTATTGGAGGTAAATTTGCCAAAATATTAGCCTTTTAAGTGCTGGTAAGAATAAGATGATTATTATTTCCTTTTTTATGCTTTTTTGGATTTTTCTAAGCTTTCTATAATGAGATTGCATTTTTAGAATTCTGATAATAAAAGTAATACACACCCATTATAAAAAAAAAAAACTCAGACAATACCAAAGAGTAGAAAGTAAAGTGATAGCCAACCCGAACCTATCTTATAGAGATAACTACTGTTGACATTTATTGTTCACATTTGGAGGTTTGTTTGCTTCTGTAGATTTCTATAAATAAATGTGTATTTTTAAACAAGCCAGAATGCTATATGCTAGTTTGTATTTTGTTTTTTTTTAATAACAAGAAAACAAATCTTAAAACAAAAAAATGATGTCATTTTTCTCAGACCATCTTATTGAGTTGCAAAGAAGTGCCTCTATACAGAAAACAGTGCAATCCTGGGAACATCTTTGGCATGTCCCCAAATAACACAGTGTGAGAAATGTGTCATAATAATAACTCACATATTAGAGAATTTGGTATTTAGCAAATTAGAGGGAAAGCTTGCGGTACTTCATTTTCTCCTGTCGTAGCTGGCTTGCCCGGGAGGAACCGAAGCCTGAGCATGCGCTGTGACACAGAAGGCTTTATAAGCACAGTGATTACAGGTAGGCAACGTCCAGTGAGCCAGCCCGAGCTGGACTTCCTCCTCCATGACCTCAGACTGGCTCTCTGACCTTGGGCAAATGACTTAACATCTCTAAGACAGGCAATTCTAGTAATGACCTAAAGGGACATTGTACAACTAAGTTTGGACAGCCCACGTGACGGGCTGAGCCCACACAGTTAATACCTGGGTGGTGGTGATTTCATTATTCTTTCTTTCTAGAAAAGGCTGTCAACACTTTCTTGGGCTTTAACCAAATTCATACAGCAAGTGTAACATACAGCAACCCTAACCATAACCCTAACCCTAACCCTAACCCTAACCTTGCACATATTGGGCCTATATTATAAGGTAAGATTTTTACTTGGGAAAGAAGAGCAGCTATATTTCATACATGTAGGAAAAGCAGCGTGCTCAGGGCAGTCAAGTACTAGTCATCCCCAGATGTATTACTGCCCCCATTTTATAAGTGAAGACACTGAAGTTTTTATTTTTTTAAAGATTTATTTTCATTTATTTGAAAGAGAGTTAGAGAGAGAGAGAGAGAGAGAGAGAGAGAGAGAGAGAATGTCTTCCATCCACTGGTTCACCCTCCAGATGGCTGCAATGGCCAGAACTGAGCAGATCCAAAGGCAGGAACCAGGAGCTTCTTCCGGGTCTCCCACATGGTGCGTGAGCCCAAGGACTTGGGCCGTCCTCTGCTGCTTTCCCAGGCCACAGCAGAGAGCTGGATTGGAAGTGGAGCAGCCAGGACTTAAACCAATGCCCATAAGGGATGCCAGCATTGTAGGCCAGGGCTTTTACCCACTGCGCCACAGCACTGGCCCCAACACTGAGGTTTAAGGACATGAAGCCACTGGCCTAAAAATGAAATGATAAATGCCAGAACTGAGATCTGAAACTGGTGTGTTTGATACTAAACCTCTGAATTCCACAAGGATAATCTTCCCAACAATTCCATGAAAAAGGCATTGCTCAAGAGGTTTCCATGCTGGAATTCTCAAGATCTTCCTGGACCATTCACTACCCCCTACAACCTGTATGCATTATTTGCCTGCTCTGCAGCTGATTTCATGACTGCACTAAAATTCCCTGGATAGGTGTTTCACTAAATCAGTTCACTCCACAGAGATTCTAGTGTGCTGGGGCTGAGTGGCCCAGGCTGCTAATAAGCCAACGTGGAGCAGGGAACCCACCATTTCCCAAAGGACTGGTGTCCTAGCCCCTCAGTTACTCTGTCCACCAGCACCAGCACCTGCAGCTCTTCTCCTAATTTGCTTTGCTTCTTCCCCTCCCCTTCTGCCTCCCACTGCACCAGTGACCATAAGTCGTCTTCCTGAATGGTCCACCTTCTTGCTCGGTTCAAAGTTCCCTAGAAAGCTTTGATGAAAATGTGCCTCATTCCTTTGTTTGTATAAGCTTGGGAAATCACTTAGCAGTAGTGGGTGGGGTGGGTGAGGGGATGGGATTTGGGGAGTAGAGTTAGGGGGTGGACACAACAAAAAAAAGAAAAGAAAAGAAAAGGAATCCTCAAAATCACCAGTCACCCTCCTGGGAACTTCCCCTGTCTACTCATTTTAACAACAAAGAAAGGAAGACTCAGGACTCCTCCCCCTTTCTCCCAAAATTGCAGGGCAGCTCCCCCCACCAAGGCACACACATTCAGCCTGGCTTTCTAGAAGGGAGCTCTTCTGGTCCGTGGCCGTTGACTGACCCCGAGGAGCTGTATCTTTTGCTTTCTAGAACTTACCTTGCAGAATCTGGGGACAGCATAGTACGCACGCTTTGCTTTTTTGTTTGTTTGTTTAGGCTTTCAGAATCTTGCATATTCTATGTGGTAGAAGGGAAAAACCTCACAGCCCTGTTCACCAGTAAAACTGTATTGAAACATAGCCTGAAAGTGATGTGTCTAGGTATTTTTACTAAAATGATGCATCGCTGTTGTTTCTATCAACTATCTAGTGGGTTCTGTACTCACCCGGGGAATACAGCTCTGAAAATAGTACTTCCTCTTGACCTATTTAAGCCCTCATCATCTCCCTTTGCTTGCTTCCCCCTCAAATAGCTCACAGGGGCATCAGTCAATGTAAAACTGTTACTCCTTTTCCTTGCTAGACCCACAGACAGGGGCTTTTATTTAAGATGAATCACCGGGTTCCCTCTTCCCATCTTTGACAGTTCAACATCGATGTGGCCACAAGGAAAGTTTTAAATAGCTCAACCTTCAGCTCTGTCTCTGGCAGGAACCAGGAGCGAGAAGAATGATCTTGTCTGAACAATCTGCAATCGATTCCTGCCTCAACAGAACACGTCCGAAGTCTTGCTTCCCAGAAGAATGCAAGACTCGAGGCAGAACATCGGGGCTGAAACCATGATGGGCTGCACGGGCTCACCTTGAAAGGCCTTTGGCTCAGCTCCACTGCACCTCATTATTAATTTACCTTGTGCTGCCGCCGACACTGGGAGAGGAACACCCAGGAGCAAACCTCTCCCAGGAACCCCTACGGGCAAGGCACACAGACCGTGACTTGCTGTTTCTGGAAAGCCACGCTTGAGCAGCGCAGCACCGAGAGCAAATCATCCAAGCAACACAACTCTGCTTCTTTTCTAAATTGGCCCTGAAAAAGCACATAAAAACATACGAGCCCAGTGATGGTCCAGAAGGTCACCAGATGAAGCAAACGCATTACAAATTGGATAACACAAAGGACACCTTGGTGACATGAAAATCAAAGTGACTCTGAGAACTCCAGAATTCTGACTTACAAATTATGAAACATTAACTATTGAAAGTCAAACATAAAATCCTATGTATTAATATCTTCTGGAGAAAACAATAAAACAAATGTGATACACTAAGGTTTTTCAGAAGATTTATTTGTTTATTTGAAAGGCAGAGTGACAGAGAGAGATCTTCCATCTCCTAGTTCACTCCCCATACGGCTGCGACAGCCAAGGCTGAGCCAGGGCGAAGCCAGGAGTCAGGAGCTCCATCTGGTCTCCCACATCTTCGGTGACAGAGGCCCATGTACTTGGGCCACCTTCTGCCGCTTTCTCAGTTGCATCAGCCAACACTGGATCAGAAGCAGAGCAACTAGGACTCAAACCCGCTTCTCCCACTGTACCACAAAGGTAAGTTTTACACATGAAATGGAATGAATTGAAACTAAGAGATGCGCCAGGTTACTATAGCATTTAAATCTACTTGTTTAAAACTTCTCCATGGGCCCCATGTTTGACTTGGCAGTTAAAAGACCCACATCCCACAGCAGAGCACCTGGGTTCCGTACCAAGCTCTGGCTCCTGATTCTAGCTGCCTGCTGATGCAGACCCTGGGAGCCAGCAGTGATGCCTCAAGTAACTGGGCTTCTTCCACTCACAGGGAAGACCCAAGAGCTGGATTCAGTTCCCAGCTCCTGGCTCCTGGGTCATGTAGTCGGCGTCTGGGGAGTGAACCAGCAGATGGAGTCTCTCTCTCTCTCTCTCTCTCTCTCTCTCTAACAAACTTTTTGGAAAGTTTCTTCCTGGGGCCAGTGCTGTGGTACAGCAGGTTAAGCCACTGTCTGCAGCACCAGCATCCCATATGGGTGTCAGCTCAAGTTTGAGTCCCAGCTGCTCCACTTCTGATCCAACTCCCTGCTAATTTGCCTGGGAAAGTGGCAGAGGATGGCACGAATATTGGGTCCCTGCACCTACATGGGAGAACTGGAAGAAGCTCCTAACTCCTGGCTTCAATCTGGTCCAATCCTGGCTGTTTCGGTCATCTTGGGAATGAACCAGGGGATGGGAATAAACCTCTTACTCTCTCTAATTCTGACATAAAATCTAAAACAACAACAACAACAAACCAGCTTTCTCCAATATATGGATGTAAGTGTGTGTGTGTCTATACACACAAGATTTGTTTCTGAACTGACAATCATGAACAACGGGTTTGTTTATTTTTCATTTTATATTCAGTTTAAAGCTGTTTGATTGCACTTATTCACCATATGGGAGTGATGCTTCTTTTTAATATAACAAGTGTTATTTGGGAAGGTAGGATACAGAGCATTAAAATTTTTCTCTATATTCTTTTCTCTTTTTTAAAAAAGATTTTTATTTATTTATTTGAGAGGTGAACTTACAGACAGAGAGAGGAAAAGGCAGAGAGAGAAGGCTTCCATCCGCTAGTTCACTCCCCAGATGGCCACATCTCTGGCAGATCAGAAGCCAAGAGCCTGGAGCTTCTTTCAGTCTCCCACATGGGTGCAGAGGCCAAGGACTTGGGCCATCTTCTACTGCTTTCCCAGGCCATAGCAGAGAGCTGGATGGGAAGAGGAGCAGCCGAGACTCGAACCGCTGCCCATATAGGATGCCAGCACAGCAGGCAGAGTCATACCCTAATATGCCACAGCACCGGACCCTCTGTATTCTCTTCTGATATTTAAAAATTTAACATGCTGTAGCTGGTGCTGTGGTGTAGCAGGTAAAGCCCTAGCCTGTAGTACCAGCATCCCATGCGGGCGCCGGTTCCAGTTCTGAATGCTCCACTTCCGATGCAGATCTCTGCTGTGGCCTGGGGAAGCAGTGGAAGACTGTGTGAGTCCTTGGGCCCCTGCACTCACGTGGGATATCTTTAAGAAGCTCCAGGCTCCTGGCTTCAGATTGGCCCAGCTCTGGCTGTTGCAGCCATCTGGGGAGAGAACTAGTGTGGATGGATGACCTCTCTCTCTGCCTCTGCCTCTCTGCAACTCTGCCTTTCAAATAAATAAATCTTTAAAAAAATTTAACATGCTTTCTAAAATTAAATATAATTTCCCATTCAGTTTTCCAAAAACTGAGGAAGAGTGAAGCCATCACATTAAATGTAGTGCTAATAGAAGACATTCTCTGGGAATCCAAGTGGATGTTTTCCTGTTAGCATTTTTATTCCACTGCCTGTGATCAATAGATTTTAGCTATCACAATTATTGTTTTATATTCTAATTAGAAAAAAAAGTCCTGAAATTAAAAAAATTTAAAAAGCACCTTAAGCCCCACCAGGACCAAAAGTTTCCTGGACGCTAACAAGTTACAGGATGGTCATATTTTGAGCAGAGCTATAGAGGGAAAAAAATTGTAGATTTTGCATACAGTATGCTGCCCCCAGAGCTGTGGGTAGATTTGTACTTCTTTGGTCCTCACAAAGTATTATTGTTTCATTTTTCCATTGTCCAAGCCCCAAGGCCCTTGGCCAAAGAACCAGGGCTCTGTGCTGAGTTTGAACTCCCCATCAGCAGAGGGTGAGAAGACTAGCAAGGCGATGTGTGTGGAGGCCAGCCCTGAACCCGCGCCACACCAGAAGAAGCGCCCCATTGCCCCTCCTAAGCCAAAACCGCCACGATTCCCCATAAACAATCAGTGGTCCGCTGCCTGTTATAAATAGGCTTTAATACACAACCAGCTGTCTGAGCGGGAGTTTATAGCTGTTGACCAAAGGCACATTAGGGAAGGGAAATGAGAGATGTCTACATAGCAGAAGGGCCTGTGTGCAGCCTGCTGTTAATAAGGTTGCACACAAAACGTACTTAAAATAATGTCCATGTGCCGGAATCCAAGCTAAAATTCCAGGGGCGGCCCGATGGGCTGCACAGGCTGGGGTCCTATTCAATAGATGCTGTGTTCTTCTCCCACAGGCACCCTCGAAGTCAGGATGAGGCTAAGTGGCAGTTACCAGCAGAAATCTTGGAGATGCTTCAGTGAGAGTGAGCAGCAGTGGTTCGTCTGTGCTAAGAACTAAGCCTCTGCCCTGTGTCTTCCCCGTTTCCTGTTCTGTTTGCTTTTGTCTCTCCAGGACTTCTCGTCTTTGTCTTTCACATCTCCACACTTGAGGGCCCTCTCTATGAAGAGTGTTGGGGAACTGTTTTTTAACCAGGCCCAGGCCTGGGGGCAAGGTGATGTCTCAGAGGTCTGCTCAGGTGTGAGGGAGAACAGGCCTCCGAGCCACGGGCGCCTGGGTGCTCTGTGACCCATCCACCCACACTGCTGGGAGCCCTGAGCAGTCAGCCAGATGGAACTGGACATGGCGCAGGCTGTAGGTGGATGGATGTGTTGACGCCGAGCCCCAAAACACAAGCAGAGGAAACACACGTGTCTTGCAGAAACAAATATGAAAACAAGGCAGAGCACACAAATCAAAGACCCGGGGAAAAGAAGCCATAAGGAGAATTTACCAGAATGTGTCTTCAGCCAGTGAAATGGGGGCTGGGGAGGGTACTACATGGTCATATTTTAATAGAAAATAGTATATTTTATACATTTTTAAAACATCTTTTCTGAAACATCAGGGTGCAATATACACTGAGATGCTGAAATTTTTCTTCAAATGAATCCCAAGTTTGATTTCCAACCCTTACATTTTAAAAATATTACAATTTTTCTCTTAAAAATTCACTTATGAGGGGCTAGCATTGTGACACAGCAGGTTAAGCTACTGCTTGTGACAACAGCATCCCATATGGGCACCAGTTCAAGTCTCAGCTGCTGCACTTCCAATCCAGCTCCCTGCTTATAAGCCTGAGAAAGCAGCGGATGATCACCCAAAATATCTGGGTCCCTGCACCATACGGGAGACTAAGATGGAGTTGCAGGCTCCTGGCTTCAGACGGGCCCAGCCACAGCTGTTATGGCCATTTGGGGAGTGAATCAGTGGATGGAAGATCTCTGTCTCTTCTTCTCTCTCTATAATTGCCTTTCAAATAAATACATTTTTAAAATAAGCCTCTTATGATTGTTTTTAGAAAACTTTTATTTAAGGAAATCAAATTTATGATTGCTTTTGAACTATCCCGAAGTATCATCCATCCTATGATCCTAGATTACCCTTGAACTAATGAAAGTGATAGAGGATTAGAGTAAATTAGAAGAAAAAATATTTCCTCTGGTTGGGAGACATGCAATTTTGTGCCGGAGCCTAGTTTTAAGAATTAGAAGGGAGTTGCTGCTGTGGCACAATAGTTTAAGCCACTGTTGGCGGCATCCCCTAAGGGCATCAGTTCCTGTCCTGGCTTCTCCACTTCCGATCCAGTTCCCTACTAATGCTCCTGGGAAAGCATCAGTGGATGGCCCAAGTGCTTGGGCACCTTGCACTCATGTGGAAGACCCGGAAGAAGCTCTACGCTTTGGTCTGGCCCAACCATGGCCATTGTGACCCTTTGGGGAGTGAACCAGCAGACAGAAGCTCTCTCACTAACTCTAGCTTTCAAATAAAATCTTAAAAAAAAATTACAAGTTCTTCTGTTTTAAAGATAGAAAAACTTTAAACTGAGTAAATAAAGCATTTTGAGGAATCTTCAAAGAGATCATGGAAAATTGGATTAAAAGATAAGTTCATTGTGATATTAAGTTTTGAAATCCATGTGTGTGTGGCACCTTCAAAAAGTTCATGGAAATTGTATATTATCAACAAATTTTGCATGGATTGCAATTTCTGCAGCAAAATAAAAATTTTAATTCTTTTTTCCCACTATCTTTCTAAAATACTCTTGTATGGTGATACGTATAGAAGCATTAGCCTATCTCCCCACTGGGACTGAATACAGCACTTTCAACTCAATAAACCACTGCTGCTGAGTTCTCTCTTGCAAGTCTGCACCTCCCTCGCTGTACTTTCAGAGGACTCCATGATTTAGTGGAAGAGTGCCATTCAGTTAGCACTCAATACCGTAACCTATTTTTAGGTTTTTTGTTATTCACTTTAAACTTTGTTGTTTTTTTTTCAGGCCAACTGTCTCTTACCATCTAGTGTACCTGCAGAAATGCACATATGTGTACAGTTGATCCGTGGTCACAAACAGCACAGCCACGAGGCATCAGTCCAGAGGAAGAATCAGAGCATTCCCAACACCCTAAGAGCTCCCCTCACACTCCTTTCTTGTCCCTTTACCCCACCCCTTCCCCAGCATGCAGTAACCGTGATCCTAACTTTTGTTATCCCAAAGATAGTAGCTTTGCTATTGTGTGTGCCAGAGGCCCTTTTATATTTTTATCTGAGAGGCAGAGAGAGATATAAAGAGTGAGAGAGCAAGCGAGCTCCCATCTCCTACTTCACCTCCCACACGCCTGCAACAGCCCCTGGATGATGTGGGACACAGATATTGTAATAGTAAGCTAAGTACCTGCCCCTAAAATGCTTTTTAATTGCAGTAAAAATCGGCATAAAATTTACCTTGACCATCTTTAAGTGTACAGTTAGTAGCATAAAGTACAATCACATTATCGTACAATCATCACCATAATATACTCCAAAACTTTGTCTTATAAAGTTAAAACTCTACACTCATGAAACAGCGACCGCCCATTACCCTCTTCTAGCCTTGGCAGCCACCATTCTACTTTCCATCTATGAATTTTACCATCATAGATACCTCATACAAATGGAGTCAAAGCATCTGTCCTAATTTTGCTTAGTTTTTTTTTAAATTTGATTTTATTTGAAAGGCAAAATTACACAAAAAGAAAGAGATCTTCCATCTTCTAGTTCATTCCCCAAATGGCCACAACAGCCAGGACTGGACCAGGTTGACACAGGAGCCTGGTACTCCCTCTGGGTTTCCCACCTGGGTTGCAGGGACCCAAGTACCTGGGCCATTTTCTGCTGCTGTCCCAGGTGCATTAGCAGGGAGCTGGATTGAAAGTGGAGCACCAGGATTTGAACTGGCACCCATATGGGATGATGGCATTGCAGGCAGCAGGTTAACCTGCTACACCACAAAGCCAACCCCTGCTTGGGTTTGTGTTCTATAAGAGTACAATTGTATAGGTACATATGCCTATGTGGCAGGTTTCTTTCCTTCTACGCCAAGTATAGCTGCCATCGCTTTAGTAACACATTATCATCATATAGTCCTCCCCTATGTGTATGCCACAATTTGTTTCACTGGTAATGGCCACTCGGGTAGTCTTCAGTTTGGAATTTTTGCTAATATCGCAGCTGCATCTTTTGGTAAAATATATACCTGGGAGCGTAGCTGCTAGATCACAGGGTATGTATGCATGTGTCCAGGCTTGGTAGATTTCCCATTACCTTTCTAGTTCAAGTCACCATCGTAATGTGGCCTCTTGAATCATTTGACTTATACAACCTATTTCACAAAGGAAAGCAATGACAAATACCCATGAAGCTGTGGGCTCTGCCCAGAACAGTTCTCTCCCTAGTGTTTATCAGCCCACTTAACCTCAACTTCCTCCACCCCAACCTTCATAGTCCAGTTCCATGGAACTTTCTGTGCTTACCTGAGTGCCACTCTAACTCTATTCTTCCTAGGCCACTGTGAGTACTGCTTCACACAGCCTGTACCTTCTCAGTAGCTGGTTTGACAATGCTCAACCCTCAGACTTCTGCTCCCTTGAGAAGTGATTCCAAAGTACAGAAGCACCCCTCCTCGGAAGGCACATCATGGCACCATGAGTCTGCTTTCTCTGTTGAACACAGGTCTGCAGATGAGGCTGACATCCTCCTCTTAGCACCGGCCACCTTTGCTTCTTTAGCTTTCAGGAGTTGCCTGTACATGCAGATTAGACACATTCAGAGCCTCTACCTTGTGTTCTCCACTGATAGGAGACATGACACTTAGAATACACCCAAATCTGAAACAGATTGGCAACAGCCACCATTTTTCATCTATTTTATCTATTTCAACACCATTTTGATGCTCCAGCTGGTATCAAGACTCGCTAGTATTAGTAACACCCAACTCAAATATAGGATAAAGTTACTGAGTGGGACTTCCCAAGGCCAGGGACAAGGACAGAATGCACTGGACTGAATGGGTCTTGAGTGTTGGACAAAAAAGCGATGCTCTGGATCCACATGGCACTTACACATGAGGGTGGTAATACCGACTGCTGCCAAAAAGTTGGCTCAGTTAACATTGCAAATTTCAACTATCATCAGCAACCTGGACCACACAGGAATAGTCTAAGTAGAAACCATGGCTAAAAAAAATATTTTGAGTCTTTTTCCTCTTTCTTTAAATGTAAAGTTATATTGTGCTCATAATAGGACTGATCCTAATACCTTTTCTCCACACGTTACTCTCTGAATCCAGTGAAATCTTAATCACTTGTAGAACTCGCCTTTAGTCTTAGGATCAGCTGGGGAACATAGAGACACCACTTCTGAGAAAGGTGACTTAGCATAAAGAGCACATCCTCTCAGAGTATACATTAAAGCTATCTGGATTAAGTTGATAGTGTTGATATGAGAATGAGCAAACATCAGTGAATTGGAATGAAAGGATGGAAAAGAAGTATTTATAACAGAATTTAATGTGTGGTGGACTAGTTTACAAATCAATGGAGACATGTCTGAATAGTGGATAAAGTTCAGGCAGTTCGTTATTTGGAAAAAAAAAAAGTGATCATTATCAGCTAAGAATGCATTTAACTGCAAGTAAGCAAGGAGTCATACTAATTAACAGTGGCCCTAAAAGCCAGGATGTAATTTCTCACTGAAATCAAAGGTTGTTGCCAGCAGTAGCTCACACACTCAATGACACTGGAAGGCAGAGTTTGGTAAATTAGGGCCCAAGGGAAAAATCAATGTGTTTTTTAAGTGACCCACAAACCAAAAGTGGTCTTTAAATGAGTGTAAAGAAGAGAAAAACAAGCAATAAGACTTCGTGACAAGTGAAAATTATGTAGAATTCAAATTTTAGTGCCTATGAATGCTGTATTGGAATCCAGCTACATTCATCAGTTCCCATTTCCTCAATGGCTGCTTGTATGTCACAACTTGAGTTCAGTGGTTGTAACCAAGACTGTCAGACCCTCAAAGTCTAAGGTGTTTACTGTCTGACTCTTTGCAGAAAAAGCTGGCCGCCCCGACCCAGCTCCCTTCTTTACAATCTTGACTACGTCACCCCAGAAATGTAGTGCTTTATCACTATGAACCAAGCTCCTGGAACCATAGCCAACACTTTCCTGGAAACCCTGAAGACTCCCACTTCGACCTGGACAGAACATCTCATGGCCACACCCAGGAACAAGGGGAGGCTGCAGTCTCTCCCCACCCAGAAATAAATTTCAGAAGAAATATGATAAGACTATGAATGCAGAGTCCAAGACACACAATGATTTTTCATAGGGAAGATTAAGTAAATATAAAGCCTGCAATTATAGAGTGGATTGAAGTGTTTTTGCCAAAACTAAAAAGAAAGGAAGGAAACATGGCTGTTTAGGAAGGCAGAGCGGGAGGGAGAGATGTGGTTGTCTTAGAATTTTACTTATGAAGTCTGTTTATGTTAATAAAAATTCTATAAAAAACCCAGAGGCAATAGTGGCTGTGATTCACTTATTTACAAGTCTTACTATGGTTTGTCTCCACCAGAACTCATATTGAAGCTTGTTTCCTAGTGAAATGGTGTTGAGAGTCATGGAGCCCTTGAGAGAGATTAACACTTTCCTTGCTGGAGTGAGTTCTCGGGAGGTACTGGAGGGTTAGCAGGACAGAGCTATTATAAAGGGGGCCTGGCTCGCTTGCCCTCACGCGCTTGGTACCTTAGTGACACCACCCAAGAGTCTAAGAAGCCATTTTTGTATTAACTTCCACACTGGAGGACTTCCATGTGTCTTATTTTGTAACAAGGCCTTAGAACCTAAGACCAGAGATCATTTGAGTGAATACTATAATGGACCAACATTGGTTTCAAAGAACATCTGCATTGCTTCTCTTTTCTATGATCCTTGACAATGAATTGAAACCCAACATCCATTCACTCATTCCAATTCAGAGAGTTAATACAAAGACGAATATTCAACGGAAGAGACCCACAACAGTACTCAAGTTTTATTGAGGGGGGAAAAAAAAAAAAGCTAACATCACTCAGCTGAAGTCATAGGCAGAAGCTTCTTGAATATAGGACTTAATCCTTCCATAAGGTCAAAGACCAATCCAAGGATCTGTCTCGAGCTATGTCCATCATTCCTGGAACCTCCCATGCAGTTGACAGACACCCAATGGCTAGTAAAGATCTGGTACCTTACACCCACGACTAGCCCATGAAAGAATGCTCCCTGGGGCAAAGTTCATTTATTCCAAAAGACAGGGATGCTGTCATTCCAAGGCTTATGCCAACTTTGGAGCAGCCCCATACAGGGACAGACGATAGCAGTGGCACCAAGGCTGTCCTGTTCACAGGATTTAGGACACAGCAATGGACATCCACCCACGACTGGCCAGCCCAGTGAAAACAATGACTAAGTAGAATTTAAGGGGCCTCAGCCCATACTGTGAAGTATTAGAGTTACCCCCAAAATGCCTTCCTTTCTCCCATGCTTTGAGAAATAGCCAAATCCCACCTCCCTCCAGGGGACTCTAGTCAATCTGAGGACCAATCCCAGCAGCTAACTAGAATCCTGAGTGCAAGCATGCATGGGCCTGCAGGAGGTTCCAGGGCATCTCAAGAGCAGCCACACTTTTCTACCAGGGATGTGTTCAGATGGTGCACACTCATCTTGTGTTCGTCATCCTGGACCATCAAGGAGAGGAGCCGGACCTTGGTGGGAACACAGGCCCGGAAGAGCTGGGGACAGGTGGGTGTATCCCTCTGCAGGAAGACAAGACATGAAGGTGAGTGCCGTTACAGCCACAAGCTTACAGCCGAGTATATCAGGAGACTGGGCAGGGTCAAGTGGGAAATGAGAAGTCCTCGGATCGTGGCTGCTTCAGACAGTCCTCAGGAAGCTGATGTTGCTTATGAGCCACGATGACGAGGGATAAGGGTACAACGAGGGAGGAAGTGACTGACTACATTAGTGCTGGATTATGTTATTGCTCCTTTCAGCAGTTTTGGCTCAAAGGAAACAGTCCCAGAATGTTGAAAACTAAATGCCATCCAGTTATAACCCCAGAAAAGAGAGCAGAAGGTTCCATAGCTTACCTTGTAGCACTCAAGGTTGGACTGATGGAACTCACTGTTTAGGGCCAGACAGGTTCCCTGACAGTGAGGGGAGCTGAAAGTCTTGGGGGCGACAATACACTCGCCCCAGGTAGCTCTGTGAAGGTTCACCTTACGATCCACCAGGTGACAGAGCTTCTGTACTGGAAGTGGAGTCTGGCCCGGGTCTACGCCCCAGGGTTTCTGGCCTGGCGTTCCCAGGATCAGCTGTTCCACGTTAGCGATGAAGGGCTCCTGGACGTAAGGCAGGTGAAACAGAGGAGGCTGGCTGAAGGCTGAAGATATGAACAGCAGCACCATATCTCGCTTGCTTTGGGTGCTGGAACACTCATTCAGGTGGCCATTGGCCACATCAGTGGATGGAATCTTCTCTTCTGTCAAGAGGGTAGGCACCACCTCCATCCAATAGGTTAGTAAACAGTAGATCTCCAGTAAAGATCCTGTCTCTGAGTGATAAGATGAGAAGATAATGGGAAAAGAGCCCAGGAGGAATTTGGAGGGGCCCCTTCGATGATCCTTGAACTCCAGAATAAGCTCAGTAGCATGAGGGGCGTTGGGCACCCAGGCCCACAGCTGTACCAAGGAAATCCCCACGAAAGGAGCTGCCTCAAAGTAGAGAAGCCAGTAGCTGTGTAGGAACTGGGCACCTGTGGGGAAAGCAGAGGAGCTCCAGGAAGCTGCTATCACAGAAAGTCCCGCAGAGGAAAGCTGTGAAAATCCCATCTCCCTTTAGGTCATTCTCTTCATTTACCCAGCCTTAGAGCATAAAGCCAAGGCTTAGCAAACCCAGCTACAAAAGCCTCCTCTTGATTCCACAGCAGGCGGCGATGGACTGAGCTTTCCCTACACTCGTCGCCCCACCGCTGGAGTTAAGTCAGAGAATGACAGTAGTAGGGCTGATAACCATCCCCATCACATGACCTAGGGCAAGCCACCTGCCCCACCAAGTCTCCTGCCGCACCCTAAGTGGCCCCGGATACCAGCTGTGCACTCCACACTTGAGAGCATCAGGACGTCAGCCATGGAAATTTAGGGCAACTACGTATCCAACCTGCAGAGCTGAGACCAGCAAACAGATTCTGTTCCTACTAGACCTGCTGAGAAGTATTCTTGCCCCTGATTTCTCACTGGATCCAGAGGCCCAGGTATCTATGGTCATTTATACCCTCCCCCGACTAACTTCACAAATGCTACCAGGCAATTTCTGGATCATCCCTTCCCTAGCAGAGACCAGAGTCCCAAATACTTACTTTTAGATGTGAGAGTAAAGCCATGTTGCCTGGCAACAAAGATCTCATTCACACGGGAAGGCAGAATCCGGGCAGCACAATCCAAAGGTTCTACCCAGCTAAAATGCATGCACCAGAGCCCCAGGGCTAAGAGGCCAGGAAGAAACCAAGAGCAAGCCCTCCTCTGGCCACTGCCCTCCATCGCGCAGCTCTCAAATGCTGGGCTGAGCCCTTTGCTGTCTTTAAGTAGCCACCTGCGCAGGTGTGGGTCCTATTCTGACCTCTTGAAATCCAAGGAAACCTGATTTCAGGTGAGAGGCTCCCCTATGCCCAGGACAACTTCAATACCTCCTTAGAGACTGGGGTGTAAGAAGTAATCGTGTAGAGCGTTTCTCAAGCTCAACCTCAAAGGAACGGGCACATCAGTAGTTGATAAGCACCCTTGGGTAGCAGGAGGGCGATTGTGTCAGTTCAAACACTGGCAACAAGGACAGGTGCGGACAGTTTTCAAAGTGTAACCTCCAGAGAAGTGGCTCCTGGACTTCAGTTAACATCAGAATCATCTAAAGTGTTAAAACAGAGATTCCTGGGCTCCCTCCTGAGTTTCTGATTCAGAACGTTTTGTGCGGGGTCTGAGAACTCACCTAACAGGTTCCCAGTTGATGCTGAGGTCACTGAGGCCACACTTGGACAACCACTGACCCACCAGTGGCACACAAAAGACACTCGGTAAGTGTACGTTGATGAAATGCTAACAAGCTATGCCTGTTATGCCTGTTAAAGTTTGCAGCCCTAGAATTCTTTTGAAAAATCTTTCAGATTAAAAGGACAAAGTTCACTTCATTTGGAAGTACCAAAGGAAGCACCCACATAAGGAAAGTAGCATGTGAGAGTCATGCTCCCAATAGTCTTTGGTTTTGTTTGAGGAAAGGGAAAATATGCACCTTCCAAAGATAAAAAAAATCACAAACACACCAGAAGCTTATATTGTCCTCTTCATGCTGGCCAGCATTTATAAGTGATTGTTATGAGCACCCTAGATACACGTTAGTTATGTATATACAAACACACATGTGTATGCATATGATGGTACTTCGAAAGGACAGCGGGAAATGAAATAAGGTAAGCTTATCTTTGTGCAAAAATAATTTGAAATCCACTCATAATTTTTCATGATACATGTTTTCCATTACTTTTTGAATACTACTCATACACATGTATATATAGCTATATGTATATGTGGTAGGAATAATTTGGCAGTTAAGCTCACCAGGTATACTTCATTTACAAATTAATTTGTGTTTCAAAATTCCTGCTTTACTTGAAAGACCAAACCACATACACACACACGCACACACATGCATACACACACATACACATACACATAAGCAAAAGAAACGTGAGGTTTATTCATTCTCTTTTAAAAACCATTTAGCATGTTTGGCTAAAGTTACGTAAATAGTCCTATCACAAGTAATGAGAATCAGTACATTCCATCTTCAAAAACACTTCCCCAGCATTAGCTGATGAGTTTACACAGCAGTTTTGTGAGATGGCCATGATTACCCTTGTTTTGTGGATGGAGAAACTAAGAAAGAAGGAAGTAATGACTTGCCCAAGACAGGGCTGGGTTGGCTCCCAATACAGAATAAATAAAGACAATAAATAAAGACAATTCCTTTGAATCTTGGTCTCTTAAAAATTAAGAAATACAAAACTGAACCAAAGGAGGAAATAACTCAATTTGGAAAACTGAACTTTGGTAAATGAAATAGGTATTTTTAACAGCTGGAAACAGAATATTGAAAGCTAGTAATTTGTATGCCCCCAAGGTTCCTAATTACCACCACATTCTCTGTGTTATTTTTCTAGTCAATGAGACATTGATGATAACTTTCTTTTGAGGTTATATTCTTTGCTTTTTAATGAGTAGCTGCTTGTGGAACTCAGCTAAATATATAGTAAGCTTATGGAATTCCTAGTGAACATGGCTTTCCTTTGTGCTTATTTAAATTAACCTTCAAATCCTCAGAAAGCAGCAAAGGGGCAGCTCCACCTGAACCCCCAGGCCTTCCCCAAATGGCTTGGAAAGCCATATCAGGTGGATTGCATTAAGTAAAATACTGTGTGAATTTGCAAATTGCCTTAAATAAAGAGCCTCAATAATAAGCACACATGAAGCTTGTTTGACTAATTTATAGCTACACAGCTGCTGTTTTGTTAGCATCTGCTGCTTTTTTTACATAAGAAAATCTCAAAATGAATCATGCAGACAAGAGAGGCCAGGTTGCTTTCTATGGTAAATGCTTTTGTATGACCATCTCCTAAGCCTGAAGGATTTGGAAAAGGAAGCAGCAAGAAGAGATCGTTCATTAACCAGCACACTGAAGAAAATGCTGGCCAATGATACGTTCAACTTCCATTGCAATGGATTAGATTTCATGTGTCACTGCCATGCTGTATCTGATCATGTGATGAGAACCTAGACTAGAAAATGGTGAGCCAGCTTCTCTGAGACTCTACAGAGCCTATCAAAGGCCTCATCCAGGCAGTAAGGTAGGATTGACTTCTGATGTTGCTGACTTTGGCAAGCCCAGGCCCTCACCATTCAGTTCTGTTTGGATGTGGAAGAATCAGAAGCAGATGAAAAACGCAGAGTTTCTAAAATGCTCAGGATCTTCCTGGATCTCAGGATAATAGACGTAAAGGTCCTTTGTAAACCATGAATAACAAGTTCCTTCTGAATATCCTTGGACTTTGTACTTACAGTTACCTTAAAGCTTTTCTTTGAGAATCATGCCAGCTAACACACACACAAATTAACATTTACTCCAATATCTACATGTAGATTAATTCATGGATAAATTATTTACTTATACATTTTTACTAATAAAGATGCACATAATAGAAATGGAATAAGTATAAATAAGAATTATTTTTCTAATATTTTTGTACTTCCTGCTCCTAATGGATTATCTTTGGAGACTAATGTTTCAATCAAATGTTAAGTTCATATTGAAAATATGGATTGACAATTATAATTAACATATATGCTTCTAAATACTACAAATTCTTGTGCATTGCCTATATTAACTTGTTTGAATTTTTTTTAAAGATTTATTTTTCACTTGAGAGTCAGAGTTACAGAGAGAGGAGAGGCAGAGAGAGAGAGAGAGGTAGAGGTCTTTCGTCCAATGGTTCACTCGCTAATTGGTCACAACGGCCGGAACTGCGCCAATCCGAAGCCAAGAGCCAGGAGCTTCCTCTGGGTCTCCCACGGGGGTGCAGGGGCCCAAGGACTTGGGCCGTCTTGTACTTCTTTCCCATGCCATAGAGGAGAGCTGGATTGGAAGTGGAGCAGCTGGGACTAGAACCAGTGCCCATGTGAGATGCTGGCGCTTCAGGCCAGTGTGTTAACCCACTGCACCACAGTGCCAGCCCCTATCTTGTTTGAATTTTATTATCAGCCTTCTACAATAGGAATAATTATCTACTTCACAAATGATGAAATTGAGGAACAGACTTGCTAACTAATTTGTCTATGGCCACACAATGAATTCCCAAGCAGCAGAAATAGGATTTAAACTCAGGCTATCTAGATTAGACTGGAGTCTATCAAGCTTGAAGACCAGGCAAGTTATCCCCATGCTAACAACAGGTAACAGGAGCTCTCTGCATTAGCTTCCCTAACACCTGCCTGATGGTAGCTATCTTACCATTTTATAATTGCTGCTTCTGATGTTCCTCTCCTGCATTGGAACTGAAGTTTATTTTTGCTGAGAGACAGGCAGTAGGATATCTACCATCTGCTGGTTCACTCCCCAAATGCCAGCAACAGCCAGAGTTGGGCCAAGGAGAAGCTAGGAGCCCAGAACTCAATCTGAGTCTCCCCTCTGGGAGGCAGGGACACAAGAACTCAAGCCATCACGTGCTGCCTCTCAAGGTGTGCATTAGCCGGAAGCGGGAATACAGAGCAGAGCTGAGACTCAAACCCAGGAATTCCAATATGAGATGTGGGTATCCCAAATGGTGTCAATCACCACACAGATGCCAGCCACTAAAGTACTTCTATATTTATATAACATCATTGAGCACAGCACATGGTACCTAAAAGCACATGGTGGGGGGTTGGTGGCATAGTGAGTAAAGCCATCGCCTGCAGTGTGGGCATCCCATATGGGCGTCAGTTCAGGTCCCAGCTGTTCCGCTTCTGACCTAGCTCTCTGCTATGGCCTGGGAAAGCAGCAGAGGAGGGCCCAAGTCCTTGGATCTCTGCACCCACACAGAAGAGCTGGTTCCTGGCTTCAGAAGGGCCCGGCTCCAGCCCTTTGTGGCCATTTAGGGAGTGAACCAGCAGGTGAGAGACCTCTCTCTCTCTCTCTTTCTGTCTCTCCACACCCCCCGCTACCCATCTCTCTGTAACTCTGCCTTTCTAATAAATAAATAAAAATAAATTTTAAAAAAAGCACATGGTGGGTATTTTTTGAAAGGATGGTTAGAGAACAGAAAAAAAGTATTTGTAGAAATGGATAGATGAATGGATTTTGAACCAAACTGCTTGATGTCCCTGGTGTCTTATTCATGTTTTCTCTCATAAAAAGAACAAAACAGAGAATCTGCCCTCCTGCTGGAGTCAACTGGAAATCCATTCATCACAAACAGCCTGGATAAAGGGGAAAAAATGGGGTGGTGGTGGTGAACGAGTGAAATGATGGACTTGCAATCTATGATGAGGAATCCGGGTTTCAATCTGGTTCTCATCCAGCAGTGTGCTTTGTGCCACAATGCAAGCTATGCAAGGGCAAGGATGTTTGACGTGTGCACTCATACCGGAGGGGTCAGTAGGTTTCCTTCACTTGCAGTGGCACAAAACAGCAGAGACTTGCTAGTCAAACCTGGAAACGTGTCCTCCTCTGATCCAAGCTGGAAAAACTTCAAGCCACTTTGACTCAAACACACATTTCATAAGCTGTGTGTATCTTTCACACGCATTAATTCTGAACACAGTTTAAGATATAAAGCCACTACATCATAACAGTGACTGTGGCATTGCTTTAACAAATGAAATGAGGTGCTTAAGGAATGTGCTAGGTTCCATCTAAATACAAAATAACTTTGATTTCCATTGTGCCATATTCTTCCCAGTGAAAATTTTATAACCATTGAGCTCTGGACTCCCTTTGTTATAACTACATGAAGGCACTTCAAATGGTTTGTGGAAAATAGAATTTAAAATATTTATTTTGGTGCAAAAAAGTTTGAAATCCATGCAAACAAGATACCTTCAAAAATTCATAAAGAATGCATACTATGAAAAAACTATGCATTGATATAATTTGAGGGGGGCACCAAAATAAATTTATATTTTAATTCCATTTTTCTATCTTTTAGTTCTATTAATTCTAACTAAAGTATTTGCACATTTGGCCATTTTTAAAGAAATGTTTATTTTACTTATACTTGAAAGAGTGACAGAGAGAGAGAGAGATCTTGCACGCTGATTCACTCCCAAAATGACCTGCAACAGCTAGAGCTGGCCCAGGCTGAATCCAGGAGACTGGGACTTCATCCCGATCTCCCCCATGGATGGTAGAGGGCCAAGCACTTGAGTCGGCATCTGCTGCCATCCAGGTGCATTAGCAGGAAGTTGAATGGGAAGTGGAGCAGCTGAGACTGAACCAGCAGGTGTCTCAAGGGGCAACTTGACCCACTCTGTCACAACACCTGCCCCCCTTTTTATTTAGGCTGATTAATATGGCTTTTTATGGCTTTCTTTTTAGCAGCGATACAACTATCATTGTTCTATAATATTATCTGCCAAACTCACTGCTTCACCATGAGCTGTGTCTTTAATTTTCTCCTTTCAAATAATATCCATCATATTGCCCATAACAGTTTCCTGAATTAAATCACTATTAACTCACTCCTTACCAAAGCTGGCATTTTTCAAGGGTATTGCTGATGTTGTTGAGTAAAGTGGGAAGCAGAACCCAGCTACTTGGAGTGTGGTTAAGTGGACCCTCAAAGCATCATCAATGGTCCCCTAAGAGCATCTTAGAGATGCAGAATCTTAGGACTCTCAGACTCTAGTGTGTATTTGAGCAAACAGGAGATGGTAAAAGGCAGATTCTGGCTGAGTAGCCCTGGGTGAAACCAAGATTCCACAGTTGATGGAGCTCCCAGGTGATACCTATTCAGCTGGTCTTCAGACCACCCTCCAAATAAATAGCAAGGCCTAGGGAAAGCAAATGAAGATAGTGCACCTGAAAGGTCTTCTGATGCAAACAAAGAGACTGAATGGGAAAAGTAAGTAGCCAATGAATAAGGATTTACTTACCATATGGTCTGTAAATTGCCCTTTTATGATTGACTCATTATTTGACCTTAACTGAAGCATAATATTTCTCTGCTTATTCTGTTTCATGAAGGTAACATTTCAAGTTTTTTTCTTTTAAAAACATATTTCATTTTTTCTTTTGCTTTCCTCTAGCACTTCCATTTGTTTTCTGTGTTCATTTTATGAATTTTGTTAATAATACCAGCCAACTGCCATTTGAAATACTTATTTTTTTAAAATATTTATTTATTTGAAAGTCACAGTTGAACAGAGAGAAGGAGAGGCAGAGGAAGAGAGAGAGGTCTTCCATCCGCTGGTTCACTCCCCAGTTGGCTGCAATGGCTGGAACTGTGTCAATCCAAAGCCAGGAGCTTCTTCCAGGTCTCTCACACGGGTGCAGGGGCCCAAGTCCATCTTCTGCTGCTTTCCCAGGCCATAGCAGAGAACTGGATCAGGAGTGGAGCAGCCGGGACTCGAGCCAGCTCCCATATGGGATGCCGGCACTACAGGCGGTGGCATCTTCATCAGCTACGCCACAGTGCCAGCCCCTGAAATACTTATTTTTAAGTGAGAAGATCAAAGATATAAAGCGATAATTCTCAAATCAGGGACCGGCACTGTGGCACAGAAAGTTAAGCAGTTGCTCGCCATATGGGATGTAAGTGTTCCAAGCAGCAGTTTAACCTGCTTCATAACATCCACCCTTCAAACAAGTTTTGGATAGAGATGACAGATGACATGGGGCTGGACTCCTCCCCAAGCATTAGCAATTTGCCCTCACCTGTTCTTGTCCCTCTTTTTATTTTTTTTTTAAATATTTATTTATTGGTTTGAAAGGCAGAGTTAGAGAGAGAGGTCTTCCATCCTCTGGTTCACTCACCAGATGGCTGCAATGGCTGGAGCTGAGCTGGTCCAAAGCCAGGAGACAGGAGCTTCTTCTGGGTCTTGCACAAGGGTACAGAGGCTCAAGGACTTGAGTCATCTTCTACTACTTTCCCAGGCCATAGCAGAGAGCTGTATGGGAAGTAGAGCAGCCAGGACTCGGACCAGCACCCATATGGGATGCCGGCACTGCAGGTGGTAGTTTTACTCACTACGCCACAGTGCCGGCCCCTAGTTTTTTCACACTACACATTTTCCTTGATTTTTTGAAGTATTACAAGTACTCCTTGTAATTAAAGTTTTGAAGTTCCTTATGTTATTACTTTTAATTTACATATGAAGAGAGTGAGGCATACACTATCTCATCGACAGAAAGACCCAATAAAAGGGCCAGGATTGTGGCATAGCAGATAAAGCTACCACTTGTAGCACCAGCATCCCAGCTCCACTTCTGATCTAGCTCCCAGCTAATGGCCTGGGAAAAGCAACAGAAAGTGGTCCAAGTGTTTGGGCCCCGCCATCCACATGGGAGATGATGATGAAGCTCTGGTGTTTTGCCTGGCCCAGCCCTGGTGGTTGTAGCCATCTGGGAAGCCAACAACAGAAGATCCCTCTGTCTCTCTGTCTCTCCCTCTCTCTCTGTAATTCTGACTTTCAAATAAATAAATAAATAAATATTTTAAATAAATAAATCTTTCAAAGGAAAGAAAGACTCAATAGAAGTTGATCCTCCCTAAATTAATCTCTAAGATTTAATGCATATTCCAAGCAAATTCCCGACAGGTGTGTTCACTAAACGTGAAAATGGATCCTAAATATGTAAGAGGAGGAGAAACAAGAATCAAGAAGACTTGGAAGAAGGGAAAGGGGAGAGTGCCTCGTCTTAGGAGCTGTAGTGTGGTAGGTAAATGCGTGACATGGGAAGGTGAGCAGGTCCAACAGTAGAAGCAAAGATCCATAGAACTCAGTGTATGTGAGGAGGAAGCTTCAGAAATCAGTGGTGGAAAGGGAGTACTACTCTAATCAGCTATTCATATGGAACAGTAACTTGGGCCATATTAAATTATGCACAATTAATTAGGCCTCATCTGACAAGGTTACAGATCTAAGATGAAAAAATTTAAAAATTAGAGTGCATTATAATTGAGTATCTAGGCAACAAGAGACACCACACACAAAATTTAAAAAGTAATTACACACTAATGGAAAATACATGCGCTGAACTTTCCCAAAATCAAGTAGCCTTAAATATAAACTTCTTAGAATCCAACACATCAACGTGAAGACAACTTTCCATTTTTGTTTTTTTTTTTTTTCATACAGGAAAAGGGTAAGAACAGACAATGTCACCCAGGGATGATCAACAAATCCGTGAAAAGATCTCCTTCTCCCCAGCCATCAGGGAAATGCCAATGGAAACACATAAAACATCATCACACACTTTAAATATTAGCAAAGGAAAAGGATGTAAACAGCTGGGGGAGGGGTGTGCGGGAGGCAGCGTGCTCCACCAGTAAAACTGAGAGTGTGCACCGCCTAGCATCTAGCAGTTGAGCGTCTAGGAACTGCCCTGGAGTCCCTGTCCCACCTAGTGCAGGAAAACTGGGCGAGGGTGTTCCCCTTACAGCCTCTGTCTCAGAGGAAACCAAGAGCCGTCATTTCAGCACAATGGCCCCCCCATCTGTGGTTTTGCTTTCCACAGTCTCAGTTCCCCCTGCTCCACCAAAGTCGAAAGGTGGTAAGTGGGAAATTTTAGAAGCAAACAATTCGGAAATTTTAGACCATGCCCCCTTCTGAGGGGTGTGGTCACAGCTCACGCCCTCCCCCTCCATTCTGCCTGGGGCTGTGAACCATTCCTTTGCCTATTAAATCCACAGGGTATGTGCTACCCACCCATTAGTCATTTGCTAGTTGTCTCATGTCTGAGATCAGCTATCGAGGTATCCAACGTCGGAGCGCTGCCATTCAAGCACCCTTAGGTAACAACCCAGTGCTGTATCACAAAGCCTCGCCCACGCACCTCACTGGACTCCTGTGGGCAGTGTGGGTCATCACAGGGAGAAGGATGAGTTCCATACACCGAGGGGGGGGGGGGGGTGGGGAGAGGGAGAGGGAGAGGGAGAGGGAGAGGGAGAGGGAGAGGAGTTCACACTCATGTGGCTCTTGTTGCAGTGTATCATTAACATTTTTCTGATTTTTTATTGTTTACTCTGCCTAACTTATAAATTACACTTTATCATGACTCCATACGTGTAGAAAAAATATAATGTACAAGGGTACTTTTAAAAGTTCATGGAAAACAGGATTAAAAGATATTTTCATGTAAAAAAAATGAATCCATCCAGTTTTTCTCTTTTTAAAAATTGTTATTGGCCGGCGCCGTGGCTCAACAGGCTAATCCTCCGCCTTGCGGTGCCGGCACACCGGGTTCTAGTCCCGGTCGGGGCGCCGGATTCTGTCCCAGTTGCCCCTCTTCCAGGCCAGCCCTCTGCTGTGGCCCAGGAGTGCAGTGGAGGATGGCCCAAGTGCTTGGGCCCTGCACCCCATGGGAGACCAGGATAAAGCACCTAGCACCTAGCACCTGGCTCCTGCCATCGGATGAGCCCGACCGGCCGCAGAGCGCTGTCCGCGGCAGCCATTGGAGGGTGAACCAACGGCAAAGGAAGACCTTTCTCTCTGTCTCTCTCTCTCACTGTCCACTCTGCCTGTCAAAAATAAAAAAAAAAAAATTGTTATTAATTTATTTGGGAGACAGAGTCTGAGAGAGAGACAGAGACAGAGAAAACTCCCATCTGCTGATCCACTCATCAAATGCCTGCAACAGCCCAGTCCTGACCATTGATAGTCTTTCTCTCTCTCTTTTTCTCTGTTCTCTGCCTCTCAAATGAAGGGGGAAAAAAAGGAAATTTAAAAAATATATATTTAGAGGCCTGAATTAAAGACACTCCTTGAATCATGGCACACTGAAGTACCCTTGTGGTATTTTTAATTTTTTAAAATTTATTTACTTACTCTTTCTGCTTTTTAAAGATTTATTTATTTATTTGGAAGTCACAGTTGCAGAGAGGGAAAGACAGAGAGAGAGAGAGATCTTTCAGCTGTTGGTTCACTCCCTAGATGACTACAATGGCCAAGGCTGGGCTAGGCAGAAGACAGGAGCCAGGAGTCAGGAGCCAGGAGCTTCTTCTAGGTCTCCCATGTGTGTGGCAGAGGTCCACTGCTTTCCCAGGAGCATTAGCAGGGAACTGGGTTGGAAGTGGAGCAGAAAGGACTTGAACCAGCGCCCACATGGGATACTGGCATTGTAGCCGGTGCCTTTGCCTACTGTGCCATAATGCCGACCTCTACTTTTTCCTTTTTATTTCCATCTTTCACTCTGTTGTCCCCTTCCCTCATAGATAGCCGTTCTGCCATTTTTAGTGAATATGATGTTTCCATGTATTCTGATAAAATGCATATTATTGTTGTCTGCATGTATTTTTGTAGTGACTTCATCAAGTTATAATTCACATTCAATTCACCCACTTAAAGTATAACAATCAGTGGTTTTTAATACACTCACAGAGTTGTAACCATCACAACAACCAATTTTACAATATTCATACAATCTTCCAAAGGAACTCTGAACCCATTAAGAGTCACTTCCCTTTCTCCCCTCTTCCTGAAGTCTAAAAACCACTAATTTGCTTTCCATTTCCATGGATTTACTGATTCTGGATATTTCATATGAGTATAATCACATAATATATGGCCTTTTGTGTGTGACTTCTTTTACCAAGCATGTTTTCAAAATTTGTCATGTTATTATGTGAATCAGAACTTCATTCCTTTTTGTAGGTGAGTAATATTTCATTTTATAGAGGTACCATATTTTTTGCTTTATCCACTCATCAGCTGATATACATTTGGGTTGCCTCCAACTTCTCCAGCTTTAAACCATGCTGTGATGCATATTCATGACAAGCTTTTGCATGGATGTGTATTTTCAGTTCTCATAGATGCATACTCAGGAGCAGAACTGTGGGGCCCTGTGGTAACTACTCGTTTAATATTTCTGAGGAACTGCCAAATTATTTTTCAAAGGGGTTGCATGATTTATAGCTCGTCAGCAATTTCTCCACAACATCGCCAGCATTAGTTATTAAGTCTCTTTTTTTATTATAGCAATGAAATGTGGTATTTCATTGCACATTTGATTTGCATTTCCCTGATAAAGATGTTGGGCAAATGCTCATTGGTCAGGTGTATATCTTATTTGGAGAAATAATCCCTTGCTTATTTAAAATTTGGAGTGTATTATTGAGTTGTAAGAATTTTTTTTAATGTTCCGGATACAAGTCCTTTGTCATGGTTATCTTTTTAACTTCCCAACAGTGTCCTTTGAACACATTTTTAATTTTAATGTAGGCCAACTGACTGATATTTTTTTCCTTTGTTGGCTATGTTTTGGTGTCAAGTCTAAGCAATCACTGTCTAATCCACTGTCTCAAAGCTTTCCCCCTACATTTTCTCCTAGAGTTTTCTAATTTTAGCTCTTATATTAGTGGTATATGCCACTGGGTAGAAACTCTTCATTCCTTTACATGTGGCCATCTAATTGCCCCAGAACCATTTGTTGGTAACTATTCGTGCCTGATTGAATATACTTAGCACCCTGATCAAAAGTCCATTGACTCTAAATATGAAAGTTAATCTCTGAACTCTCAGTTCATTCCACTGATCCATACATCCATCCTTAGGCCAGGATCGCTCTCTCAATTACTCTTGCTTTGTAGTAAGCTTTGAAATCAGCAAGTGTGAGTTTTCCAACTTTGTTCTGCTTTTGCAAGAGTGTTTGGGTGTATATACTTTTAAATTTATAGTATATTTTATTTTCTATCCACATATCCTTTTTCACAGTTGATTTCAAAACCAAGTCCTAGTGATAACTTTGTATAAAAACATCCCTTTCAGCTGGCACTGCGGCTCAATAGGCTAATCCTCTGCCTGTGGCTCCAGCACCCCGGGTTCTAGTCCCGGTTGCTCCTCTTCCAGGCCAGCTCTCTGCTGTGACCCAGGAAGGCAGTGGAAGATGGCCCAAGTGCTTGGGCCCCGCACCTGCATGGGAGACCAGGAGGAAGCACCTGGCTCCTGGCTTCAGATCAGCATGGTGCGCAGGCCTCAACAGAAAAGGAAGACCTTTCTCTCTCTATCTCTCTCTCTCTCACTGTCCACTCTGCTTGTCAAAAAAAAAAAAAAAAACAACAACAAAAAAAAAAAAAACAAAAAAAACCTTCCCTTTCACCTTTATAGAAAATTTTCTTTTGGAGGTTGACATAAACACTCAGGCTCCCCTTGCAGGGCTAAATGAGGCAACTCTCCCGAACCAGCCCTTTCAGTGAAAGTGGGGTTCTTCCCTGAAGTTTCTTCTCAGTGCAGTGTGCTCTCTCTCTCTCTCTCTCTCTCTCTCTCTGCCTTGTTTCATTAAACTCTTGAGACATTTAGGACAATTGCTCTATCTCTGATAATTCTCTGAATGGCTCAAGCTGCAGCTACGTGAATGCCATAATCGGCTTTTTGGGAATATTTTTAAATGATGTATATAGCATGCACACACAGATAAGCACTAACCATAATGCTATAGCTATGAAGCTACGAGCTAGGAACTCCAGCCAGGTCTCCCAAGGGGGTGGCAGGGACCCATGTACTTGAGCCATCTCCTACCACCTTCAAAGGCATGCACTAGCAGGAAGTTGAACTAGAACGGAGGAGGAAGCTTGGGTTTCCAACCCAACACGTTGATCTGGGATACGGGGAATCTCAACAGGTGGCTTAAGTGCTGTGCCACACACCCACCCCAACGTTGCTCTTTCTCCACACTCTTTTGGATAATAGCTATTGAGAAAATGCTGAATTAGCCTGCCTGAGGATGCCAACATCTCATTCCAGGACAACCTTCGGCAAAACAAATTTTCTGCCTCTCTCGAGAAGAGTTGGCAATAGGTTTGATGAGGAGCCGGTGAGGAGGTGAGCAGAGATTTTTGGGAAGTGGGCCAGTGGCATTCGCTGGAATAGCAACCGTGGCCAGCAGGACTAGCAGGTTACGGGAAGAACGAGCAGAGCGCTTTCAGCAAAGGGCCCTCTGATGGCAGGTTCGTCCCCAGGCCTGAATTACAAGCAGCCCGTGGACTTCTCCAATAGCCAAGGAGAATAGCTCCTGAGAAGCAGAACTGGATTAAGACATTCAGAACCCGGCCGGCGCCGTGGCTCAACAGGCTAATCCTCCACCTTGCGGCGCCAGCACACCGGGTTCTAGTCCCTGTTGGGGCGCCGGATTCTGTCCCGGTTGCCCCTCTTCCAGGCCAGCTCTCTGCTGTGGCCCAGGAGTGCAGTGGAGGGTGGCCCAGGTGCTTGGGCCCTGCACCCCATGGGAAACCAGAAAAAAGCACCTGGCACCTGGCTCCTGCCATCGGATCAGCGCGGTGCGCCGGCCGCAGCGCGCCAGCCGCGGCGGCCATTGGAGGGTGAACCAACGGCATAGGAAGACCTTTCTCTCTGTCTCTCTCTCTCACTGTCCACTCTGCCTGTCAAAAATTTAAAAAAAAAAAAAAAAGACATTCAGAACCCGAAAGCAGAAAAACAACAATAACCACAGCTAAGCGGACCTCAGGGACAACAGTCGTTCTTCATGGCTTCACCGTGGGTAGCAACCATAATCACGTAAACCCTGAATTCTTGCAAAACCTCACTTATACAGTTTAACTCTAGGGAGAGCAGAGGTGAAGTATGGTGAGAACTGAGGGGGAAGAGAATTAAATTGTCTTCCAGCAACGTGGGAAGACAACACATGGAGCCTAGAATGAAATCATCAAGAGGTGGCAATAGAGAGAGTTGAAAGACAAAAGACACACAAATGTAACGTAAAAATAAGCTGCTAAAAGGACGCCCCGTGGTCCCCTCTGAGGGCGGTGGAACTGGGAAGGGAAAGAGATACTACTGTTTCTCGTCACAGGACTTGAGGCACTGCTTGAGTCCTTAAGCTACTTTTATTGGTCAGACTTCTTGTTAAAGAAAGGAGGCGGGGTGCCGGTGCTGTGGCACAGCGGGTTAATGCCCTGGCCTGAAGTGCCGGGCGCCAGTTTGAGACCTGGCTGCTCCACTTCCAATCCAGCTCTCTGCTATGGCCTGGGAAAGCAGTACAAGATGGCCCACTTGGGCCCCTGCACCCACGTGGGAGACCTGGAAGAAGCTCCTGGCTCCGGATCGTGCAGCTCCGGATGTTGCGGCCATCTGGGGAGTGACCCATCGGATGCAAGACCTCTCCTTGCCACTGCCTCTCCTCTCTGTGTAACTCTTTCAAATAAATAAATCTTTTAAAAAAAAAAAAAAAAAGAAGGAAGAGGAACAGGAGATGGACATTGAACTTGTGACCACTGCAGTAACTCACCAACAACCAAACTCTGGCAGAAGTGATGGAAATGAGGGAAAAATGGGAATGCATTGAGAGCAGTAGTTTCTCAGGAAGCAAGGAAAAGACTTCGTGCCTGAATGTGGAGGATTAGATGCAACGCGAGGTGAACTCTCAATTTAGAGAAAAATAAACTAACATGACATTGCTCATGCTGTCCTCTTACAATTAGCAAATTATTGCCTACTGTGCTGATTATGTAACTGCAGAATTTAGCACTTGCTTTGTATAGAGCTGTCGTTTTCATGAACTGTTATGTGGCTATATGACTGTTTAACCATACTATAAACTCCTTTGCTCTTTATCACTTTTAAACACCCTCTTGGCTCCATATTACTAGAATATAGTAGATTCTTTATAAATAATTCCTGGTTAATTGGCTTTGGTAGAAAAAATGGGCTTTACTTTTGACGCCCGATAAAAGACATTCAAATCTATAACTCCTGAGGTCATTTTATTCATAAATACTTTATAAATGTTAGCTTCTGGGGAATTTAAATAACGAACACGTACATAGTATTTTCTGTGCCCCAGACCCTGTTTTCCATGTTTAAACTCATTCAGTGCTCATACTGACTCTAAAACATAGGTACTATTACAGTCATCACAGTTGTGGTCAAGGGGGGAGGAGAGAAAGGATTGGAGAAGATAGAGGTCATTGTAGATGAGTGACTGGGAACAATTTATGTATTTATATATTTATTTATTTATTTATTGTTTTTTGAAAAGCAGGGAGACAGAAAACTAACATTCACTGACTTACTCCCCAAATGTCCGCAAGAGCTAGAGCTGGATCAGGCCAAAGCCAGGAGCTGGGAACACAGTCTGGGTCCCCAACCTGGGTGACGGGAACCCAAGTACTAAGACACCATGCTCTGCCTCCCAGGGCGAATATTAGCAGGAAGCTGAATTACGAACCCAGGCACTCCATCTTAACTGCTCGGCCAGATGCCTACCTGTGGAAAGAATTCCTGAAGGAGAGAGGATATGAGCAGGCCACACTTTGGTTTATTGTAAGTCAATTTATCAAACAATCAATTTGATAAATTTTCTGATTTTTTTGTGAGAAAATTCATCTACAGCTCTGTCATCATATGGACATCAGTGCAGCAAGGAGCAAAAAGGGGCAAAAGTATCTAAACTCTGAGATTCACAGCCAAAATTGAGAGTCCCTTGACAAGTCTACCAAATCTCTAGCCCCAAGCCTGCAGCAAAGCTTCAAGGAAAGTCCCCAGTAATGCAATAAACTGGTGGTGCAGCAAATAGATCATTTGTGGACTTGATTCCTGGTGAGTTGGTTTGTGGCAATTGGCCTGTCAATGAATGGATTTCTGCTTCAGTATCTGGAACTGGAATTTACAAATATTGCTTAGTCCTATGGTCCTCAGCCTGATAACCTGGAGTCCTTTTTTACCATAACCTACAGGAGGAACACGCTTGACAGACCACACACATTCATGAACCAAAACGGCCACACTGTCCTTGGCTAAGGCAAGGTGCTCTGGTGTTTCCCATTGTATTTCTCTTGCTTTAAAAAGAAAAAAAAAACTGGTTACAACTCAATAATACAATTCCCTAGTTGTTCAGTTGGTTATGACTCGTGGCTCAGGAAACCTGGTAACAGAAGGCTATTCCAACTGCCCTGATCCGATCATTATATATTGCATGTATGTATTGAAATATCACACCCCATAAAAGTCCGGGGGTCCTTCAAAAGTTCATGGAAAGTGGAATTCAAAGGTAAGGTTATTTTGGTGCAAAAAAAAAATTAGAAGTTGCAAATCGCTGGTGTGAGATCCTTGGCCTAAGGGGTTGCGGGGGGAGGGACATGCTTTGGTCCTGGGAGACCCTCGCTGGCCTCTTCCTTTTCTCTACCAAACTGCTCTGTTCCCCCTTTCACTGCTAGAACTTGCTATCTGCCACTTGTAGAACTTTTCTTGTTCCGTGAGTAAACCAAACACTCTCTGAAGCTTTTCACCTCCTCTGCTCTCCTCTCTTGGAATCAAGTCATCAATCCTCTGAAGCTTCCCAAGGGGACAAATTGCTGGTAATAAAAAGCACAGAGGGGATAAGTGTTGTGCTGGTTGGCCGTATTTGTCCACTCACCCCCTTCAAAACCCCTCAACACTAGAGGAAGAGACAGAATTGCACATAGATTCTTGTGGTGGGTTTTCAAGTACAGTAAAGTCGATGAGTCATCGTTTTAAGAAAAAAAAAACTGTCTTGGGCTACACTGACTGGGCTTTCAGTTCTTCTGGTTAAAAGCAGTATGTTATGATTTTATTTCTAATCCAGTGACATGTCAGAATCAAAGGTAAAAATAGGAAAGGCATCCCATTTCATTTGTACAAAGGATATATTTATTCTTCCTGGAATCAGCAATCTATAATGGGAAGACCCTGAATCTAGAATTAGAAGCTTTCCTGTCAATTTGTCAACTAAGTGATTTGAGACAAGATGAAAAAAAAATTCTCTCATGGGCTTCATTTCCAACTATGTAAAATGGGCAGAATGATGTCCACCTCAAAGAAGAGGTGTGGGAGGGGTAGGAGTTGTGGCCCAATGGGTTAAGCTGCTGCTTGGGACACCCACATTCTGTATCCAAGTGCTGGTTCCAGATGTTACCCAAATACTTGGGCCCCTGCCACCCACCTGGGAGTCCTGGAAGGAGTTTCTGATTCCTGGCTTCAGCCTGACCCACCCCTGGCATTGCAGGCATTTGGAGAGTGAACTAGAAGGTGGAAGATGGATCTCTCTCTCTCTCTCTCTCTCTCTCTCTTTTTCACTTTGCCTTTGAATCAATCAATCTTATAAAAAAGAATTATGGGAGAATGAAATGATAATGCGAAAGGACACCCAGGGAGCCCTCAACAAACATGGGTTGAATTAAACCCTAATTCTCAGAATGGAGGTTTTTTTTTTTTTTTTTACATTTTTTAAAAGATTTTTTTATTTGAGATTTAGAATTAACAGAGAGAGGGAGAGACAGAGACAAAGGTCTTCCATCTGCTGCTTCACTCCCCAAATAGCCACAATGGCTGGAGCTGAGCCAGTCCAAAGCCAAGAACCAGGAGTTTCTTTCAAGTCTCCTATGCAGGAGCACCAAGCACTTAGGCCATCTTCCACTGATTTCCCAGGCCACTAGCAGAGGGCTAGGTAGGAAGAAGAGTAAAGGGAATTGAACTGGCGTCCATTCGGGATGCCGGCGCCATAGGCGGAGGCTTAGCCCACTACACCACAGCACCGGCCTCCAGAATGGAGTTTGTCCCTAATTTTAGTCTTTCCATCAGTGGCTTTAACATTTTCTAAATTTTGTTCTCTGGTAGTCTTCCTCTGTTCAAAAATTATCAACTCAGAGTGGGCATTTAGCCTAGAAATTAAGACACATATATCCTACATTAGAGTGCCTGGGTTCAACTCCCAGGTCTGGCTTCTGACTCCAGCTTCCTGCTGAGGAAGACTCTGGAAGGCAGCAAGGGATGGCTCAAGTTACTGGATTCCTACCACCCACATGGGAGACCTGACCTGTATCCCCAGCCGCTGGTTCTAACCCTGGCTCAGCCTCAACAGTTGCAGGCACTGGGGGAGTGAATCAGTGGATGAACGTTCTTTCTGTCTCTCTCTGCTCTTAAATAAGTGAAATAAAAATTTAAAAGCAACAATAATCAACTCACCTTGGGGAAAAATAAAAATGAAAAAATAAAAGGAATATTAAATATTGCAATACAATAAAAAGGATGAAAATCTTGTTTGAGACATTAATAAGCTCACAGATTAGTCTAGGCTCCTGAGTCTACATTGGTAGTGGAGGCAGAGAATCTACTATAATCCCTCTGGGTGAGGAGAACAGCAGATTTCCACAGAGAACCCAACTGATTGTCATTTTGTGCCATCCTTTTGTCAAGAAGGGCCTCTTGACTGTGACCTAAGCTGACATTATTCTCATTCCTGATTAGGTTAATATGAAAGGTTATGACAGGTGCTGAACTACTTCCCTGGAAAGATCATGGAAATTGCATTCAAAGAAAACGAAAGAGATACCAGTGTCAGGGCCAAAAAACAAAACAAAACAAAAATCAGCTGAGTTAGAAGGAGCCTCCCTACAGAGATGCTGGGCCAGCGTGGAGGCTGACAGCTCCAGTACATGACACGCCAGACTGCCCTCCCCACTGCCAGAGCAGAGGGTGGACAGGAAGAGTTTGGTCTGCGCCTCAAGCGGCGTGGGGGCCCTCAGTCTGGCCAATGTGCCTGCATGACGTTTGGAGAATGGACAACTACAAATGCCCTGGAGCTCCTCACTCTCCCTTTGGAATCTTAGCACTGGGAACCAGCCAGCTATTTCAGGAAGATAGAGAACGACTCCTAGAAAAAGGTGGCAACTTAAACATCAGCTGAGGCCCGTTGTTGTACTGCAAAAACTGTAGCTTTTCCATTACAGTCCTATATATTGTCCATCCCTGATAGTTTTTTTTTATTTGAAGAAAATGATCCTAAATTTTGCTAAGTTCAACTCATTTTGTCAATATCCTATTTCTAAAGAAGGAGATGAACCTTTAAAATAAAATTTGGGGCAAGTTGAGATATAAAGTGATTTAAAAGAATGTGAAGGGGGACCAGCACAGAGGCGGCATCCCATATGGTCACCGGTTCAAGTCCCGGCTGCTCCACTTCCAACCCAGCATCTTTGTTGATGGCCTGGGAAAGCAGTAGAAAATGGCCCAAATCCGTAGTCCCATGCACCCAAGTGGGAGACCTGGAGGAAGCTTCTGGCTCCTGGTTTCTGCCATTGCAGCTACTTGGGGAGTGAACCAGCAGATGGAATATCACTCTCTCTCCTTCTCCTCTCTGTGTAACTCTGCCTTTCAAATAAATAAATCTTTAAAAAAAAAAAAAAAGAACATGAAAAATATATTTCCATGGTCTTACTCTGCATAGTCTAATATTTTTCTTTCCTTAAAATGCAATGGCCTCACAGTGTTTTCACATTTCCTAATGAAGTATGATAATATTCACGGATTTGACATTATCTTAGTAACAAAAAGATAGTCTGTGGCTCCCCCAGCATTCTGAGCACTTCTCAAAGGAAAGTCATTCTTAGTTTACTTCTTCCCTCAGAGTGGACTAGGATCCCAGGTGCCACAGACTGAGGCAAGTGACTGCTACTGTTTAAGCTTCCTCATACACAGATTGTCATAAAGCATGACAGGTTGGCATAGCAGACTCCTCACCCAAACATCTGAAGCTACAGACGGATCCCAAAGCTGCCAATAAATATGCGAGGAGAGGGCGCTCTGCAGAGTCCTGTGCTCTAGGGCTGTTGCTGCAATGATAATTTTATTTTTTCATGTTGGAAGTGATCTTCTTTGCAGTTTATTTTTTTCATGTTAGAAATGATTTTCTTTGTAGTTTAATCAGAGATAGAAGTCAATGATAGGAAATACAGAGTGGTACCAAGTCAAAAATATTGTTTCCTCTCATCTCTTGAGTTGTGGTTTGTTTGTTTGTTTGTTTTTTTCTTCTTGGCCCACATTTCCTTCTGCTTTGGCTGCAGATCTGTCAGCTGTCTGCCCCTCACTCCAGCCCGCCTCACTCTGCACCAGGTGAAGGATGCCTAGGATCACCGGGTCAGCTTTTACATGGGCATCAACCTTGAACTGTGAATGGGCAGCCCCTCCTAGAGCAAAGCTTGTTGAATGAGGACCAGAACTGGTGGGAAAAGTGACCCAACCTCTCCCATTCCTCAAGGGAGCAATTGCGAGGCACATTCTACTGAACTCCCCAGAAGGCCCCAGAGGATTGCACCCACAGCGGCAGCAACCCGCTGGATAAGGCTCCCCTGGACAGGCTGTCTTCCTCCTCTTTCCCGTTGCCCTGTCTCAGGCTCCACTTTGTGAGGATAAAGATTACATTCCCACCAAGGATAACCATTTCTTGTCCTCAACAACATCCAACGTTTCCACCTTTTTAAATGCCATCAACCTGATAGAAGTAAGTAAATCTGGCAGTTTTAATTCATAGGCCTGATAGTAACTTAAACAAAATACACTTCCAAAAATCAACAAGTAAACCACAATAAAAAGTAAGTAATTTCAAAGTGGGCGTTTAGCCTAGCAGTTAAAAAGTCTACATTCCACGCCGGAGTGCTTGGGTACGATTCTCTACTCCAGATCAGACTCCTGACTCCAGCCTCCTGATAATGCGGGCCCTGGGAGGCAGCATGGATGGCTCATGTGATTGGGTTCCTGACACCTTCAGAGGGGAGCTGGGTTGATTTTCTGGCCCTTAAGTTCCCAGTTCCAGCTCCATTGAAGGCATTGCAGTTGGTGGGAGATTTCTCATTCTGTCTTTCAAATAAATAAAATTTTTTTAAAGGGTTGAGTACTTGGTACAGCAGTAAAAATAATGCTTGTGATACCTACATTCCATATCAGATCTGTGACCGAGTTGGACTTCAGGGTCCATTCTCCATTCCAGCTTCCTGCCAGTGTACGCCCTGGGAGGCAGTGGTGATGGTTTAAATAGTTGGATCCCTGTTACCCAATGTGGATTAAGTTCTGGTTCCTGGCTTTGGCTTAGCCCAGTCCTTCCTACTGTGGGCATTTGGCAAGTAGGCCAGCAGATGAGAGATCTATCTCTCTGTCTACATTTCAAATAAATTAATATAAAAATGTAAAGAATCGGTAATTTCTCCTAAAATTAAAACCCTAGAAACATACTTGATTGCATTTCTTTGAGATGAAAGCATTACTGATTCTGATCTTTGCACAGCAAGGAAACAACATGACCAGAGTCTTTCCCTACTGCCTCGTAGCCCCTGACATCTTGACAGGACCAGCAATCCATGGCTGGTTCATTTGCATTTGGATCTCTGTCCACAAGTGACAGACTTTCCCAGACTGACTGAGCTAGAATGCAACCTCAGTGTCACCCAGTTCAGCATCGAGATTTTGAAAATGGAAACACTACGATGCGGTGCAGAGAAGTGACAGAGTGACTCACCCAGTGTGATAGACAGTGCAGACCCCAACCTGGGACTCATGACTCTCAGTCCAGCACTTTTCCTACAAGATCATATACCCTTTCTTCAGCAATTGATAGTCTGGTGCTTCCAAAACATCTTTTTTTTAAAAGATTTTATTTATTTATTTATTTATTTGATAGGTAGAGCCACAGACAGTGAGAGAGACAGAGAGAAAGGTCTTCCATCCAGTGGTTCACTCCCCAAATGGCCACAACAGCTGAAGCTACGCCAATCCGAAGCCAGGAGCCAGGTGCTTCCTCCTGGTCTCCCATGTGGGTGCAGGGCCCAAGCACTTGGGCCATCCTCCACTGCCCTCCCAGGCCACAGCAGAGAGCTGGACTGGAAGAGGGGCAACCGGGACTAGAACTGGCGCCCATATGGGATGCCAGCGCTGCAGGCGAAGGATTAATTTAGTGCGCCACGGCACCGGCCCCTCCAAAACATCTTACTCCTGGTGTCTCATAAGACCCTGTTTATTTAATTTAGAAATAAAAATAAAGAGTTTTGTAATTTCATTATAAAGGCATCACAATGACTTATTTTGAATGAAGACTATCCAGAGAGATTATATATTTGTAAGCAACTTTTTAAAAATCATTTATTTATTCATTTATTCTCATTTTATTTGAAAGGCGGAGAGACAGAGAACACAAACAGAAAGCGATCCTCTGTGTGCTTGTTCAGTCCCCCCAGTGCTCACAACAGCCAAGGCTGGATCAGGTTCAAGTCAGGAGACAGGAATTCAATCTGGGTTTTCCACCTGGGTGGCAGGGAATCCAAGTATCTGAACCTTTATCTACTGCTTGCCAGGGTGTGCCTTAGTGGGAAGCTGAATTAGAAGTGCAGGAGCTGGGACTTGAACCAGCCACGCCTATATGGAACGAAGCCATCCCAAGCAGCATCTGAACCACTGAGCCAAACACCTGTGCCTGTGAGTGACTTTGAGTTGGTGAGTTCCTGAAGGAGCTTTCTCAAGGATCCCAAGCTACTACTGATAACTAGAATACTAGGACCTTGGAGTACTGGACCCTGTCACTGTTCAAAGGCAACATAAGATCTGAGATCAGGGCCGGCATTTGGCATGTCGTAGGGACACTTCTTGGGGCATACACATCCCATATCAGAGTACCTGGGTTTCAAGTTCTGACACCACACCCAATTCCAGCTTCCGCTCGATGCATAGCCTGGGAGTCAGCTGATGATGGCTCAAGTATTTGGGTCCTTGTCACTCATGTGGGACTCCTGGCTTCAGTCCGGCCCAACTCTGGTTGTTGCAGGCATTTGTGCAGTGAAACAGCAGATGGGAAATCCTTCCTTCCTTCCTTCCTTCCTTCCTTCCTTCCTTCCTTCCTTCCCTCCCTCCCTCCCTTACTCCCTCCCTCCCTCCCTCCCTCCTTCCTTCCTTCCTTCCTTCCTTCCTTCCTTTTTTCCTTCCTTCCTTCTTTTCTCTCTCATGTAAATTAAAATTTTTAAATCTGAGGTCAACACAACTCTCTAAAATAAGCAACAAAGTAAAGTTAAGCATTGCTGACACAAAATTAGGATCAATAGATAAAGGGTTTCAGAGACCTTAATTTTTTGTGTATACAGCCTAAAGACCAGACATTCCCCACCCTAATAGATGCTGTAAGTATTATCTTTTACCTATGCTAACATAATATGTAGCTAAAACAAACTCAGCAGAGTTTGGGTTAATTAGTTATAATAGCAATTAAAATTATGCAGTTAGAAGCTGGCACTGTGGTGTAGCAGGTCAAGCTGTGTTCTGCTGGTGCCCTGGCTGTGGTGTATCAAGTAAAACCACCACCTGCAATGCCGGCATCCCATATGGGTGCTGGCTTGAGTGCCGCTGGTCCACTTTCGAACCAGCTTTCTGCTATGGCCTGGGAAAGCAGTGGCAGATGGCCCAAGTGCTTGGGCCCCTGCACCAGCATGGGAGACCTGGAAGAGACTCCTGGCTTTGGATAGGCTCAGCTCCAGCCATTGTGGCCATTTGGGGAGTGAATCAGCAGAAGGAAGATCTCTTTCTCTGTCTCCACCTCTCTCTGTAACTGTCTTTCAAATAAATAAAATAAATCTTTTTTTAAAAAGTTCATGGAAAATTAAATTAAAATAGTCCATTAAAAATAGATAAATAGTGAAAGAAGTCATTGGAAAGGATTTACATAGCTAAAACAATGGAGTTTTAAATGCATAACTTTAATTGTTATTATAGCTAATTAACCTGCAATAACTGCTGAGTTTGTTTTAGCTACACATTATGTTAGCATAAGGAAGAGATAATATTTACAGAACACCCATCATGGGTCAGAACGTCTGGCCTGTGGGCTGTATAAAGCCCACAGAATCATCTGGTCCAGCCCCACCAAGGCAACTGCAGGCAGGACTCGGAAATCAGTAACTCCATAGCAAGCTGATATTTAGGTTGATAATTTTGCATGTCCCATGAATGATATTATAAATTTCCAAATGACCCTTGGCAGGAACATGGGCCCCTGTGAATGTTATGCACTTTAGATAAATTCAACCTTATTTATTGCTACCTCTCATCTCACTTTGAGCTCCCCCAAAGCAAACCTCCATACAGGATTCTAGTGCAAACAGTCGATTTGGGAAGTGAGGGAAATACTGACAGAGGAATGGAGAAGTGAGGAGGGAAGGCAGCCAAGTTGGCTAGCACTGCTGGTGATTAGGACTTAATCCTGCTAGGAAAAAAAAACAAATCTAGGAACCACTGGAGAACACTCCCGCCCCGCCCCCGGAGTTATCTACTCAAGGGGCAAGAAAGCTGATATGTTGGTCAATGTTTAACAACTAGCTCTGAGAGCAGGTGGGAGGGCTCCGATCTGTAGCATTTGCCAATGGCTGTGGTGTAAACACTCCCATCATGGTCATCAAGCTGTCAATGTGACATCACTGACCTTGAAGTTGACAAGAGGTGTGGACTTTAGGCATTTGTAAGTTAGTACAGGCCACCTCCAGCACACCACTGGGAACTCCCATCACCGGCTAAGGGAATGCTTAGGGGACCCACATCCTGTCTGCCAATTACTCAGCAAAGTGAGGCTCAGAGGCCAAAGAGATCCGGGCACTTCCATGGAGACGTGGCTTGTATACACACAGTAATGATATGGGAGAGGGCAAAAGAGGGAGGCTCCAGTGGTGACCCTTACGTCTCCATATTAGTGCTGACTAAAGGGTGTGCAGTCCACCCATGGTCACAGAACAAATCATGAAGGGCCAGGATTCAAACACAGACTTGCCTGATACCAAAGTATCTCTGGGCCACACTCTCCTACAGAAAGCTTTAAATCTCACAGTGCATCAGTGAACAAAGAAAGTCATATTGTGTGACTTACAATAGATCTAATTGCTTTACCAAGTAGATCTATACAAGTAATGGTTCAAGACAATAGAATTTTATTTCTGAGAAGGAATCCAAGTTGGTGGGGGTGGGGGTGGGGGCAATCCTCTGTTTAATCATTCAGGAACCCTTTTATTCTGCTGCTTTGCCATCCCTCGGGCCATTGTAGTCATCTGTCCAGCTGCACCACTTCTTTCAAGCAGTGGCTCACATTCTACTGGTGATAGCCAGTCATGTGGCCATACCTAGCTGCAAGGTAGGCTAGAAAACATAGTACCTGGGGCTGGCCTTGTGGCTTCGAGGATTAAGCTGCCTCCTGTGACTCCGGCATCCCATATGGGTGCTGATTCAAATTCTGACTGCTCCGCTTCCAATCCAGTTCTCTGCTAATGGCCTGGGAAAAGCAGCAGAAGATGACCCAAGTATTTGGAACCCTGCCACCCACATGGGAGACGCATGTGCGGCGCCAGCACACCGGGTTCTAGTCCCGGTCGGGGCGCCGGATTCTGTCCCGATTGCCCCTCTTCCAGGCCAGCCCTCTGCTGTGGCCCAGGAGTGCAGCGGAGGATGGCCCAAGTGCTTGGGCCCTGCACCCCATGGGAAACCAGAAAAAAGCACCTAGCACCTGGCTCCTGCCAACGGATGAGCGCGGTGCGCCGGCCGCAGTGCGCCGACCGCGCCAGCCATTGGAGGGTGAACCAACAGCAAAGGAAGACCTTTCTCTCTGTTTCTCTCTCTCACTGTCCACTCTGCCTGTCAAAAAAATAAAATAAAAAAAAATAGCATTCACGGACTGTACCAAATTCTCAACTTAAAAATTAGCCTGCTGTAGATTTATTGAATTTTGAGTCTTGGGAGTGGTTGCCTTGGCGGGGCCAGACCTAATAATTTTGCACGGCCTTATATGCCAGGTCAGACGTTCCCCACCCCTGTTGAAGGCTAAGCTATTACCTTCCTTTCCTTTGTATAATCAATTTTAATGTCTACAACGATTAAAATGTAAGTTTTTATAGCTAGTCTACAAAGATTTTTCAAATGTAAGATTTGGAACAGCCTGGGACTTTGGGTTGAAACACGATGCACAGTGTAGCAGGTCCTACTCCATTCACAGATATGTGTTGAGGAAGCTCACGGTCAGGTTTCATTTGCTTAAGTTTAAGGCCCTGGGAAACAAAAGCTATGGTGAGGTAACAACTATGAATGATCTCCGGAATATTTTCCTGTTCAGTAAGAAAGCAACAGCTAGTCATAGAAAGACAACAAGGATAGTATATGTATTGGAATAAGACATACATTGCATCTTTGAGGTTAAAGGAATGGGCTGTGGAGCCAGAACATCTGCGTTCAAGCCCTGCCCTCACTGTTTCCTAGCCCAATAGCTTCGCTTACCTGACCTGTGTTTCAGTTTCTTCATCTATATGAAGCGGTTTGTGGTCTAGATTAGATAAATTAATAAACGTGAAGCATTTGTCCCTGGACTGACACATAGTTAATGTTCAAGAAATGTTTATGATTCTATTTAATAATTTTTAGCCCCATTTGCTCTCTAGAAAGTTCCATGATCCTCGTCCCATGACCTTTCAGATTTGCCTCATGTATTGCAGATGCTACATGCACCCGGAGGCATCTTTTTCATTTATGTGGGCTGATATCCAAATGTGCAATGCCTTTGGATCTTATAACCCTCAGCCTCACCCTGCCCCAGGCCACTTTGTAAGGGGGTCTACCTTCCATCTCCCTCCCCCAGTAATCTTCACAGGGGGCCCTGAAGGGCCATTTCAAGGCCTGGGGTTGCCATCTCTCACCTTCCTTAAACTTTCCTGAGGCTCCACGGCTAAACACTGCTTTTCTGTCATTTTCTTGTTTCTTGGATCCCTACTTCCTCAAGTCTCCTCCTCCTCCCAATTAATAGAAAATATAGAGAAATAAATTCCACCTTTTAAAAAGCAAATGCACAATTTAATTTTCAAATGAAGTACTGTCATTTCTAGGAAATGGAAGGATTGGCATGGTTGAAGATCTAATCCTGAGACCCCTTAGACAGTTGACGTTTCGTAGTCACCTAAACCAGCTCCTGTTTGTTGAGCACGTACTATGTGTAAGGCTTGAGGGAGGCAAGGATGATGCAGCGGGAATGCTCCCCACTTTCAGTCTCACCTCTGGTGGAAAATGTAGACACGGACATGAGCGGCCTTCACACCAAGCTGCTTAGCTGCTTTGTAAGTTCCTTGGGGGAAAGGGCATTGTCTAATTATCTCTACTCCCAACATCTGGAGTAGGGTCTCGCCCCTGGCAAGTACTTTGGCAGTACCTCCCTCAGACCTGGGCAGGAGGAGACTCTGCCCTTGGCCCTGAGGGTTAGAGTACACCATCTATCAAAAATGTAGAAAACAAGTTGATCAAAGGACATCGTCTCTGGGCTGTGGTGTGCAGTGGGCTCTCAGCATCTCCGTAACCTTAAATATCTGGTTGCTGACCTGTGCCACACAGCCTTGGGGAAACACTGCTTCCTGCGCCTTGCTCGTGGCCTCAAAATGTGGAGAAGGCTTGCGGGTGTGCCGCCGCTGATGTTGAACAGCATCGCTTTAGAGGATAGGAGGATCTCACTGGTGGACACATTTAGTAGGAGACAAATGTGCTAACTCGTCAGACCTGTCCCTTCAGATCATAGGAAAGCAATGGTTTCCCAAATAACAACAATGCACATCCCATCACACGACCGTCCATGCTGTTGTTTCTCAATGTCCTATGTCATGGGTCCCACACTACTTAATGTTTAAGGGCAAAATTTATAACGTTTGCACATAAATGCGAGGAACATTGTTGTGGTATTAGACAATATGTATTGCTTAAATTTGTATTGGCATAGATTTAGAAAATACATATGAAGAGTTGCTATTCCATTAACTTGGCAAATATAAGACTATAGTGGGTGTTTTATTTGTTTTTATCCCTAATCTAACCCAATCAAGGATTTCAGAGTCTATAAGACACACAGGTCTTAGGTACTGTAGTTTGGGTGTTCTTTCGCAATACACTGGTCACCAGCTACAAGTAGCCTTAAGAACTTGCAAAGTGGCTTGTCTGAAACTAAGAAGTTTGAGATGTTCTAGATATGTAAATTATGAGATTTCAAAGATCTAGCACCAAGGTAATATTGTGCACACTGACCGATTACATATTGAAATTGTATTTAAATATTGTGTGTGAAGTAAAATGTATTATTGACATTGATTTCATCTACTTTAAAATCTGACTACTAGAAAATTTACAATGGTATCCATATATGTAGCTTGTATTTATTGCTTGCAGCCTATCTGACTGAACAGCATTCCTCTAGTGGTACCAATTGTGTTTGCCTTGTCAGCAGCTCTGGCCCCAAAGTAATGCAAATCAATTGCAAAGTGCAGGTGCAGATGTTGTAAACCGTGCAGAAGCAGAGAAAGCCAATGGAAGGGGTACTAATCCCTCAGGTTACCTGCAGCAGGACCCAGCCAACATTGAACTAGTGAGCCATAAAGCAAGAGAAAACTCACAAGGACATGAGTCTAAAACTACAAGTGAAAATGCTAGGAGGACTCTGGGAAAACGTGTAAAATTCTCAAATTTTTTCACCAAAATGCTACCTGTGACTAAGCCACAAAAACAAAATGAAAAAAAAAAAACCACAAAACTCAACATACATCCAACAAGAGCAACCAACATGGCTCATTCAAGAAGAATCAGCACAGGTTTGGAAAGTGAGCAGAATTATGCTAATGTGACTCAGATTAAATTTCAAACAAGTTATAGCTTTAATCTTAAAGATTTATTTTATGTTATTTGGGAAGCAAAGCAATAGGGAGAGGAAGAAGCAGCGAGAGAGAGAGAGAGAGAGATCAATCTTCCATCCACTGGTTCATTCTCCAAATAGCTGTATTAGCCAGGTTTGTGCCAGGCAAAAGCCACATGCCAGGAACTCCATCCTCATCTTCCACATGGGTGTCAGGGGCCCAAGCACTTGAATCATACTCGGATGCCTTCTGAGGTGTGTTAGCAGGAAGTTGAATCAGAAGCAGAGCAGCCAGGACTCCAATCTACACTGATATGGGACACAGGTGTTGTAAGCAGTGGCTTACCCTGCTGCGCCACACTGTAGGCCCTGTGGTTTTATTCTTAAATATAAAATTCCAATTCAACTTTTTTCATTATTCACTACAAAATTTAGATTCTAAGTATATAGTCCATGCAAATACACGCAAAAAGTTTAGATGGGCTCACTAACAAAAGAAACTCCTATAGCCATCTTAAATATCTGGCTTTAACTTAAAACAAACAGGGTTTTGTTTGGTTTAGTTTGGAGGTTTCCACCAGTATTTGGCTGTAGGGCAATGGTCTTTAGGCCACTGTTGACAGTTTAATGTATCTTTGTCACATATTGCACTGTCTACAATTTTCAGTTTTAGTTTCTTTAAAGCAAAGCGATATTTATAGATATGTGGAAAGTAAGTTCTCCCAGATTCAAATTCTTCCTTCCCAATGTTTTACAATGGTTACACCCACAACTAACTTGGCAGATTTTTTTTTCAGTGTCTCCCTTCATTCATCTTTTCAAAATATTTAACTTCTTTGGAACAAAATTTGCACACTTACACACTCATGTTTTATTGATAATCAGCTAAGTCATATGTCATTAAATTTCACAAGGACAGTGGTAAGAAGTGCTATAGGGTTTGGGAATAAGTACAATGGATTCTCCTGGGGTCCAGAAATCACTTGGTGGGGACAGAAGGGAGCAGGTGCACAGCAGCCCATGGTCCTGAGCATTTCCTGTGCTGTGGCATCCCTCTGCGCACAGCACACCACACCAGTGATTGGTATCTGCTCTTAGACGAACCAGCTAAGTGCAGGCTGATCAAGAGACTTTCAACTCTAATGTCACTTACAGTGCTCATGGAGCAGGTCATTTATCCCACAGAAGAGTTTCTGACCTAGAATGCCTGGAAATGCTTGGGAAATATGGTGTCAGGAAAGGACTTGGACAAACCAAGTTCCAGCTGAGCTCCCGCTCAAGCATTCCAAAATGAATATTTATAAGGCTGACAGAACACCAGCTTTTGCCCTATTGTCAAGGTTTTATTCTTCTTGTTTTATGTCTAAGACATAGATCTGACAAACAGAGCTATGATGTGAAGATATTCCCTACTGAAGGATCTGAAGTTCTATTGGAGTCAGCATGATAAATACCCACAAATAAAAATATTCACAGGGGCAGTTGTTTGGCAGAGTGCTTAAAATGCCTGTATCACAGATTAGAGTGCTTGGGTTTTGAGCCCCAGCTCTATTTCCAAGCTAGCTTCCCATTAATGTGCACCCCAGGAGGCCACAGCTCAAGTTCATGGGTCCCCATTACCCAAGTGAGATACCTGGATTGAATTCTGTTCTCCTGGCTTTGTCGTGGCGCAGCCTTAGGTATTGTAGGTATTTAGGGGAGTGAACCAGCAGATGGAAGATCTACATCTCTCTTTCAGGTAAAATAAAATTTAAAATAAACATTTTAAAAATTATAGATGGTAATATTTTATTATTTTTATAGATCTGAAAAACAAACAATATCCAGAAAAGGAGACCGTGTCTTGCATGTGCAAGTAGATGCCAGTGTGCAGTAAGCCTTTTCCATGTGGGGTCTGTGATATTTATGCACGATGAGGAAATGCCCTGTGTTACTTTTAATCCTTCACATGAATGTGGTAAAGGAGCTGGAGTGTGACCTGGGAGATTCCCAGCAGCACTGCGTGGAAGCAGTGATCTGTAAAGCCCCGGCTTAAAGGTTACCCAAGGCGTCATGGCACACATATTACTGTAAGTTCCACATCCTAGTGAGGATGGGAAGGCAGAGCTCAGAAATAGTAACTGGAGTTTTCAGTGTGAAAGCAACCTTGGAAGAAATACAAGTGTTCTTTATGAAATTAAAAACATCCAATCAAGCCAATTCAGGTCTCTATTAGCTTGCTAGTTGACATATGTCTCTGGACAGTGATAGAAAACTTGGATCCAGCTGCACCAAAATCAGAGCTAGAGGCTTGACTGTCCTTAAGACTCAGAAAGTGGAGTAGCAGTCCGCTCTTATACAGTTAAATGCTCTCCAAAGCCAGCCTCGCATTCACCTATGGCAGAAGGAGAATGAAACACATCCTTTCATTATTTTTCCCCCTTAAAATCAGCCTGCCACGGCCTCATGCCGTCTTCCCACACTGGAGGGTCTGGGTCCTGTTCCAGGCTCCAGTTCCTGACCCCAGCTTCCTGCTGTTGCAGACCCTGGGAGGCGCTGGTGCTGGCTCTAGTGCAGAGGTTCTTGCCACCCACATGGGAGACTTGACTTACAGCCCAGCTCCTGGCCCTGGCCTGGCTGTTGCTGGCATTTGGGGAGTGAACTAACAGATGGGAGCTCTCTCTTAAATATATAAACAAGACTTTTTAATCAATGTGTCTGTATGCAGATGCAAACAATCACCTGAAGTAGTTCCATGAAAAATTAAAGGGAGAATGACTCAGAGCACCAGACTTTTGGAAAGAGAGCAATTAAGTTTCTCTGTAGCGGTGTGAAAGGCACGCAGGTGGGAAAATGGTAGCTAGTGCACGGTGTGGCACCGAGTGGCGTCTCATTTTGTCCCGTTTCACTCGCTACCAGAGGCAAAAGGATAATGCTTTCTAGATGCTTTTTTTACTCTCCTACTCCAGCCAAACCACAACTGGAACAGCTCTGAAAGGCCACGGACTTCCACTTTTCTTACGAGCGCCTGAGTAAGCCTGTGCAAATGCAAAGGCTGCTAGATCTAAACGCGAGGGCGGAAACGTGCGCCCTTTTCAGTTTAGGATTTGGTGGGTGTGACAATCCGGGAAGACCTGGGGAATAACTACTGTTTGGTTTGGACAATACACTTGACTGCCGTTAAACAGTCTAAATGTAGACTGAAAATTCTAACAGATTTACCTAAAGTTTCAAAATGTGTACCATTGGATGTAGCAATCTCAAGCTATCTTGTGACGGGCGGGATAGCCGCAGCAGAAGCACTGAGCTACTAGGAAATCAGGACCCTTTCTAAAGTCCACGTGGCATCACCTTGTCCCCCACTTAACATTACGCCTGGGAAGTCAAAGGAAGTATCTGGCAGACGTATAGCTGTATACGAAGACCAGCACGAAGGCTCCCTCGTCTCTACGCGAGGGCAGCTTCCTCTCCGATGCTTTCATTAACTATTCCACACAATAAATCTAAAGACGCTGCTCCCGGGAGATTGCCCAGCGCAGACGAGAGGGGACAGAAACGCGACGCAGAGCTCGGTCGGGGGGAAAAAAAATAGGGGGTGGCGGGCGAGGCATCTAAAACCGCTAACACGTACAGGTGGGCTTCTTCGCGGAGGCTCCCAGGGCCCCCGGGGCGGCGGGGACCCCGGCGGCCGCCCGGCGAGAGAGACGTGCGGCGAGCGGCGTCGCGGCCGCCGAGGGCCGGGCACCGGCCGCGGGTGACACGAGCGCGCACTTCCTGGCACGGCGCTGGTTCCTGCCCCAGACGCGCTCGGAGCGGGAGAGACGGCGGCAGGGTCTCCCTCGCGCCCGGCGGTGTCAGGAGGCGGACAAGGTGTCTCGGGAAGCTCTCGTGTTTGTCCCTGGGAACGGCGCGGGGGGGCAGGGGACCTGTCTTTAAACCGAAACACAACTTGAGCTTTTCGGTCCGCAGCACCCACATCCGAGGAACCTGGGTTTGCTTTCGCTTTGCAGCGTGCGACAGCCCCGGGCACCACCTGCGCCACCTCCGGAGCGGAGCCCGGCAGGGTCTGGGGGAGGCCGGTCAGCGCCCGAGTTCCCCGACGCTCACAGCCAAGGGCCGTGCGGCTGACAGACCGCAAACCCGAGTTCCAGGGCATTTATTTCTGCAGCGAGCTCCGGGCAAGCCGGGGCGAGACCGCGCGCGGCGCGAGGCTCCTCCTGTCGCCGGTGCGGCCCGCACTACCTGGCAGCGCCGCGGGGGCAACGCGCACAGCCCAGAGCGCCCCCGCAGCCGACACCGCCGAGCCCACGCAGCCCGCCCGCGCGGGCCCGAGCGCAAAGCCCGCTGCTTGCCACCCGCGGCCGCCGCCGTCGCGGGCCCGTCCGCACGCCCGTCACCCAGGCCGGGCGCCCGGCGGGCGGCGCTCACGCAGTTGGCGCAGCGGCCCTACGCCGGCGGCGCAGCGCCCGCCCGTCCGCCCGCCCCCTGCGCTCTCCCCGCCCCCTCCCTCCCTCGCAGGGGCCGAGCGAATGTAGCCCGCGAGAGAAAATGGCGGCGGCGGCGGGGAATCGCGCCTCGTCGTCGGGATTCCCGGGCGCCAGGGCGGCGAGCCCCGAGGCGGGCGGCGGCGGAGGGGCCCTCAAGGCGGGCAGCGCGCCCGTGGCAGCCGCGGGGCTGCTGCGGGAGACGGGCAGCGCGGGCCGCGAGCGGGCGGACTGGCGGCGGCGGCAGCTGCGCAAAGTGCGGAGTGTGGAGCTGGACCAGCTGCCCGAGCCGCCGCTCTTCCTCGGCGCCTCGCCGCCGTCCTCTTCCACGTCTCCGTCCCCGGAGCCCTCGGACGCAGCGGCGGGTGCGAGCGGCTTCCAGCCGGTGGCGGTGCCGCCGCCTCACGGAGCGGCAGGCGCCCACCCTGCCGAGCCGGCGGCCGCGCCGGACACAGGCGCCCCGAGCCCCGCGGGGGCCGAGCCCGGGGAGAAGCGGGCGCCCGCCGCGGAGCAGCCTCCTGCCGTGGCCCCCGCCGGGTGAGCAGCGCGCGGGGACTTGGGGGGGCGGGCGGACGGGCAATGAATGAATCCCGGGCACCGCGCACGGCGTCCTGGGGCTCGGCGCTGCGGGACCGCGCGCGCTCGCCGGGACCTGCGCCCCAAACTCCCCCGACCCCCTCTGGAGGCGGGCGGCGCCCCAGACCCCGGCTGGGGCTCGGGACGGGGACGTGCGGGAGTTTGTTATTGTTTGCAGACATGTGACAGGCGTGCGAGCCGCGCTGCGGGGACCCGTGGCGGAAAGGTGTGGGGGGCCCCCCGGCTGGCTTCGTGGGGCTGCCGAGGTCGGGGCTCTCCGAGGAGCCAGGGCGCGGCGTCCCGAGGCCAAGCCGAGGGGGCGGGGAGCAGGCCGGCCGCGGCGCCCCAAAACGGGTGTCCCCGGGGCGGGGGGCTTGGGGGGCGAGGCCCCATCGTGCTGCAGGGTGGGTGGGGAGCCCAAGGTCGGGGTTGGGGGGGGGGGGAGGCAGGGCCGAGGAGAAAGCGGCAGGTCCCCGGGGACGTGACAGGCGGAGCCCCGCGGCCCGCCGGGGGCCCGGAGTCTCAGGGCAGGTACCGGGAGCCGGTCCCGGGCGCGGTGGACGGCCCGGTCACCCCTGTCAAAGCGCTGCTCCACGGACTGCAGGCTCGCGGGGGCTTGCAGCCTTGAAGGACGTGCGGGTTTTCTAACTTCGTCCCCCAAGGGGCTGTGGGTGCTCTTCGGGAATGCAGAGTTGCACCGCTAAGACGCGAGTGATCCCTGCTCAGAGTTTGCATCTGGCCTTTGAAGTTTGCGTTCGGCGGAGTGGTGCAGGAGCCAGGACCGGATGTGTCAGCCATTCAGTTGGAAAGCGGCGGTGACGGCTCCCCCAGTCCCTCCGGCGTGGCCCCGGGGCCGCGGCGCGGGCGCGGTGCTTCCTGCTCCGTGCGGCTGCGGGGCTGCCCGCGGAGTTCCCGGGGCGCCGGTGTTGCGGGCTGCGGCTCGGAGAAGCCTTCCGGGGCGTGTACGGAGGGTCGTTGCGGCCCGCGGTGCTTTGGCCTCGCCCTGTTTTGGCTCCTGCAAGGTTTTTTTTGTGAAAGATGATTGTGAGTGTGACAGGCGTAATCCTTGATGGTGGTCACAGAAATCTGTCTAGTGTGTGCAGAGCGCGAAGTCTTGGAGACAGTCGCTCGTCGCCCTGTGGAATTCTGGAGCTTGGTGATGGGAATGAAGTGTGTTTTATTGTGAGGAGTTTGACAGTGGGAATCTGTGGTTTTGCTTAGATGTCTAAAGCCAGTGGCACTTTTCGTGCCTTTGGTCAGTTCTTTAAAATCAATTTATTACGTGGATGTGCTCCCCCCCCCCCCCAAAGAAACCTTAAAACTATGCTCAGCGCCATACCATGGCAGTGTTGAGGTAAGGGCGGTCTGGGACTGGTGTTTTTCCGTGTGCACTTGTACGCGTAAATTGGCATTAAAAACAGTCCCCTGTGCTTTCCTGTTTCTGTGTGGGTTAGATTCAAACTGAACTAGTATCACTCTTTGAAGGCAGTTGTTACTGCAAGTGAACTTTTTAATCCTCAGTTGGAGAGATTAATTTTACCTAATTTCATGAGACCTAAGTTTTTGGATAAATAATCTGGCAAACATCAGCCATCTAGACACTTTAATGAGCTATAAATGTAGTATAAGAGCGACCAGTGTAAATACAAAACTTGTTCAGTGTCATCCCTTGACACAGAACGAGAGGACTGGGTGGAAGCAGATAGAATTGAGGAACTGAGTCGTCCATGCTTAATTTTTGGTTTTACAGTGTAGTTATGAAGGCTCCTCCCTTTGTCTAAGAGGTATGTTATGGCACAGTATGTAAAATAACAGACAAATAAATATGATCTTTTGTTTAATTTTATTAGCCAGAAAGCCATTGGTTATATGTAAAGATTACATATGTTATGTAAAGATTTTGTTCTGATTAAATGTTAATTTCTTACGCTTTTGAAATATAGTGTCCCCCCATTTCCTTGACATGAGGATTGAATTTCATTTGAATTTATTGATATAAAACTGATTATGGAGAAATTTACTTGGCATTAAATTTTTTACTTGTTTATATTGCATGCTATATTTTATTTATAACATTTGAAGTCTTAGAAAAAATTTTGATGATAAAAAATCAATTAAAATTTCTATTGAACTTTACATTTTGCTTTTTTGACAGGAATTATATTCATACTTTCAATTCAAAATCCTAACACTGAGATTTTAAAGTATTTTTGTGTTTCAGTAATAAAGGTCTGGAAATCCCTTCTGTCTCAAAATTTATATTTTTGAAAAGGCACCGCTGTGGTTTTTTATTTCACAATTTCCTTCAGTATCTGATATTTGGGTATGAAAATTGAAGATGCAGAAAATACATTTATAAAGTATACATTTTACAAATAATAACTCATTAAAATTGAAGAACTTAAATCCCTCTTTTTCATGGCAGAAACTGAAATGAGTTTTATGCCTGTAAGTGGTGCCCAAGAGTTTGGAATTTTTCCTTATATTATGGAATTAGGGGCTTTTCTTCCTATTTACTGCCTTTGAAGAAAAATTACAGTGTTACTCCCCATTGAACAGGCTGTTGTGAACTTGGTAGATATAATTACTCCATCCTATTTTTGTAACTTAAAAAAACCAAACTATCAATTTGCTGGCCCTATGAAAGAACAAGATATGCTGTACTTGTTAATGTTAGTTTTTGTTTAAAAATAAAGATATTTCATAGACTGTTTTTATATTTTCATATAGCCCTCAGTTTCACTTCCTTGTAGGAGCTCTTCAACTGAAAATATAATTTGGTAACTTTTTGCTAGAGAAATTTTAAAATCTCACTACCTAAAAATAAGTCCTTTACAAAATTAACTTGGTAATTTCACCAAAATAGAGGTAATCACATAACTTAGTCTTACATGAATTTGTAAGTTTTGTGGTTATGAACTGTCTTCGTTTCATTTTAAATTAGGTAAGAAAATTAATGCTTTCTTCAGAGATTAACTTTATTAAATATAGTTCTGGAAGAGAAATATAGAACCAGAATGGTTGCCAACTTTTGTTTTCTTTTCATATCTGATTTTGGCAAGGATGACTGGTTAACCAGCATTCCTTAATATATGATTTCCAATACACTATAATAACTCCATTTTGTTAGAAAAACAGGAAGTAGCCCTGTCCATTGATATTCTTTCACGTCTTCTGTAGCACTGGGAGCATAATGTGTTGCAAGTTTTAGAAATGGTCACTGACTTGAAGATGTCAAAATGTGGAGAGGAAGGAGTGGTCTTGTGCTTTCAACAAGGGCGGAAAAACCAGCTCCAGCTTGCCTAGGCTGAGTCTGCTCATCAGTCCTTGACACTGGCTGTGTGCATTCCAGAGGAAGAATTGGTGGGGTGGCAAGGTAGTTAATGGGGAGTGGATTCCCCTGAGGAAAAACGGGGGCATTCAGAAAAGCTCTGCGTTAGAAAGCACTGCGTTTCCATCTTGTACCCTAGTCATTTTCTTGAGGTAAGGGGTATCTGTTGGTATGGAAGGCAGAGAAAAAAACTGTGACAGTCTCCTGAGGCTGCTTAAGAACTGTGTGTACGTGCACCCCTCCGACCTGGGAATGCTTTGCTTCTAATACATAAACCAAGTATATCCTTTAAACTTGATGGTTTCCTTAGTTCTGGCCTCTTTTTATATCCTAAGTCAAGAGGGAGAGCTACACGAGTAGAATGTGAGGAAATAGTGATAATAGGAAAAATCCAAAGTTGTCTTTAAGACATAATTTAAGAACGTTTTTAATCCTGAAAGAAATAATTGGGACCAGAATTATTATAAATGGCTCATTGCAAAGCAATAATATTAGTCAGGAGCTCTTTTCAAGTTGTAAAAAATGTAAGAGGCTTTTACCTATGACTTAAAACATGTTCATTGAATATATGAATATGCTTAGCTACCTTCCTTGTGGGCCCTTTCCTTGCCTAGTGTGTGTCAGGCAGGTTCCTTGTATATTATCTCACTTAATCATCACTGCAGTCCTCTAGGGCTTTGCACCTTCTGTTTCTAGACAGTGGGAACTGGCTTGCAGAGGTGAAGCCCCATGATCATGCAATTCGAAGACAGCTAGGATTCAGCCCCAAGTCGGTGTTACTCCACAGTCTATTGCTTTATTCTGTGGTGCCTCCTGTTTCCTTTTCAAATTAGTAATCAAATTAATTGATGGGTTTTAAGGAGAAAGTTGTTCTGCAGGAGAATAACTAGACTCCTAGCTAGGTCTCTTTGCTGTGTTAAATTTGTTTGCTAGTGTATGCAGGCATACTTCAAAAGGTTCATGGAAAATGCAATTAAAAGTTATAAGTTTAGGAGCTGACAGTTAATCTGACAATTATGATGCCTGTGTCCCACACTGGAGTAGCTAGCTGGGTTTGAGTTCTCTCTCTGGCTCCTGATTACAGCTTCTTGCCAGTGGACCCTGGGAGGCAGCAAACGATGGGTCAAGTGATTGGGTTCCTGCTACCCATTTGGGAGGCTTGGATTGAGTTCCCACCTCCTAGCTCTTGCATTGTGGGGAGTGAACCAGCAGAAGGGAGCTGTGTCTGTCTGAAGTTTATTTTGGTGCAACAAATTTTGAAATCCATGCATGCAGAGGTCTCCAAAAAGTTTATGGAAATACATATTATGAAAAGCTGTATGGATTTCAAAAGTTGTTGCACCAAAATTAGCTTTTAATTCCATTTTTCACAAACTTTTGAAATCCCCTTATGTATAGTGCATACCTTTCCTTAATCTGGCCTTGTGCATAGGATACAAGTATACTGTATTTAGTTCCCCCCATGATGTTAGGCAAAGAGGATAAGTGATTCGTGTTGAATGTTTACTTAAATTTATTGATGTATGCTATGTTAAATCATAGGTAAAAGCAGGTTTAAAAAATTGGAATTAACATCACTGGTTCATCTTAAATCATTACACAGGGACAGATAGTTCCAGTATTGCTGGACCCTGTCCCTTTGTTATTTTTTTATATTTTATTCATTCAGCATTTATGAAACGTTGCGATGTGTGGTTCTGGTGGTGGATCGTAATGTAAGCAAAGTGCCTGAGAGAGGGGGGTGTAGGGGCCCCAGATTAAGCTGGGTACTCTGAATCTCATCCACAGCATTCGTTCTTGTGCTGAGTGCAGTGGTACCTTCCTGACTTTCTGAGCAGTGAACTGGCCTTCTAGGTTAGTAGTGAAGAGTGGTGGGCTTGTCCTACCTGCTTGTACATTTGAATGCTAGTTTTTGAACCTTTGGCCTTTTTCTCTTCTCTTAGGACAGTTACATGATAGATTGGGGGGAAAAGGCTGTGTAAATGCAGGTTCATTTCAATTTCAAACTGTTTCTACGTGCTTTGTTAAGCAGAATGTATACAGAACTGCAAGTTCAGCTGTGATTTTCTTTTCCTTGCAAAAGGAGAACAAGAAATCAGGTATCTGTCAACACAAGTTGTAAAATTCAGGCTTTATTGTTACTAATGGCAATCCTGCTAGTTGTGAAAACGGCTTTAGGGAAATATAAAATACCTCCATCAGGGATCGGGAGCCTTTTTTCTGCCAAGGGCCATTGAGATATTTATAACATTGTTTACAGACCAGACAGAATTATCAACTTAAAAATGACCCTGCGATATAGATTCATTGAATAGATTCATTGAATTTCGAGTCCTGCCTTGGATAGCCCAGGGGCCTGACACTCCCCTCCCCTGGACATAAGATGATATCGTTGTTGCCATATATACTGCATGGCATATCACGTGTGTTTGTTATGTTTGGTGTATAAGGGAGTTCTGTACCATTGGTCTCTGAGTCCTTCGGAATACCAGGTGGGTTAATTTGATAAAATAGAGTGAGATGTGATAGCAGACTGGGGAGATTTGTTAAGACCCACCACGGGTATAGTTCTGAAAGTATATATCTGTCACCTGGGAATTATTAGTGAAACCATCAGACCCTTTGAAGACTACAGGAAGTCTCTGAGCCACATGGTACAGCTCCACCATGTCGTAGTTAGTGTGTTAACTGTGTTATGTGGAAACATCGTGATAGTAGGTGTGCGTAGAACAAGGAGAGGGTAGATACTAGGCTGCAGGTGGAAGCTCTCCTCTTGACGAACAGACCTTTTCAGTTCTTTTCTTTATTGCTTGAATAATCATTTAACTGATACATTATCAAATAATCTTCAAACTGGTCTTGCAGCATTCTGAATACCAACTATCAGTTGATAGCAGACCTGGGATCCTGTCTTATTCTTTGCACCATCTCCTAGCACCTAGATGAGTTGCACACCTATGATTTTTTGGTGCCCCTGAATGTTAACACAAATTGGTTTTTCCCAAGTGGTTATTTTTAATTAAAATTAAAATTACAGTAATTTAGTGTTCTAGCTTAAGACAAGATTTGAAAACAAGAACTGTTTCTTGTGCATTTTTGTACATTGCTTGGTATTTAGTAGCAGCCATTGGTATTTAGCAAGCAGCATTAGTAATACTCATATCGATCAGTTTATATAATGTAAAATTACAATTGTTTGCGTATTTAAATGACTATTTGTAGTTATACAATAAGTGGAGCCATGCCCAGGCAGTCAAATAAGGACAAAATTGAGTTCCTGGTGTTTGAAAGTGTTAGTTACTTGTGTTAATGGAGAAGCCCTCTGGATTTTCTCCTTCGTGGTGGAGTTCTTCCTTGTGGCCTGTCTTCACCTTCCTGAATGTTAATGTTAGCAGATCCTCAGGGTGGTTCTGTGCCTTCTCTCGATCCTTCTCTTCCACTCCCACCCCAGTCTCAGTAGTACCCTTGGTTCATTTACTGGCCATTCACAAGTAATTGCAGTTTATTTTCCTAGTCATGACCTCCCCTGAACTCCAGGCCTGCACCTGACTGTCAGTGTGACACTTCCACACTCAGGTGTCCAAAACCAAATGTATAATCCTCCTGAAATCTTCTCTTAGCATATTCTTTCTCATTCCACTGCAGAACCAGAACCGATGGGTCTTCCTAGGCAATTGAATCAGCCTCTCCTTCACCTCCATGCGCTGTCATCCTCAGGTGCTGGCCATCTGACCTCCCACGTTCCTAGGCCAGCTGTCCATCATCTGTCATTGGGACTGACGGTGCAGCCTCCTCACAGCCTCTCTATATCCTGTTTTCTCCTTAGTGATCTGTAATCCATACTTATGTGGCCAGAGTAAGTATTTCAGAATATAAATCTGATCATAACTTCCTCCCTCCAGAAAAGTAAATAAATCAAATAAAAAACTTAGAAATGCTTTCCATGTGGCTGAAGACCAGAGAATCCCCAGTGCACAGCACCGAGTCCCTGCCTGGCTGGCTGCTGCTTGCCTCTCAGGCGCTCTCAGCATACATTTGCTCTTGTTCTTTGCAGAGTTGCCTCCTTTCACTTCCTCAGACTCAGCCTTCTGCCTCCTGTCCTCATAGGTGACGTCCGCGCCTACCTCAGGGAAGCCTCTGGTCCCCTAGATGGTCTCTGTAGCCCTTTGGAGTGTCCTCACCGTCAGTGTAATGATTTTACATGTGTTACCTCCCCTGATGAATGGCAGCCATCTCCAGAAGTCCCTGAGACTTGAGTGCGTGGGACCCGTTGCTGAGGAACCTAGTACCAGCACAATGCCTGACATGGCGGAAAGATTCATTGACTAAATGGATGGAAGGGATAATGGCATGGCATGTTCCAGCTGATGGACTATCTGTTCTTCCCCTTTGGTCAGATGTAGTTCACAAGCTAGGTGAGAATGGTGAAAGTCTAGACTCTGCGTTTCCAAATTGCAGGTTTCTGATAGACTCATTGGGAGGTAGCTGGACTTGCAGGCACGCCTAGTGCCTCAAGAGAAGTAGGACAGCCTAGTGTGGTAGAGAGCAAATAGGTGTACTGCATGATCATTTTATGGGTAAGAGTTTGCTGTATGTATAGAATTCTTTACCTAACTAAAAATTTGAGATTACACATACACAGGTATCATGCACTAATATAATCACTCCTTTTTTCAAGTTCTCAGATGCTATCTAAACATAAGATTCTACTTTTAGGATTCATGTCTCCAAAACTCTACTTCATCTTCATTAATTTGACAATAATTCAACTTGGGATAAATAGAGGTTCACATTTACGTTAAAGAAAAGATGTGTCAGGCAAGTACTGTATGAGATTTCAGCAGCCAAGAATCCATGTGACAGAAAATGGTTTAACATTTACTTCTGGAAACTGAGCCCAGCAGCCTCCCTTATCAAGAACATGATTTAGCACTAAGAAGTAAGACAAAAAGGACTCCGCGCAGCCAAAGGTTCTGAAGTAAAATCTGTGCTTTGAAGTCCTTTGATTTTACACTTAGGAAGAGCTCCGAGGCGTTTGTCTAGGACTGTCACCGACTTAAGATGTTGTTCTTGCAGTCTTATGGATTTGCTGTCCCCAGCAGGCAGCACCTGAAAGCAGGCAGGTTTCCTTGAAGGCAGCAGCCTTGTCAGGCAGGACAATAAAACATTGCAGTCGGGGGCCACCTGGTGTGGGTATGGTCACTTCCACCTGGGAAGCCTCCCAGAGTATAAATGTAATACGTTCCAGCACTGTTCAGCATGACTTTTGGGTATCATTCTGATTTGTAAAGTGAATGTGATCAAGGCTGTATATCATAGCTTTTATGTATCAAACTGGCGACTGTGGCTCATTACCAAAGAGTTGCTGTATACTCAGTGAATTGAAGTTAAGAGTGTCTAGCATAATGGAAAATGATCTTTGAAGTGGTAAACCTCTAAGTTATCTGGAGGATGTAGTTTTGTAGCCCTGGTGATACAGAATAAATGAAGTATACTCTAGAATTGTGTATAGTTGGATGTTTGCTACTCTTAGAAACATCTTGTGGTTTGTAGAAAAAAAATTTTTTTTGCTCCTTTGGCTAGACTAATTTTATATATTGCACTTTCTTTAAAATACTTGTTAAGAAGTGTTAAGCCACCCCCACTAGCACCAGTGTGTACTGCCTGTTTTCCAAGATGGATCACAAGAATGGTCAGGTACCAAGATCCAGCTTTGTAGCATTGACCAACCTAATTACTGCAAGGATTTTGGTTTAATAAGATGGTTACTTGTGAAAACACTCTTTAATGTCTGCGTGTTCTAAGATGGTATTTACTTGGGTTTAAAACAGACATTTACAGTTTCTTATTCCTTCTTTTTCCTCAAAATATCTTAATCAGCTAGCTATGTCTTACCTATTTTCTGGATTTCTATTTGCGCTGTTAATTTATTTTCATTGAATCCCAGATTTTAAAAAAGGCATGATAGATTAATATGTCTATTTGTCTTTCTGGAAAAGTTCTAACATCTTTTTTAAAAGATCTATTTGAAAGAGTTACACAGAGAAAGAAACATCTTCCGTTGATTCACACCCCAAGTGGCCACAACTGCCAGGACTGGACCAGGCCAAAGCCAGGAGCCTGGAACCCCATCCTGCTCTCCCATATGAGTGGCAGGGGCCTCAATTTTTGGGCCATCTTTGTAGCTGGATTGGAAGTGGAGCAGCCAGGACTCAAACTGGTGCTTATATGAGCTATCGGTGTTGTGGGCAGTGGTTTAACTCTCTGTGCCACAATGCTGGCCTCAGTTTTAGTGTCTCAATCTAAACTTACTTTGAATATCGAAAGTACATTTCAGTTATTCTAGTGTACTGGCACCTCTCTGCTATTAGACTATATTGTAACAAAGTCCTAATGGTGTTTCTGGGATTCAGAATTTGTCAAATTAAACTTAATTTATAAACGATTAGACAGTTCTTCTGAAAGCAGGATAATTTATCTTTTTAAAAATTATCTTTATTATTTAACAGGTCTATACTACATATACCACTATAGTTTACTTTTCTTCTTTACAATATGTTGTATCTCAGCAAACACCCTTTTTAATGACTACATAATATTCCATCATCTGGTGTCTCATTAATTAACCAGTTTCCTATTTTAAACATTTACCTTATTTCAGAAGTGAAATTGCCAAGTCAAAGAGTGTGCATATTTAACAATTGGATCACGGAACCCAGTGGCGCCTTTCCAGTTAACATTTACATTGCTGCGTGTCAGATGCCCATTGCTCTGCATTTTTCCCAAATCTTCCTGCATTCTTCATCGGTTGCTCTTTTTTGCCAGGCAGGTGGATGAAAAATAGTTTCTCCTTTTAATGTGTGCTTCTTGGCTTATTAGCATCATTGTGCATCTTAAGTGTATTCAAAGTTTCAGGCTTTGATTTTCCTTTCACAGGTAGGAGAGAATTGTTTATTTCTGATCAGTTTGTAAGCTCTCTCTGTATAGTAGGAATATTTGTTGTGGTGGTTTTTCCTCTGGTTTGTTACGACTGTTGACTTTGACGATGATATTTTTCCATTAGAAGCGTTGGGTTTTTGTTTCATATTTCAGTTCTTTGTTTTGTGCCTTGTGGTTTTTGTTTCATATTTCAGTTCTTCGTTTTGTGCCTTCTGTGTTTAGGTCATACAGACAGGCGTTTGTAGTGACTAAGAGTAAAGGTGTGTGGGTTCCAGGCAGGGTTGCCCCACCACCAAGCAGTGTGACTGAGGAGTTAACATCGTTGGCCTCAGTTCCCCCAGCTGTAAAGTAATGATAATGTTTGTACTTCAGAGCTGTGAAGACTGGAAGAACTCACGTTTGTGTAGAAAGCCAGTCATTGACCAGAAAGAAAAGAGGACACCAGGCGATTGTCAGCTGTACCTTTGCTGACTCATTCTTAGTGAAATTTTGGTGGCTAAAGCTCCTTGGCTGCACTGCCCGAAGCCCACATTGATTGTCTCCAGGACAGTTCCTGCAGGCGGACAGCTCTGCCAGGCCCAACACCCTTCCTCCCCGGTATCTGCGTCCTCACACTCAAGTTTCCTTGTCGCCTTGGGTGACCATTTGGGTCAGCACTGCCACGATCTCCCTCGTTGCTCTTAGTCTTCTGGCTCTCTTGGTTTCAGCTTCCCCCAGTCGCTGGTTTCTGTTGTTGCCACTTGCCTGCTGCCCTTACCTTCCTTTCTCCCTCTTGCTGCAGCTGCTAAGCCAGGGTCAGGCCTCTGGGAACCTTTTCTTCATCCCCAGCAGGAGTCTGCATCCCTTACCTAGCTCAGCAGGCCCTGGCAGCCGGGCCTCTGCTCGCCTCACCACCCCTTCCAGAATAGCCCTCGGTAGTCCTTTGGTACTGTGCTCGTGTTTTTATCATCTCAGCTGACCCCTCTTTCTCAGCATGTTGGATGCTCTTTCCTCTATCTGGAACGCTTATGCCCTCTGCTCCGAGATTTTTCTTGTGTTTTTATTCCCTTTGCAATATAGAAGTATTTGTAGTCTACTAAAAATAAATGGAGCTATTTGTAGATCTTAGTACTATACTGTGGATTCTCTAACTGGTTTAAATTTCTCAGTGTCGGAGTTACTAGATTTGCCACCTTTAACCCTCGTAGCTTTTCCTCTCATCATCCATGCAGTTGTGTCTTTCAGATCAACAGTGCTTACTTACAGAGAGTGTTTGGAAAGCACATGTTATTTATTGGAAAGCGAATCAAATGTTCTTGTTTGTGTTAAAATTGCAGAGTGCAGCCTCAGGGAGGAGGTGTTGGTGCCAGGCCACATGTCGCTGTCCTTGAACAGAACCCGAGGCCATCCTAGTTGAGACAACAGTTACGTTCAAATGCTTTAGGTGGAGAGCTTGACGTGGACATGGGCACATTCCTCGTAAGGTTTAGATCTACTGATGAGTTGCAGGTAAACCAGCAGTCCACATGTGGGGTCACTCAAATCCCTTTTGGGCCAGTCTCTGGGCATTCTTTTCTGGAGAAATGAAAGAGCAGAGTGATAAGCTGGCCAGAGAGTAACTCTTCAGCGCTGCCATTCCTCCTGGCCTTCAGGAAACACCTCCAAGTGAGCCAGGTGCTAAGACCCAGCAGGGAGGAAGTCTCCTTTGAGCAGTCCCTTGGCCTGAGGAGGGGGTGACCTGGTGACAAGAGGGATGCTGTCTTCAGGCAGCTGGGGGTGGAGGAGCTAGCTGTCGGCGATGGGATCTTGGGCAGCAAGCAATAAAGAACGTGGAGGATGGAGGCAGGTGAAAGGAGTTGCTGGGAGGTTTCCTGGCCTGGGGCTGCGTCGTGAGCACCCAGGTCCAGAGAGCAGCAGCTGTAGGACCATATGGAAGATGGCATTTCTCTTACCAAAAGAGAAATGCAGATGAATAGTTTGGGTAGAGACAAGGTGCAGATGGGCACAATGACCAAGCTGGGGACAAGAGTCCCACCTCTGGCTGGAAGGAGCTCTCTGCCTTGCTCCTACTCCCACTGGCTCATCCTTAGATGTCAGTGCTTAGACAAAATTAAAAGCCTTTGTTGTTGGACAGGTAACTGCAGTGCAGGAGGAAGTGGGTCAGGAGGCCCCAAGAAGGTGGAACTGTAGCGCTGTGCCAGGCATTCCGAGGCCATCTCTGGGAGCGGTGCCTCTTCCCTCTCGTTTCAGAGTCTGACACAGCGAGCGGAGATCTCATGTGGGACAGAGTCCCTCCACTGTGGTCCTAAGTTTGGTTTTGGAACTGCCTGGCTTCATTTCAGAGACAGTACTGTGTCTGAACCTGGGCCCTAGGGATCAGACCTGTTAGCTCCTCACTGCTGATGGATTCCAGGGAAGTCACTTAACTTCTCTGAGCCTCAGATTTCTCATCTCTAAACTGGGGTGACGAGATGAGAAGATGAAGCCCAGTCTTGACTCGGAAAAATACTCCATTGTGGCTAATGCTACTGGAAGTGACTAAGGACTGCCTGCTGAAACCTTTGGCCATACCGAGGAGGATGAGGTTAAGAGTCTTGCTCAGGGTTACCTTGCTAGTTACTACTAGGTTAGCAAAAGTCAGTTTGTATGGGTTATGCATCGTGAGCATGGTTTGTTTTTCCTAGAACGATTTGCTAGGTGAGTATAAAACTGCGACTTTCAAAATTGTGCGATGCAGGATGAAACATTTCATCAGTAGTAGATAAATCAGACCTTTCATCACTCTGTGACCTAAGGCAGGTCCTCTGGGTTTCTCATCTGTGAAGAGAAGAGACTGTCTTACATAATCTCTTAGTTCCCGTCAAGCTCTAGCAACTTTCCAAAAATTTAATTTGAAAACTATTTCTTGTGGCTAAATTTAGCTGTAATTATTGAAACAACAATTGATTTTTTGAATTTACCAATTCTTGCTTTTGTGAACTGGGTACCCCAATGTCAAAGAGAAATACAGATGAAAAGCATTGGAGGCTCAGAAAAGAGAACTCCTATTAGATGACATTAAATGAGAAGAAAGATTATTATAATGCTAGGAGAATATTATTTTGCAAAGTGGAGAAAATAATGGAAAAGTAATTAGCATGTTTATGTTTAACAAATGATAGTTTGAAACTAACTTTAAATTTAGTTTTTTCCACATTACTGTTAAAAACTACCTTTTGTCCCTCAACTATAAGTGCGTACAAAAACATTCACCAGGGATAATCAGAATAAGCAAAGCGATCCTTCCTATGTTTATAAAGACCTTTTCATAAAATTATATGTACATGCATACTTTTTTATTTAGAAATTTAGAAGTGTACTGCTGGGGGTAGGCATTTGGCACAGCTGTTACATCTGCTTGAGTCTGAGTCTGCTTCTCATCCAGTTTCCTGCTCATGTGCAAACTGGGAGGAAGCAGGTGGTATCCTGAATGCTTGGATCTCTGCCACTTATGTGGGGGTACCCTGTTGGAGTTACTGGCTCTTGGGTTCCTGGCCCAGCCCTGGCCATTGCAAGCATATGAGGACAGAACCAGTAGGTGGAAGATCTCTCTCTCTCTCTGCCTTTCAAATAAAAATGGGTCGAGGAGGCAGGGAGAAACAAAAAGAGGAAGGAAGGAAGGAAGGAGGGAGGGAGGGAAGGAAGGAAGTAGAAGGGGAAAAGGAAATGCATTGCTCATTGACATGTAGTCACATTATTACCAAGCTCTGAAAAATTCAGCTTAATAATTTGCATAGAGTTGGCAATTACTGAAATGTATGCATTTCACTATGAATCTTTTTTTTCTTAATCTAATAATTTAGGGCCCATCTTCTAGAAAATGATGACTTTCAGGTAGATTTGGGATAAGGCCTTAACTGGTTTAGTCATTTTGGGCTTCAGCAGAAGCCTTTTTGTCTTAGATTCCTGGTGGTGATAAATACTGGCTCCTTCTGCTCAGTCACAGCCCATGCAGTTCCCTGGTTCTTACCGCTGGGAACAGGTGTCCAGGTCTATGCTGGGGTCACCTGCAGTGTACTGCTAGCATTGCTCTCTGGACAAAGCTGTCGTAAGGAACAGAGTGAAGTCTTTTTGAATCTCCATGACCTTAGCACCCTCTACCAGCTGACTGTCACTGGCTGTAAAAACTGGTGTCAGTTTTGTCACCAGGAATAAGGTGGCTAGACTGTCTCCTGCACAGTGCAGACTGAACCCCTCCTGCAGTCCCCCTCTGCAAGAGGATTTGCCAGAAGAGTTTAAATACTGCCAAAGACACATGAGCACAGAGCCTTCCCTTGGTGGGTTCCCATCCAGAAAGGCAGTTTGGGCATCAAAGAGAAAAGGTTTGTACTCAAGACCTTGCTTTTTCTTCTTTCCCTACTTCCTGGGCCAAGTTTTGGTGATAAGATATAAAATTATTAGTATCTGATGTCAGCTTATCTCCAAATTCAGCAATTTGCTGAAGAAATGTGTTCAGAATTACATGTGTAAGAACATATTTAATTCTTGTTGAGGCTTCCCCAAAATGTAATGGTACTTCAGAAATTTTGTGGAAAAATGGAATTAATACATAAGTTTATCTTGGTGAAAACAAATTGAAATCCATGCTTAGTTTTTTCATAATATGCATTTTCCATGAACTTTTTTGAAGACCTCTTCATACTGAATGAGACAGATTTTAATTAATAAGAATAAATTAGTGGATCCCTGCATTTCCTCAGTGCTTTGTTCAACATGAATCTCATTTATGAGTCACTTACTGAGCCCCTGTGAGGTTAGTTTTTGTAATCGAATGTAACCCATGTGCTTTATGTTTTGGATTCCCTAAGCTGTATTCTTTCTCCCGTGCTCCATGCTGACTTCCTGTCCTCACATGCTATTGGGTTGCCTCTGCCCAGCTGTTTCATTTTGTGTGTATTTAGATTGCATGAGCTAAATTTTATATGGCCAGTAGTGTTAAAAATCTGTCAGAAAAGTTAGCCTGAAGATATAGAAAATGTTATGCTGTGAGTTACTGATTTTTTTAAACGATTTATTTTATTTGAAAGGCAGTGTTAGAGCGAGATGTCTTCTATCCGTTGGTTCACTCCCCAAATGGCTGCAACAGCTGGAGCTGCACTGATCCAAAGCCAGGAACCAGGAGCTTCTTCTGTGACCCAAGGACTTGGTCCATCTTCCACTGCTTTTCCAGGTTGTAGCAGAGAGCTGCTTTGTAAGTGGAGTAGCTGGGACTTGAACCAGCGCCCATTTGGTATGCTGGCACTGCAGGCAGCAGCTTTACCTGTTATACCACAGTGCTAGCCCCAAGTTACTGATTTTTTAATACCCAACCCAGAGTTGATTTTTTTTTTAATGTACTATAGGAGGTTGCCTGCAAAAAAGCTTTGATAATAGCAGTTTGCTTTATAAAAAGTTTCTGATGAGGAATATAATATATTTGGAATATTGATACAGTCTTGCCCATATTCCTAGGCAGCCACACCTGTCAGATCTTTTTTTTTTTTTAAGATTTATTTATTTATTTGAAAAAGTTACACGGGGTGGGGGTGGGGGCGGGTGTCTTCCAACTGATGGTTCACTCCCCAATTGGCCGCAATGGCCAGAGCTATGCCATTCCGAAGCCAGGAGCTAGGAGCTTTTTCTGGGTCTCCCACGTGGGTGCAGGGGCCCAAGCACTTGCGCCATCTTCCACTGCTTTCCCAAGCCATGGCAGAAAGTTAGATGGGAAGTGGAGCAGCCAGGTCTTGAACTGGCGCCCATATGGAATGCCGGCACTTCAGGCCTGGGTGTTAACCCGCTGCACCACAGTGCCGGCCCCAGATCTTTTCAAATGCTGTATTCTTAAATCATTTAAATAGCCTGGAAATTTTAAACATTTTGGCATTCTAGGTCTTCCACAACTCTTTACCCATAACATTGGGTTAAAATTTTGGTTTTTTGGCATTGTGTGTGTGAGTTGAGGGTTCAGAGTTCTGGTTGCTGCAGAGACCTGAAAGCATCGCCTGCTCCTCTGGGACCATGTCATCTGCCATTTGCACCTGGGGACACTGGTGTGTTGGTGCTCTTGACCGCTGGGCCCTTCACAGTCTCCCCCACGGCCCAGTGTTCTGAAGTCCCTTACACTCTGGAAAGAGAGAGCACACTGAGTCAGGGGCTGTCTGCTGCCCGGCACAGGTACCTCCAGGAACTGTTCTGAACACAACTTGGTCAGCAGCACAGTGGCCTGTTCTTGCTGTGCCGTGGGGACAGCTGATGGGACTCGTTAAGGAGCCTGGACAGAGAACAGGACTGGGTCAAATCGGTCTCTGGAACTTGGGCAGCAAAACCCCAATCAGACTAGCTTCCTTCTAGGAAGTTACACTGATGCAGGAAGCGGGACCACCAGCCCTGCATTTAACTCTTGATTTGTAACATCTTGTTTTTTCTTTTTCTTTTTTTGGTAGTTTAAGTTTAACCAGACCAGCTATGAGGCAGGCAGGTATCCTGTTAATTTCTGTACTTACTAAATAAGATTTAAAATCATTGGTTCTTTCTTTTAAAACCTTAAACATTAAAAATGAAAACCTTTTGAACAGTGTTGTTTACTTAAAGATGTCTTTGATTGCCTATGTAGAACTAATGCAAACGTTTGAAACATGAATCCCTTGAGAATTTTCTTTGACCTTTCAGTAGCCCCATAGTATACAGTGAGATCAAAGTCATACCTGGTGTGACTTTTTAAATTATCTGTTTAGAGCTCCTCAAATACAGAAAGCAGCCGTGAAACATTTTTACATGTTTTGTTGTTAACATGAAGTTCCAATAAAAGAAGTCAGACTGTAAACACAGACTTAGTCTTTAGTCTCACTGAGCAGGGTACAAGAGAAGAGAGGGGGCCGCAGGCCATAGATGGAGTTAAACTTCCTGCCTGTGCACATTTCTGCAGTAGAACAGGAGATAGCTCGTGTTTGGTGTGGCCTGAGTTAAAGGTAGCCATTGCACTTTGCCCTTGACACAGTGTCTGTCCAGATTTTGTCTCCAGTAAATGACCTGCCCATATCAGGGCTGTAGGACTGCCCTGGAAAAGGAGGTGTTCCACTGGACCTGGGGAAGTGGTGTGGGTAAAAAAGGATGTTGTGGGTAAAAGGGTGGTGTGGGTAAAATCACGACCTGCTCTGCCTGTGAGCCTCGGCTCACACCTCAGTGTCCTAGGTCCTTGTCTATCTGTTTTCTTTCAGTTTTCTTTTCAATTTTAATTGACATATTTACTTGAAAGTCAGAGAGAGATCCCACCCACTGACTGATCCACTTCCCCAGATGCCCACAACAGCTGGGACTGGCCTGAGCCAATTCAGGTCTACCACGTGGTTATCAAGGACCCAACCACTTGAGCCATCACCAGCTGCCTCCCAGGCTGCGCATTAGCAGCGAGCTTGAAGCCAGAGTGAAACTCAGGCACTCTAATGTGGGATCCGGGTATCCCAAGCCAGTGTCCTGAAATTTCTCCTGTAATTTCCATCTAAATGTAGCTGTTAGAGACTATAAATGAATCCTTGGGGGAGAAAGCTGGTTTGCGTTTCCAGTGATTTTAACTTTATTTCAGACTTCAGCATTCTTTTAGTTGATGTGTTTAGTAATTTGAGGTAATAAATACATTCTTTATTGTATTTGTTTCTGTGCAGAAAGATAATATACAGTAATAAAGCCCAGCACTTAGTGTAAAGTTGGCCTGGATGGGCGTCAGTGCATCTTTTCTCTTCCCAGACAGTAGAGCACGCCTGCTCATCTAGTATGGGGCCTTTCTTTCTGTGTGCAGGGGCACCTTCTTTGATAACTAAAAGAGCTTAGTGGCTGTCAGAGAATTTAGTAATCTGTCTGCCCAACAAGCAAAGGCGATTATCTTTAACTGTAGACAGGTCACTCAGGGAAAACTGAAATCTCTCTCAAGGTAAGATAAATATTCTTGTCCTTCACTGTGGCTCTGACACTCCATTATTTTGTTTTCTTCAGTACTGTCCCATAAGGCTTTTACATGAGCTACTGGTGGAAACTCGCACTCACTTCAGCTCAGTACAGTGTTGTGCTAGTACCGCAGTCATCCCCAGGTCCAAGCTGGAGTCAGAGGAGGTAGGAGGTTCAGCTCCTGTGTCTTCTAGCTAGGTATTGCGTTCTTGCAGCTCATTTCATGTAAACACTGAGGGGGACTTGCAGGTCCTACCTGCATTTAATAGGATTTGGGTGCTCTGAACATGAGGCTAGCTTGATCAGTCCAGCCCTGGCCATTGGTGGTTATCTGGGGAGTGAACCAATGTATGGAAGATATTCATATTCTCTCTCTGCCTTTCAAAGAAATGAAAAAAATATTTAAAAAAAAAAGTGAGTGGACACACACACACACATCCCACCCCAATATAGATGATGATTCAGAGTCAGATTCCTGAAAATGATTTTGCTACATGCATTTTATTTACAAGTGACTTTAAAAAGAACATACATAAAATAAGACATGCTTTACTTACCTTGTTATCATAACAGTAAACTCCGCCTGCTGGATTGAAGTTTCAAGGCCTCTGATGAGTTTCTGTGTAATGATATCTTTGCTCGGTGGAACCCTGGGTTGCTCAGAGTCTGACACAAGTGCCACGGGTTGTCGAATGAATGGCTGCTTCATCGTGGCAGTCTTAATTCCCTGATAATAGACCTGGACCTGAAAGCGGCAGGGAAATTTTAACTCTGTTTCCTCCCAAAGGAGTGCCAGTATTTCCTGGAAGAGAGTGCAGAGGGCCTCATGGAAGATACAGAGGGAAGAAGAAGACTTTTTCTAAGGACCAGCAAAAGTGATGTCTGCAGACAAGGGTACAAACAGCTTTGGTTCTCCAGACAGAGCAGCTTTCGTGGGTGTTGGGAGGGGAGCCACTGTATTCCCCTGATGGATGAAAGGAATGTGCACCGAAGCTCAGGCCACTCTGGAGAAGAAGCCTGGAGGAAAAGGGAAATGGAAGAGAGGTGGAGGCCAGAGGGTACAGAGACAAGCATGGAGGGCTGGGTTTGTGTGGGGTTTGTTTTGTCTTAAGAAGAGAGGAAGAATGCTTGCAGGCCAGAAAGAGCGGAGAGAGCAGGTGTTATAAAGTCATGAGCATGCTTTTCTGAAATGTTTACATTTGTCAAGGAGGAGGCCTAGAGGAGGTTAACTGACAGGTAATTAGGGAGCCAGTCTTGTCATGAGTAGGAAATGGGAACATATACATAGGAGTTTTCCATTTACATTTTTACAGTTCTTGGTATAACAAGAATGAATTTGCTGAACAAATTCATTGAGACTTGACTCTGCCAGCACTAGGAACAGAGCAGTGGTGAAAGACAAAGCTCCCTGCTCCCATGGAGACCACATTCATATAAGTGGTTTCAAGTATGCTTTGAACGAACCCATTTTCATGATTTCATGCTTGTTTTAGGGGTATCTGAACACTTCCTGTAAGTGTGCAGAGGATTGCATTGTCTGCAGCCCTCTGGGTGGCTCTTTGCGTCTCTGCCATCTTCCTAGCTGTGGCTTTTGGTCACCTCACAGAAATGCCATCCCTATCCGTGTGTTACCTCGTTCAGTGTGTGTATCTGAGTGGTAGCCAGACAGATGTTGGAGTAAAAAGGCACAAGTATGGCATCTCCTGGGAAGGTGATCCAGGAATACTTTTGTGGTGATAATGAACTATCAAAGGTGGCTGGTGCCACGGCTCACTAGGCTAATCCTCCGCCTGCGGTGCCGGCACCCCAGGTTCTAGTCCTGTTCAGGGCGCTGGATTCTGTCCCGGTTGCCCCTCTTCCAGGCCAGCTCTCTGCTGTGGCCCTAGAAGGCAGTGGAGGATGGCCCAAGTGCTTGGGCCCTGCACCCCATGGGAGACCAGGAGGAAGCACCTGGCTCCTGGCTTTGGATCGGCACAGCACGCCGGCCATAGTGGCCATTTTGGGGGTGAACCAACAGAAGGAAGACCTTTCTCTCTCTCTCTCTCTCTCTCTCTCTCTCTCTCTCTCTCTGTCTCACTCTCACTCTCACTGTCTAACTCTGCCTGGCAAAAAAATAAATAAATAAAAACAAATTATCAAAGTCTTAAAATAGTTTTTAGAAAAATGATTTAGGGCCTATTCAGAAATACCTTTATAGATATCACCTGTTCCTCCTATAAACCGATAGTATACCTCCTGTATAATGGGCCAGATAGTGATAGAGCTAGGGCTGAGACTTTGACACTTGCTCAGAGGGTCTTATCTCTGTAGCCAATAGGGAATGACTGGTTATGTATTAATGACTAATGGGACATTCCCTACACAGGTCTTTTGAAGTTTTGTCAGTTCACTGAATATGTGTCATCACGGCAGAGTTGTTGAGAATGACTGTTTCAGGTTGTTGTTGACCATTTGGCAAACTTGTGTTGGAGGACTGGAGTGGGAAAGGGACCCACAAGGGCCCTACGCACTCTGCCATCCTGAAAATGTTTACTTAGAACAGTCTGCAAAATTAATTGAAGTCTCGTGGTTTACCTTAATTCATTTGAATTTTGTGTTTTGGACATAATTGTGTTTTTAACCTAAACTATATGCCCTTCCCACAAATCTCAGGATAAAATCAACACTCTACAAATAGAAGCTCTAGTTTTCATGTTTATGCTGAGGGTTCAGATACATCTGCCAGCGGTAGCCCACCTTTCCTCCAGCCCCGAGAATCCGGGTTTGCAGATTCTGGATTCACAGGTCTAGCAATGCTCCTTCCTGGACGTGCCCTCACTGACCCCCCTGAACCAGTTCCCTTTCTTCCTCTCAGGTGGCTTCCCTGGTAGGAGGCAGTCTCATGGCTCCTGCCTCTTCTCCCTTTCCAGCCATAATATCTTTGGGGGGTTTCTTCAAGGCTTTATATTCCCATGAACCACTGAGAAATCAACAACCATTTACAAAATTACAGACATGGGTAAGTTTCAAAAGTTATGAGAAAGGTTTTTGTTTTTTTAGATGAAATGTAAATTAATTTAGACCCATGATTCTTAGCTGTTTTTACTCTCCCAACTCATGTTCATACTGGGGATGAAATCTGTTATTTTTCCCAAGACTAATGTTCTAGCTCTTCTCTTTCTGTAGTGTCCCCTGGGACCAGTGGCAGAACTGTAGCTTACACAGAGGCCTTAGTGAAGTCTATTGATATCTTTTTTTTCCTTTTTTAAGATTTATTTATTTATTTGAAGGACAGAACTAGGCAGATCTTTCATCTGCTGATTCACTCAAATGACCTCAATGGCCAGGGTTGAACCAAGCCAGAGCCAGGAGCTTCATGGCGTCTCCCACAGGAGTGCAGAGGCCCAAGCCCTTGGGCCATCCTCTGCTGCTTTCTCAGGCTCATTAGCAGGGAGCTGGATCAGGAGTTGAGCGGCAGGAGCTCAACTGGATTCCAGAACTGTGGCATAGCGGCTTCAGGCCCCACACATTTACATCTTAGCACTCTCCTATCCAGAAAGCTTTGCTTCCTTATAGCCTGCCACGTACAAATACCAGACATAGGAGGGTCAGGGCTGCTGCGATGAAAAGTGAGTAAGTCCAAGAGGTAAAGTAGAGCAGGGAGGAAGAGTCATGTGTTCATTCATTCAGCACCTATGTATTGACCACCTCCCTGGGCCGGGTGGTCTGCCAAGGCAGAGGACATGAAGTTGAGACCCGTTTCTGTCCTCCAGGATCTCTCAGTCCAGTGCTAGTGACAGGTAAGTAAGAGGCCTTTATAACGGGTGCTATTTGCTGAGTGAGAATACGGAAGAGCCCTGCACACTGTGGGTTAGGTGCTGTGGGCCGTCGGGGAGACTGAAGGCAGCATCTGGGACCGTTTCTCCAAGGAGGGAATGACCTGGAGCTTGAGTAATGAGATAGAACCTGCAGGGTGTTGAGACCAGGGGATGTGGCTAAGGAAAGCCAGACAGATTTGTGTTTCTGTTTATTGATACTTTTTTCTTCTCTCTGCTGGATGAATTCCTATTTTATTAACTGCTTTTTTTTTTTTTTTAAAGACTTTTTATGTAATTTATTTGAAAGAGAGACAGAGATCACTCATTCTCTGGTTTACTCCCTAAATGTCCACAAAACCAGGCCTGGGCTAGGCTGAACCAGGAGCCAGGAACTCAGTCTTGGTCTCCCACATGGGTAGCAGGGACCAAAGTCAGTGTGTCATGGCCTGCGGCCTCCAGGGTGTTTAACAGCAGGAAGCTGGAATGGAGAACAGAGTCAGGACTTAAACCTAGGCATCCCCGTAAGGAATGTGAGTGTCCCAAGTGTTGGCTTAACCGCTGTACCAAATGCCTGCTGCTGTCAGCCTTTTTCTTTGATTTTTTTTTAGTTAAAAAGTTTTGAGGTTGCTAACTTTGGCATAATATGAGCCAGAATGATAGTAAAATGAGTCAAAATTATTCTAGGTAAAAAGAATGTTCTATATATGCTTATGAAAAAGTTTATTGTATAGTTTAAAATGGGAATAATATAATTTCTGTATTACAAGTATAGTTCTTTGCTCCATTTCCATTCAAATTGTTCTTTTATATTTGAAATCATTAAAATTAGAAAATGATTATGGTGAGTGTCTTTTGAAGCATAGAGCAAGCTAAGTAATAAGTCAAAACCTGCCAGTGTAAAGTAAATGCAATTATTTTGTTCTGCTAAATTGTAGCTTAGCTACAGTGAAAAGAAATTGACAATTTATGAACTTGTCCAGGATCCCATTAAAGTGAGGAAGACATTATTTTCCAAGACAGTAATGATTCAGACTGCATTTAGGACAGGATGTTGGGGTTAATTTGCCTTCTTTTTCAAGTAATTAGTAGGCAGATGACATCTTTGCTATTGATAATTGCCTGGGACATTTTTCAGTGAAAGAGTGCCACCTACTGAACAGATTTTTCTTTTCCCCTGCTGTTGAGTTTTACTTTGAATTTAGTTTGAATTTGAATTTCAGTTTTACTTTGAATTCTTAGTTTCTCTGACCGCCTGCTACAGTTGGCTCCAGTAGGTAGTTTATGCCTGACAATGTTCCCATCTTATGATGGATTAACTAGGGTCTCTGGGATTCTTAGAGGGAGCTGATACCTCCAAAACCAGGTGTAAAAACAAAATCTAAACATAAGCATGACTCAGCTGTTTACAGGTCTCAAAACCTTCCGGTCATTGCAGAGTACTTATTGGCTCAGAAGTCTGTATGTGTGTTTGGTCTTAAGCTGTGTACGTGAACACTGAGTAGGAATAGGTGAGCAGATGCCTGGGCAGAAATGAACTATTCTAAGGAATAATCGAGAGGAATGAAAGAGCACATTACATTGGCCTACTGATTCTCCTGGAGATAATATTAGTGGAGAGATTGTTTGATTACAACTTGGCTGTTGGTCACTGAGAGGATTCCTGAGGTCAAGTTAAAATTCCAAAGACCTACTTCAGAGTAACTCCACTGGCGCTTTTTCAGTAGATCTTAGCGATAATATATTGTTCATTGGCAAGAGGTTGAGAACATCAACACTAGAACTAAGAATATTGTTTCAGAATTTTATATGGCCATTGTTTTTAGTATATTGGCATACTTTTTGGTGTTAGCAGAATTTACATGAGGCATTGATCATTTCCAGCTTTTCCCTCTTATTGGACTATGCAAGTAGAAAGTCATGTTTTAAATTTAATTTTATTTTGAAAGAGAGAGAGATGACCCATCCACAGGTTCACTTCCCAAATGCCCACAACAGCCAGGGGTGGGTTGAATCCAGTTCTCCTGTGTGGTGACAGGGACCCAAATACATGAGCCATCAGCTGCTGCCTACTAGAGTACACATTATCATCAAGACACTTTGATGTGGAATGTGAGCAGCCCGGGAGGTGTCCAAACTACTGTATTAAACACCTACCCCCAGAAAGTTACTCTTTTAAAGGGAGATAGACTGTATGCTGAATTGATTTATGCTTGCTGATATAGATACATAGATAGATTAATCCCATATGGAATAATTTTATATCAGGATTCTGAGGTGAGAAATAAAAAAATCTGTAAGGTAAGATGTTAGAATTCATTCCACATGTTTTTTTCTGTAGTGGGTATTGTGGCACAGTGAGGCCACCAGTTGGGACTCCTGCATCCCATATCAGAACACCAGTTCAAGTCCTGGCTATTCTTCCCATGTAGCTCCTTACTAATGCTCCTGGGAGGCAGCAGATCATGGCCTAACTACGTGGGTCCCTGCCACCCACTTAGGACACCCAAATGGAGTCTCATGGGTTCTGGGTTCTGAGTTCTGGCTTCAGCATGCTCCAGTGAAAAGAAATTGACAATTTATGGACATTTGAAAACATTGGGAGCTACTGGATGATGGGAATGGCAAAGAATGCTCTGTACAAGTAAAGCGCTGGGAGGTGCTCTCCAGATGGCACAGTGAAGGGTGTCTGTGGGTGCAGTCCTGACCCTGCATCTCCCGGCAGGAAGATGCATTTATACCTAGACAGCAGTGCTGCTAAAGGAATCATGATGTTCACACCAGCCAGCCCTAAAGTGTCATCTTGGATCTTGATCTGGCTTTATAGGTTTTTCCAGTTTCCAAAGCTTTGTGAATTACTTAAGATCATGTTGCAGGTTAATGGCACAGTCAGGATTTGACCTGGAGTTTCCAGACCCCAAACCTGACTATTTTTCTTTAGTTCCATGAAACCTCCTACAACATAGAATACTATTCAGTGGCATGGCTTTATTTTTAAGGAAATATTTCAAGCATACAGAAAAATACAGAAGAATTATACTTAGAGAACAGAGTAGTAAACAGATGTAGAACCTTTATCTGTATGTAATAAATGCTTTTGTTTTATCATACTTGCTGTAGTTGGGCTGTGTGCATATGTTTAAAAGAAATTAACACTAAAAAACAATTGAAGCCTCCTATGTCCTCTTTCCTCCCTTCCCACCCTCTGTAGTCAACATTGTTACCCTCTGAAACCACAAGAAATGATTGTATTTGCTGCTGTCATGTGTTTTTCAGATAACATCACTAAAAGAAATTATGAAGCAGTAGGGTGGAGGAGAGGAAGGGCAAGGGTTTTGAAGCCAGAAAGACCTAGTTTACAAATCCAGAAATCCCATTTACTGTGGGTAATCAAGCCGCTTAAGCCTTCCGTGAGCATTTCTTTATCTGCACAACAAAGATTCTGAGTCTCAGTAACCTCATTGAGACCTAGAACTGTTGTACGGGCAGCAGCTAGCATAGTCCCTGCAGCAGAGGAGAGCAGTAACAGGCATTGCATTTCCTGTGTTCTTACCATGGCTAAAGTGTTTTATGCATGTTCAAATTGAAATGAGAGCTGTGTGGCTTAGAACAGTGTGTGGCACACAGCGAGTCATAAATATTAGTTATTAAACTATTTTATAAAAGAAATTAATGGAAAGGAATCTGGAAGTTAACTTGCTAATAAATACTTTCTTCATATATGTAGTATTGTGAGTACATATATATGTGTATATTATATATGTACATACATATATGTGTGGAATCCTAATAGCCCCTGTATATGGTACGTGCCATTCTCCCCACTTTACAATGAGCAAATTGAGGCACAGAGTTGTTAAGTAACTTAGACCAAAGTCACATGGCTAGTGAGTGTCAGGCCTATTCCAGGCAGTCTGTCTCCAGAGTTCATGCCCTTGCCATACTTACTGATAATGTGTGTGGTGTGAGCTTCAGACATTCACCCTCACCTAAGAACTTGTCTTTAAGATGTGTGACCCCCTGTTGATTAAGGAGCCCTTTTGGTTCTGTTGTATGTACTGTCTAAGTTCCTCATGCATCCCATGTTAAAATGGAGACACCTTGATGGAGACAGCACAGATGTGACTGGTTTGGGTGGCTGTTGCCTCATTAGTCCCCTCAGTCCTTTTAACATCCCCACCCCTTACCCCCGGCTTCCTAAGCTCTCCAATGAGGATCTTAGGGATAATGGTGATGGGATTTAACCTTTGGCCCCATAGTCTTGCTTGGACAGCACACTGCCTCCTTGGCCATTACCATCTCTTACTTCACTTCCTCCTGGGCGCTGCTGCTGCTGCCTCCCCCAGACCTGGTTCACCCGCTGGACTCTGCCAGTGACATTCACCCTTGCTGCTGAAGGTGCAGGCATCTTCCTGCTGTGCCTGAGCTCCAGGGTGGTTTTTGTTTGTTTGTTTTTGTTTTTGTTTTGCAGTGAAGTGAGAACCATTCCCCCAGTCTCTTTCAAAAATTTCCTATCATTTCACACCAGACTGAGGATGAGTGGACTGGGCCAGGGGTAGTAATTCTTTGTGATAAACTCTGGTCTCTGCACCGATGTTGAGGCCCACTTCCCTTAGGGTGGGCCCATACCAGGTGGCTTTGCCTGTCTTGCTGATTGGTTGTTAAATCATCCCCCTCATCCCCATATTTTCAGTTCTTGGAGCCTTGATCACACTAAAGGCATGCTGAACTTTGTGGTAGCTGAAGAAGTCTTGTATTGAGATGCTAAGACTGCTGGTGGTGTTTTCTTTGGATTTTCCTTAGTCCATCTGTAGAAATGATCAGCAGGGTTTCTTCAGTGTACTCCAAGGAGCACAGCGCCCTCCAGGGTGTTCTGCTACAAGGCAGGGGACTTGCATGCCAGCAGAGTGTGGAGCATGAAAATGCCCGCCCTTCAGTCTTACAGAGTCTCTGAGATTTCCTAGGATAGGTAAACCTGACCGACTACATTGTCTCGAGTGCTTCCTAATCTGCAGTCTTAAGAAGTTTGGTGTGAAAGGGCAGTTTTTGGCCAAAGCTACCATGCTAAGCAGAGATGACCTTGTGTTTTGTTGCTTCTGCTGTGGTGTCTGCTCTGCAGGAATCAGAACCCTCTGTCTCCTTATTCTCCCTTGCCTTGCCCAGTGCTTGTACATGCTGGCCTTGCCCACGTTCATTGAATCGAGTGGTTTGCCAGTGTCAGAAGCGGAGGGATGAAAAGCTGCAGTTGTCAGAAAGACGTTCTTCCTCATGCTTTTCACCAGCAGGAAGCAAGCAGTAATAATTCCAGCTGTTCCATGGGGTGGAAGGAAACCATCCCGCTAGCAGAGACTTTGTGTTCTTACTCAGCACTGCCACCACTGCCCCATTTCAGAACAGTACAAACAATTTAAGGGTTTTATTAATATGAAGGTACTCAGAATGTTAAAGATTTAACTTTAAACCACTTCTCTTAAAGTGAGAGCACACACACACACACACACACACACACCCCGAGTGCTGGTCTTGTTCTTTTGACCCGACTTCAGTTCTGAGCCTGGACTACCACATTTCTTGAGAGATCATTGATAGAGTTGAAATGTTGTCACACACCTATTTGGAGAAAGCACCAAAGAAAAACATAGCCCAGGGCCTCTGTGTAACAGTGACTGGATCTTTTTGATGAAAACTGCATTGTGAAGGGACAGCCCTGGTTTTGCAGATGGCTGCACTGTGTGGCACACTCCTGTCTGGTACAGGCCCTTCCGGGAAGGCCCGGCACATGGCCTTGCTGAGAACGGCCCCACAGTGGTGAGGTAGGAAGTGCCAGTCTGCTTCAGTAGAGTAGTGTAGGTCTCAGTAGGTTTATGCATCACTGTCTTGTAAACACTTCCTAGGTTTGTCTAGGGCACAGAAGGGGAATTCTTGAAAGGAAATACACATTAGACAAATATTGTTTTAGAAAAAAGATCATCTTTTTTGCTTACTGATCTGTGTTCAACAGTTAAGGAAGAGGATGCTCACAGCATCCCACTTTTCCTCCAAAGCGTTCTTATAAAGGATCTTCGTCAAGTGTCAAGGACACAACAAAGGAAGGAATAAACAGTGGAATTTTTAGCACTGAATATAAAAAAATACAAGCTTTACAAGTTTTTGTTGGAAAGGGACAAATGGAAAATGGTCCCAAATTGATCTTTAACTCCATCTGAAACCACTGGCTCTCAGAAAATAGTTGACATTACCTGGTGGATTTTCTAAGTGTCTGGTAGAGTGGAAGAGACCACTAGACTGCTTCCCTTGGACACAAGGCTGTGGAAGAGTATTACTGAGGCACTGTTACAGAAGCAACTGCTTTATGAGTGCGATAGGTAGTTCTGGAAACTATTCAGTACCTATTTCAGAGAGAGCCAGCAGCTTCACAGTTCCTTTATTTTGCCTGTCCTTTCTTTTGCAGCACTGCTTGTCTGTTAAGGTCTTGATGTATTTTGTGAGATGATGATTCTTAGAGAATCTTAACAGACTCGTAATTTCTGTCCAGTTCTGATCATTTGTTTTACAATTTTCACTTACCTACCTGAATATCACCAACGAATTTTAGTTCGTAATTTGTAATGAGTGCTTTTCATGAAACTTGAGTCTTAGGTCGCTGTCGCGCTAACCCATGCTGGCCTCACTTGACCCTGAGCACAGACAAGGGCTGCTGACTCGGAAACCTGGCTGCCCTCGGCTGTCCTCGGCTTCTGCTGCTTCTCTCAGCTGCTTTTGAAAGAGTCTTTATCTGACCTCAGCTCGCTGCTGTTCCAGGATTCTCATTTCCTTTCCAGTCTAACTTGGTGACTTATTTGATTCTCTTATCTTTAGGATTCTCTTGAATTCTTATAAATTTAAAGAGTATTGCATAGTCTTGGGTCTGCCCAACTCACTTCCCGCCCCACCCCCAGTCCTGGCACATGTTGCATTGCCTGGGTCCTCTCCTCTTCACGTTGAAGCTTCTGTTACAGTCTGACATTTTTCTCAGCAAGCCAGCACACATTGCTTCCATGGCTTGACAAAGTACACATAGTTGATATCATTCTTAAATAAATTTGTTGAGTTTCATGCTTACGTTTTAGCACATTTGGAAGGAAGAATTATTCGTTCTCCAGATTTGAGTAGAACATAGCATTTCCGTTATTGAGTGATGTCATTAGTACTTCAATGTGATGGTCTTGATGGAGTCTGCCAGCCAGACACAGGTGTACCAAGGAAACACACTAACCAAGCTTTGACATCGAGGCTTATTTTTCCTCTGGGTCTAGGCAGGTATAATGAGTGATTTAGAAAATCTTTTTGCACTGCATCTTTTTCTTGCTTTATCTGAGTTTGAGCCATATGGACTAATGGCCCTTTGTTTGATACTTAAACCTGTCCATCTGAAAGGCTAGCCTTGGTGTATTATTTTAAATGCGTCAATAACTTTATACGCTATTGAAGCAACATCCAAAATGTTTGTATGTTCATTCTAATAGATTGACTTCTCCTCAGGGCAATTTTAATCCAATTCCTGTTTCAATATTCCTTGTGAATATCTACGATCAGCAAATATGTCTTTGAATCATAAAATTCTTCAGTAGAGTTAAAAATTCATAAAAGGAGATAATTTAGAATCTTTTTCTTCATTTAATGTACCCTCTACCTCATAACACAGGTTGATTATTCCTGATCCCATATCAGAAGTGCTTTGGACTTCATTTTTTTTCCAGATTTTGGAATATTTTCATATACATAATGAGACACCTCAGAGATGGGATCCAAGTTTAAATACAAAATTAATTTATGTGTCACATCCACCTTACACCTATAGTCTGATGGTCATTTTACACAGTATTGTTAGTGTGCCTGCATTTTGACTGTGATCAATCATCCAAGGTCAGGTGTGGCATTTTCTGCTAGTGGTATCATGTTGGCATGCAAGAAATTTCTAGGGGTTTTAAAGCGTCTCAGGCTTCAGACTTTCAGATTACAGCTGCTCAGTCTGTAGGACCCTACTCTGTAGTTGTATTTTATGCACACATTATTTGATAGTTTTAATTGGCCTGAAATTTGTAGGACAAAGTTTGAGTTCCCAGTAATAGTTTCCTCAGCCGTCTCTTAGTTTATTCATTATTCTGTAGAATACTAGTTGCTTTAGATCAGTACATTTCTAACATACAAGAACATGCAGTATAGGAGAACCATACAGTTTTCTTTCTGTTTCAACTTGTCTTCTCAAAAGGAAGCCTGGGACATGTAGTTTGCCCCATAATCTAGATCAAAGATAATTGAATAAAAAAAAAGATCTAAACTTGCCTACCTTGAAGAATGATTTGATACTGACTGGTAACAATCTGTGCCATTTGTAAATCCCCTATTCTTAATTGGCATAGTTGTTAAAAGAATCTTTTAAAATATTTATTTATTTATTTGAAAGAGTTTTGGGGGTGCCGTGGGGGTAGGGATCTTCCATTCTCTGGTTCACTCCCCAGATGGCCACAATAGCCAGGGCTGGGTCAGGCTGAAACCAGGAGCTTCTTCTGGGTCTCCCATGTGGGTGCAGGGGTCCACGCACTTGGGCCATCTAATGCTACTTTCCCAGGCACATTAGCAAGCAGCTGGATTGGAAGTGGAACAGCTGGGACACAAACCAGCGCCCATATGGGATGCCGGCGTCACAGACTGCTTTACTCACTAGACCACAGCACCGGCTCCTAAAACAGTCGTATAGATTACCAATTTAGAAATAGGGAAACCTTTCGCATCTCCTTCCTGTTCTCTTTGAGATTGTTCACACATCCCCAAAGGCACTAATTTGTGGTGGGGGTTGCAGATTGTTAAAGGCCGTGTGTTGCCATCACGTGTAAAATCCCAGCATCTGCACGGTATCATTTTCTAGGTCTGTGTCAAGTACAAGTGACAGCAGCTACTAGCATCTGCAATTGTATGTGCTGGGCTGGGAGCTGCAGGACCGGAAAGGGAAAGGACATATACTGAGGGAACCAACCCTTTCCTTGTCTAGGTCAGCTGGGTGGAGGTATTTGCAATATGAGTGTCCCTGTTTGGATTTGGTTTTGGTTAGTTCAATGTATAGTCTTTGTGTTTCTGTATCATGTTGTTTTTCAAATACTGCTTTTCAAATTCCTGTAGTTCTTGCTAGTGAGTACTTCTAATTTAAAACTCAAATGGAATGGTATTTTAATAGAAACTAACCCACAATTCCAGATAAAAGGATTTATAAGATGTGTGTGGTTATTTAGAATATTCTATAAATGTGAATCAGTCAGAATCACTGAGGTGTTTGTAAACTGCTTATGTTCATGGTTTATAATCAGTCACATTACTGTCTTTGTTATTTGGCTTCCATATTATTTAACTGTTGATGTAACCAGAGCATGAGTTTTTTTAGAGGGTAAATTCTGTACCTATACCTGTCAAGGAACCAAATAGAGAGGTTTGCACGCAATACTGGAAATAACACACACACATACACACCCATAAAATGATTTCTGATAGAGTTTAGCATATTATAAAACTGAATGATACCATGGCCATACTCAGACTAAGAAATCAGTTGTTGCATTCAAGAGAGGGTGGTTATATGGGGAAAAGGTAGTACTTGCTTTTCCTTTCCACTGTAAATTCATAGCACATGTGCTGCATGGAGTTTTCACAGTCAAACATTGCTGAGTATAACCTGGAATGAAATCTTCTTGGAATTGATTTTCATAATGTGAGCCATTTGTATACATGGTTACTTCTTTTGTAACCTTGGTTGTGTTGTAAAAAGTGCATTGTCTAAAGATGGAAGGGTTGTCCTTACCAATGGTTTTATTTAATCTTTCTTGCACAGAAGATAGGATATCTTCAGAAAAACTGACTTCTGGGAAACAGAATTGTACCAGTATTAGGATACAGATATTTCAGTTTTGTGTTTGCTTGCATATACCTCAGATACAGTCAACAAATTTTAATTTTAAGCACTTATAAATGTTTTCCTATTGCCCTATAGGAGTCACTTATATCTGAGTTTAACTTCTGCATTTTTTTTAATATTCAGACTCTGTCCCCTTGAACTTGTAATTTAACCTCTCCCTTGTCCTTTTTCTCATCTGTAAGATGGGATAGTAACAGTCTCGCCCCGTGAGAAATGGCTGAGCTAATCCCTGTGGAGCTGTTCGTGCACTGCCCCTTGGGTGGGAAGAAAGCATTGGCCTCCCTGCTTCATCCCTTTGACTCTATCCTTACCCAAGTCATTCCTTCTCTTGTCCTTTCCCGGAAACTCACATTTTGAGGGTCTCGCGCTGGACTTGCTCTCATCTCGCGCAAAGCATGTGAGTTTGAAGGGCTCTGCAGTTCCAGCAGCGTGAGCACTTCGCAGTGGACTGCAGTTGGGTGAATTCGGCCTGTCCCAGGCCATCCAGTGTGTTTTCCAGGGTTCTTCAAGATTCCTTAGACACCAGTAGTGTCCAGATTTGCTCTATGTAGTGTTATTTAGAGTAACCTAACTGTTACAGAGGTCTTTATTTATGCTAAGGTTAAGTCCCCATAGTTTCCAGGAAGGTTTTGTATGACCTTTATAGTGTTAGTTCCTCCTATTACCATGAACTATGCTGCTATGGAGCAGAATTACTGTGCTTCCTAAGTCTCGCTTTGAACATCCATGAAGCTGCTTTGTATTGGCAACATGGCTACCTGAGCGCTAACCGGTGAATCTGCATCAGATTGTTGCCACGCTGCTTTAGGGTCAGTCCTGCTGGGACAGGGGCTGGGGCTGGGTCCTGCTCCTCGCTTACCAACTGTGTGGCCCTCATTGGGACCCAGTCCCTCTAAGCCTCAGATGGCAGCCGCCTAGCACCCTGTTGAGCATGTAACGTTAACTTGTTCTGTTATGACACAGCCTGGAAGTTATGGCTCCAAAGCACTGTTTGTTGATTAGCATATTGTTCCATTGTAATGGTGAACCCTGTGACAGGTAACTGAAGAAATCGTAGTGGACTTGGGAGGCACTATTTTTGCTATTTACCGAGTGTCCCCTGAGTGCCAGGCACTGAGCAGGACTAGTGTTTTGGTTGGGCTCCTCAGGCTTTCAGAGAACAGAGTTGTGTTTATTTCTTTGCAAAGTAAAGAATCCATGAAGAAGTTTTTTTTATTTTCTATTTTTTTAAAGATTTATTTATTTATTTATTTGAAAGTCTGAGTTACACAGAGAGAGGAGAGGCAGAGAGGGGGTGGGGGGACCTCCATCTGATGGTTCACTCCCCAATTGGCCGCAACGCCGGAGCTGCGCGATCCGAAGCCAGGAGCCAGGAGCGTCTTCCAGGTCTCCCACGTGGGTGCAGGGGCCCAAGGACTTGGGCCATCCTCCACTGCTTTCCCAGCCCATAGCAGAGCGCTGGATTGGAAGTGGAGCAGCCGGTACTCGAACCAGTGCCCAAATGGGAATCCAGTGCCCCAAGCCAGGGTGTTAACCCGCTGTGCCACAGTTCACTGCAGCACACAGGCAACCCCTGGAGAACTAGTTACTCATCACCCAGAGCAGTATAAAAGTTACCACACAGTATCTCACAGCACATGGAGGGGCCCAGGTATAGCTCTTATGTTTACTTTTATTGGTTTTTCCCTCTGTAAGTTTATCTTCTGATTAATTTTTTTCTCCCTTACTCTATCTCACTACTTCTGCTTTTTGCCTTGCTATTTCTGTTTACATGCCTTGCATGCTGCAGTGATATGATGCATATTTCTTGCAGTCAGACTTCCAGAGAGAGAAAATCTGATTGAGATGTCTGGTACCAGTATAGTCTTTGGAGCAACCTCATGTGGACAGCAGGGTGGGTTCAATGTAGAAACGTGGCACCCTCAGCACCACAGCCCACCTTCAGAAGGGAGGGCTGTGGCTGGGTGGGCCTTCATGCATCCCTGACGAGAACACTGGGTTAGGTGCCTTTTGTGGCCTGTCCAGGACCTTTTGGCATTAATGGTAGAAAAGTGAATAAAATATACCTGTACTGGAAGAGCTCATGATGTGATGAAACAGAAACATGCTTAAGCATTTTTTTTTTTTTTGCCATGACAGTTAATACTTAGCACGCCAGGAAGGTTTAGCTAATTGCCATAGAATGGTGATATGGATTCTTTATTGACAGCATGATGATGACAAAGGGTATTTCTAGTGAAGAAAAAAAATATGCAAACAGTGTCAAATATCTTGGTGTGCTTAGTATTTGCCGTGAGAAGAGGGCAGGAGTTAGCTTTTAAGGGGCTTCAGGAATAGGGTCTAGGTTATGGCTGTGACCTTTTTAGGAAGATGTTCATACCCAGAACTAGAAGGAAGCAAACTCATAGAAGAATCAGCAGTGACTTGACCGTGCAGATGAAGGGAAGACCACGTGGCTTCCCTGAGAAGGGCCGTTGCTGCGTCTCAGGTTTTCACAGGTGAACTCTCCAGGTTGAAAAGGCGTCCAAGACTAGAAACCTAACCTCGGGGGAGAAAGGATCCTTGAAGCTCTAACTAACCCAGAAATCCACTCTAAGCAACTTGGATATGTGTTTTGGATAGCCCCAAAACAGCAGGAAGCCTCATGTTAGCTAAATAAACAGGAAAGGAAGCTAAAGCCTCATCTGTAGCAGTATTTTAGTTTCTGATTTTTAGCTAGCTCAGATTTTTTTTTTTTTTTTTGACAGGCAGAGTGGACAGTGAGACCGTTGGTTCACCCTCCAATGGCTGCCGCGGACGGCGCGCTGCGGACGGCGCACCGCGCTCATCCGATGGCAGGAGCCAGGTGCTAGGTGCTTTTTCCTGGTCTCCCATGGGGTGCAGGGCCCAAGCACCTGGGCCATCCTCTACTGCACTCCTGGGCCACAGCAGAGGGCTGGCCTGGAAGAGGGGCAACCGGGACAGAATCCGGCGCCCCGACCGGGACTAGAACCCAGTGTGGGGGCGCCGCAAGGCGGAGGATTAGCCTGTTGAGCCACGGCGCCGGCCCTAGCTAGCTCAGATTTTATTTGCCTATTTTTTAAATCTTGAAGGTAGTTTTCTCAAAGCATGCTGTGTTGCTAAAATCTCTTCTTTGTAAAAGTCAAGTGTATGAGCTATTATTTTAGTTAAACTAGCAGGTATTTTTCTAGTAGTGGACAAGGCAAAAATAATGCCCAAATATTGGTGTTTTAACTAAGGTGAATTAGATGTGGCTGACATCACCAGGGACTTTGTAGCTATCTATTTAATTTTGTTTAAAAAAAACATTTTCCCCCTTGCTATTGCTCTGATATTGATTGAATCATTAATCACATGTATATGTACATGCATGCAAATGTCTGGTATATATCAAAGTCATATATATAAGTGTGAATATGTGTGTGTATATATATTATATGTTAGGATTATAACAAAATAAACAAGGATGTAATAAAAACTTGGTTTTTTTCCCCATTTGATTTCCATTTCAGAGACAAATGAAACTGAGTAGGTATAATTTAATTTCTTCCTGGCAGGTAGAATAGGATTTACTGTATATTTCATTGGTTCTAAAATCCTTGTGGCTGTAAATTGTATCATTATTTTATATTCCATGAAGGAAGTGGGGAAAACATGCCAATTAAATTACAACAACATTTGATTGTAAGTGGCATTAAAATTTTAGATATTAAAATGTGGAAATTATATTTTAAGATTAGTGATATATAATTATTACTGATTATAAGAGGCATTCAGATTTCAGGCATTAGATGTGGGTAAAATACATTTTAAAATTAAAAGATAATTTTGAAGAAGCGAGGAAGAACTCTGGTTTATATTTGCAGATTAATTCAGAAACAATGAAAACGTTTTATTGAATAACCTTCAAATTACAAATTTCATCTTAATGAAATACAGAACTATGGACAGATTCAGTAACATTAGTAATCATTAAACTTTAAAACCAAGAAGGTGCTTGGGATTGCCAGAGCTGATCATAAGTGATCGTTCACATCTAACGTGTGTGTTAGTGTCTGTTTTGAGTCACCCGTGGTTAGACATGAGGTTTACAGACAAATAAAGCACGTGGGCCCTGCCCTCCCTCGTGGAGTCAGCATTCATGGCGGGGAGGTGGTGGTCGGCAGTGCTCCCTGAGCGCTGGGAGGAGACAAGCGCTGTGAAGAGCTGAACTGGGAGTTCTCCTGTAGACTGCGAAGGACTCTGAGCACTTGAGGGGAGGTCATTGTGGGTGGAGAGACCCAGGAGAAAGGGTGCGGAGTAGGAAACAGCCTGGGCCAGGGGAGAGGTCTTGGGGCCTCTGAGGCCTTGTTGAAGCAGAGGGTGAGGTGCGGCCTGGCTGGCAGGAGCTGAAGTGAGACCAGACCGTGCAGGGTGTCCTGGGCTGTGCTGAACATTGGCCTTTTAGTCCAAGCCTGGGGGAAACCCGCCTGTCCGTTTTAAAGGAGGAAGTGACCCTGGCTGCTCTGTGAAGAAACCTCCATAGGAGCCTGTTGCTGGTCCAGACCAGGTCAGTCAGCTACTTGCCCTGGAGGTTGTGAGGGAAGGTAACATTTTCTTGAATACAGACATGAAATTACTCAAAAGTTTTAGATTTTGGATTTTCCAGTTAGGATGCTTAACTAGTATGCAAATGATCTTTTCCAAAATTCAAAATAGCTGTAAGATCTGAAACATTTCTATTTCTGGTCCCAAGGATTCCAGAGAAGGGATATTAAACCAGTATCAACGTATCATCAAAAAGCCTTAATTTGGGCCGGTGCCGCAGCTCACTAGGCTAATCCTCCACCTGCGGTGTCGGCACACCGGATTCTAGTCCTGGTCAGGGCACTGGATTCTGTCCCGGTCGCTCCTCTTCCAGTCCAGCTCTCTGCTGTGGCCCGGGAGTGCAGTGGAGGATGGCCCAAGTCCTTGGGCCCTGCACCGGACATGGGAGACCAGGAGAAGCACCTGGCTCCTGGCTTCGGAGCAGCACAGTGCACCAGCCATAGCAGCATTTGGGGGGTGAACCAACAGAAAAGGAAGACCTCTCTCTCTCTCACTGTCCACTCTGCCTGTCAAAAAATAATTAAGTAATTTTCAAAAGCCTTAATTTGTGCACATTTTGGCCCAGCAGTGTTTCTGGGCATTTATTTTAAAGAAAAGATCTCAGATAGACGTGTGCAGCTACTAATACATTCTTCCTTACTGATTATAATAAGAAATTGGTTTAAAAGATTATAGTATTTTCAAACAAATAGAAAGGAAATGCAAATCCTGCAGATTTCAAGGGGGCCCCTTCATCCTAGACAGTTTATTGACACGAGAAGAGTCCTCTGGGTATTTGGGTAGGCTCCAGGAAGAGAGAGACTGAAAGTGCAAAGCAGAGGCAAGATGTTTGAGGGAAGAGAGGTCTAGGGCCAGAAGGTGGGAGATGACCACCTTTGTTCAGGTAGTGTGGGTAGTGCTTGTTTTTTGAGAACCCCCTGGGAGCCTAACCACACCTCACAGAATTGGTACTGAAGGAGACTTGTGTTTGCTGTTCAATCCACAGGTGAACTATGGTGTGCAGTCAGCCTGAGACTTGGTTCCCTCTAAATCTGAGCCGTCCTGAGGACTTGTGGATGGAGCAGGATGGATTTGGGGGAAAACATTCTCCACTTCCATCCCCTTCTATACCTCAGTGTTCCTCACGCCCCCACCCAGCCACCTCTTCCCCTGCTTGCTGCACTCAACTCTCTGCCTTCTCTCTCTCCTTCCTCTTTTCCCTTCCTTCCCTCATGCTTTCTTCTGCCTGTACTGCTGATACTCATATTTTACAATATAATCAAAGCACAGAAAACCACCAACCATTTCAAGTAAATGAAATAGTCTTTGTTTCTTTTTTTCCCCCCTATCTCATATTGCTTCTTCCTAGGTGACAGCTTTTATATCTGTGTGGTACTTCAATTTTCAAGGTTCAGATCAAATGTTGTGTGCTGCTTGTATTCCTTGAAACACCTAGACCTCCCTGGCACAGGTGTTTAACCTCCGACAGTATCAATGCTTCTGCGAAACCTGGACTGCTTTCTGTCCTTAGTTTTAAGTTGATGTTTTGCTGCTTCTCTGAAGATATTACTTCGAAGCTTTGATTAGCTGAAAAGTCCTAGAGGAGTCTGAACTTGACATTTTAGTAAGCTCAAGGTTATCGTCTCTGGTATTTCCTTTTCCTGGCAGTGGAGGAAAATCATTTTTCTTTAGCTTTGTACACTTTCCAGAATCATTGTTGAAGATTAGCTTGGTATTTTAAAAATCATTATTTCTTCCAGAGTAAAATTTTCCTTAGGAAATGAACCATATTTTAAAAACCACACATATTGTTGTGAGTATGTACATACATATGCAGATGGATATAAATATATTTTGAAGTTGGTCATTTTCCTAGGCATGCTTTACCTGTTAGACTTTAGAATTAATTTTCACAAGTTCTTAGAGATTGTTTTATTCCACTAACAAAGTAAAACTTAAATGTTTGTTCCAGGTGACTTTCACTCTGTAGATATGGAGTACCCCAAATACTTTGTCATAGAATTGTTGGTCTAGGAAAATGCAAGTTTCATCATTTAGGCTTTGAAAAATTATTTCAGGACCATAAAAGACATAGTTGTGTTTCACCTACCCTATTAAATATTTAACTCATTTCAGAAAATAAGCATGCCTGCCAGATTCTGTCTGTATTGATTGATGTTTCTGGAAATTCTGGGAGTTCAGGGTCGTAATACAGCCTCCTAAATTCTTGTCTGATATAGACTTGGGTGTGTTAGGTGGTGGCATTAGAAGCCATGCAGTCCTCATGAATGTGTTTGTTGATACAGTGCTTAATGTCTAGGATCCATCTTGTTAGCTGCCCGGGAGCAAAAAGAGTTGTTGTGAACGTTGCCAGTAAGCCTGCAGTTTCTAAGTAGAACTCTTCTTTTATAAGGCATAGTTATCAGACAACGTTTAGCACTACCTGCTTTATAAGTTTTACAATAATATTAGTATACAGTTCACAATACTTTTATAACTTTTGTGACCCATTTGGGGTTTTCATCTGTTATCTTTAAAAAAAAAAAAATTATTTATTTATTTATTTGAAAGGTGAGTTACGGAGAGGGAGAGGTGGAGGCAGAGAGAGAGAGAGAGAGATCTTTCATCCACTGGTTCATTCCCCAAATAGCCACAATAGCCAGGGCTGGGCCAGACTGGATCCAGGAGCTTCATCCAGGTCTCCCATGTGGGTGCAGGGCTCCAAGCTCTTGGGCCATTCTCTGTTGCTTTCCCTAGGCACATTAACAGAGAGCTGGAACAGCCAGGACTCAAGCCAGTGCCCATATGGGATGCCAGTGGTATAACCCACTAAGCCATAATGCTTACCCCTCTGTTATCTTTCTGATTCCGTGTCCATTGACAGCGCAAAACAAAGCCACAGGGTTATTTGTCCTGGAAAGTGACTTCTTGTATATAAATTTCTCATTCTCCTCCTTTCTCCTTCCATTATAGTCGCGAGATGGAGAATAAAGAAACTCTCAAAGGGCTACACAAGATGGATGATCGCCCAGAAGAGCGAATGATCAGGGAGAAACTGAAGGCAACATGCATGCCGGCCTGGAAGCACGAGTGGCTGGAAAGGAGGAGCAGGAGAGGGCCTGTGGTGAGTGGCGGGGTACCTGCTCCGAGGCCGGGGAACTAAGCGTGACTGCGTCCCTTGTAAGCTTTTCTTCCACTAGGTTTAAGTGCAATGATTTTATTTGCTTGGTAGGCTGACCACTTGGGATAAATCATAGTTAAAACTGTGCTTATTTAGCAACTTAAACACTTCTAGGAACTTACCTGGCGGAGGGCTGAATGTTTGAAGCAGCACTGCCCTCTAATGTTAGCGTCTAAAACCTTGTGTTGGTTTTACATTGTACTTCATCCTAACTTAAAACAATCTTACAGTCAATTTTAGATGCTCCAAGAGCTCTTAATTCCAGAAATCTTATAGGAAAGCAGAAAATAAACCCATGAGGTGGAAGATGAGCTAAACATCTGTAAGATTTGCCAAAAGAAAACCTTGATTCCTGGATTAGGCAAGGCGGAGAGGTTCCAGCCTCTGCCCTGGTGATCCTGCTCTTCAGCCGCAGATTGTCATGAAATGGGCTTCGCTGCTCTCACTGGGAGGAGCAGTCCCAGGCGTTCCCGTGTACAGTGTATCACCACTGTACAGCTTGATTCATCTGTACTTTGGCAGTGTAAACTACACCCCTGCCATGTGATCACCTCTCCCCACACCCATCCCACGTGCCTGTGTAAGTTTAGGTGTAAATTAACGAAGCATGTAAAGATGTGGTTCCTCAGTCACACTAGCCATGTTTCAGATGCTCAGTAAGTGTACTGGCTGATGGCCACCTTTCAGGCAGTGCGATAAAACATGTCTGTCATCTTAAAAAGCGTTAGGGGTCTGGCACTAACTAGGATCTGCTTAAGTATCTCAAAACCCACTGAGGCTTGGATACCCCATCGTCGTTGAGCTGCAATCTGTTAGGTTATTCTTACCCACCCACCACTTATAAGTCTAACCTGTGCAACTACTCAGAATAAATCTAATTGTTCCTCTACATGTCAGCTTTGCGGCTGCCGTGGACCTTGACTCCTTTCCTTTCCAGCTAAGCTGCTGTGTCCTTTCCATTTACCCCTTACATGAGGGAATATGATGGGAATGCTTCGCCATTTTAGCTGTTCACATCAGAAGATAAAGAGGAGTCAAGGATCTGTCTTGGAAAAGGGAGAGTTCTGTTGAAACATCTTGAAGATGATGGCCGTTGGAGAGGCGTAGAGTCCCACTGGTCAACATAACGAAGCTGTCGGAAGTAGAAACACGCTGCTTTCTGAGCTCTGTGAGCCAGAGGTGTTCAAACAGAGCCTGACTCTTGAGAATACCATACAGCAGAGATCACAGCTTTCAAAAGAGGAACCAGCTGTTTATCTTTCTTACACGTGAACTAAGAATCCCAGTTTTCTAAGACCAACTTTTGGTTTTCATCAGGCTCCACTTTGTGGCAAATACCGAAGTACCCTGTCTGTGTGTAGGATAGGAGTGAAAAGACGTGTAGGATAAGACACATAGCACGTAGTTCTCAAGAATAATCACACCACCCTACATTTATGGTGTACAGTTTCAGATTATCCTTGGGAAGCTTACTGTCTGCTTGGGACGTCTGATTTTGTTTGTTTTTGTTATGTTATATGTAAGCTGCTTGATGTTCTTGAAATATAATAAATAAGGTGGAAGCATCTCCAGATGGCACAATAAATAAAAGCAGAGTAATGCATGACATACCATAAAGCAATCTGTGACCAGGTACAAATGCGTGGAGTGAACAAAAGAGTGGGAGGGCTCAGGAGAGAGAGAGTCAGTCAGTGGTGGTGGTGGTGGGGCTTTCACCCAGCCTTGGAAGACAGGCCAAGTTTGTCCCACGAGAGTGGGCTGCCCGGGTGCTGCTGGCTGGAGATGTGGAGTGGGAGGGAATGTGGGAGTACCACGAGAGGAGGGAAGGTTAGGCGCGTTTGGTGGGCACAGCGGCTGCTGTTGAACAAATGATTCTGTACTCATCAGCCAGAGGAGCACTTAAAATTATGCCCGGTATTGTTTTTAAGATCCTGAATTTTTCCAAAGCAAATTTAAAAAAATCTTCAATCTGGTATTGAGTAAATTAGTGTAGAAGTTTTAAGTCCTCTTTTTCCATATTTGCTTACTAACTTTTCATTGTTGATTTTGAATGTTAAGTAAGTTAGGGCATATAGCACTATTTATAAAATTTGATAGGATAATATTTTTAATTGTAATCCCTACATGAATGAAATTTATGTAGTAAAAAGTCTTTAATTTCATAGCTTTAAAGTAATACCAAATAAAAGTTGTTCTGTGACTGTATATTTCATAATAAAAAGCTCATTAAATTCATTTCTTAGCATTTACTTGTCTGTTACATTTTTAAGTAATACAAATATTGGGACACTTCCATTACAGGTGGTAAAACCAATCCCTATTAAAGGAGATGGATCCGAAATGAGTAATTTGGCCGCTGAATGTCAAGGAGAGGGCCAGGTGGGCGCTGCGTCTCCAGCTCCCAAAGGCCGGCGCAGCCCGTCTCCCAGCAGCTCCCCTTCAGGTCGCATAGTGAAATCCGAATCGCCAGGAGTAAGGAGAAAAAGAGTTTCCCCGGTGCCTGTAAGTTGCTTCAGCAGATGGGTCATTTTCAGGCTCATTTGTACCACAGAAGAGATTGGCCTGCTGTGTGTTGTGAGAGCAGCCAACCTCCCAGCGCAGACCCCTAGAGGGCGTGAGGTTCCAGGAATCCTTTCTAGCAGTCCACTAGGTCAGGACTGACTTTCTGATAAAACTGAGAAGTTGTTTATGTCTTTCCCTGCATTGTTTGCAGGGAAATGATGGAGAGAGCTCCTGCTGATTCCTCTGCCCAAATTAGAGCTGTGACAATAGAAACTGTATGTTTCATTGCTGTGTATTGGCCATTAGAGAAGAAAAAGCCCGTTTCATTTCGTCAGAATGCCTTTGATGAAGGAATAGAAATGAATTTTATTAAATCAGCCCTTGTTTAAATACACGCCTGTGTGTTATTCTCTGATGAAATGGGAAACATACGTAAAACAGTAGTTGTCTCATGTTAAAAATATTTGTGCAGTTAGAGTTTCAGAGCAAAAATTCAGATTTTAGAAAACTCTTATCTATACCACAGCGATTGTGACAGTTTCTCAATACTTAGACTTTGTAATGAGATTGGTGATGTCAAATGTAATTTTTTATACTCTCTCTCACTGTCTCACTCTGCCTTTCAAATAAGTACATAAATCTTTAAAAGATTTTTTTTTAATATCTATGTGAGATTTTTTGGGGTACTTGAATCAAAACATCCTATCACAGCAGACTGAATGCAGAAACAGCTGTGAGAATCTTGCTGTTTCCTGTATTAAGCCAGACAACAAAGACATTTGTAAAAAGGTGGAAGACTCTAGTGGTAGAACTGCATGTTTTATTTTGTTTTGTTTTGTTTTAAGATTTATTTGAAAGAGTTACAGAGGGAGAAACAGAGTGAGCGAGCTTAGGTTTGCTGATTCACTCCCGTAATGGCCACAGTGGCCAGAGCTGGGCCGATCTGAAGCCAGGAGCTTCCTCTGGGTCTCCTGTGTGGGTGCAGGGGCCTCAGAACCTGGGCCATCTTCCCCTTTCCCAGGTGCATTAGCAGGGAACTGGATCGGCAGTGGAGCAGCTAGGACTCAAAGAGAACTGGCATCCATATAGGATGCCGGCACTGCAGACAGAAGCTTAACCTGCTGCACCACAGTGCCAGCCCTGGAAATGCATGTTAAAGCTTTCTAACTGAGAGAGCAAATGAGAGAATGGAAAAATGATTGAGAGGGTGACCAAAACGGGGATGTTTGGTTTTCCTCAGATCTGGAGTTGTTAAAGCATATAAGTCCTTGAAAAAATACATGTAAGGGCTAGTGCTGTGGCTGAAGGTGTTTAAGCTGCTGCCTGTAGTGTCAGCATCCCGTATGGGTGTCAGTTCCAATCCCAGCTTCTCCACTTTCGATCCAGCTTCCTGCTAACATGATTGGGAAAGCAGCAGAGGATGGCCCAAGTGCTTGGACCCCTGCCACCTGGATGAAGCTCCTGGCTCCTGGTCCCTGGCTTTTGCAGCCGTTTAGAGAGTGAATCAGTGGCTGAAGATTTCTCCCTCTTCCTCTCTGTAACTCCATCTTTCAAATGAATAAATCTTTAATAATAAGAAGGAGGACACGTAAAGTAAAACCCATGATACCTAACAATATTTTTGGATTTGTGTTGATGCCTTCAAATTAACTTTTTCTTCCTCGGAAAACAATAACATTCCTTAGCTTGTGAATATGCAGATTGGTCAGGGCTCGGCAGGGCTGGCTATCTGTTTCCCCTGGCGTGTGCTGAAGCTGGAATACCCTAGAGTGCTTGTTCCCTAACTGCCACTTCAGCCTGGATACTGGAACAGTCGGGGCCTCCTGGCATCTTTTCTCACAGCATGGTGGCTGGGCTGCAATCAGTGCTTCAAGAGGGCAAGTCCCAACCTGCAAGGTCTTCTGAAGGCTCCGCTTGTTTACAAACCTAGTGACAAGCCCAGACCCAGAATCCATGGAGGAGGGGGCTATTCAATGCTATAAATATGAGAGTAACTCAAGAAGTTCACAGGTTAAAAGAGTTACAAGATAAGTTTATTTTAATGCAAATTTTTTTAATTCATGCAGTTTTATTTTTCATAATAAACCTTTCCCGTGAACATTTTGAAGACCCTTTGTATACATGGATTTCACACCAAAATAAACTAGTTGTTTTGCCTGCTTAGGATATGTGCTTTTTTATGCTTTTTATTTTGATTGACATAATTCTTTTCCAAGCCCAGATGTTTGCAGAATAATTTTTTAATTTGTACGTGGTTGTCTGTCTCAGCCGAAGATTTATACTTGGTTACAGGGATGATTGAGATTTTTTTTTTTAATGTGAAACTTCATTACAAATCACTTTTTTAAAAAATATTTATTTACTTGAAAGGCAGAGTTACAGAGGAGAAGAATAAGAAGGGGGGGGGGGGGCGGGGAGAGAGAGAGAGAAAGAGAAATGTCTTCCATCGGCTGATTCACTCCCCAGATGGCCGCAATGACCAGAGCTGTATCAGTCCGGAGCCAGGAGCTTCTTCCTTGTCTCCCACGTGGGTGCAGGGGCCCAAGGGCTTGAGCCATCTTCTGCTTTCCCAGGCCACACAGTGAGCTGGGTTGGAAGTGGAGCAGCCAGGACTCCAACTGGTGTCCATATGGGATGCTGGCACTGCAGGTGACGGCTTTACCAGTGCCACAGCTCATTTGGCTAATCCTCCGCCTGCAGCGCTGGCACTCTGAGTTCTAGTCCTGGTTGGGGCGCCAGTTCTGTCCCGGTTGCTCCTCTTCCAGTCCAGCTCTCTGCTGTGGCCCGAGAAGGCAGTGGAGGATGGCCCAAGTGCTTGGGCCCTGCACCTGCATGGGAGACCAGGAGGAAGTACCTGGCTCCTGGCTTCAGATTGGCGCAGAGCACTGGCCATAGCAGCCATTTAGGAGGTGAACCAATGGAAGGAAGACCTTTCTCTCTCTCTCTCTCTCTCTCTCTCTCTCTCTCTCTCTCTCTCTAACTCTGCCTGTCCAAAAAAAAAAAAATTTCACTTGAGATGAGCATATCTGATCAAGCCTTTTTGATTTTTTCTTCTTTAAATATATTTAAGCACTTTTTGGACTGTATTCTGCCACATAGCTATTTGGTGTGACCTTTTTCGGTTCATAGTTTCTTGTCAAAAAGTCAGACACTTAGTAACAAAACAATTTTGTGAAGTTTCAGAGTGGCCGGATCACACCACCCCGGAGAGCGCCCTCACCAGACGGCTTCTCACCATACAGCCCTGAGGAAACAAACCGCCGCGTGAATAAGGTGATGCGGGCCAGGCTGTACTTGCTGCAGCAAATAGGACCCAACTCTTTCCTGATTGGAGGGGACAGCCCGGACAATAAATACCGCGTGTTTATAGGGCCACAGGTAGGAGTTGTCACCACTTCATGTGTTACTAGTATCTGTTACCAGCTCAGATCTATGTGCTGTCATGTGCTTACATCAGTTGGGGCAGGCAGGCATTTGGCCTAGCAGTCAAGATGCCACCTGAGACACCCACATCCCGTGTCAGTGCCTGGATTTGAGGCCCAGCAGTGCCTGTGATCCCAGCCTACTGCTAATGTGCATCCTGGGAGGCAACAAGTGACGGCTCACATAGTTGAGTTCCTGCCAGGAGACCTCGATTAAGTTCCTGGCTCCGAGCTTCAGCCTGGCCTGACACAACTGTTTGCAGGCATTTGGAGGTGTGAACCAAACCAGCAGATGAGAGCTGTCTGCTGTCTGCCTCCCTGTTTTCTCTGTCTATCTAATGAAGAAAAACATGTTTTAAAAATTTACATCAGGGACCGCTTGTTGTGACCTATCAGGTAAAGCCGCTGCCTGGAATACTGGCACCAGTTCGAGTCCTAGCTATGGCACATAAGATCCAGCTCCTGTTTAATGTGCCCGGGAAGGCAGCGGAGGATAGCCTAAGTCCTTTTGCCTCTGCACCCACATGGGAGACCCGGTTAAAGCTCCTGGCTCCTGGCTTCAGCCTGGCCCAGCCCTGGCTATAGCAGCCATTTAGAGAGTGAACCAGTGGCCGGCGCCGTGGCTCAACAGGCTAATCCTCCGCCTTGCGGCGCCAGCACACCAGGTTCTAGTCCCGGTCGGGGCGCCGGATTCTGTCCCGGTTGCCCCTCTTCCAGGCCAGCTCTCTGCAGTGGCCCAGGAGTGCAGTGGAGGATGGCCCAAGTCCTTGGGCCCTGCACCCCATGGGAGACCAGGAAAAGCATCTGGCACCTGGCTCCTGCCATCGGATCAGCGCGGTACGCCGTCCGCAGCAGCCATTGGAGGGTGAACCAACGGCAAAAGGAAGACCTTTCCCTCTGTCTCTCTCTCTCTCTCACTGTCCACTCTGCCTGTCAAAAAAAAAAAAAAAAAAGAGAGAGTGAACCAGCAAATGGGATATCTTTTTCTTTCTGTCTCTCCCTCTCTGATTTTCAATAAATAAGTAAATAAAAATTTAGATCAGTGATTTTTAGTAAAGTTTCCCTAAAATGTATTTTGTCTGGTTACTATTTTTCTTTAGCATACTAATGAGATTTTTACTATGGCTTAATATACCATCAATAAAATAAATTTGATGTATTTAATAAGTTCATAGACAATAAGAGGTTAAATCATGGAGATGACTGGCTATATAGACTTTTCTTATACTTCTCATGCATACAGGAGGACGTCAAAGAGTTTATGGGAAATGTGTATTATGAAAAAATTATACATAGATTCCAATTTTTTCATATAAAAATAAACTAATCTTTTAATTCTATTTTTCCAAGTACTTTGGAACTACCCTTGTATATGAAGACAATGAAAAATGTGTATAGATAATAAATTTGGAAATTAAAATGATAAACTTACAAGTTCTAATGGAACCATAGATTTATTAATTTGTAGGTCTTTTTTAACTCTTCAGAACTGCAGCTGTGGGCGTGGAACATTTTGTATACATCTGTTGTTTGTTATGCTCCGGGTGTTTCAACTAGAACCTTCAGACCCAATGCTGTGGAGAAAAACCTTAAAGAATTTTGAGGTACTTTTTTATAAATGCTTTAGAGTAAAACTGCTAGCAGATTTTTATTTATGAAAATTTCCCATGGGCACTAAGTTTAAATAGACAGTGATTGATCTGAAGGTATGAGGATATAAAACAATTATTTGATGCTTGTAAATGTTGTTTATATTACCTATTAAGTGATAAGTTCTTTGTTCTGGACTGAAAAAAATAACAAATACTGGCCTGCTGTTAAAACACTATCAACTATATGTATTCTTATTTTGAAACTCTTCAATCAACTTTATGAAAAACTTAATGCAATAAAACCAAAGAATTCAACCTTTAGTACTCTTCATATGTATAATAATTATGGCACAAATGTCATTGTTACTGTCTTTTTCCAATGTTAGGTTGAGAGTTTGTTCCAGAAATATCACAGTAGGCGTAGCTCAAGGATCAAAGCTCCATCTCGTAACACCATCCAGAAGTTTGTTTCACGCATGTCAAATTCTCATACATTGTCATCATCTAGTACTTCTACATCTAGTTCAGAAAACAGGTTAGTATTTTTTAAGGAATTAATACCATTAATCTAGTATTTTTAATTTGAGGGGTAATTTTTTATATATGTTAAGTTGTTGTTTGATGTAAGAATTGAATCTCAGGTTAAAATCAAGGATAAAAATATTTAAGGTCATTTGAGTATAAATGTATGGACATTTTGTCCTAAAATTTAGAGTTTTAAAAATGGAACATTAATACAATAGCGTCCATTTTGTAAGAAAAATCAAGTGGCAGATAGAAAAATTAACTGTCAGTCATTACTTTGTTCCAAGCACCTTATAATTATCTTACTCTGTAACTTAAAACAACTTCATTGGGTAGTTTGTCTCACTGTTTTATGAGTAATGAAGCAGAGGCATTGTAAAATAGAAGGAACTGTATGTAGGGCTTTTAGAAATAAACTCTATACAGGACAAAACAGTTCTGTAAAATCACTTTCAAATACAGGATTTTCTGCTATGTGATGTCACTGCCTCCTTCACAGGTATCTTCAGAGAATTCTTAGATAGGCTGTTTTACCTGGGAGAATGCAAGCATGCTCTTCAAAAGACTAATCAGTTGTAATTCAGAGATACAGTAGCTGTTTTTCATAATTATTACTTAAAATCACCAGTGCTTCTCAAACTTTCATTGCCTAATTGAGTTTATAAGAATGAACACATAGGCCGGCGCTGCGGCTCACTAGGTTAATCCTCCGCCTTGCAGCACCGGCACACTGGGTTCTAGTCCCGGTCGGGGCGCCGGATTCTGTCCCGGTTGCCCCTCTTCCAGGCCAGCTCTCTGCTGTGGCCCGGGAGTGCAGTGGAGGATGGCCCAAGTGCTTAGGCCTTACACCCCATAGGAGACCAGGAGAAGCACCTGGCTCCTGCCATTGGATCAGCGCGGTGTGCCGGCCATTGTGGGAGTGAACAAACGGCAAAGGAAGACCTTTCTCTCTGTCTCTCTCTCACTGTCCGCTCTGCCTGTCAAAAATTTTTTAAAAAATTAAAAATAAATAAATAAATAAAAATAAATAAAGAATGAACACATAAGCCTAAAGAACCTGAAATATGGCCCAGAATGATAGGTGTGAAGTTTTCTGTGAAGTCTCTGGTATTTATAATGGTTCATGTGAATTTCCTTTCCATTCCATGACTTTGCTTTATTGATTTTAATGTGAAATTGAAATGTTTAAATAACTTCCAAAAGAAGTGCTGCTGCTCTTCCCAGAGCATCTCCTGTGTGTTCCTAAGGCCCTCGAGCTTGAGCAGCACTGGTGTCAGTGGTTAAGTTCCACCTTCATCCCATCAGTCGTTTAGGCATTGCAGTTTCCTTGAGATTCAGGAAGAATAAAGAAGTGATGTTATCAGGACAAGTACCCAGTGAAAAGAAGAGAGAGGTGTTTTCCTCTGCAAAAAGTGAATGTTTGAATTTTCTTAATTTTGATTAAATGAATTAAGAATTCTAGAGCTCTAAGAGTTGTTTGAGATGTTGAAGATGCTCTAGTTTCTGTGGCTCAGTGATGAGTGGAGCCTGGAGAAGCTGCACAGCTCCCGTGACCAGAAGCCTAAGTGGAGCCTCGGACTCTGCAGCGCAGGGCAAGGCTCTTCCTCGTACCCTTCGTCTTTCCCGAGTAGAATGAAGAAACAGCTTTATTTTTCAAGCGAAATGACCCAGGCTTTATTCTACAGCTTTCCTCCTTTTGTGATATTTCTCTAACTTCGCGTTTCGAGAAGAATAACAAATGCTTAAAAATCAGGTAGCCAAAGTTAAAATAGATTCCTTCTAAGATGAAAAAAGAAGCCTCACAAATATGGACTGGCCGTAGTTGTGAGTTCTGTTGATTGGTTTGGATTGGTATCTCCATGGAGAACTCACAGAAGATGTCACCTTCCCATACTGAGATTATATTATTCATGTAGGTAAATGTAATTATATGATTCTTATACATAAATACAAAACAAAAACCTCAATAAGAAGAAAAAATTTATCCGGAGATCTGATTACATAAAATTTTGAATGGTAAGTCAGAAACAAAGAGTCAGGACAAACAAAATGAAAATACTTATTAAAATTATGAACAAAACCTCAACCCAAAAAAACCCAAACTACAAACAGGAATCTAGGATCCAAGTACATAAAAGAACAAAAGGAATGAAGAGAATATTCACAGAAAAATAATTTCCGGAGGCTGGCTAACATATGAAAACTGTTCAGTCAGTCTCATTACAAGAATTCCCATTTTTCAAAAAATATCAGTTTTTATTTATGGAATTAGTGGAGACTTTTCTAATCAGGCAGTTAAGCTCTTTTAAGGACTTGGCTTTGCTGTGTAACCTTTCTGGAAAGAAGGCATTAGGGCTTTTTAAAATATTTATCTTCATTGATCCAATAAATGTATTTTTTTGTTTTTTTTAAGAAAAATAGTTTGGGAAATATACAGGCCTTAGAAGATATATGGCTTTTTCTCATAGTTTAATGGTGAAAAATTGAAAACAACTTAAGTATCCAACAGCAAGTGAATGGTTAACATATGCCTATGATGATTGTCTCACGCCATCATGAAAATTATGCTTTTGAAGAGCATTAATTGGCAAGCATGGAGAAGTGTTCATAAGTGAAACCAAATTCTGGTTATAATTTATCATTCATGAACCCAGTTTTTATTTATAAAAAGTAATGTGGATACATAAAAATTTAAAGAAATAAAAAAAGTTCAGTTGTTATTGACAAGTGTTATTACAGATTTTTTCTTTTTAATACTTTACATTGTGGATCGTCAGATCTCTGTCACTACTCAGCTATGCCCTTATAGACTGAAAGTAGCTATGACAGTATGTAAACAAATGAGCATGGCTGTGTGCTAATTAAAACTTTATTTACAGAAGTGCACTACAGACTGATTTATTCTCCTTTTAGTGTGTAGCTCTCTGCTCTGTACTTACATGATTGTACTTCTGGAAGAACTGCTGAAAAGAATAATCTGAAAAAGCAGCACACAAATATTTATAATGGTTTCTTAAAAATCTGAAACTATAGAAGAAATGGCTCAAATAAAAAGTGCACTACACATTTAGGATCCTTTTAGTTAGTGAAAAATTCTGCCACCATTAAAATTATGTGTATGGTGGAAGCAACTCAGGTGTTTGTTGATGGATAAACCAAATATGGTATATACACACGATGGAGGAGCTCTGAGCCTGAATAAGGGAACAGACTTTGACATATACTACAGCATGGATGAACCTTGAGACATTATGCGAAGTGAAATAAGCCAGTCACGAAAAGACAAATACTGTATGATTCTGTTTATATGAGCCACTTAGTCAAAATTACAAAGATGGAAGGTTGCTGTTGCTAGAGGCTAGGGGAGAGGAGAATGAAGTGATTGTTGGATTGCTGTGACGTTTTGGCTTGACAAGATGAAACATTCTGGAGGGGGCTGGAGGTAATGACTGACAACATGAATGTATTTAATACCACTGAACTGTGGTATGGTATATGCTGGAAACTGGTTAAGATGGTTGATTTTATGCAACATGTGTATTTTGCCACAATGAAAAACTGGTATTATGTGATGTGTTTGTTCATAGTCAGACCTTATAGCAGTTTGTTCATTTAAAAAATATACTGACAGAATGAGACACAAATGCTCTTTGTAAGATTGCAGTTCGGGTATGGAATTGTCTTCCTAGCCAGGGCAGCTTAACTCACACACAGTCTGTAAATGCACAGGTATGTGAGTTGGATTTAAAGTTAGTGTAAATCAATAGGAGAAATCAGTTTCTCTCAAATACTTAGATGAAAGATGCTCTTAATCAAGAATTTATAATATATTCACAGTCTAAATGGCGGCAATTGTTTGTGGTATGCAGCATTAATTCGCTTACCTTTTGCTTTCTGTGTGTGTGTGGTGCTTAATGCTCCTGCTTCTCTTTCCTCGTAGCATAAAAGACGAAGAGGAGCAAATGTGCCCTATCTGTTTGTTGGGCATGCTCGACGAGGAGAGCCTGACGGCGTGTGAAGATGGCTGCAGGAACAAGCTGCACCACCACTGCATGTCCATATGTACGTGACTCCTCCTCTCCCTGCACTCGGGAAACACGGTGCCCTGGGAGCTGCTTGAGGATTCTAATGTGGCTTCTGGGGAGACTGGCAAGAAAACAACCAAAAGGGTTAGATATGTAAGCCGTTGGTGAAGTGTTCCACAAGTTGTAGAGTTTGGAATCTGTTGGGAGCTGAGCTGTGTGAGCAGAGGAATGCAGTCTAGTAGGGTCCGTGTGCTAAAGGGGTGCCTAGAGTTAGCAGCAGTGCGAGTCCAGATGGCGGACGTGGGACAAGGCCTGGGTAGGCAGTGCAGAGAGAGGCGAGCATCCCAGCAGCGTTGGGAAGACCTCGCCAGGTTCGTAATCAAGCAGACAGGACGTTTTGAGCGTGAGCAAGCAAGATACACGTTACCAGCCGGCGCCACAGCTCACTAGGCTAATCCTCCACCTGCGGCGCTGGCACAGTAGGTTCTAGTCCCAATTAGGGCACCGAATTCTGTCCCGGTTGCCCCTCTTCCAGGCCAGCTCTCTGCTGTGGCCTGGGGGTGCAGTGGAGGATGGCCCAAGTGCTTGGGCCCTGTACCCGCATGGGAGATCAGGAGAAGCACCTGGCTCCTGGATTCAGATCAGTGCAGTGCGCTGCCAGAGCGACCACTGTGGGGTGAACCAACAGTAAAGGAAGACCTTTCTCTCTGTCTCTCCCTCTCACTGTCTGTAACTCTACCTGTCAAATAAAATAAATAAATAAATGCTTAATGTTAAACGTTACATTTTTGTAAGCTTTTTTTCTTTAATTTTTCAGGGGCAGAAGAATGTAGAAGAAATAGAGAACCTTTAATATGTCCCCTTTGTAGATCTAAGTGGCGGTCCCATGATTTTTACAGGTAAGAGTTTTGAATTAATGACTTGTGTGTGTTTAGTAAAAAAGTAACAGGGTTTTCAAAATGTGGTTTAAGTGTTAAAAACATTTTTTAGCAAGTATGGTCATTTTTTTATTTTAGCCACGAGTTGTCCAGCCCTGTGGATTCCCCCTCTTCCCTGCGAACTGCACAGCAACAAACCCTACAGCAGCCGCCTTTGGCTGGATCACAAAGAAGGACTCAAGAGAGCAACTTCAACCTTACTCACTATGGAACTCAGCAGATCCCACCTGCTTACAAAGATCTGGCTGAGCCATGGATTCAGGTCAGTAGCTCTTTGTTCATTTCTCCAGGAAACACTGAGAAAATGTGGTCATCCCTTTCCCTCAGCAGTTTATAATTTAAGAAGATGCTTTTGCTGGCCTCCATCATGACTCTTAATACATTAAGATTTTTAACGTTCCCTTTAGTATTAATACTATACTACTTTTTATACAGCTTAAACTTCAAAAGTTCTTTGTAGTTTATCCTCTCATGTCTAGAAACATCTTTCAGAACTAACTAACACACATAAAAGGTTATCTAAGGACAGAAACTCAGAACTTTCAGTGCTAACTTTCTAACGTTTAATGCCCTTTCCTGCCAAGAATTTCTGTTGCTTATATGCTGCTGCTTAGTTTCTCCTTTCTGTGTCCTAACGGCACGTAGTGGGTACCAAACAATCAGAGTGGATGAACAAGAAGGAAATATGTGGTATTGACCTTACGTTAGTCATTTGTATTTGTAAGGATCATTTCTATTCCTTCATGTTCTTTTCTGATAGCTTTTTCATCCTCAGTAATGTAGGGCTTTTTGTTGGTTTGTTGAATGCGTAGTCTATTGTTTAAAAAATGTAAGACCCAAGACCAGACAGTGTCTCCAGTGGACACTAGTGAAGTAAAATGATTATTCCCAATAACCTGCTAAATTCTGCAGAGTAAGTCAATATACTGTATATCAGCAGCGTTTTTTGTTTTGATTTTTCTGTGCATTATCATCCTGCAGCTCTGAAATTCTCTTTTCTCAGCATACCAATAAACCATTAGGAATCTAATGAAATCTGCAAAATTAATAAATGCATCTTAATTCTTGTATGTAGTGCATTAGTAATGTTTTAACAGAAGGCCTCCCCTGCTTGTCATGAGCCCTCCAGATCTGTCAAGCTGGTTCTGCGCAGCCTTGGATGCTGCTCTTTCAGAGCAGTGCTCTGGTTTGTTTGTTTAAGCTTTAGCTCGGACTAGGCTGTAGATGCCCGGTTCTTTAATAAGAACATCATGTAAAACAATTAAAACTTAACAATGGTTTGCCACTTAATAATGGCAGAAGTTCACCCATTATATTCTAGTTGTTTTTTTCTCCTTTACTAACCCTTTATAACAGAACATATTTTTTAAAATAAGCATGTCATTCGTTTTCCCCAAAATGTGGTGACACATTTGAATATCTACACATTTTGCACATGATAAATTGTGCTAGGTGTTACGCTTGCTTTTACCTGATAAGCTGAAAGTCAAGACATTTATGCTTTCCTTTCTTTGCTGTGTCTGGAGGGTCGTGGTAAGGATGCTGTCAGGACACACACATTAGTTCTAGGTACCGCACTATCCTTTGCTATTGTGAACACAAACATTTTTTCTTTAGTTTTTGATTTGCTCTATGCACTATAATCTTATCTGGTTTTTTTTTTCTTCTGTTTAAGGTATTTTTGTTTAGCAGTTTTTTTAAAGCCATTTTTTTTTTTTTGTCTAAGACAAAAACTAAATAAATGCTTTTAGTTGACCACTGGTGTCTGCTCTTTTGTGTGGGGGATGGTGAGGGTAAGCCTGAAGGGCACAGACCTAGGCATGTAAACTTATCCATCTCATTCTTAATGGAGTTTACTCTTAATTTTTCTTACACTAATGAGTGGTAATGATTTGAGAATCACCAGTTAAACGAGTATAAAATTCCTCCTCACTATTTTAAATGGCTGCACATATTTTGTAGTTGTGTAAAGATGTCAGAAATGTCCAGTTTTTCTGTAGAAATTGAAAAGCTTGCTTATAGTGCTGTGGGTTCACCTGTTTTTCTTCCTGTTGAATTCACTGTGTTTGATACAGGTGTTTGGAATGGAACTCGTTGGCTGCTTATTTTCTAGAAACTGGAATGTCAGAGAGATGGCCCTCAGGCGGCTTTCCCATGATGTTAGTGGGGCCCTGCTGTTGGCAAATGGGGAGAGCACTGGAAATTCTGGGGGCAGCGGTGGCAGCAGTCCGAGCGTGGGAGCCGCCAGCGGGTCTCCACAGGCCAGCGTCTCTGGGGACGTGGTGGAGGCGTGCTGCAACGTCCTGTCGGTGGTCTGCGCCGACCCTGTCTACAAAGTGTACGTTGCTGCTTTAGTAAGTAGCTTTATTCCCTAACCATCTCATTGCGGGATTCCTTTGCTGATCGTTTCAGATACTGTTTTCCAGATACAATAGAGCTACTTTATGTGACTTAACTCCAGAAAATCTGAAGTATATTTTTCTTCCAAAATCCCAGGAAATGACAGTTTTCCATTTAACCAACATCTCATTTAATTTTCCACTGTACTGATTTTAATCTGGTCAAGTTTCCTTATGTGTGGTTTGCTGTCCCCCATCAAGCAGCAGTGTCTTGCTGTTCATACCTTATTGTTTTCTTGAGCAGGTACTTGACATGTGACTAAAGTGATAATAACTTATGGGATAGTAAAGTGATCCAAGTTACTTTGTTTTTAATTTGATATCTGTTGATGTTAAGGAGAATTTCTTTTTAAGAAGCATTTTGCATGATTTTTAGTAAGCATTTTTGTGTGGAAACGCAGGAGCCATTTCACAGAAGAGAGTGCCATGACACTGACTGTCATGACCCTGGCCTGTTTTTGCATGAAACATGCGGAGGGACCATACGTGCTGTAGAACAATGCTCTTCACCCAACTTTTTGCCTCTTAACTTCCTACTGTCTTTCCAACACAAACTTAGGCACACTTGACTGCCTGGTATGTTTCTCCTTTCGAGGGTCCATCTTCTGTGTGTTGTCCCTCATCTTCCCAGCCAGTGGTGACCCCATCCTCTGGCCATATTGCTGTCCCTGCAGATGCCATCTGGTTATCCTGCAGTTCAGACTGTCAGCTGGCCAGGGAGCTGCTGGAGACAGGCACCATAGAAAGGATGCCACATTCTTGTCCGTCAGCAGTTATGTAGTGTGCCAGGCTCAGTGGAGACAGAAGTGGTCCTGCTCTCAAAGCTTTTCCTTCCCTTTTCTTCTACCACACACCTCCCTCTTTCCCTGTCTTTATTCTTCCTTCTTCCTTCCCCATACCTAGTTTTTTGCTGAACCATTTTGGAGTTATTTCTAGGCATCATGATACTTTGTCCTCCAATCACTTAGCACGTGCCTCTTAAGAATACATACATTGTGAAACCCATTGAAGTGAAATGGACACTATGAGAGACAGTGACATGATCAGCCCTTGTCTAGACTGTTGAGGAACAACTTACTATTTTATTCCTTTTAGTATTTTTGTTGTTGTTGCTCTGTTTGTTCTACTTAATACCACTGGTTGAACTCTGTAATCAATACACAATCATTCTTAGGCATTTAAAATTAACAGAAAAGTGATCTCTGTTAAACATAGGAGTGGGAATAAGAGAGGGAGGAGATATATAGGTCAGCACATGCTCACTTGGACTTGCCTCCAGTGGTGGAGCTAGAAATGTGCCAGGGAATTTCAGCTCAATCTTACCAAGGAGGCAGGTACCAATGCCAGCGCACTTGGTAAAGTGATAAGTATAAGTACATAACCGATCAAAAAGATAGGGTAAGTGTTGAAGAGATTTCACAAATAAGACCAAGCAAATAATGAAGGATAGAATTAAAAGGGAGAGAATGATCCTGCGGGAGAAGCTGGACACACGGCAGACTCATAGAATGGCAAACGCCCAAACAGCACTCCTGCCTCAGAATCAACCCTTGGGACGTTTGGATCTGACTAAAAGGCCCATGAGAGTCCCACAGGCATGGAAAGCCATGACATGGTGGCAGAAACAATCTAAATGAAAGATCCTGGTGAACAAGACCCCAGCAGAAGGAACAGGCCATCAAGGAGGGAGGCGCCTTTCTCTGAAGGGAGGAAGGAGCCTCCACTGTGATACGGCCTTGACTAAACAAGTTCAGAGTCGGTGAACTCAAGGGGCTTCCATAGTGTAGACAGCTCATGGCAAGAGCCTCGAGTGATTGCTGACGTCATAAATAAGAGTGCCAATTGTTAAATCAACAACAGGAGTCACTGGGTACAGGCTCCCCACGTAGGATCTCTGTCCTTAATGTGTTTTACTATGAAACTTAAAGACAACACTACTAGTCGAACAATATCCTCCTATACCTTATGCAGTTGTGTGAGTACAGCCTGTTGAAATCCTTGCTTAGTATATACTAAGTTGATCTTCTGTATATGAAGGTAATTGGAAATGAAACTCGATGAAGAGTGGGATGGGAGAGGGAGTGGGAAAGGGGAGGGCCGCGGGAGGGAGGGAGGTTGGGCGGGGGGGAGCCACGACAGAAGAAAAGTGGAACTTTGTAAATTCACATTTATTAAATAAATAAAGAATACATACATTGTGGGGCTGGTGTCGTGGCTCCTCCGCCTGCAGTGCCGGCATCCCACATGGGCGCCAGGTTCTAGTCCTGGTTGCTCCTCTTCCAGTCCAGCTCTCTGCTGTGGCCCGAGAAGGCAGTGGAGGATGACCCAAGTGTTTGGGTCCTGCACCAGCATGGGAGACCAGGAAGAAGCACCTGGCTCCTGGCTTCAGATTTGCGTAGCTCCAGCCGTGGCAGTCATTTAGGGGGTGAACCAATGGAACGAAGACCTTTCTGTCTCTCTGTCTAACTTTGCCTGTCAAAAAAAAAAAGAATACATACATTGTTCAGTAAGTACACTTTATAGATAAACTGCATACTTTATTCACGTGTCAGTTTTCCCACTAACTTTTTTTCTGTCCCAGGATCCAGTCCAGGATGCCGCATCATATTCAGTCATCCTTTCCTCTCAATCTGTTGATCCTCTGTGATGATTCCTCAGCCTTCCCTTACATGACCTTGACTCCTGAGCCATACCAGCCAGTTGTTTTGTAGAGTGCCCATCCATGTGTGTGTTTCTGATGCATTCACTGAGGTTATTGTGCACTTTTCACAAGATTACCACAGGGGTGGTGTGCCCTTCCCTCCGCAGTGCACTGTAACAGTGGCTGATGCTCTCAGTTTGAGTGATGTTTGTTTTCTCCACTGTGAATTTACTGTTAATAAATAGCGGGCTGGCACTGTAGCATGGTGTGTTAAGCCACCACCTGCAATGGGTGCTGGTTTGAGTCCCAGCTGCTGGATTTCTGATCCAGCTCCCTGCTGATGGCCCATGTATTTGGGCTCCTGCTACCCACTTGGGAGACCCTGAGAGCCCCTGGCCTCCAGGCTTTGGCTTGGCTCAGCCCCAGCTGTTGCTACCATTTGGGGTTTACAGTTGCAGCAGCAATGGAAGATCTCTCACTTTTTGTCTCTCCCTTTCTGTAATTCTGACTTTAAATAATAAGTCTTTATTATTTTTTTTTTTTATTTTTGACAGGCAGAGTAGACAGTGAGAGAGAGAGACAGAGAGAAAGGTCTTCTTTTGCCTTTGGTTCACCCCTGCAATGGCTGCCGTGGCCGGCGCGCTGCGGCCGGCGCTCTGCGCTGATCCGATGGCAGGAGCCAGGTGCTTCTCCTGGTCTCCCATGGGGTGCAGAGCCCAAGGACTTGGGCCATCCTCCACTGCACTCCCGGGCCACAGCAGAGGGCTGGCCTGGAAGAGGGGCAACTGGGACAGAATCCGGCGCCCCGACCAGGACTAGAACCTGGTGTGCTGGCGCCGCAAGGCAGAGGATTAGCCTGTTGAGCCACAGCGCCGGCCTAAATAATAAATTTTTTTTTATAATGCTTTTATTTAAAGAATATAAATTTCCAAAATACAGCTTATAGATTACAATGGCTTCCCCCCCCATAACTTCCCTCCCACCCGCAACCCTCCCCTTTCCCACTCCCTCTCCCCTTGCATTCACATCAAGATTCATTTTCAATTCTCTTTATATACAGAAGATCAGTTTAGTATATATTAAGTAAAGATTTCAACAGAAAAACAGTGGTTAGATGCCACGAAGTAGGGGGCAATGCCTTAACCGTATGTGTGTTGTAAGGCCCGAGGGCCTCTTCCATCCTTGTCAAGGGGAGTGCTAACCTTCTCTCCTTTCATACAACACTAAATAATAAATCTTTAAAAATAAATAAGTATCTTGAGAGATACTTTGAAACTGTGTAAATAAGAGTTGAAATTTTGCCCATTGATGTTACCGTTTGTTAGCAAATCTGACCTGGAGCAATTATTACTACACTATTAGAGCTGGTCTTCTAGTGTTGATTTTTCAGTTGTCCTCATTCTTTCCACATTACTTAATTGGAATTCTTCTGTGAAGAAGAGCTGTCTCTTCCCCATTCATGTTTCTATCCAGGTTTTTTTTTTCAAAAGATTTTATTTAATTATTTGAGAGGTAGAGTTAACAGAGAGGGAGAGGCAGATTGTCTGCTGACTCACTCCCCAAGTGCTTGCAACTGCCAGAGCTGAGCTGATTCAAAGCCAGGAGCCAGGAGCTTCTTCTGGATCTCCCACACAGGTGCAGGGCCCAAGGACTTGGGCCATCTTCTTCTGCTTTCCCAGGCCATAACAAAGAGCTGGATAGGAAGTGGAGCAGCCGGGACTTGAACTAGGGGATGCTAGTGCCACAGGTGGAGGCTTAGCCCACTACACCAAAGTACTGGCCCTTCTATTCAGATTTTAATTTACAATAATATGAACGTATGGGTATTCTGGGGATCATAGGTAATGCATTATTTACTTTGTTGCTCAAATTATCCCAACTTTGGCCATCAGGAGCTCTTTTCGGTTAGATCCTATTCTTTTCTTATTAAAAAGTAATTTTTCAAATTATTTGAATTCAGACTTTCAAAAATCGCTGAGTTTGGAGAATTCCTTTCCACCACAGTTGTTTGTTTATTTGGCTATTTTTTCATGCCATTATAGACTAATGGATTTATTCTGAGTTATAATCCTTCCCTATCATCATTTTGTTGCTCAGAGTGTCTCAGATTAGTCCATTGTCTCTAATGCTCCGGTTAATCTGACCTTCAGTGTTTCCTCCCCAGAAAACGTTGCGAGCTATGCTGGTGTACACTCCTTGCCACAGTCTGGCAGAAAGAATCAAGCTCCAGAGACTCCTCCGGCCAGTTGTCGACACCATCCTCGTCAAGTGTGCTGATGCCAACAGGTAAGGCCTTACTGATGAGCCGCTTCAATCCGTCGTGTAGGAGAGACCTCACACCTAGGGAGTACTTGTCACATATTTATTAAATGGTCTGAATACTGTTTTGTAACATGAAGTTGGAAATTAAAGTTCTTAAGCACTAGAGGAAAGAATTAATGACAAATAAAAGCCAGCCTAACAGCATAACACAATACTTATTATATTGATTCTCTTAAATAATGTTCTTCATCTGAAATCCAGTTGATACAAACATTAACAAATATCTGTAGAGCTGAATTTGATTTTAGAAGATGAGTTACACAGGATAGGAACCGTAAAATCATTATGTCTGCTACACATTACTATCAGGAGCCCAAAAATTCCATTATTTTCAGTGTAACAGAATTTTAAGGAGAGTTTTTATAATTTTTTAAGAAATCCCATTTATTTCTGAAATATCCTTGAAAATTGATAAGGAACAAGAGTAACCCGAACTGGAAAGAAAAGTATGAGGTAGTGAAATGAGGGATAGGGACTGTATAAAAATCAGCACAAGCCATTCTTTTAAACCAATTGTTGTCTTTTATTTTCCTGTTTCACAAAGTAGAAGGAAAAGACCACTTTCTTTAATAAGCATAGCTCCAGTAAACAGTTGCTTGGTGGTTCCCATCTCTACATCCCAGCAGATCTTGAAGTGTTGAGTCTTCCTTGTGTTGCCTCTGCCGTGACATCCATTCTCAGTCCATTCTTTCTTTTCCTCCCCAAGTTGACTTAGTTTGCAGAGGATCTCAATAATTAGGAGTCTGGTTTGACTAGTTTCTTATCTCCTAAAGTTTATCTTTGGCATTTGTTTGTCTGTAGAAGCCTACCTACTGAAAATTTTCTTGTTGCTTAGAGAAAACTTTATAACTGAATAACATGGGCAAATTCACAAATAATTTGTAAAATACGTGCAGAAAATCTTATCATTTTCAATACTAGAATAGGCTTTTTTTTTTTTTGAGAACTTAAGTTTGTGGCATTTGTTTTTCACTTTCTGAATCTAAAGTCAGGTTGTTCATTTGGTTGCTTGAACAAGTTAAGCCCTAAGAAATACTTTAAACCAGCTTTTTGATATTGGGAACTCATTCTGGCTATCTCAGAGAATATAAGGGATTTAAATGGGTGCTTGTTTTGAATTCAAGAGATTCTTAGTGAAGTTCAGAAATCAAAATGTCAGCATCTGCATTCTTTTTAACAAGATATGGTGATGAAAGTTAAACTTCTATTTCATTTGATATTTAAATCAGTACTTCCTAAGAGCCAATGCTGAAGACGCTGTGCTTAACACAGAGGATAAGTTTAAATTTATGAAATTAGAGCTAATAATGAATTTCTAGTGGCATTGTTATGTGGCTTTAGAGGTGGAAAAGTAAACACTCTGAAAATGTGTTTTTCCCACTTTCTCAAAAAGCATTTCATTACTGCACTAACACTGATGTACATTTTTATCTTGCATCCAGGATTCACATTGCTTCTCTTTCATTTTCAGCCGCACAAGTCAGTTGTCCATATCAACACTGTTGGAATTGTGCAAAGGCCAAGCAGGAGAGTTGGCAGTTGGTAGAGAAATACTTAAAGCGGGTAATTAATACAATTTCAAATTAATACAACCTGTTGCATCATTTTTCCTAGCAGTCTGTCAGATGTCGTAATCTCTCATGGGGCAGTTACAAGATTTTGAAGTAATTTAAATGGATTCACTCAGCTATAGAGACCTGAATGAATTGAAGAGAAATTCTAACATTAATATAATTTAGAGTATTTTTTTTGCCTTATACTGTTTATGTTTTGTGTGAGATTTTAGCATCACTATGTTTCAGTCATTTATTTTGCCTTTCCTTTTTTAGGATCCATTGGAATTGGTGGTGTTGATTATGTCTTAAATTGTATTCTTGGAAACCAAATTGAGTCAAACAACTGGCAAGAACTCCTGGGCCGCCTTTGTCTTGTAGATAGACTGCTGTTGGAATTTCCTGCTGAATTTTATCCTCATATTGTCAGTACTGATGTCTCACAAGCTGAGCCTGTTGAAATCAGGTAGTTTTTCTTCTCTTTCTTCTTCCTTCTTTCTCATCCTTCATGCCCCTCAAGAGTGACAAATATTAGAATTATGAAAGATTCAGAATTTACATAGAGCATAGGCAGGATACTCTAGTACCTTAATATTTGATTGACATAAAAGCCTGAAAGCTAGGCTATTTAATTACAAATTTGTAGGTCCTGGCCGGCGCCGTGGCTCAACAGGCTAATCCTCCGCCTTGCGGCGCCGGCACACCGGGTTCTAGTCCCGGTCGGGGCACCGATTCTGTCCCGGTTGCCCCTCTTCCAGGCCAGCCCTCTGCTGTGGCCCGGGAGTGCAGTGGAGGATGGCCCAGGTGCTTGGGCCCTGCACCCCATGGGGAGACCAGGAAAAGCACCTGGCTCCTGGCTCCTGCCATCGGATCAGCGCGGTACGCCGGCCGCAGCGCGCCGTCCGCGGCGGCCATTGGAGGGTGAACCAACGGCAAAAGGAAGACCTTTCTCTCTGTCTCTCTCTCTCACTGTCCACTCTGCCTGTAAAAAAAAAAATAAAAAAAAACAAATTTGTAGGTCCTTTATATTGAGTGGCTTTTTGAAGTGTACAAAGTGTAAATTGAAACCATTTTATCTGCATGTATTTTTCAGTAATTTGAACTTTTGTAGTGATTGAATTTTTTTTCTTTCAGGTATAAGAAGCTGCTGTCCCTCTTAACCTTTGCTTTGCAGTCCATTGATAATTCCCACTCAATGGTTGGTAAACTCTCCAGAAGGATCTACTTGAGTTCCGCAAGGATGGTGACTGCAGTCCCCCATGTGTTTTCAAAGCTGTTGGAAATGCTGAACGTTTCCAGTTCTACTCACTTCACCAGGATGCGTCGTCGTCTGATGGCGATTGCGGATGAGGTGGAAATTGCTGAGGCCATCCAACTAGACATGGAAGACGGCCTCGGGAGTCGCCAGGACAGCTTTTTGCAGGCATCTGTCCCTAACAGCTATCCAGAAACTACAGAGAACAGCTCCCATGAGCGCACAGTCCATTTAGAGAAAACTGGAAAAGGATTGTGTGCTACAAAATTGAGTGCCAGTTCAGAGGACATTTCTGACAGACTGGCCAGCATTTCACTGGGACTTGCTTGTTCAGCAACAACAGAGCAACCAAAGCCAATGGTTCAAACAAAAGGCAGACCCCACAGTCAGTGTTTGAACTCTTCTCCTTTATCTCCTCATTCGCAAGTAGGGTTCCCAGGATTATCAACCCCTTCCTCCTCGACCCCATCTGGACCAGCTGGCACTGTAACAGATGTCTCTAAGCATAGACCTCAGGGATTCGTGCCCTGCAAAATACCTTCTGCATCTCCTCAGACACAGCGCAAGTTTTCTCTACAATTCCAGAGAAACTGTTGTGAAAACAAAGACTCAGATAAACTCTCCCCAATCTTTACTCAATCAAGACCCCTGCCCTCCAGTAATATACACAGGCCAAAGCCATCTCGACCTACCCCAGGTAATACAAGTAAACAGGGAGATGCCTCAAAAAATAGCATGACACTTGATCTGAGCACTACTTCCAAATGTGACGACAGCATTGGCAGTAGCAGCAATGGTAGTAATGCTGTTATACCCAGTGATGAGACAGTGTTCACCCCAGTCGAGGAGAAAGGCAGATTAGATGTCAATACAGAGCTCAACTCCAGTATCGAGGACCTTCTTGAAGCTTCCATGCCTTCTAGTGACACAACAGTAACCTTTAAGTCAGAAGTTGCTGTCCTGTCTCCTGAAAAGGCTGAAAATGATGACACCTACAAAGATGATGTAAATCATAATCAAAAGTGCAAAGAAAAGATGGAAGCTGAAGAAGAAGAAGCTTTAGCCATTGCCATGGCAATGTCAGCATCTCAGGATGCCCTCCCCATAGTTCCTCAGCTGCAGGTTGAAAATGGCGAAGATATCATCATCATCCAGCAGGATGTAAGTATAGAGTCTCTTAAGAGGAGACAGTTTGCTTGGATCGTGCTAAATTCAGAAATGCTGCTTTTAACAGGGCTTCATCAATGCAGTCAGGTTTCTCACAAAGAATTATTCAATAATGTTTGTCTTGTTTAAGCAGCAGTACTCTTTGCCTTATTTCTAAGGCAATCACATCTGTATGTGATTCTGTGGACTCACTTCTGTGATTCCATAATGGGGATCACTTCTGCATTAGACATCGGTCACTCACAGCGGCCATTCAGTCAAGTGTAATGGTGTTTTGGGAACCCAGACTGAATAAGAGTAATATTTTTTCACAGAAACCTTACCCTTTTAACTGAACAGTAAAGATTGCTTCCATTTAACATACAGACACCAGAGACTCTACCAGGACATACCAAAGCAAAACAGCCTTACAGAGAAGACACCGAGTGGCTGAAGGGGCAGCAGATAGGCCTCGGAGCGTTTTCTTCTTGTTATCAGGCTCAAGATGTGGGAACTGGAACTTTAATGGCTGTTAAACAGGTAAATATCTAGTGAGCAAGTAAATGAAATGATTCAAATTATAAAAAGCATGAGCAGGTAAAAAGAATAAATGAGGTATCCTTGTGTGGATGTGTATTTTAGTTCTGTAAACTGGGAAACCTAAATTTCAAAGTAGATAGTGCCAGACCACCAGAGCCATCATGAATTACTTTATGAACAGTTGAAGCCTGGTAAGAGATAATACCAAGGTAGGCCTCGTAGAAGTTGGATTTTAAGATTTATGTATTTCCTTGAAAGTCAGAGTTAGGGAGAAACAGAGGGAGATGTTCTATCTAGATGTTCACCCCTAGATGGCCATGGTGGTCAGGACTGGGCCAGGCTGAACCCAGGAGCTTCTTCCAGGTTGCCCATTTGGGTAGCAGGGGCCCAAGCACTTTGACCATCTTCCGCTGCCTTTCCCAGTCTCATTAGCAGTGAACTGGATAAGTGGAGCAATCAGGACGTGAACCAGTGCCCATGTGGGAGCCCGCATTGCAGGCGGGAGCCCTACTCAATATATGAGCACTGGCCCCCTATGGTTTACTTTTTTAAATGAACATGTTCATCAGGATATGAAGTTTAAAATTATAAAGCTTTCATTTTTAAAAGTATTGTTTTTCCCATGATGAGGCTTTTCTTATTTTTACTCTATAGAGAATTGGCTGTATCCCAAGTTTTTGGTTTTTTTTATACTTCAGATGCTTGCTTGGCTAGATTCTGACTGTCCACAAGCATCTGACTTGGCCTTTTCACAAAGCACCCTGCATCCATGTTGGCAGCTGCTATTAGTGTATCAGCTAATCAGGATTTGTCATTTTAGATCAGATTGTTAAGTGAAAGCTGTAATAGAATCTCATCAGAATTCAACACTTTGTGAATGTTTATTTGAAATAGGTGACATATGTCAGAAACACGTCTTCTGAGCAGGAGGAAGTGGTGGAAGCCCTGCGAGAAGAGATCAGAATGATGAGCCACCTGAATCACCCGAACATCATCAGGATGTTGGGAGCCACGTGTGAGAAGAGCAATTATAATCTCTTCATTGAGTGGATGGCAGGTGTGTGCATGCTGTAAATTAGACTCGTACATGCTTAACTGGCTGCTGGTAAGTCTAGGAAAAAATGTTTATTAAATAGTTTGGATTTCCTAAAGTAAGTCACCCCAAACATAGAAACTGCAAATACTTTATCTTTCATGTAATTATAAATAGTTACTGCCTCTACCTTTTTAATTTGTTCTAGGTGTTTTCAAATGATTGTGTAGCATTGTTTTATGATTTTTTTCACCTGCATATAAAAGGTGGTCATCATTAACTGGATTGCTTTAGGAAGTGTTCCAATAATATAAACAGAATTAAGATACAATTGGAGAAACCTAACAGATAAACTAGCAATGAAGCATAAAGTTAAACCTTGTCAACTCGGACAAAGACAGTTTTATCTTGTGTTATACCATATATATGGTAAAGTGACTTGAGTTATGATAGATTAACTTCTTAGGTTCGTATGTGTTTTAAAATGCCTTTCTGTTTACCTGTCAGTTCTTGAGTGTATTTTCTTTTTTTTAAGGTGAACAAGTTTTACGTATTTCACATATACAGATTTAGGAGCATAGTGATACTTCCCACCTACTGTCTCTCTTCTTTTTTCTTTTAATTTTTACTTTTCTTAAGGATGTACAGAGTAGATAGGTTGATTATTTAAATGAGGATCTTTGAGTGTGTTACTTGTCCCAGGTTAGAGCTAGTCAGTGGTCACTGGATGGAGCCTAACTCTGGGTCTTTCGGCTCTTCCTTCTCATTCTCTTTATCCTCTGCTAAATAACATGTTAGCATTTAAAAAATTTTTTTTTAAGATTTAGTTGAGACAGAAAGATCTATCTACTGGTTCACTCCCCAAGAGCCCACAGAGGCTGGGGCTGGCCCAGGCTGAAGCCAGAAGCTCCTTTCATTTTCCCATGTGGGCGGCAGGGCCCCAAGTACCTAAGCCATTATCTGCTGCCTCCCAGGTGCACTTGCAGGTAGCTAGATCAGAAGTAGAAAAGCTAGGACTCAAAGCAGTTCTTCTATCTGGGTGGCAGGTGTCCCAAGCAGCAGATCATCGTGTTGGGGCCACAACAACTGCCCCCGTGTTAGTATTTTTTACTTAAGCCATTAGTAAGTGTTTTGCTTGGTTGTTGGGTGGCAGAGAGAGAGAAAGAGATGAAGCTCCCATTCACTGGGTCACTCACCATATGCCTGCTGAAACGGAACCAGCAGCTCAATCCAGGTGTCCCCTGTGGAGGGGCCCAGCTACTTGAGCCATCAGATGTTTCTAAGTCTGCTTTAGCAAGAAGCCAGAATCGGGAGCCAAAGCTAAGACACGAAGCCCCATGCTCCAGTATGGGGCAGAGTCACCCCTGCCACGTTCTGTAGATTTTGGTTGAGAAGGCAGAAGTGAATAGCACTTTTCAGGAACAGTTCCAGCCAGAATTGGTAACCCTCGAAGCTCCTGAAGCCTTGTCCGTCCACTAAACTTGTCCCATAAGGGCTCCATGAAAATGGCTCCTAAAGTAGACTTTTGAGATAGTACAGGATGTGTTAGTTTATTTCAGTTTCACTTCTGGGATATAAATATAACGTTTCAAATGTGAATGTGAGCTCATACAGTAACAAGCTAAAGGAACCAAAGTGTAATGAATACTTTAAATTCTGGCTTCGGTTTATTATTAGTGTTTTGTGTTTCTCTTCTAGGGGGATCTGTGGCCCATTTGCTGAGTAAATACGGAGCCTTTAAGGAATCAGTCGTCATTAATTACACTGAACAGTTGCTTCGTGGCCTGTCCTATCTCCATGAGAACCAGATCATTCACAGAGATGTCAAAGGTGGGGCATTCTTTGTATTATTAGTGACAATAAGACAATACACGTAGTTGTTCTGAACTAAGTCTCCAGCTGTGGATTGTTTATCCTGATCTCTAGGATGTTAGAGCTGTAAGGAGCCTTGGTGTCTTAATCCACGTTCCTCACTCTACAGGCAGTTGCTTTCCGTGTGTCAGAGGCTAGCTGTTCACAGATTTACTGCTGTTGATGGAAGAAAGTGTAGAGTTTGGGTCTCTTGATTGCATATCTGGACTTCTGACTCTGAAATTTGTTTATTGAGAATAATTGGAATATCAAACTTCTTTCAAGAAAAATCCTTCCAAATATTTTACAAGTTCAGCTTGTTTTTGTTCAGAGCAGTATTGGTCTTCTGTCTTAAGTCTCCTTAGCTGCTGTTTGATGATGTATTGAAGTAATTCTATAACATTAAGCTGTAACAGTTTGACTTGGTCTAGATCAGTTAATGTTTCAACAGAACTGTCTTAAAATGAAGGTCACACTAAAATTGTAATTTTGGAAAAAGGGCTTGTTGGAAATCATTCTGTTGAAGGTTTCAGTACTTCAGCTTCACTCCGTCTCTGCGCTTCTCTCCCTATGCCTGTCCTTCAGGGGGCCCTCTGAGGCTTTCGGTTACTTTGCCGGAGATGACCCGAGTCCCTGTAGGAATCACGCATGAGGGGACGAGACAGCTGCCTCGGCGCCTGTGACAGGAATCCCCTTCTTTCCTCTGCCGCAGTCCTGACTTCCTCAGTAGACTCTCCTGGATTTTTAATCTGTCCTTATTTTGTTAACATATAAGGTCATTTGCTCTTCTTGTTGACAGGTGCCAATTTGCTGATTGATAGCACAGGTCAGAGACTGCGAATTGCAGATTTTGGAGCTGCAGCGAGGTTGGCATCAAAAGGAACTGGTGCAGGAGAGTTTCAGGGACAGTTACTGGGGACGATTGCATTCATGGCACCTGAGGTGAGATGCAGCTTTGAGTGTGATTAAGAAAATGTTCGGAGTTCCGTGCAACAGCATTACACCATATTATCAAGCATTGGTATCCTGTTCATACTTACCAATTAGAAGTCTGCAGCCCTAAAAATAAGATTAATAGTATTCTTTTGGTTTTTTTAGAAGATCGATTTTATTTATTCAAAAGGTAGAGTTACAAATAGAGAGCTCCCTCCACTGGTCACTCCCCAGATGGTCGCAATAGCTGGGGCTGGGCCAGGCCGAAGCCAGGAGCTTCTGCTGTGTCTCTCAGCACTTCGGCCATCTTCTGTTGCTCTCCAAGCACATTAGCAAGGAGCTGGATGGGAAATGGAGCAGCTGGGACACAAACCAGCCCCCCGTCAGATGCTGACATTGCAGGCAGTGGCTTAGCCCACTACATGCCACAGTTCCAGCCCCTTAGTAGTAGTCTTCATTTCAGCCTTTCTGTCTTTAACAAGCAATTGCTGGGTAATTTATGGTAGCTGTCTTTTGTAAAGCCAAAGTTCACACAATAAAAAACTTTAATAGTTCGTCCCTTCTGAAGGGAGATGAACACACCAAAGTTGGTGTTCCTGGCAGTGGAAGACGCTGAGCTAGCGTGGCTCCTGGGGCCAGAGCCCTTCTTGTTCATGTGCTCATTCAGTGTTGTCCTCTGGTCCCCTGCTTTACCAGGAGCACTGGGCTGCCTCTGAATTCTGCAACAGGACTCTAGAATCACAATTTCCCAGAATATTTGTTACAGATAGGAGAGTAATCTTGTTAGTGAAACAAATGAAACAGCAGATAGACCACGTCATTGCTCTTGGTACCGTTGCTTTGCTCTGAAGTTAAAAAGCTAGTATTCATAACTGCAAAGTGACTTTATTTAAATGAGTCCCATTTCCAAATTAACTCTTCTGTATTTCAGGTACTAAGAGGGCAGCAATATGGGAGGAGCTGTGACGTCTGGAGTGTTGGCTGTGCTATTATAGAAATGGCTTGTGCAAAACCACCCTGGAATGCAGAAAAACACTCCAATCATCTCGCTTTAATATTTAAGGTAATTGTGAGGTCAGAGTTCCTCCTTTGGGCTCGAACTGACAGGAGGCACATTCTCACAGGTTCTCCCTAATGGTCAGTCCAACAAAGTTAAAGCTTCCTTGAAGTAAATGTCTCTAGGAACTTGGGGTTGTCAGTGTTGGTGGCCTGTGGGATCAGTTGTCACTAGTTGAAGTAGGCACGCTCTGTAAAAGTCACTACAAACACTGAATTTTCTAATACTGAGTCATTGCTCATGTTCAAGGGGGCTTCACAAAGTTTGTGGATATGTTGCTAAACTCATATACATGAAATGCATGACGTTGTTATACCTTAATAAAAGGTTTCTAGCTTTAAAAAATTGTGGAAACTTTTGTGCCAAAATAAAAATCTTTTCAGTTCTATTTTTCCATGGACTTTTTGAAGTCCCTTGTATATATCACTTTATTTTTTTTTATTTATTTTATTTTTTTGACAGGCAGAGTGGACAGTGAGAGAGAGAGAGACAGAGAGAAAGGTCTTCCTTTGCCGTTGGTTCACCCCCCAATGGCTGCTGCAGCCGGTGCACCGCACTAATCCAAAGGCAGGAGCCAGGTGCTTCTCCTGGTCTCCCAGGGGGTGCAGGGCCCAAGCACCTGGGCCATCCTCCACTGCACTCCCTGGCCACAGCAGAGAGCTGGCCTGGAAGAGGAGCAACCAGGACAGAATCTGGTGCCCCGACTGGGACTAGAACCCATTGTGCGGGTGCCGCAAGGCGGAGGATTAGCCTAGTGAACTGCAGCGCCAGCCATATCTATCACTTTAAAAACTGAAAGATTTTTATATATTTTCACAATTCATAATTTTTTTAATTTAATTTCCCATTTTATGTATCTAAAAAATTCACAACCAGGTCTTGCCAAATTCTTTCTAGCTTTTTACAGCTATTAAATCCGTTCTCCATTTCCTCCATGGACTAATGGAGAAGTTGAGATTTTTAGCTTTGAGGAGTCCCGTCATGGTTAGTAGTACAGGCTTTGGAGTCAGACCCTCTTGTTGCACACCCTGACTCCAGCCCTCAGTGGCCATGGGACACTAAGATGACTTTTTGTGTTTACCCTCAGTTTGCTTATTTGTGAAACAGGTGTAAAAATAGTGCCTGCTTCATGAGATCATGAAGAGAAACAGATACGGAAGGGCCTTGGGCACTTGGTCCCCATGTTACCTCTCACCTGTCATGTGTTCTCTGCGAGTCCTTAGCCACGTCGGACAACCCCCGTTTCATACCATCACTCTTCCTGTCTTCCTCTGTCCTTCCCCCGTCTCTTCTCTGTGGGTCAAACCCTGGTTCTCAGGATGCCCAGGACTCCCTGGCTGCCGCTTCCTGAGAACGTACCTGAATGTGCCCGTTTCTGTTGCTCTCTGGGTACTTACCTTCCTCTCTTACCACCTTTTTCAAACTCTGGCTGCCCTCGAGCCCCTTCATGTGTGATGCACTGCTCTTCCTTCCTGGACAGAGGGTGCTCAGTAAATACTCACGGCCAGTATCGATTACAAATCTTGATGCTATTTTCAGGGTTTTGGTGAAACCCTGGAGACAATAGGAATCGAGTTTCAGATTGGCACAGTTGCATTTAACAGGTCTGGTTGCATTCTGCTTCGTAGATAGAGCTTCAAGAGAATTTTTGTGCAGCATTTTCAGTTTGCTTAACTTCTAATAAATACTTTGAGGTCTGTGAAGGCAACCAGATAGAAAAACAGCTTTCTCAGTTTTATGCCATGTTTGTGGGGGTTTAAATTGTTGTGCCCTCCCTGCCCTATTTTAAGCAAATGACTTGGTAATGTCTGCTAAATTTTTAAATATACTTGTGCTCACTGTTAGAAATTTACTTTTACACGTACCTGTAGAAGGTTTCCAAGTTCAGGATCATCTATTACACTATTGCTTATAATACCCCAGACCTGAACTAGCTAGGGTATCCATCCATAAGAAAGTAATTAAATTATCCACACGATGCAAACAAGGCTGTACAGACATTAGAGAGTAATGTGAGGCTGTTGGTATTGATGTAGAAAGTGTACAAGATAGATTGATAGGTGGAAAAGGTGTTTAAAGTGATCCCTTTTGTAGATATTTTATGAAGATCTAAGGGGTGTTTTCTTGTGATTAGGAATGAGTAGGTAGGTTTAAATGATTTAATATTTAACCTGTTTATCAAAGAGTCAGTTCTTCATAGTGTTTGATACTAAGAATTAGGATTTATGTGACACTTAAGAAAAAAATCAGTGCAGTTGTGTTTTGGATGTACTAGATAGACTGGACAGATTTAGTCTTTCACGCTTCAAATATTTCTGTGCTTAAAAAAAGGAAAATGTTCAATGAAGCAAAAGTAACAAAGCATCTAGGAGAGTGACTCTCAGGAAAGTAGGATCCATTTGAGTAAGTACATTTCCTACTTGGTCATTTTAATGTACTTAGCCTTGTTCTTTGAGATAGTAAAACCTGTAGCACCCATCTGAATAGGATATATGTAACCGATGCTGAAATCCTAAAATTGGACGGGATTTTAGAGGAAGCCTCCCCTCGGGGGTGAGCTTCCCGGGGGCTTCTTGGCAGAGAAAGCTCCCTCCCTGTGGCTTCAGTGCCCCAGTGCTCAGAATGACAGAGGTTAGTGTGTGCACACGGGCTCCCAGCTATGGAAAGTGTCAGCCCTCGGTCTTCTCTCCTAGATCGCTAGTGCAACTACTGCTCCATCCATCCCTTCACATCTGTCACCCGGGTTACGGGACGTGGCTCTGCGCTGCTTAGAACTTCAACCTCAGGACAGGCCTCCCTCAAGAGAGCTACTGAAGCACCCCGTCTTCCGTACCACGTGGTAGCCAGTGGTGCACATACGCCGTCACAGAGACAGGACGCTCAGCCAGAGCAAAAGACTCGTGAGAGGACCCACGCTGATAATCTGCTGGCCGTCGTGCCCCTGAGCAGCCGTGACCGAGGCCAGCGGGGAACCCTTACCTAAGTATGTGATTGACAAATCATGATCTGTACCTAAGCTCAGTATGCAGAAGTCCACAACTTGTGCAGAAACTGTAAACCGTGCCTTTCAAAGAACTGGCCCTAGGTGAACAGGAGAGCAGTAAAGTTTGCATGACTAAATAACAATGTTATTTTTTTTGGAGCACTTTTTCAGCAATATTAGCAGCTGAGGGGCTCAGGATCAATTTGAGTGTTTCAATTCTTCCATTTTCTAGAGTGATCACAGGCAGGGGGCTCTGCGATTCCGTTCAGTCGTCGTTTTGTCACTGGCTATAAAAATCAGTATCTGCCTCTTCGTGGTCAGAGTGTGCTACAAGTAGCAGTAAATCCATGTATTTTTAAAAGTTGATAACTTCCTGATGACCCACAGTTGACCTTTACTTTTTAATTCCTGGGCAATTGTGGCTCATTGTGCATTTTACTGTTGGCCCATTCATTTCGTTTTTGCAAATTATGGTTCTGTATTTTCATTTCACCTTCATTTTTCTTTTACATTCAGGGAAAGGTGATCTTTTCAAACCAGAAAAAATAGAACTAGGTGTGAACTTGAGTTTATTAAATATCTTGCTACTGCAAGCATTTTTTAAAATACTGATTTAATTTCATTTGTTTTTCCAATTGAAATAAAGCGCTACCTACATTGAGTCAGTCACTGCTCTTACTGTGCAGGTTAAATATAAATTAACTGAAAATCAACTGTTCTGTGTGATGCAGCTTACAACCAAGATAAAGATTACCTTGAAATTTATTTGAATTTTTTAAACGTCTTTGGTTTCTCATGGTAAACGGTAGGAAGCTTCACGCCATTTTAGTCTTCCTCTGTGTTTAACAGTTCCTCATTCACCGTCACCACCAAGAAGTCGAACTGCTATTTTCCTTCTGCCATGCATCTTCAACAGTAAGCCTGCTAGACAGTTAAGAAAAATTTAACTGAATTCTAACGTATTCAATTGCCAATTGAAAATGTCTTTGAACAGTTTTGCTTTGAACTTGGAAAATATGTTCAGAGAAAAAAGTGAAATTGAATTGTATTTACATACTAATCCTGTGGATTTTGCACAGTTATCTAGTGGTTTTAGTCTGGAGTAGAATTCAGATGCATGGAGTCTCAAAGGAAAATGGTTGTTCTTTTACCTTTTTCTGGTGAGTCTTTTAAATTAACCATTAAATACAACTTTGAGATGTTTTAACTCTTCAGAAGCCAGTGTGAAATGGAATTGGTTATTCTCAAAGACTCAGGATAAACTAAATAAGCTATATAGAGTACATTTAAGATGTACAACACAAATTGGAAGTAAAACAAGTTACAAGATAAGTTTACAGGGATATATTGCATATAATCTTCAAAAGGCAGTTTTTTTATGTGAATGTGTTTCTTAGTAAAATTTTACATTCCTTTGTTTTGGAAGATTGGCAATATTTGAAGAGTTAAAAAATAGTACAGAAATGTGAAGTTTGGTAGCTGTATATGTGTTGTACTTGACTTTTTTTTTTTTTTTTTTGACTACTTAGAATCTTCACAGTTCTAGTAATATTGTTTCCGATTCTCTCATGTGCAAGCTTTAAAGGATGCACTCTTGCCATTGTATGTCCTGGAAGGTTACTGGTCAGACAGGCCCTGCGCCTGGCAGAGATGTCAACTGTAGAAACTGAGGAACCTCAGCTCGTCAGTATTACCTTGTAGATCACGTGCCCACCACATTCCAAACTCAGACTGGCTCTCGCTGTCCAAACCAACTGGGTTTGAGTTCCTTCACAGTTCCCTCAGCTTGCTGGTAATTGTGCTGGTTTGTTTTTGTTGTTTTCAATGCAAATGTGATGTAATATTCTTATTTTCTTTGGATCAAAGCTGGACTGAAAATTGTATTGTGTAATTATTTTTGTGTTCTTAATGTTACTTGGTACTCAAGTTGTAAATAGCGTCTACTGCTGTTAATTCCAGGTCTACTACCTCAGGTGTCCTATAGATGTTTCTTCTACCAAAGTTCACTTCCACGATGAAATGACATTTGCTGTGTGACTACGATTCCTAAGACTTCCAGGGCTGAAGGGCTGACTTCTAGTAGCACCTTACTGTGCAAGCAAATGTTACAAAAAAAAAAAAAAAAAAAAAAGGAAAAAGAAAAAAAAAATCTCTGGGTTAAGAAAATTTGGCTTAAATGTATCCTTTGTTATTTTAAATATATCAAGATATTTTAATTAAAATTTTTACCCCATTGAACCAATTTTATAGTATTTGTACCTATTTTGGTGTTTTGTCTTTATAGTAAATAAAAGTTTTTGAACAAAAGTTGTTATTTTTGTTTTGAAATAATTTCATCTGTATAAGAGGGTTGTAGATGGGGCTGTTGTGGAGCAGTGGGTCACGCTGCGACCGTGACACCAGCATCCCATACAGGCCCTGCTTCAAGTCCTCCCTGCTAGCGGGCCAGGGAAGTCAGCAGATAGTCCAAAGACTTGAGCCCCCTGCTTTCCTGTGAGAGACCCGGATGGCTTCTGCCTTCAGCCTGGCCCAGCCCTGGTCATTGCAGCCATTTGGGGAGTGAACCAGCACTCCGCGCCCAGACTGTCTAGTGTGCCCACCCTCCTTGCTGCTGTCACTCTGGCACAACCTGTGTCTTGCCCTCCCTCCCTCGCCTGACTGCCCTCCCTATTGCTCCCCAGTCTCTGCCTGCACTCCCTCTCTTGCCCCTTCCCTGCTCCCTCCCACAAGAGCCTGTGTGCCCACCCTCCTGTCTCTCTCGGGTTTGGCCCTGCCTCCCCTGTCTCATGCCCGCCCGCACGCCCTGCTTCTCTCCCTCCCCCTCTCTGGCTTGCCAGCTCACCCCCCCCCCCCCCATCATGTGTAACATTCTGCACGGACCTGACGGACTTGATACTGAGTGAAGTGAGCCAGGCACAAGAAAGTCACATACTGACTGATGACCTCACTCGTCTGTGAAATGTTTAAATTTGCTCACAAGTTGAGAGGCTAGGCTCGTCCAGTGGAGTGGGACTGGAAGGTCGGTCAGCAGGTGCAGTGTTAGGGCTAAGTTCTGGTGCACTTCAGCACAAGACAGGGAACATAGTCACTAAGAATGGGGGGCCGGGGGGCGGGGGGGCAGCACCAGAGATGCTGCCATGAAGTGCCAGCTCAAGACCCAGCTGCTCCACTTCCAACCCAGCTCCCTGCTGATGTGCTTGGTAAAGCAGCAGCAGATGGTCCAAGTGCTTGGGCTCCTGAACTCTCGTGGGAGACCTGGAAGAAGCTCCTGGTTCCTGCCTGGCCTGGCCCTGGCGGTTGCGGCCATTTGGGGTGTGAACCAGTGGGTGGAAGATCTCCATCTCTCACTAACTCTGCCTTCCAAATAAATAAATAAATCCTTAAAAAAAAAAAAATATGTTGTACATATCAAAAGTGTGAGAAGCAAGGACTTTGTACTCTGTGTAAGAAAAAAAAGACAAATTTAAGATGAATATGCTAATTTCCCTGATTTTATCACTACACAATGTATTATAAACCAAACATCACACTGTACCCCAGAAATAGGAGCACATCAAAAAGTTGCTTCCAGCACCCACAAAACACCAACATGAACAGCTGTACACACACCAAGTCGCCTTCACAAGAGCCACAGAGACTGGGTGAGTGCTCCGTCAGAAGAAAGGTCACATCGAAGAAGAAAGCATGGCCCACACCATCGCTCCCCCAGCCCTGGGAGCCACATGTAGAAAGACGCCTCCTGCTGGGGAGAGAGCTGAATCCCAGTGCCTGCCAAGGCCCGCCATGACAATTCAGTCAGACCGACCCTTGCCCTTAGCAGTGCAGTGGGTATTTGGAGCCTCCACGGCTAGGTGGCTTCTGCCCCCCTGGAGAAGCCTGCAGAGGGAGCTTGGAACAAGGCCTGCAGCCCCTAGACCGGTGCCTGGTCTGATAAAGCCCAGAGACCTCTTGCCCTCCAGCCTGTGCCGACTGTGCCTCCAGACCTGCCCAGCATCCGGCAGACTCGCACTCCCAGGTTAGACTCGTTTCGGGTGTGTTGCTGCTGACATCTGGTGAGCTTGTCAGACACTCCTGAGACTCCAGTGACCTGTGATGGTGGGACCCAGATGTGACCAGTCTGGGGCCAGTGGGCTGCCTTTCCCACTCTCCTCCCACCCTAGGCAGACAACCAGGGGCCATGGGACTGGGTCTCGGGACAGTGCTGTGCTGAACAAGCCCAAGAATGGGCAGATCCTGACAGTCTCCCAAGACCAGTGCCTGTGAACGGGCTCTAGATTTTCTCCAGTATCAGACACCTATGCCCTGGTGAGACAGACTTGTTTGGCTATGTATCACCCCTGGATTCTTGCAGGCCTGGTGTGTACCCTCAAGATTGCACAGGGCCTGCTGGCCAAGACCTAGGGGCTGCCTCTATCACAGGAAGCAAGAATCACAGGACAACAGTTTTGGGACTCAGTGTCACAATGAAAAAACCAGCACGGAGCAGATACCAACAGTCCCTGCCCCAGGCCAGCGCCTGCAGGCAGAACCTCTAGACCTGCTTCGGTGCCCAGTGATGTCTGTGGTCCTGGTGGAGCAGCCTCTCCCCTAGCCAGCACCACCAGTGGTTGATAGGCGCAGCATCAGGCAGTGAGCCCAGCTCAGCCGCGCACAGGCCATAGGGTGAGTTTCGGTCCTACCCATGAGCTGCACAGGTCAGGGTGGGCTGAGGGCTCCAGATGTGATCTAGCAATATGGTATTTATATAGACACAGGACAAGGAGTCTGATCCTACCCCAGGGAAAAGATCCATAGGTGGACATTACCCCCTTTTAAAGGTACTTCCTCAGTATGTAATCAATGCTTCACCTGCAGGACTGGAACAAATTTGAGTAGAAGTACCGGAAGGTGATCAGAGAAACAGGAGCAGCAGACCTCGGGTAAAGGACAACCTAGGGTGCTACCTAGTGCTGATATAGCTAAAGTATCCAGAGGCTCAGAGAACACAGGCTGCTTGGGATTTCTAAACGCACAGCCACAGACGAAGCCAGACGTCCACTGTGCAGGTGGCATTGCGCACAAGCGTCAAGAGCTTCCAGGAAACAGCCTTCAACTCAGGAGCAGAACAAGGTGCCAGAAAGCAGCCACCTAGAGACAAATTTCCAAATGCTCAGATGAAGGTTTCAAAATAGCTGTTTTAGGGAACCTCAATGAAATTTAAGCGAATATAGATTATGTTTGATAGAAGTAATTTGACAAAAGATAGCAGAAATCCCTCTACTGTAAAGTACACTTGGTGAAATTTCAAATGAGATAGAAGTTACTAATAGCAGAATAGGTCAAAAAGAACGATGAGTGATCTTGAAGACAAGGTATTTGAAAATACATGGAGGAGGAGGAAAAAAACCGGAGGAATGATGCAAGCTTAGGGGAGTTACTGGGGTTCGAGAGGGACTTGAGAATGCCAGAGGTAGAAAGCATATGCTGAGAGGGGATGACAGAAAACCGTCCAAACCCACAGAAAGACGCAGCTACCCAGGCACAGCGTTGTCAAAGGCCTCCAGAGTCCACCCCACCAAGTGTACCCCAAGGTAGGATACAGGATAGAACTATTAACATCTCCACGTTTACAGAGGAGTCTCAGATCTGTGAGCAAAAAAAAAAGTAACACATAGAAGTGGTCCTAATCCAGCACACTGCAGACTTCTCAGCAGAAACCTTACAGGCCAAGAGGGAGTGGGATGAGGTTCTTACAATACTGAAGGTGTCAGGATGGGCGTGGGGGGAGGACAGCCAAGACAACTGCGTGCAGCGAAGCTGTCCTTCAGCTATTAGGGAGAGAGACAGTCCCAGACAGAAAAAAGTTGAGAGTATCACCCCCTGACCTGTTTTACAAGAGACGTTCAAGAGGAGTGGGCACAGTGGTACAGCGAGTTAAGCCACCACTCGGGATGTCTGCATCTACTATTACAGTCCTAGTTCAATCAAGTCCCAGCTTCTCTGCTCTGACCCACCTTCTATCCAGAACTTGGGGACCTGGCACCCACATGGGAGACCCAGATGGAGTTCTGGCTCCTAGCTTCATCTAGCCTAACCCTGTCTACTGCAGGCAATTGGGGTGTAAACCAGCAGATGGAAAATTTCTGTCTTCTGCCTTTCAAATAAATATTTTTTAAAAAGAAAAAAATGCTAAGGGGCGTTATTTACATTGAAAAAGATACTAGCAAGAAAATATTGAAGATGAAAAACTCACTGGGAAGAGCAACTATACAAACAGTTCAAATTGGTCCAATATTGTAGATGTGGAGTGTAAATCATAGATTTACCATGAAGACTAAAAATATTAAGGCAATATTGAAAGAGGTCAAAGTTAACATTAAAAATTCAAAATGCAGGGAAGGGGGCCGGCGCGGTGGCACAGTAGGTTAATCCTTCGCCTGCAGCACCAGCATCCCATATGGGCACTGGTTTGAGCCCCAGCTGCTCCTCTTCCCATCCAGCTCTCTGCTACGGCACGGGAAAGCAGTAGAAGATGGCCCAAGTCCTTGGGCCCCTGCATCCATGTGGGAGACTGGAGGAAGCTCCTGGCTCCTGGCTTCGGATAAGCACAGCTCCGGCCATTGCTGCCATTTGGGGAGTGAACCAGCAGACAGAAGACCTCTCTCTCTATCTCTCCCTCTCACTGTCTAACTCTACCTCTCAAATAAATAAAATCTTTAAAAAAAAATGCAGGGAGGAAGGAAATAACAAATGTAAAGTTCTTTAGTAGGATTTCTTATCTTCTTCCTTATCTAGCTGTAAAATTAAGTTATTATTTCAAGAAAGCTTGCTCTGGCTAACAAGTTTTTTGTGACCCTCATGGTAACCACAAAGCAGGAACATGTACAGAGTTATCAAGAGTAATAAGCAAGGAATCCAAATACACCACCAGAGAAAATCACTTATCCCTAAACGAAGACTGTAAGAAGGAGAAAGGAGCTATAACACAAAACACACAGAAAAATGGCAATAAGCCCTCACCTATCAATAATTACCTTAAATGTCTAGGGACTAAATTCTCTAACAGAGTGACTTAATGGAAAAAAAAAAAAAAACTCCAGGGGCCAGTGCTGTGGCACAGCGGGTGCCTGTTCAAGTCCCAGCTGCTCCACTTCTGATCCAACTCCCTGCTGATGCACCTGAGAAAGCAGCAGAGGATGCCCTAAATCCCTGGGCCCCTGCACCCACATGGGAGACATGGATGAAGCTCCTGGCTCCTGGCTTTGGCCTGGTCCAGCTCTGGCCATAAGGCCCTTTGAGGAGAGAACCAGCAGATGGAAGATCTCTGTCTCAGTCTCTGTCCCTTTATAACTCTGCCCTATAAATAAAATACTTAAAAAAATAAATAAAAAGAACCCAATTACATGCTGCCTACATCCCATATAGGCACCAGTTCGTGTTCCAGCTGCTCCTCTTCCAATCCAGCTCCATGCTAATGGCCTGGGAAAGCAGTAGAAGATGGCCTAAGTGCTTGGGCCTCTGCATCTACATGGGAGACCTGGAAGAAGCTCCCGAGTTTGGATCAGCCCAGCTCCGGCCATTACAGTCATTTGGGGAGTGAACTACAGATGGAACACCTCTCTCTGTAACTCTGTGAAAGGAAGGAAGGAAAGGAAGGAAATTAAGAGACAGAAAGGAACTTCACCTCTAAGGACACACAGACTGAAAGTGAAAAACTAAAGCAAGATATTCCACGCAAATGAAACTCAAAAGAAAGCAAAGGAGCTGGCGCTGTGGCGTAGCAAGTAAAGCTGCCGCCTGCAGTGTTGGCATCCCATATGGGTGCTGGTTCTAGTCCCGGCTGCTCCACTTCCAATCCAGCTCTCTGCTATGGCCTGGCAAAGCAGTAGAAGATGGCCCAAGTCCTTGGGCCCCAGAAGAAGCCCCTGGCTCCTGGCTTCGGATCAGCTCAACTCCGGCAGTTGAGGCCATCTGAGGAGTGAAACAGTGGATGGAAGACCTCTCTCTCTCTCTCTCTCTCTCTCTCTCTCTGCCTCTCCTTCTCTGTGTAACTCTGACTTTCAAATAAATAAATCTTTAAAAAAAAAAAAAAGAAAGGAAGGAAGCAGGATAATGTTTATTTTAAAAACAGGGGGATTGTATTAAGATGGTAGAGTAAGGAGGGAGCTTACTGCTATAGTCTAGCAGAAAATACTTGTAAAAGTGGAGAGAGTTCAGTCTCAGGGAAGAGTTAAGGAGAAAACGGCAGAGAAAACTCGACGCTAACTAGAGAGGCACAGTGGACCTACATGGGGGGTGTGGACACCCACAACTCAGGACCCCAGCAGCCGAGAGCTTCGGCACCAGCTTTGGAGAGTGAGACAAGACCAGACTGCAGCAGCCCAAGCCACTGGCAATAAAGCTACAGGAAGAGCCTGGAGGGAATCCGGCATGGAGCTCTGTGGGGGATAGTGCACTTGCCAAGCCAGGTGAGAAACAAAGGGGCAGCGCATTTCTCTCTCCCTGATCATCCTGCAGTGGCGACCTGTAACGAGCTAATAAAGAGCGGGCACCATTTTAGACATATGTAACAGCCATGCCAGCTCGTGTCCACGGCTAGCAACAAGCCGAGCTGAGATTCCCAAGTCTGGTGAGGAGAACGGACATGGGGCTGGGTACTCGCGACTGTGGAAGGCCTGTGTGCCAGGACTGTGAAACACCGAGGCCACATGGGAGGACTCCAGCTGTGGCGGGGACTTTGGGCAGTCACTGTGGGAGGTCCACACGCTCAGGGCTCCCTTGTTCCCTGGTGAGGGACACGGGTGGGGAATGTGCTTACACTGAGGACTGCACAGATCCTTTGTGTGGTCCTTGTGGAAGCACAGACAAATACCATACCCACTGGGGCCAGCAGCCAGGTACCGGCCTTCTTTGAGGAGAGGACATAAGCTGAATCTACGCCAACAGAGCAGAACAAATCTCCCCTCTGATTAAAAAATAAATAAATAAAAGATTAACCACACCTAACCTCAGTATCATTCCCATCGACTTGGGGCACTGAACAGAGCTCCCTGGCCATACTCACTACAGGCCTTTAGGTATTCCCTGAAAGCAACAGTCCACTAATCTACTCAGATATAATACAAAGATAAAAGCTGCCACAGGAAAAAAAAAATGAGTATCTCCACAAATGCCCAATAATAAATGCACCAATTCAAGAAACAAAAATAAGGAACACCACATGATGCCCCCAAAAGAATACAACACTTCCATATTAGATAGTAAAGATGAAGAGATGGAAGAAATGCCAGACATGGGATTCAAAACATTGATATGATTACTTAGAAGCAAATAAGAAGGAAATACATGAACTAATGAAATCCATGACATGAAAGAAAATTTCTCCCATGAAATTGAGATCTTAAAGAGAAAGAAAAATGAAACCTTGGAAATGAAGAATTCAATAAAACAAAAAATGCAGTGGAAAGCCTTAACAGAATCAGTGAAGCAAAAGGAGAATATCGGACTTGGAGGGTAAATCGCAGGAAATTATACAGTCAGACCAAAAACAGTAAGAAGAAATTAGAGAACTAAAAACCATATTAGGAATCCACAGGATACTATAAAATGACACAATATGAGTTCTACGAGTTTCTGAAGGCATGGGAAAAGGGTTAGAAGATCGTTTTAGTGAAATAACAGAAAATTTCCCCTAATTTGGAGAAAGAAAGGGACATCCAAGTACAAGAAGCACAGAGAATTCCTAATAGACATTCCCAGAGAAGATCTTCACCACGACACATTGTGACCAAACTCACCACAGTAAAACATTGAAGATTCTAAAATGTGCATGAAAGAAACACCAGATTACTTTCAGAGGCTCTCCAATTAGACTCACAGCTGACTTCTCAGAAACCCTACTAGCTAGGAGAAAATGTGAAAAAAAAATTCCAAGTCTTAAGAGAAAAAATATGAATATAGACCTACCATATGACCCAGCCATCCCACTCCTGGGAATTCACCCAAGGGAAATGAAATCAGCATATGTAAGAGTTATCTATATCACCATGTTCATTTCAACACAATTCACAATAGCTAAGTATGAAATCAACCCCAATGCCCATCAACTGAAGACTAGATAAAGAAATTATGGGATATATACACTATGAAATACTACATAGCAGTAAAAAAAAATGAAGTTCTGTTGTTTGCAAAAGTTGGATGCAACTGGAAACCATTATACTTAGTGACAAACCATTCACAAAAACCAAATGCCATATGGTCTCTGATCTGTGGAACTAATAGTCTATAGGAGCAAAACTGACACCTTGAATTGAAATGATTTTAAACACCTGTTGTTTTGATGAAGAACAATGTTTTCCTTGGTTGTTTCTGTTCTTTTTTTTTTCTTCATACTATTTGGTGACCTTTACTTAGTATAGGGTTAATCTTACAAGTATATAATTAATTGAAAACTGACCTTTGTAAAAAATAAGAATCGGAGGGGCCAGTGCTGTGGCGTAGCTGGTAAAGCTGCCACCTGCAGTGCTGGCATCCCATATGGGCGCCGGTTCAAGTCCCAGGTGCTGCACTTCCAATCCATATCTCTACCACGGCCTGGGAAAGCAGTGGAAGATGGCTCATGTACTTGGGCCTCCACACCTGTGTGGGAGATGCACAGGGAACACCAGACTCCTGGCTTCAGCCTGTGGTGCAGCTGTTTGGGGAGTGACCCAGCAGATGGAAGATCTCTCTCCTTTCTCACTGTCACTCTGACATTCAAATAAATAAATCCTTTCAAGAATTTGGTTATCAGAGGCTGGGAGGAAAGTGGAGTGAGAGGGGTGGGGAAAGGTTGGTTGATGCATACTGGTTTAAAGCTGGTAGGAATAAGAAGTTCTAGGGTTCTTTAGACAGTAAGGTGACTACAGATAAGGTACTGTGTCTATTTTTCTAGTTTAAAACGTTTCAAAGACAGGATTTTTGGTGCCTTTACTATAAAGAAATGTTAAATGCTTGAGAGGACAAATATATTTACTCTGATTGGATATCACACAATGTACATGTTACCGAAAATCACATAATACACTATGAATACGCATACTTTCATGTATCTGTTAAAATTTTTAAATAAAAAATTAGAAAAACAAATATGAGTGAGAAAATGAATAAAATGGTATTAACTTTTACCTGGAGATGTGCTTTTGATTTTTAAAAAAATTTTTTAGAGTTTATTTGAAAGGCAGAGTTAAAGAAAGGCAGAAGCAGAGAGGGAGGGAGGGAGGGAGGGAGGGGGAGAGAGGCCTTGCATCCACTGGTTCATTCCCCAAAGGCTACCATGGCTGGAGATGGGCAGTTCTGAAGTCAGGAACCAGGCGCTTCTTCTGGGTCTCTCACATGGGTGTAAGGGCCCAAGGACTTGGGCCCTCTTCCACTGCTTTCCCAGGTACATTAGAAGGGAGCTAGATCAGAAGTGGAGGAGCCTGTTCTCAAACCAGAGCCCTTAGGAAATGCCACCACTGTGGGCAGCAGCCCCGCTTGTGATGTTCAAACTATCCTTTCTAGTAGCAATAAGCGCAGCCAGTGCCTCTTCCACTCTAGAGCCCACCCCTAACTAACCAGCAACAGGGCTTCAGATTTGGAGACATAAAATAAAGCAGATTAGTATTTTTTTAAAAGATTTATTTATTGGGGTTGGTGCTGTGGCATAGCAAGTAAAGCTGTCACAGGCCTGCTGTGCCACAGTGCCAGCCCCAATAAATTAATCTTTTTATCCCATATGGGCATCCCGTATGGACACGGGTTCGTGTCCTGGCTGCTCCTCTTCTGATCCATCTCTCTGCTTATAGCCTGAGAAAGCAGTGGAAGATGGCCTGAGTTCTTGGGCCCCTGCGCCCACATGGGAGACCTGGAAGACGCTCCTGGCTCCTGGCTTTGGATCAGCCCAGCTCCTGCTGTTGCGGTCATTTGGGGGAGTGAACCAGTGGATGGAAGACCAACCTCTCTGTCTGTTCCTGTCTGTCTGTAACTCTGCCTCTTGAATAAATAAATAAAATCTTTTAAAAAAGAAAAAAAAAAGATTTATTTATTTAAAAAGGCAGAGTTAGAGAAAGAGATACTCCATCTGCTGGTTCACACCTCAAATGGCCTCAATGGCCAGAGCTGGGTCGATCCAGAGCTTCTTCCAGGTTTGGTGCCCATATGGGATGCTGGTGCTGCAGGCAGTAGCTTTACCTGCTATGCCACAGTGCCGGCCCCTATATTTTGTTATTGTAAAATCTCGTAGTACTCAGAGATTAATGGGGACCTGTCTAAAGATCACAGCTTTGATAGGACTCCTCTATGCTAAACTTGGAGCAATTTAATCCAAGAGAGCAAAGACACTAAGATGCTAATTTACAACCATTCATGACCCACAGGGCAGGGAGTGGAAACCTGAGCGTTGTCCTTAGGTAAAAGCGCCAGCTAAGAAACTTTGAAGTGAATATGGAAGAGTCAAAGAATCGCAACTGCATCATTTTGCAGTTCCCAATGTACTTGACTCAGACAAGAATCCTCAGGAATGCAGAAGTCATTTAGTACAACACTGCTGGCAAACAAGATCTTCCCGTGGCTAGAGCATCCCTCCATAAGTGACTTATTAAGTACAAAGGAAAACTGGTATCTTCCAATGGAATTCTGTTGATGGCCACTTCAGAAAAGGGGCTACATGTAGCATCCCTAACAGTGGGACACAAAATACACACACAAATATATAAGTATGCATGCATTTCCATGTGCCTTTGTATATCTGAGAGAAAGAGAATAATGTTGCAACATGTTAAACACTGGTGAATTTACACAAAAGATACATGGCTGCTCATTGTGTTAGAAATTTTCAAAATAAAAAGTCGAGAAAATTTAAGCTTGCGTATTTTTTTGGATTGGATTATGTTTTGTATTTTACCTTAATTCCTTCCCCCACCCCTCTTTCTTCATCCGAGTTCTTATATTTCAGTGACAAGTCAGCCTAATTTCAACACCAGTGGAGCGACTTAGGCAATTATATGACATCCAGCAGAGGGCAGCAAAGTAAAACTTAAAAGGTATTCTTCAACAGGGTGTGGACTTTTCCAGATACCTGAAAAATCAAACTTCAACTCAGCCCTTTCTCCAGGAATGGAGCAGAAATTCCGATGTTTCACTCAGAAAACTGAACTAACTCATGACAATCACTGAGAACAACAGTTTTCCAGTCTGAATCCTAGATCCAATCTTGCTGTCTCCTCTCCTGCTCTCCCAGTCTCAGCACAACTATTTGCAGCTGGCCGGCTATCCAACCATCCACCCATTGTTTCTCTCGAGTTTCCCAGCCAGTGCTCTGCTCATGAACCTTCAGTGACTCTCCACTACTAACTACTTCAAACCTCACGGTTTCCCTATGGTCTGCCCTTACCCTGCCTAAAACCTCCTGCCCTTTTCCTACTGCAAAATTCTTGCTCCACTACTGTTAATGCATTCTTGCTCTCTGAACCATTGTGTTCAATCTCACTTCTCCATGTTTGTTCACACCAGTTCTCAAAACTGTGGTCTCAGGGCAGTCGGGAATCTTCCAGTTGATACCCAGGGCTGTACTGTACAACCCTGTAGGCATCATGCACACATACCACTAACCATGTCTATTTATTACAATTATTTTCCAGTAGATGGCAGTAAAGCAGCCAAAGGGCTAGCTTTTGCTACTTCACACTGAGACCGGCAGAAATCATTTTTCTCCTCCTTTTTATGTAGGTCCTGCAGCACAAAATGACTTAAAAATACTTTGTGTCTAATGTCACTGGTATGCAACTACTACTGTAAGTCAGAGTTAGTTTTAACTTCAACATCAGATGAAATGTCTTAGCAGGTAACTTCCTTTCTCAAAATTCTAAATCACAGAATGTGATTCTAACACACACTTCCCGAATATTTTTGTCTTCATGTCTCATTAAACCAAGATGATCAGGAGCCCCCAAAGAGGTTTTGTTTTATGGCTTAAATCTATTACTGCTTACTGTATTATATTAGACTTAATATTAAATATTAAGGCATTATGAGAAACTAGCTATATATCCCCCTCCCAAATACAAGAATGGCATTAATAAGTATTTTTGCCCATCTTCTTTTTGCCCATGATTTTAAGGATCATTGGATTCTCATGCTGTTTCTGCCTTCAGTCTGTTTTCTTTTCATGCATCATGTAACCTCTGGAAAACTCCACAGAAATAAAGACAAATAGTAGTACTGTAGTACTATTTGCAGTACTAGTACTTAGTTGTACTGTAAAATTATTTGGGGAGCTGGTGCTGTGGTGTATTAAGTTAAGCCTCCACTGTGGCACTGGCATCCCATATGGGCGCCAGATTGAGTCCCACCCAGCTGCTCCACTTCTGATCCCTGCTGATGGCCTGGGAAAGCAGTGGAGATGGCCCAAGTGCACGGGCCCCAGTACCCATGTAGGAGACTTGGCTCCTGGCTTCAAATCAGCTCAGCTCTGGCCATTGCAGCCATTTGGGGAGTGAGCCAGTGGGTGGAAGACCTTTCTCTCTGTCTTTCCCTCTTTAACTTTGCCTCTCATATCATTTAAAGAAGGTTTCCAGAAAGGTAATAATTTTGACCTTACAGACCCCCCAAAAAGTCCTAGGGACTCCCAGTGTCCCCAGGCCAGATTAGGAGAAATGCTGGCTTCTGCTCTCCCCTCTTCCACCTCTCAGGTACCCATTTCTCTTTGAAGCACTCCTAACTCTACAATTTATACAAAAATCCTATAGCAATGAATATTTAATTTTCCTAAATTATGTAATCCAAATTAGATCAAGACATACAGTTGTCAATCAAGATCAAGATTTGGCACTTAACACTATCCACATTCAACAGAATAGTTTTTCAGGTAGCCTACAGAATATCCATCAACACCAAATGCCATCTTTCTTCCAGCAAAGAATTGTGAAAAGTACTCCCTCTTCCTTCTCCTGCCCCGTTTCCCTAAACACACACACGTACATAAACACATACATGCACACACACACAGGCACATGAACACAACTTCTCTTGGTTGGATCATTCCCATCAGCACACAAATACACTATCAGATCTTTCCATCTCACCAAATCTCTGCTTTTGGGTACATTTCTCTGCCTCCTTTTAAGCAAAATGTACCAGAAATGGAAGCATACACTTGTTTCTACTTCCTCATCTCGTATTTTTTTTTTGACGCACTCAAATACACCACAATTTTGTCTCTTGCCAAATTATCATGAATCTACAATTTGGGAACTTCCATGGTTTCTATTCAATCTACATATCTTTGCCTTTTCCATTTTTCCTTGGTATCTCCATCCCATCCTCTGGCAGAAGACTAATTTAATCTCCAGCTATGGCTTTGGAGCTGCAGATGTGAATATTCAACTAACCACTTGACTTTTCTCAGAGGCACTTTGAAACTTCTCCCTCCCACATCCAGTCCATCTGCCCACATTCTGTCAGCTCCTCCTCCAAAATGCAGTCCTAACCCACCCAGCCACCCACCGTCTCTACCTTCACAGGTCACTGCTCAGCCAGGCTTGTATCATCTCTCAACTGCCCCCTCCTCGTTGACTTTGCTGATACGGTGATTATCTAGCTATTCCCTACATAGCCCAAGGTAAGCTTTAAAAATACAGATCAGGGTGGTGTTTTGTCTAATAGCTAAAATGCTGCTTAGGTCACCCACACCCCAGATCAGAGTGCCTGGGTTTTGATTCTCCACTCCACTCCTGATTCCAGCTTCCTACAAATGTGTACCCTGGGAATGCAGAAGATGAAACAAGACCCCTACCTTATAAAAAAATCCACTCAGAATGGATTAAAGACCTATATCTATGATCTGACACCATCAAATTATTACAGAACATTGGAAAACCCTGCAAGACATTGGCACAGGCAAAGAGTTCCTGGAAAAGACTCCAGAGGCACAGGCAGTCAAAGCCAAAATTCACAACTGGGGTTACATCAAATTGAGAAGCTCTGCACAGCAAAATAAACAGTCATCTAAGTGAATAGACAACTGACAGAATGGGAGAAATTATTTGCAAACTATGCAACTTATAAAGGATTAATAACCAGAATCTACAAAGAGATCAAGAAACTCAACCACAACAAAACAAACAACCCAGTTAAGAGATGGGTCAAGGACTTAAATGGACATTTTTCAAAAGAGGAAATCCAAGTGGCCAACAGACACATGAAAAAAATGCTCAGGATTACTAGCCATCAGGGAAATGCAAATCAAAACCACAATGAAGTTTCACCTCACCCCAGTTAGAATGGTTTTCATACAGAAATCAATAAACAACAAATGTTGTCAAGGATGTGGAGGAAGAGGTACCCTAATCCACTGTTGGTGGGAATATAAACTGGTACAACCACTGTGGAAGACCGTATGGAGTTATCTCATAAATCTGAATAAAGACCTACCATATGACCAAGACATCCCATTCCTGGGAATTTACCCAAGGGAAATGAAATCATCATATAAAAGAGTTATCTGTACCCCTATGTTTATTGCAACTCAATTCACAAAAGCTAAGATATGGAATCAACCCAAATGCCCATCAACTGAAGACTGAGTAAAGAAATTATGAGATGTGTGGAATACTACACAGCTGTAAAGCAAACAAAAAAAATCTGATCATTTGCAACAAAATGAATGAAACTAGACAACATCATATTTAGTGAAACAAGCCAGTCCCAAAAGGACAGATACCATATGTTCTCCCTGATCTTGTAACTAATAGAGCATCTAAAAGGTAATCTATAGAAGTGAAATTAACACTTCGAGAAGCAATGACTTTGAACAGCCCTTGTCTCAACTGTTGAGGAACAGTTTGTTTTTTCATACAATCTGATAAACTCTCAGTATAGATTTAATCATATGTATATGAAGTTAATTGAAAATAGATTTTAGTAAAAAAAAAATAAGAATTGGAATAGGAGAGGGAGGAGAAAGAGGGTTTGGGAGGGTGGGAAGAATCACTATATTCCTAAAGTTGCATTTATGAAAAGATAAATAATGATACATCCAAAAAAACCCCACAAATATGTACCCTGGTAAACAAAAACTGATGGCTCAAGTACTTGGGTCCCTACCACCCATGCAAGAGAACCAGACTGAACTCTTGGCTTTCAGCTTCAGCCAGGCCCAGCCCAGACCATTATGACTATTTAGGGAGTGAACCAGCAGATGTGAGTTCTCTTTCAAACAAGTCAGTATTTTAAAAATCTTACTGTTCCAACCAACCCTTGCTTAAAATCCTCCAATGACTTTATTGCACAAGGAATCCCAACTCTGGGGCCAGCACTGAGGCAGAGTGGGTAAAGCTGCCATATGCAAAGCTGGCTCCCATTGGGCACTGCTTTGAGTCCTGGCTGAGCCACTTTATTATTATTATTATTTTTTAATTTATTTGAAAGAGTTACAGGGAAAAGTAGACAGAGAGAGGTCTTTCATCCGATGGTTCACACCCCAGATGGCCACAATGGCTGGAGCAGAGCCGATCTGAAGCCAGGAGTTTCTTCTGGGTCTCCTACATGTCTGCAGGGGCCCAAGCACTTGGGCCATCTTCTACCACTTTCCCCAGGCACATTAGCAGAGAACTGGACCAGAAGTGGAGCAGCAGGACTTGAACCAGTGCCCAAATGGGATGCTGGTGCTGCACATCAGGACTTTAACCCACTGCACCACAATGCTGGCCCCAGCTGCTAATGATCTGGAAAAAGCAGTGGAGGCCGGTGCCGTGGCTCAACAGGCTAATCTTCCGCCTTGCAGCGCCGGCACACCGGGTTCTAGTCCCGGTCGGGGCTCCAGATTCTGTCCCGGTTGCCCCTCTTCCAGGCCAGCTCTCTGCTGTGGCCCGGGAGTGCAGTGGAGGATGGCCCAAGTGCTTAGGTCCTGCACCCCATGGGAGACCAGGAAAAGCACCTAGCACCTGGCTCCTGCCTTCGGATCAGCACAGTGTGCCGGCCACAGCGGCCATTGGAGGGTGAACCAACGGCAAAGGAAGACCTTTCTCTCTCTCTCTCTCTCTCACTGTCCACTCTGCCTGTCAAAAAAAAAAAAAAAGCAGTGGAAGATGGTCCAAATGCTTAGGCCTCCCTCACTCCCTCTCTCCCCCTCCCCCCTCCCCCTCTCCCTCTCCCTCTGCCTCTGTCAAATTAAATAAAAAAATATTTTAAACAATTATAATATTCATAAACAACTTTATTCCAACAAATTTGAAGCCTTAGATGAAATAAACACATTCAATAAAAAATATAACTTACCAATGACATAAAATGAAACAGAAATTTTCAATAGCCCTATATTTAAAAGAAATTAACCTTGAATTCATTATTCAAGTTTTCATTATTCAGGTTATTCATTCACCAGCAGTACCCAAGAGTGGTCCTGGACAGTGTATTAGCAGAGCTCAGTTTATCTCAGTCCTTGATGGGAGAGAGGGAGGAGTAAAGGTGGGCAAGACAAAGAACCCTGATCACTGAACTGATATTTTAATTTCTGCTGTTGGCTGTTAATAATTTGGATTATTTATGTTTATAAACGATACAGATCTGTTTACAAAGTTGTAGATACTTTTTTTGTTCCTGTTCATAGATGGGAAGCATCCTTTTAACTGATGCAGAGAAAAATCAGTCGTTCAAATACTGCTGTATTTTCAGGGAAAAAAAAGGGGGGGTGTTTCTATTGAAACTGTACTAAATTTTTGCCTACAATTTACCTTGTTAAATATTGTAGATAAATTGCTAATACTAACAGCCAAATAAATGACACTAATGCTTTGTTTAAAAAAAAACAAAACATGAGCAGTGGTGTTCTAATGAAGTTATGGCATCTGTCCTAATTAGTTTCTTAAATATATTTACTACTTAATAGTTTTGAAACAACTGTTTAATTTTTAAAATTTTTGAAAACTTGCTAATAACCTTTTGTTCAGAATTTAGTAGATTGTTAATGCAGGACATCAACTACATAATGAAAAGATTCTTGATGCTTTTGTTAGTTCAGGCAAATCAAATTAAATCAAACCATCCATCAAATTACAAGAGAACCTTAGTCCTTTTGTTTTTGTCTAAACTTGTGTTAGTTCAGTGATGTCTTGGTGAACTGTATTGATTTTTCTAAAAAATCCTTAGAGACCTTCACACAGCATGAGGGCTGTTGGCATTTTGAAAAAGGTTAATAAATGGAAGCATACATGTTTTCCTTTTGTTTTTGAAACTTGTTTGTAAGAATAAATATGCTCTTGTATTAAAAAGAAATTAAACTTGAATTCATTGTGGAAGAAAACCTAAGCCCTGATAGTTTCACTGGCAGATGCAGCTGGTCTAAACTTTAACACAAACTTCAAGCTAAGTGTAAAATGACACGGCACATATAAAAGCCTGCAGGGTACAGGACAAAGTAACCGACCTTAGCTGCGCACCGCTGGACAGCCAGTTCACCAGGGATGAGAGCGGGTAACAGGAAAGGGTCTATTCCAAGCTCCCAGAAGCTTCGGGAACAAGAGTGATGGCTGGATCCAAATTATGCTCTTTTCCACCAATAAACCATCGAAAAGGGTTTTTAAAGGGAGGAGGCAGCTGCAGGTGGAGGCCAGAAAAAGAAAGAGTCTGATCAATTGACAATTGAGCAGATCTTCCAAACCTGTTCCAACAGCCAGGGCAATCTGGGTGTCAGCCAGGTGGAGGTTTCTTACTAACAGAGCTCAGCTGTTTGGGTCGAAGGCTGTAGACTCTCTTCTCAGCAAGGGTGAGGCCTGCCTTCCAAGTCAATTCCTTTCAGTAGGATCCTCAAATTGTCTGCAAACATTATTATCCCATAATCACAGGTAATTCACAACACCAGCAACGGGCTCTTGTCAGTCAAAATACAAGAAATTATATGGGTTTGATCAAAGAGGAATTCCTAACTAAGTAGAGATATCTCAGAAATCCAAGGGACAGTTCAACAATGTATCATTATAATTTTGTACATTAACAGAAGAATGAAAAGGAATTGTATGGTAGGTTCAATGAAAGTATTTGAGGCTGGCGCCACGGCTCAATAGGCTAATCCTCCGCCTGTGGCGCCGGCACCCCAGGTTCTAGTCCCGGTCGGGGCACCAGTTTCTGTCCTGGTTGCCCCTCTTCCAGGCCAGCCCTCTGCTGTGGCCCAGGAGTGCAGTGGAGGATGGCCCAAGTGCTTGGGCTCCTGCACTCACATGGGAGACCAGGAGAAGCACCTGGCTCCTGCCTTCAGATCAGCACGGTGCGCTGGCCACAGTGGCCACTGAGGGGTGAACCAACAGAAAAGGAAGACCTTTCTCTCTGTATCACTCTCTCTCACTGTCCACTCTGCCTGTCAAAATAAAGAAAAAGAAAAAAAAAAAAGGAAAGTATTTTATATTCACTGTTCATTTAAAATTTAAGATGGGGCCAGTGCTGAGGCACAGCGGGTTAAGCCCTAACCTACACATGTGGACGCTAGTTGAGTCCCTGCTGCTCCACTTTTGATCCTACCTCCTGCTAATGCACCCGAGAAAGCAGCAGCAGATGGTCCAAGTCCCTGCACCCACATGGGAGACCTGGAAGAAGCTCCTGGCTCCTGACATTGGCTTGGCACAGCCCTGGCTGTTGGCCATTTGGGGAGTGAACCAGCGATGGAAGATCTCTATCTCTCCTCTCTCTCTAACTCTGCCTTCCAAATATATAAACCTTTTTTTAAAAATTAAGGCAAAAATCCTTGGAAAGCCAAACAAAAAATTTTCAAACTCCATAAAATATACTTTCCAGAAAGTTACAGCAAATATTAAAGTGAAAAGTGAAACTGTAGAGGAAATATGGATGCAGCCAGAGACAAAGAAAAATGGGCCCCCTCTCTCCAGACAAACCTTGAAAAGTGGCTGCTCCTAATTAAGCAGTGAGGCAGCTCCCACTGTAACCGTGTCCAGGTTGGGAAGATGTCCTAAGTGCTGCCTCTGTAACTCCAGGCGTAACTCTGCCCTATAGTCTTCCCCTGGTATCTCTTTTATAAACATGCCGGACCCACCGCCATGGGAAGTGCGGTCCTAGGTCACGTAGGCTGCAATCTGAACCCACCAACGCTGTAACAGTTAAGGTCTGATGCTGATGAACCTAGAAGTAGTGTAAGAAACTCGGGACTGTTGCTCAGTTCTCAGGAAGATTCCAGCTGAGCCCGCTGGTGTGCATAAACTGCTTGGATGCTCCACTGTCCCTGATGCCTGTTTGAACGAAGGGTGTTTTCCAATTCCAGGTTTCTGTAATAAAAGCTTAGCAATTGAAGAAATGACATAGACCTATAGAAATAAAGTTAGATTTCCAAGATATCTGAGTAATTTAAAAAGTTGCAGATATAGTATTTTTTTAAAAGATTTATTTATTTATTTGAAAGGCAGAATTACAGAGGCAGAGAAAGAGAGAGAGAGTGTCTTCCATTTGCTGGCTCACTCTCCAGATGGTCACAATGGCTGGAGCTGCGCCGATCTGAAGCCAGGAGCCAGGAGCTTCTTCTGGGTCTCCCACGCAGGTGCAGGGGCCCAAGCACTTGGGCCATCTTTCACTGCTTTCCCAGACCATAGCAGAGAGCTGGATCAGAAGTGGAGCAGCTGGGTCTTGAACCGGCACCCATATGGGATGCCGGCACTGCAGGTAGTGGCATTACCTGCTATGCCACAGCGCTGGCCCCGATATGGCACTTAAAAACACACAAAACACTGTTTCTCTGTGGACACATTCAGCTATGTAAATGCACAGAAATAACACTGCCGGAAAACAGGAGTCTGGTTATTCGGAGGAGAGGCAGCCAGCACCAGAACTGTCCCAGGCACAAGGCTGGTTAGCAGACCCCAGCCTTACCTATCACGTTCCTGTCTGTTACAAGAATGTTGTTGGCACGAACTGTTCAGCTAGGCAAAAATTATTTTTAATACATCAATATAAAAAGCCCTGGAAATATGTATGAAAACCTCTTTGCCTTTTGAACAAAGAGAAAGGATTCAATTAGTTCTTTTTGGTTCATTGTAAGTTTGTAAAGGCACTTTTGTTGTATGCTATTTCTTAATATGCCTGAAATGAATTAACTCCATTTAGTAAGTCAAATAAATCTAGATTATGCCAAAAGCTACCAGAGTATGATGGCAAACTCTCTAGGGTTTGCCAATATCCACTATGATGTTAGAGATGAAGGGAGACATTTGCAGATGCGTTTTTCCCCCCTTTCATTTCCTTTGGAACATAACAAAATTAGTCCTGAGGCCCCTGGAATCTGCCTGAATTTTCACCGGAATCTCAGCTGTTCAGTAGCGATTTTAAGTTAGGACTCTCAGGCAAAGAATGAAGAAACTGGCACCAAGACATTTCTTTTCTTTTTTCTTTTTCGAGACTTATTTATTGCTTTTCCGCGCTACCCGGCGAGGGGTCCATACGGCGTTGTTTTTGATTCCCGATGTAACTTAAGGGGGAAGCTGTCACAATGTCTGGAGCCCTTGACGTCCTGCAAATGAAGGAGGAGGACGTCCTCAAGTTCCTTGCAGCAGGAACCCACCTAGGCGGCACCAACCTCGACTTCCAGATGGGAGAGTCCAGATACAGAAGGAAAAGCGAGGCATCTACATCATCCATCTGAAGAGGACCTGGGAGAAGCTGCTGTTGGCGGCTCGTGCTATTGTGGCCATTGAAAACCCCACTGATGTCAGTGTGATGCCCTCCAGGAACACTGGCCAGAGGGCTGTGCTGAAGTTTGCTGCTGCCACTGGAGCTACTCCCATTGCTGGCCGCTTCTCACCTGGAACCTTCACTAACCAGATCCAGGCAGCCTGCCGGGAACCACGGCTTCTGTTGGTTACCGATCCTCGGGCTGACCACCAGCCTCTCACGGAGGCATCTTACGTGAACCTGCCTACCATTGCTCTGTGTAACACAGACTCTCCTCTGCGCTACGTGGACATTGCCATCCCGTGCAACAACAAGGGAGCCCACTCAGTGGGTCTGATGTGGTGGATGCTGGGGGGGGGGGGGTTCTGCGCATGCGTGTTACCATCTCCCGTGAACACCCCTGGGAGGTCATGCCTGATCTCTACTTCTACAGAGATCCTGAAGAGACTGAAAAAGAAGAGCAGGCCGCCGCTGAGAAAGCTGTGACCAAGGAGGGGTTTCAGGGCGAATGGACGGCCCCAGCGCCCGAGTTCACGGCTACTCAGCCTGAGGTTGCTGACTAGTCCGAAGGTCTGCAGGTGCCCTCTGTGCCCAGACTGGAGTGCTCAGCCCGCCACTTAAGACCGGTCTGCAGCGCCCACTGCTCAGGCCACCGAGTGGGTGGCAACAACCACTGAGTGGTCTTAGGCTGCTTGTCACGGGCTCTGAAGCAAACATGGAAATGAGGTTGACGGAAAATAAACACCAGTTTCTACAAAAAAAAAAAAAAAGACTATTTATTTGGAGGTCAGAGATGGAGAGACAGAGAGATCTTCCATCCATTGGTTCACTGGCTGGTGGCCACAACCGCTGGGCTGGGTCAAGCCAAGAGCCGGAGCTTTCTCCGATCTCCCACAGGGTGCAGGGGCCCAAACACCTGGGCCATCTTCCACTGCTGTTCCCAGGCGCACTGCAAGGGGGCTGCTCCAGAGTGGAGCAGCAGGACTCGAACCTGCACCCATACGGGATGCCGGCACCACAGGCGGCAGCTTCACCTTCTGAGCCGCAACACGGGCCCCACGACATTTATTTCTGAGCACTCGCCGGTTTGAAGGTGGTTATGGGGTCCCTGTCGTCCCCCGCCATTGGAGCTGAGCGGCCCTAACCCGTCTTCATCGCAAAGCTTGAAACATTACAGAACTACAGGCCGATAATCTCCCGCGAACTTAAACGCAAAATTCTAAACCAAGTCGAATCCGGGAATATAAAAACAGGACAAGCCATCAAAAGGAAGCTAACCGAGAGCGACAGGAAGCAGAACAGCGGCGGAGGGAGTCGGCAGTGTTCGCTCTCTGGCGTCCGGCTCAGTTCCCAGTGTACCGAGCCGTTCCTCGGCGTGTGGGCAGTTGGGAGGGACCAACTGCACCTCAATAACGGTGCTGTGGTTCCGTCGTGGGGAGTGTGCAGTGGACCGGGGCTCCCCCCACGTCTGGCTGTCGTAGCCGCAGGACCTCCGAGGTGGAAGCCAAGGCACGCGGGCGCGGTGGCCCGACGTCCGGGGGAGGATGCCACTTGCTTGCCAGGGGCGACAAGGGCGCCGGAGACGAGAAAGAGCCGAGCAGGGACGGAGGAGGGCGCGGGACCCCGGGAGCGGACGCGGGGCCGGCCCACCGCGACAGGCACGAGGCGTCAGGGCCGCGCTCCTCGCGGGAGACGTGCGCTCGGCGGCTCGGGGGACCGGAGCCGGGCGGCGCCAGGGACGCGGAGGGCGGAGACCGAGCAGGGCGGGACCGCGCGGCGCCTGCTCCCCGCCCGGCCGCCCGGCCGCCAGGGCCGCGACCCGCCTCTCCCGCGCCGTCCTCGGCTCGGCGCCGAGGGCAGCCATGCCCGGCCGCCTGCTGCGGGGCCTGTGGCAGCGATGGCGCCGTTACAAGTACCGCTTCGTTCCTTGGATCGCGCTGAACCTAAGCCACAACCCGAGGTGAGCGGGCGGGACGACCGGACCGGCGGCTCCACGCCGCCAGGGCCTCTGGGCGGGAGGCGGGTGGAGCCTGAAGCAGCAAGAGCCGGCGGCGGCCGAAGGGCCTGGGAAGGGCCGGCCGAGGGGGGCGGGGCCTCAAGCCGCGCGGGGGCTCGAGGGGGCGGGGCCCGAGGCGGGCGGAGCCAGAAGCCGCGCGGAGGCTCGAGGGGGGCGGAGCCTGAGGCGGGCGGGGCCAGAGGCAGGCGGAGCTGAGGCCGCGCGGAGGCTCGAGGGGGCGGAGCCTGAGGCCGACGGAGCCCGAGGCGGGCGGGGCCCGAGGCGGGCGGGGCGCTCGTAGCGGGCGCTAGCCGGGGTGGGCGTGGCCTGCGGCTGCTTCCCAGGGTCCGCGCTGCGAGGCCTGCGAGGCCGGCTTCTCCCTTTGCGGTCTGGGGCCCTGTATGCGCGCCAGAAGTAGAGACCTTTAGAAAGAAGACTCTGCGTGAGAGTGCGTGGCCCTTCCCCGCGGAGCCACAGGCAGGAGGTTGGATTTCCTCAGAAAAGCCAGACCCAGGTTTATCTTCACGGCCCTGGGGCATCCTCTTTGTGCTGACAGTCCGTGCGGAGCTGACGCGTGAACCCGAGCCGAGTGCGGACGGCGGGCGTGGGGCCACCGTCTGGGCCGGCGGGGCTCCCCGAAGTTTCTAACTTGCTGCCCAGAGTGGGGGGGGCGGGAGGCGCGCCCGCCGTGTCCGCAGAATTACGGGGCGTGCTGCAGGAACCCGGGTTGGGGACACCCGAGAGGCAGCCCCAGGAGAGCACGTGCCTGCGGGGGCGCGGGAGCGGGAGCTGGGCCGGGCCTGTGGAGGACGCCGCGGCGTGGACAGGCCCAGGCGCCCGCCGCGGTGTTGTCGGCACTGCTTCACTGAGGCGACCCCGACGGTCCCTTCCTGGACCTCCTGGTCCGGTGCCCCATCAGCCGGTTCCCCGCACCGCGTCGGGCAGCCCGGCTTTCATCCGTTCAAGGGGAGTCACTAGAAACTTTTCCCGTTTTCAGGACCCTTCGATATGTTCCAGAGGAATCCACAGACAAAGTGCTCTCAGACGAAGATGTCCTGGGAACGCTACTGAAACTTTTCCAGGCTCTGTTCTTAAATGATTTCAGGAAACAGTCAGATACCTTGGCCATGCTTCCCGGACCTGTTAAATCAAAATATCAAGACCTGTGGGCGGTTCAGCATCAAAGGGAAACACTGCTGGGGAACAGTCAGCCGCGGCAGACTACCTTTAAACCGGAAGAAATTCTTTATAAGACGCTGGGTTTCTGTGTGGTCCGAGCACCTAGCTCAGTGGTTTCTGCCGGAAAAGGTGTCTTCGTTACCAAAGGATTGGTACCAAAAGGCGCGGTTGTATCTATGTATCCTGGTAATAGCACAATTAGTTCTTGGCTTAGAATTTCTATATATTGATAAATTCAACAAAATACTTAGCCCTGTAATCTTGGGAGTAGGGGCTGAATTGGAAACTTGTGTTCCCGTAGGTTTTTAAAAGTCTGATCTGGAAATTAACTTTATAAATTATGCCATGTGTTAGTCCATGCCCTAGAGTGGTGGCGTATTGGGGCCAGTGTCCGGGGACAGAAGGCTACGCTGCCGTTTGTGATGCCGGCATCCCGTATCAGGGCACCGTTCGCGTCCTGGCTGCTCTGCTTCCGGTCCAGTTCAGTGCTAATGTTCCTGAGAAGGCAACCAAAGACGGCCTAAGTACTTGGGCCCATGCCACTCATGTGGGAGACAAATGGAATTCTGGGCTCCTGGCTTTGGCCTGGACCAGCCCTGGCCTTTGTGGTCATTTAGGGAGTAAACTAACAGATGGAAGATGTCTATTCTCTCTCTCTCTCTTCCTTTCAAATAATGATTTTTTTTAAAGCTTTCAATGCATTTTTATTTAAAGGAAATTTTTAAGTCAGTGTTTCCACTTGGAACACAGTATGGCCCACTTTGACAGATTACTTAGCAGTAAGCAAACAGCTCAATTTGGCTTGATAACTAAAGAAAAAAGGGTATGGGAGCTAGTGTTTAGTAGTGAAGATATAGGCTAAGATACCCATGTCCCACACAGGAGTCCTGGGTTCGAGTCCTGACTCCTTCCTAATTCCAGCTTCCTGCTAATGTGCACGCTGGCTGGCAACAGAGGAAAGCTCAAGTGGTTGGATTCCTATCACCCAAGTGGGAGACCAGGATAGGGCACTGAGTTCAGGCACCCAGCTCTAGCCTGGGGCGTGTGGGAAGTGAACCAGTGATGGCACCCTCTCTCTCCCCCTGCGCCCCCTGCAGCCCCTGGCCTGTTTCTGTCCCTATGTTTCTCAAATACATAAAAAAATTCTAAATGTCGTGGGTTAAAATTCAAAAGGTGGAAACTTAAATCCGTAAATCGCCGAGAAAAGACTTCCTTGCCATTTCTGTCCTTGGGCAGTACAGACGTTCGCCGACTGGGATGCTGAACGGACTATGTTGGGAAACTGCCTTTATCTTATATGGTATAGTGGAGAGGGTGTGGGTGTTTGAGTCAGGCCAGCCTGTATCTTTAAAATTCATTCTGTTATTTTCTTCTTTTGTGTTCCTAAGCAAAGGCACATAGGAGGCATCTTGGTACATATTTTTTCCTTTCTTCCTTTGTCAGTGAAAGGAAAAACAAAGGGGTCTAAATCGCAGCGTCATCCGCAAAGGTAGTTCAAAAAGTACATGGGAAAAAGAAAGGGTATGACTTTATTTTGATGTGAAAAATTTTTTGTGTACAAAAGTTTTCTTCAAGGGCCGGCGCTGTGGCACAGAGGGTTAAGCTGCCAGCTACAGCACCAGCATCCCACATGAGCACCAGTTGGCGTCCCCGCTGCTCCACTTCCAATCCAGCTCCCTGCTAATGTGTCTGGGAGGCAGCAGATGATGGCTCAAGTGCTTGGGCCCCTGCCACCCACTTGGGAGACCCAGATGGAGTCCCAGGTTGCTGGCTTCAGCATAGCCTGGCTCTGTTGCAGCCATTTGGGGAATACACCAGCAAATGGCAGATCTCTCGCTCCAGTTCTTTCAAATAACAAATAATTTTTAACAAGTGTTCTTAGTATGTAGAAAAGGTATATTATCCATGAATTGAAATGTGTCATGCACCAAAATATACTCATAATTTTAGTCCCATTTTCTATGAATTTTTTGTTTTTAAAAATTTATTTATTTGAAAGGCAGAGTTACAGAGAAAGGAGAGACAGACTGACCTTCCATCCTCTGTTTTGCTCTCCAAATGGCCAGGCTGAAGCCAGGAACCAGGAATTTCTTCTACGTGGATGCAGGGGCCCAAATAATTGGGCCATCTGCTGCTGCTTTCCCAGCACATTAGCAGGGGGCTGAATGGAAGTGGAGCAGCTAGGCCTCGAACCAGTACCCATGTGGGATGCTGGCACTGTAGGCACTGTAGGCCGTGGCTCATGGCTTAACCAGCTGTGCCACAGGCGCCCACCCACCAAGAACTCTTTGAAGTACCCTTACAGTCTCATGTCTACATTATCTTAAAAATATATTTCTTAAAAATCTCTTTAATATCTTTTTAAATGTCTACATATTTTAAAAAAATGAGTGTATGACTTTGTAAAACTGAGTCTAAACTGTGATATCCTCATTATCCAACAGTCAAATTTTATTCTGCTTTGTGAACAAGTTGGTTCTATGCACGACTTGCTGTTTAGCACTTGCTTTTTAAAAGGGAAAGTAACCAAAGAGAATGTAATACTTTAGACTGGAGGTGAAATGTTAGGAAAATATGGATGAATTCATACAAATTCTTCCATTTTATGTTTATGTACCACAGAAAGCTCATTATGATGCTTAGGATTCTTGCATGCTGGCATAATATGTCTTTGTCTGATTGTATAATAGGCACAGTGTATCAGAAGCATGAACCAATCTTTTTCCAGTCCATTGGAAATCCATTTATTTTTAGATGCCTTGATGGAATACTCATTGATGGAAATGACAAAGGAATATCAAAAGTTGTGTACAGGTGAGTGGTACCCATGTTAAGATTTATTTATAGGGGACAGAACCACATACTGGATTAAGACCAGCGGCATGTGTACCTTAAATAAAAATCGACTGGTTAACTGCCGTGTAGCAACTTAGTTGTCCTACTGATTAAACAAAACAAACTTTTCAGGGGAATTGTTTAGTTCTAGAGTTAACTTTGTATGTGTGAATTGCATTTGGAGAAACAGAAGAACAGTCCCTAAACTAATGCTTTCATCTCCTGCAGATCTTGCAGTGGCAGGGATCGCCTTGGCCCTTTAAAAATGAGTGACAGTACATGGCTGACAGCAGAGACTGACAATCCATTGGCTGTGGGGCAGTATGTCAATAACTGTTCGAATGGTAAGTCGGCACGGTGAGACTGTGGAATAAAACCTAGCATGGTTACTTCTCCCCTGCCACATGACTGAGTACCAGACACATCAGTATAACACCTCAGCTGTTCAAAAATGCTTGAGCAACTGTAACTTTCTGAGGGAAGACACTGCAGAGAGAATTTGGGCAAACATTGATATACATTACTTGTATTCTTTATTATCTTTGTTCCAGTTTTGTAATAAATAGGTAACTGATAACAACTGCCCTTTTAATTATTATTTTAGCATTTTTGTACTGTACTTAGAGATTATTTTGTCATTGCCCTCAATATAGCCTTATAATTTTAAAAATCCATGAATATTTTTTTCAAAGTACACATTTTCCATGATCTTTTAATACTCATATGCATAAATTTCAAAACTTTTTGTACCAAAATAAACTTCTCTTTAAAACGATTTTAATGAATTTCTTTTTCATTCTATTTGAAAGGTAGAGAGACAGAGACAGAGACAGAGACAGAGAGAGATCCTGCATCTACTGGTTCACTCCCTACATGCCTGTAATAGCCAGGGCAGGGCCAGGCCAAAGCCAAGAACCTGGAACTCCATCTGGATTTCCCACATGGGTGGCAGGGGCCAGAGTCCTCGAGCCATCCATCATCTGCTGCCTGCCAGGGTGCACATCAGCAGGAGGTTGGAGTGGAAGCAGAGCGGCCACAGCTCGGATCAGGCACTCCTAGTTGGGAAATGTGCCACCTGCGGGCCCCCAAACTTACTATTGTTTAAAATGTTTTATTGAAATACAGTATACATAGCAAGAAATACACATATGTGTGTAGTAAATGAATTTTTGGTCCTCTGAGCACACTTACAACCAACATCCAAATTAAGAACAACACATTCTAGTACTCCAAGAGTCTCCCTGTTCCCTCACCATTTTTTTTTAAAACATGGGAAAGAAGAATATATTGTCATTTACATAGTATGATTCAGTGATAAACTTCTTTTAACTCCATTCTCCACAACCGTCTTTAAGTGCTCTTACCTTAATCACTAGACTGGAATCCCCCTCTCTGTTGCTAAGTTTGTGAATTGCCATCTTGGAACTTGATGTTCTCATACATTTAATCATTGGACTACATTACAGTCTTTGGTGTTAGGCAGCTGTGAACTCAAAGCCTGGTTCTTGGGGCCTGTATTGTGGCATAGTGGGTTAAGCTGCTGCCCACAGTGTGGTTCTAGTCCTGGCTGCTCCACTTCCAATCCAGCTCCCTGCTAATGCGCCTGCGAAGGCAGTGGAAGAATGGCTCAGGTGCTTGGGCCCCTGCATCCACATGGGAGACCCGGAGGAAGCTCCTGGCTCCTGGCTCCAGTATGGCCCAGCCCTGGTCATTGCAGCCATTTTGGTAGTGAACTAGCAGGTGAATGATCTCTTTGTCTCTCTCTGTCTGTAACTCTGCCTTTCAAATAAATATATCTTTAAAAAAAACTAGCCTGATTCTTATTTAACCATTAACCTTTCTGAACCTGTTTTTTGATATCTAAAAATCAAACAGTGAAGCATATATATATATATTTATGAATATAATCCAAATATCTTTATTATAAATATTTTGAAAGTTGTTATTTACCATAATATGTAAATACATAAAAATCAGTACCTGGGACGTAAGTGCTATTTTGATTATGTTCTAATAATTTAGAAAACCATACATCAAGTGTCCTAACTCAATACCATTTTCCATGACCCAGAATTGCGGCTCTTTTCTAAAGATTGTGTGCTTGTTCCTAGAGAGAGCAGCTAATGTCTGTTATCAGGAGTTTGATGTGCCTGCAGTGTTCCCTGTAGAACTGAAGCAGTACCTTCCAAACACTGCCTACAGCTGCGACAGACAAAGGTTAGGCTTCTAAAAGTAATTTCCCATCTTGTTTCTTAGGTTGTATTTTCAAAATAGATATTTTCTTTAAATAAGCTGTATAGAATTGGGGCAAAACTTTTTTAGTGCAAGATTATAAGTAACTTAGATTTTCTATCTTCATTACCCCTCAATGTGTTAATTATCATTCTGCTTATCACCCGTTTTTATTCTGTGTAATACATTACAAATTTTTACTTTATAGTTTTTTTCAAGTAATTTGTTTTCCCTACCTGTAAAATCCTCAATTTTTTGCCTTCATCATGTTTAATATAATGTTCTGTACCTCACAAGAGAGCACTCAATTGAAGAAAAAGGGTCAAATTACACCATGATTTCTTTTGCTCATTTCACTATTAGGTTCTGAAACCTAATCATGAAAAAAGGCTATAACCAGAAGATACATATTTTTAATGTAACATTCATTTTCAAATTCATTAATGGAAAGTTCATTGAGAATATACAAGTCAGTTTTTAACATTTTAAAAAATGTTTTATTATCGCTTCTTGGCCTTTTGGCTAAGATCAAGTGTAAAAAATGATCTACTTACTTACATGAAAAGCAGACTTAGAATTTCCATCTGCTGGTTCTCTCCAAATGGCTACAATGGCCAGGGCTGGGCTAGGCTGAAACCAAGAGCCAGGAGCTTCCTCCAGGTCTCCCACATGTGTGCAGGGGCACAAGCTCTTAGACACCTTCTGCTGCTTTCCCAGGCGCATTAGCAGGGAGCTGGATCACAAGTGGGAACAGCCAAGACTCAAACTGGTGCCCTTCTGGGATGCCAGCACTGCAGATGGCAGCTTTATCGCACCATCTAACTTTTTAAACAATTCTGGAGAGCTAAGAGTTCCTTAACAATGCTGTAGGAAGATATCAATGTAAGATTTCACTGAGCTGCTGGCAAACTTTATTTTACGTGGGAAATATTAAATTGTATTGAGATGAATGCTATTTAAAATTTGGACTATTCACCATTCTTAAATTTTCTGTCTCTGCATATGTGTTAATAGGCTATATATTTTGGGACATGATGTACACATAACAATGTCTTATTATGTCCAGAAAAAGAATTTTTAAAATTTCAATTAGCCTTACGCAGTGGTCCCATCTTCCGGAACACAAGACACAAAGTAATAAAACAAAGTGAAACTGTGATCCTATTTGAGAACCCTTTTTGTGATGTCAGTTCTGGGGGCCTACACCTAGAAGCCACATTTTCAGAAGAGGTAATCAGTTGTGTAAGACATTGAGCTGTGGTCCTTTTTAACTGACACAGAACATACATACTGTAGAACACCTGTCTTGGGGATAAGAATTATTCCCTTATGGAAGGTGAATACATAAACTAAAGTGGAATGAATCTGTGTAGACAAAATTACCCCTGTGAAGTCCACACTGGCTGTGTTAGAGGTATGAGCTTGTGGCTGGTAATGTCTACAGTACTTACACTTCCTGTACATTTGTTTTTGTTTTCAGCCTCCTTCGCTGTGTTGTTCTCATTGCACTCAGGGACATCAAGCAAGGAGAAGAGCTTTTTTCAAACTATTACACCATTGTCAGCTAACTGTCAATTAGACATTAGACTTTCTATCCAGTTATTAATTCTTACTGCTTTTTGCTGATCACTTCTCCAGATTCCACCTTTAGAACAAATACCTTGAGACTTAATTGGAACAATTTTTTATGTCTTGGTTATGTTCTGATTTCATGATAAAAGCTATTGGCTTCACTGCAATTTCAAATCTGTAATACAATTAGCTTTCATTGGCTTTCACCTAAATACACAATAGCTTATTAAAACCTACTACTTGAATCTATAATTTTATTTTGTGTATCTCTGTGGTGGTTTATAAAACTGTAGCCACACAACAGCGATTCTTGTCTTACTGTGGATTCATACAAACTTCTGAAAACACTTTTATTTAACAGAATAAAGTCAACAGGTATTATTGTGTTGCCCTGAGAAAATTGTCTGTGTATATTAAAGACTGTTCTATGTGGGTGAGAGGAAAATGTGAGGTCATTATACTGTTTACTCTTTGGACATTTTGACATAAACCCCAAATGATTAAAAAAAAAAAAAAACCAAAGAGATAAACATGAGATTGGAGGTCAAAGACAGCAGTGGTGGCAACACCCAGCCATCCTGCACCGTCTCAGCTCTGTGAAGAGCCTCCATGCCCAGCCTCCTAGCCCCCTGGAGGAGCAAGTCCACACCCTGGTAGTTCCTGCTCTGTGGACTCTGCCCGCCAGCAGAACGTGTCCTGGGCTGTTCTCCACAGGGTCAGAATGACTCTGGCCAGGTTCCCTGGAGTTTTACTAGCAGCCGTACTTTGATCTCCATCAACCTGAACCCTGCTCTAACTCTCAATTCCTAACCTGGATGAGGAAGAGGGTGCTGTTTGTGGGGCCCCTTGAATCTTCATGGAACCTGTATAACCAGATTCTGACCACCTTCACAGCTACGCCACGAGCTGGGCTCATCTGAGGATCAGTTTCAAGACTTTTGATTGCCTTGCCTTTTCACTCTCACCCCCGCCCCCGCCAGAATGTATCACCAAGGGCTAGTCTTTCTGAAAGCGAGACCTTGACAAACTCTTGCTCAAAACCCTCCTGGAATCCAAGTGTGTCCTAGTCCTTCACCGACCTGGCCTGGTCTCACTGCCGTCCAGCTACTCCTTGAACCCACCTGGGGCTCGGATTCTCTCCTCCTGCCAGGACCCCTCATCCCCATTTCTGTCCTCAGGTGGGAGCTCTACTGAAATTTACAGTCCCCACCACCCTGATACGTGGGGCAATTTTTCCTCTAAGCACTTACCACCACCAATGCATTATAAAAAAGCCCACTGGTGATGAGAATCACAGCCGAAGTGACTCTCAGTGGCTCACTCTGCGTCCCCAGGGCTTTTCCTCCCTCCCCTAGAGCCCGCCACCCTCAGCAGCTCCCAGGCACTTACCTGTGTTCTTGGCCTGCACTCACGATCTCTGCGCCTGCCCCTTGAAGGCATTCCAGTGCATGGCCACCAAAGCCCTACACAGTTGTGTCCTCCGGTGTCTGAGAAGGAAGGAATGCCACTCTGGACAAGTCATCAAAGTGGAGAGGTCAGGTTTTTGCTTTCGTTTTAGCCCTTTCTGGCCTTCACAAACTCTGGGTCTGATCACCACTTAATAGGAATGGGACAAGAAAAACTCTGGTCATAGCAAACGAAATATGGGGGCAAACCTGGGTAATGTGCCTTAGACAAGGTCTTCAGCCTGGAAAGATGAAGGCTTAGCCAAGACAGGACTAGAGCCAACGAAACTGCAAATAGCATGAAAGATGCCTTGTAGGCCCTAAATGTGAGAGTCTGCAGTGTCTAATAAAACTTCAGGTATCATGTTATAAGACACAACAGCTTAGACCTGAATTCAAAACACAACAGTCAATAAATGTTTCCTGAATTAAACTAAGAGCACAATCCTTGCTTTGGGATGGTTAGAAATTTACATTGAAAGCTATTATAGAGGATTTGAAGAAAACTTAACCTACCAACTTTATTATCTGCCTATCAAATACCTTCCTAACTGTATCTAAAAGCAACTTAATGGTGGCACAATATCAACCTATTTTGTACAGCTTAACATTTGTTAAGTAAAAAAATCTACTTTTGGCAAATATTCACACAAACCAAGAAAAAAAAAGATTTCCAGATTTTTATTTCTGGAACTGTACACCAGTTATTAAAGTACAACAAATACAAAATAATGCTCAAAAAAATCAGTGTTTATGTACAAATATTAAAATCAATGCAACAATAGCAACTTCCTCTTGAACATCTGATACTAAAACTTGTTCTGATTGTCACTAATTTATCATTCTCACAGGGTACTTAGCTCAAACTGGGACAACTGGAATCACTGGTCATCTAAGAGGAATATTAATAGCTACCATATGTAACAATAAAACTAATAGCTTCCTCCTTTCAGTGAAAAAATTAGGAACTTTTTAAAAAACATAGTAATGTCAATATTTTTATAAATTATTTCAATTTCCATTTGTAGACAATGTGCTTTGAAACTTGGGGAAAACAATCTCCTTGGTGATCAGGTTTATTTGTTAGTTTACATTCAAAGGTTGAAATATTTACTAGAGACTTTGGTTAAATTAAATAGTGTCACTATGCTCTATTAGATCTGACGTTCTCAAATATTTATGACCCTCAATTTTAAAAATTAAAAGGAAATGATTGCACAATTCTTTGACCTAATTGTACAGACTTTAGTATTTTTTAAACAGTATCCTACATCCTTCAAGTAAATTCAGCAGTTGATGATGACAAGAGGAAAACTAAACATTTAAAAAGCTAGCATGAAAAAGATGAAGTACGACTAGCAAAAAGTAAAGTATTGCTATAATCACAGCACCAGTTACACTTCTAAATGAATCCACTGTCCTCTTCAATTCCCTGTACATAAAGATGTATCAGCCAACACTGCAAATGCTCATCATGAATTTTTGGTTTGTTCATACAAAAATAATGTGGCAAAGAAAAAAAAAGAATTTATCACAGTTTGTTATAAGAATTGTGCTTAACACTTGATAATAAAAGCATTATTGTTTCATCATATGATTGCAAATCAGATATTCCATGCTTTCAAACGCAATTCTTTTAATAAACAGTAACAAATTCTGTTAAGATGTTTCAACAGAGGAAAAAAAAAACAGTAAATCCAGCTTTTAAAAGAAAATTCAATAAATAGCTATTTTACATGGATAAAGTCATAGTGGTACAATTGATGAATGCCACATCAAGCATGCACAAAATGGTATTATACATGGCAGAAGTAGTCAGAAAATATTGGATTAGATCTAAAAAGATAGGAAGAATTTACAGATATATACAAAAATCTTGCAAATTATTGCCTCATTTTAACAAGGAATTAAAAGTAAACATTACCAGCTAGTTAGCACTCTCTAAGAGGCTAAAATCAGGTTGGTATTTAAAAATCTATTAAACTAGCTGGAATTTATTTTTCTCTCATACCATTTTCTAGATTTTGGTCAAAAATCTTTATTTAAATAACTAAAGTGTCCATTCAACTTGCTGATAATCAAAACTTTAGATAAGAAACACTGTTTCCATCTTGTATCAAGATCCCAGCAATGCATAGATAAACTGAATATATTACTGCATCAGCTAATGAGAATGGGCATGTTCATTTAAGTGCAACTGGTATTAGCATTCAGTCATCTTTGTGTAAATTATTTATACAGACCAGCCACAGTAAACCCAGAGTGAAAACTAACGTTATAACAATGGAAGATTATGGCCAGTATCTTACTAAATTATAGAAAGTGTACTGATTTTTAACAAAAGAAATAAGGTTCAAAGTTTAGCACAACAACACAGCAATAAGAAGCTGACAACTTGGATAAAAATATCGGAAAGCGACACAGAGCCCAGGCTACCCATTATTTACTGTGTGCATACAGGAATGCTATTTTTTAGATGTATAAATTAGAGACTGATTTTAAGTTATTAATTTAACTACTTTTGTCCACTGTGCTAAACTAAATTTATAGTAAATGTGCTACTGCGTAAACACTTCAAAGCAATCTTCATTAAAATGCTGCAAAGGAAAAATAAGAATACATATCATCCAAAACTCAGGATGTCATTGCAGTTCACAGTTTGTATAATAAATACCCTCCCTTTCAATCACTACTAAGATCACTACAGCCTATCTAATCAGCACAACCTGGAAGCGACTTAGAGTTACAAATACTAGCAATGCAGCCGAACACTTAAAGTTTTTTGCAAAGCAACACAACTAGAAAGAATCAAAACTTCTAATTAAGACGGTGCAAAAAGAAAACTGCTTTAACTGTACTATAAAAGCAAAGCTTATTACATCCTAATACTGTATTACACATTGTTTGATTCACCTTATAACTTAAAGATGCCCATTCATAGAGCAAAAATGGCCAAGGTTTACGACAATGGCTTCTCATTCACAATGTTTGGAATAAAAATAAAACTGAGTATGAGATGCATCTGAACGTCTATCACTTTTTGAAACTTAAAGTGGTAACGTACCATTCTGTTTCAGATAGGAACTCACATTTTTCTTGCCAACTCTTTAAGCTAAACAAAATAGCTTTAATATACTTCAAGGTTCGACTGCATTGTGTGTAAAATCTAGAAGTCCCTCTCAACATAACACTTGGAACTGCAGTGCTACAAACAACTTAAGAGGTGTCTTCAAATGTAAACCATCGAGTGGCAACGTCCTAGGCCTCGTGGACTGTGCCTTTGCAAGTCAACTGCCCCAGGACAAACTAAATCATCAACGACTGGCGTGACAGTGAAGCTTACGATCTTGATCATGGTGGACAAAACCCCACATGTATACCACATCTTCAAATGCCAAATTTGTAGCCAATAAATGAAGTTACACAGAAATATCCTGGCAGGAAAATGACCAATTCTGTGCACGGTAGCCCTGGTCTAGAATTTCAAAACAGGATCCAAGCAAGCGTCTTCATAATTTGCACATAGTTCTTCGTGCTGGCTTCCATAAAGATGGACTTGCTGTTTTGTAAACTGAAGTGCTCTAGTTGAATAACATGAGAGAAGTTTCCATTTTAAAAAAATCCTTGTATGTTTGTGCAGTTTAAAGAAACCTACCCCTGCTTTATTAATTAAGAAAATAAAACCAAAAAAATGCTACATTGAGCAGGGATTGGGATTGGTACCTGTAAACATTGTTATTCCACTGCATCCATTACGGCAAAAGGAATTTACACAAAAAGAAGCCACACCAATCAGTTCAGAACATCTGTGCTGGTTTTGAGCTGGTGGCCTCTGTCTACAGGTGTTAAAACTGGGAGTGAGGGCAGTGGGGAACAGAAAAGAATAGAAAAAGGAGGGCGTGGGGAAGAAGTATCGGGGCATGAGGAAGAGAGAAGCAGAGCTTAAAGCTGCACCACAGAGTTCAATCCTAGTTCCCAACTCTGCTGATCATAGTTCATCTCCACATTTATGGATCGAAAAATGAAAATACTCTTGATAAATCAAGATATAGTTCTATACATACTGACATCACTGATGTCATAGTGAAAAAGGTTCAAACTTCCAGTGAAAGACTATGCAAACCTGATAGCTCCCCTCAAGTTTACCGGTCCTGCACCCCCACTGTTCGGGGCTCCCTGCTCGTGTCACTCCGAGTGAAGGGCAGCGTGCTGATGTAGAGCATGGGCACTGATGAAACCATTGGTCTCATTGGCAGACAGACTGCCGAAGTCAGCCACAGAGACGGCCATTTTGGCACTGGTGATGTGGTGTGTGTGATTTTCAAAGTCCACACCCAGATTATTTACAGAAACCTCATTCATGAAGGACTCAGGGACAGCAATGCCCATTTTCAATCTCTTTGCTGGTCTTTCTGACTCTTCACTGCACATGTTCATGGGGTTTAGCTCCGAGTGATAAAATCCAGTCTCAAATAAATTAAAACAATCACTTTCCCCATTGCTGGGCAGGGTGAGTAGCTCTTCTGTTACAACAGGCACATGATTTACTTGTCCACGGGGTGCGCTGCCCAGTGGAGGAAAGCTATCATCCAAACAATTCACTTCCGTGGGGTTGCAGACAGTCGCTACACTGTTGGTCAAAGCTGAAAAGGAACGGGAAATGGTTTCAGTAAGTGGTCCTTTGACACGAAGCAAAGAGGACACAATTTTCCAGCATGTCAACCAAAGCACACCAAGGGAGTGCCATTTTACCTGTCAAGTCACTGGCAGTGAAGGAGTTGAGAACGCTCAGCTGTTGATCGGGAATCGGCTCAGGCCGGTTAGAAGTTAAGGCTGGAGAAGTCCCCGTCCCGCCCAGAGCTTCTGTTTCATCTACCAAACGATCCATATAGTCTCTGAAAAACAAGTCAAAGTGATTTTCTCACTGCACATCACAGGCGAAAAAAAAAGTCACTGCAGTCAAGCCCTTGGTACTTACGTAACTCCAGGGTGATGGTTATACCGTTTCTTTCCAAACCTTGTCTGTTGAGCAAAGTAATCATAGCGTTCAGATTTCTTCCACATGTAGTAGAATGCGACACATTCTGCAACGGTTCTAGTTCTCACCTAATGAAAAAAGATGGAGTTTTAAAAATAAACCACAGACACAACTCATTTCTTAGCAACTCCTCCCCCACCAACACTGAAACTTCTTCAGTCTCATTTTCCTCTTCCCAGTTACGGAATTCTGAACATGAGGCCAATTTCAAAAGCCCAACGTGGTGGTGGTTTTAACCAGATGTACTAGTTTATAAAACAAATGTACATTCAGAAGTTTCCTTACACCTATACTGAGGAATCTTAACGCTGGCATCTTTTCCTTTTCTTCACTAACTCTCACTATGATTCCGACTACAGCAGAGGCTCTAACCTTAGATTAGCAAGCCCTCAAGGGAACTATCAATGAGTTTCACTGGGATCTATTAATTCCCAAAATTATATGCAGATGCACTTTTGTGGGGAGAAAGAATGCAGCCTCATTAGATTATCAAAGGGTTCCATTAGCCAAGAGATACGAACCCTTAGGAAAGGAATCAGCGATTTATCGTATCTGGAATCGAAGATGATTTGCTAACTAACGAGGTCTTTTCCTCTCCAACATATGTCTGACTCCCAGTTCCAACAGCTTTCAGTAATAACTACAATAATACAATTTGAGCCTCACCAACTTGGCTCCACACTCAAATGAGGGCTCTTCCAGCTACTACAGCCACAGGTACAACTTCACATACACAGACAACATTCGTTACCCTTAACCCCATAAACACCTCCCTCCTCCTTTAATCAGTACGCAGTAACAAGGCTGCAGCATCTCCGAATGAGCTGCGGTGTAAGATCACTAATGTAAGTACAAGCTTTTTAAACCAAGAAATACAGTATGCCTGTCAATAAACATCATTAACTATAAGTCTTCGCAGAGAATGCAGGCTTCTTGGAGCTACAGACCTTTTCTGTCTTATTCACTGAGGTGTATCTCTAGTGCCTAAAATCGCTGATAAGTGGAAGGACATAATTGTTTACGGAATTAATGGATGGAGGAAATTTTATAAGTCAATGCAAAACCGATGGCTTTCTTTTGCCTTAAAAGGACAACTCAGTCTTCTTAAAAAATGTTTACTCAGTATATTACACATTCTATCTTTGAGATAGAATATCAGGTTTTCATACATACAAATAGCATGAAATTTTCAACATCATACTAGAAAGTCTAGCTACTGCAGTTTAAAAGAAAAAGAAAACATACACAGTTTGCAAAGGAAGAAATAAAACTGTCTCTATTCACAAATAACATAACTGTCTATGAAGAAGACCCCAAAGAATCAACAAAAAGTCTTCTGGAGCTAATAAACAATTACAACAAGGTTTACACAATACAAGGCTGATTAAAAAAAAAAAAGTCCATTGCTTTCTTATGTATTAGTAATGAACAACTGAAATTTGAACTTAAAATGACCACTGCATTTACATTAGCATCCCCCCAAAACTAATTATTTCTGTATAAATCTAACAAAATACATGCATGATCCAGCTGAGGAAAACTAATTCTGGTTAAAGAAATCAGAGAAGACTTAAACACACGGAGAGACAGTCTATGGTCATGGCCAGGAAGATTCACTATTGTTAAGACGTTCGTTCTTCCCAACTTGATCTACAGATTCGCTGCAATTCCATTTAAGAACTCCAGCAAATTATTTTGTGCTTACCAACTAATTCTATGTGCAAAGAGAAAAGACCCCAAATACACTGAAGCAAAAAGGATGAAGTCACAGGACCGACACCATCCAACTTCAAATCTTCCAGTACAGCTACAGTAATCAAGACAATGTAGTATTGGGGTAAAAAAAAAAAAAAAAAAAAGACAAACAGATTACTAGAATAGGAAACAAAGACTATAAATATACCCACACAGCTCCAGTCACCTAATCTCTGAGCAAGGGGCAAAGACAATTCAATCAAGGAAAGATAATCTTTTCCACAATGGTGCTGAAACAACTGGACATCCAAATTAAAAATATATATATACATATATATCCAGTTCCAAAAAATTAACCCAAAGTTGATTACAAACCTAAATATTAAGTACAAAACTATAAAGCTCCCAGAAGGAAAAAAATCTAAGTCACTGTTAAGTTTGACAATGACTTTTTAGATCTATCACTAAAGGCATGAAGAATGGAAGAAAAAATTGCTAAGTTGGATGGTAAAGTGTAACACTTTTGTGCAAAAGACACTGGAAAGGGCGGTGAAAAAGCAAGCCTCAAACGGAAAGAATTTGCACAACACATATACCTGATAAGGGACTAGAATCGAATACAAAGAACTCCTCAAATTCAACAATAAGAAAACAGTGAATTCAAAAATGGGCAAAATATCCAAATAGGTTAAAAAATACACAGAAATGGAAAATAAGCATTTAGAAAGGTGCTCCATGTCACAAGTCAGTAGGGAATTTGGAAATTAAGATATCAATAAAAACCTGTTAGAACGGCAAAAATTCAAAACACTGACAACAGTAAATGCTGGCAGAGAAGTGAATGACAAAATTTTAATTCACTGCTGGTGGGAATGGAGCATGGTACACCCGCTGGAGCAGTTTCTTACAACGTTAAACACACTTAACCATGGTATTAAGCAATCTGACTCTTTGGAATTTAACCAAAAACTAGAAAACACATCTACATAAAAATGTGCTCCCGAGGGGCTAGCGCTGTGACTCAGTGGGTTAAAGCTGTTGTCTGCAGTGCAGGCATCCCATATGGGCACCAGCTCCAGTCCTGGTTGCTCCACTTCTGATCCAGCTCCCTGCTAAATACCTGGGTGGGCAGCGGAGGATGGCCAAAGTACTTGGGCCCCTGCACCCAGGTATGAGACCTAGAAGAAGCCCCTGGCTCCTGGCTGCAGGTTGGCCCAGCCCTGGCTGTTGCGGCCACTTGGGGAGTGAACCAGCAGAGGGAAGCTCTCTTTCTCTGTCTCTTTCCCTCTCTCTCTGTGACTCTACCTTTCAAATAAATAAATCTTCAAAAACAAAACAAAACAAAACCCCGCACCTCAATGTTTATACAGTAAATGCCAGCTTTTGGAAGCAACCAATATATCTTCCAATAGATGAATGAATAAACTGGTATATCCACATAATCAGCTAATACTATTCAGTGATATAAAAATGAGTTATCAAGCCACAAAAAGACATGGTGGAGGGACCGGCACTGTGGTGCAGTAGGCTAATCCTCCACCTGCAGTGCCGGCATCCCATATAGGCACCAGTTTGAGTATGGGCTGCACCTTTTCCAATCCAGCTCTCTGCTATCTCTTGGGAAAGCAGTGGAAGATGGCCCAAGTGCTTGGGCCCCTGCACCCATGTGTGAGATCCAGAAAAAGTTCCTGGCTCCTGGCTTTGGATCAGTGCAGATCCAGCCATTGCGGCTACTCCACTTCCGATCCAGCTCCTGGCTCATGGCCTGGGAAAGCAGTGGAAGATGGCCAAGATCCTTGGGCCCCTGCCATGCACATGGGAGACCTGGTTGGAGTTCTAGGCTTCTGGCTCCTGCCTGGTCCAGTACTGGCCAATGTAGCATCTGGGGAGTGAACCAATAGACAGAAGATCTCCCTCTGTCTCTCCCTCTCTGTTACTCTTTCAAATAAATAAATCTCAGCAAAACTGAGCACCAATGAACAAAGTCCCGATAGACGCACTGCTGCTCTGCATTCACAGCTTCCCTCAGCATCGATATCCAACACCAGGATGGCACATTTGTCCACATGGATAACCCCACTGCCACACAAAGTCCACAGCTTACATTAAGGCTCATGTTGAGGTACATTCTTTGGGTTTTGACAGATGTGTAATGATATGTATTTACCATTACAGGATGACACAGGGTTGTTTCACTGCACTTAAAATCTTCTGTGCTCTGTCAATTCATCCTTCTTCCTTCTCAACCCCTGCCAGCCAGTGATCAGTTTAAAGTCTCTGTAGATTTGCCTTCCAGATCATCACATAGTTGGATTTATAGGGGACTTGGCTGATTGCACTCTTTCACTTAGTAACAGCCTGGAAGATCTCTCATGTTTTTCTGTGTGTGTACAAATGTGTGCATGAGACTTGAAAGATCATTTCTTTTTCGTGCTGAGTAACAGTCCATTGGCTGGACGTGTCAGTTTATACATTCACCTCAAATACAGATTGGTCAAGTTTTGGCAATTATTTGGGTAAACAACAAAAAACAATGTTGCTAAATCATATGCTTAGAGTATGTTTAGTTTTTTTTTTTTTTTAAGATTCATATATTTGAAAAGCAAAGTCAGAGAGAGAGAGAGAGAGAAAGAGAGAAAGAGAAAGATATCCTCTACCTGCTGGTTCACTACCCAAACGGCTGTGACACCCGGAGCTGAGCCAGTTGGAAGCCAGGAGCTTCCTCTGGGTCTCCCATGTGGGTACAGGACCATGCTTTCCCAGGCACATTTTTCTTTCAGCAATTATAGATTTCACAGCTGAAGGAAAACATTTTTGAGGCCACAACTGTCTGAATAGCTTGGAAAGACATGAGAATCAAGAAAAATGCAGGGGCTGGTATAGCAGGCAAAGCCGCCACCTGTGATACTGGCATCCCATATGGGCACCGAGTTTGAGTCCTGGCTGCTCCACTTCTGATCTAGCTCCCTGCTAATGACCTGAGAAAGCTCCTGGCGCCAAGCTTTGGCCTGGCCCAGTCCTGGCTGCTGCAGCCATTTGGGGAGTGAACGAGCAGGGAGAAGATGGATCTTTCTCTTCCTCTCTCTCTGTTTTGCCCTCTTGCTCTGTAACTCTGCCTTTCAAAGAAATAAATTTAAAAAGAAAAAAATGTAGAAGTGTATGACTTCCTGAAAAATACAATAAACACAATTTCTGTGGATAACTATGTCAAATGATACATGAGTATACTATCAGCCATCCCTCAAGCAGGCTGTGTGAACAAATTCCAGTCGTGTTTAGAGTGATATTAGGAATGCTAATGGTTGAAGAACATCAATAAGGTTTTGCTTTTTTTCCTACTCAAATCGATTATAAATTAGTTGCTTATATTCATGGTAACTAGTAGGCAATTCTCTGTATTAATCTGCCTAATTTACCTTGTTCTTCTGTATAAGATGAAAATCTTTTCCAAAAAGCATGAGTGCATGTTCAAAGCTTCGGCATTCTTCCTCTGTCCATGCAGTCATTCCTTCTAAAAAACATTTAAAGCAACATTTATTGGCATCAAAACTCTTGCATGAATCACTGATTTTCAGTGTGTTGTCCTTTTTGTAAAACACAATAAACACACTGTGTGCGCGCGCACACACACACACACACACACACACACACATTCTGTATTGGGAAATTTCAGTGTGCCAAAATATCCATATTATAAATCTTATCAAAAAATCTAGAATACAAAAATATAAACGTTTTTCTTCTGTATTTAGGAATAAGAATTTAAAATTTCCCCCACAAATCTTGAGTGTGTTCTTAACAATGAGTACACACTACTTCTAGCTGGGGGGGGGGGGGGTGTCTGTTTTATTTATGGGGAACAATGCCTTATTTTGATCTTACCTCAAATCCATAAGTTCTTTAATTAGAGATCATAAGTAAAGTATAATCAATGCAATTTAAAACTAAAAACACATCTGGGAACATAAAAGAGACAGTCCATGCTCTCAAAATACTAAACCCCATTAAACTTCCCAGATGTTAATGTTGAGGAATTCAAAATTTGCTTGGGGCAGTGACCTGGAAGGTCTTCCAAGAGTACCAGCATAGACTTAAGAATTAATTTATTATTCCCCTTTATCTCTAAAGAACCTCACTCCACAATACTGGGATCCAGGTTCCCAAAGCCATTTAGAGTAGTATGCTGGGGTCCAGTGCTGTGGCACAGTGGGTTAAGCCTCCTCCTGCAGGGAATCCCACATGGGCACCGGCTGGAGACCCAGCTGCTCCACTTCCAATCCAGCTCCCTGTTAATAGGTCTGGGAAATAGCAGAAGATGACCGAAGTACTTGGGCCTCTGCACCCAGAAGAAGCTCCTGGTTTCTAGCTTTGGCCTGGCCCAGCTCTGCTGTTATGGCCATTTGGGGAGTGAATCAGCAGACGGAAAACCTCTCTTTCTCTCTTTCTCCTTTCTCTTTGTTAACTCTGCCTTTCAAATATATAAGTAAATCTTTTTTTAAAATTTAAAATAAAGGTATGAACAGGTTGAACTAAGGAAGTTTTTTAGTTTTGAGAGCTTGAAATAATTTTTCAAAGAATCAGTTTCTCTATGGGAAAGCATCTCAATAGACTATTTCAGCCTGTAACTTGAAATGTATATTTTCAGTTTTATATTTTTCTTTTTTTTTTTTTTTTTTTTTGTGACAGGCAGAGTGGACAGTGAGAGAGAGAGACAGAGAGAAAGGTCTTCCTTTGCCGTTGGTTCACCCTCCAATGGCTGCCGGGGATGGCGCACTGTGGCCGGTGCACCGCGCTCATCCGATGGCAGGAGCCAGGTGCTAGGTGCTTTTCCCTGGTCTCCCATGGGGTGCAGGGCCCAAGCACTTGGGCCATCCTCCACTGCACTCCCGGGCCACAGCAGAGGGCTGGGCTGGAAGAGGGGCAACCAGGACAGAATCCGGCGCCCCGACCGGGACTAGAACCCGGTGTGCCGGCGCCGCAAGGCGGAGGATTAGCCTGTTGAGCCACGGCGCCGGCCCAGTTTTATATTTTTCTAAACCATTTATGTATTACTATTATTTTCACTCTGTAGTGTTAATGAAAAAAAAAAAACAAAAATGACAAAAATACTGAAATAAGTTAATCATTTTTCAGGCATAGATAAAACAAAATCTAAGCATTGTAAAATATTATTATATGATTACTAAAAATATATCACTCACAATAAATTTAATGGAATATATTATACATATTTCTTTTTTAAATCTTTAATCTCCTTTTCATTTCCTGTAAAGGAAAAATAACTTTTTTCCAATGAAGCCATAAAATCATTCTTTTTAAATTACTTTGGATACATTGTCATCCCTGGGCTCTGGGCTCTGCTTTGTTTTATAACTATTTCTTCAAGAAAGTGGAGGTGACATGGGGCTAACTAATTTGCATTCAGACAATCTCTGGTACATCTAAAAAGAGAGGGCAAGAAAAGGAAAAAATTACTTGCTATGAAGATGAACGCAGACTTTAAAAAAAGTGTTATAGGTTTACTCTGTCCTTTTTGATACTTAGCTTATTCTGATCCCCAATGACCATCCCATTACTTCCCTCTCTTGAGCCCGTGGTCCTTACCTTGAGATGCCTTTCCATTGCAGCAGTACCTTTCAATCGCTTCTTTTATATTATGGTTACACTTGAGAAGTTCATATAAAGCCTAGGAGATTGAGAGGGAAAACTACTCAGTAAAAATTACCAAAGTTCATATCCAGCAGCATTTTAAAAACGCAAGTACCTAGTGAGAGTCCTGACAAGTACTGGCTGATACTTGCTGCTTTCAGGCCACCTGAGGGCAAGTACACCCAGGGAGTCAGTCTGCATGAGCATCCTGCGGACGGACTGCTAATCCGTGAGTCTGCTCATCTTCACTCTGCCTCTCAGAAGCATCTATTAATACCACTTTTTTTTTTTAAAGATCTATTTATTTATTTGAAAGGGAGAGTTACAGAGAGGAGAGGGAGGGAGAGGAAGAGAGAGGGGGACAGAGGGAGTCAGAGAGATCTTACATCTGGTGGTTCACTCCCCAAATGGCCACAACAGCTGGAGCTTGGCTGGGCCAGGCCAAAGCCAGGAACCTGGAGCTCTAGCCTGGTCTCTCATGTGGATGACGGGGACCCAAGTACTGAGCCATCTTCTGCTACCTTCCCAGGCACATCAGTAAGGAACTGGGTTGGAAGTAGAGCAGCCAGAACCAGCACACAAAAGGTGGTTTAACCTGCTGCACCACCACAGCGGCTCCACCAGTATCATCCCTTTTTATTTCTTCATTTTTTAAAATTGTTAGGCCTTTCTGAACTGGGAAATTCCCCCATTTTCAATTCTAATTGGGAGAAATTAGAATTACTGTCTGTCTGCTGATGTCATTTCCCGTGTCGTTAGTTCTGCTGAAAGGGAATATCATCAGGCCTGGAAAAGAACGGGTGCTTCAGTGACTGGGGCTTTATTACGGCCTCAGTTAATTCTACTATGAAAGGTATCGTTTCTTAAATTATAATTTCTTCCTTTTCGATCTGTTTGGAATTATTAATATAATGAATAGAGGCAGGCAGAATTCTACTGAAAGTTTAGTAATGATTATCAAACTTTCCATGAAAGTTGTGAGGAAAACTTTAGAAACTATTTTAGTGTATAACAGAGTACATCAGAAACAGTCATCTCAACAGCTGCTAAAAAAAAGCAACTGACTAATCAATATTCTTTCCTAATTTTAAAAGAACAAAACTGTAATAGCTGTAAATAGATGCATACTGCCTTGCTACAATGAAAATAGCCTATATTAAACCAAGGACCAGTATTATTCTTAATGTAAAAACTTAGATGTATTATTTCCATCAAAAGCAGGCTCAAAGTTATTACTATTACCAAATGTCTTTAAGAGTTATGGCTGGCCGGCGCCGTGGCTCAACAGGCTAATCCTCCGCCTTGCGGCGCCGGCACACCGGGTTCTAGTCCCGGTCGGGGCGCCGGATTCTGTCCCGGTTGCCCCTCTTCCAGCCCAGCCCTCTGCTGTGGCCCGGGAGTGCAGTGGAGGATGGCCCAAGTGCTTGGGCCCTGCACCCCATGGGAGACCAGGAAAAGCACCTAGCACCTGGCTCCTGCCATCGGATGAGCGCGGTGCACCGGCCGCAGCGCGCGGTCCGCGGCAGCCATTGGAGGGTGAACCAACGGCAAAGGAAGACCTTTCTCTCTGTCTCTCTCTCTCACTGTCCACTCTGCCTGTCAAAAAAAAAAAAAAAAAAAAAAGAGTTATGGCTAAGGGGCTAAGCTATGTAGCAGTAATAAGAGCAATACTAATGGCAAGGAAGAAACAAAACTACAATTCAGTAATGACCTTAAGCTAGAAAACGACTTCATAAATGAAATTATAATTTTTCAATTAAAAATAATATTGATAAATTTTTTAAAACTAGAAAACCTGAGAAACTAAAAAATGAAATAAAGTTTCAGTAACTTAAGATAAAATAAATTTTAAAATAACTGGTATTTCTCAACATCAACAATATACAACTATAAATATAATAGAAATTCCACCTATAATGCCATTAAATCATACACACACAGACACACACACACACACTCAATACAAAAATTCAATAGGATTTTTTTTGGTAGCTGACAAAACTACTTTTAAGATAAGCTATTTGCTACGGCTCAATAGGCTAATCCTCCGCCTTGCGGCACCCACACACCAGGTTCTAGTCCCAGTTGGGGCACCAGATTCTGTCCCGGTTGCCCCTCTTCCAGGCCAGCTCTCTGCTGTGGCCCGGGAGTGCAGTGGAGGATGGCCCAAGTGCTTGGGCCCTGCACCCTCCATGGGAGACCAGGAGAAGCACCTGGCTCCTGCCTTCGAATCAGCACGGTGCGCCGGCCACCGGCCGCAGCAGCCATTGGAGGGTGAACCAACGGCAAAAGGAAGACCTTTCTCTGTCTCACTGTCCACTCTGTCAAAAAAAAAAAAAAAAAAAAAAAAAAAAAGATAAGCTATTATGGGCCGGTGCCACAGCTCACTTGGCTAATTCTCTGCCTGCGGCGCAGGTACTCAGGGTTCTAGTCCCAACTGGAGCACCAGTTCTATCCCCGTTGCTCTTCTTCCAGTCCAACTCTGCTGTGGCCTGGGAAGGCAGTGGAAGATGGCCCAAGTGTGCTTGGGCCCTGCACCCGTGTGGGAGACCAGGAGGAGGCACCTGGCTTCTGGCTTTGGAATGGCACAGCACGCCAGCTGTAGTGGCCATTTGGGGGGTGAACCAATGGAAGGAAGACCTTTTTCTCTGTCTCTCTCACTGTCTAACTCTATCTGTCAAAAAAAAAAATAAAAGATAAGCTATTATGACTTGTTATTCTATGTGACTTGGAATTAAACTTTGAGTCTACCTACTTCTGGGTACTCATTAGTCATGACTACAGAGGTTGGGGACACAGAGAGAAGATAAAAAAGGGGTAAAATGACGTCAGAAAGGCAAAACTAGGGACATTCAAAAACCCTTAATAGGCGACACTCACAACCCCAGCATCTTACAGGAACTGAAGAGTACTCTGCAGCTCCAGGTACGGTACATGCTTGACAAATGCTCCTAATCAAACACACAGCATCTTAACACGTTACCTTTATATAAGGAATAATTCAAATACCTGTAGCATGAAATCTAAAATTCCAGCCACAGAGACAATGTTTAAATAAGTGATTATTACAAGGAAAGGATGGAACATACAGTCATCAAGAATGAGACCATTAGAGAATTCTGTCGTAAAGGAAAATATTAAGTGATGAAAAGGATATAAAATGGTATCTAAAGGAAAACTTGTATATATATGTAGAAAAAAGACCAGAAGAAAAGACAAAACTACACAAAGTTGTTCACCTTGAGGTCTCAGGATTATGCTTTCTTTAAAAACCAGTACTCATATTTTGCAAATTCAAAAAATGAATCCAAAAAGGAATTATCCAATTTACATGTAAGAAATACTTGAATTAAACAGAGGAAATAAAGAAGATACTTTAGGTTAGCTGCTGTTTCAACAGAAGTTGAAGTAAGCATACCTGTTCATTGTCCCTTGTGTGTGTTCCTGCAGCAATCTTATCCATTGCTTTTTCATTTCCAGTTCTTAATGAGGTCTCAACAAGGTACTCCTTTACTTTGCTCTCCAAAACCACATCTGGACGCCAAAGTAACTGGTCTTCATTTTCATACACTGATAAAGAAAATCCCATCAGCACATTAAACAGACTGAACACAGTGAAAAATGGACATTACCTGTTCTTCTTCCTTAATGGGATGCTATCCACTGGGACAACTGAGCACACCACTAATTTAATTGGCTATCAAGTGGAGCCTTCACTAGCTTTAAAATGAAAAAATGTTTTTAACAGTCACATGGTCTCAGGGCTGTGGCACTCACCCGCTGTGGCATAGCGGGTCAAGCCGCCGCCTGCAGTGCCTGCATCCCATATGGGTGTCAGTTCAAGTTCTGGCTGCTGACTTCCGATCCAGATACCTCTCTCTCTCTCTCTGTTTAATTCTGACTTTCAAATAAATAAATAAATAAATCTTAAAGAAAAAAAAAAAAGTCATATGGGCCAGGGGTTTCAGCAGCCAGAGGAAGTAGCTTTTTTAGTGGTTTGATTTATTGAGAAATCAGAAGGCTTCCATGCCCAGCAAAGTCTAAAGTAAAACCCCACATACAGAAGAGTGTGTGTGTGTGTGTGTGTGTGTGTATGCTCTTATAATAAACAGGTAAAAAAAAAAAAAAAGTGTATGACTTCACTGGCATTTTCTCTTAAATTCCCTACATTGCTCTGTAAACTGTCTGCAGGTTAAAAACTGCAAACAAATAAAAGCCAAACTATCTGGTAATAATGAAATATCTAAGAAAGTCCTATTTTCCCTTTATTAATGTCTTCCCAAAAGGAGAATTCTTATTTAAGGCAGGAAGCAGATTAAGTGAACCTCTCTTGGGAGGTTTCTGGAAAGAAAGGGAAATAAGTAAGAGAACTAAACTTTTCACAATCTTACTGAGACTTAGAATGAATGAAACATTATTAAAGCAAAGTATATTTTATTAACACACTCTACACTTTACAGCTTTTATTTACACCATAAAGCAGTCCAGATGCCACAAGTATTTATCTCAGTATTTCACGTACAACAGACTTCTCAAGTACATAATAAATACTAAACGTAGGGCTGGGCTGTGGTGTTCCAGGTGAAGCTGTCCCCTGCGACACTGGTATCCCCATATGGCTGCCATTTGAGTCCGGGTTTCTCCACTTCCAATCCAGCTCTCTGCTAATGCACCTGGGAAAGCAGCGGAGGATGGCCCAAGTGCGTAGACCTGTACAACCCAGATGAAGCTCCTGGCTCCTGGCTTCCAGCTTCCGCTGGCTCAGCCCCGACCATTCAGGCCATCTGTGGAGTGAACCAGCAGATGGAAGACTTCCCTCTCTCTGCCTCTGCCTCTCTGTAACTCTGCCTTTCAAATAAGTAAAATAAATATTAGAAAAATAAATAAATGAATTATATTAAATATAACTAACAATTTATTGAGAGCTCATTAAGTACTAAGGACCATGATAAATGGCTTACATTCACAAGTGTATGAGGTAGATATTATCATTCCCACTTAACAGGAAAGTTAAAAATTAAGCGTGCCCGTGAAGCAGTAAGACTGACTTTGAATTCATAGTAGTTTCTGGAACCAGTTTCTTTGCTCTTTGGTTACAACTGAAATAGGTAAAAATAGTTTGGGTTTATTCCCTTAGATAGGAAAGGTATACCCTCCCTCCAGAATTGTTCAGAGTGATTACCGCTGTCACGTTTGACCCACGGACCTGTGGCAATCAAGCAAATACTAGACCTTGAGGTGTGTGCGGCATCTGAAGGTCATCAGCTATTGTCTGCTTCCCCGGGGACAACCGTCCACCACTTTGGAAGCAGTTCAGAAACACGGTGTTGCTAGTGGTGCCAAGGTCAATGACCCCATGGCAGTTAGTCCTCCACTACTGTTTCTACAATTTTTAATTTACTTATTTGAGAGGTAGAGAGAGACAGACAGAAATCTCCTATTCACTGGTTCACTCCCCAGATGCCTGTAACAACGGACTGGGCCAGACCGAAGCTGGGAGCTGGAAAGGCCACCTGCATCTTCCATGTGAATGACAGGAACCCAGTTCCTTGAGCCGTCCCCTGCTGCCTCCCAGGGCAGCTGAAATCAGGCGCAGAGCCAGGACTCAGACGACGGTGCCCTAGGATGAGACGCAGGTGTCCCAGGCAGGGTCTCAACCACTTCCCCGAGGACCCACCCCTCCTTCCTTTAACTCCTTCCTTTGTCTTCACAGAGACAAACCAATTAGGGACAAGGCCAAGTGCCTATGGAACTATTCCAAACCTACCTGACGCCTGCGTTCAGCTGGGAACCTATACGTGCATTTTTATTTCCTACCACCTTACCTCCCCAGACTTTCAGAACCACCTACACCTGGAGCCTACCAAAAGCTGTGAGGAAAAACTGATCACAGGTAAGTAGGAGTGTCCTTGGAAAAAGTATCCGAACCTTTACATTCCACCTCCGGCTCTTGCAGGGCCGGCGCCAGAAAATCCCTTCTAGTCCTTCTTTCCCTCAAGTGTTTTTCCCACAGGATATCTTCCTTAACATTCTCACTGTATCAGCAAATGAACTACTGCTTCCACGTGGGTGTGGGCCGCGTGCTGAACCTGGGAAGCCCTCCACTGTTCTAACCAGCACTGAACATTCTGGCTAGGAAGTACTGTGTGTGTGCCTGGCATGGAGGGCAGGACCACTCTGAGTCTCTTGGTTAATGTGACAACATTTTTCCTAAAGTCAGACTTAAATATCCTGACTCAGGAAGCTTCTCTGGCTCCAAATTATCTTCATATTACCAAAGTTGCTTAAATAATCAGGAATTTAAATAAATGTATTAAGTGGTAGTAACCTGGCCTACCAAACATCAAAATCCAAAGTTGTCCTTACCTTTCTCATTACCATCATACTCTCCAAGATAAGGGGGAATCTCTGCTTGATATTGTAAACCAATCATTATTTCCTACAGGGAAATTGAGAAGTAAAAAAACAGATTATAAAAAATATTTTTAAAAATTCACAAATCATTAATCAATTACTACAACTCAAAACAAAGTATACCTTGCCATAAGAAAATTACCAGTAATAACTTCAGAAACATTTTTAAAATCACTTTAGTCCAAACCTAAACTTACCTTCCTCAAATCTTCAGGTGAGTTACCATTGTCTGTTTCAACATCTTCAACCTCTGATTCCTTATCGCCATCATATGTAGTATTAGCTTAAAAGAAGATTTAAAAGGTTTGTTTTTATTGACTATTTTTTCAGCACCTGAGAGAATGCCTATAGCATTTTACAAAAATTAAATAAATGAAATCAACATAAATATACTAAAGCTTCTTTCTGCACTATTCTCACAATTAACCCTAGTCAAAATGAGACAGTGTAGGGACTGGCACTGTGGCACAGTGGGTTAAGCTGCTGCCCACAGAACCTGCATCCCACATGGGCACCAGTTCATGTCCCGGCTGCTCCACTTCTGATCCAGCTCCCTGCTAATGCACCTGGGAAAGCAGTGGAAGATGGCCCAAGTATTTGAACCCTGGGAGACTCAGAGGAAACTCCTGACTCCTGGCTTCGGATGGGCCCAGCACCAGCCATTGCAGCCATCTGGGGAGTAAACCAGTAGATGGAAGAACTGATTCCCCCCACTCTCTGTAACTCTGCCTTTCAAATAAATAAATAATAAATATTTTTTTAAAAATGAGACAGTGTAAAGCCTAATAAAATGTGTAGTATCTTTGTAATTATTATGGTGTGCTGATAGGACAGTTTAGGAAGTAAAAGTCAACTATCGTGGTCACCTTAGAAACAAAGTAGGGCACTGGCACTGTGATGACACTGATCCAGAAGGAGACACACACAGAGCTGCAGACCACGCTCATCAAATTGTGTTTGCTCACATACCTAGGCATGTGTATGTGAGCGTGCTAACTGAACAGTTTTTCTTCCATAAAAATACCCCCCAACATAAGCGAGACTGTGTATAAGAAACTACTCAGTCCAAAACTTTTTTAACACTACCGATAAACACCAAGGAGTAACACCAAGAACTAAAAGGGGAAAAAAAGTTAAATAATCACTAAAATTTGTGAGCTCTGATACATTTTCAAATCAGGAGAACAAAGGCCTTTTAACAGAAACGAAAAAAATTCTGTAAAATTTCATGGATAAGACTGGTTACTATAGAACATGTGTGTCTTGGGAAAGAAAACACACAGCCTTGAAAAACTAAGTAAACATTTCAATTTTCAAATGGCATATTAGTACACCTCTATCCCAATAAAAAGGTTATGATTTTGCTCGGATTACAGTAGCATTTTATCTCAACTATATAAAGCATTTAGAATGTTCTGACACAAACTACTAAATACAATAAAACTACTCAAACTATACTATCGATGCTAACATTAATTAGTAGACTGGGTTTCTTACATCGTAAAGGCCTAGGGAAGAAATCCGAAGTTTCGTGGGAAGTCACAGACGGCATCAGATCGTCTGCAGAAGACTGAGTTTCCTCATCGTCGCCTGACAAGAGGTCCTTTGCTATTTCTTCCTGGAAGAACAGCACAGCGGTGCTAGAGTTAGAGCCGATCACATGCCATCAAGGAAGACAGAGAGCTTCCCACCACCCCAAAGACAGCTAAGGGCTAGGGAAACCCTCTGGTTGTGAGACAAGTAAATTCAATAGCATTTGAGTTTTTAAATTACATCTAATATTTAATAATATACGATAAACAGTAACAGCTGAAGTGCAATTATACCCTTATAACAACTTGCCCAGTTAAAGAGTATATGAAAAGCTGACTGTGAAGTTGCAGGCTAATTTCTAGTGAATTTATAAGAAACATAATCTGACTTCTATGCAGTTGACACATGTCCTACCTGCCATTAATAAGTAAAACAAAACAAAAGTCTCCAAATTCTCCTCTTCTGACCACTTAAAAGTCCACATAACGAACAGCTCGCCACCTCTCTGAATGAACTCTCTAGGAAGCACACGGCAGGACTCCCGCAGGACTGCCTATACTGCTGACTAGGCATGCCCACTGAGCTTGGTGGCACATTACTATCACATCTGACTGAAAAAGGCAACAACCGAACTCATAGGAAGAGGCTCCAAGCTGCACTCCCTCTCCCCATCTGAGACCTGAAAGGCAAAAGGTAACTGCCCAGGACTCAGAACAGAGCTGCGGCTGCACGGGCTGCCCTGGGTAAGCACTGTGTCCCCCCCCCACCCCCAACAAGCCAGTGTTAGGCAAGTCACCAAGGCCTGGGCGGCTGGCATTACCAGAGCAGGCTTTAACCATCCCACACCTAAGCTGGCTTGGTCTGAAGATGTCTCGGGGATTTAGTAATTAAGACATTCATTTGTATACAGAAGCAAAAGAAATCAAGCACAAATTAAGCTTAGATAAAACGTGTCTGTAGGAAAGAAGAAAAAGCTGTGGGGTGGGCAACTCAGGCATGCAACACAGCACACAGCTACCACTGCTCTTCAGACACTGTGATCAAAGCAAAACAATTTCTCAATCAATTACCCAAATGACAGCCATGATCACCAAGAAGTTTATGTTCCAGATTTTAAAAATGCTTTCAGTGCAGGAAAACTAATAAAAACAGCCAGTGGTAATGGATCTTGAATTTTTCTTTAAGGTGCTTGTACTTACTTTGTCTAGTGTCATATCTGGTAATTCATCGGCAAGTTCACTTGGGGAGCTATTTGCACTGGAGTTTGCAACTGCTGGAATTGCAGGTTCGTAGCCATAGAATGCCAGTAAATCTTCTAGCGGCATATTTCCTTCCTATTCAAGCCAGGGCAGAAACAAGAACTCAGTAGATACCCCATACTGAACTGCAGATAAATTGAGATGTCCTTACATTCACACAGCTATCATCAAAACCAAGTTATAATTTTTCTTTTTGAACTGTTGTCAGAACCAGGATTAAACACCTGGAACTATAAATAGTGTATTAGCAAAAGACTAACAACATCTTAGTTTTTATTTTCAAATATCTTTTCACTTCTTAAAAAATTCCCCAAATACCTGCTCTTTAGAGAAGACTGTTTTTTTAAACCTTTCATGTTAGATTAAAGATTTGCCTTGAAAACATTTCCAATTAATCAACCAAAAGCTTCATGAAAATTAGTTTGTTTCCTTGCCACTAAGGAACATTTGACTACCTGCTTTATTCTTCATGTCAGTCAGAGGATACCTAGTAGGCAGCCCTTGCTGAACATTTATTAACACCGGCAATATCTATATTAATGTCCAAAGCATAATTTTCCTTTTTGTAGTCTACAATTCCAATACTCTTTACCAGTTTTTGTTTCTAAACAATCATCTGATGAAGGCTGCATTATCACTTTTTTTTTTTTTTTTTTTTGGGACAGGCAGAGTGGACAGTGAAAGAGAGAGACAGAGAGAAATGTCTGTCTTTGCCGTTGGTTCAACCTCCAATGGTCGCCGCACTGCGGCCAGTGCACCGCACTGATCTGAAGGCAGGAGCCAGGTGCTTCTCCTGGTCTCCCATGGGGTGCAGGGTCCAAGCACTTGGGTCATCCTCCTCTACATTCCCGGGCCACAGCAGAGAGCTGGCCTGGAAGAAGGGCAACCGGGACAGAATCCGGCACCCCGACCAGGACTAGAACCCGGTGTGCCGGCACTGCAGGTGGAGGATTAGCCTATTGAGCCACGGCACCTGGCATTATCACCTTCTTACAGGTAAAAAAACTGAGGCTGTGTTCTGGGTTCAAATCTCAGCCCTTCAACTCTCTTATTGGCTGAACGGTGAGGGTGATGTTAACTACTCTGGCTAGGCTGCCAGACAGCTCCGGGAACCGAGTCACCCGAAGTGAGCTGGGTGAGGACAGACACAAGCTCGTCCATGCCAGAGGGAAACCTCCATGAACACTTTTTCTCCCAACACAAAGAAGCCCTTGGTGGTGACCAGAGCCAAACTTCAAGCCTCTCCATAGCCCAGCCCCTCTGGCTTAGATGGGTCACCATATAACAGACACCCACACTGCAGCCCTGGCCAACCACCCGTCAGTAGTATTTTCCCAAAACCTGTTTATTTTATTTTAATATTCATTTTATTCACTTGAAAGGCTAAGAGACAGAGAGGGACTGATCTTCCATCTGCTGATTCACTCCCAAAATGGCCAGGGCTAGGCCAGGCCAACACAAGGAGCCTGGAACTCTGCCCAGGTCTCCCATGTGGGTGCAGGGACCCAAGGACCTGGGCCATCTTCCTCTGCTTTCCCAGGCCATTAGCCAGGAACTGGATTGGAAGTGGAGCAGCTGGGACTCAAACCAGTGCCCATATGGGATGCTGGCATTGTAGGCCATGGTTTAACTAAGTCACAACATTAGCCCTAAACCTTTCCATTTCATACCTCCCTCTTTGAGCTGGGGAGACAGCAACCCTCCCTCATCATGCACTGCAGGACCACCTCGACTCACTGGGCTCTAGTTACTTGCTGAGTGCTACTGGCTATGAATTTACAAGTGGAATTTACACGAAAACCCTTGCTCTCAAGGAATTCAGTCTTAGTGGAGAAACTGATTAGTTAACAATTCTGACACAATGTGGAGGCTGTGACACCCAGATTCGTAACTGGCACTATACATTTAGAATATGGAGAAGAGAAGATCTACGCCCAAGAATAATGGTTCAGGCTACTGAGGCACACACAGCGGACGAAGGCTGAGCAACCTCTTGAAAGAGGAAGAGGCTTTGACAGGTGAGAGCTGTGTCCCAGCAACACGTGGTCCACCCTCAAAAGCAACGTCATGCACCAGGGGGCCACCATGCTGGCTGCTCTGCAACACAGGCACTGGCCTTGGGAGCTTACAGACTGGCAGGGCGCGAGGCAGTCAGGACAGCACACAAATACAGAACTGCCAATGATGAGCGCAAAGGAAACGAGCCGAGGCCCACTGGAGGACCAGTCTGATGTGGCAACAAGGGAGAGACAGCGAATGGTCTGCAGCTGAGGCAGCCAGCTCCAGGCAAAGGAAGTAACACACACGAGGCCTCCTGGAGGCTTGGTCGGCAGAGCGAGCACACTTCACCTGAGAGGAGAACGGAAACACAGACAGGACCCGAGCACAAAGAGCTGCATGGCCAGGGCAAGGGGAGGCCACTGAGGAGCACAAATGACATGTCAGTGCTCCTTCTAAGAACACCAGGCAGCTTCACGAAGACAAAGTGGGTGCAGGGCACGGAGAGACACAGGGGAGCAGGGAGGTGGCTTCAACAGCTTCCTGCTGGGTTAGGCAGTGATACAAACGTGGAGAACACTGCCTAGAGCAGCCATATCCCGAGCTGGGAACGAGAGAGACAGAAGGGCAGCTTCCAGGTGGTATTTGAGCAACGGCCTAGAGCAGTCATTTTCCGAGACAGAAAAGACTAAAGGAAGAAGAGGTTTTTAAAGTAAAACAGCCAGGAGTTCTGCAGAGGACACAAGTTAAGTTTGACAGGACTAAGAAACATCCAAGTAGAAAAGTCAAGTTGGCCAGGAGCCTAGAGCTCCAAGAATCAGGCTGGGCTAAAGATATAAATCTGGCATTCATTAGTTAGATGGTATTTAAAGCCACCCGCGTTGATGAGCTCATCCACAGAGAGTACAGAGAGAAAAGAGGGGATCAATGAAGTATCAGAGGAACTTTCAGGTATACTGTGACCCTCCCAGCAATGGGGTATATCTAAAAATCTAAAAAGTGCTTTGCATTTTGGACATTATGTTCCAGGAGAAGCAGAACTACAGCCTGCACTAAGAAAAGGAATACCTGAATGAAATCTAGGGGAGTCTGGTTCTTGACTTACTTGGTAGAGGGAATGAAAGTGACACAGGAGTCTAAATGGATGCCAGGTTTCTGGTCTGAGAAGTTGGAGAGTTGTAGCATCACTATGAGACAGAAACACCAGACAATCAACTCGAGGGTGAGACGGCAACGATGAGTTTAAGCTGAAGCAGTGGGCAACAGTGAGAAAACAAAAGCTAAAACCTTGAAAACACCAGTTAAAATACGGGTAAGCAAAAAAGAGGACGTAAGTAAGACACAGAGGGAAACAGCAGAGTTGAAGTAAGGGAAAGTGAGGGCTGGCACTGTGGCGTAGCAGGTGAAGTCACTGCCTGCAATGCCGGCATCCCATATGGGCACCGGTTCATGTTCCAGCTACTCTATTTTTTTTTTAAAGATTTATTTATTTATTTGAAAGTCAGAGTTACACAGAGAAGGAGAGGCAGAGAGAGAGAGACAGAGGTCGATGGTTCACTCCCCAGATGGCTGCAATGGCCGGAGCTGAGCTGATCTGAAGCCAGGAGCCAGGAGCTTCCTCCAGGTCTCCCACGCAGGTGCAGGGGCCCAAGCACTTGGGCCATCCTCTACTGCTTTCCCAGACCATAGCAGAGAGCTGGATCAGAAGAGGAGCAGCCAGGACTAGAACCGGCATCCATATGGGATGCTGGCGCTTCAGGCCAGGGCATTAACCCGCTGTGCCACAGCACCGACCCCCCATCTACTCTACTTCTGATGCAGTTCCCTGCTAATGTTTGGGCCCCTCCCACCCACAAAGCTCCAGGCTTTGGCCTGGCCCAACCCTGGCCATTGTGGCCATCTGGGGAGTGAACCAGAGGATGGAAGATCTCTCTCTCTTTCTCTCATCCTCTCCCTCTATAATGCTTTCAAAATAAATAAATAAATCTTCCAAAAAAAAAAAAAATAGGGGGAAAGCAGAATTACACAAGCGGCGCCGCGGCTCACCAGGCTAGTCCTCTGCCTGCAGTGCTGGCACACCGGGTTCTAGTCCCGGTCAGGGTGCCGGATTCTGTCCCGGTTGCCCTCTTCCAGGCCAGCTCTCTGCTGTGGCCAGGGAGTGCAGTGGAGGATGGCCCAAGTGCTTGGGCCCTGCACCCTCCATGGGAGACCAGGAGAAGCACCTGGTTCCTGCCTTCGGATCAGCATGGTGCGCCGGCCGCCGGCCGCAGCAGCCATTGGAGGGTGAACCAATGGTAAAGGAAGACCTTTCTCTCTCTCTCTCACTGTCCACTCTGCCTGTCAAAAATAAAAAAAATAAAATAAAAAAGAAGAAGATACAAATACAGAAAAACCAGGGATGCTCACTTGGATCAAATACCAAAGAAAAATCAAGTGAGATAAAAAATAAAGAGAATTCTTTACGTCTGGCCATCAGGAACTCCTGGTGACCTCGCAGAGCAGTGGAAGGAGCCTAGCCAGGGACCAAATGGCAGGGAAGAAAATACATAGAGGTCTCTGAAACTTGGCTGTAAAAGGAGAATGACGGAGAGCAATACAGGGTCAAGAGAGAATTTCCTCAAAACGTGAGAAATGTGTGAGGAGGAGTCTATGTCAAAATAATAAAAGAGAGAGAGAACAACCCGAGGGCAGGAAGGATGGCACCCAGGGCCTGACCTGGCACACAGCATACTTCTGGGAGATAACAGAACGATACGGAAGTTCAGTCTGCATACGTATGAGATAGGCGCTTCCAGGCGGTCTCTGATGAAAACCCTTAACTGCTCTACAAAGACCCAAGCATGACCATTTGAGTGGAACCCGCACTAATAAATTCAAAGGATGACACTATACAGGCCCTCTGGAGGGGGCTTGTGTGAAAACAAAAATTAGCTGTAGCAAAGTTTTTGAAGCAAAACTGGGAAAAGGTGAATCCACTGTCTGAAGCACCTGACAAACAAGCTTTCTACTAAAGCATATGAATAAAGCATTTAGTCCTTTGAAGCGTGAAAACCATGTTTCAGAATTGAATTAGTAAATCTCAAAATCTCTGAGGATCTATGGAAGGCTGGATCAGCTTAGAAGTTTGATCCAGCACTTTATCTCAGGTACGAGAATTTTTCTCTTTTTTTTTTCCTTTGGTGTTTTGCTGAACTTATTTTAACTTTTAAGGGACACACTCTAGTCACACTTGCAACTGTGTTGTTTTATAAGTCAAAGGGTTCATAGCAGTTACAGTACAAGATTTAGAGGCAGAGGACCCACTAATTGCTAACCATGACCTCAGGCAAATCACCTAACCCCTTGTACCTCCACTTCTTCATATGTAAAAAGGAAAACACCATAACACCCTCAAGCCTATGATGCACACCAGTACCACTGGGATATAGTCCATTATCAGAACACAAATTTCCCTGCCCCCACCTATGCTGTCTGAATGAATGGCACACCTCACAATCAACAAGGCCTCTGTGCCAAGGAAGCAAGGACTCATCGGAATGGGTCAAATGGGAATGCGTACATTTGTACATAATCAATTTTATAACTAATGTAACACCTGTGACACCTTACAGTGGAGGATACCAAAAAATATGATTTTTGTAGAATGCTTTAAAAATTTTTTTCTCATTTATTTATGCTTTTCTGAATTTTTTGGTAATTTTGATATTTATAATAAACTGAGAAATATAGAAATAAAAAAGTAAGAACTTTTAAAGAAGCTGTAAATCTAAACATAGAATTATTAAATTAAAATAAGCCCTCAAAAAGGAGAAATAAAGGGTCGGCACCATGGCATAGTAGGTTAAGCTTCCCACCTGCAGTGCCAGCATCCCATAGGGGCACTGCTCCATTTCCGATCCAGCTCTCTGCTAATGGCCTGGGAAAGCAGCAGAAGATGGCACAAGAGCTTGGGCCTCTGCACCTACATGAGAGACCCAGAAGAAGCTCCCGGCCCATCTTCAGCCACTGAGGCCATTTAGGGAGTGAACCAGCAGATGGAAGATCTCTCTGTCTGTAACATTGCCTCTTAAATAAACAAATCAATCTTAAATAAAAAAAAGTAATATGAATAAATTAAAGCATATAAGATGTGACATAAACTTCCTTTGGGTATGTCTAATAACAAAAATCTGAACACATCATCTGTACTCACCAACAGCTAGGATAAGCACCTGATTCTGTACCTTTCATCTTATTTTCCTTATCATATGTTATGCTAGAGTTTCTAAGCACTAATATGAAATACAGGCTATATTTACCGGCTATATTTACCATTGACAGTCAAATGTTGTTAACTATGAGCATAAAACTTATCATTTTTATAGGTGAACATTAGCATCATACCCCTAAGACTGTTAACATGTACCAATATCTAAATCATTGTTACAGTAATAAAAGATCAAGAGAATACATAATTTAAAACTACACAGAAATAATCAAAACATAACTTGAAATGTATTCTAAAAATTTAACGGAGCTTACTCTTTATGTATGTATCTGTTTCTACTGTTTCTTCAATTCATTTTCATCTTTCATTAAAGAGCAATGAAGACTAGAGACCACATCGCCACAGTTACGCTTTACTACAGATAAGAACCACAGATCAGAAGTGGGCAGTCGGTCACTAGCAGAAACATCTCCTCTTGTCCATTACTCAATGTGAGAAGGGCTAGCCTTCTGAATATGGACACAGCTCTTGGGTCTCCCAGAATTTGTTTAAAGGTCATTTGTATTTTTCTTTCCAATTGCCAAGAGTGTGATAAAATGCCAACAAACAAAACTGTCCACGTATAGACAGAGAAGATGTATTCAAAGGCCTACAACTTTTCCAAAATCTCTAAATCCAGTGACAAAAATTTAAAAATCAAGACTTTACTGCTAACACAGATACAGAGATTAGAGATTTCTGTGAATACCTAACTTATCAACTCTTGGCTATTGATACTTCTCTACATCTTCCAGTTTCCTTTGAAAAACTAACTATACACAGATCAAAGTACCTATTAATATAGTATCTGAAAGAAGAAAACCTAACATCTGAAAAAACACTTTTACCAGATCACAAATTTTCTAGCAGATTATCCACACTCAGGCAGTAACTTAGGTAACACAGTAACACAAAGGGGCCTGCACTGTGGCACAGCACAACACCAGCATCCCATCAGGCACCGGCTAGGGACCTGGCTGCTGCACCAGGTCCAGAAGCTGACGGCTCCTGGCCTTGCGGGTGCTGGGGAGCGACCCAGTGGACAGAAGATCTCTCTGTCCTCTCTAACTCTTCCTTCCAAATAAATGTATCTTTAAAAAGAAAATGCAGTCTTACACATTTCCATCAAGTGTTTTCTTTTATCACATTATGATCAGACTGCTGTCTCCCTACCTTTAGTGACAAACAAGGGACCAAGGAAGGCATACTCAGAGACCTCCTGCCCCACGCTCACAGCAGGGTCCTGCCCCAGGCCTGCAGGGAGCAGCAAGTCAATGCGAAGAAGCTTGCCCTGAACTTCCACCTTTTCCTAAATATACATATGCCTTTCCCTGTACCTCTCACTGCTTATCTTTCACGGTCCTCAGAAACTCAGGTTAAAAATCTTGGTGCCCACTTTCACTCCGCACTGGACTGTGAACTCCTGGAGTCTGAGGACATTGTCTAATTGCTCACTTTTGCAGTCCCAGGACCTACCACAGTTCCTAATATTGGAGATAATGTTAGCCAGACTGAAATTCTCAGTTATTTTCAGCTAGGAAGGAATTGCCTGAATACAGTCAAGGCAAAGCTCAAAATCTGGGGGCGTGTTTTCTCATAAACAGGTAATCTTTTATCACCACTTCTAAAAGGAACCACAAGCAAAAGACTTTCCTTCTCCTACTACTTGAGTATTCCATTACAATTTCAGCTTTATTATCTCAAATCCATTTGGTTTTATAGGAACTATTTTTTTTAAAGAAAATAAATCTAACTGCAACAATGTTGGATTAATTGGTTGAATGAATAAATGTGTTCAGAAAATTTCAGATCTTCTAGAATAAGCCTGCCTTCTGTTCTCCTGTATGTTAACATGAAGGAAGAAACACAGTAATACCCTACCCCTGCCTCACAGAGACAGTATGCAGAGATATGTAAGAATGTGCTTTGCTTTCTTCAATATAAAGAGGTATGAGAATTCAAAGGATTAGTATCAGTCAACAGTATTCTTGAAAGCTTTGTTATTCTGGGCTATTAGAAATGTTTAAATAAGGTGAATTTATAGATACTTATAATCCTACAACTTTTCAAGGTGGCCACTATGAAGGTCTCTACAGACCTGATATAAATGCATGTATAAAATAAAGTGATTTGGGCCGGCGTCGTGGCTCAATAGGCTAATCCTCCGCCTTGCGGCACCGGCACCATGGGTTCTAGTCCCGGTCAGGGCGCCGGATTCTGTCCCGGTTGCCCCTCTTCCAGGCCAGCTCTCTGCTGTGGCCCGGGAGTGCAGTGGAGGATGGCCCAAGTGCTTGGGCCCTGCACCCCATGGGAGACCAGAAGCACCTGGTTCCTGCCATCGGATCAGCACGGTGCATCGGCCGCAGTGTGCTGCCCACGGCGGCCACTGGAGGGTGAACCAAAGGCAAAGAAAGACATTTCTCTCTGTCTCTCTCTCACTGTCCACTCTGCCTGTCAAAAAAATTTTAAAATAAATAAATAAAGTGATTTAAATTTATATTGACTCTGGGCTTAAAAGGCTGTAAACTTAACTCACTCCTGCCAAAATTTTAAAAAATAATTGGATGGTACGTGGTGTGATGCGACTAATTTACATTTGAAAATACAACTAACAAAAAGCAGTAGAAGATGGCCCAAGTCCCTGGGCCCCTGCATCCTCTAGGACCCCCGGAAGAAGCTCCTGGCTCCTTGCTCCTGGCTTCAGATTGGCCCAGCTCTGGCCGTTGTGGCTATTTGGGGAGTGAACCAGTGGATGGAAGCGCACGCTCTCTCTTTGCTTCTCTGTAACTCTGCCTTTCAAATAAATAAATAAGTCTTTAAAAAAAATACAGCTAAAACTTTTTTGATTTTCTTAACAGTGTTCTACCGGATTGTAAGTTATCTGAAGGAAAAGACTTCCCGCTATATCTACTCCAGTACTTAGTCAAACTCAAGTTTGATCCTCAGCAGGATAGGAGGACACAAGGGATAGAACGAAGCTTTGTCCATCTCAATTTTCTCACCTGTGGAATACTAGATAGACTTTCTCCACTGTGCCAGTAAAAGCTGAAACTCTAGGTTAAACATACATGCACTTAGTTCCTCCTTAAAACAGTGAGAAAATCAGTGACATTTTATAAAAGTTAGACAACAAAAGATGCTAGTGCTATTTTTACTTCAGGTAGACTGCAACATAATTTACAACAGAATTTGGAAACCTTTACTACAAGTTTGGGTTACAAACACTAAAGTAAACCTTTTACCTTTTCTAAGTCTTCAATCTCAGAACTGAAGTTTTTACCCTCATCCATCATTTCCTCTTCTTCCAGAGTTCTCTCATCATCATAGTCATGGACCAACATCTCAGCGGTGGGGTCAAAATCATGATCCTCAGAAGACAAAGACCCAACTGGAATGAAACAGACTGAGTCATTCTACACATTCATGAGGCTATTTACAGAAGAAAAGACAAATTTGTGTTCTTCTGCCAGTCCCTTTTCATGTTTATATGCAGGTTTCATTAAACGGATTTACTATACACTTTACAGGTTATAAAGCAAGACAGTGTGGTTCTGAAAAGATATCTAAATCAGCAAAAACACAAGGCAGAGTAATTTACAAACACTTTTACAAGGGATCCAGTCCATGTGAAAACAACTCATTAACACCAGCAAAGGGATTTAAATGGCATGGTCTTATTAAATAAATGTTCTTGTAGAAAAGCAGTCAAACTTGCTTATCACTGAGTTTAATACATTTGTCTAAAAGCAACAGCAAAACAGCGGAAGGGTTAAATTCCCATGCACGCAAGACTTGACAAGATCTGCTACACACTAAGGCTAATACTCCAGGAGAGAACATACACCTTACCCTTACTCTAACCCTCAAGTAAAGAAACAAAAAACCAGAAGTCTGGTTTATAAAACAAATACACACTTCTGTGAAGCAGAAATTCCGTTTTTAAAGCACATCATCACTTTACCTATCTGTAACAGTATTTCAAGTTCCCCAGCATTAAAATGGGTTACTTAATAATGATTATGATTAGGTGAAGGGAATATGGAAAATCTTATCTAAAGGTTTTGGAAGACACAGCCCATTGCAAGTTATATTAGTTAATTCACATTTGTTTAGACGACTGTAATACTTTTGAGTAGCAAACTCAAAGACAACTGGATACACCAAAAAGCCAGGGAAGAAATGAGTAAAATCTAGAATCCTGAGAATTAAAGTGATTTTATGAAAAATGGGGTTTTCTTCACTTGTTCTGTTAGTCTCTACGTCAATTAGACCAGTGCCTCCCCCAGCAGGAAAGCAAAGAAGTACCAGACTCTGGGGGTGGAGGAAGAAAGAAGTCAACAGAAGCATATTCAGCATAAAAACTTTGACGTGCTTTTAGTCAAGCGATTTAATATTCTTTAAATTTTAAGCTTTCGAGGACAGTGTACGATCATTACCAAAACACTGAACCAGGCCAAAACTTTCATTATGGAGAAAACAGAAAAACAGACCATCCACTTTGAGGAAGTCCTGGACACCCCCTTGGGATGCCAAAACATCAAGGCTGAAACAGAAGGGTCTGAGGGTCTGTTCCTGTCCTTGGCTTACTGAGACCTAAGCAAGTCATTCACACTTTCTGAGTCTAGCTCCAGTTATCCACGTATGAAACACACAGGGTTGGCGGAAATGACCCCGGGAGTCCCTTCAACACTGAACGTTTCTTTTAAAATTGGCTGATTAGAAACTGGTTAAAAGTGTGTTTAGACATCAAAAATATGGCTGATTTTTTTCATTTATATGGCAACTTCTTCAAAGCATACGCTGCTGAGAAATGGAAAAATTTTATTATCATCCAGATGTGTGACAACACATCTTTTCCTGAATTATTCTTTTCCTTAAATCGTGTAAAACAAAGATACGCGTCTCAAAAACGAGAAAAACTTTGAAAAATAATTTTTAAATGTGAAGACTTAGCTATTTTTAAAATAGCCACAAACTTCAACTTGGTGTTGATGTATTATATAATGTCTGAAATGAGGAGATCTTGAAAGTTGACGAAATACAAAAAGTCACGTGGCAAGGCGAGAGTATTACATTCCTAGGCAACATGTAGTGCGGACGTGAGCACTCACCCAAGTCCAGCTACCAGCTAGGTGGCTCTCAGTAACTAACCGTCTCTTCAACTGTAAAATAAGGGAGCTGGACTAGTACAGAGCTTTTTCTGGAGACTAAGAGAGGGGAAACAGCCAGCCAAGAGGGGAGCTACCAGGGGATGAGACATTGAAACAAAGCCATTTCTGCATTTTAACCTGAAGAAAGCTCCTTTCCCTGTTCTGACTAGGGGGTTCCACAAGCCCCACACTGTGTAACTCTACCTATGTGCACACTTCATGCCTTCATCAATCCTGCCAAGGGTTCCTGTACTCAGGCAGCTGAAGAAACCTGCACTAACCGACCTGCCGCCGTCTCGGCTCACACACTCCCGATCACCACTTTTCCATACCACAACTGCAAGTGATATTCCTTCTCTAACTTTAACACAATGTAAATGCATTTCTTAATGATGAAAATGACAATAATGACATGGGGAGTTACAGCCAACAATGAATCTAAGCAGCCCCTTGGAAATCTAAACTAAACTGCTGAAGTTGTTGGAAATTCGATTTGGGATTAGCTGTTTCAGGCTTGGAGGAAAAAAAACAAGTGAAAATCAAAGACACACAACTTAAAAGTACTCTTGTAGGCCAGCAGCTCTTTAGCGGGGTTATTTCCAGTCTGCAAGGGGCAAAAAAGAAACAACCTAATAACCAAATGCACACCGAAGCTCTTAGAAACCAATGATGAAAAAAAGGGATCATCTTGGGGGAAGGAAGGGAGGGAGATCTTTTAACAACGGAGCTCGGAGCCCCCGTTACCCTCTGGGAGTCACCCAAGAAGTAAGAAAACAGGACAAACCTGGGCTCGAACTTCCAAAAGAAGCCTAGGAGAGAGAAGAAAACGTGATGTTAGATCGCACGGCCAGGCAAGAGGCAGCGCAGGCAACAGGGCGCAGGGGAGGCGGGGCGAGCGCTCCGCCGCCGCCGCCGCCGCCGCTGCCAAAAGTGCAAGACGCAGCTCTGGGCTCCGCTCGCTCCAGGCCCCTTTCGGGCCCCCTCTTGGCTGCCTCGCCTTCCTCCCCCAGTCCCCAGTGTACAAGCTCGCAGACCCGGGACGCAGCCCGGTCTCCAACACGCAACTCCTAAGCCGCTTCTTGGAGCTCAGCAAGTTACAAAGAGCAGAAGCAAAACCCAGACTCGCAGACTCGCAGCATCAGTCTCCCCACATCCCACCCGGCTCGCCGCCGCCCCCGACAACTCGCAGCAACCAAAAGGCCCTTTTCCAGGACGGGGCTCGCCCTCGGGGCACCTCGACCGCCCCTCGGGGCCCGGGAGCCCCAACTCCGAGGCCATTCTCTTTCCGGGAACGTAGGCCGGCTCGAACCGGACACTCGACCCCCAAACCAAAGTGAGGGCCCCCCAACCCCCGCCCCTCGTTCAAGTCCAGAGACGAAGCCCCCCGACCCCAGGGATGCTGGCTCCTGCCAGGGCGTTCAGTCCCCGCCTGGGCCGCCAGCGCGGCCCCGGCTCCCGCGAGCTCCAGCCAAGGGGCTCCTGCCGCGCCCCCTCCCCCCAGCTCCCGAGTCCCGGGGGGCGGCCAGCGCAGCTTCGCCCGCCCAGCCCGGAGGGCAGAGGGGCTGTCGAGGCGCTCTCCCGGAGCGGGCGTCGACGGTCTGGGTCTGCTCGCTTTACCCCAGGGACTCTCGTACCTCCGGGGCTGCGGGGCAGGAGTCCCGCTCTTCTCCCGCGAAGCCCGGCGGCCGCGCATCCCGCTCGCCTCTACGGCCGGGGCAAAGTGGAGCGTGCGGCCGCTCGGCGCCGAAGCCGGGGCGCGGTGGGCCGGGGGCGCAGCGCACTCCTCCCGCAGGGCAGTGGCGCAGCCCGCTCCCCGCTTTGCAATCCGGTCGCGCAGGGGGGGGCTCGGCCGGTTTCCACCCACCTCGGCCCCGGGAAGAGGCGCGGAGGCGCCGGCGGCCCGCGTCAGCGGCCGGGGACACGGCACGGCGCCGTCCCCGGGCTGGGGCTCGCTGCCGCCGGCCGCCGCCCCCGCCCGGCCCCGCAGCCCGGCCGGGCCGGGGCCGGAGCCGCCGAGGCCTAGTCCCGGAGGGAGACCGCTCCCGCGCCCGCTCCCGCCCCCCGGCCGGCCCCGCCGCGGCCCGTCGCCGCCCCGCGCCCCCCGCGCCGCAGCCCCGGCTCCCGGGGAGCCGCGGGACGAGCCCCGGACTCCCCACGCCGGCCCGGGGGCCGTGGGGGGCCGCCGGGCGCCCGCTCCAGCCCGGCCGCTCCTGCCCGGTTTCCCTGCTCACCTCCGCCATATTGGTACCTTTAGGGCGAACGAGCAGCGCCGAGCCCAGTCCCCGGATGGGGCGCCTGAGCCAATCGCAGTCGCCGCCGCCGTCGCCGCCGCGGTCCGCCCGGCACCCGCCCGGCGGCGGAGGCGGCTCGGCCCCTTATAGGGCAGGGCGGCCCGCGACGCCCCCGGCCCGCTCGCACGCCCACCCCGGCCCGCGCCCTGCTCCCTTCGCCCCCTCGCCGCGCCCGCCGCCGTCGCCCGCGCGCCGCGCGCCCGCACTCGCGCTCGCTGCCCTCTGCTCCCGGCTGGAGTAAAGTTCCTACCGAACCGGAGTCAAGCCGGGGACAGACCCACGTCCAGCCGGTCGAGGCCCAGGACCGGCCCTGGACACTCCGGCGCGGTGGGGCGTGGGGGAGGCGCGCGGAGCCTGGGAGCGACCACTGGACGGACTTCCCTAAGTGAGAGGGGGCGAGCGACCGACCAGACCGACGGGAGGGGGCGAGCCCCACGAAATAGGAGAAGTGGCCGCCGGGCACCGGGTCCGTCCAGAGTGAGAGGACAGCGCCCCGGCCTCCCCCGGAGACCTGCAGGGACGGGGATGCAGGCATCTGCCAAGCAGGCTCTGGAAGGCGTGAGCACGAGAGACGCCAGACCGACCGGGCAGAGGATGATGCTGAGCGCACTTGTACGAGCCGAAGAAGACGCTCGTAAAACATAAACTGCACACGTAGGGGGGATTAGATCAGTCCTAGGTGTTGGTAATCCCCAAATCGTCTGTGGGTGACCCAGGGGTGCAGGACAGACCCGTGGAAGGACAAACCCTGGAGGGATCTCAAAAACGCGACCCCCTAAAAGGCCACTCGTGGCTTGGGAAGCTAGTCCAGTGGGGCGGACAGGGCTCAACAGGTGTACCTGCTCCTACTTGAGGCTGTTTGCTCGTCCTAGGGGGACCTCCGTGAAGCCCACAAAACACAGGGCAGTGTACACTGACAGCTGGCTGGTGGCGTCCAGACCTGGATCCTGCAAACACGATGCTCTCAGCCCTCGGGTGGGGGACCAGAAAGAATGCTGTGTGTGGAGAAGAAAGGATGCTTTCAGGCCCAAGGAGAGGTGGGGAGCACACGCAGTCAGGACTGAACGGCCCGGACCCCTCAGGGATTTGGCGAAATGAGCCCAGCTGCTTGCTAACACACGCCTGGGAGCAAATGATAGCGGTGAGGTTTCTGGTGTGATGTCGCAGTTGAGAAACCTCGGAGAAGCTAAAGCTTTCAATCCAGGAGTGAAAGGTCTGGATTTTAACCTGGGGTCTCCTCGAGTTCCCCTGTCCCAGGAGGACATACTAGGACGAGGCTGGAGAATCGGTCAGGGAGGAGGAGGGAGGGTTACTTTTGAAATGTTTTGCCAAGACATCTCAATATCAAGTTTACACCGCTGGTAAGTGTTATATTTCTCTATGGAAATTTTAGGGAAAAATCACTTAAGCTATTTCAAAACATCATAAAGACATGGAAAATTACACTTTCCCAGCACTGAAAGATATCTTGTGACCTTTTGTCCAGTCAAATAACTCCAAAACAGCTGAACTTTGAAACCAGAGGCTTGGCACACGTTGTACGTACTGTCCTCAATGAGGCGTTCAGAGTTTTCAAACTGAAAAATGGCTTGCAGCTAAATGCAAGTGATTCACTTGCGACCAGAGGCAGTGAGCACACCTTGTGCACAGAACTCCAAGAAGTCCCTGTGTGGCACAACACAGCCAAGACCCAGACAGGGGCCTCAGACGAAGTGTTCCCAGCAGCCCGCGCCACGAAACACATCTTCACGGCAGACCTGCCTAATCGGAACTGTAAACGTGGCACGTGTGAGATACGGACGCGTGCACTTTCACAGACTGAGTAGCGTTTCCGCAGGTTCTTTATTTGCTTGTAAGGATGTTTGTATAGGCATCGGTGATGCTATCCATCCTGCACATGATTCAGGGAGTCCGTGTCCCTGGTGTAAAATAAGGATGCATAAAAACACAGACGAAGCTAAATTCATTAGCAGTGTAAGGAAGTAGAGCTACTTTCTAACCCCGATTACTAGAGAAAAAGTTTGCCATCCAGTCTTATACCACACAACCTTCCTGGATAAAGTCTGTTATGTAAATGGATGGCTCTTTCATTGTTTTTGATGACAAGACTTCCAAGAGTCAATACAGATAAAAAGCTCTTGTTGTCCCAGGAGATCTAAATACTACTGACTATTTCACCATGTAACAGGTGACACTACAAGAAAGCAAGTCCCATAATGCATGCTGGGCATGGTGGGAGCACCTTTTTTTTTAAACTTTTATTTAATAAATATAAATTTCCAAAGTACAGCTTTTGGGTTACAGTGGATTTCTCCCCTCCCCCATAACTTTCCTCCCACCCGCAACCCTCCCATCTCCCTCTCCTCCTCCCATCCCATTCACATCAAGATTCATTTTCAATTATCTTTATATACAGAAGATCAATTTAGTATATATTAAGTAAAGATTTCAACAGTGTGCACCCACACTGTACACTTTACAACGTGTAAAATACTATTTGAGTACTAGTTATACCATTAATTCACATAGTACAACACATTAAGGACAGAGATCCTACATGGGGAGTAAGTGCACAGTGACTCCTGTTGTTGATTTAACAATTGGCACTCTTGTTTATGGCATCAGTAATCACCATAGGCTTTTGTCATGAGTTGCCAAGGCTATGGAAGCATTTTGAGTTTTCCAACTCTCATCTTATTTAGACAAGGTCATAGTCAAAGTGGACGTTCTCTCCTCCCTTCAGAGAAAGGTACCTCCTTTGATGGCCCATTCTTTCTACTGGGATCTCACTCGCAGAGATCTTTCTTCTAGGGGTGTGTGTGTGTGTGTGTGTGTGGTTGTTTTGTGTGTGTGTGTGTGTGTGTGTGTTTTGCCACAGCTTCTTGGCTTTCCATGCCTGAAACACTCTCATGGGATTTTTAACCAGATCTGAATGACTTAAGGGCTGATTCTGAGGCCAGAATGCTGTTTAGGACATCACCATTCTATGAGTCTGCTGTGTATCCTGCTTCCCATGTTGGATCGTTCTCTCCTTTTTAATTCTCTCAGTTAGTATTAGCAGACACTAGTCTTGTTTATGTGATCCCTTTGACTCTTAATCCTATCATCATGATCAATTATGAACTGAAACTGATCACTTTAGTGAGATGGCATTGGTACATGCCACCTTGACCTTGATGGGATTGAATTGGAATCCCCTGGCACATTTCTATCTCTACCGTTTGGGGCAAGTTTGATTGAGCATGTGCCAAACTGTACATCTCCTCCCTCTCATATTACTACTCTTATATTTAACAGGGATCACTTTCAGTTAAATTTAAACACCTAAGAATAATTGTGTGTTAATTACAGAGTTCAACCAATAGCATTAAAAAGAACAAAAAAAAATACTAAAATAGATAAAGTATTAAGTTGTTCCTGGACAGTCAGGGCAAGGGCTAATCAAGTCACTGTTTCTCATAGTGTCCATTTCACTTCAACCAGTTTCCTTTTTGGTGCTCAGTTAATTGTCACAGATCAGGGAGAACATATGATATTTGTCCCTTTGGGACTAGCTTATTTCACTCAGCATGATGTTTTCCAGATTCCTCCATTTTGTTGCAAATGACCAATTTCATTTTTTTTTTACTGTTGTGTAGTATTCTATAGAGTACATGTCCCATAATTTCTTTATCCAGTCTACTGTTGATGGGCATTTAGGTTGATTTCAGGTCTTAGCTATTGTGAATTGAGCTGCATAACCACTGAGGTGCAGACAGCTCTTTTATTTGCCAATTTAATTTCCTTTGGGTAAATTCCAAGGAGTGGGATGGCTAAGTTGTATGGTAGGGTTATATTCAGGTATGGTGGGAGCACCTTAAAAGTGCTTGTTCCTTGTGTTCTAAGTAATTACAGTCTAATTCCTATAGGTGGTCAAGGGGGACAAGAGCAAGGAAAGCTCAGAACTAAAACCATGGTAACTTTGGCAGGAGACCAAAATGCAGTTAGTCTTCCAGCCACCTTTAGAAACAAAATCAAGAAAAGATTATCTGTAAATGTGTGACAGATAACAGTGCATGCATATAATAAAATAGGAAAAGGTGCTTATATATTTGAGACAGGTAGCAGTCAATAAAAATAATAAAACAGGCAGACATCCATATAAAAAGTGAGTAGGAGGTTAACACCAGAGGAGAGGTAAGAACACAAATATGCGGGTCTCACAGTGTAATACACAATTATAAGAGCTAAACCATCAATTTGGCCTAGAGCTTTCTGAGAGCCAAAGCAAAACAGAACAAAAAACAGTAAAAATAATCAGTTGCTTAACTTTCATTGCCACTGAGGAAAAATGTACAAATCCTTCCATGGGGTGAAGCTTTTCAGGATCATTTGGAAAAAAAAAAAAGTGTCTGGAGACCAACATGGTGGTACAGCAGGTTTAGCAGATGCTTGTGATACTGGCATCCTGCAGCGGAGTTCTGGTTCAAGTTCTGGCTGTCCCACTTTCAATGCAGTTTCCTGACGATGAGCCTGGGAAGGCAGCAGGTGATGACCCAAGTGCTAAGGAGACCCAGATGGTGTTCCTGACTTCTGATTTCACCCTGGACCAGTCCTGGCGATTGCTGCCATTGGGGGAGTGAACCAAATGGCAGATGAAATATATTTCTCTCATGTGGGTGCAGGGGCCCAAGGCCTTGGGCCATCCTCCGCTGCCCTTCAGGCACATCAGCAGGGAGCTGAACTGGAAGTGAAGAAGCTGAGATTTGAACTGGCACCCATATAGGATGCCAGTGCTGCAGGTGGCAGCTTTACCCACTATGCCACAGTGCCGGCCCCATCAGCTAATTTTTTTTTAACTTAAGTACAGTGTAAATCAAATCATGTTAAGTAAGTCATGATCAGTATATGAGCTTCCAATTTGCAAACTCTGACCTAGGACATCCTCTTAATAATACCTCTCTACATTGATTTGGATAAGAGACTAGGATGCCAACTATTGGGCCTTGCATCAAGCCAAATTACTTACATTTTTCTAATTACATCTACTCCTGTGTGGTACTCTATTAAATATTTTTTTTGTTGGAATGAATGGCTATTCTCTGGGAAAGGTAATTGATTGTGATAAGCTCTGCTTAAATAAAGATTGCCAACAGGAGAAGGCCTGAATAATAATGAGAGAGAGAGAGAGAGAGAGAGAGAAACAGATCAAAACGGAGAGATCTACATGGTTCTATGACTTACTTGGTTAAAGTGCCGGTCAGGGATGTCATTGTGTTGTAGTGGGTGAAGACTCTGCCTGTAATACCAGCATCCCATATAGGTGCCAGTTCAAGTCCCGGCTGCTCCACTTTTGATCCAGCTCCCTGCTAATGTGCCTGAGAAAGCAGTAGAAGATAGCTCAGTTCTTGGGCCCTTAACATCTACATGAGCGACCTGGATGAAACTCCTGGCTCCTGATTTTGGCCTGGCCATTGTGACCACTTGGGCAGTGAACCAGTAGATGGAAGACCTCTCTCTGCCTCTCCCTCTCTCTCTGTAACTCTACCCTTCAAATAAACAAACAACTCTTTTGGAAAAGTTGAAAAAGTAAAGTGCCTATCTCAACTAAAAAGAAAAGTCTCCTCAATTTGCTCTACAGGAGAATATAGACAGGAGCATTTGTTCACCATAAGTCAGAGCATCCTTAAAATGGATGTATCACGATTACATACCTGGCTAAGAAGGCTGGATTTCCTCGATTACATAGGACACAGTGAATGCATGCATGAAGCATCATATAGTGCCCCATAAACTTTTATGTCTGCCAAAATGATTTTTTAATAAAAAAATTTTTAAAAAGAAGACTGCGTTGGGTTTCCCAACTTACCTATTTTAAATTTAAGGGGCATCTTCAAATTCTTTTTAAATTTTTATTTATTTGATATAGGTATGGGAAAAGAGATAAGATAACCCTCCCATGTGCTGGTTCACTCCTCAAATTCCTATAATGGCCAGGACTGAGCCAGGCCCAAACTGGGAGCTGGAAACTCAGTTCAGGCCCTCCACATGAGAGGCAGGGACCCAGGTACACGAGCCATCACCTGCTGCCCCCAGGGTGTGCATTAGCAGGAAGCTGGAGTGCAGCCACACAGTGAATCTAGGCATGGCTACCTAAGGATGCAGGCATCTTAACCAGTATCTTAACTGCTGCGCTAAATGCCTACCCCCAGAATTTTTAATAACTGCACCCTTTCCCACATATTTAGGTTGATGTTTAATTTTTTCTCTATAAAAGTTCAAATACGCAATTGCAAAGGATATTCTTTCTATTTTTTTAAAAAATTATTCTATTTATTTGAAAGACAGAATTACAAGGAGAAGTAGAGACAGAGAGATATTTCATCCCCTGTTTCACTCCCCAAATGGCTGCAACAGCTGGAGCTAAGCCAATCCAAAGCCAGGAGCCAGGAGCTTTTTTTGGGTCTCCCACATAGGTGCAGGGACCCAAGCACTTGGGATGTCCTCTGCTGTTCCCTCAGGCCATAGCAGAGAGCTGGATGGGAAGTGGAGCAGCCAAGACTGGAACCTGCACCCATATGGGAAGCCTGCACTGAAGGTGTTAGCTTTACCTGCTACACCACAGCACCTGCCTCTATACTTTCTAACTTATTATGATGGCCAATTAAAACCATTATATAACACTTCAACATGTATGCAATAGAATGTAAATATAGCAATTCGATATTCCATCACTCATTTTAAAAATACATAAACCGGTTTCTTTAACAGTAGGAAACTTTACATGATTCCTTTTTCTCCTTGAGCTCATATTCCCATTCTGTTTTCTCCCAAGAAGTGCAATATGCCTTATGCTTAGAAGTCTTTTGGTGATACCTTACTTTCTCTGTAACAAAAATCTCTATAAATTAATGGTAAGGATTAATAATTTTCCTCCAGATTGTTATCACAATTATTTATTGATAACTGATCAAAACAACATACATGTATTACAACTGAAAGCTTATTAAATAAACATTACATTGAAATCAATCTCTTGAAAAGATTAATAAGATCTTTAAAAATTAATTCATGTACCTGTGGGTGAATATGACAATACTAGAATGAGAGTTTAACATCAAGTCTATTCTTATTCTTTACTTGAATAGAAGTAAACTTTGAGAAACCACATTCATACAGTAATTAGATAGGAATGAAGGGGCTGTGTTACTAAACTATCACTTAACATTTTGATCTATTTAGAAATGTATTATTATATTCTATTAAACATTTTAATGATCTATATGCCAATATTTTAATTATATCCCTTCACATATGTTGAAAGCAAAGAATTAGAAGCTACCTGATTTGCAAAAGGATTTGTTACTGAAAATTTTTTTTAAAGATTTATTTATTTTGTTTGAAAAGAGTTACACAGAGAGAGGATGAGAGGCACAGGGTGGTGGTGGTCGGGGTGGGGGAGAGAGAGAGAGAGAGAGAGAGAGAGAGAGAGAGAGGTCTTCAATCCGCTGGTTCACTCCCCAGTTGGCCACACTGGCCAGAGCTGAGCCAATCAGAAGCCAGGAACCAGGAGCTTCCTCTGGATCTTCCCACCTGAGTGCAGGGTCCCAATGATTTGGGCCATCTTCCGTTGCTTTCCCAGGCCACAGCAGAGAGCTGGATCAGAAGTGGATCAGCCAGGACTCGAACCCGTGCTCATATGGGAGGCAGACACTGCAGGCAGCGGCTTTACCTGCTATGCCACAGTGCTGGCCTCCAATTATTGAAATCTTATAGTCTTTCAGTATAATTCACCTCAATTTTGATGAAGCTTACTAAAACAACTTTGCCAAGACTTATCAACCAAGTGTTTAATTGTACTTGTTAGTTTTTTTTTTTTTAGAGGCGACTATTTAAGTCAACATACTCTGAAAAGGGAGATAAGTGGAAATATTCTCAATTTCAATATTCTTTTGACTAAATATATTTTTAAGTAAAATGCTTGTATCTTATAACACATTTTAAATATATCTTTGTCAAAATGGTGGAACCATAGATTTAGCCTTTTCCATTTGTGGAAAATGTTTGCCACGTTAACTTAGCTAGCAAAACCTTTTCTCTTTGTCAGACCAAACCGCCAACTCGAACTGGCATGCTTTTAGAAAAGAGTCCAATTTCATTATTTTATTTCTAATGAGTATGTTAATTCTTGTTTTGAGGTATATTTGCTTGTTTTATTTATTTGAAAGGAAGGAGGCAGATAGACAGAGTCTCCCATCCACTTGTTCACTCCCTGAATGCCTACAACAGACAGGGCTGGGCCAAACTGAAGCCAAGAGCCCGGAACCCAATCTGGATTTCCCACATGGGTGGCAGGGATCCAAGTACTTGAGCCATCACTGCTGCCTCCCATGATGTGCGCTATTAGCAGAAAGCTGGAATGGGGTGTGGAACCAGGACTCGCGCCCACGTGCTCTGATACTAGACAAGGGCATCCCAAACAGCAGCTTAACCACTGTGCCAAGTGCCCACCCCTGAGGTATATTTAAAATCACTTAGAAATAAATGACAAAACACATGTTATTAGATAGATTACTAAAGGAGCAAGTACATTATAAAGCAAGAACAACCAAGATGCAGTTCCTCATTATTTAGTTTATTATAATTCAGTGTAACATGTACCTAAAAGTGATATTATTTATCTTGCAAGGAATAAACGTTTTCTCTAATAAACATGTGTTATGGACTGAATGTGTTCTCCCCCAAATTTGTATGTTGAAGCTGTAACTTCAACATAATCGCAATCATGTGGCTGTATTTGGAAATAGGACCTCTAAGGAAGTAGTAATTAATGTTAAATGAGGTCATAGGTGGGGCCCTGGTGTGATGGGATTAATGTTCTTATAAGAAGAGACCTTGCTCCCTCTTGGGGGCTTGCTTGGTCTCTCATGCGCTTTTCTCCCTCCCTCTGTGCGTGTGTGTACAAAGGAAAGATGATGTGAGTGCATATAGAAGGCGTCTGTTTGCAGCCAGGAAGAGAGCCCTCACCAGAAGCTGGCCTTGCCAAAACTTGATCTTGAACTTCCCAGCCTCTGGAACTCTGAGAAAATAAATGTCTATTGTTTAAGTCACTCGGCCCGTATTATGTTGTGAGGGCAGTCCAAACAGACTCCAACAACACATCTTTTCAAACTCTTCTTTCTTTTTCTTTAAATATTTATTTATTGGAGAGGTAGAGTTACAGAGAGAGAGAGAGAGACAGAGACAGAGAGAAAGGTCTTCCACCCGCTGGGTCACTCCCCAAATGGTCACAACTGCTGGAGCTGGGCTCATCTGAAGCCAGAAGCCAGGAGCTTCTTCCAGGTCTCCCATGTGGGTGCAGGGGCCCAAGGACTCCAGCCATCATCTGCTGCTTTCCCAGGCCACAGCAAAGAACTGGATTGGAAGAGGAGCAGCTGGGGCACAAGCCAGTGCCCAAGTGGGATGTAGATGCCATAGGCAGAGGTTTAGCCTACTATGCCACCACAGTGCCGTCCCCTCAAACTTTTCTTGTGTTTGATGATAACGAACAGTATAACAATATATGCTGCTCAGAAGCAATCAGTCCAGGAACTAATCTACCATTTCATTGTTACTAGGAAGTGGAAATGTAATGTGAAATCACATAAGGGTTTTATTGGTAGCCTTTATCCAGTGCTCCTAGAAAGAAAGTCACTGAAAACACCTCAATTTTTCTCAAAATCTTGGCCTAAAGACAAGTATTAAGACTAATTGAAAACACAGGCTTAAACTTCATTGTATTTAGCAGTTTCCCCCAATGCTGGCTTCTTTATTTTGCTCCTTTGAGATCCTCTTCGAGAGCAATGCATTTTTTTTAAGATTTATTTATTTATTTGAAAGGTAGAACTACAGAAAGGCAGAGGCAGAGAGAAAGAGAGGGCGAGCGAGCGAGTCGGTCTTCCATTTGTTGGTTCACTCCCCAAATAGCTGCAACTTTGGAGCTGGGCTGATCCGAAGCCAGGAGTTTCTTCCGGGTCTCCCACGTGGGTGCAAGGGCCCAAAGACTTGGACCATCTCCCACTGCTTCCCTAGGCCATAACAGAGAGCTGGATCAGCAGTGGAGCAGCTGTGTCTTGAACCGGTGCCCATACGGGATGCCGGAACTGCAAGTGGCAGCTTTAACCGCTATGCCACAGTGCCAGTCCCGAGCAATGCATTTTTAGATGAGGGTTGAAAGAGAAGAAACTCAATGATGTGACCCTCCCACAAGGATTCAACCAATCTCAGATCCAAAGTGTTCTTTTTTTTATAAAAATTGAATCTGTACTAAACAAGTAAAGACGTTTCTTGTTATGATTCCCTAAATAATGCAGCATTAACAATGATTCCTATAGCATTTACAATGTATTAGGTGTGTTAAATAATCTGTAGAAGACTTACAGTATACTAGAGGATTGTATAAATTATTTGCAAGTATTGGGGGTCAATGGGGTGCAGGGAGTTAAAGTCACAGCTTGTGATGCTGGTGTCTCACATTAAACTGCAGGTTTGAGTCCTGGCTGCCCCACCTCTAATCCTGCTCCCTGCTAACATGCTTAGCAAAGCAGCAGAAGATGGCCCAAGCACTGGGCTCCTGTCACCCTTCTGGGAGATCCGATGGAGTTCCTGGCTCCTGGCTTTGGCCTGGCCCAGCCCCAGCTATTGCAGGCATTTGTCCAGTCTCAGAGGTTATTCCAATACTTAGGACTTTCAGTTTAGCACTTTTTTCCTCAAAAGAGATTGCTTGATCTCTCTGTCACTCTGACTTTAAAACAGATAAAATACAAATGAAATACAATCTCTAAAGCTTATTATACTTCATCTTAATGTGTATTTCAAAATACATATTGTGAGGATTTCTTCTTATATCTTATTAACACTAATTATATATATATATATATATAAATATATATATATATGAATATATATATATATAAAGACAGGCAAAAAAGTCTGAGCAAAACAACCGTAAGTACCAACAATGGCTTCATGAGTCCAAGTTGGACTGTATCAAAATGGAAGCTAGAGAGAGTTTTTTTTTAGACAGCTTAACTTGGGGCCAGCATGGTGGTGTAGTGGGTAACGCCACTTTCTGGGATGCCAGCATCCTATATGGGTGCCGCATAGTGTCCTGGCTGCTCCACTTCCAATTTGGCTCCCTGTGATGAAGCTCCTGGCTCCTGGCTTTGGCTTAGCATAGCCTTGGCCATTGCATTCATTTGGGGAGTGAATCAGTGTATAGACATTTTCTCTTTCTCTTTGTAACGCTGCCTTTCAAATACATAAATAAATATTTTCTTAAAAAAATAAAAAGCTTCACAATTTAAGAATTTTGACACAAAGAAACTGGAGGCAATCAGCTTAGAGAACTGAGTTTAAGATGGGATGCAGGGGCTAGTACTGTGGCATAGCAGGTGAAGCCACCACTTGCAGTGCTGGCATATCCCATATGGGTGCTGGTTTGAATTCTGGCTGCTCCACTTCTGATGCAGCTCTCTGCTGTGGTCTGGGAAAACAGTAAAAGATGGCCCAAGTCCTTGGGCCTCTACACCCACATGGGAGACCCAGAAGAAGCTCCTGGCTCCTGGCTTCAGATTGGTACAACTCTGGCTTTTGCATTCATCTGGGGAATGAACCAGCAGATGGAAGACTCTCTGTCTCTCTCTCTGCCTCTGCCTCTCTGTAACTCTACCTTTCAAATAAATAAATGAATCTTTAAAAAAAAAAAAAGATGGGCTGTGGGAGGCATGCATCTTCTGTACTGTTGGCTGGCCTCCCACAGCATGGCCATCTTGCTGCACTGAGTGCAATTCTGGTATATACACATGTATTCATACATATAGATACATATGGGTACACACATGTATACAGCATGGTCTGTAAGTACAAGCCAGCTGTTTCATCTGGTGTTCAACTCATACTAAGGGAAAATTGGCTGCACTGGACTTGGAATTGTGGTGTATATCCAAGAAGTATGTGGTAGTTTTTAAAGGCTTTCTAATGTTTAATTTCTTTTAAAATTAGTGTTACAAAATATTTCAGTAATATCTGAAAGTATGCTTTCAATTTAAATAGTTTTTTTTCTTCATTTGGTTTGTGCAAACTAAATGTAAACGAAAGAATGTGATTCCATGATAGAAGCACTTACCGAGTACGTAGGGAGTGCATAGCATTTCACATCTCCTGACCACCTTGGGGGGGGGGGGTGGTACTGTAAGGAAACGAAGGCTCAGAGAAATGAACACACACTTACTTGTAAATGATCGCACTGAATCTGGACTCACGTCTGCTTCACTTTAAAGTCTGGGCACTTCTCTTCATATGATATTAATGACTAAACCAGGAACAATTAAAAAAACAAAAAGACAGCATGTAAGTGATAATTATGAATGGAGACTAAGCAAACCCTTTTGGGAAAAGAAAATATTCTAAGCAAAGGTCCTAAGTTTTGGAATAACTTCTGAAACTGGCCAAAAGGAAAAAAAAAAAAAAGCTTCAGATTGACTTTATTGTGAAAGTAATATGGGCTGGCGCTGAGGCTCACTAGGCTAATCCTCTGCCTGTGGCGCCGGCACACCGTGTTCTAGTCCCATTCAGGGCGCTGGGTTCTGTCCCGGTTGCCCCTCTTCCAGGCCAGCTCTCTGCTGTAGCCCGGGAGTGCAGTGGAGGATGGCCCAAGTGCTTGGGCCCTGCACCCCATGGGAGACCAGGAGGAAGCACCTGGCTCCTGCCTTCGGATCAGCATGGTGTGCTGGTCACAGTGCGCCGGCCGCAGCGGCCATTGGAGGGTAAACCAACAGCAAAAGGAAGACCTTTCTCTCTGTCTCTCTATCTCACTGTCCACTCTGCCTGTCAAAAAAAAAAAAAAAAAAAAAAAGAAGAAGGTAATACGTAGACAGAAAGTCATCAGAGTCATCCAGCTCTGCTGTGATTTGGAAATAGGTTGGATGTGTCTTGCTGCCCAATGGGGTGGAAGCTTTATGGGGCTGGGCTCAGTGGGAGTTGATTAGGTCCTGGGAGGACCATTCCCAGAAGGAATTAATGCTAGTCTTGCCGAGTGAGTTGGGACACCCTCTCCACATAGAAGGAATTTTAGGAACTCCTTGTATCAGAGACATCCTGTCATAGTTTCAGAAGTTAGAAGTCCAAGGTCAAGGTATTAGCATGTTTGATTTCCTTTCTCTTCAGCTTGTCACGTTTGTGCTTCTGCACATGTACATCTCCAGCATCTCTTTGTGCATCCTAATTTCCTCTTATAAGGGCACAGTCACATTGGATTAGGACCTACCTTAAAGACTTTATATTAATATGATTACAACTTTCAAAAGCCCATCTCCAAATACCATCACATTCTAAGGTATCTGGGGTTAGGGCTTTAAACATCTGAATTTGGGAAGGACACAATTCACTCCCTAGCGTGTGCCACTGCGTTCCTCCCACTCCACCTGCCTCTCCTAGGCAGAGCCTCCTTCTGGGGTGACCAGCAGGATGCAGGCAGATCTGGAGTTCGCTTCTTGTGCCTCCTTTGGACTCACAGCATCTGGCTCCCTGAGTGACTGTCTAAAGGCACTGGGTGGTCTAAGCCAGAGATGTGGACATGCTTACTCTTGATGAGGCAAACCCTGATGAAGGGGGAAATGCAGGTGGTTAAATTCCTTGGATGGGTGACCCTGTTTCTCCACACAGGTGCTGTTTCTGCACACAGCCTGTCCTGAGACGTGCAGCGAGGTGGAGCAGATGTGCCTACTGAGAAAGCTGCTGTTGCCCGGGGCTTGGTCATGGAGCAGTGGCCAGCACAGTCAGCGTACCATCTTCACTCCTGCCATTTCCCTCACTCTTGCTGCCATGGCTTTGTACCTCCCAAAGACTCCCCGGTACAACGGCGCTACTTCAGTCTTTCTCGATTTCAGGGACTGCAGGCTAGACCACTGGTGGACTGACCCGCTGGAAAATGCAACTGAAAACACAAGGCCTGGTAATTAAAGGCCAGCAGTGACCAGGAATCCTTTGGACTGACTCTGGGTGGGATGTCATTTTATCAGTGAGATCTTCTGCATCCGGTATGTTGAGTCCAGAGGAAACATCATCACTCTTTATGAAACAGAGGATTAGAGAGTGTTTGTCTAGCTGGCAAAACAGAAGTCATTCTAAGAATTAAAACAAAGGAAATTGGCCTGCGAATTGGTTATACAGGTCATGCAAGAGCCGAAACACCGAACAGAAGGCTGTGAAGCAATCCAGAGGCTCACAGAAGCAGAAAGTTGATGCCACTCCTGAGCTGGAGAGACAAAGGAGGAGTGAGTGTCACTAGGGCCAGAGGCCAGAGCCACTGGGGGAAGCAGGAACCACAGTGTGCCTGACTGGGTGGAGCTGCAGAAGTGGGAGCTGCACTTGGAGACACAGAGACACAGCCTGACTTCTCTCTTCCTGCCTCTACTTTCTTCTTGGTGCCTCTTATTGCTGGAACCCAGGAAGAAGCTAGTGGAAATGCAGCCTCCGAGACTTGTTCCTCTTCGTTCAGAGGAAGGAGAGGAAATGAAATTAATGGCACAAGCTCAGAAATGGACAAGTCCAGAAAATGAGATACGGTAACTTGGAAAAATTGTTACACGGCCAGTAACACTATGGGCCAGGGAAATGTACAGTAGAAGGAATATGTAACACAGTAATAGCATAATAGGCATTGGAATAAAACAAATCTGGGGTCAGATGGAAGAGTTCCCTGTTGATTGGCCATGTCACCGTGGGTAAGTCATTCAATTTAAATGAACTTTAGTTTCCTCCTCTCAATCTGTGTGTAAAGATGACATGAGATCACTTATGTAGCATGCCTCGCATCTTACCTGGCACATAAGAAATGCTTAAAGAAAGGCGATTCTTCTAACAATGAGGTGGAGCTCCTTGGCTCATTGACTAGGTATGAATTCTTCCAAAGATAAAGATTTGGATGAAGTCATTTATTTGGAAGATATTGCACTGCAAAAGGTGAGACAGAGAAGGGAGGAAGCCAATCAGGGTGCATTAATGAGAGGTTGCCAGTGGGGTTGAGTCTCACCAAGGACCCTCTTAGAAATGGTGTGTAATGCTTGAAACATGTGCAGCATTGTAGAGGGCCGAGGAAGCTGAGTTTCATCCACCAATTCCCACCTTACCCTTGGCATTAACTCCTGGACACTTTTATTTTCCAAGATTTAATTACTAATTTAATTGTATATATTTATGGGGTACAATGGGATAATTCAATACATGTATGCAATGTATAAGAATCAAATCATATTAGCTAGCATTGTCATCTTCTTAAACACTTAAAATTTTTTGATCAGCACCTAAGTATACATATTTATGGGTACAGTGTGGTATTTCAGCAAATGCATACAGATTAGGATAATTAACATTTCCATCTCCCTATCATTACTTTATAATTGGAGTCTTTGAACTCTTCTCTCCTATTAATTCATAAAATATATGATCGGTTATTGTGAACTACAGTGACCCCCACGCCATGCTATAGAAAGCTAGAATTTATTCTTTCCACCTTACTCCTTCCTCTACCTCTCCCCACTCTTCCCAGCCTCCAATAGAATCATTATTCTACATGCAGACTGGTCATTTTTTAAAAAAAAGAACTAATTCTTTTTTTTTTTTAAAAAAAGATTATTTTATTTATTCATAAGGCAGAGTTACAGAGAGAAAGAGAGGGAGAAAGGAGATAGAGCGATCTTCCACCTGCTGGTTCACTCCCCAAGTGTCTGAAACGGCTAGGGCTGGGCCAGGCTGAAGTCAGCAGCCAGGAGCTTCATCCAGGTCAAAACACTTGGGACTTCTTCCGCTGCTTTCCCTGGAGCACCAGCAGGGAGCTAGATTAGAAGTGGAGCAGCCGGGATGTGAACCGGTACCTATGTGGTATGCCAGTGTCGCAGATGGCAGCCTAATCCCGCACATCACAACACTGGCCCCATTTTTGATACATTTTGAGTTGACCTCTGTGTAGAGTAAAATATAGAAGCCAAGGTTAAAGCTCTTTTTCTGGGCTTTTAACCCGCCCTTCACGAAGACTGAGCTACTGCATGGCCCAGAGGACTCCTTCAGGGGACTCCAGTAGACCGAGGAATGTGAATCAATCGAAATCCCTGCTGCCAGTGTGTAGCTGAAGATCTGGGAGCCAAGCGAGCCACCGTCCAGCCAGAGATCAGCACAGTTGTGTTTCCATAGTTCCTTAGGCCAGTGCTTTTCAATATCCCCAGTTAGAAATTTATAGTTTTTACATTGTGACCCAGTACACGTGGGTGAGACAGAAGTTTTATAAAACAATACTTTCGCTTTCTAATTAGCATATATTCTGTTAGTTTTCTATTCTGTTAGTTTTTTTAAAGGTTGAAGTTCCCAAAATTGATTTTATAACCCTCCAAAGACCTTAGTTCACGATCAGAGCTGCTCCAAGTGTGGACTGCTGCAGCGACAAGTCAAGGAGCTTGAGCCAGAAAGTAAATAAACTATGTCACCATGCACTGGAGTCATTAAGCACTAATCTCAGCTGACATTTTTGCACAGCAAAACATTCTCAATAAAGGAATCAGTGAGTAGACTGAGACTTCAGTATCAGCCCCAGGGTCAAAGACTGGTAACAGTCTGTGGGACCACACTTTGAGTAACACTACCCTGGTCCGCGCTCAAACAGCATGTTAAAAATTATCTAAAGAGTGACAGGTGTTATGACGCAGCAGGTTAAGCTGCGCTTAGAACACCTCATCCCATGTCAGAGTGTCTCAGATGGAGTCTTGCCTCTCTTCCATTCCAGCTTCCTGCCAATGCTCCTGGGAGGCAGCAGATACAAGAACTCCAGAACTCAGGTACTTGAGTTCTTAACACCCATCTGGGAGACCTGGATGGGGCTCCTGGCTCCTGGTTTCAACATAGTCCAGCCCTGGCTGTAGCAGGCGTTTGAGGAGTAAAGAAGCAGATAGGAGATATTTCTCTCTCTCTCTCTCTCTCTGCCTTTCAAGTAAATCAATGAATTAAATGAGAGAAATAAAACATTTAAAAATGAGCTGAGGGGGTAAAAGAGAATTTATAAAATATTTATTTATTTATTTATTTGAAAGGCAGAGTTACAAAGAGGCAGAGGCAGAGGCAGAGAGAGAGAGAGAGAGAGAGGTCTTCCATCCACTGCCTCACTCCCCAAATGGCCACAATGGCCGGAGCTGGGTCAATCCAAAGCTAGGAGCCAGTAGCTTCCTCTAGATCTCCCACATGGGTACAAGGGCCCTAGGACGTGGGCCACCTTCTACAGCATTCCCAGGCCATAGCAGAGAGCTCTATCAGAAGTGGAACAGCTGGGACTTGAACTGGCACCCTTTTGGGATGCTGCCACTGCAGGTGGCAGCTTTACCTGCTAAGCCACAGCACTAGCTCCAAACAATATTTTTTAACACTTGTAAAAAGATGCCTATCCCTCTACAAGTCTGTTAAAGATCTCACAGGGATATCCCTGATTAAGTCCCCAAAACCACATTTAGGTGCCAATGGCAGAAGTAAGGCTGGAGACCACTGTCCACCCCCTCAGTCAAGAGTGACCCTTGGCCCATACTCCCGCCTCTGCACACTCTTGCTGCAGCCCAGCATGTTGGACACAAGAGTCGGGTTCCACTTTTGTGGACCAAGAAGGGAAGGGAAACTCAGTCTCACACTGCAAATGGATTCTCCATGTTGGAGGTGAGGCCTTTGTGTGGCCATCAGATCATACAGTGGATACACCATGAATAGGATTCAGGCACATAAAAACTCCCTCACCACCACTTCCTCCATTGAGGATACAGGAGAAGGCAGCCATCTACAAACCAGAAGACGGTCCTCAGAAGACATGGAATCTGCTGGCACCTTGAGCTGAGGCTTCCCAGCTTCTAGAACTGTGAGGAATAAATGTTTGTTGTTTTTAAGATTGATTCACTTGCTTGAAAGGCAGAGTTACAGACAGAGAGGGAGAGACAATGAGAGAGATCGTCTATCCAACTGATTCACACCCCAAATGGCTGCAATGGCCAGGGCTGGGCCAGGCTGAAGCCAAAGGCCAGGAGCTTCATCCAGGTCTCTCAAGTAGAGGTAGAGGTCCAAGTATTCTACCTCTACCAAGCAGAGGTCCCCCACTGCTTTCCCAAGCACATTAGCAGGGAGCTGGATCGGAAGTAGAATAGCCGGGACTTGAACCAGCGTTCACATGCACTTAACCTGCTGTGCCACCACTCCGGCTCCAAGGGTTTATTTTCAATGCCACCGAATCAATGTATTTTTATTAAAGCATCCTGAGTGTGCCAAGGTACCCTCTGCTCAACACACCCTTTACATCCTGAAACTCCCCTGGGCCTTCTCCTCCACCCCTGCTGTGACTGAATTCCACTTCCTCTCCCTGATTCCCCCAGATCCTATCCTTTCAGAGTCACAAACCTCAGGGTCAGAGGGAGTGTCCTTGTTCAGGTAATCCAAGGTCAAGATGCTCCATCCTCTGAGAATCCTAGCAGCTACTCATACTGCCTCCCCTCCCAGCCACTGTCATTTACCAACTGACCACTGCCAATCATCAATAAGGATCTTAACACCTGCTGTACACACAGCCTCTCCACTCTGATCCTCTTGTTCTGGTTCAAGTTACTCTTAAAGAACAGAATACTCTCATTTTAATGAAATCCAGTGTGTCAATTTCTTGCTTTTGTGGTTGATTATATGATAATTTGTGCCTTTTGTAGTTTTTACTCCAAGTTTTCAAATATTTTCTCCTTTATCTTTGTAGTTCTTTAATTTTTATTTGAAAGGTAGAGAGACAGATCATAAGAAATCTCCCATCTACTGAGTCACTTCCCAAATACCCACAACAGCCAGGGCTGGGCCAGGTTGAAGCCAGAAGCTGGAAAACTCAATCCAGGTCTCCCATATAAGTAGCAGGGATCCAACTTGAGCTGCTAGCCGATGTCCCAAAGCATGCATTAGAAGGTAGCTGGATGGAGAGCAGAGGGTGTCCCAAGCGCACCAGGTTAACTGTGGCACCAAACACCTGCCCCATGCCATCTTCATTGTTAAGGTGAACATATTTTGTGTTAAAATGAATATATATATATATATATATATGATTAAGTGTTAAAGTGATCATGTAAATAGGATCATGTGCCTGGTAATAATAATAATACATAGAATTAAAAAGGAGAAAATGTTCCAACATGGGAAGCAGTCCACACAGCAAACTCATAGAATGACAATCCCTTTAAGTAACACTCTGACCTCAGAATCAGCCCTTAAGTCTTCCTGGTCTGCCTGAAAAGCATGTGAGAATATTTTAAGGCATGGATAGCCAAGACACTGTGGCAAAAAATGACCTTCATGAAGGATCTCTGTGACTGAGACCCCATTGGAAAGAAGTGATCATCAAAGAAGGATGTACTTTTTTTTTTTTTTTTTACAGGCAGAGTGGACAGTGAGAGAGAGAGACAGACAGACAGAAAGGTCTTCCTTTGCCGTTGGTTTACCCTCCAATGGCCGCCGCGGTCGGCGCGCTGCGGCCGGCGCACCGCACTCGTCCGATGGCAGGAGCCAGGAGCCAGGTGCTTTTCCTGGTCTCCCCATGGGGTGCAGGGCCCAAGCACCTGGGCCATCCTCCACTGCACTCCTGGGCCACAGCAGAGGGCTGGCCTGGAAGAGGGGCAACCGGGACAGAATCCGGCGCCCCGACCGGGACTAGAACCCGGTGTGCCAGCGCCGCAAGGCGGAGGATTAGCCTGTTGAGCCACGGCGCCGGCCAAGAAGGATGTACTTTTCTCTAAAGGGAGGAGAGAACTTCTACTTTGCTTGTGGCCCTGTCCAAATACTGAAAGAGTTTGTGGACACAAAGACTTCCATAACCTAGGCAGCTCATGTCAAGAGGTTCAGGTGGGCCGGCGCCGCTGCTCAATAGGCTAATCCTCCACCTGTGGCACCAGCACCCTGGGTTCTAGTCCCGGTCGGGGCACCAGATTCTGTCCCAGTTGCCCCTCTTCCAGGCCAGCTCTCTGCCATTGCCTGGGAGTGCAGTGCAGGATGGCCCAAGTCCTTGGGCCCTGCATCCACATGGGAGACCAGGAGAAACACCTGGCTCCTGCCTTCGGATCAGCGCAATGTGCCGGCCGCGGCCATTGGAGAGTGAACCAACGGCAAAAGGAAGACCTTTCTCTCTGTCTCTCTCTCTCTCCTGTCCACTCTGCCTGTAAAAAAAATAAATAAATAAATAAAAATAATAAAAAAGAGCTTCAGGTGGTCACTGACATCATACATAAAAGTGTTAATTGTTAAATTAACAGGAGTCATCACTGTGCACTAACTCCCCATGCAGGACCTCTGTCCTCAATCAGTTGTATTATGAGAGTTAACATTTGTTCTCAAACAATTTGTGTGTGTGTGTGTGTGTGTGTGTGTGTGTGTGCGAACTGATGAAATCTTTACTTAGTATAGAGTTGGTCTTCTGAGTACAAAGTTAATTGAAAATGAATCTTAATGGAGAAAGGGACTGGCAAGGGAAGAGGGAGGAGGAGAGGTGGTAGTGTGGGTGGGAGGAGGTATATGGGAAGACTGACTTCATTTAATGTTGTACTTATGAAATTTGTATTCCTTAAAAAATAAAATAAAAAACTTTAATGTAATACAAATATATATTTAAAAATAAACCCTTGAAATGACAAAACTAACCTACTGACAAAAGATTAGTGCTTTTCAGAAGGTAGATGAGGATTGGCAGCAAAGGGCAAGAGGAAAAGGTAATAGAAATATTCTATGTTGGGGGCCAGCGCCGCAGCTCACTTGGCTAATCCTCCGCCTGTGGTGCCAGCAACCCAGGTTCTAGTCCCGGTCGGGGTGCCAGATTCTGTCCCGGTTGCTCCTCTTCCAGTCCAGCTCTCTGCTGTGGCCTGGGAAGGCAGTGGAGGATGTCCCAAGTGCTTGGGCCCTGCATCCACATGGGAGACCAGGAGGAAGCCCCTGGCTCCTGGCTTCGGATCAGTGCAGCTCCGGCCTTGATGGCCGTGTGTGGGGTGAACCAACAGAAGGAAGACCTTTCTCTCTCTATCTCTCTCTCACTGTCTAACTCTGCCTGTCAAAAAAAATGAATATTCTATATTGGGGACAGGCGTGGAGCACAGAGGTTAAGTCATCATTTGGGATGCCTGCATCCCCCATTGAAGTGCCTGGGTTGGAGTCCCACCTCTGCTTCTGCTCTAGCTTCTTGATAATGCGTCCTCTAGCAGGCAGCAGGTGATGGAGCCCTGCTTCCCACATGGGAGGCCTGGACTGAATTCCTGGTTCCTGGCTTTGGACTGGCCCAGCCGAGCTATTGCAGGCATTTGGGAAGTGACCCAGTGGAAGGAAGGGCTCTCTCTGTCTTGCTCTGCCTTTCAAATAAGAATAAATAAATAAATAAATAAGCAAGCTGAAATTCTTAAAAGACATAGAAGTGTTCATTATAAAAAAAAGATAAATGTCCTATATTTTTAAATGATTTATTTATTTATTTGAGAGGTAGAGTTACAGACAGAGGGGGAAAGACAGAGAGAAAGGTCTTCCACCTGCTGGTTCACTCCCCAGATGGCTGCAACGGTCAGAGCTGTGCTGATCCGAAGCCAGGAGCCAGGAGCTTCTTCTGGGGCTCCCACACGGGTGCAGGAGCCCAAGGACCTGGGCCATTTTCCAATGCTTTCCCACGCCATAGCAGAGAGCTGGATAAGAAGTGGAGCAGCTGAGACTGCAACCAGCACCCATACCAGATGCCAGCACTGCAGGCAGTGGCTTTACCTGCTACACCACAGTGCCAGTTTCAATATATTTTGCTTATGGTAATGGTTACACAAACATATAACTCATTAGGGCAAGTGTTTGTGGTGCAGCAGGTTAAGCTGCCACCTGCAATGCTGGCATCCCATATAAGTGGATGTTTAAGTTCCAGCTACTCTACTTCTGATCCAGCTCCCTGCCAATTCTCCTGGGATTTCAGCAAAAAATAGCTCAAGCACCTTGGCCCCTGAACACATGTGGAAGACCTGGATGGAGCTGCTGGCACCTGGCTTTGACTTAAACCAGCCCAGCCCAACCCTGGCCATTACAGCCATTTGGAAAGTGAACGAGTGGATACATGATTTCTCTCTCTCTCTCTCTCTCTCTCTCTCTCTCTTTCTCTCTCTCTCTCTTCCCCTCTCTGTCACTCTGCCTTTCAACTAAATACAGTAAACCTTTTTAAAAAGCTTGTATTTTAACATAAAACTAAATTGATTGAATCATGTCTATTAAAATGCTGGGACAACGTGTGGGATATCTTTAAATGTGGTTGTCTGTATTTTAGATAAATCTAGCAATTTGGTGAATGACCACAGTAAGGGAGAAAACACTGGTCTAGTTAGTAGATTTCATCTGTTTCCAGTTTAAAGAGTTATTAGTAAAGGTCTCTGCAATGTATAGAAAAATTACTATAGGAAAGGGTACTCACTGAGCCTGCTTTTTCTGGGGTGAAATTCAAATAGATTTGAAAAATCCAAATCTAAGTCAATTTTCTGAGACAGAAACCTCTACTCAAATGATCCGAGCTTGAGAACAGAGCATTAAACAGAAGCACAGTCCATGACTTTCCTGATTTTTTTTTTTTTCTGAGGGCTGGTAGCATTTCTCCTGTAGTCATGATAATCTTAAGATCTGTTTCACCTTGAACTAGAACTCTTCAGCCTAGAACACAAAGAAATGGTACAGCTGCCAACAGGGTTTCTAAATAAACCAGCCAAAAAGAGAAGTCATTGATAACGAAACAATTAACATTATCAATTGTGAATTACTATCAGTAAAACAGTGATTTATTATTTTTATGCCAAATGTTGATCCTCTTCTTTCTTACCTTTGCATGTGTTGGTTGTGCTGTCACCTAGAACTGGCTACTGTCCCAAGTCAGCAGGCGCTGGCCTCCAGTTCTGTTTTTCTAAGTCTACAGCCCTTTTATTTCTCCTCTGCTCCAGTTGCTGGCGTGACAAGCTAAGGGGTCCACAATGCTGGCATCCCATATGGACACCAGTTCAAAAGGGTGCCAGTTCAAGTCCCAGCTGCTCCACTTCCGATCCAGCTCTCTGCTATGGCCTGGGAAAGCAGTAGAAGATGGCCCAAGCCCTTGGGCCCCTGCACCTACCTGGGAGACCAGGAAGAAGTTCCTGGCTCCTGGCTTTGGATTGGCACAGTTCCAGCTGTTGCAGCCAACTGGGGAGTGAACCAGTGGATAGAAGACCTGTCTCTCTCTCTCTCTCTCTCTCTCTCTCTCTCTCTCTCTGCCTCTCCTTCTCTCTGTGTGTAACTTTGACTTTCAAGTAAATAAATAAATCTTAAGAAAAACAGAACTGAGAGAGAGAGAGAGAGAGAGAGAGAGAGAAGAGACAACGGATAGATGGATGGATAGATGGACAGATAGAGATTTGTTGTGAAATTGGTTCATGTGATTAAGGAGGCTAAGAAGTCCTACTATTTGTGGTCTGCAATCTGGGATCCAGGAAAGCTAAGTAATTCATCCTAAGTCTGAGAGTCTACAAACCAGAAACTCTGACATCTAAGGGCAGGAGAAAACAGAAGTCCCAGCTCAAGAAGAGAGAACAATCCAGCTTCCTCCACTTTTTGCTTTCTTTGGGCCCTCATCTGGATGATACACACTCACATTGTGAGAATGATCTTGCTTTTCTCAGTCTATTGATTCACACCCTAACCTCTTCCAGAAACAACTTCATAGACACACCTAGAAACGATGTTTTCTCCACCATCTGGGTACTCTTTAACCCAGTCAAATTGACATATAAAAGTAACTATTACAAGGGTTAAGGTAACTAACAATGAATCACCTTTGATTTCCTGATTTTCACACTGTTTTATTTTGGAATAGAATCTGAGAACCTGATTATCTGCAACCTTTTTTCCCAGAGGAGGAAGCTGAGGGCTAATATTCCCAAGGTGGCAGAAGATGCCTTTCATAGAAAACCCTGAATTCAAGGAAGCATGCCAAGTGAGTGTAGGACAGCTACAGTCAGTGAATCCCAGGGATCCGAGAGGCAGTAACAAGAACTGGGGAACCATAATAAGAGACACACAAGGAGCAGGCACTGGACACAGCAGTTAAGATGGCTAAATCCTATATTGGCTTTCCTGGGGTTGAGTCTTGCTGCTTTGCTTCCAATTCAGCTTCCTGCTAATGCATACTTTGGTTGGGGGGCGGGGGAGACAGAACATGATAACTTAAGTACTTGGCTCTGTGCCACCCACATGGGAGACCTCAATGGAGTTCTGGGCTCCTGTCTTTAGCCTGGCCTAGCCTGGTTGTTCCTGGCCTTTGGTGAGTGAACCAGCGGATGGTAGACCTCTCTCTCTCTATGTCTGTCTTTCTCATTCTCAAATAAACAAACAAACAAAAAAATTTACGATTTAGAAAAGACATGATACTCAGTATTGGGAAAACTGGAACTCTCCTACATGGCTGTGGGGCTGTAAAATGATGCAGCTGCTTTGGAGGCTCCTCGGTGGTTCCTCAAAGATTACACAGAGAGTTCTCAGATGACTCAGCAGTTCCACTCAGGGATATACCCAAGAGAAATGAAACCATGTATCTTCACAAAAACGTGTACACAAACGTCTGGTTTATTCATGATCACCAAAAAGTGGAAACAACTCAAATGCTTATTATCTGAGGAAATTTAAACAACATGTGTCATATCCATTCTGCAGAACAGTCAACTCTCAGAAGGAATAAAAAGCTGGCACACACTACAGCACAGACCAACCTTGAAGACCTTATGCTCCAAGAAGTAGTCACAAGGACCGCATCCTGTGGAACTCCATTTATATGAAATGTCTGGGGCAGACAAATCTATTTGTTTAGTAGATTAGTGGTTATCTAGGCCCAGGGTTGGGGAGGAATTGGGGATTGATGGATAATGTGCAATGTTTCTTTTAGATGATGAAAATGTTCTAAAATTGGTTTAGCGTTGGTTGCACAAAGCTGTAACTACAGAAACCATTGAATGATATATTTTCAATGCATGAATTGTCTGGTCATGAATTATGTTTCAATGAAGCCATTACAAGAACAAGCGAACAAGAGACCCAGAAGAGTGGGAAGGAAGGGCAAATCCAGTAGCTACCCAGTGGGAGAGCGGAGCGGGAGTGGGCAGGAAGGTGGCTTGAGGCAGCTCCCTGGGAAGCTGTGTGCTGCTGCTGTGGCTGAGTCTGTATTTGCTCTGGGCAGAGCCAGCTGAATCTAAAGGGCGGCAGGGTAGACATCTACCCTGTGTGGAGCAGTGATATTTATATTAGAAGAGTGCTCCTCTCGTTGCTGTGAGTAAAGAATCCAAAGAGGCTGCTTCTGTGCTTGGGCCTTTGGGAGAGGCAGGAGGTGGCCCCTGTGTTGATTCCTTTATGTAGATTCTCAGGGTCATGAGGCTGAGTTATTCGTCTTCCATTCAAGACACTCTACCTTCTCTGAGCCCAGTAAGACCTTTGTGTGTGAGTTCCTATATCCAGTTCTTTTTTACGCCCATGTCCCACCCTAGCAACCATTCTAAAGGGACGCAATGAGAGGATTTTGGTTGATTTTGTGTACGTTTGCATATTGAGTGATAGCATTTTCTATGCATGTACATATGCATCTTAAATTTAGGACGGGCTATTGCACTGAATGCTCATTCTGTTTCCCCTTCTGTTTTCACTCTGCACTGTTTTGAAGTCCCGGGCATGCTGTTAGGCATACATGCCGCTCTTCGCGAGTTAGAACAGCTTCCTGATCTGTGTGCAGTGCATATTGTCTGCCCACATCCCTGAGATGGACAATCGGGTTGTCTTTCTCTCCCTATGAATCCATATGTGTGGCCCTCGTGAGAACGTGCCACACCCACCTCCAACCACACGAAGGTGACCAAAGGCCCCTGCTGCTGTGCTCTGAAATCCATCCCAGGGGCTGCTCCCAGCCGTGGCTGAGCATGGCAAGGACATTAAGGCCCAGTCTGGAGACAGCATCCCTCCCACAGCTGCTGTGGACAGCAGCCTTCCTGGTGGCTCAGAGGAACTTTCCTTAGCTGCTTCCACCACCCTTTCTGTCCTCTCTCCTGCACTGCAGGTCATATTTGCATTGTGCGATGAGGTCACCCAACCCTCCCCATTTCTCCCCCTCATAAAATCTGTATATATTTAATGGGTTTAACCCACATATAGGCATCTCTGTCTTAGTGGACCCAGGTTAACCCATTATGCTGTACTGAACATCTCGTGTATAGCCCCTAATAACGTTCAATGAAGACTTCTTGGGGATGGACACCTAGGAGAGAAACTGACTCTCTCAGGGGTGGCTGGGTGGGGCCAGACAGCCCATGGAGTCGCTGCTGCCATCCTCATTCACACCAGCAGGCCATGCAGCTTCCGTACCCTTGCATCCCCACCGGCTCCTGCCACTACCCAGCCAATTAATGCTCTCCTGAGATGCGCTCTTATCTCCTTGTTGTTTGAAATTCACTTGTTCTGATTACTAGAACTATTCATAATTTCTTCAACATTTATTAAGCTCTAGGGATTCCTTTCCTGTCACTCGCCCATTACACATTTTGCCCACTTTTATGTTTGGATTGCTTTCTTTTTCTTTTTGGGTTTCAGGAATTCCTTTAACTCTAGATCTTAAACCTGGTTGGCTTTAATATTGCAAACACCTCTCAGTTTACCATCTAATAATTTTGTCCGTGACGCTTTTGATTATGCAGAAGTCCTTAATTCTAAATTTATTTATTTATTTAGCAAGGCAGAAAGACAGTTCCATCCACTGGTTTACTCCTCCAGTGCCTGCAAAGCCAGAGCTGAGTCAGCACAAAGCTGGCAGCTGGGAACTCCATCTATTTGAGTCACCACTGCTACTTCTCTGGGTTTGCATTAGCAGAAAGCTGGAACGGTGAGCTGAGCCAGTACTCCAACCTAGGCAGGTGGACACGACACACGGGTATCCTGACCAATGTCTTAACCATTGGGCCAAGCACCTGCACCTCGTCATTGCTTTTAATGTACACAAGAGCATCATTGCAGGGGTATGGGGAGCTGATGTTTGTATGTCACACGGTGGTCAAAGCTTGAACCATGGTCAGGAACACCCAGGCCTCATTCCTGGCTCACCATGAACGAGATGTTACCTGATGTAAATCTCTAATTTTTTTTTTTCACTTTCACTTTCCCCACCCCAACTACAAGTATTAGAATGACTTAGCCAAATGTTATCAAAACAAGCACCATAAGTAGCACCAAATCCTTCGCGGATGACTGTCCCTAATATTATTTCTTGTTACAGGTAACCTTTGTGGCATGGGGGATGACCTTTTTCTTTTTTTTTTCTAATATTTATTTATTTTATCTTAAAAGGCAGAGAGTGAGAGAGAGGCAGAAATGGGGAGAGAGAGAGAGAGAGAGAGAGAGAGAGAGAGAGAGAGATCTTCCATTCTCTGGCTCACTCTCTAAATGGCCACAATGGCCAGGGTTGGGCCAGGCCAAATCCAGGATCCTAGAACTCCATCTGGGTTTCCCACATGGATGGCAGGGGCCCATGTTCCTGGGCCACCTTCTGCTGCTTTCTCAGGTTCATTAGCAGGGAGTTGGATTGGAAGTGGAGCAGTGGGGAGTTGAAAAGGTACTCATATGGGATACTGGCCTTGCAGGTAGCAGCTTAACCTGATATGCCACAACGCTGGCCCTAGAAAAGTATCTTAAATCCTTATAAGAGCAGCTTTGGCAGTTCTGGTCTGTCTGTGGTTTTCAAATTTAAAAAAACAACATCACGCTTCCCAGGTACCAGATATACTTTCCTGAGACCAGAAAACTGATTAAACAACACTAATAACATCATCTCCCTAGTTTCTGGTGGTAAATAACTAATGACTGAAATAAAGTTTGGAGGGTAATACAGAATCTGAGGATTTGCTGTTGAATTTGCTTGAGTATGAACTGAACTTGCTGCTTGATGACCAAGCTTGTCATTTGCTATTGTATAGCCTGATCCGTAGTTTTGACTTTCATCTTCTCATTGTCAGCAAATGTGCTACACATTTTAGACATCATATCAGAATTTGGTTTTGCAGACTGGAATTGCATTGGTTTGACATAAAATGAAAATCATCCTGGCTCAAGGCAGTCATGGGTCAGCTCAGTTTCTTCCTTTTTTTTTTTTTTTTATTTCATGCTATTTGGAAGGCAGGGAGATAGAGATCTTGCATCCACTGATTCACTCCCCAAATGCTCACAATTGCCAGGACGGGACAAAGCCACAGCCAGGAACCAGGAACACAGTTCAGGCCTCTCACATGGGTGGCAGGGATCCCATACTTGAGCCATCAGCTGCTGCCTCCCAGGGTGAGCTTTAGCAGGGAACTGAAGCACTCTCTCGTGGGATGTGGACATCTTAATCACTGTGCCAACTACCCACCCCAAAACTCAGCATCTAAAACACAACAATTGCCTGCTGCCTCATCTTCATGATCTTTGAAACCACATTAACTACCCAATGACCAAACTGAGAACACGGGGCAGGGGGCTGGCATGGTGACATAGTGGGCAGAGCTGCCAGCGTACCGTATGCACTCTGGTTAATGTCCCAGCTGCTCCACTTCCCATCCAGCGTCCTGCCGATGATGGCCTGAGGAAAAGCAGTGAAGGATGGCCCAGGCACTTGGGCCCTAGCTACCCATGTGGGAGACTGGAAGAAGAGCCTGGCTCCTGGCTGCAGCTTCATGCAACCCTGCATGCAACAGCAGCCATGTGGGAGTGAATCAGCTTATGGAAGATCTCTCTCCTCTCTCTCTCTCTCTGCAACTCTGACTTTCAAATAAATAAATCAATAAATCCTTAAAAGGAAAAACAAGAACACAAGGCATAGAGGGATCTCTTGAGTTCTTTTTAAAATTTTGTTATGCATGTGGTTGATTGAAAGTTATATGGAGCCCAAGGCCTGCATTCTTTCTTGAAAATGCTGGACAATTCCCTGTTTTGCAACTTTTCATGTTAAAGATAGGGTAATATGAGAGAATCACACTCATCTGAAGTAATTAAGATGTCATTAATTGATAAACTAAAAATACAGAGACATTCCATTCTGTATGTCTGCCAAACATTTGTTGGGGCTGGTGCTGTGCATAGTAGGTTACACTGCCGCCTGCAGCACCAGCATCCCATATGGACGCCGGTTTGAGTCCCAGCTGCTCCGCTTCTAATCGGCTCCCTGCCAATGCGCCTGGGAAAGCAGAGGAAGAAGGCCCAAGCACTTGGGCCCCTGCACTCATATGGGAGACTTGAAGGAAACTCCTGGCTCCTGGCTTTAGTCTGGCCCAGCCTTGGCTATTGAAGCCATTTTGGGGAACCAGCAGATGGAAGATTTTCTCTCCCTCTCTTTCTGTAACTGTGCCTTTTGAAAAAAAAAATAAACCTTAAAAATTTCTGTTCACTTAAAACATGCAAATATGCATTTATGTATACGTCCGCATGTATAGCATAGGCATTTTTTGTGTGAGTGAGCTGCTAATTGGACCTCATATAATTTTCCTTGCCTCATCCAGATCCAGAAGGCATTGGCAACAATTTCCAGTTTGGGATTCTCTAACTGCAACAAGAATTTTTTTTTTAAATTTACTTACTGAAGATGGCGGAATAGGAAAGGAGCACACCGATAGTCTGGGGAGAGACAGTTTAATAAAAGTGGAGATACTGCAGGTTCAAGGAAGAGTAGGGGAAGAAACAGCAGAGGAAACCCTTCCAGAACTGGAGATTCACAGTGGACCTGCGTGGAGAGCGTGGGAGCCCGCAGTTTGGGACACCAGCAGCAGATTCAACACACCAGCGCTGGAATGTGAGGTGAGCTGAAACTCAATAGCCCGAGATACCAGGAGGGAAGCGGAAAAGGGAGCCTAGAGCAAACAAGGCTTGAAACCCTGCAGGGAAAAGTTCACCAGGCTAACTAGAAGACAGAGAGAGAGAGGGAAAAAAAAAAAAGTGACCCGTACGGACACGAGCTTCTCTCTCTCCGCTCACCTCTCAAAGGTGAGCAAGACAAAGAGCAGGCGCCATTTTGGAATACGTCATAAGCAGGGCGACCTCGGGTCGGCACCGTCCCCGAGCCTAGCAGAAAAACCTGACTCTGGGTGGGAGGGGTGAAATAACAGGAGATTAGAACCTAATGAATGTGTGGTGCTAATGAACTGAGACTGTGAAAAAAGAGACGGTGGGGGAGAGAACTCACGGAAATCACGAATTCATGTGAGTACTCTCCAGAGACGCTACAGTTCAGTAGCCTTGGCAGCCCAGTGGGAGACTACAGGAGAATCTCAGCCCACACAAAGGGCCGCAAAGATTCCTTCTCTGGTCCTTGGGAAAGAGCTTCCGATCTCTGGCTCCTGTGGGTATATCATTCGCCTGCTAACCACCCCCAATTCCATTCAGCTGTGTGGAATTACGTCCCTTTTGAACAAAAAAAAAAAAAAAAAAAAAAAAAAAAAAAAAAAAAACTAACAGAGAGAGATTTACCACGCCTAACCTGGGAGTGTCTCCTTTGACACACCCTCAACCCTGAGGAACCAAACAGAGCTCTCAGGCCACACCCATCTCAAGCCTCTAAGGCTCCATCAAAAGCAGACAGTCCACTTAATCTAGAGTCATAGTATAACAAGAAAAAAACACCACAGTGAAGAAACCAATATGCCAAACAACAAACGCAAAAACCGAGGCAATAAGAACAAGGAAGACACTATGGCATCCCCAAATGAAAAAGACACCCCAATTCAAGATTACAAAGATGATGAGATAGAAGAAATGCAAGAAGCAGATCTCAAAAAATTGATAAGAACACTAAGAAGTACTCAAAAACAAATTCTTGAACTACAGAAATCCTTAATGGACAAGGTAGAAAATCTCTCTCGTGAAAATGAAATATTAAGGAGAAATCAAGCTGAAATGAAACAACTAGTAGAACATGAAACTGTGATAGTGATGAGAAATCATAATGAAGAATTCAATAGATCAAATGAAAAACACATTAGAGAGCCTTACAAACAGAATGGGTGAGGCAGAAGAGAGAATATCGGACTTAGAAGACAGAGCACAGGAAACTATACAGTCAAACCAAAGAAAAGAAGAGGAAATTAGAAATCTAAAAAATATTGTTGGGAATCTACAGGATACTATTAAAAAACCCAACATTCGAGTTCTAGGAGTTCCTGAAGGCGTGGAGAGGGATAAAGGATTAGAATGCTTTTTTAGTGAGAAATAGCAGAAAATTTCCCAGTTTTGGAGAAAGACAGAGACATCCTAGTACAGGAAGCTCATAGAACCCCTAGTAAACATGACCAAAAGAGGTCCTCACCACGACACGTTGTAATTAAACTCACCACAGTGAAACAGAAAGAAAAGATCCTAAAATGCGCAAGAGAGAAACGTAAAATTACACTCAGAGGATCTCCAATTAGACTCACAGCAGACTTCTCATCAGAAACCCTACAAGCTAGAAGGGAATGGCGAGACATAGCCCAGGTACTTAGAGAGAAAAACTGCCAGCCCAGAATATTATATCCTGCCAAGCTCTCATTTGTGAATGAAGGTGAAATAAAGACCTTTCATAACAAACAAAAATTGAAAGAATTTGTTGCCACTCGTCCAGCCCTGCAAAAGATACTTAAAGATGTGTTACACACAGAAACACAGAAACATGCCCATCAACATGAAAGAAGATAAACGAAGGGAACCTCACAGCAAAAGATCACAGGGAATTCAAAGCATACATTTGGATAAAGAAATTATGGGACATGTACTCTATAGAATACTATACAGCAGTCAAAAACAATGAAATCCGGTCATTTGCAATAAGATGGAGGAATCTGGAAAACATCATGCTGCGTGAATTAAGCCAGTCCCAAAGGGACAAATATCATATGTTCTCCCTGATCGGTGACAACTAATTGAGCACCAAAGGGAAAACCTATTCAAGTGAAATGGACACTATGAGAAACAGTGACTTGATCAGCTCTTGTGCTGACTGTTGTTGTACAATGTAATACTTTATCCATTTTAGTAATTTTTTTATTCTAGTACTATTGGTTGAACTCTGTAATTAACAAACAATTATTCTTAGGTGTTTAAATTTTAACTGAAAAGTGATCCCTGTGAAATATAAGAGTGGGAATAAGAGAGGGAGGAGATGTACAATTTGGGACATGCTCAATCGGAACTGCCCCAAATGATGGAGTTAGAAACAGGCCAGGGAATTCCAATACAATCCCATCAAGGTGGCATGTACCAAGGCCATCTCACTAGTCCAAGTGATCAATTTCAGTTCATAATTGATCACACTGATAGGTCTAAGAGTCAAAGGGATCACACAAACAAGACTAGTGTCTGCTAATACTAACTGATAGAATCAAAAAGGGAGAGAATGATCCAACATGGGAAGCGAGATACACAGCAGACTCATAGAATGGCAGATGTCCTAAATAGCACTCTGGCCTCAGAATCAGCCCTTAAAGCATTCAGATCTGGCTCAAGAGCCCATGAGAATATTCTAGGCATGGAAAGCCAAGACACTCTGGAAAAAAAAGAAGACCTAAATGAAAGATCTCTGTGAGTGAGATCCCAGTGGAACGAATGGGGCCATCAAAGAAGGAGGTACCTTTCTCTGAAGGGAGGAGAAAACCTCCACTTTGACTATGACCCTGTCGGAATAAGATTGAAGTCAGCGAACCCTAAAGGCTTCCATAGCCTCGGCAACTCATGACTAGAGCCTAGGGAGATTACTGAGGCCATAAACAAGAGTGTCAAATTGTTAAATCAACTTCAGAAGTCACTGTGTACTTACGTCTCATGTGGGATCTGTCCTTAATGTGTTGTCCAATGTGAAGTAATGCTATAACTAGCACTGAAACAGTATTTTACACTTTGTATTTCTGTGTGGGTGCAAACTGATGAAATCTTTACTTAGTATATACTGAATCAATCTTCTGTATATAGATAATTAAAAATGAAAAAAAATCTTGGTGTTAAATTGGAAATTGCCTAGAAAATTAATCAATTTTTAAAAAAAAAATATATCATGTAGGATCTCTGTCCTTAATGTGCTATACATTGTGAATTAATACTATAACTAGTACTCCAACAGTATTTTTCACTTTGTGTTGCTATGTGAGGGCAAACTGTTGAAATCTTTACTTAATATATAGTAAACTGATCTTCTGTATATAAAGAGAATTGAAAATGAATCTTGATGTGAAGCAAGGGGAGAGGGAGTGGGAAAGGGGAGGGTTGCGGGTGGGAGGGAAGTTATGGGGGGGAAGCCATTGTAATCTATGAGCTGTATTTTGGAAATTTATATTCTTTAAATAAAAGCGTTATAAAAAAAAACAAAAACATAAAAAAAATAAATAAAATTTACTTACTTATTTGAAAGGCAGAGTTACAGAGAGGAAAAGGCAAGGCAGGGGCCTTCCATCCACTGGTTCACTCCCTAAATGGTTATAATGGCTGGGGCCAGGATGATTCAAAACCAGGAACCAGGAGTTTCTTCTTGGTCTCCCATGCAAGTGCAGGGGCCCAAGGACTTGGGCCATCTTCTACTGCTTTCCCAGGCCATAGCAGAGAGCTGGATCAGAAGTGGACTAGCTAGGACTTAAACCAGCGCCCATATGGGATGCCAGCACTGCAGGCGGTGGCTTTACCCACTACACCACAGTGCCAGCCTCTGCAACAAGAATTTATATCTTCTAGGTTCTGACAAAATGTGCTGCCGTCTTACAGTTGTCCTTCTTCATATTTAATTGAGCAAGAAGCTTTTTTTTAAAATCATGTCTTCCCAAAGCATCCGCTTAATTTTCTTAGAAACAACTCTTCCCACTCCTATTTAATTGGCTTATGTATTCCTTAATTAATGTGTACAATTATAGTAAGTACAATGGGCACAGATAGGTTTGGGAGCAAATACGTGTGACTCCACAGATGCCACACTGAGCAGAGGCGCACAGCCTGATCGGAGCCCTTGCCTGCAAGCGCCCCACACTCCCCCTGACATGTTCCTTGCGGAGATGGCGGCAGATGGAGATCCTTGGAGAACTGGATGCACTGTCGAACTGGAAGTGTTTCTATGCCCGGCACTGAGCAAGTGCTCAGTAACAGACCATTATCAACCTTGACCAGTGCTTCTCCACCCTGAGTGATCTGCTCCTTCCTCCCCCTCAGGAGCACTTGGTAATGCCGCCAGACATTTTCTGGGTTGTGTAACAGGAGAGATAGAATTACTATCTAGTGGCTGGCTCACTTGGTTAATCCTCCACCTGCAGCACTGGCATCCCATATGTGCGCCGGACTCTAGTCCCAGCTGCTCCTCTTCCAGTCCAGCTCTCTGCTGTGGCTCGGGAAGGCAGTGGAGGATGGCCCAAGTGCTGGGGCCCTGCACCCCATAGGAGACCAGGAGAAGCACCTGGCTCCTGGTTTCGGATCTGTGCAGTTCCGGCCATGGTGGCCATTTGGGGGGTGAACCAATGGAAGACCTTTCTCTCTGTCTTTCTCTCTCACTGTCTAACTCTGTCAAATAAATAAAAAAAAAAAGAATTACTATCTAGTGGGTAGAGGCCAGAGAGCCTAAACATCTTCCCATGCCCCAGACAGTCCCCACAACAAAACATCAATAGCATCCAGACAGCACGTTCTGCTGTGGCCTGTGACTCCAGCATCCCACATGAGAGCCAGGTTAGAGTCCCAGCCATCTCACTTCTGATCCAGCTCCCTGCTAATGTGTCTGGGAAAGTAGCGGAAGACGGCCCAAATATCTGGGCTCCTGCCACCCATGTGGGAGATAGAGTTCCAGGCTCCTGACTTTGGCTTGGTCCAATCCTGGCTGTGGAGGCAATTTGGGGAGTCAACCAGTGGGTGGAAGATCTCTCTGTCTCTATCTCTCAATCTCTTAACTCTGTCTTTCAACTAAATAAATAAATATTAAAAAAAATAGTGACCAAGTACATCAGAGCAAGACCCATAGACAGTGAGTATTTATTTACAATATCTCTAACACTTGGCACAGCTCATGTTCATCGAAAGTTCTCCAAAAATCTGTGTAAATGCATGCATGTGAACCAACTAAATGAGTGAAAGGACTTGGAAATGAGTAAGGGTACCTCCTCAGCGTTAGACCCAGCCTTTCAAAGGGGCACACAGAGACATTTTCCTAGAAAATTCATTCGACCACCCTGTGCCTGAACCTGACTCCAGCCTAGCACCAGTGGTCAACTGGTGGTCTAGCAGGTGGTCTGGTGTGCATCTTCCTCTGCAGCATTGCACGTCATATTTACCCACTCAGGTTTTCTTTTTTATTCCCTTGGAAATCGATTGCTGGCTAGATCCCTGGACTTTGCTCCTGCCCTGCAATTCAACTTTGGCCCCCAGCTCCAGGGAGCCTGGCCCTCCTCCCCTCTTTGCTCTCCTGCCTGGCACCAAGAGCTTGATATAGCTGTGCCCTGGCACAGAGGTTAGACACAGGGAGAACATGGGTGTTGGAACTGGTCAGAGAGAGGCCCCAGACGAAGAGGAGGAGAAATGCCTGGCCTACAGAAGCAGGAGAACTGGCGTCCCACCCTTGTTCTACTGCCTATCAGCAATGTTTTGGGTAAAAATCCCCTATTTATTTTTACTAAACCTCAGCTTTCTCACCCATAAAATGGAGACAGTAATGCTTTCAACCCATTTTTCAAAGTGGCTTGTAGTAAACTTACAACATAAGGGTGATTTTCAGAGTGGGTGTTGTGGTACAGTAGGTTAAGCTGCTGCTTTGGGACACTCGCATCCTACGTCAGAGTGCTTGGGTTCGATTCCTGCCTCTGCTGCTGATCCAGCTTCCTGCCATTATGCACCCTGGGAAGACAGCAGATGATGGCTCAAGTACTCGAGTCCCTGCCACCGACGTGGGAGAACCAGACGGAGTTCCTGGCTCCAGGCTCCAGCCTAGCACAGTTCTGGCTATTGAGGGCACTGAGGGTGTAGGGGTGGCATGAAACAGCAGGTGGAAGACACCCCCCTACTCTCTCACTCTGCCTTTAAAATAAATAAATATAAATTGGGCTGGCATTGTGGCACAGTGGGTTAAGGCGCAGCTTCCCACTCTAGCATCCCTGAGAAGAGTGGTGGTTCAAGTCCCAGTTGCTCAGACACACAAGGAATCCGGTCTGCTCATCGACAAACGCTGTAGTTCACAAAAGGCTTTCTTGGTTTATTAAAGGTGCATGCCTTTTTAATTTAATGTTTTGGTCACACAACAGCTCTTTTTTTTAGACTTATTTGCTTATCCGAAAGTCAGAGTTACAGAAAGAAAGAGAGAACAAGAGAGAGCAAGAGAGAGAGCGAGCGAGCCAGGTTTCTTCTGGGTTTCTCATGTAGATGCAGGGGCCCAAGTAACTGGGCCTTCCTCCGCTGCTTTCCCAGATGTGTTAGTAGGGAGCTGGATCAGAAGCGGAGCAGCCAGGACTTGAACCAACGCGCATATGGGATGCCAGCACTGCAGGCTGTGGCTTTACACGTCACGCCACAGTGCCAGCTCTGGTGCTGCCTCTTAACATTAAACTGCACCACAGAGCCACCCTGCCCTTCAATATGATCATTTTAAGTCTCCACTCCTTCCTTGGGCTTTTTATCAGCCACAGCAAGGGCTGGAGTCTCCTCAGCTGCCACTTCACTAAAGAGGTACCAGATCCACCAAATGAACATTTTTTACAGGATAATTTTCAGAAAAGTTTACAAATAGCCTAAAACAAAGGAAAGCAATACAGTTGTACCCTCACAGCCATATCTGACATTTGTATAATGCTTAAAATTCCTGAAGGGCTTTATCTGTTGATCTTACAGCCTTGTAGGGCAAGCAGAGAAATGCTGTTTCCACTCCACAGATGGGAAAATTGAGTCACACGAAGGTTAGTGATCTCTCTGGCTTAGCCAGTCCATTCCAGAGAGACTAGACCAGGACACTGTTCTGTGTTTTTCCACCATGATATATCACTTCTAAGCAGGTCCTTTGAAAACATCAAAATTATTCAGAAGAGCAGGTGTTATGGCACAGGTTGTTAAGTTGCACACCTTGGGATACCTACATTCCATATTGGAGTTCCTGGTTCAAGTCTCAGCTACTCTGCTCATGATCTAGCTTATTGCTAATGCATCCTGGGAGGCAGCAGAAGATGCCTCAAGTGCTTGGACTCCTTCTCCTTATGTGGGAGACCCAGATAGAGATCCAGCTCCTGGCCTTGCCCTGGTCCAGTCTTGGCTGCTGCAGGCATTTGAGGAGTGAACCAGCAAATGGAAATCTCTCTCTATCTCTCCCAGGTGAAAATAAATATTTAAAATGAGTTAGATAAAATAATATGAAATAATCCCACCTCAAGGGGGTTGGAGTAAAAGGAAACTGCCCAGAGTATGCCCCGAGGACACACTCCCGGTGGAGATCCAGGGTGCAGAGTGGGGAGAGTGCCTAGTGAACGTATCAATGAACGAATGAAGAAGACAGGAAATTGGCAAAGTTCAACCATCATTATACAGGTGTAGGGATGTGTGTTGTGTGATTGTGTGTATAACAGGAAGACTTCAAAGGCTGCTGGGTGTAAAAGGCACACAGAGGACTCTTAGAGAATAGAGTTGCAAGCCCCAAAATGCTCCAGAAGCCTCACCCCTAGAACGGTGAGAGACACGCATAGCAGCTGCACTCACAGCTGCTGGCTGTCATGGTCAAGTCTCCTCTTTCCCCATCCAACCACAGCGTGTGGAGCAAAAAGGGGCCCAAGTCACACGATGTTCTGCTTCACTAGCCTTTTCTCTCATGAGTCCTTGGGTTCACTGCTTGACACTACAAAGGCAGAGTCATTCACAGAATCTATATGACTAATGCATTAATGCAAATGAACCCTGGGCTCTGAAAGAGCAGGGCCCCAGCTTTGCCTCAAGTAATACTTTGTATATGCACAGCATAGCAGACTGGCAAAACTGTCTCTGCACTAGGGTGACCTCCAGGTGGATTTCATCTCACCAATCTACTGTGGAAACCTGCGTCCTGGTTGTTGTGGCTAGCCTCTTCTGATGGACGCTGAGTTCTCAACTGATAGAAAGACTGAGCCGTAGGAATACTTGGGGAACTTTGCCAAACTTCACACGTTGCAGTCTCCCCAGGCCTCCACCTCATATTCTCCACCTGCGATGTAGCTACTAGAAGGCAAGGGATGAGGTGTGAATTTGTTTACAGTATCACTAACACTCAACACAAAGCCTGCCACATAGTGTGGGATCAACTATTTATCATCTATTACATCTATATAATATATCTACATCTATATTCTATCTATATATCATCAATTATTTATCATTATCAACTATCATTTATCCAATATTGATTGGATAAATGGATTCAGAATTATTATAATCTTAGTATTACTGGGAGCTTGAAGGACCCTCAAGATCATCCAATTTCCTTCCTATTTAGTAGCAAAATTGGGTCCAGAATGATAAAGTGATTTGTCCAGTATCACACATCTAACTAACTGCTCACTTTGGCTACTAAAAAGGCAGGATAATTCAATGGCTAGTGTAAAATTATAAATTAGCCAGCAAACATAATTATTTTCTACAAAGAACAAAGCTCCAGTTTTAGGAGTTGGTCACGTGGCCAAACTGAAAGAAAGAAAAGACATGGCAGGATCACACTGTGAAATGGGGGGTCATGGGGCTGGTGTTGTGCTGTAGCAGGTTAAGCCACTGCCTTCAACACCAGTATCACATTTGGGCTCCGGTCTGAGTCTGGATGCTCTGCTTCCAATCTATCTCCCTGTTAATACACTTGGGAAAGCAGTGGAGGATGTGGGAGACTTGCATGAAGCTCCTGGCTCCTGGCTTCAGCCTGGTCCAGCCCTGGTCATTTCAGAGTCAATTTGGGGAGTGAACCAGCAGAGAGAAGAGATTCTCTCTCTCTCTCTCTCTCTCTCTCTCTCTCTCTCTCTCTCTCTCTCTCTTTCTCTCTCTCTTTTTTCCTCCCTCTCTCCCTCCCTCCTGCTTTCTCTAACTCTTTCTAACAAATAGCCCAAAACTAGAACCACAGCTTCTACTTGCAGGTTAAGTTTTTTTTTTAATACTTCACACTCCAAAGATCTATAAATAAATCTATTTGTCTTTGAGTTGCTAGAAAGTAATCTGTGATTTTAAACAAATAAACAAATTATCTTTCCTACCGGAAGTGACACATCCCACTAAGATACTACCTAGAGAGAATACTGATGAAGCACATCATACTCTCACACTGTGCTTTGGTCATTGAGCAACTAGAAAGGAGCATTGATGTGGAAGAAGCACAGCCTTATCAAGAAATGATCCAGTCTTGTGTTAACTCTTTTTATAATAAGGACACCTTATGAAATTGGACCCTATGAAGCACTTAAGCCATCTGTTTATCTTCTTCACACTCTATCCATCCATCTAAATGGTTTAAACCAAAATAAAGTGCTATGAAATATTTTGAAAATATTTGTGTGTATTCCTGGTTAAAAATGTTTAGGGAGGCCATTATGTTTGTAGCCATTATGTTTCAAAAAAAAAAAAAAAACCTCTCCCATAAACCTGCAGTTGAGCACACAATCTGTGTTAGCTGTGCCTTCACCCATTTGCACTGTTGAAGTCAGCTGTTGGGGGGCATTGACTACAAGATTAGTCATCCACCAAAGAAGTCACTTTGGTAATGGCACACACAGTTGTCTATGGGTTGAGCTGGTCTAGTTGGATGCAATACTATACCCATAGTAGATAGAAGATAAGAGTCTTTACAACTATGTGTGGCCTGCGTGATTGCGCAAAGTCGGTGAGAACAGAGGTGCTCCTATGAGAGCGGGGAGCTCTTTCTGACAATAAAAAAATATACTTCTGCCTTGTTTACCATAAGATAATTGACTTGGGGCTGGCGCCATGGCTCACTTGGTTAATCCTCCACCTGCGGCGCCAGCATCCCCTATGGGCACCGGGTTCTAGTCCCAGCTGCTCCTCTTCCAGTCCAGCTCTCTGCGGGGGCCGGGGAAGGCAGTGGAGGATGGCCCAAGTGCTTGGGTCCCCACACCCGCATGGAGGCCAGGAGAAGCACCTGGCTCCTGATTTCAGATCGGCGTAGCTCCAGTAACTCTACCTATCAAATAAATAAACAATTTTAAAAAAATAAGATAATTGACTCATGAAAACCACCAACGAACTAAGCTTTTGAATCTTCAGACGGCGAGACTTGCTGTAGGAGGGTGTTCAGAAAGGGGTCAGCATCTGTATGCCCACACCCAACTTTGGAGTACCTGAGTTCGATTTCTGGCTCTGGCACCTGATTCCAGCTTCCTGCTCATGCAAACCCTGGTAGGCAGAGGGTTTGGGTTCAAGGGACTGGCTTTGGCCGGCGCCACTGCTCACTTGACTGCACACTGGGTTCTAGTCCCAGTCGGGGCACAGGATTCTGTCCCGGTTGCCCCTCTTCCAGGCCAGCTCTCTGCTGTGGCCCGGCAGGGCAGTGGAGGATGGCCCAAGTGCTTGGGCTCTGCACCCGCATGGGAGACCAGAAGTATCTGGCTCCTGGCTTTGGATCGGCGCAGTGCGCTGGCCATAGTGGCCATTTGGGGGGTGAACCAACAGAAGGAAGACCTTTCTCTCTCTCTCTCTATCCCTCTCTTGTCTCTCTCTCTCACTGTCTAACTCTGCCTATCAAAAGAGAGAGAGAGAGAGAGAGAGAGAGAGAGAGAGAGAGAGAGAGAGAGAGAGACTGGGTCTTGGGAGACCTGGAGTGAGTTCTCAGCTCCCAGCCCTGATCATTGCAGGTCTACCACTCTGCCTCTCCAATTAAAAAAAGGTTGTAGAAAATGGAATACAAATATAGATTTATTTTGGTGCAAAAAGTCTGAAAATTCATGCGGGGGCCAGTGCTGTGGTGCAATGGGTTAAAGCCCTGGCCTGAAACACTGGCATCCCATATGGGCGCCGGTTCTAGTCCTGGCTGCTCCTCTTCCCACCCAGCTCTCTGCTGTGGCCTGGGAAGGCAGTAGAATACAGCCCAAGTGCTTGGGCCCCTGCACCCGTGTGGGAGACCCGGAAGCTCCTGGCTCCTGGCTTTGGATCGGCATAGTTCCGGCTGTTGTAGCCATCTGGAGAGTGAACCAGCGGATGGAAGACCTCTCTCTCTTTCTCTACCTCTCTCTGTAACTCTTTCAAATAAATAAAATAAATCTTTAAAAAAAGAAAATGCATGCATAGTTTATTTCTAGTATGTATTTTCTATGTATTTTTGAAGTGCCCTCATTTATGAAGCATTCTGGGAGTTTATCCTCAGATAATTAAAATCATACCTGGTCCCTTAAATTTTCCTCTAACTCTGGTGTTAATTAGTTGAAATAATCAAATTTAAAGGAAGTTGTTTCTTAAACAAATAATTACTCATGCAAAATTGAAAACAAAAAGCCTTCTGCCAGAATGATTTCCGTAGAACATCATCGATGCAGTCTTGGATTACTATGTATCGCAGTGTTTAGCCACAGCCTGCACAGCAGATGTCAGACACAGGAGAGTGTGACAGAATGGCAGGGGGCCTGCCTACCCGGGATAGGCTCACCTCTCCAAGGAATTTCCTGTCCAAGGAATTTCAGTTGTAATAAGTGTTCATGAGGGACATGCTATGGTGAGAGATTGTCATTCTAAGTTATAAGAGCCAACATTTCTTCTTCAACTACCCACGATATGGTGATAAAAGTTGGTAAGCATCCCCTCAATCCCATTTACAATCTGCGAAATGAAAGGGTGATTGTGGTTTTGATCAAGGCCAATGAAATCAGACAATTTTGCTTATAAGAATAAAATGTAAATTGGCAATTCCACTAAATTTATTTAAAACTATTATCTAAAAAATCATTCTTATCTAAAAATATAAGGATGAGAGCAAAGATTAATGTGAAGGGTTATTCACAGAATGATTTGTTTTGTGGAAAAAATGGGGGAATTATTAATGTTCTATAACAAGGTGTTAAATAGATAATGGAACAACTACTAAAAAGATAATACAGATGAAAGCTGTTTACATTAAATGTTAAATAATGAAAAAATGATATAAAATACTAAAGATGAATGAGCTATTTTTATAGGGAAAATGTATCTATATAGACTTGGTCCAGGTATATGATATAATTGTGGCTTATTTGAATCTCTTTTTTTCTTATTTTTTCTGGAATGTATATAAAAAGATTTGCATGATTTTATTTTTAAAAACACATTTCATTTTTTAAAAAAATTCAGAAGCCAAAAATACTTCTTGGCAGATGTTTGCTGTGGATCTCTGCAGTCCCCCTTCCTACTTGAGAAGTCAGGATAGACTAATTGATTCAACAGGAAAACCCTACATCTTGGTGACTGAACTCAGTAAGAGGCTGCTTTTCACAAACACAAGAGTGAGATGAGCTGTTAGGCAGGCAGGTGTCCGGGCAGCTTGTCTGTGAGCAGGGAGTCAGGAAGCAAGGTCCTGTCAACCCGGAACCTTCACTGAATGCATCACATGAGGTCAGGGAGAAGAGAGAATTTGCAGGGTTGCACAGGAGATTTTCTGAGACCAGCCCTATAATAACTCATGATTGCTTCAGCCTGATTCCTTTGACCACAGCTCATTCATACGACCATATCTAATGGCAAGGAAAAATGACAAATATTTATTTATGGAGCTAGGAGGAAGAATGAAATAATTTGGTGAACAACTAGTCAATTGCAACCACACTAGCATAACCAATATGTGTAATGCTTTCATATGGTAACTCTATCTAGGACATGGCGGTAGAGTGGGAACTAGAAAATGAGGAAATGAAACGATCTGACAGCTACCCAAGCTCTTGAAATGTACCTAATTCTCACCTCTGAGCAGTGAACAGGAAAGCATTAAATGGACTTTGCAAAAGAGGGATTCTCACCCATTCCCCGCATCCCAGAACTTAGTTCTCTCAACCGTTCAATGCATGATCACCTTACCAGAATGCGATGGATTCAGCTCTGCATGACTGCAGCCAATAGACTGGCTAGACTTAGACGCCTGGGCCTCTGGTGGCACTCATGCCGAACTGGGCCCATCTGGTGCCATCTTCAGACACACGACTGTACAAGTGGATCTGAAACTGCAGCACAACCCCCAAGCAGCCAGATCCATCGGTGTGCAACCTGACTGGTGAGGCTTCCTGTCCGAGGAAAGGGGGCACGAAGAGGAGGACAAGCTCTTCAGAGAACGTGGTTGGAGGAAGAGCTAAGGAGAAGAATTTGGCAGTTTGTTCATCACCACTCAGGAAGGGCCATACAATCACAAGTTTACCTAATATCCATGAAACCCTGTGCCTCCCAGCCTTCCTTTCAATGTGCCATGTACATTGTATCACTGAACTCCATAACAACTCTATGAAACAGTTCCTAAGGCAGTAGATGAGATTTCTTTCAACAGGTGAAGAAGCTGATGGTCAGAGGGCGTGAGTCTGCAGTTTGTGTCAGAGGCAGGAATGAACCCAGGGCGTTTGTCACCAGGACCTGAGGGTCAGTGGCGTTCTGGGTTCCCAGCAACGTGTGGGACTGGAAACTCACGGTCACCTTAGAGGTGGAAAGGCAGTAAAGATTCATCAGGTTCCATCTTGACCTTGGTGAAATATTTCCCCAATCCCAAATTTGACTGGTATCATCTAGGAAGCTGATAAATACACAGTTCCCTAGGCCCAGGCATGGGGCGCATCTTCCAAGAAAGCTCCTATGGTAATTGACATGCAGTGACTGTTGAAATCAATACTCCAGACTTTTTCTCTTGGGGCTCTAATTCCACACACACTTGGACGATTCTATCTAGAAATTCAACTGTAGGGCCACTTGGCACAACAGTTAAGTCACCTGCATTTCATATCAGTGCCCAACTTGAGTCCTGACAACTCTACTTTCTAATCAGTTTCCTGCTAATGCACCTACTGGAACAGAGCAAATGGTGGCTCAAGTGTTTGGGTCCCTGCCACGCATGTTGGACACCTGGATTGAGTTCTGGGCTCCACGCTTTGGCCTGGCCCAGCCCAGGATGTGGCAGGCATTTGGAGAGTGAACTGGAAGATGGAAGATCTCTCTCACTCTCCCTCTCCCTCTGCCTTTCAAAGAAAGTGAAAATAAATAAGCTCAAATAATTAAAAATTCCACTGTGTTGATAATGGGGCACAGTACCCTAGATGGAGTACAGAAAGTTCCACTCACAGAAAAATTTGTAAATTTTGTACATTTGGCATATTTGTTTTCTAGCAGCTTGGGCTGCACAAGTGGAGCTCCACAGATCGATCTGTTCGTTTCATCCCATGGTTTGGGTAGGGTGACCAAGCTTCCTAGTCTGCCCACGGCTTTCGTGGCTTCAACACTCAAAGCTTCATATTCCAGGAGGTTTCTCTGCTCAGGCTAGGATAATTGGTGGGGTGCCCAGCTCTTTCCAGTTTGCACGAAACTGTGCTGTTGTTTAAACCTGAAGGTCGCCTGTCTTTGTAACTGACTCCCAAGCACACTGGGTCAACAAATCATCCAATTGGCCACTAGTAATTGCCTCCCTGTGAGGCTCTGCTGACCACAGACAAATTCTCTATTTCATCTTTTACTGAGATAAAGGCTCAGCGATAGCTAGAGTTTTCAGGGAATAAGAATTTTGTCTGTAATGAGGCTTGAGAAGTATGAAAACATACGGCTTATAGGCCACTGTGGAGACTTAGAGAAAAGACAATCATGACTTAGAATTTCTCAGAAATGTTTTGCTCTGGAATTTCCTTCTACCTTTTCATAAACTGGACTAAAAAAGCAAACCACAAGGGTGCTGCTACATGGTTCAGATCCTGATAGGAAGGGCTGGAAGGGCCACACCAGAAACGTGGTTGTGGAAACTCCAAGGTCCCTGGATCCCACACAGAAGATGTTTGCATGGTCAGGCTTCCCAAAGGAAGCCTCAGTTCCTCCCTCTGCGGCTTAAAACCTCTCTGACAGGGTCTCAGGCTTCATCCCCACCTCCCAGACTGATTGCATTTCAAGCAAGAGACTTGTCAAGTGAGTGAGTTCGCCTAATAGGTTTTCTTTCAGTTTTTGAGATTTTTTTTTCTTCATGCAGGAATTGGTTAATGTTGGGTCATTCATTTATATATGAACACATTTGAATATTCATCAACAGGGGCTGCGTTCGTGTTCCCAAACTGTGCTTCATGAATAATTCATATGTTTGACAGCAACCTATGTTATTCAATTTATTTAAAGACTACAATCAATATAGCATGCTGCTTCAAAACATAGCAACCAGTCCGTTAACTGTAGTGTGCTTTAAATTTCTTTCCAGTTACTCCTCCATCACATTGAACCACAAATGTAGGGTAATTACTAATAATTCTATCTCCATTTTGCATGTCACCACAATCAACATATTGATTGCTTTTTGATTATAATAAATGGTTGGTTAAATTGAGGGTTTGCGATTAAGAATGTTAAACTCTGATATTTATTTAATTCAGCTGCACCAATTTAGGTTCCACATGGTAATTTCATAAAAAGCTATTGAGAATCAGAGTAGTTATTTGAATCAAGTTATAAAGAGAGCCCAGTTTCCCCAGGAGAGAATCTGGCATTTAAGTAAATTACACCAAGTAGGGGTTTGGTTTTCCTCTCAGAGCACACAAAAAACTCCAGCACCACGCTCATTTTGATATGTAAATAGAGTGGAGGAAAACTTAGGAAATTCTTCCGTTAATTTTCATTTTGGGATTTAAAGAAACACATCTCAGAGAAAGACTAGATGAACCTTATTTACACAAAATTTTGCCTCTTTATAAAAAGGAAGGCTCTAAGCTGGCTAGGAGCAAACAAGAATTATGGGGTGAAGAAATGATAGAACAGGCACTTCGGTGGAAAATTTGAGAGATTATCTTAAAGCCAGAAAACCCATTTCAAAGGAATGAAAATTCATCATGTTCCTCAAGAGGGAACCATTAGGTTTTTGTGTAAACCCAGTTTTGTGATGAACAAAGGTCAGCTCAGAGCAGAACGAGCGGTGTTAGGAAATTCTCCCTAACATCATCCGGACTGTGTTTTCATCTTGTTTTTGCTGATTCTTTCTGCATGCCCACATCTCAACACCTTCCTCATTTACTCGTTTAAGACAGGCAGTGCATTCCTGGAGGCCTCCCCCTCCATCAGCCATGGATGTGATGAAGTTATTCAGAAGGAGTTTTCTATTTTCCTGACTCTTAAGTACAAATATTTCATAATGGGGCCAGCGTTGTGGTGCAGCAGATTAAGCCATTGCCTGCGATGCCAGCATCTCATAATAGTCTTATTTGATCTAGCTGCTTGCTAATGCACGCAAGAAAGCATCTGAAAATGGCCTAAGTTTTTGGCTCCTGCCACCCAGGCTCCTGTCTTTGGCCTAGCCCAGCCCCTACCAGACCATTTTGGCCATTTGGGGAGTGAGCCAGTGGATGAAGGATCTCTCTTTCTCTCAGTAAGTCTGTCTTTCAAATAAGTAAATCTTTTTTTTTTAATAAAAAATAAACTAATGTTTCATGTTATAATGTTTTTGAAATCCTGATGCATGATTAATATACCATTTCTTCCCTTGCCCCCACGGTGATTATTAATTGGAATGCCTCATAATTCACCTTGTCTTACAGTAGAAAAACTGTGACCCTATCATTACTCATGGGCTCTGGGACCTCAGACTGGAAGGCCTTCGGAAGTGTAATCCACCTGAGCTCTGCCTGACTTCTAGAAACCAAAGTCCTTCCTGTCCACGAAGCCCCGTGGGAATTTGTTCTTCCAGAAGTCCTGCTATTAGCACTTCATGTCTCCATCCGCGTCAACATCAAAGAGCACTCAGGACGCAAACTCCTTGTCCTCTCTTCTCGGCCAGGTCCGCTGCCCCTTGCCGCTCTGGCCTTCCTTTCTCCTGCCTCCATTCATTGTTTTTCCTCTCCCTCCAAAAGCTGCCCACTGTGCTCTTGGGAAGTCCTACACACAAATTCCACTGAATTTTCAACATCACAAAATGTTTTCTACATTTCTTTTGGTAAGCTAAAACCCAGACCATCCAAAAGATACTGTTTGCCTGTCAGTCCTCTGGCACTTCTCACCCTTCCACACTTGCTACGTGCTAAGGAGGAAAGATTGGCTGGACAGCCTCTTCTCTGGACCACGCTATGTTCAGGCTGCTATTCTTCCATCCTTGCATACATTTTTTCCTTTAAAGTCTGTGATCTATAATAACGTCACCGTTCTCCCTTACTCCTCTCTTATTTGTTGGCCTCCACATTATGTCTTATCATTTCCTGTAAACCCTGGCTCCAGATCCACCATCTCATTCTTTCCCCAGGTCTGTCATTGACAGTGGCTTTCAGGTCCCTATCAAAGACCCCTTGAGCACTTCCTGCCCTGCTTATTCACTCACCTACCCCAATTGTCATACCATAGACCTCACCACCACTTCCAATGATGCCACCAAAACCTTCAAACATTCCACTAACTTGACCATGATCCCCTGTCTTATATTTCTCTGTCTGTTCTTGGCTTTGCTCCATTATCCTATCTGCATTTCCTTTTCGATCTCATGTAGACCCCATATGCCACCACGTTACTACTCTTTATCCAGTTTCCTGTACTCTCCCCCACGTAGCTATTCCATTACCACTGCCTAGCAAAACTCCAAGCCTGGAGAACTCCATCACTGGCCTTCTGTGCCCTATAGTATTTCAGGGACCAGTGGAAAGAAAGGATAGAAACACATAGAGCTAGAGCTAGGGCTCTCTGAACCCATGGACTCTAGCCAGGTCCTCAGTGGCTGCCTGGCAATCCATCTGTTGTCTGGGTAGCTTTCCTTACACTTTCAGGAGAAATCATTTCCAACTTCTCCCTCCTTTTAAAAATTCATATCCCATTATTCTTCTCTCACTTGAGAACTCACCTCAAGGGAAATAGAAGCTATATTATAGGAATTCCTTCAACTATGTGGTCTCTAATGCTCAAATTTACTTGTGCCTTTACCTCTTTTTGTCTTTTCCCCATTGCCAAAATGGGGAAATAATAAAGTCTACTCTCTCTGTTTCCTAACCTGAAATCATTTGTTTCTACTATCTCCCAACATTGTGTCTTCAATCATGCCCCACGCTCCCTCCTTCTTAGAAGCATTTAGGGGTTGGCACTGTTAAGCCACTGTCTGCAATGCTGGCATCCCATATGGGCACCAGTTTGAATCTCTGCTGCTCTACTTCCAATTCAGCTCCCTGTTAATGTGCCTGGGGGAAAACGCAGAGGATGGTCCAAGTGCTTGGGTTCCTGAAACCATGTGGGAGACCTGGCTCCTGGCTTCTGCCTGGCCCAGTCCTGGCCATTGCAACCATTTGGGGAATGAACCCGTGAATGAAAGATATCTCTGTGTGTATGTCTCTCTTTCTCTGTAACTCTGACTTTCAAATAAATACATATTTTTTTTTAAAAAAAGAAGCATTTAAATGTGCCTGAGTAATTCTCATCTTAAAAAATGAAACCAGGAATCAGAGCACCTGGATTCCACCTTCGGTTCCCGATTCCTGCTTTCTGCTAATACAGACCCTGGCAGGCAGCAGGTGATGGCTCAAGTAATTGGGTTCTCATCACCCCTTTAGGAGACATGACCTGAATTTCCATCTCCTGGTTTTACCCTGGTCCAGCCTCAGCCATTGTAGGTGTTTGGGGAGTGAGCCAATGGATGGAAGCTAGCTCTCTCTCTCTCTCTCTCTCTCTCTCTCTCTCTCTCTCCCTATCTTTCTCTCCTGCTCTTTCTGCCTGTCAAATGAGTAAATTTTTTAGAAAGAAAAAAAAAACCCATTCTCAACTCTACATTTATCCTATCTTATTTTTACCCTTTCAAAGCCAAGGCTCTTTAGAGATATCTGCATCCAATGTTTCCACTCTCTTACTTGTCATTTATTCCTGTTACTGAAGAATGGGCTTCTCACTCCACCTGGGCCATCTTCTACTGCTTTCCCAAGCCATAGCAGAGAGCTGGATAGGAAATGGAGCAGCTGGGTCTCAAACCAGCACCCATATGGGATGCCACCACTTCAGGCCAGGGCGTTAACCCACTGTGCCACAGTGCCGGCCCCTCCTCTTCTTATTTTTTTTCTGGGATCTATTTTCAATTGACTTTACATACATATAATTAACCCTATGTTAAGTAAAAACATATAGCATGAAGAAAAAAAAATAAAAAATAAAAATAGAAAACTGTTCCTTGACAGTCAAGATGAGGGCTGTTCAAGTCGGTGTTTCTCAAAGTATCCATTTCAGGGCTGGCGCTGTGGCGCAGTGGGTTAACGCCCTGGCCTGAAGTGCCAGCATCCTATATGGGTACCGGTTCAAGACTCGGCTGCTCCACTTCCAATCCAGCTCTCTGCTATGGCCTAGGAAAGCAGTAGAAGATGGCTCAAGTCCTTGGGCCCCTGTACCCACATGGGAGACCCAGAAGAAGCTCCTGGCTCCTGGCCATGTGGGAGACCTGGCTCCTGGCTTCTGCCTGGCCCAGTCCTGGCCAGCAAAAGCTCCAGCCTCATTGCAGCCAATTGGAGAGTGAACCAGCGGATGGAAGACCTCTCTCTCTCTTTCTCTCTCTCTCTCTCTCTCTCTCTCTCTGCCTCCCCTCTCTCTGTGTAACTCTGACTTTCAAATAAATAAATAAATATTTTTTAAAAAGTGTCCATTTCACTTCTACATCTTTTGTTTTAGGTGTGCTATTAGTTCTCACAGATCAGGGAGAACACATAGCATTTGTCCGTTTGGGACTGGCTTATTTCACTAAGTATGAAGTTTTCCATATTGGTCCATTTTGTTGCAAATGACTGATTTCATTGTTGTTGTTGTTGTTGTTTTACTGCTGTGTAGTACTCCATAGTGTACATATCCCATAATTTCTTTATCCAGTCTTCGACTGACGGGCATTTAGATTGATTCTGTGTCTTAGCCGTTGTGAACTGAGCTGCAATAAACAACCATGAATCAAGTTTGAATCAAGTTATCTTGGTTCCTTCTTATTTCTTTATTGCTGCTGCTTAGTCTTTTTTCTAGGCAACTCTTCCATGCGTGTCCTGTGACTGTAGGGGGTCGTCAGGATTCTTTTCTGGCTTTCTCTCCTCTTCTCTTCTCTCTTCTTGATGACCTTCATCACTTCTGTGCCTTCAATTATTCATATTGTGTCACTTCAAGCTTTCCAAGAAGCACCCCCTAAGATGTGATGAGATATACAAGATATTTATTGGTGAAAATGCCTGGGAAATGTTGGGAAAACATTGAGATCATGATGCTGTTCTAACATTTGTGAAACAGGAGGAAAGATGGAAGGCAGGATAGAAAGACTCTCAGACAGCCACAAAGTTCTAGACGGATTCCAGTTATGCCCAGAGTGGAATCATGGAAGCAAAGTAGCCTATGTCACTGGAAAGTGTGGTCTCAGCTGAACACAGCACTACATCCAAAGGGGACCAACCAGCTGGATCTGTCAGACAACTATGCTGCCTTTTTTTTTCCCTAAAGATTTATTTATTTATTTGAAAGGCAGAGTTACAGAGCCAGAGAGAGAGAGAGAGAGAGAGAGAGAGAGAGAGGTATTCCATCTGCTGATTTGCTCTCCAAATGGCTGCAATGGCCAGGGATGGGCTGATCTGAAGCCAGGAGCCTGGAGCTCTTCTGGGTCTCCCATGTGCCTCCAGGGGCCCAAGTCCTTGGGCCAACTTCTATTGCTTTCCCAGGCCATAGCAAAGAGCTGGATCAGAAGTAGATCAACTACAAATCGATCCCATAGCCATTTGGGATGCCAGCACTGCAGGTGGTGGCTTTACCTGCTATGCCATAGCGCCAGCCCCACAACTATGCTCTTTAAAGCAGTTTCTCTTAAAAGAGTAACCATTTTCATGGTTACCTCATGTATCAACACATTTCAACATTGGCAGGGCAACAGAATCCCAAAGGAGCTCTTCAGAAATGTATGTATGTAGATCTTGTCTCTTGGAAATTAAGATTCAGTTGGTTTAGGATGAAGTCAGACATCTTCATTTGCAAAATATCCTCAGGCAATCCTGATTCCTAACCAAGTATAGAAATGGTGATCTTTGTTGACGACTCATATTATTCTATTCAGTCTACTTCTCCATCCTGAGGTCTGGGCGCACCTAATCAACTGTCTGCTGGCTCTTTGCCTTTGGAGATCCAAAATTGAAGTCAACACAATCAGCCCCAAGTCTGTTCCTCCTCGTACATTCCTATTTCAGGGAGCATCAACACCTTTTACCTTTCTATCAGAAATCAGAAATCATGGTACTATAATCAACTCTTCCCTCTGCATATTCCTCGTGGTCAGTTCATCATCAAATCCTGTTGATTCTACCTTCTTGACATTTCCTGAAGATATCTCCCTGCTCAAGTGCCACTATGTTAGTTCCAGTTATCACTGTTGCCTCCTTTAGTCTAGTTCATTCTTCACACCACAGCCAGGTGATCCTTCCATAACACAAGTCCAATAACATCACAACATTAGCTCCTCATTGTTCTCAAAGTGAAGTTCAAAATCCTTTTTATATTACATAAGACTCCACATATTTGGACCCCTGTTGTATCTTTTCTCTTGCCATCATCACGTCTTCTCCTGAGCTTCTGGGAGATCTCCATGCCTTATACCAACTGTAACCTCTCCCAAGAATACACTGCCCCACTTTCTTTCTTCATTAATCCTCAGATGACTCTCAAGGCTCCATTTGAATGCACTTGCTTTGCAAGCCTTCCTTGGGGTCAATGTCTCCTCCCATTTCCCCAAGATTTATTTAGCTGCCCTTATATCTCCCATAGTCTGCAATTATTGCATGTTTTATAATGATTAATGAAATCCTTGAAACTGTGAATGTGCCTGCTTCACTGTAATATCCCAGTACTTACTGCCGTGTCTATAACAATGTAAGCACTCAAGAAATACTCATGTGTGAATGAATAAGTGGCATTTTGTTCTCTGTACCACATGTTGGAGCTCTAAGCTATGTAGCATGGAAGACATGAGCAGCAGAGAATACAGGCTTAGAAGCGGAGCATGGCCACTTTCTTGGTAACCCTGGGCCAGGGCTTAGCCTCTTTGACTTTCGATTTTATCATACATAAACTGAAAAGTATCCACTGAGTTGTTGTGGTGATGAAATGAATTGTTATTTGAGACACAGTACCTATCACATGGAAGGCACACTCCAAATTTTGAGTTTAATTCTCTTCATTTTAAAATATCTCCCTTTAACTCTCCATCTAATCAAATCCGATTCGCCTTCTTCATTCTTTCCCTCTCAGAACTGGTTCCTTCCTGTGCATTAGAGCATCTTCCCACAACTCATCTACATAGCCACCTTCCTCTTTGCTGTGATTTCTTCCAAGAGCCAATTCCTCTACCTCATTGCTCAGGCAGACACCACTAATGGTTTTTGCAGAAACTGTGGCGTCAGTCTCTGCATCAAATCCATAAGTGACTGCACATCCATGTGAACAAAGGAGAGGGCTTGATTCCCAGGTGGGAAATGATAAATATAATTGCTGCAGTGAATACCATTAATGGTTTTTGCAGAAATTGTGCTGTCAGATCTTTCATCACATGCTCACTTGAACTCCCAACAGCAACCGGGGTAATAAATTCTGGTGTAACAGAAGTTCTTAGACAGATCTTCAGCATTAAAACACAATCTCATGTAAGCATTCGGTGGAGACAAAGCAAAAGCTAGGTAACAAATCCTCTTCACTCCAATGTTCTTCCAAAACCTACCTTAGGACCCCAGTTCCACAGAGGGCACTTAGCTAACTAATTAAACCTGCTAGTGTTTAGTGGATGCCTTCTTTGTACCAGATACTGTGAACGGCCTAGGGATTAGTACAGTTTAGAACCAGAATAAGTTAGCACAGTAATTAACAGCATGGGTTCCAAATGTTGTCTGTCTGAACTCCAGTCTAGGCCCCACAATTAATTCCTTGTATGATCAATTAAATTAACCACTCTGAACCTCAGTTTTCTTGTCTGTAAACTGGGGGTAATTATCATACCTTTCTGATAATGTCGTAGTGGATAAATTAATTAACACACATTAGGGTTTATTTAAAATGATGTCTGCTACAGAAAAAAATTAAAAATGCTAACCACTACCACAGTTTGACTATTTCTTCCCTAAACTCACACAGGAATGTAGCTCCCACATTTATATGTTAATGGTACCAACAAGGTTACTTAAGGAAAACTTAATCTAAGTATTATGAGGTGGGGCTGTTGGGAAGTAATTAGTTGGATTAGTTCATTGGGATGGATCCCCATAATTGAATCCTTGTAGCTTTATAAGGAGAGAGAGGCCACTTAGATACAGACAGACATGTATACTTCTTGTCTGTTGCCAAGTGGTGTCCTATTCCATCACAATGCTACCAGCAAGAACACAATCACCAGAGGTAGAATCAATGGAGTTCGTCCAATCTTCTACTGTGAACCTCCATAACTGTGAGCCAAAACCAACGTTTTGTTATATAGTTATGTTGCCTCAGGTATTTCATAATAGTTATGAAAAGCTAACTAGTACGACAACTACTATTGTGAGAACACAGAGGAAGGGTGTCCAGCTCGGGCTTGTGGACTATATTATTAGCCAGCTTTGCAATACTACAATGAAATACCTGAGGCACTCAACTTTATTAAGAGAAAAGATTTATTTTGCTCACAGTTTGGAGGATTCAATGTTTGAACTGCATGGTACAAGCTTTAGCTCTGGTGAGGGGTCCATGGCAGGTGCTGGGCCATGGACAGAGGAAGGACCATATGACAGGCTAGCAAAGAGTAGGGGAGAGACAGCAAGCAAAACAGGGGGCAGAAACTCAAATGTTTAATAACAACTATCTTGTGAGAATTCCAGGGATCACATGAGAACTACTTTCTGAGGACATGCCCCCAACGACCTCAGGATCTGCTGGTGACCCTAACTCCTAAACACCACAATTGGTGAAGTTTTCATCCTCTTGGTACCATTAACTTATGACTCTGGGGGCCCAAGCATATTCAAGCCATAGCAGGGACCAAGATAGTCTCCCTGGAGGAAATGCTACCTGAACTGAGCCTGGAAGGATGAGCACAGGTGAAGAAACAGCATTTTAGACGGTGAGGATGTGTGCATTGCCCCATAACACAGTGACCCTGCTCCGAGGTAGGGGGCTGTCAGGTTGAGAGTTGCTGAGCTGCTCTGTGTGCATGTGTGTGCATACAAGCAGAAGGGCCACAGAGATGAGAGAGCTTTGTAGATGTGCCACGTCTCCCTTGTGGCCCTCCAGTTACAATTTCCTCTATGCTGCTCTGTGCCCCAAGGCTGACTTGTCTGGATTGCCTCAGTGGCTTCTTTTTTTGTTGGCCAGTTATCTCTGGCCAGTGAGGCATCCCGAAAGGCCACTAGGGGGCAGGAGGAAGTGAGAGTGGGATGTTTCTCCCCTGGTTGGCTTCCTGTGGGGTCCCAGTGAGCCAGAGCTCCTTTCAGGCAGCTCTCCTCACTCAGCAATCTCCCCCAGGCCTTTGGGGGGGGGGAGCGGGGAAGGACTCCAGCCCAGGACAACTCCTGGCAAAGGACTTCACCGTGCCTGATATTCTTTGGATACCTGGATGCTTCTAACACCTCCCTGATGTTTCTTTCCACTTCCCAAGGGTAGCCTGAGGAGCAAATAGGAAAAAAGTCTGTTTCTCTTTCGGTATTCCTCTTTCCCTTAAAATCTCATAGGATAAACAGTTGTTTCAATTTTTCTCTTTAGGTTACATCCTTGTTCACTAGAGCAGAAAGTTTCATGGCCTAAGCATTTGTTGCAAGTGGCATCCATTTTATGTTACAGTGGACATGGAAACCTCTCTGTTCTGCATATCTCATGAGTAGCTCAGAAAATGGTATCTATCGGGTGATAGCCATAGCCCCAGGGATTGCTTCATACAAACGCTTCCGTTTCATATGCTCATGATCTTTCACCTGTGACAAGAAGATTCTGAATAATGTATATATAGCAGCCACACAATCCTGGCACACTGAGAGCACTTATCAAGCAGCATCTATTATTATTTTGTGACTCAGAAATGATGCAATAATGTATTGTTAGTTCTTAGTGATTCTGAAAGGCTCTCTCCACTCCCTCCATCAGCAATAGGCTACTTGAATAGCCTTTCTTCTTTTTAAATTTTTGTGTTTTATAGTTTTTAACCTTGTATCAGGGATTCTTCTGTGTGGAGCAGTGGTAGGAAGAGTTGTCTTCAACACTCCAAGACATTGCTGTAAGTTACGACTTGTTAGATAAGACCCCTAAAGCCCAGGCAACAAACACAAAACTAAACAAATGGGATTCTATCAAACTCCGCAGCTCTGCATAGCAAAGTAAATGATCAACAGAGTGAAGAGACATCCAACAGAATGGGAAAAATATTTGTGAGTCCTTATCTGACCAAGTACTAAGATCCGGAATATATCAGCTACTGAAAAACTCAACAACAACAAAATAATCAGTTAAGAAACGGTCAAGGAACCTCAGCAGACAGTTCTCCAAAGAAGAAATACAATGGCCACAAATATTTGAAAAAATGCTCAGCTTCACTAGCTGTCAGGGCAATGCAAATCAAAGCCACAATGAGATATCCGCTCACTCCTGTAAGGATGGCTAAAATCCAAAACACAGGGAGTAACAAATGTCTTGAGGATGTAGAGAAAGGGGAACACTTACACACAGTTGGTAGGAACATAAAATAGTTCAGTCACTATGGAAAACAGTTTGGAGGTTTCTTAAAAAACAAGAAATAGATTTGTCGTATGATCCAGCAATCCCACCTCTGGGTATATACCCCAAAAAACAAGAACACATTGTATCAAAGAGATAATTTCACCACCATGTTTATAGCAGCATTTTTCATATTAGCCAAAAAATATGGAATCGTCTAAGGTGTCCATCATCACATGAATGGATAAAGACAATGTGGCATACATACACAATGGAATATTTTCAGGTATAAAAAAGAATGAAATTCTACCATTTGCAGTAAAATGGATGCAACTGGAAGACATCAGGTTGACTGAAATAAATTGGACACAGAAAGAAAAATATCACATGTTCTCCCTTATATGTGGGAGCTAAAATTAAAAATGAAAAAAAATCAAAAAACAAAAACAAAAAAAAGAAATGCCTATGTGTATCAGTATTGCTGCAAATGTAATTTTGTCTAACTTTGTCTTATACCTTTGTCAAACTAACGGTTGTGAGTGTTATACTACCATAGTTTTAATGATTTGTTACTAGATTTACTATATGTGAGTGCAATAGTTACCTTTCCATTTGATTATTGTTTACAGCCCTCGCCTATATTTACACTAAACCATGGTCTTTTTGCTTTTTTACTTGTTGAATTCTTTACTAAGTAGAGCATTAAGTCCTTGACTGCAGGTAAATTAAAAATATGTTATATCAAAAACTAAAGAAAGGAAGTGAGAAAGTAAGAAAGAAATAGGGAGAGAGGAAGGAAGGGAATATCATTATATTCTTAGAATTATATCTATGAACTATATCGAATTTGTTAAAAACTTAAAAAAACTAAAACTAAAAATTAATTAAAAAAAAAAAAAAGCAAGAAACAGTTGTCCCAGTCCTGTTATCACCTGCCAGACTTATCTGATGACTGTTATGGTAACCAACGCTCCTCCACACTGCCCTTGGAAGTACAGCTTTCTGGAAAGGAATGAGGCAGCCACTAAGGCTGTGCCTGATTCTAGCCGTGCAAATCTCTGGCCTGAGTAACTTCTAAGGGCCACTAGCGACTTCAAACTGCCAGGTCTGAGAACTGCTAACAGTACCAAGATTGGCCTCCGGGAGCGCTCTGTTCTCTCCAGCCACCAGAGATGAACTAGTAAAAATTGACACTTTCCCACAAAAAAAAGTGCAAGACCCTAACACAGCAAGAAGAGCCCCAGGCTGGTTTTGGTTGCACAGCTTCCGGGGCTCCTGAGAACCAGAACCTTCTCTTTGGTGTTGTTTCACGTGGGCGGTAGAACAAGGTGCATGAGCTCTGAGTTCAGTATCGTTTGGGGTGGCACTATTGTAAGGCAGGGTGGTTTCCTAAGTCTTTCCAGAATCTTATTAATCCTTCTTTTGTGTGGGTCCCCAGCCCATCTTCTCCGACCCTGAGAAGCACTGGACGCATGCTGCACGGCAGCCCTGGTTTCTGGAAAAGAATTTTACTTAGTCCCTGGACTTTTCACTTCTATCTTGGGCATTATGAGGCCTTCTGGACACTGAGAATTCTTAGTTCATGATAGATTTCCCTGAATTCTGTTCATTTTGCCTCACTTCCATAACTCAACCCAGCATCTTTTAATGTGGTCTGGGTACCAAAGACAACAGAACTTCTGGTATGTTCCTTAAAAGCAACCATGTCCCTCATCGCTCCCCTCCCACACCCCTAGATAAATACAAAATTTTAGGAAGTCAAATCCAGTAATGTATAAAAGAATAAAACACCAGGACCAAGAGGGACTTACTGCAAGTATGCAAGTTTCAGCACTTGAAAAGCAAGCAATGTGACGCCACATCGACATGCCAAAGAGAAAGCATGTGATGCTATCAACTGACACAGAAAAAAGAAGTCTTATAAAATTCAACAACCATTCAGGATAAAACATTCAATATACTAGAAATGGAGAGGAACTTCTTCAACCTAATAAAGAAGGTCTACAAAAGCCTTACACGGAAGAGTGAAAGACTGACTCTTTTCCCTAAGACTGAGAGCAGGTAAAGATATCTGCTCTCGGCCGGTGCCTCGGCTCACTAGGCTAATCCTCCGCCTTGCAGCGCCGGTACTCCAGGTTCTAGTCCTGGCTGGGGCGCGGGATTCTGTCCCGGCTGCTCCTCTTCCAGGCCAGCTCTCTGCTGTGGCCCGGGAGTGCAGTGGAGGATGGCCCAAGTGCTTGGGCCCTGCACCCCATGGGAGACCAGGAGAAGCACCTGGCTCCTGGCTTCGGATCAGCGCGGTACACTAGCCGCAGCATGCCGGCCGCTGCGGCCATTGGAGGGTGAACCAACAGTAAAGGAAGACCTTTCTCTCTGTCTCTCTCTCTCACTGTCCACTCTGCCTGCCAAAAACAAACAAAAAAATAAAAAATAAAATCTTTAAAAAAATCTATAACTCTTCAAAAAATAAATAAAGCAGAAAATCCTCAGGATATAGGGCTAGGCAAAGAGTTATTAGACTTGACAACAAAAGCACAATTCATCAAAGTAAAAATAAATAAATAGAACCATATCAAAATAAAAAACTTTCATTTTACAAAATACCTCATTAAAAGAATGAAAAGATAAGCTACAAAACTGGAGAACATACTTGTAAACTGACAAACAACTAGCATTTAGAATATATGAGGAAATTTAAGACCTTAACAGTAAAAATTAAACAATTTAATTTAAAAACTGGCAAAAGAAATGCAGAGACATCTCACTGAGGAAGCCATACAGACGGAAAATAAGCCAATGAAAAGAGGCTCCCCATCATTAACCATTATGGAAACACAAATTAAAACCACAATGGGGGGCCGGAGCTGCGGCTCAATAGGCTAATCCTCCGCCTAGCAGCGCTGGCACACCGGGTTCTAGTCCTGGTCGGGGCACCGAATTCTGTCCCTGTTGTTCCTCTTCCAGTCCAGCTCTCTGTTGTGGCCTGGGAGGGCAGTGGAGGATGGCCCAAGTGCTTGGGCCCTGCACCCCATGGGAGACCAGGAGGAAGCACCTGGCTCCTGGCTTCGGATCGGCACAGTGCGCCGGCCACAGCAGCCATTGGAGGGTGAACCAACGGAAGGAAGACCTTTCCCTCTGTCTCTCTCTCACACTGTCCACTCTGCCTGTCAAAAAAAAAAAAAAAAAACAATGGAATAACACTGCGCACCTATCAGGAGAAACTAAAATCCAAGATACTGACAACAACTAATGCTGTTGAGGATGTGAAGAAACCCTAAGACTTACATATAACTAGTGGGGTGGAAAACAGTATTCTGGAAAAAACTATTCTGGAAAATAGGTAGTTTCTTTAAAAAAACAAAACATGCAGCTACCACACTACCCAGAAATTTGCACACTTAGGTGTTTATATTCATAATATCAACAAATAGGAAACTCAGATGTCCTAAAATGTCATATGTCCATCCAATACAACAGAAAGAAAATGGAATAAATGATGGACACAACCAACTTGGACGGATCTCCAGAGAATTATAATGAGTGAAAAAAGGCAACACAGAAGATTACAGAACGTATGATTCCACTTACATAACCTTTCAAAATGACAAACCAGAGAAAGACATGACTGGGGGAGCCTGGGGTCAAAGGCCACGGTCAAACATTTGAACTAGCACCTTTCCAAAGAAGATACATAGATGGAAAATAATCTTCATGTGATGTCAGTGTCATTAGCCATTAGGGAAATGTAAATTAAAATAATAATGAGAGACCACCATTTACTTGTTAGGAGTCAAAAATCAAAAATACTGATCATACTAAGCCCGGAAGAGGATATGGAAGAACTGGAACTTCTGCACAGTGCTGATGGGGATATTAAATGGTACAAGCACTTTGGAAGACAGTTTGGCAGTTTCCAGAAAATTAAAACATACACCCACCATATGTAAATATAATTATTTACCCAGGACAAATGGGTAATTTACCCAAGATAAATGGGTACATACATCCATACAAACCCTTGCAAGAAATGTTTATAGTTATATTTGTAATGTCAAAAAACTGGAAACAGCCTAAATGTCTACCACCAGGTAAATAGAAAAATACATTACAGTATATTCATACAAGAGATTACTACCCATCTCCTTTTTATTACAAAAAGGAACATTAATGCATCTCAAAATAATGCTGAGTGAAAGAAGGCAGACAAAGCAATACATATATATGGGTGCATTTTTGTAAAATTCTAGAAAATGAAAACGTCTGTAATGAAAGAAAGCAAATCCTTGCTTGTCTTCATCTAGGCAGGAAGAAGTAGGAAGGGAGTGAGGCCTCACAAGGGGCAGGAGGACATGAAGATATTTTTATTATCTTGACTGTGCTGATGCTTTCATGGGTGTATACATTTGTCAGAACTTAACAAATTATACACTTTAAATACATACAGCTTATTGTGTGTCAATTTTACTCCAATAAAGCTGTTAACAAAATAAACAAGGGAGCTTTATGAACTCAGACTTGATCTGCCTTGGTGGACTCCATCTGTTGGTGGGGACTGAGACTGAGAGCCATAACAGCTTGGAATTTTCACTCTGGGAAACAACCGAGGAAGTCAACCTTGGGTGAAAACAAATGTTACTGAGCAACGTGGAGAGTGTTAAAGAGATAAAAATGGTTCATTTGCTCTGCATTTAATCAACAGGGAAGGCCTCAAAGTTACAAGATTTGGGAGCAAGAAGGGATCTCAGAGAGATCACAGACCCATGTATTCTGCAAAAGAAGAAATGAATCCAAGAAATAAAGGGACTTGCCTAGGTCTCACAGTTTATGGAGCTAAAAATAAAATGTGGGTCCTCTAAGGCTTGCACCAATGCTGATTTTTTTTAATATAGCAAAGATCGATAATAAATCTTAGGTAATTATTAACCTAAGTTAAGCTCTGAATACATGGAGTAAGTCAATACCCATAGCATGCTAAGTTCCTCCATGGCCATGTGGATGGTTCAGAAGGCAGAAGGGAAAACCACATCAACCTTCATATTTTGGTTCCCAAGCCCTCTTAGATGGACAGTACTCCTTGTAGGGTAGCCTTCCTGGCCATCCTGAGGGGCTAGCCCACGGGGAACCATTACACACGACGTGAACTTCCCACAGCTATGTCAGCTCTACTGCAACACTCAACTTGAAAACACAAATTCATTCCAAATGTGAGCAGTGAATTAGGAAACAATGTTTGCCTGGGCCTGTGTGAGATGATCTTATGAGTGAGGAACACTAAGTGAAAACAAAAAAACTGCACTTAGCTGAACGGAGCTACTTGGGAACACACCACACACACACACACACACACACACACCACAACTCTCAAACACCTAACAACTACCACTGTTCCCATGACTTTGTTAGAAGTCACACCCACCCACCTCTGGTGTCACAGCTTTTCCTCTGAGCTCAGATAACTTTCCTTCCTACCACATCACAGCACACCACAAGCTGCCTGCCTTCCAATGCCCACTTCCACTAACAGCTCTCTATTTTGAAGGCTACCTTCTCCGTTTGTTGTATTACTTATGAATTTATTAACCAGTGAACATGTTTAAGACTGTTATACCATGTTTACTGGAATATATATATTAAATTTGTTGCTAAAGAACTTCTGAATATGGCTCCCTAAGCACATTTTTTCTCCATAATCCCTGGAGAATTTATTGAACTATTCTGAGTAGCATGGTGATTTTTGTGAAAACATTTGTGGCATTAGGGAAGAACTATACTGGAAATATGGGGTTAACCCTTGAAAGATTATCTTGGAGTCAATAGCTGTACACACACATGCTGGCACACACACACACACACACACACAGGTCTTGTTTAACTAATACCAGCTAGGTGTCCTGTCATATAAGTTTGAGAGCTTTTAGTGGGAGAAAGTACCCTTTTCAAAGTCAGCCACACATTGGTTCTTTTCAGTTGCAGGGTATGGAACTCTTGTACCCCTGATTAGCGTACTTGTCCGGGATGAGATGGAGACTATTAGCACTGGTCAACCAGCAAAGACAAGCATCAAGTGAATCGACATATGATGCATCAGGCTTAGCAATGACTCACCCTCATAGCATCTCAAGTGCCGGAAAAAAAATATAGGTCAAAGCATGTCCATCATGGTCTGCATCAGAATCCCTTAGGAAACCAAACAGAATGGAGATCCTTGGGCCCCACTCCAGATCTACTAAATCAGAATTCTAGAGTTAGAATCAAGGAATCAGAATGTTGACAGGCAATCAGAATTTTGATCCTTGGGCTCCTAAAATTTTGAGAACTGGATTAACCTGTTTACCTGAGTTGTAAGAAAGTACACAATGTACTTGGTTTTGTTTTTTTTTTTTTTTAAAGATTTAATTTTTTGAAAGAGTTACAGAGAGAGGTAGAGAAAGAGAGAGAGGTCTTCCATCTGCTGGTTCACTCCCCAGATGGCTGCAACAGCCGGAGCTGCGCTGGTCTGAAGCCTGGAGCCAGGAGCTTCTTCAGGGTCTCCCATGTGGGTGCAGGGGCCCAAGGACTTTCGGCATCTTCTACTATTTTCCCAGGACATAGCAGAGAGTTGGATCGGAAGAGGAGCAGCCAGGTCTAGAACTGGCACCCAAATGGGATGCCAGTGCTTTAGGCCAGGGCTTTCAGCTGCTGCGCCACAGCGCCAGCCCTGGTACATGATGTACCTGTAAACCATACATTCCCAGGTGTCTGGAAATATAGCTGCTATGGTGTAGGTATGCTTTGTTTCCCAAAGTAACAATATTGAAAGATGGGGACCTTTGAGAGGTTGAGCCTAATAGGAGGTGACTGAATCATGACTGACATCATGAATGAATTAATGGTGGTATCATGGAGTAGCTTAGGTCTCACAGGAGTGGGTTAGTGCCCACAAGGATAGATAGTTTTAAAAATACAAAATACAAAATCCTATCTTGGCCTCTTGATTCTTTTCTTCCTTATGAATCCCTGCCCTCCGATCTCTCTCTCTCTCTCTCTCTCTCTGTCTGTCTCTTTGCTTTTCACCACGTTACCTTGTGCAGCTTGGTCTCTGCCATCAAGAAGGCCATCATCTCATTTGGCCTTTCAACCTTGGATCAGAACTGTGAGACAAAATAAGTCTCTTTACCACTTAGCCAGGGTGTGGCACTGTGTTATTAATAACAGAAAAAGAACTAAGACAATAGCCAATCTGCCTTTCACCTGAAACAGCTGGCTATAACTGTTTACCCATCGTTATTGTTCAACTCCAATGGCTTTTGTCCAATTTTAGACCCCTATTGTTGAGGACTGGTCATAGGAGCCACGTGTTAACCTAGAATGGGGTTTGATGGAAAGAAAGGAAAGTACCAGAGAGGGACTGGCTTGACATATTAGAGAGTGCTGCTCTGTAGCTGGTTCACTAAGTTCATATGCCATCTGTCTGTCAACACTTTTTTAGAACTTTGAATTAAATTCTCCAGTGTGTTCTAAAACAAAGATAGGACATCTGTAGCTTCCTAATGAATTATTTCTCTCTTCTAGCCACTGATTAACTGGCACTAAGTTCTCTATTTGTGTACAAGATGGTCTGGGAACAAAACAGCAGTTAAAAATTGCAAAGATATTATGAGTGCATTAAAGGATTGTAATTATTTTTCTGGAGTGGATAACCATTATTATAATGTACCATGCAGTAATGCCTTGCAGTCATCAGCAACTGTTAATGTGGTGTTTAACATCCTTCACCTTGAAAACTGAGTATTTTATTATGATTCAAGTCACAAGAAAAATAATGAAAAATCTTAACTCTGTTCTTAATAGTCCCAGATACATACTACACAATAGCTCTGGTACTTAATATGCTAGAAGGAAAAAAGCTAATTCTGTCTTTCAGTATGTGCAATAGGACATTTTCATGAAGATGTGTATTTGAAATAAACAATGAGGAAATGGACATGCAAGTATACAGAATTAAAATGGGTTTGCTTTGTCTCCTTTGAAGTTATTAAAATAAGGATTACCATGATGGAATTTATTATGCATGTCTTACAAAATGGCACCACTTATCAAAGAATCAATGTGAGAATTAGCTAAGTGCTGGAAACCTCCATTCCCAGAAGTCACGCTGACAATTCATCTTGTCTGCCCTTTCTCTAAACAAGACTTTGCGCTTTTTTTATCCTTGCATTCCCCTGCTCTGATGATATGACAACTGTCAAGCTTGGCGAAGAAAATTGAGGGGTGAAATGTCATGATGCAGAGGAAATAAATAAATAATTTCCAAAAGGAGGAAAAGTAAATATGACCAAAATATGAGTATTAACTAATGTTGAATCTAAGGAGAAAATACATGAGTGTTCACTGAGCTGTACTTTCAACTTTTCTGTATGTTGAGAAATGTTCATGACAAAAGTTAGAGATAAACAGAAATGCACAATGTGGCCACCTAAGGGCTGTGAAAGTATTCTCAGTCACCCCAGAAGCCCCTGAGATGGTACCCATGCCTGAAAGCTCGTCAGTGCATCAGTCTAGGGTGCTGACGGCTCAGCCCTGCCTGGCTGAAGGAGGAAATGAGACACAAAACCACCCTACCCACTACAGAGCTTTGACTTCTCAGTGCATTCCCCCCCCAGAGGTGGGGCTTGGATATGAAGTGTTAGCAAGAGTGTGACCCCTTTAGACCCATTCTAATAAGATTCTTCCTCTTTCTGAGATTAACAAGAAACCAACTGTCACAGAGTGGATCAAAACGAGGAGCTTCTACAGAGAACAAATTTCGCACAGTCTTCAACCCAATGAGATTGCAAAACAGGGAAAAGTTTCTAAACAGATTTGACTGAGCCCACTGAGTCAGATTGATCAAAACAAATGACAAGGTCAACTTGTACACAGAGTGAAGGCATGGAATCAGGATTTTCTCCTGGAAGAGTCACAGGCGTGTAGTTGGTCGATTGTAGATGTGCACACTCTCTGCCTATACACCTGTATGTATTTCAGGAACTGCAGACAATAGGTTCTTTGATTCTCTTGGCCTCTTTCCCTGTCATCATCATCTTCCTCAGCCTGCCTTCCTTCTATCTTAGCGTCTCATAACTGAAGTATGGCTCTGGGCAAAGGACCCATATCATCCACAGAATGAGGAGAGGGCTAACGACCCGAACCTCACGATCCATCTGGGTGAGATATTAGTCCAGCGTCATCTGCAATCGCCATAGAATTGTCTTGTGTGCGTTCCTCAGCCCCTGGAGCCCCATCTGTCTCAAGATCTCTGCAATCAGTGATTTAAATCCAGGGTAGGCTTGGGATGCCCACATCCCATTCCATTCCATATCAGAGTGCCTGGATGCAAGTCCCGGCTCTGCTTCTCATTCTGGCTTTCTGCTAATGTGCAGCCTGGGAGGCAGCAGGCGATGCCTCAGTACTTGAGTCCCTGCCACCCATGTGGGAAATCCGGGCTGAGTTCCTGGCTTCTGCCTGACCCTATCCCAGCTGTTGTGGACATTTGGGAAGTGAACCAGTGGTTGGAAGATCATTGTCTGTCTGTCTCTCTCACTCTTTGTCTACCTTCCAAATAAACTGAAAATTTAATTAATTAAAATTTTTAAATCCTGCTTTTAAACAGGAACAATATTGTTCTCTCTCTCCCTTTCTCTCTCCTCCTCACCCTCTCAGTCCGCCCTTCCTCTCTCTCCTACCACCTTCCATGGTCAGTTAGTGCAATCAAGGGCCACTTGCTGAGTACCTAACACCATCCCTTAGATTCCCTGACCCTTTAACCCTTTCACAGCTGGCTCCTTCTCTACCTGCTGTGCCCATCATTGTCCTGCACTCCATGGAAACAAAAAGACTTAAATCACACTTAATAAATGCTGGTTTCCGTTCTCCTAAGGATGCAAGTTTATGGCAGGTGACACATCTAATGTGGTCAGCTGGAGCTTGTCATGTTCTCTACTGAAACCCCCTCTGGTACAGCCCCGATTTCCCAGTTACCGAATATTTCCATCTGTTTCACCAGTAGCACCTGTTTCCAGAGACATGGTTAAAGATATGACCAGATAGACAATAACACCTGCACAATTTCCCAAACACCTTGAAGATGACAGGAATTGTGTATGCATTTCTGTTGCTACCACATTAGAAGCACTTCATACTGACTAAGCTGTTATTGAGGATGAAATGGATTAAGACATATGAAGGCTAAGCTGTAAACATGTGACACTGGGCTGGGTGGCGTGCAGTCTTTGCACCACGCCTCAAGTGCTCAGCAGGGCAACCTGTGTTAAGGGCACTCTAAACAACAGCAAGGCAATCCAAAGGTTTGAATGACTCATCCAAATGGACCTTCTGCCACAGCCCAACTGACCTCAGGGGATGGGCAGATTGGCAGAGTAATGCCAGGAGGAGAAGCATTCAGCACTGGAGAGGAAGCAAACGCACCAGCAGGTGTGCCCTGGCTCGGCAGAGGAGTCCCTCTGTCCCTCTGCTTCCCCATGAAGTTCAGGGATGAGAATACCTTCCCCCTACTTGTGAGATTGTTCTGAGAATCCCAGTTAACTCTAAGGCTGAGGGCTTAGAACTCCAAGATTCTAGAATCCAAATGGATGCCAAATCCCAGTGGATACGTAGAATCCTAAGCCCTCCCATAGACAGAGGTGTGTTGCTGACATCTTTCATTAATGCAAACATCATCACACGGTGATCTAATCAGACTTGGAGAGCCCTCAGATACAGAGAGCTCAAGTAAGTTGTAACGTGGCCGCCATCAAGGAGAGTCCTGGAGGTGAGGACAGAAGCAGTGAGGACTCTTGAGAAGCGCATGCTGGGCACTGTGGCATGTACTGAGCTCCATCCGCTGCAGTGGGAGGGGCTGACAAGAGGCAGAAAAGCAGCTGTGGTCGCATTCCACCACCTGATGGAAGATGGAAGTGCATCCTCTCACTGGTTCCTGTCGATCTGACTCATGGGCCTAACCTGCACCCAAGTGAAGACAGGGCAGCACTAAGGGCAAAAAGCATACCAGGCTGGACTTTCTACAGAGATCTGGCTTCTCTAGAGGATAAATAGAATAAATAAGGAAGAATACAATGAAGTCTCTGGAGAAACACTAATGAGAGAGGAGCATCACCCTCAGACTCGGCCAATTCCAAGACTCCTGAGGACTTCCTATGGGAATCAGAAAAAAAAGTTTGTGGCCGGCGCCATGGCTCAACAGGCTAATCCTCCGCCTTGCGGCGCCGGCACACCGGGTTCTAGTCCCGGTCGGGGCACCGGTTTCTGTTCCAGTTGCCCCTCTTCCAGGCCAGCTCTCTGCTGTGTCCTGGGAGTGCAGTGGAGGATGGCCCAGGTGCTTGGGCCCTGCACCCCATGGGGAGACCAGGAAAAGCACCTGGCTCCTGGCTCCTGCCATCGGACGAGCGCGATGCACCGGCCGCAGCGCGCCGGCCGCGGCGGCCATTGGAGGGTGAACCAACGGCAAAAGGAAGACCTTTCTCTCTGTCTCTCTCTCACTGTCCACTCTGCCTATAAAAAAAAAAAAAAAAAAGAAAAGAAAAGAAAAAAAAGTTTGTGAAGCAGATGTTTGGCAGCCTAAGTCACAGCGTGGAATACCCTCATTCCTTACAGGAGTGCCTGCGATTGAATCACCATTCCGCTGCCCGCTAACATAGGCACTGGGAAGTGGCAGGTGATAGACAGCTCAAGTTCTTGGGCCCCTGATATTCATATGTAAGACCTGGATGGAGATCCAGGCTTCTGGCTTTGGGCTGGCCTAGCTCTGCCTGTTTTGGCCAGTTGGGGATTGATCCACAAATAGAAGATCTTTCTCTGTCTGTGTGTCTCTCTGCCTTTACAATAAAATGAAAAAAAAAAAAAAACACTTTGGAAAGTGTTATATCCTTAGGAAAATGTAAAGTAGTCAATTTCTTTGAGGCAGAATAAGAAACCCATAGGATAGGCTGAGGTGGAAAAACAGTGGAACAAAAGGGAAAAAGAGGTGGATGAAATGAGATCAGATAAGAACTATAAAGTAAATATTGGGGAGTGTGGGGTCGCTTTTCTTGCGAGCAGTGTAGGAAACGCATTAATATCCTTAAATACCCATTTGGCTTCTTAACCAGCAATTGATTTTTAAAAACTTAATGCAAGGAAAGAATAGTACAAATTTGCAATGATATATATGTAGGATGTTAAACAGGGCTTTTTGCAGTGGAAAAGTAAATCAGAAAACAACCTAAGTTGTTATCAATAGAAAATTAGTTAAATGCTACCAAAAATCAAAATATCAACTTGAACATTGACAGTATAAAATAATTATTAAACATAATTATATTGGCATTTATTTAGTACAGAAAATATTATTTTAATATGTGCTGTATTGTTAAATAAAGGGAATCAAAGTAGGTTACAAAATAATAGTCAGACAGTTTTGAAGTCTAGAGAGACTGTATTGTTAATTTTAGTGCATAAAAACTATGCTAAAACTTAGTTGTTTAAAACAACATGTCTTTTGCTCATCATTTGGCAGGCTGGCAATTTAGGCTGGGTTCAGTGGGGCAGTTCTTCTGGTCTTGGGTTCATTCATGTAGTTGTGGTCAACAGCCAGGGGGCTGGAAACTGACAGGTCTGGGAGGGCCTCAGCTGGAACAGCTCATCTCTTCACTTGGTCTCTTCATTCCCAGGAAACTAAGCTGGGCTTATTAATGGGGTTCCTCCCAAGGGTCTGAGAACAAGAGAATCCTGAGCTGAGAAATGGCATGCTATTTCTGCCACATTCTATTGGTCAAAGCAAGTCACCAGCCTAGCTCAAATTCAACAGGAAGAGAAATAGACTGGAAGTCTTGACGTAAGGGTTCCAAGTCACATTGTGAAGAGATGTATCCACAGAGCAGCGAATAATTTTGGCCAATTTTGCATACAACCTGCCATGAGGATATATACCAAAATGTGCATATCTGAGATTTGGAACTACATGTGCTTTAAGCAAAAATTTTTTTTACAATAGTCATGTATTAAGTTGTTATTTCCATCTTCAGATTTTATTAAGAGTTTTTGATGGCATTTCAAAATGATCATAACATATTCTTAAATTTAAGAGTTCATGCACAAAACTGTGTATCTTAAGACACAAACATACACAGATAAAGATCTAGAAGAAAGTATAAAGATGTTAACCATGATAACATTTGGATGTGGAGTACTGGGTATGTTTGTGTTTTAATAGTATTCTTACATTTTCTGTGGCTAAATGAGATTTATAATTAGAATAAGACAAATAAATAATAATTTGAATTGTATTCTAATAACTAATTGTAGTTGATTAATAGATTAATGATTAGAAAAGAAAGTATAAATTGCATAAATAAAGTTTTTAATGATGACATTTAAAAGAAGACTGAACATTAATATCTAAAAGATATCCTGACACTAACAATATGAACTAAGAACGATTAACTCTGCACCAGAAGCCAAATGATAGGAAAATATTTTTGCTGAAAAACAATAAGAAAGCTATTTGTTTACTTATACAAAAGCATTCAGAAAATGTCATTAATGTGAATTACCAGGCAAGTTCCATATCGCCCAACACAATTTAGTAGAAATCTTATATTTTGGAGTTGTTGTACATTCCCAGCTAATATCAAAGTTTCTCCTTTATTAGTTTGTTATCTGTTTCTAACTGATTGTATTCCAAGTGCAGGAGTGAGTGATTGACACCCTTTAACCTTCAATAGAAGGAGCCCAGAGAAAGGCCAGACTAGGATGAAGCAAGAGCAGGCACCTAGGACACAAAATGTGAGGTGGCGCTCAGTTTTTAAGGTCAATGCTGCCCTTGCATGACTGTGGGAGTGAGTGAACGCCTCCATAGATTTTGCAACCCTGTCTTTGGGAACTAGTATCTCGGTTCCTTATTTATTTATTTATTTATTTATTTATTTTTGGACAGGCAGAGTTAGTGAGAGAGAGAGAGACAGAGAGATCCGAAGCCAGGAGCCAGGTGCTTCTCCTGGTCTCCCATGGGGTGCAGGGCCCAAGCACTTGGGCCATCCTCCACTGCACTCCTGGGCCACAGCAGAGAGCTAGACTGGAAGAGGGGCAACTGGGACAGAATCTGACGCCCCAACCCAGACTAGAACCAGGTGTGCTGGCGCCACAGGTGGAGGATTAGCTTAGTGAGCCACCGCGCCGGCCAGTCTCTCGGTTCTTAACCAGAATAGAAATACTCTCCAATTATGGAAATCACATTAGGGATACTAACAATATTTTAGCCAAGGCTCCCAGAACCAAACATCCTGAAGCGGACAGCTTGAATGTGGAGACTTTACCAGGGGATGCAATGCCACGGCGCAGGATGGAAGCTTCAGGACAGTGACCCAGGCAAGTAGCAAGAACCAATACCACGATGACTTATCAAGCAGCTCACCAATTAGCACGATGAGACTGATGCCACATAAACCACGAGATTGAGGCCACATAAACATAAATGGCAACTCAGCATTAACCTGGGGAAGGGGAATTGAAGCTTTACTCATTGGCTTCCAGCTTGCATTGGTCACACTTTCTTCCTCGGGGACACTAATTCCTGCTTCCTGCTGGGTTACCCTTGAGCAGTGTGTGCTACTCTTAGACCCAGGCAGGAAGGTCCCCTGCCCTGAGCTTCCTGTTTTAGACTTTTCCTGCACAACACAAACTCCACATATCTTAGCACACACACATACAACACTCCACCTGCACACAAATATTAACGAGTCTGTCACTTGAGAGCCTTCTATCAGCGCTGGCACAGGACAACCTCCAGCACCTGTTCCTAAGACTTACACTATTTAGGCCCCAAAGGAGTTACTCTTCACGTGGTCTGCCCTATATCCTCCTTCAAAAAAGGCAACGATGTCAACATGCCAGGAAGATTTGTGGGTTATTCTGTCCACATCCTTTTTGGAGTTCAGGGCAGATTTAAGCAGCAGGAGTGTTTAGGTAAAAAACGAGACAAGTTTGTTAATTTGTCAAATCCTTCTCAGAGAACATGAAGGCTACAGATTCTTCCATAGTGAAGTATTTCCCAATAATGCTAAAGATAATAATCTTATTTTTTGCTTTTTGGGGAGGTATGTGTGTGTGTGTTCCAATTCATGTTTCTGGTGTAATGGATGAATTAATGTATTCACAACAATTGCATATGGCGGCAAAGGAACAATGTGTAACATTGAACAAGTCATTTCACTTACATTTGTATTACCTGTCAGACCCCAAAGCACCTGCTACATTTTGCTTTGTGAAGTGGTTACTGGGACTACTTTCTGCCAATAGGGGACGCTAGAGAGAGGTTAAAGGTGGCAGCAACAGCTAGTCTACTGTCCAACTATGTTTCAGCAGTGCCAGAACCAGTATCGTGGCATCCCCCTGGAGACACCAGCACTAGCCAAGCAGCTTCCCTTATCCAAAGTCTGTGCCCCAGTTCTACAGAGTCCTTCCTCCAAATTTCTACTTCTCTCAGCCTGGTAGAATGGTAATTTCTGCTGATACTGTAGTCCCATGTACCACCCTCCCTTTCTGGGATTTCAATTACACTTCCCATGTTTTTCAGTTCAGTTATTTTCAGTCACCTGTGGTCTGAAAATGTGAAATGGAAAATTCCAGAAATCAACAATTCTTTAGGTTTAAATTATGCTTTGTTCTGAGTGGCATGATGAAACCTTGCACTGTCTTGCTCCATCTGCCAAGCACATGAATCAGCCCTTTGTCCAGTGTGTGCACACTGTGTGCCACCTGCCTGCTAGTCACTCAGAAGCTCATTTTGGTCATCAGATCGTCGAGGTATCACAGGGCTTGTGTTTCCATCAGTAACCTTTACTTTACCTGCTAACGGCAATAAAGCACACCAGCAATGATGCTGGCAAGTTGGTTATGCCAAAGGGAAGCCATAAAGTGCTTCCTTTAATGAAAAGAAGAAAATTCTCCACTTAATAGGGAAAGAAAAATATTGTAGGCCGAGGTTATTCAGATGTACAGGACAGTAAGACAGTTTGAGAGAGAGACCACTTTCACATAACTTTGATCACAGTGTAGTATTAGTATTGTTTTATTTTATTAGTAGTTATTACTGTTAATTTCTTAATTTTAAATTAGATGATCAGAGGTATGTACATACAGGAATATATGTACAGGTACATATGTACTCATAGTACATGAGAGTACTTTGCAAAGCTCTGAAATCCATGCATAATTTTTTCAGAATATATATTCTCCATTTAACTCTTTGAATTAATGCAACCCCTTGTTTTGTTTTTGTTTTTGTTTTGTTTTGTTTTTTGACAGGTAGAGTGGACAGTGAGAGAGAGAGACAGAGAGAAAGGTCTTCCTTTGCCGTTGGTTCACCCTCCAATGGCCTCTGCGGCCGGCGCGCTGCGCTGATCTGATGGCAGGATCCAGGTGCTTCTCCTGGTCTCCCATGCAGGTGCAGGGCCCAAGCACTTGGGCCATCTTCCACTGCACTCCCAGGCCACAGCAGAGAGCTAGCCTGGAAGAGGGGCAACCGGGACAGAATCCGGCGCCCTGACCGGGACTAGAACCTGGTGTGCCGGTGCCGCAAGGTGGAAGATTAGCCTATTGACCATGGCGCCGGCCCCATGCAACCCCTTGTATGCATGGATTTCAAAACCTTTTGGACAGGGTGCCGGAGCTGTGGCATAGTTGGTAAAGCTGCCACCTGCGGTGCCAACATCCCATATGGGTGCTGGTTTGAGTCCCAGCTGCTCCACTTTTGATCCAGCTCTCGGCTATGGCCTGGGAAAGCAGTAAGAAGATGGCCAAAGAGCTTGGTCCCCTGCACCCGCATGGGAGACCCAGAAGAAGCTCCTGGTTCCTGGCTTCTGTTGCCACAGCTCTGACCATTGCAGCCATTTGGGGAGTGCACCAGCAAATAGACGACCTCTTTCTTTCTCTCTAACTCTGCCTTTCAAATAAATAAATAAAATCTTTTAATAAAAAAACACTTTGGGGCAAAAATAATCTTTTTAATCCATTCTTCCATGAATGTTTTGAAATATCCTCATTTATAAGATTCAGTACTCTCTGATTTCAGGGCCCCCCCAGGATACTGTTTTCATGTCTCCTTTTTACTCTTGGTACTCTGATAACTGTTTACCCAATTTCTTAAGTTTTTGCTGTTAAACAACTGGAATGGTTATTGTTTTCCTCATTGGTCCTGACTCTTACAGTAGATTTGAATGTAGCAAGCATGAAAAATAACATTTTAAAAAAAGATATATTTACCCAAAAGGCAAAGAGAGAGAGAGAGAGAAGAAGGGATGGAGGGAAGGAGGAAGAGGTGTCTTCTCTCTGCTGGTTTTTGCCACACATGACCACAACAGCCAGGGGTGGGCCAGGAGAAACTAGGAGCTTGGAACTCTATCCAGGTCTCCCACACAGGTGTCAGGGGCCCAAGTACTTGGGTAATCATCTGCTGCCTTCCCAGGAAGCTGGATTGGAAGCAGAGTAGTCAAAATTCAAACTAGCACCCCAATATGTAGTGCTGGCCTTACAAGTGGCAGCTTAACCCACTGCACCAAAACACTGGCTCCGATAACAACATTCTTTACAATGCAATTAGATAGGCATCGAGTGCCTAAATTGAGAATGGTGTTATTTATTTATTTTTAAATTTGTTTACTTACTTGAGAGACACAGCAGATCTCCCATCCACTGGTTTACTCTGCAAACGCCCACAATGGCCAGGAATGAGCCAGAGCTGGACCTGGACTAAATCCAGGTCTCCCATTTGGGAACCCAATTACTTGAGCTGTTACTGCTGCAGCCCAGGGTTTGCATCATCAGGAGGCGGGAGTCAGGAGCTAGGAGTGGGTATCAAACCCAGGAACATTGATGTAGGATTCAGGTATCTTAACTGACAGGCTAAGCATCCACTCACTGCTTTTATTTCTATAAGCTTATTTAATAGGATATAATTTAAGTTCTAAGAAATTGAATAAAATTCAACTTTTAAAAAAATATTTCAGGTTTAAACCTGAAATTAGTAAATCATGATTTGTGCTAGGCTTTTAGTTTTAATAAATGATACTGAATATCTTGGGAAAACCTCTTATTGTTTTTTGTAAATATTTATTTATTTGAGAGACAGAAACACAGAGAGAGAGCTCCTATCGACTGGTTCACGCCCCCAAATGTCAGCAGAAGACAGCAGTGGGCCAGGCTGAAGCCAGGAACCAAGAATCCAGTGCAGGTTTTCCCTGGGAGTGACAGGAAGCAGCACATTTGAGCCACCACTGCTGCCCCCCAGAGTTTACGTTAGTGAAACCTGAAGTCAGGGGTGGAGCTGCTCAAGCCCAGGCAAGCACTCAAACTGATATCTGAACAGCCGAGCAAAACACTGCCTCTAAAATCTGCATTATTTAGAGCTAAGTGAAATCCTGGCCTTTGTTTACTTTCTTTGGATAACTTTGCTTCAAGATTTACTGTGAAGGAAGAGCCCATCTGAAGGAAATTCCATCGACTTTTCTTCTCTTACCTCCAAATGTCTGTGTATGATCGTCCTTCCTATTGGCTTAAAGAAACAGCCAGCGCACTTTCCCGAAGAAAGCCTTCCGCGCCTGTCTGCTGTGAGCCCCTTCTTTCTCACAAGCTTTCCCACCCACGACAGCATCACTCTCGTGTGTTTGCTCGGCTTTCCCTGGACTCCTCCCTGAAGGCTAATGATGTACAGCATCTTTCTGTATGTTTAGCGACCCATTAGGAAAAACACCTATTCAAATCCTGTCAGCCTTCCTTCACTGGGCTATGGATGAAGTCTGTTATTTCCTTTGATGCGTTTGCTTCTTGTGTTACGTCTAAGAATGTTTGACCTAACCTAAAATGGTGAATATTTACTACTGTGTTTTCATGGTTTCAGCTGTTACATTTGGGCCTAGGCTCTAATATGAAATAATCTTGAATATGGTATGATACACACTTCATTTTTTTGCATGTGGCTATAAAGTCTCATTATTTTGGGGAAAAAAGATCCATTCTTTCTTCTCTTGGAGTGTCTTGGCACCTTTTAAAAATTGACACAAATGTAAAGGCTGCATTTTAGGACTCTCAAATTATTCTGTTCCATTGATCTAGATACCTACTGTAAGGCTAGTATCCCGCTGTGTTGATTACTCACAGCTTTGTAGTATATTTTAATATATAGTAATGAGAATTCTCTCCCCATCACTTTTGATCTTATACAAGCTACATAATCTTCTCAGGTTCAGTTTAATTGCTGTATTCAAAAATGATAAAAAGAATAGTTGTGGTGTAGTGGGTAAAGCCACCACCTGCAGTGCTGGCATCCCAAATGCGTACTGATTAAGTCCTGGCTATTTCACTTCTGATTCATCTCCCTGATAAAGGCTTGGGAAAGCAGCAGCAGATGACCCAAGTACTTGGACCCCTGATACCCACGTGGGAGACCTGGAAGAAGCTCCTTGCTCCCGGCTTCAGCCTGGCCCAGCCCTGGCCATTGCAGCCATCTGGAGAGTGAACCTGCTGATGGAAGTCCTCTGTCTCTCTCTGCCACTCCTTCTGTCTGTGTAACTGGCTTGCAAATAAATGAATCAATCTAAAAAAAAAAAAACAAACTCCAGGGACAGCGCTGTAGTGTAGTGGGTAAAGCCACTGCCTGAAGTGCTGGCATCCTATATGGACACCAGTTCCAGTCTCAGCTGCTCCACTTCCAATCCAGCTCTGTTATAACCTGGGAAAGAAGTAGAAGATGGCCCAAGTGCTTGGGCTCCTGCACCCGCGTGGGAAATCCAGAAGACTCTCCTGGCTCCTGGCTTCGGATCAGCTCAGCTCTGGCTGTTGCAGTCATTTGGGGAGTGAACCAGTGGATGGAAGACCTCTCTCTTTGCCTCTCCTTCTCTCTCTGTGTAACTCTGACTTTCAAATAAATAAATAAATATTTAAAAAAGAAAAGAAAGAAAGAAAGAAAGAAAAGGAAAAAAGAGTCTATTTTAAAAATAGCTCTTTGAGAATATTTTTTTAAAATTCCCGTGTTCCTAAGAAAAAAAACCGTTCTGTAGCCATTGAAAAAGGAGCCGGTATTATCACCTTTTAACCTATTTAATCAGTCAAGGACAACTTGCCTCAGAGACCCCAGTTCTTCAAGCCAAGGAATCCATGCCAGCCCGTCACTTCTGAAAGCCACTCCGTCAGGAGCACACTCCTGCCACGTGATGCTGTAGAAAAAAGAATCCAGCGTCAAATAAGTTTGGAAAAGACCGCCTACTTCATTTCCTTCTTAGAAGTCACGGTGCCATTCGGTCCCTTCAGAAACAGAGGTGGCAGTGCGTGTGTGGCTGGCTGCCGGGAAGAACTGTTTGAAACACCACCTGTGAGTGTGTACAGGACTGGTGCAACATGCTTCCAGGATGGGGAGCAAGACCAGGCAGAAGCCTAGCTGCAATACATGTGCCCCAGGGGCCCCCCCAGCCCGCCCTGCAGGGAGCCCCAGAGCTGGGTCAATGTAGTCACTGGATGCAGGCTGTGCCAGGGCTGAGCAGAACTGAGCATGGGTCATTCAGCTTTCTGCTGCCAGGACACTGAGCGCTCGTCCGCCAGCACCTCCCTCTCTCACCTGGGACAATGAGCATCTCAGCTCTGGAGGAGGAACCAGGGGGCTGGAGGACACCAGGGCACACATTGTAGTTGGTTCCAGCACCAAAGGTCAGACACCATGTCGGTGTCAGTTCGGTCATGCTTCTAACGACTGAGAGTTAGCACAAAGCCCTTCCCAAAGACATGGGGACCCAGGCAGGAATGTCAGGTAGCAGGAACTGAGGTGGAACAGTTTCTCACGGTTTCTGCACCCGGATAGAATGCCTGACTCTTGGCCTTGGCCTGGCCCACTGCTGGCTGTTGCAGCCATCTGGGGAGTGAACTAGCAGATGGAAGACCTCTCTATCTTTCTGTAACTCTGACTTACAAATAAATAAATCTTTTTAAAAATATTAAAAGCATTTTACTTATGACTGTGGTTTGGGCATAAAGGATGCAACCCAGAAACAGCCACATGGAAGACACGTAGGCCCAAGTCTGGGTGGAGGACACACGACACAGATGACCTCTCCTCGTGGAACCTCATAGAATCTGGGTGTGCCACACCAGTGTGTTTACCAACTAGGAAGTTCCACACAACACTGGAGTCCAGAGATTTTCATTGGGATTTTTATTACATAGGCATGACAGATTAAATCATTGGCCATACCACTGAACTCAGTATCCACCTTACTTTCCCTCCTTGAAGGCTGAAATTCCTACCCTCTGACTGCACATTCAGTCTGAACAGCGCTGTCCCAACACTAGGGAGGCTCCTCTCTCATGCATCAGCCCAGTAGCATAATAAAGACTCTCAGGAAATTCCAAATGTTTGTTGTTTTTCAAAAATATTAAGTTATTGTTATTTATTTGAAAGGCAGAGTGACAGGGAGAGAGAGACAAGGATATGTAGACAGAAAGAGATCGCTCATCTTGCTGGTTCACTCCCCAGATGCCTGCGACAATGGGGAGGCACCAGGCTGCAGGCAGGATCCCAGATTTTCATCCAGGTCTCCCACATGTGTGGCCAGAACTCAAGGTCTTGAGCCATCACCACCATCCCCCAGCATGCGAATCAGCAGGAAGCTGGCCAGGAAGCCGAGCCAGGACTGAAACCCAGGCACTCCGATACAGGATGTGGGCGTCTTGACCACTGAGCCAAGCACCCATCTCCAAACGTTTTTGAAGCCATGTGCCGGGAACCGGGTGTAAAAATCAGATATGCTTTTTAAAACTGCAGCGCACCTGCATGTTAGTATCCTGTGATGTTCTGCCATTGAAAGTGATTTATCTTTGCTCTGCTTGGTCTATGCTCAGTTTCCTTGACCGTGGAGCCCTGTTTGTTGGATCCTAGTTTTCCTCCAAAACAATATCTGTTTGCACTCTTTGAAAACGCACACTGGGGAACTGTACTTGAATCCTTATTATCATTACTATATTATTATTATTATTTTGAGCTCCGTGGGGGCCTCCCCAATCCCTGACAGCAGGATGAGCTGACAGCAAACACCACCACGGGCTCTCTCGTTCAGAAGCTATCAGGATTTTCAAAGCTGCGGCTGGAGAGCACTAAGCCGGGCCCAGGACCCTGGGAACTCAGGTCGCCCTGAGCTACTCAACACGCTCCCCCGCGATTCTCTCTCCGAGCGGCGTCATCAGCCACCTAGCGTCTCTGGTTCTCCTCTCCTTCGTCCCTCACAGCCGCGTATCACCAGGCCCTGAACTCTCGCACTCAGATCTCTCAGACCTGTCCACACCTCCTGATCTGCAGCTCCAGCCTCCCCGTCCAGGCTGTCATCACACTCCCGGGAAGGCTGCTGCCTCCCTCACCGCCAGCTCTGCCCTCCGCCTCTCCGAGGCAGCCTGGACTCTCTGGAAAATGCAAAGGTGATTCTGATTCCCGCATCCCCTCCGCTTCCGCCCCAGGGCCCTTGCTCACGTGAACACCTCAGCGACACTCCCCGCTCAGCGGGTAAAGCTCAGACACCTTTGCCACGGGGTCACGGACGCTGCTGCTCCCTTGTCCGGTCCCGGGTCACACCGGGACTCTTTCTTCCCTGCGCTCACGTATGACAAGATAGGACCCTCGACCTCACATTTCATCAAAAATCCAAGTCAAGTTGCACGCCCAGGCCGCCTGAGGGAGCGGGAGCCTCTGTACGGCCCAGGCGCGGGGCCGGGCAGCCGCGCACCGGGGACCCCCCTCCTGGGTGCAACAGGACCGCGCGGCCTGAAACAGGGCCTCTGGACCCCCCTGCCCAGATACCTCATGCCTTTCCACCCCAGTTTCCTCGCCTGTAAAAATGCGAATGGCAACGTGCCCGCCTGGAATTCAGGGCTAAAGGAGTTGGCGCGTGCGTAGAAGACACTGCGCGCGTCCCCCGGCCAGCTGGGGCACTGGGTGAGACCCTCCACACGCCTGCCCGTTTCTGGGGCGCCCCGCGGCTGCCGCCCAGCTGCTCCGCCCACTCTCCTGGCCTCACTCACGGGGGCGTTGGCTTGCTCGTGGCTTCCGCTCCCGCCTGGCCGCTGCGGACTGCACCCTGCGTGTGAGTTTAGCTTCTGCTCCCAGGGACCAGCGACTCTGCTCCCAAGGACCAGCGACTCTGCCATCTCTTGGAACTTTCCACACTCCCCAAGCCAGGGACTCTGGCTGATCCAGGGCTGAGGCAGGAGCCAGGAGCGTGAGGGGAGCCACTGACTGACAACCACCGCCTGGGGCTGCCGCCCTCCGTGGGCTCAAGGGAAGGGCCTCCGCCGGGCCGTGGGGAGAGCTGGCGCGCTCAGTGTACACGCACCCACGTGGCCTTGCAGCTCTGTGTTGCCCTTGACGTCCATCAAGGCCTTGTCCCCTACAACTCCTGTTCTTACCTCGATCTTCTTAAAAATTCCTTCTTACACTTTGTACTGAAAAGCCATATAGTACCTTCATTTTGGGTGTTTCTAATCACTGCACATTCCCCCCTTTGAAAATATGAACACCGCCTGCATGTGTGGGTAAAAGAAAATTCTAAAAATAATGTCAGTAATATAAGAAATTTCCAACTTAAATAGCAAAGAAACATATCCAAATAACTGCTGCAATACAGTTATTTCTGAATTTTTCTTGTTGTTAAAATAACTATCTTACTTAGTAAAAGACACTCAAAGGGTAATTATGTAAAAGCCAGGCAATTCCATATACCTCCAAAATCTCATTGAAAATGTGCTGGCATCAGATCCACCGCGAGTTCAGCTGCAGGGACAGGATGTGCATACCCCTCTTTTTCTTTTATATCATATGATAAAGTAAAATTCATGATTTATTAAAATATATGGGGGGGGGGTGTTTGGCACTGCGGTGAAGGTGCCTGCATCCCATATTGGACTGCTTGGGTTTGAATCCTGGCTCTGCATTCAGTTCCAGCTTCCTACTAATTATACCCCGGGAGGCAGCAGTGATGGCTCAAACACTTGGCTCCCTGCCACCCACGTGGGAGACCAAGAATGAGGTCCAGGCTCCTCGCTTTAGCCTGGCCCAGCCCTGGCTGTTATGGGAATTTGGGGAGTGAACTAAAAGATGCAAGATTGATTGCATTCTCTGTCTCGGACTTTCAAATAAATAAATTTAAAAATAAAATATATGTAGTTCATATAAAGAAATCCAGATACGAAAGCAGTAGAAGATGGCCCAAGTCCTTGGGCCCCTGCATCCATGTGGGAGACCCGGAAGAAGCTCCTGGCTCCTGCCTTTGGATCCGGGAAGCTCTGGCTGTTGCGGCCAATTGGGGAGTGAACCATTGGATGGAAGACCTCTCTCTCTCTGCCTCTCCTTTCTCTGTGTAACTCTGACTTTCAAATAAATAAATAAATCTTTAAAAAGAAATCCAGATATGCTAGAGCCTGTGCTGCAGTACAACAGATGCTGCCGCTGCCTATGATGCTGGCATCACATGCGGGCACTGGTTCGAGTGCTGGCTGCTCCACTTCTGATCCAGCACCTCAATAATGCACCTGGGAAAGCAGTGGAAAACAGACCAAGTGCTTGGGCCCCTGCACCCACGTGGGAGACCCAGATGAAGCTCCTGGCTCCTGGTGGCCATTTGGGGAGTGAACCAGCAGGGAGGATCTCTCTCTCTCTTTCTCTCTCTCTCTGTCTGTCTCTCAGTCTCTGTAACTGCCTTTCAAATACATTTTAAAAATATTTGTTTAAAAATCCAGTTATACCATGTAAAATGTAAAATAGAAATCATTTTATGTAATGTGAAAGACAATTTTAAAAAACACATTTAGTACACTGTCACATTTCTTTCAAATATCTTTTTCCCTAATATCTTATTATGAAAAATCTCAAAAGTATAGAAAATCTTAGGGATTGTCTATTGATCACACAAACACACATGATTATTTGTCCATTCTCCTGTTGATGAACACTTGGATCATTTCTTGTTCGGGGCTATTATGAATAAAACTGCAATGAACATTCTAATACAAATCTCTTTGTAGATCTAGGACTTTATTTCCTGCTCTTATTGGTGCTTTTAATGAAACAGAAGTTTTGAATTTTGATAGAGTGCAGTTTGTCAACTTTTCTTTTACATGATTATTTATGTCCTCATAATTTTTTGCCTACCCCAATTCCATGAATATGTTCTCTCATGTGTTTTTTCCAGAAGCATTATAACTTTCTTTTTCACAATTATATGTATGATTTAATCACAGATTGATTTTTGAACATGTTATAAAGTAGAGCATGTTGCAAGGGTCTTCCAAGTAAATATTAAATTGTTCTTTTTTTTATAAAATAAAACTCATCCTTTCCTCACTGAACTGTGTGGAGACTTTGTCATAAGCAAGTAATAACATATGCATGGATCTATTTCTAGACTTATGTCTAGAAATTTATTATAAAATTTCAAATCAGTTTGTCAATTTCTATAAAAATCCTTCTGAGATTTTTGTGGAATTACATTCAGTCTATGCATCTATTTGGGGAGAACTGTCATATTAACATTATCAAGTCTTCCAATCTCTGAAATAGTTTAACTCTCTACCTAGTCTTCTTTAATTGATTTTGGCAATGTTCTGTAGTTTTCCATGTAGATCTCTTGCCTAGCAGGCAGGTGTTTGACCCAGCACTTAAGACACGGCTTGGAGTATTTGGCCTATGGGTTGAGATGCCACTTGGGACATCAGCACTCCGTGTCCCAGTGCCTGGGCCTGAGTCCCTGCTGTGCTACTGATTCCAGCTTCTTGCTAATGTGCACCCCCTGGGGTAGCAGGTGATGGCTCAAAAGTTGGGTGCCTACCACCCACATGGGAGACCTAAATCATGTTGCCAGCACCAGCTTGGCCCAACCTTGGCCATTGCAGGCATTTGAAGCACAGACTAGCAAATGGAAACTTTCCGCCTGCATTTTCTCTCTCTGTTTCTCTCTCTATTTCTATCCCTCTCTGTTGTTTACTCTTTTTTCTCTCTGTTTCTCTTTTTCTCTCTGTATATGTGTATCTGTCTCTCAAATAAATAATTTTTTAAGTCTAATATATCATTAGTTTAGTTTCTGAGTATTTGAGGTTGCTTTGTGTGCATGGTGATTTCAACATTTTTCTTTCCTAATTGATTGTTGTTGATATGTAGAAATGTAATTAGGTTTTCCTATGGATCCAGTATCCAGCCATCTTTGCTAAATTTAATTTGTTCATTCTAGAAATGTATTTGTAGGTGCAGCTGAATTTTATAAACATACAATCATATAATCTGTGAATAGAGAATTTTACTTCTTTGTCAGAAGCGGTATATAGGATATTCTTGGTTTGTTCTCAATTTAAAGAGAAATAGTCAATAGTTCACCATTAAAATGATATTGCTTGCTATTGTGCCGTATGTATGCTGATGAGGTTCATGTTGTACTACCCCAAAATATGACATTTAGGCATGTGAGAAAACAGCGAAGCTGGAAGGTCATTCTTCCCCTCCCCTCACCCCTTCTTCCTCATTCCAGAGTTGCCCACCCTGTACCCAGAGGAAAGAAATGTCTGTAGATCTGAAGACACAGTCAAGACTCTGAACCTGGGTGAGTTCCCCCCTCTTAATTCCCATTAGATCACCCTACTTGTCCAAACACATCCTGACATGGCTATACAGTTCCCAACAAACCTAAGCATAAACTCATGCAGCTTCCATGTTTCTCTGGGTCTGTATTCCTGAAGGCTCCAAGTCACATACAGCTCACACTAAGTAAATTCTCTTGTTAATGTAGCTTATGAACCCAGCAATGAGTAAGAAAATATATGATGTTTTTCTCCTACAAGACCTTACCAAATGGCCAAAGTACCCTGCCTAGTTTGTTGGGAATAGCATAAGCTTGTGTTAACTTCTTTGATTTTATATTTGTATCTCTTCTCTCACACTGAAAATACTGATTCTTATTAATTTTAACGTAATTGCTCTTTGTTTTAGACTATGATATATATGAAATAGTTTGGAGAGTGTACTAACAACAGTGCCAAAGTTAATGTGAAGTGCAAGGTCTCTCATGTTTTCACCCTTACAATGCATCTCACTAAGGTTATATAAGCAGAGTTCTCTGTTCTAAATACAGTTAAAATTATTTTCTTCATGCTTTTTTTTTCAAAGATTTATTTGTTTATTTAAAGGTCAGAGTTACACAGAGAGAGGAGAGACAGAGAGAGGTCTTCTATCCACTGGTTCACTCCCTAGATGGCCAGAGCTGTGCCAAACCAAAGCCAGGAGCCAGGAGCTTCCCCCAGATCCCCCACACATGTATGGGAGCCCAAGGACTTGGGCCATCTTCTGCTTTCCCAGGCCACAGCAGAGAGCCGGATCAGAAGTGGAGCAGCTGGGATCCAAACTGGCACTCACAGGGCATGCCTGCACCACAGGCGGTGGCTTCACCTGCAATGCCACAGCCAGCCCCTCTATTTTTTTTAAAAAGATTTATTTTATTTATTTAAAATATAGAGTTATAGAGAGAGGTAGAGATAGAGAGAGAGGTCTTCCATCTGCTGGTTCACTCCCCAGATGGCCGCAATGGCCAGAGCTGAGCTGAGCTGATCCGAAGCCAGGAGCCAGGAGCTTCTTTGGGGTTTCCCACATGCGTGCAGGGGCCCAAGGACTTGGGCCATCTTCTACTGCTTTCCCAGGCCACAGCAGAGAGCTAGATCAGAAGTGGAACAGCCGGGACTAGAACCGGCGCCCATATGGATTGCCAGCACTGCAGGTCAGGGCTTCAACCCGCTACGCCACAGCACCAGCCCCTCTCTCTATGCTTCTATTACCAATTTGATATATGGTTAGGTTGAATGGTTTAATTTTGTCCTTAATTCTTTAGTTTTCTGTTTTGTTTTCTTTTGTTTTAAGAGGCAGTGGGCAAGAGAGAGTCTGTTCCCATCTGCTGGTTCACTCCCCAAGGGTCTGCCACAGCCTGAACTGGACCAGGGCTGAAACCCAGAGCTAAGAACTCAGTCCAGATCTCCTACAAGGGTGGCAGGAACCTAATTATTTGGGCCATCACTGCTGCTTCCCACAGACTGCAATAGCAGGAAATAGGAGTAAGGAGCAGAACTAGGCATTGCAATCACATACTCTGATGTGGGATGCAGGTGTCTTAATGGCTAGGCTAAATGGTCACCCTTAATTTTACAGCTTTATTCTTTTTTTTTTTTTTTTCAAGTAAACTATTTGATCATCTGGAAGTGAAGACAGTTTTGCCGCCTCACTTCTAATTTTTATCCTCCTACTTGCCTTCTCCTGAGTGACTGTGAAGCCAGAGTCTGCTAGGGAGTTAATGTGCTGTGAAGACGCTGATGGTTCTCCTCTGACTGAGTAGCAGTGCATATAGCAGTGTCCCAGTAAGGAAGGTCCTGCTTTGAAAGGAACTATTGCACTGTGGTGCAATGTGTTAATCTTCCCCCTGTGGTGCCAGCATCCCATGTGGGCACCGGTTCTAGTCCCAGCTGCTCCTCTTCCAGTCCAGCTCTCTGCTGTGGCCCGGGAGGGCAGTGGAGGATGGCCCAAGTGCTTGGGACCCTGCACCCACATGGGAGACCTTGGAAAAAACTCCTGGCTTCTGGCTTCGGATCCATGCAGTTCTGGCCATTGCGACCATTCAGGGAGTGAACCAGCGAATGGAAAACCTCTCTCTCTCTCTCTCTCTCTCTCTCTCTCTCTCTCTGTCTCTCCCTTTCACTGTCTGTAACTCTGCCTCTTAAATAAAGTCTTAAAAAAAAAAAAAAAGGAACTGCATATTTTTTTAAACTCTCTCCCTTTCCCATATTTCTACAACTCCCATCCTAATCTGGCCCCCATCGCATCTTTCTCTGCCTCGATCTTCTCCTTTCATCTGTCTACCCTTTGGTGACCAGTTGTTCAGACCACTTCTGTGTTTATTCCATGAAATGAAAAGACCTTGCCAAACCAGGCCTTCCGCATGAGATGGAGTTGGCACGAACATTGCGCACGGAAGAACTGGGCTTGGCTTTTGGGAAGAGCATAGGCTGGACACAAAAGCAGATCTGGGGGCAATCAGAATCACGTGTGTGTCTGTGTCGCAAAGCACACCGAATCCCCCATGGCAGGAGGCGGAACACAGCCATCCAGAGTACGGCCTCCGGTCAGGGAGCAAAGGCAGGGATGGGAAAGGCAGCCCCGCCCGAGCGGCCAGGGCCTGTTGGAAGACCTGTGGGCCCTTCCCACTGAACTGAATCAGACAGCTGTCCAGCCATAATCTACTTTTCCAACTGCTGCCTTTGACAACCCAGCTCTCTTAATGACTTTCTGTGCCGCTTCTACACTCAGGATTTCCAATTATGTCCATTTTTGTCTTTGGCACTTTAAATCTGTTCTCTGCAGCCATACACCCAACCCTCTCCCCTCACACACAAGACTCCTGCACAAGAGGTCTGGCCGTGCCCGCGCTCTGTGAGCCTTTCTGATCACTACTCCTGGTCCAGCCTGTGGCTTCCCTCAGCTTGCACGTGACCTTACCTGTACCTCTTTCAAATGCTGATTCGTAGCTTCTGCTGTGGTTAGTAAAGCAAGCCTCAGTATCCTCTAAATGAACTTGAAGCTCCCTAAAGTAACACCAACAGATCCATCTTTGGGATCTCTTCTTTCTTTTAAAGGTTTGTTTATATATATAAATATATTTGAAGAGAGAGACAGAGACAGAAATCTGCCATCCACCAGTTCACTCCCCAAATGGTCACAGCTAGCAGGCTGGGCCGGGTTAAAGCTAGGAGGCAGGAGCTACCTCCAGGTCTCCCACGCAGGTAGCAGGGGCCCAAGCACTGGGGCCATCTTCTGCTGCTTTTCTCAGACCGATTGCAGGAAGCCAGATTGAAAGCAGAGCTACCGGGACACAAACCACTGCCCCCACAGGATGCCGGCATTGCAGGCAGCAGCTTTACCCACTATGCCACAATGCTGGCCCCTCTCTTCACTTCTAGAATGATGATCTGAGCCATGGTAACAAAAGCTCATGAATGATTGCAGTCTAACCACTGTAGAAAACAGTGGGTTTCCTTTCTCTTTTGCTGTGCTTTTATAAATACAACTATTTGATTTTTTTCCCTTAGTGATAAACTATGTGATGTAAGTCTAAAGTCAATAAAATCTTTTGCTGCTTTTTAAAGAAGTTTTTTCTATCTTAGGTCTCCCTCAATCTCTGTTTTTTTTCCTCCAGAAGCCTTTTTCCCTGCATATCTATTCGTGAGGCTAATCTTTGCCATGTAAATGTAGCCTAGAAAGTCATGCACATTCCTGAGAGCCTGTCACGCAGTCTGTGGAAATCTTGATTTGATCAGCCAGGCTGTAATCTGTCCTCCAGCTTTGAGGCATTGGCCTACTTGATAAGCATCGCTTCCAGGTCTTTGTCAAGGTAGCTAATAAAAATATGAACAATTCCCAAATCCTGCTTAAAACTGCAAGAAACTTTCCAGACCAACATGAGTTGATTAATCTGGCCACTGTTATATCTATTAAGAATCTGACCCAGATAATTGTGTTACTTTCCATAGTGCATTTCCTGACCTCATCTACAAGGATGTCATGATTGGCCCTGCCACATGCCTCAGTAAGCCCAAAACAAACAAACAAAACCCATAGGATTCCTCTGTTGTAGCAGTCTCTTATAAGGAGGAAGATGAGGTTTGGCATGGCTTGCTCTTGATGAATCCAGTCTGATGCCTACTGACAAATACTGTAATCTATATAAGAATGTCTTAGGGATGGGCTTGTGGCACAGTGGTTAGGTCACCACTTGAGACACCTACATCTGCTGGTGGAAAGCCTAGATCAAGTCCTGGCTGCTCCACTTCTGATCTAACTTCTTGTTGATGCACATTCAGAGAATTGGTGGTAATGACTCAAATACCTGGGTCCCTGTCACCCATGTGGGAGACCCAGATGGAATTCTAGGCTCCTGGCTTTGGCCTGACCTGGCACTCACTGTTGCAGGCATCTGGGGAGAGAACAGCTGATGGAGGATCTCTCTGCGTTTATCTCTGTGTGTTTCTCTGCCTTTCAAATTAAAAAAAAGAATGAAAATTATTTTCGAAAAAGAATGTCTAATACTCACAGGACTTGTAACACTCCTGGCTCTCCTCACACTGAGGGGAAAGTGTTACTCTTAGTAGAAATAAAACAGTTCAGTGACTCACTCCCGGGAGAGAGGTAGCTCCTCTTTACTGCTACTCACAACCCAACAGCGTACACATAAAGTAAATGAAAGTGTTATGATTGCTCATCCTCCTGGACTGCCCATTGATAAGAAGTTCAGGCAGATAAGGCCTCACTCTTATTGTTTCCTAGTACACACACAATACACACACACACACACACACACACACACACACACACAAAGAGAGAGAGACAGAGAGAGAGAGAGAGAGAGAGAGATGCATAGTCCGAGAGTTCTACAGAAGGGCTGGCATTGTGGCATAGAATGTTAAACCTCTACCTTCAGTGCCGGGATCCCATATGGGCACTGGTTCCAGTCCTGGCTGCTCTACTTATGATCTGGTTCCTTATAGCCTGGGAAAGCAGCAGAAGATGGCCCAAGTGCTTGGGTCCCTGCACCCATGTGGGAGACCAAAAAGAAGCTCCTGGCTCATGGCTTCAGATCCGCGCAGCTCCAGCCATTGTGGCCATTTGGGGAGTGAACCAGCAGATGGAAAACCTCTCTCTGTGTCTCTCCATCTCTCTGTCTGTAACTCTACCTCTCAAATAAATATTTTTTGAAAAATACATAAACCACTGACACCCCATTCCTTCTGCTCCTCCCCTTCACCACTATTAATATTCCCTTTTCCTTTCGAATCACAAAGAAAAATTCTACTGTCTGTTATATAACATTAAGTCCTAAGGGTGTTCTCCAAATTCAGGATTTTCTGGCATGGCCTTAGATTTTCTTTTCTCTGTCAGGAATTATTTTGGAAGACAGTATTCCAGATATTCTAGAATTTGGGACTTTGTCTCCTGTTTGACCCAAATCGATTATCGATTTGCATTTTAAAAAGGGAATTATAAAATTTTCACTTGGTTATAGGATTTATCTATTCAGAAAGGTAGTTTTGGGGCCGGTGCTGTGGCGTAGCAGGTAAAGCTGCCATCTGCAGCGCCAGCATCCCATATGGGTGCCGGTTCCAGTCCCGGCTTCTCCTCTTCTGATCCAGCTCTCTGCTATGGCCTGAGAAAGCACCAGAAGATGGCCCAAGGTCTTGGGCCCCTGCACCCACGTGGGATACCCTGAAGAAACTCCTGACTCTTGGCTTCCGATCAGCCCAGCGCTGGCCATGGCAGACACTTGGGGAGTGAGCCAGCACATGGAAGACTTCTCTCTCTCTCTCTCTCTCTCTCTCCCTCTCTGCCTCTGACTCTCTGTAACTCTGCCTTTCAAATAAACAAATAAATCTTTTTTTAAAAAAAGAATAAAAGGTAGCTTTTGAAAACAGACTTTAGTAGATTTGAATATTTCCTGGCTCTCAGCTTTCCTTCTAGGCAGAATTCAAAATTCTGCTTATTCATTTGTATACACTGGAGGGATTCTTTTAAATTCAGGCCACTATTGTACGTTCCAATGAATTCCTAGAAACTGTAGGTTGAATTGGATCCTGTCTTGCTCTCTGTACTTTCTCTATGGAAATATAATACATAATATTCTTTTTTTAACTTTTATTTAATAGATATAAATTTCCAAAGTACAACTTTTGGATTATAGTGGTTGTTCCCCCCAAACCACCCTCCCACCCACAACCATCCCATCTCCCACTCCCTCTCCCATCTCATTCTTCATCAAGATTCATTTTCAATTATCTTTATATACAATCAATTTAGTATATACTAAGTAAAGATTTCAACAGTTTGAACCCACACAGACACACAAAGTATAAAGTGCTGTTTGAGTAGTAGTTTTACTGTTAATTCACGTAATATAACACATTAAGGACAGAGATCCTACATGGGGAGTAAGTGCACAGTGACTCTTGTTGTTAACAATTGACACTCTTGTCTATGACGTCAGTAATCTCCCTAGGCTCTTGTCATGAGCTGCCAAGGCTATGGAAGCCTCTTGAGTTCACAAACTTTGTATTTGGCTTTCCAAATACAGAATAATATTCTATTTAATAATTTTTTTCATGGAAGGGGCTGGAACAAAAATAAAGTTTAAGTAAAACTGAGGTTTTTGCAGGATAATTTCCAATGTAAAATAGCGTTCAGTTAGCAGACCCTGACATAACCTTTTTCAACTTAAGAAGATAAAAAATGAATGCCAAAATCAAGATAAAAGCTGACACTCGCAGGCAGAAGCAAGGGGAACGCTCCACTTCGGGACGTCCGCGTTAGATGAGGCCATCTAGGACCATTCAGCCGATCACTCTCCTTCCTGGGCGCTGGGAGAAAAGGCGAGTCTGAGATAAGAAGGCAACGGGACAGGCCTCCCCTGCCCTGATGGAAACCACAAGACCATAGCCGTGAGCAACCTGACACAGCTGCCTTCCCCCATGTAAGAGCTGTGCTTTGAAAAAAATGGGAAAGCTCTCTCCTAGTCCTCCATTTATTTATGTATGTATTTATTTGAAGAGCAGAGACACACAAAGATGCTCAGAGACACGTCCTATGCACTGGATCACTTCCCAAATAACAGCAATGGCCAAGGCCAGGCCAGGCCAAAGCCAGGAGCCCGGAACTCCATCCAGGTCTCCTACGTGAGTGGCGGGGACTCAAGTACTTGAGCCATCACCAGTAACCTCCCGGGGTGAGCATTAGCAGGGAGCTGGGATCAGGAGCAGAGTCAGCACACAGACCAAGGCGCAGGCATCCTAAGCAGCTGCTGAACCACCAGGCAAAATGCCATCCCCTCCTCCCACCCCCATCTTCTCTTTCTTAAAAACATTAAAATCCCTTGACAAAAACTCGGCAGGAACTGTGTTAATATTGGAGGAGGTGTTGTTCCCTCAGTAAACCCTACAGGACAGAAAGAGCTGTGAAAGCAGACACGTTGTAGAGTTTCACGGGTGCTGCCAGTCAGGTGACAGGGGCAGTGGCGGCAGGAGGTGACAGCACAGTCTCCCAGGGGTGGGGAACCTTTTTTCTGCCAAGGGCCATTTGGGTAGTGATAACCGCATTTGCAGGCCATATCAAATTATCAACGTAAACATTTGCCTGCTACAGATTTATTGAATTTCGAGTCCCACCTGCAGTTGCCTTGGCAGGGCCAAGTCAAATCATTTCCCAGACCAGCCATTCCCCGCCCCCAGGAGCTGAAAACCTGTACGAGGCTGGGAGCTACACTCCAGCCTGCTGTCCAGGCACAGGTCCGAGAAAGAAACCCAGATGCAGGGGAGTGGGCGGGCAAACTGCCTTCAGCACTCTCCAAGCCTGGTTTTGTAACATTTGCCAGGTTGCATGGTATGGTATTAAAGTACCACCACACAGATCCCAGGTTAACATCGTTGAGCCATGAACTGGGGGGACAGGCACAGAGTGTGGAGCTGGAACAAGCTGGATCCACCACATTCCCTGTAAAACACTAGATGTGGGTGACTTTCGCTTCCTTCTAGTAAAAAGAAACCTGTGAGAAAATGGCTCACATGCTAGGAAGGAAAATGATTGCAACAGGCATCTACCACTGCACTCATACACTCCACAAGCAGTATCTCGTTTAACCCTCATGTCGACTCTACACAGTTGACGGTCCTAGTGTACCATAAAGACAACAATCTGATGTCGAGGGAGATAAAGTAACTTGCCCTGCTCCTGCAGATACCAAGTGGCAGATCTGGTCTTGGCACTGCTCAACTGGAAAACGCATACATTCAAATTCTGTGCTAAGAACAAAGCAAACCTTCAGTGAATGGACTGATTTCCTGGCACATGTCATAACCCAGTCATGAAGTTTTTGCAGTTTCCCTCTTTTTTCTGAATGACAGCTTGGTGTTTAGCACCTTTCCTAACCCCGAGAATGAGGGAGAAGTCTGGGGCGCCTCTGTGAGTGTGTTTCGATGGTGACCAAGGTCCTTGAATTCCTCTCCAGGATTCCAAGTGCAGAGCACAGAGACCAGAGGCCAGGACCCACACACACCCAACACAAGCAGCCTGTCACCCATCACTCTTCGGTATTTGCCAGCAACCTGAGTGTTTTAACCCCCCACACAGATAAGTCGTCCAGCACCCTGGCTTCACGGTGGCTTGGTATACAGTGACCTTTATTCCACAGCCACCACCCCTCCCACCGGCACACCTGGGAACCTTTGCACGTCTGTGTGCTCCACCTCTGATGTATTGAATTCCAGTGAATGCTCTCTTGCCACAACCTTCTGCTCTCCCACATCTTTTTTAGTTTGTACTATTTTGTTCAGTTCTTATTTGAGAGGCAGAAGGAGGGAGGAAGGGAGAGGGAGAGGGATTGGAAGAGGGAAAGGGAGAGGGAGAGGGATTGGAAGAGGGAAAGGGAGAGGGAGAGGGAGAGGGAGAGGGAGAGGGCGAGGGCGAGGGCGAGGGCGAGGGCGAGGGCGAGGGCGAGGGCGAGGGAGAGGGAGAGGGAGAGGGAGAGGGAGAGGGAGAGGGAGAGGGAGAGGGAGAGGGAGAGGGAGAGGGAGAAGAAGGGAAGGAGGGAGGAAGAGAGATCCCCCATCTGCTGATTCCCTGCCTAAATGCTCAGGGGGTTGGAAACTCAATCCAGATCTCCTGTACGGGTGGCAGGGCCCCAACCATGTGGCCATCACCAGCTGCCTCGCAGAGTGCCCATCGGCAGGAAGCTGCATTCAGCCCCGGCACACTAGTGTGGACTGCACACATCCCACGTGGCTTCTTAATGGCTACACCAGACGCCTACCCCTCTCCCACATCTTACTCCTCCACTTGGCCTTTGATTCCTACAAGCCTCCTGCCCCGGCCCCAGGGGCTACCCCTGTGTTTTCTTTAACTTTCTTCTTCTGTCTTCTCTACTTCCTTTACTCAGCGTAAACCCTGGAAGTAGTTAATCATGGCTCATCGTCTTTGCCGCACTTCATATTGCAGCCTTCAGCACCCACCCTCCAGCCACCAGCATCAACTTCTTCCTTACAGTCACAAACTCCTCTGAAGAATGCTCCATTAGATCTCTCCCTACTCCTCATGGCAGCTGTTCCAAACTACTCAGCTCCCTGCTCTACGGAGCTCTGCTTAGCCTTGGAGGAGGATACAACTCCACCCCACAGGTTCGTTCTAAAGGCAGCGCTGCACACACTCGGGATGCCCAGGCAACTGCAAAAGCTCTCAGTACACAGCCTTTTCTCTCTCTTCTTAGGTTTATTTATTTATTTATTTATTTATTTATTTATTTATTTGAAATGCAGAGTTACAGAGAGGGAGAGGGAGAGAGATCTCTTCCATCTACTGCTTCACTCCCCAAATGGCCACAATAGCCGGGGCTGTACCAGTCCAAAGCTAGAAACCAGGAGTTTCTTCTGGCTCTCCCATGTAGGTGCAGGGGCCCCAGGACTCGGGCTGTCTTCTGCTGCTTTCCCAGGTGCACAGCAGGGAGCTGGATTGGAAGTAGAGCAGCTGGGACATGAGCCAGCACCCATATGGGATGCCGGCACTGCAGTCAGAGGCTTAACCTTCTATGCCACAGTGCCGGCCCCTAGTCCACAGCCTTTTTCTCAAGAACTTCAGTACTTCTTTCTGGAAGTCTCTGTGTTTCCAAAGGCTTCCAGGAATTTCACAACCAAATCAGAATCCATCTGCTTTCCATATGGAAGTAGGAATGGGCCTAGAGTCTGCTCAGGACCCACGGCCATGACTTCTGGCTGGCACATACCTTGTTGATACTGACGTAATCCAATAGGTTGGGTCACCACCCACGGCTTCTTGCTTCTTTGACAGTTCTGCAGGGGCTGTCTCTAGTCTTCAAGGAAGAACATTCGCACACACCATTAATCTCCCCTGTGCTGACTCTTGGCCTCTCCAAGTTACGGATCCTGAAAAGTGACATTTAAAACAAAGTTTGGAGTGGTTGTTTGGTGCAGTGGCTAAGATGCTACTTGAGATACCGGCATCCCAATCAGAGCACCTGGGTTTGAGTCCTGGCTCTGCTTCCACTTCCAGCTTCCTGCTACCGTGAACCATGGAAGTAGCAAGTGATGGTTCGAGCACCTGAGTTCTTGCTACCCACATGGGAGACTCAGACTGGATTGCAGCCTCTTGGCTTCAGCGTGGCCCAGCCTTAGCTCTTGCATTTGTTTGGAGAGTAAACCAGGAGATGGAGAATCTCTCTGTCTCTTTGTCCTTCGAATAACAAGGGGAAATAAATAATTTTTTTAAAAAAGCTAAGTCCTAGAGCTGGTGCTATGGTACAGCAGGTTAAAGTCCCAACCTGCAGCACCGGCATCCCATGTGGGTGCCGGTTCAAGTCCTGGCTGTTCCACTCCCAATCCAGCTCCCTGCTGATGCACCTGGGAAAGCAGCAGAAGATGGCCCAAGGACTTGGGCCCCTGCACCCACGTGGGAGACCTGGAAGGAGCTCCTGGATCCTGCCTTCGATCAGCCCAGCTCCAGCCATTGCAACCACTTGGGGAGTGAACCAGTAGATGGAAGATCTCTCTCACTTGCTGTCTCTGTGTCTCTCTCCCACTCTCTCTCTCTCTCTCTCTCTCTCTCTCTCTCAGTCTCTCTCTCTGTAACTCTTTCCAATAAATAAAATAAATCTTAATAAAAAATCTAATCGCTGAATATCTTTCATTCAGCCTTGATTAAAATTATTATACCAGAGGTGCCATATGTTTCAATAACAGGAAGCTTGGGCAGAGATGTTGACACAGGCATTTGAAGTTTACAGAACCCTGAGTTGGTCATTGCGACTTATTACAGAGATAAAGATCAAGGATGGACACTGTTAACCAAGCAGAAGTCTTGAGCACACTAAAAATATAAACATTAGCCAGACTAGGGTGAAGGTCTCTTCTTGACAAATTTATGTTTCTTATCATCATGAAATTCATTCTGGCTAGAGGACATTTTAAAGCTTTCCCAGATACATATTGGTTTTTAACAATAATGTTTTATTGTTATACAACCCTTAATTTTGAGACCATGGTGTCTATTATACTTGTTTGTTTAAAGAAATTTTGTTGCCTTATTGCTAGTTATAAGAAGTTCAGTATGAATATCCTCACCAACATTGTAACAGATTTAATTGTAATGAATGCAACAAGGGTAAAGGAATTGTCAGATTTTCTTAGAATTGAGAAAATTACATATTTTCTACTTTCCATGGGTTGTGATTGTAAAATAAATGCTGATTATAATAGAATCTATTTTCAGTATTTATGGTGAAAAATATAAGCCTATACAAAAGTTGATGAACCCTAGAATGAACTTCCATGTACTCTTTGTCCACATTCAACAACTAGCAAGAAGTTGCTGCAGGTGTTGTAAAAAAGGTGTTGTTCCCAAAATACAAAGCACACATTTAGCTATATACTTTACAGTTCAAAACTAGTTCCCCGAGCAGCCACCTGAAGCCCTAGGGCCCTGACGACTCTGACACCTACTGTGTGGATGGCTGGGGACACATGTTTGTCTCCAATGCAAGCAGGAATTCAAGGATTAGAGATAAGTAAAGGTTGGTCGAGAAGCAAGATTTATTTACATGCAAAGCACAAGTACCTCTCAGGAAGGAATGAGGCAAACTCAAGAGATAAAACTGCACTCAAGAAGGTTTGGGGTTGCCCCTTTACAAGATCTGGAGGCATAGGGCATGGTGTCTGTGGTAGGACTTAAAGGAATATTGGGTGGAGCTTGGGGTGGGGCTAGAGTGCTGCCCATTTCCTTGTCCTTTTTTGGAAACCTCCAAAGTGCCATGGCATTAGGTGCATGTAGAAGTGGAAGTGGAAGTGTCATCCATGGTGATTTTATTGCAATGATGTTATAATGAATTACAAGTTGCCACGGGGATGGAGCTGGCAGCCATATTGGATATTTTTAGTTGGCACTAGTTCTATGTGTGAAACTGCAGAAGCTGTGGTTTTTGCCACAGCTATGTCTCGGCCTACAAAACCACCACTGACCAGAGAAATACCCAACATGAGTGGCCCAAAGAATTGCCCATAAATGAGACAAAGAAAAACCAAAAACTGTCCTTTCAAGTAGGAGGTCTTTTCGAGAACAGAAGTCCTTCTGAGATCCATCCACAGTGGGAAGAGAACTCCCCTGTCTTCCCGTTTTTATAAGGAAAGGAACAGTATCCCAGAAGCAGAGCAGTGTCTGGGGATCCAGAAGAAGCTCCTGGCTCCAGGCATCAGATCAGGCCAGCTCTGGCCATTGCAGCCATCTGGGGAGTGAATCAGTGGATGGACAATCTCTCTGTCTCTGCTTCTCTGTAACTTTGCCTTTGAATTGCATAAATAAAACTTTAACAAAAAAAAATGGACAGCAACCTCTTCCTCTGGCACAGAATTTAGTATCATAATTAGAGAAGTTCAGCTTAGGTTGCAAAAATCTAACTTAAATTGGTTTCTTTTTTTTTAAAAAGATTGATTTGTTTATTTGAAGGCAGAGCCATCATAGCAGGTAAAGCCACCACCTGCAATGCTGACATCTCATATGGGCAACAGTTCGAGTCTCAGCTGCTCCACTTCTGATCGACCTCCCTACTAATGCACCTTGGAAAGCAGCAGAAGATGGCCCAAGTCCTTGTGCCCCTGCACTCTCAGGGGAGACCTGGAAGAAGCTCCTGGCTTGGGCCTGGCCCAGCTCCAGTCATTGTGGTCATTTGGAGAGTAAACTAGTGAATGGAAGATTCTCTGCCTTTCAAATAAATATTTATTAAAAAATTATATTGCTGGATTTGACTTGCTAGCATTTTATTTAGAATTTTTGGACCTATATATAAATGAAGTTACTCTATAGTTCTTCTTTGTCTTATTTCTCAAAATTTGGTATTATGATGTTATACATGCATAAAACTACTGTGGAGTATTTAATATTTTTCTATATTCTCAAACAATTTGGAGAAAATAGGAATTACCTTGTCATTTGAAGATTAGAGAATTCAGTTGTAATATTTCCCAGGCACATTGTTTTTTTCATCAGTTAAAAACAACTTTTTTAAAGACAGAGTTACAGAGAGAGGTAGAGACAGAGAGAGAGGTCTTCCATTCCGCTGGTTCACTCCCTTGATGGCCGCAATGACCAAAGCTGAACTGATCCAAAGCCAGGAGCCAGGAGCTTCTTCTGGGTGTCCCACATGGGTGCAGGGACCCAAGGACTTGAGCCATCTTCTACTGCTTCCCCAGGCCATAGCAGAGAGCTGGATCAGAAGAGGAGCAGCTGGGTCTCGAACCGGTGCCCATATGAGATGCTGGTGCTTCAGGCCAGGGCTTTAACCTGCTGCACCACAGCACCAGCCCCTGATGATTATTTCTTAAGCCTGTTGTCTCCCTAGTGTTTGCAGAATGGTGATTTTTTTTTTTATTCTACCATTCCTTCTGCATTTATTAGCTAAAATTCTTCAATAAACCATCTTCTGTTATCAACTATTTAGTTATCCTTAAATATAGTTCAAGCAGGAAATACTAGCTGACACTTCTTTGTAAATAGTGCGTTTAACTTCTCTAATATTTTGTATGGTATTTTTTTATATAGTCATTTATATTTTGCCAGAAGAAAATCAATTCCCTCTAGACTTTCAACATATTATTGTGGAATGCAAAACTACTTATGTATTATTCTGTTCCATATCTCCTTTTCAAATCTATAATGGTGTGTGTGTGTGTGTGTGTGTGTGCATGTCTGTGTATATTACCTGAAGTGCTTTTATTTCATACATTTACTAAGAATTAGTTTTAGGTTTTACATATCCTTGGGTGACCTAAGAAGTAATTTTTCTTTCCATGGGTTATTTTTTTTTCTCTTTTTACATTTATTTATCTAAAGGCAGAGTTATACAGAGGCGGGGGGGGGGGGGTCTTCCATCTGCTGTTTCACTCCCCAAATGGCCACAGTGGCCAGAGCTGGGCTGATCCGAAGTCAGGAGCCTGGAGCCTCTCCTGGGTCTCCCACATAGTTTGACATGAGAACTAGCACCCATATGGGATGCTGGCACTGCAGGCAGTGGCTTTACCCACTATGCCACAGCACTGGACCTTCCATGGGTTATTTCTTAAGTGACCCCAAGTACTCACATCTGTTCCACATTTGGAGCTAATCTGGATAGTGGATGGAGATCAACTTGTTTTCTTCCCTCCATCTTTAAACAATCTCTAAACAATACGCCCTTGGGTTGACGCCGTGGCTCACTTGGTTAATCCTCCGCCTTGCAGCGCCGTCATCCCATATGGGCGCCAGGTTCTAGTCCCATATGGGCGCCAGTTGCTCCTCTTCCAGTCCAGCTCTCTGCTGTGGCCCGGGAGGGCAGTGGAGGATGGACCAAGTGCTTGGGCCCCTGCACCCACATGGGAGACCAGGAGGAAACACCTGCCTCCTGGCTTTGGATCGGCGCAGCGTGCCGGCCGCAGTGGCCCTTTGGGGGGTGAACCAACAGAAGGAAGACCTTTCTCTCTGTCTCTCTCTCTCACTGTCTAATTCTGCCTGTCAAAAAAAAAATTGTTTAAAAAAAATAAATAAATACTCCCTTAATCCTGTGTTCCTGTCTAGTTACTGCTTCCTTTTAAAAAATTATTTATTTGAAAGGCAGAGTTACAGAAAGACAGATCTTCAATCCACTTGTTCGTGATCCAAATGGCTGCAATAGCTGGAGCTGGGCCAGGTCAAAGTCAGGAGCCTTGTCTTCTATCTGTGTGGCAGGGCCCAAATACTTGGATCATCTTCCACTGCTGTCCCAACAGTAGAGCTGGATCAGAAGTAGAGCAGCTGGGACTCAAACTAGTGCTCATATGGTGTGCTAGTGTTGCAAGTAGCAGCTTAACCCACTGTGTCACAATGCCAGCCCCAAGTTACCTGCTTCTCTTTTCTTCCCATTACAGTCAAACTACTGAAAATATAATCTCTTATTTACATCCACAGTCTTTCCTTTACCTCGCTACTTCTTCAAATTTCCCTTTGCCAAAGTCAGCAGTAGCTTCCTCCTTGTAGATTCTCTCCAGTGTCTGATACTCCCAGCCTCCACTTTATTTTCTTTTAAAAATATTTATTTAGTTATTTTTATGTGTTTAGAAGGCAGAGAGAGTGAGAAGGGTTCTTCCATCTCTTGGTTCATCCCCAAATGCTCAAAACAGCCAAGGTTGGGCTAAGCTAAAGCTAAGAGCAGGGAAGTCAACCCAGATCTCCCACAACAGTGGCAGGGACCTAATCACTCAGGCCATCACCTGCTGCCCCCCAGTATGCACGTTAGCAGGAAGCTGTATTGGAAGCAGAGGCAAGAGTTGAACCCCAGAACTCTGATATGTGATGTGTGCATCCCAGAAGACAGCCTAATCACTCTGCCAAACCCCTGCCCCATGTCCCCATTTTCTTGAACGTCCCTTCTCCCAGTTCTTTTGTTGTTTTTCTGTTTCTTTGGCTATTCCTTCTTAACCTATTCTGCAGGCTCCTTTTGCTTCCTGGAACAGTGAAGACTTCGCATGTCAGTCTTCCCACCCATCTTAGCTCTCTCTCCCCACATCCCATGGAAGAACTAATCTTTGCAGGATGGGGACCTCTAGAGCTGACTTTGACCCAAACGCTCTCAGAAGGTCCTCTGTGGCCGTGTTAGACCTGTGCAAACATCCTAGAGGCACCAAGAGGGCTAAATTTGCAAGTTAGAACTCATGACTTTTCATTAAAAGTTGTTTTTGCATCTATAGTTGCTACATGATAAATGGCACTACAGTCTATCCAGTTATCCAAACCAGAGACCTGGTATGATAGTGTGGGATAATGTGACTCTAAACAAGAGAGAAACTCAATATGCAAGTAGAAAGATTTTTCATATGCTTTGGAGTAATTTCATAAAAAGCAATTATGAGAAGTACAAGTATGTTTCAGAAAGTTTGGGGGGAAAATGGAATTAAAAGGTAATGAATATTTTGTATAAACTTTTTTAAGTATCCTCCTATAACTAGGCCACAAAAGAATCTCTCTCTCTCTCTCTCTCTCTCTCTCAAGCTCTCTCTCTCCCAAGTTCACCTGAATTGTTTTTCTTGGCTTTTATCTGTTTCCTTCCTCTTAGCACAAGATTCTTCTGCTCATCTATGGCTCCGTAAGGCTATTATAACTCTGATGCTAGCGACCTCTCATTATCTGAAAGGCCTACAATTTCATTATCTGAAGTTTTTGAATATCTTAGTTCATAGCAACAGAGAATCAGATTGTTCCAACTTAGCTGACTTTGTGTTTGCTGGATCCATGGATGGGAAAAGAAACTCTTTGAATGGGCAATGGGCAACTTAGACTGAGTCAGTTCTTGATTTTCTGCACTTTACAAACCCTCACATCCAAAAGCAGTGATGAAGTTTAATCAGTTCTACCTACCTAAGGTCTCACAAGTGTGTGCTCTTCAAATACATTCCTGTGCCCTGTCTTTCTTCCCATCCACTGCTTACACTGTAGACAAAGTGACCTTTCAAAAAGGGCAGTTAGAAATGGTACTGACTCACCTCTGCCATTTCATCTCTAACCACTCTCCACCTCTCATCCTACGCTGCTCAGACCAAGCCCTTCGCCTGGGATCTCCAGCACTCTTAAAGTCTAGATCTTTGCAGTTCTGCCCACTTCTGCTTGACATGCCCTTGCCATTTCATTTTGCTGGCCTCCACTACCTTTCAGATTCAGCTACTCTAGGAAATTTTCCCCATATTCGAGCTATCATTGCCACGTGTCACTGAATCTCTTCATTGCACCCTGGGTTTACATCAATCCTAACAGGCATCCCATTTCTTCTCTAGGTGTATCTCCCCAACTTTTGCCATCCAAATAACCAGTAAGGGACCAATCATTTTGTTCTGTTTCGACGTGGTTCTGTATTCTTAGTATCCAACATGGTGCCTAAAAGGCACTCTACAAATTATTATAGAATGTGCAAATGAAGGAATGGCTTTGGAAAGTATTTCACATATGATAAGAATTTCCAGGTGTTAAAATTGATATGTAATAGCATCTTTAGCGGTTTCTTTATTCATATTTGTCTTTAGAGGGAATAATAACTGTTGGAAGAAATTGAGAGAAGCACTCCATGAATATTGAACATTATATTAGGCACTGTTCAATTACTCCCTTTAGTGTGGGCTGCATGTGTGGAAAACCCACTTTGATCTGACCAGAGCTCTCTATTCATTTTGATTATCCTTAGATCAAATAATGTGAAATTCTCAATTATAGCTGTAAATTTGAATGATGAAATTATCATATGAATGTGTTTGAATTCCATATTAATATTAATTTTAAAGTAAATGACATGGGTTTTTTCTAAAGAAAGAAAAGCTGCTATTTAAATCAGAAAATGTGTATACCTGTAAGTGAAAAAAAAATAGTCTTTAAGAAAAAAGCTGACAGAGAGAGTATTGATTATCTTCAGATAACTCACTCCCATCTCCAATAGAATTCAAATTTGCAGACACGTTGAACGATATGAAGACAGAAAAATGTCATTAGAAAGATTGCTTTTCTTTTATTTAATCTTTTTTCAAATAAAAGATGCCCAGGATTCCTGAATGTCCTCCCTTTTGGTTGACATACATCAAGTATGTGGCAGGCCAGCTGGGTTGTCCGAAAGAAAAGAACCTGCTAGTTAACGATGGTCAGAGGACACCAACAAGTAGGACATCAAGGGCAGGGACAGTCGCTGGGGACTTTTGGCTTTCACAGGTACTTGGTGGCCCAGTCACTGGAATGGATAAGCCAGTTGTGGTCTATAGCAATCAAGTTGCGTAAACTTCTGCTACATGAAGCAGCATGGAAGAATCTTAAAATGATGAATGACAACAACAAAGCACAGAAAAAATGGCCAATGTGGTTGCATTAACATAAAGTTCAAAAGTACACAAAAACTAAACTGTACTGGGAGCTTCAAATAATTCATGGAAAGTAGAATCAAGAGATAATGTGGGGGCCAGCACCATGGCGCACTAGGTTAATCTTCCGCTTGTGGCGCCGGCATCCCATGTGGGCACTGGTTCTAGTCCCGGCTGCTCCTCTTCCAGTCCAGCTCCCTGCTGTGGCCTGGGAGAGCAGTAAAAGATGGCCCAAGTGCTTGGGCCCCTGCACCCACATGGGAGCCCAGGAGGAAACACCTGGCTCCTGGCTTCGGATCGGCACAGCTCCGGCCATTGCAGCCATTTGGAGAGTGAACCAATGGAAGGAAGACCTTTCTCTCTGTCTCTCTCTCTCTGTCTGTAACTCTACCTCTCAAATAAATAAATAAAATCTTTTGGCTGGCGCCGTGGCTCAACAGGCTAATCCTCCGCCTTGCGGTGCCGGCACACCGGGTTCTAGTCCCGGTCAGGGCACCGGATTCTGTCCCGGTTGCCCCTCTTCCAGGCCAGCCCTCTGCTGTGGCCCGAGAGTGCAGTGGAGGATGGCCCAGGTGCTTGGGCCCTGCACCCCACGGGGAGACCAGGAAAAGCACCTAGCACCTGGCTCCTGCCATCGGACGAACGCGGTGCGCCGGCCGCAGCGCGCCGACCGCGGCGGCCATTGGAGGGTGAACCAACGGCAAAGGAAGACCTTTCTCTCTGTCTCTCTCTCTCTCACTGTCCACTCTGCCTGTAAAAAAAAAAAAAAAAAAAAAAAAAATCTTTTAAAAAAGAGAGAGAGCTAATGTGTTTTTTCCATGAACTCTGTGTATCCCCAACATATTAGCTAGCAGATGCATACACAGAAGGTTAAAAAAGGAGAGAAAAGCAAACAAGTGGCTATTCTAACATCAGGGAAGAAGTTTTCACTACAGGGGGTGAAAAGGGATATTATGGGGCTATCATTGTGGCATAACTGGTAAGGCTGCCTTCTGCAACTCCAGCATCCCTTATGGGCGCCGGTTCGAGTCCTGGCTGCTCCATTTCCAAACCAGCTCCCTACTAATGGCCCAGGAAAAGTAGCAGCAAATGATCTGAGTGTTTGGCCCCTGCCACCCACATGGTGGGGGTGACCCAGACAGAGTTCCCGACTCCTGGCTTTAGCCTGGCCCAGCTCTGGCAGTTTTGGTCATCTGGGGAGTGAGCCAGAAGATGGAAGATCTTCTCTCTCTCTCTCTCTCTCTCTCTCCCTTCCTCCCTTCCTCCCTTTCTCCCTTTCTCTGTAACTCTGCCTTTCAAGTAAATAAAAACAAATCTTTTTTGAAGGGATATTACGGGGAGGAGTAAGAGGGAATGGTAGATACCTGGTGTGTGTTACAATTATTTTAAATTTTCTTTGGAGAGTAATTATCCTCCTGTTTGTCTTATTTCTTTTCCTACTGCAGTGATAACACCCATTTTTGCATTACAATTATTAAATATACATTTGTGCTTGACATCATTTTTGGAATATTTCACAGTTTTTTAAACAGCTAGGCAAACAAAATAGCATTGTTACGTGCACAGGAGGCCAAGAGGGGAAGGGGACAGATTTTGATGATCTTTTAGTCTCTAGTTGCTGGCAAAATATCTAGTTCCAAGCAGGGAATCTGTAACTGTTGGCTGAATCCTACTGGCCTAGGTGATGTGACATGATTTGAAGGAACTAAAGTCACTCAGAGCCCATGGGCTACATGTAAAATTCCCATCATCATTCTGTGCACACTGTTGTGGTTCTGTGATTCTGCTTACTTTATGATGCATCTCATTAATTTATACTGAGGAAAAGTAATTAGCATTTCCTTTGGGAAGATGAAGTGTTTTTAATTTGTTAAGATCAGTATTGACCTTTAATTTCTTATTTACTATTTTCATAAAATTTGTATATTCTTACAATGTTTCGATCTACAGTGAATGATTACTGCAGTTAAGCAAATTAACATACCCATCTTCTCACACAGTTACCTGTACGTGTAAGTGTTGTAAGAACACCTGGAACCTACTCCCTTGGCATATTTCCAATACAGAGTGGCTGTTAAGTACACAGCATTATTACCACATGCATCGTGATGTCCATTAGATCTCCAGGCTTACTCATCCACAGAACTACAACTTTGTACCATTTTTTAGAAAATATTTATTTATTTGTTTGAAAGGCAGAGTTACAGAGAGAGAGAGAGAAAGAGAGAGAGACAGAGAAACAGAGAGAGAGAGATTCCATCCACTAGTTCCTTCCCCAAATGGCTGCAATGGCTGGGGCTGGGCCAGACCAAAGCCAGGAGCCTGGAACTCCATCCAGGTCTCTTACATGGGTGGCAAGGCCCCAAGTAGTTGGGCCATCTTCAGCTTCTTTCCCAGGCTCATTAGCATGGGGCTGGATCAGAAGTGGAGCAGCCAGGACTCAGCTGGTGCTCATATGGGATGCTGGTGTCACAGGAAGTGACTTAACCCGCTGTGCCACAACACCAGCCCCAACTTTGTACCCTGTAGCCAACATCTTCCCATTCCTCCCCCCCTCCATCCCTGGTAACCCTTGTTCTATGCTGTTTTTATATACTCATCTTTTTCATTTCTGCATGTGAGATCATACAATGTTTTGCTTTCTGTTTCCAGATTACTTGATTTAGCATAATCATATCCTTTAAGTTCACCCATGTTCGTGTAAGTGGCGAGATCTCCTCCCCTTCCAAGGCTGAATAAGACGCAATTGCAATGTCTTTTTCCGTTTGTCTGTCAGTGGACACCTAGTTATTTCCGTATCTGTTGTGAATGATGCCACAATGCACATGGGAGCACAGCTATCTCTTTGAGGTACTAGTTTCTTCCCTTTGTGTCTAAGCCCAGAAGAGGGATAACTGTAAGATATGGTAGTTCTATTTTTTAATTTTTTGAGGAAACTCCATACTGTTTTCTATAATGGCCATACCTATTTACATACCTCTGAACAGTGAACAAGGTTACCTGTTTTCCCACATCTCATCAACACTTATCTCTTGTCTTTTGTTAATAGTCATTCTGATAGGCAAGAGGGAATATCTTATTGTGGATTACTTTGCACTTCCTTAATAATTAGCGATGTTGGGCCGGCGCCGTGGCTCAACAGGCTAATCCTCCTCCTTGCGGCGCCGGCACACCGGGTTCTAGTCCCGGTCAGGGCGCTGGATTCTGTCTTGGTTGCCCCTCTTCCAGGCCAGCCCTCTGCTGTGGCCCGGGAGTGCAGTGGAGGATGGCCCAAGTGCTTGGGCCCTGCACCCCATGGGAGACCAGGAAAAAGCACCTAGCACCTGGCTCCTGCCATCAGATGAGCGCGGTGCGCCGGCCGCAGCGCGCCGACCGCGGCGGCCATTGGAGGGTGAACCAACGGCAAAAGGAAGACCTTTCTCTCTGTCTCTCTCTCACTGTCCACTCTGCCTATCAAAAAAAAAAAAAATTAGCGATGTTGAGTACTTTTTCATATATCTGTTGACCATTTGCATGTCTCCTTTTGAAAAATGTCTTTGCAAGGGACTGGTGCTGTGGCATAGATTAAGCCTCTGCCTGTAGTACTGGCACTCCAAGTGGGCACTGGTCCATGTCCCGGCTGCTCCACTTCCAATCCAGCTCTCTGCTATGGCCTGGGAAAGCAGTGGAAGATGGTCCAAGTCCTTGGGCCCCTGTACCCACGTGGGAGATCCAGAAGAAGCTCCTGGCTCCTGGCTTCAGATTGACCCAGCTCCAGCCATTGCTGCCATTTGGGGAATGAACCAGTGGATAGATGACCTTTCTCTCTGTCTCCCCCTCTCTATTTCTGTAATTCTGCCTTTAAAATAAATAAATATTAAAAAAAAAAAAAAAGAAAAAATGTCTATCCAGGTCTGCTACCCATTTTTAGTTGAGTTGCTTTGTTTTTTTGCTATTGATTTTTTTGTTTCCTTGTACCATTGTGGATTATCACCTTATGAAATACATGGCTTGCAACTACATTCTCCCAGTCTATAGGTTGCCTTTTCATTTAGTTGATTGTTTCCTTGGTTGTGCGAAAGCTTTTTAATGTGATAAAACCCCACTTGTTTATTTTTATTTTTGTTTTTGTTACCTGAGCTTCTGGTGTTTTATCCAAAAAATAATCACCAAGGAGATTTTCCCTGTTTTCTTCTAGAAGTTTTATGTTTCCAGTATTGACTTTTTTTTTTTTTTTTTTTGACAGGCAGAGTGGATAGTGAGAGAGAGAGACAGAGAGAAAGATCTTCCTTTGCCGTTGGTTCACCCTCCAATGGCCGCCACAGCTAAGCGCGCTGCGGCCGGTGCACTGCGCTGATCTGAAGGCAGGAGCCAGGTGCTTCTCCTGGTCTCCCATGGGGTGCAGGGCCCAAGGACTTGGACCATCCTCCACTGCACTCCCTGGCCACAGCAGAGGGCTGGCCTGGAAGAGGGGCAACCGGGACAGAATCCGGCGCCCCGACCAGGACTAGAATCTGGTGTGCCGGCGCCGCAAGGTGGAGGATTAGCCTGTGAGCCGCGGCACCGGCCTCCAGTATTGACTTAATTTTAGTCCTCACCAAAATTTCTCCACATCTAGACCAAGTAAAGGATTGGAATCTCTAGCACACCCCGGATATACTGAAAGTTTGAGGAGGTAGAACAAAGTATTTATGTGTTAATGATTTTTCCTCTTTCCCCTTAATTAGAGAAACCAAAGGAAACTGTAGTTATTTGAGGGTTTATTTTCTTCTAATCAAAAATCTATCTAGAGGCTGGTGCTATGATGTAAGTGGTTAAGCCTTCACTTGCAGTGCCGACATCCTTTATAGGTGCCAGTTCGAGTCCCAGCTGCTCCACTTCCTATCCAGCTCTCTGCTAATGCACCTGGGAAAGCAACAGAAGATGGCCCAAGTGCTTGGACCTCTGAACCCATCTGGGAGACCTTGAAGAAGCTCCTGATTCCTGGCTTCCGCCTGGCCCATCCCTAGCCATTGCAGCCATTTGGGGAGTGAACCAGTAGGTAGAAGATAACTCTCTCTCTCTCTTTATATTTCTGCCTTTCAAATAAGTAAACCGATCTTAGAAAAAAAGAAAATCTACTTATTCTGTAGTATGCAACTAAATAAGAATACTTTATTATTTGCTTTAGATACTAACTATACTTCTATATTGCTCATTTATCAACAGTTTCTAAATTTTATTTTTGAGAGGAGGAGAGAGAAAGAGACAGAGATCTTCCATTCACTGGTTCACTCTTTAAAAAAAAAGATTTTATTTATGTGAGAGGCAGAGTTACAGAGGGAGAGAGGGAGAGACAGAAAGGTCTTCCATTAGCAGGCTCACTCCCAAAATGGTCACAATGGCCAGAGCTGGGCCAACTTGAAGCCAGCTTCCTTCACGTCTCCCATGTGGGTGCAGGGGCTCAAGCACTTGGGCCATCTTTTCTTGCTTTCCCAGGCCATAGCAGAGAGCTGGATCAGAGAGGAGCAGCCAGGACATGAACTGGTACCCATATGGGATGCTGGCACTGCAGGCAGAGGCTTAACCTACTATGCCACAGCACTGGCCTCATGGTTTACTTTCCAAGTACCCTCACCAGTGGGGTGGGCCAGGTTGAAGCCAGGAGCCAGAAATTTAATCTCAGTCTCCCACATGGTTGGCAGGTACCCAAATACTTGAGCAATCACCTGCTGCCTTCCAGTGTGCCCACTAGCAGGAAACTGGAATTATGAGCAGAGCCAGGATTTGAAGCCAGGCCCTCTGATATGAAATGCAGGCATCCCATGCAGCATGTTAACCACTAGCCAGAACACATGCCCCAATCAGATTCTTTATCTTCTTTAATCCTACCTCTGATCATAACCAATCTCTGAAAATTATAGCCTCAGATACAATAACAAATATGTTGAGATATTATACTAGTTTTCAATGCTTTTATATGTAGAATGAATTGACAACGTCTTTTAATTTATATATATGTTATAAATGTAGTTTTCTAATAGCTCAATTTTATTCATTTATTCTACATTTTAACTGCAACATAAATTAAAATTAAATTTTGGGGGCCAGCTCTGTGACATAGCAGGTAAAACCACTGCCTGTGATGCCAGCATTCCGTATGGGTGCTGGTTTGAATCCTGGCTGCTCCACTTATGATCCAGCTCCCTGATAATGCACCTGGAAAAGCAGCAGAAGATGGCCCAAGTGCTTTGACCTCTGCACCCATAGAGGAGAATTAGAAGAAGCTCCTGGATTCTGGCTTCAGGCTTCAGCCTGGCCCACCCCAGCCATTATAGCCATTTGGGAAATAAACCTGAGGATGGAAGACCCCCCCCCTTTCAAATAAAAAAATAAAAAATAAAAAACAGGGGCCCGTGCTGCGGCATAGTAGGTTAAACTTGTACTTGCAGTGCCAACATCCCATATGGCTGCTGGTTCGAGTCCCAGCTGCTGTATTTCTAATCCAGCTCTCTGCTAATGGCCTGGGAAAGCAGAAGAAGATGGCCCAAGTGCTTGGGCCCCTGTGCGGGATACCCAGAAGCTCCTGGCTGCTGGCTTCAGATTGGCTCAACTCCGGCCATTGAGGCCATTTGGGGACTGAACCAGCAGATGGAAGACCTCTCTCTCTCTCTCTCTCTATATATATATATATATGTATAACTCTGCCTTTCAAATAAATAAATAAATCTTTAAAAAAATAAAAAGAAAATTTTACCCATAATCCTAATATTGCCACAAATCAAACTGTTAAACTGTTTTTAGTTTTAATTATACTGTATACAAAATTTGATTTCCTACTTTTGAAATATGATGTTATTTTAGCTTTTGCTCTTTGGTAAGCTAGAAATAAATGTCTCATATTTTTAGTTTTCCTATTTTAGTTCAAATTATCTGAAAGATTCACAGCGAAGCTAAACACTGTGCAGGCTCCTTTGTCCCTGAGAACAAATTGCCCTCTGAGCATTCACTTATATAAAAATACATGAAGCGGGGCTGGCGCTGTGACATAGTGGGTAAAGCCGCTGCCTGCAGTGTCAGCATCCCATATGGGCACCGGTTCAAGTCTCGGCTGCTCCACTTCCGATCCAGTTCTCTGCTGTAGCCTGGGAAAGAAGTAGAAGATGGCCCAAGTCCTTGGGCCCCTGCACCCACGTGGGCGATTGGGAAGAAACACCTGGCTTCCGATTTTGGATGGGTGCAGCTCCAGCCTTTGTGGCTATCTGGGGCGTGAACCAGCAGATGGAAGACCTCTCTCTCTCTCTCTCTCTCTCTATGCCTCTGCCCCTCTGTAACTCTGCCTTTCAAATAAATTTTAAAAATCTTTAAATATATATATATATATATATATATATATATATAAAGCAAGATATATCAGACATAGCTAAAATGAATAAGCAGTCCTTTTTTTTCATATAAACTCTGGAAACAATGTGTATGTTGTAACCAATAGTGTGTTCTCATAACTTATTGTGCATTTTCTACCCAATTATTAGATAGAAATGACATTCACTTAAAGTTATAGAGGACAGTGGCACCTACCTGCCAATGGTAACTAGCTTCCATCTTTCCCTCTCTCTGTCCACGCAGATGAGGCAGAGACAAGGTGCTGAGGCACTGTCTCTCTCCTTCCCCTCCCCATCCATTTCCCCTCCTGGCCTGCTGTACCCCTGAACAATGCCCACGTGTGTGTATGTGTGTGTGTGTGTGTTTTCCTCGCCTTTTTAAAGATTTTTTTTTTTTTTTTATTCAAAAGGCAGAGCTACAGAGAGAGAGACACAGAGAAAGGTCTTCCATTTTATGGTTCACTCCTCAAATGACTCAACAGCCAGAGCTGGGCCTGGATGAAGCCAGAAACCAGGAGCTTCCTCCAGGTCTCCCATGTGGGTGCAGGGGCCTAGCACTTGGGCCATCTTCTGCTGCTTTCCCAGGCCATAGCAGGGAGCTGGATGGAAAGTAGAGCAGCAGGGTCAGTGCTGGCAGCAGATTAACCCACGGCGCCACAATGCCAGCTCCTTTCCTCACCTATTTCTTGTTGTTGTTCCCTGGGTCTCATTTTCCTTACAGGTAAAGTAAGGGTACCATGGAGCCCACCATGTGGGGCTGTTGTGGGGAAGAAATGAGCTAACTTATGCATGTACACCCTTTAAAATTATTTTTATCCTCACAAACCTTTTATTTAAGTAATGCAAACCTCTTTCCTCACCTTTTAAATAAACTGTATCACTTTGTGCCCTATAAAACTAACTTCCATGTTTGTTGTTGTTTTTTAAAGATTTATGTATTTGTTTGAGAGGCAGAATTATAGACAGGAAGTGGGAGAGACAGACAGAGAGGTCTTCCATCTGCTGGTTCATTCCCCAAATAACCACAATGCCCAGAGCTGGGCTGATCCAAAGTCATAAACCAGGAGCTTCCTCCAGGTCTCCCACATGGGTGCAGGGGCCCAAGTACTTGGGCCATCTCCCACTGCTTTCCCAAGCCATTAGCAGGGAGCCAGATGGGAAGAGGAGCAGCCAGGACTCAAAAAGATGACCATATGGGATGTCAGCACTGCAGGCAGTGTTCAGATGTATGAACTGAGGCCGGCACTGTGGTGTAGCGGTAAAGCCGCTGCCTGAGGTGCCTGCATCCCATATGGGTGCCAGTTTTTAAGTCCTGGCTGCTCCATTCTGATCGAGCTCTCTGCTATGGCCTGGGAAAGCAGTAGAAGACGACCCCAGGCCTTGGGCCCCTGCACCCACTTGGGAGAGCTGGAAGAATCTCCTGGCTCCTGGCTTTGGATCGGCACAGCTCCGGCCATTGCAACCATCTGGGGAGTGAACCAGCAGATGGAAGACCTCTCTACCTATTCTCTCTCTGTGTAACTCTGATTTCCAAATAAATAAATATTTTTTAAAAAATGCGTGAACTTGGTCAAGTCTCTTAGTAGCTGAATGGCTTTTTGTTGTTGTTCTTTTATAAGATAAGCCACAAAGAATGTCATAGGCTACCTCACAGCACTGAGGAGCAATCATTTGAAGCAATTTTGTAAAATGAGAAGTATAAACCACTGGGAGAGATTCTCATGCAGATGGTATGTTTGCAAGTCACGGACTGAAAATAAATGTGACAAAGCAGAATTCCATGAAATGAAGACAACGTCCTGCAAAGCAGGCTTTTCTCCCACAACAACAGAACACTGAGACCAAAGAGTTAAACTGCCACTTGTGCAGCCTCCCCCATCAGAGTGCCGGTTTGAGTCCCGGCTGCCCTGCTTTCTATGGGGCTTCCTGCTAATGCACCTGGAAGGCAGTGGATGATGGCCCAACTGCTCGGAACCCCTGCCACTCTCGTGGGAGACCGCATGGAGCTCCGGGCTCCTGGCTTTGATCTGACCCAGCCTTGGACGCTGAAGCCATTTGGGTAGTAAAGCAGCGATGGACCATCTTTCTCTGTCTCTCCCCACATCGTTCTGCCTTTCAAAAACGAATAAGTAATCTCTAAGACTCAGAGAGTCCTACAAAGAGTCTGCTTAAAACAAAACAGGCACCATGGCCAGCGAGGTGAGCAGAGCTGAGTGGGCATTGTCTCGGAGCACGAAGCAGAGCCAGCTCAGTTCCACACGCAGTGGGAGAAGGGGCTCTTTCACAGTTGGCTGCCGCCAGGGTGCTCAATTGCTGGAGAAAATGGCCCTAGTGCTGAGAAAAAAGGCCTTCATCTGGGGCATAGAAATGGAAAACCAATGAAAAGAAATTGTTAAACTGATTTTAAAATCCTCATTCTATACCTCAACAAGGGATAAAACAGGTTTTTATTTATTTGTCCTTCGCTATATAAAACGTTATGTAAGCATCATTGAAGAATGCGTGTGCTCTTAGATAGCTTATCATGATGCCTAGAAGCTCACAGTTTTCACACTGAAGGCCCGAACTAGCCCTACCCTGTCTTATCTCCTCGTGCCAGGTCCTGGGACTAGGCTGCTCTCTTCTCCCTCCTTCACTCCCGCCTCCACCCCGGGTCATCACGGTGTCTGTTCTGAAGAATTCTACTGCTGACCACTCTGGAAAAACGCATTTCAGCTCTGTTCTCTCCTCTCCTCTTCCCAGATCATTTCCTTAAGGATCATCTGCATTCTCTGCCCCCTTCTCTTTCCTTGTCCCAAGTCTAATCTGACTCAGGCCCTCATTGTCCGTTAGAATGGTCGTGTAGCCAAAGCCAGTCTGTTTGTAAGAGGCAGGACTGAAGGCAGTTGGACAATTGAGGAGGCTATTGCTCTGAACCCAGGGGAGAGAGGAGGCACGGGGATGCGGCAGAAGGAGGAAGAAAGGCAAAGCCGGGTTCCAGTTCCAGGTGCGAGAAGTCAGCAGGTGGCTTCGAGGAGTGGTGCTGCCACTTGCTTATACAAGGAACAGTGAAGGAACAGCAGGGCTAGGTCGGGAGGAGCAGGTGGACGAAATGGACTTGCTGAGCTAGCTCTGCACAAGGAAAACCCTACGAAAGAAGAGTGAGGGACTCTCCTGAGCCTGGTGTCTGACTGATGGCTTCCTCCTGTAGAACTGGCTGGCTGGTTTGGTCCCTTGAAGATTTCTGGAAAATAGAAGCAGCAACCAAGCCTTCTTTCATAGAAATAGTGAGATCTGTTATTTCAAACACAAGACTGCAGGACAGTCCCAAAGCAGTCCCTGTGAGTGACAGTGATTACTGCTGGGCTTTCTCCGGCCAGAGGTCGAGAGCTGTTTCTGTTTCAGGAGACTTCTTTGCTGGGAGAAACCTAGCAGGATCGGCTTTCACTTACTGATCAATCACTATACACCAGAACTTCAGATATCGCGCTAAGAATTTTTCCTTTAAGAATTCCCTACCTATTTATCTCCATGCTGGAGGTTAAAAATCGGAGACGATGGTGACAGCAGACTCCTTCTGGCTCACAGCCAGCCGTCTTGCTGTATTCTCACATGGTCCCTTTCTCTCCTGATAAGGATGCTAATACCCTCATGACCTCATCCAAACTAAATTAACCTTTCAGCATTTCCAAATGCTGCAGTGTGAGGAATGGCTTCAACATAGGAACTGTAGATGTTTCAGTTAATAGCAGCGTGCAAGTAAGTTTACTTCTAGAAACATTAGGAAAACTAAATAGTGCTTTTTATGCGTTAAAGTGGAGTATTCCTGAGTCTGTGCTTTCTGGATTCTGCTTGCCCCAGCCCTGGCTATCGTGGGCATCTGGGGATTGAAACAGCAACGAAAAACTCTCTCTCTCTCTCTCTCTCACACACTCTCTCTCTCTCGTTTTTCAAATAAATAGAATAATAAATTCAAACAGAACAAAATAAAAAAAAAAAGAATTAAGTAGCTACCTATATTTTCTCTAGAGTCCTAACAACTTGATTTAAAACAATTTTTTTAAAAAAATTAAAAGACAGAGCTAGAAGCCAGGAAGTTAACCCAGAACCTCCCTGTGGGTGGCAGGGGCCTGGCCGCTTGAGCCGTGACTTGCAGTCCCCAGGCTGTGCACTGGCCGTCAGTAGACTCAAGAGCAGGGCCAGGACCTGAACGCAGGCACTGCAAGAGGGGATGCGGGTTCCCCAGCTGGAACCTTAACCGTGGTGCCAAATACCTGCCCTGGATTAAGAATTTTTGTCTCAATCCTCACGGCAATTTTACAAGCTGAAGAATTACATAAAATCCACCTTAGGGGTAAGGACACTAAAACACACACAAACGTATTTGCCCAAGGACACCCAGCTGGCGAGTGATGAAGCTAGGATTTGAACCCCGGCGAGTGCACTCTAGGGAGCACACGCTCCTGTTGTCCCAGTGACCAGATGCCTGCCCGTCACTCATTTCTGAGAGCTGAGTTCTTGAAAGGGGTCGAGGAGGATCACACTCCTCTTCAATCTGATAGCTCTGCAGACAAGGAGAAACGATCCTTGGAGAGTCCGAGTTTGGGTCAGGTCTAAGCAAGTGATGTGACAAAGATGACTGAAAAGCTTTATTTTGGTGGCCAGTGCTGTGGTTAAACTGCCACCTGCAGCACCGGCATCCCATATGGACAGTAGTTAAAGTCCTGGCTGCTTCACTTCCCATCCAGCTCCCTGCTAGTGTGCCTGGGAAAGCAGCAGATGTTGGCCCAAGTGCTTGGGCTCCTGTGCCTACATGGGAGACCCAGATGAAGTTCCTAGCTTCAGTCTGGCCCAACCCTGGCCAGTGCGGCCATCTGGGGGCTGAACCATCAGATGGAAGATCTCTCCTCTCTCTAACTCTGCCTTTCAAATAAATTAAATAAATCTTAAAAAAAAAAAAAAAGTCCTTATTGCATCCTAGGGCTCGGGCTCCTTTTCTACATAAGAGCCCAGGCTGGTTTTTCTGCTTCGTGAGGGCAGAAGAGAGCAGGGAGCCATCCATTTTTGGTGTCTTGCCAGAGAGGGAGTGCATGCTTTAATGTATCAGAGCAGGAGGGAGCAGGCAATTTCTGAATCCAAGCTCTGATGGATCGCTAAAGACAAAATCAGCTCCTCCACAATAAACGAGAGTAAATCCTGTTAATGAGAGAAAGCTGTGATCTCCACAAATGCAGAGTCTTTAATATTTCCCAGGACTGACAATGTAACCCCATGCAAATGCATGCTTCAGCTCACACGTAAAAGTGGCATTTTTAGGAATAGGCATTGTGGCACAGTGGCTTAAGCTGCTGCTTGCTACGCTCACATCCCATATACAAGTGCCTGGTTCAAGTGCCAGCTATTCTGCTTCTGACCCAACTTCCTGCTAATGTGATCCTGAGGGCAGCAGATGATGGCTCCGTTGGCTGAGTCCCTGCCACCCATACAGGAGACCCAGATGGAATTCCAGACTCCTGGCTTTGGCCTGGCCCAGCTGTAGGTGTTTCAGGAGTGAACCAGCAGATGGAAGAGCCCTCTCTTTCTCTATTGCTCTGCCTTTCAAAGAAATAAATAAACCTTAAAGTAGAATGTTTTAGGGGCCAGCACTGTGGCATAGTGGGTTAAGCCTCTGTCTGCACTGCCAGCATCTCATATGGACTCTGGTAGAAGACCCAGCTGTTCTGCTTCCAGTCCAGCTCCCTGCTAATGCATCCGGGAAGGCAGCAGAGGATGGCCTGAGTCCTCGATCCCCTGCAGCCACATGGGAAACCCAGAAGAATCTCCTGGCTTCAGCCTGGCTCAGTCCTGCTATTGCAGCCATTTAGAGAGTGAACCAGCAGATGGAAGATCGATCTCTCTGTTTCTCCATCTCTCTCTGTAACTCCACCTTTCAAATAAATAAGAAATAAACTTTTTGAAAAGTGGAATGCTTTAATGTTTGCTAACTTATGATTATAAATAAGGTTTACTTTCCCTTTCCTTGGTGAATATCACAAAGTTTTATCCTTCCCTCCTGAGTGTCAGGGGATCCCTTCCCTATACTTCAGAGTCCTGAAGCTACAACTTCCCTACTGTGCACAGGATCCCAGGCTGTACTTTGGGATCTAAAGAAACCATACAATCTTGTTTTGCACTGTGGTTTAGACGTGGCTTTGATCCCCAAAAGTCATGTGTTGGAAGCTTGGTGCCCAGTGTCACAATGTGAGGGCTGATGGAGCCTTTTGGGGGTAGGGGGTGTAGTGGGGCGTGGTTAGGTCCCCAGAGGAGCGCTGCCCCTTGAAGAGATTGAGGTGGTTCCTAGAAGACTCTAGTCAGTTACCATGAGAATAAGTTGTTACCAAGAGCAAGTCTGACCCTGCATCTCTCTGGTTTCCTGTCTCTCCCTGTGATCTCTTCAACCTGAGCTCCCAGAATCATGATGGTATGCAGGGTGAGGTCCTCAGCAGAGCCGGGCAGAATCAGTGCTGTGCTCCTAGACCTCCAAAACCATGAGCTGAATAAAGCTTTCTTTCTAAGCACGCAGCTTCAGCCATTTTCTTATAGCGATGGAAAAGGGACTAAGGTTGTTAAGAACCAGAGTGTGTGGTCGTCCATCTGGCTACAGGCTGCTGAACACTTCCTTCCTCCCTTAGTGCAATGCAGCTGTTGCAAATAAAGATTTATTTTTCAATTTTGAGTCTGTGCTCTTTGTTTCATACCTACTAGGCATCATTTTGGCAAAATCTAGAGCAATGCAGACTCTGAGAGTAGGAGGGGGAGACTGTAGGATGCCCTCTCTAGGTCCATTGTCCAGGGGTGAAGTAAGTTCTGTCCCTATTTTCACAACAGAAAGATTTAATTTTTCGGAGGCAGGGGAGAGGGATCATAAACTGTACACATATGCCCCAGCTCTGTGTCACTTCTCTCACTTCTTACTTCTTTCCTATACAACTTCTTAAAAATAGGGCGATTGCTTTTATCTGTAGGTTAAAGTGAACCTTCTGTTAGTCTGAGAATCAGGGAGGAGAGTCGATGCCTTTCTCAGTTTATTTTAAAGCCATGTGGAACGGTGGAAACACTATTGACTGGGTCATGTTTTCTATGTACCAGTCCTCACCTAATAGAACCAGGACTCCTTAGAGAAATGGTTGGTTACAGAAACTGCCATATTTCATTTTTCCCTCTCTGATCAAATCCCCATTTTCACTTATTCATACTTCAATGATTTCTATGCTGATAACTCCCAAATGTATATATTTATAAACTTTTAAAACATGCCTGCTAATTCTTTGACAAATGACAGAATCTAATTCCCCTTGCTGAAATATGGCCTGGCCTTTGGCTCTCTTCTAACAAATAAGACACACGGAGTAGGAGGAGCTAGAAGTGAGGCTGTGGACTTTGGAGTCTATGTTAGAAGACAGAGTAGAGCCTCCCCTTGGTCCTCCCTCGGGATGCACACTGTGGAGTCCTGGCTCACCTGAAGCTGCCTACACAGCCCATGAACAGAGACCATGAAGGGGGAACCTGAGGATCTTCAGCTGTTCCAGGGCCAGAGTCTTCCCAACCCAGAACCAGACATGCGAGTGAAGAACCTTTTAGATGATGGCAGCTCCAGCCACCACTGAATGAAACCACATGAGACACCCAAATAAGAATCCTTCAGTTAAGTCACTTCTAAATTTCTGATCCATAGAAATCATGTGAGATAATAAGTGACTACTGTTGTATGAAGTCACTGAGTTTGGGAATGATTTGGTACATAGTGATAAATAATCAGAACATTGTCTAACTTCCATTGCACTTAGTTCTATTTTTTTCTTATTTGTTTCTTTCTTTCTTTGAAAAGCAGAGTGACACAGAGAGAGAGGGAAAGAGAAATCTTTCCTCTACTGGTTCACTTCTCAAATGGCTGCAACAGCCAGGTCTGGGTCAGGCTGAAGCCAGGAGCCAGGAGCCCCATATTAGACTCCCATGTGGGTGGTAGGGACCCAACTATTTGGACCATCTTATGATGACTTCCCAGGTGCATGAGCAAGAAGCTGGATCAAAAGCAAAGCAGCCAGGACTCAACCAGCGATCTGCTATGAGATGTTGGTGTAGCCAAGTGGAGGCTTAACCTGCTATGCCATGATGCCAGCTCCCTATGCATTTACTTCTAAACCTAGTCTTTCTCCAGTGTTCTCTCTCTTAGCTCCATAACATTATTATCTACCTATTTATACAAGTTAGAAGTCTGGGAAGCATCTTTGACACTTACCTCTTCCTCATCTGCTCATATCTGATTCATCAACATTTTGTTTGATTTCTCTAATATATATGTCTCATATTAACCTACTTCTGCATTCATGTCAACTTCCTGGTCCAAGCCACCATCACATCTCATTCATATTACTGCCACATGCCACAGCCCATTAACTAAATGATTCCCACATTTACTCTAGTCTTTCCAATATGATCCTAGTTCAATCTGTTTTCGAAAGTTCCAAGTATGCAGATTAGGCCTTTGACCTACTTAAAGACTTTAACCTATGGACCAGCATTCCAATGTAGCAAGTAAAGCTGTTGCCTGTGGTGCTGGCATCCCATATGGGTGCCAGTTCATGTCCTGGCTACTCCCCTCTGATCCAGCTCTCTGCTATGGCCTGGGAAAGCAACAGAAGATGACTCAAGTGCTTGGGCCCTGACATCCACATGGGAAACCTGGAAAAAACACTGAGTTCCTAGCTTCACCCTGGTCCAGCCCCGGCCCTTGTGACCATTTGAGGAGTGAACCATCAGATGGAAGATCTCTTTCACCTTCTCTCTCTCTGCCTTTCAAATAAGTAAAAAGAAAAAAGAAAAGAAAAAAAGACTTTGACCTAACTAATGTTTTTTTTTTAAAGATTTATTTATTTATTTGAAAGTCAGTTACACACACACAGAGAGAGAGAAAGAGAAAGAGGAGAGAGGAGAGAGAGAGAGAGAGAGAGAGATCTTCCATCTGCTGGTTCACTCTCCAACTGGCCACAAAGGTCGGAGCTGTGCCAATTCGAAGCCAGGAGCCAGGAGCTTCCTCTTGGTTTCCCACACAAGTACAGGGGCCCAAAACCTTGGGCCATCTTCTGCTGCTTTCCCACAGTGCCAGCATCCCACATGGATGCCAGTTCAAATCCTGGCTGCTCCATTTCCGATCCTGCTCTCTGCTATGGCTTGGGAAAGCAGTGGAAGATGGCCCAGGTGCTTGGGCCCCTGAACCCATGTGGAAGACCTGGAAGAAGCTCCTGGCTCCTGGCTTCAGATCAGCTCAGTTCTGGCCACTGTGGCCATTTGGGGAGTGAACTAGCAGATGGACTCTCTCTCTTTCTCTCTCTCTTCCTCTGCCTCTGCCTCTCTGTAACTCTGCCTTTCAAATAAATAAATAAATCTTTTAAAAAATATTCTTAACATGATTTACAAGGGTCCTCATGACTCGGCCTCTTGATACCTTTTCTTCCCCTAGGATCCAGCCACACTGATAGGTGTTGGAATTTCTTCCACATGTCTCCTTACTGCCAACACATAGACTCTGCACAGGCTGTGCCCTCTGCCAGGCAGGCCTTCCCTGGCCACGCCCTATCAGGCATGCATAAACCTCCTCTTTCAGCCTAACTCCTACTCATTCTTCCGATTTTTGCTCAAACATAACTTTCTCAGCAAAGCCTTCATTGACTCTCTGTCGGACTTACTTGGGTTATCATTTTATATAACACTGTAACTCTTCCTACTGTATAATTCTATATTTGCTTGATTATTTCCCTGTTGCCCGTCTGTCTGCTGAACCATAAACTCATGATAATATGGGCCATGTCTTATTTTGCCCCTCTTTCATCCTTAGCTCCTATGTACTATGCTCATATTGGGTACTCAGATTTTGTTGGTTGAATTGATGAACGTACACTCAGGGACAGTCTTGTTAAGAATTTCCTCAACTCATCAACTGCCAAGAGGCACTTTCCTAAATATTTTCGTTGATCTGTTTTACCATATGGAAACAGTAAGCGAAATTGCTTTCTTCCCAGTGGAGAGGGCCTATTTGCAATCTTTTCAATCATTCAGGCATAAATTCTATCTATGTAATGGGCCTCAAAGAAAGTACTAGATTCTACCACTTGTGCTGATAAATTACTATCTGTACAACACAATCTCAGTCCTTGCAACATCAACAAAAGAAATGTCCCTGATCAGTAACCTCTTATTAATGTCAATAAATTTATTATACCTATACTGTTTTTAAATTTTTCCAAATAATCATGTAAATAAAATATAGCAAGTACTTTGATATGTCTATAAATCAAACACCAAAAGTCAACTCCCACTGTCCATCTATCACCACAACCAGAAATTCTCAAACTGCACAGATGTTGTTATGAGATTCTACAAGGGCATGCCAGGTACTTCAGATGTGACCTTCTGTCATGACAGGAGTTGGGATATTTCCAGCTCTGCTTTGTGAAAATTAATCATGAGAATTAGAGTTTTCTGAATGTTTACTACCTCCTAGTAATCAATTTTGTGATGTTTGTTGTAGAGATTAAGTGTGTAGGCTCTAGTGTTTCTAACCAGAGTCAAATCCTGATTCTACTTGCTAGCAGTGTAATCTGATCTAAGTCTTAGTTTCTTTATCTGCAAATCTCAACTTCCTTATCTGTATCAGGAAGGGAAACATAAAGTTTTCCTTTACTCTCTTAAGCTCAGGGGCTCGGGTCTGTAAATTAAACTGACAAAAGACAGATTAGAAGAAAGTCATGCAATTTTTATTGATGGTAATACTTTTACATTCATGAAGTCTTCATAGACAAGAGGTAAAAATTATAAAGTAGGTAGACTGGAGGATTCTACTTGTATACCATTTGAAGAAAGGGTGATAAATGATGGAGAACTGACTAAACAAAGAAAAGGAGGTTTTGGCTTCTGAGAATAATAATAAACCATGAGAAAATGACTAATAAATATATAGGGGACACTAATGGAAGATAGGGGCTATTGTAGCAAGATTTGTCTATGCAGACTCATCTCAGTGCTAGCTCTCAATCTTGGGAGATCAGGGATGTTCTCCTCATCCTAGAACAGGAAAACGGGAAATTTATGCCCTGCTTTTTGGCAGATAGAGGGTGGGTAGAATACTCTCCTTCCATCTGTTGATTCTCAGTTACCTTCAGCTTCACATACTCTTACACCAAAGTAGCATATCTGGGGGTAGTATATTTTGGGCCCCTTCATCTACAAAATAGAGATTAACCCAAACTATATTGTAGGATAATCTTGAGAGTTAATAAGTCACTATTTGCAAAATACTTGGAACCATGTCTCATAAACGTTAGCTATTATATTTCCTCTCCAACAGCATTGCAACTGTTCGGTCATTCACAGCTATTGACGGGATCCCTTCCTGAAATATCTGCAGTTTCTTGCACTTCGTTGACCCCCAGCTTTGGGTTGTGCTGACCAGGGCACCAAGGTTTGTGTCTTTGGCTAGCTAGTCAAATCTGACCTCATTTTGTCTCCTTTCTGTCTGGCCCTGTTGTCTTCACATTTTGTTCTCTTACTGAATAGTTCATTATTACCGTATATAACCCTTGTCCCATCCTCAGGTATTATCTTCAGGTCTGATTTGTATTTGATATTTAGGACAGCACTCCCCTTGATGTTGTTACGCTTATTTTTCCCCTTGTTTTTAGTATACTCTTTATTTGGCACCCTCCCAGCCATTAGAACAATATTTTTACAAGGCTCCCAGGTGTAGCTAGGATTTACAACCTGTGGGAGAAACTGACTCTTGCTCACATGTGCATGAATTAGAATGCAGATCCAAATGTTTCATGAAAATAATTATCTCTGATGAAAATAGAGGCACCATTAAGGACCATTAAACTCTGACATGATGAAAGCAATACTTTTCTAGACAATATTATAAGAAGCATTATCTTTACAGCTGTTTAGGAATCTAGATAGTAAAGATAGTCCTAAAGCAAGGAAGATCTAAATGGCCATTGGGCTGTGATGAATCTAATTTTAAAGACAGATATAAGTCTGATCTGGAAACCATGATGAGATCTCCGTATATACTCCTCACCTACTTCCTCTTATCAAGGAATAAAGGGGCATGTCAGCTCCTTCGGCCACAAAAGGAACGACGCTGCTCGAAGTTAATCGGTCTTCAAAAGACTCTTACTTAGAAGGAGTAGGAAAGAGAGTGGGGGACCGGGAGAAGGGGGAGAGATGGCGCGCACGTTCCTTAAGGGGGAAAGCTGGCGTGCCCCCCTCCTTCTCCTGCGGTCTGCTTATATACAGAATTCAACCAATCACAGTCAATCAATCACAGTCCATGCACAGAGCTCTCCAATCTGGCACTTGATCACGCTCAGCTGTGGAGTCACGCAGCAGGCAGGGCATCAGCGCCATCTTGTTGTTTTCCACGATCCTCAGCTAGATGGAAAGTTCAATCAGCTGCTACATCCACATTACTGCTATAAGCCAAGCCCAGCATGGGGGGGTCCTATGGCAGGTATATCCATGGGTCCCCACAGGGGCACATTTTCTCTGGATATTTTTTCTCTTGGGCTTGAACTGTACTGAACTGGGAAAGTGGAAAGAACTATGAGAATCTTTGTCAGAATAAAAGGATGGGGGCCGGTGCTGTGGCACACTGGGTTAATCCTCCGCCTGTGGCACTGGCATTCCATATGGGCACCGGGTTCTTGTCCTGGTTGCTCCTCTTCCAGCCCAGCTCTCTGCTGTGGCCTGGGAAGGCAGTGGAGGATGGCCCAAGTGCTTGGGCCCCTGCACCCGCATAGGAGACCAGGAGGAGGCACCTGGCTCCTGGCTTTAGATCAGCGCAGCTCCAGCAGTTGTGGCCACTTGGGGAGTTAACCAACAGAGGGAAGACCTTTTTCTGTCTCTCTCTCTCTCACTGTCTGTAACTCTGCCGGTCAAATAAATCTTTAAAAAAAAAAAAAAGAAGAAGAAGAATAAAAGGATGGGCAGTAGATTGGTTCGTTTTGCATTACTATAACAAAATACTGAAATCCGGGTAACTCTTTAAAGAAAGTTTTATTTAGCTCACAGTTCTGGAGGTTCAAGGCCCAAGGGTTAAAGGGTGATGCTATCTTGCTGAATTCACAGATAGTGCAGGGCATCACGTGGTAGGAGAGAGAAGCACGTGTGTGTCCTTTGATCTCTCTCTCTATCTCTCTCTCTCTCTCTCTCTTCCTAGAAAATCAACAGTAGTAGTCATGGAGGCTCCACCCTCAAATCCTTGTCTAATTCTTATCACCCAAAGCTCCACCTCATAATACCACAGTCAGACTGAGTTTTCAGCCTCCTAATGTCTCATGCTGGAGGGTAAATTTCACATGAATCCTTGAGAAACACATGCAAACCATACCCAGAGTATAGCAGGTGGGAAAAGAGGGGTCAGTATGGTTAGGGGTGCCCAAGTCTGCCCCAAGAGCAGAGACATTGGGGCCAAATGGACAAACGCAGAGCAGTCACTCCCTGGATGAGGTCACATGGGATTTCCCGTGGGAGGTTTCCACCAGCAAACCTGTCTCAGAAGGAGGAGCTGCCTGCCTCCTTAGTACACAACCTGAGTCATGACAGGAAGTGCTGTCTAGCTGTACAGCTTCAAGTTCTGATATGTTAAACCATGACTGACTCCCCGAGATGTAAATACAATAGTTGGTGTGTGAGGGGCGCGCGCGCGCGCGCACACACACACACACACACACACACACACAGAGGAAATGTATTCTGTTATAGCTCAACTAGGGGAAAAATGAATGACATGAAAGGCCAGGTTCCATGTCATCTATATTGCAGCACGTTGGAACATAACGTAAGTCAGCATCTCACTTCCCAAGTATCGTAACACAATGAATAACTCACATAGGACAACGATTATGGAATAGAAAAGCTACTGAAGCACTGAAGTAATTTAGAACGAACACAAACAACTTCCGATATTAGGTGCATTGGGCATGAAGTGTTTTGGGAAAACAATACTGTTTTTGGTAATTAACATATCTCAGGTTACATCTGAATAATTAATCTATTGAGCCTCCATATTGTATTTTCAAAAGGGGAGTGTTACCTCAGATACAAATGTTCCACTTGGAATCAGCACTTCTTGTTGTCACCTTCCATTCTGTGTCTTTTATCACCTATTTAGCCAGCTGTGCTGCTATGTAGGCAAAAGCAACATGTAACAGATGTTCCTGGAATGTAAAGTAGGAGATATTTTCAATCATGGCGGGCTATATTGGTTAGGGATGAAAGGTGTCTGGACTGGAAAGCAAATTAGTTTATCCATTAAGAATAACAGATTATAGATTCAAATCTACCACCTGCTAGCTATGTGATCTTGGGCTAAATTAACCCAAATTCCCTAAGCCTCGGTCTTCTAGCTGTAAAATGAGAAAGTGTCTATATTGGTAGTTTCTGCTCTCTAGGATAATTGTGATGGTTAAATGAGATAACTCATGTACCTTAACAACATACCTGGCACAGAGTAAACATTCAATATGTATTAGCTCTTTGTTATTCCAGGTTTATTGAAATGCATACACAAGAACTGTGGAGAGTCAGGAAATGGTCTCAAGTAAGCAAGTTGGCTTACTACCGACAAAGAGCTGCTTCTGAGGCTGCCACTTGGTGGCAGAAATAAGGGGAGGGAGTGTGTGGATGAAGTGCAAAACCTTTTCACAGGTGCTGTGGCACAGCAGGTTAACGTCCTGGCCTGAGGCACTGGAACCTTTATGGGCACCGGTTCGAGACCCGGCTGCTCCACTTCCAATCCAGCTCTCTGCTGTGGCCTGGGAAAGTAGTAGGAGAAGGCACAAGTCCTTGGGCCTCTGCGCCTGCGTGGAAGACCTAAAGGAATCTCCTGGCTCTTGGCTTCGGATCGGCGCAGCTCGAGCCGTGGTAGCCATCTGGGGAGTGATCCAGAGGATAGAAGACCTCTCAGCAGATGGAAGACCTCTCTCTCTGTGTCTCTACCTCTCTCTGTAACTCTGTCTTTGAAATAAATAAATAAATAACAACCAAAAAAAACCTTTCACATGCGACAGGCATCCTGGCTCAGCCTACCTCCTATTCTGCAGTGCCAGCTCCAGTCCTGGCTACTCCACTTCCTATCTGGCTTTCTGCTAATGCTCTCTGCTACCCAGGTGGGAGACCCAGATGAAGCCTGAAAAACCAGATGGCTTCTGGTTTCCTGGCCTGACCCTGGATGTACTTGGTATTTGGAGGGTGAACTGACAGATGGAGATTCCTTCTTTCTATTTTTCTCTTTCACTTTCGCTTTCTCTCTACTTTTGTTATGGGGCTGGTGCAGGGGGTTAAATCACCACCTGCAGTGCTGGCACCCTATGTGGGTCCCAGTTCATGACCTGACTGCTCCACTTCTGATCCAGCTCCCTGCTAGTGGCCTGGGAAAACAGAAGATGGCCCAAGTGCTTGGACCCCTGCACCCATGTAGGAGACCCAGAAGAAGCTCCTGGCTCCCAGCTTCAGCCTAGCCAAGCCCTGGCCATGGCATAGCCATTTGGGGGAGTGAACCAGCAGATGAATGTGGGTGTTCTCTCTCCCTCTCTCTGTAACTTTGCCTTCCAAATAAATAAATCCTTAATTTAAAAAAATAAACAATTAGAATATTTCTTTAAAAACCCTTATCTCCGTTTAAAGCAGGAAAGCTCAATCAATGTTTAGTTTCTATATGTTGACCTCCTGTGTAAAATTTTAATTGAAAAAATAAATGTTGTGGCCGGCGCCACGGCTCAACAGGCTAATCCTCCGCCTTGTGGCGCCAGCACACCAGGTTCTAGTCCCGGTTGGGGCACCGGATTCTGTCCTGGTTGCCCCTCTTCCAAGCCAGCTCTCTGCTGTGGCCTGGGAGTGCAGTGGAGGATGGCCCAAGTGCTTGGGCCCTGCACCCCATGGGAGACCAGGAGAAGCACCTGGCTCCTGCCATCGGATCAGCGCAGTGCGCCGGCCACAGTGCGCCGACCACAGCGGCCATTGGAGGGTGAACCAACAGCAAAGGAAGACCTTTCTCTCTGTCTCTCTCTCTCTCACTGTCCACTCTGTCTGTCAAAAATAAATAAATAAGTAAATGTTGTCACTTTTTAAATAATTTAAAATAATTGATAATGAGTACAGGATCTGCTTGTAAATCTATACATTATGTATCTATAACAAAACCCTTAGAAAGCTAGGGGCAACAAGAGACTTACATGGTAAGTAGCATCTACAAGAAGTCTGCAGCAGCCTCCCTGTAAGAATGAGAAAAGGGGGCAGCTGGTAGACCTGGTGACTAAGATGCTGGCTAGCACTGCTGTGCCCCACATCAGAGTACTCTGCCTTGATCCCAGCTTCAGCTCCTTATTCCAGCTTCCAGGTGTTGCAGACCCTAGGAGGCTCAAGTAGCTGGGAGAGAACTGTATTGAGTTGTGGCTCTGGCTTCAACTACACATTCCACTCCACCCTATTACTCACTCCCACCCTCAGCTATTAAAGGCATTTGGGGAATGAATCCCTGAATGGGAGCTTTCATTCCCTCTGCCTCCCAGGTAAACAAATTAAAAAAAAAAAAAAAACTTTTTAGGGGCTGGCAATGTGGCTTAGCAGGTAAAGCTGCCACCTGTAGTGCCCGGATCCCACATGGGCACTGATTAGAGTTCCTGGCTGCTCCACTTGCGATCCAGCTCTCTGCTATGGCCTGGGAAAGCAGTGGACGATGGCTCAAGTGCTTGGGCCCCTGCACCCATGTGGGAGGCCTGGAAGAGGCTCCTGGCTCCTGGCTTCTGATCGACCCAGCTCTGGCCATTGCGGCCATCTGGGGAGTAAAGCAGCGGATGGAAGACCTCTCTCTCTCTCTCTCTCTCTCTCTCTCTCTCTGCCTCTGCCCCTCTGTAACTCTGCCTTTTAAATAAATAAATCTTTCAAAGAAATTAAAAAATAAAAGCATACTTAATTCATGTAGTATGGTGTTTAGCCTAAAGATTCAGGGTGATAATCTATAAATAAATCATTAGATTTAATAAGAGTTCATCAAAATTGGTGGAAGCAAAGCCAATAAACAAACATCGCTTCTATTTCTATATACTAGCAACAAGTAGAAAATGAATTTTTAAAAAAGATACTATTTTTGTAGCTTCAAAAAATCAAGTAAATGGTTATTAGCAGATAAAATCTAAACAAATAGAGAAATGTAGCCTGTTTGACTGGAAGGCTCAATGTTGAAATGATGTAAATTCTTCCCAGATTGATTTATAAGTTACCAAAACAATCAACAAATGAAAACGTTAACAGGAATTTTGTGACTTGAGGAAATAACAGTATGTGAATAGCTAAGAATAGTCCAAAAACATTGAAGAAAAAGAAGATGGTGGGACGACTTGTTTCACTGACAGTAAGACATTATAGAAACTAAGACAGGTGTATGAATTTGGACACTTGATCTTCATAGCAAATGTGGTACTGCAAAGTGGGGAAAAGGTAGTGTGTGTAATGCTGAATATCCTGATAGGAAAAAATAAAATTTGGCTCCTGCACCCAGCCTAGAGCAGCTCAATTAGAGAGCCCCAGAGCAGTAGTTGAGAGTCCCTACCCAACCACCACCCTGGGAAGCAGCTGAGCAACCCTTTCTGGGTCACTTGGCCCACCAAGCCCTCCAGGAAGCAAGTGGCAAGTCCCACCCCCACTCCTGTGGCACCAAGAAGTAGCTGTGCATCCTGTTCTCAGAAGCTCAGCCCACCGAGCATCCTCTTCTCAGAAGCTCAGCCCACGAAGGCCCTGAGAAGGAGACGTTTGGCCCCTCCCATGAATGCTCAGTCCCACAAGCAGAGCTCCCTGAGCTGGTCAGCCCCCAGAGCCTCCAGGAAGAGTCCTTGCAGGCCTCAGTCCCTGCCAGCATGCTGGAGCCCACTGGAGCCTGAGCCCTCAGACACTGTCAGGCATCTCACCTGTGACCAGGCACATTGCACTACCCCAGCCTCATATGAACTGCAGCAACTGGTGGCCACCCTAGAGCCGTGGCTGGGCGTGCCATACTCCAAGCTGCCAGCCAACTCACCCCACTGCATTCCGACTGGTGGTGCAATCCCACAACCGCTGAGGCCTAAGCCATGAGACACCCAAAGACATCAGCAGTGTGGATTACAGCTGAAGAAACTACTGGGACTGGCCGGCGCTGTGATGCAGCAGGTTAATGTCCTGGCCTGAAGCGCCAGCATCCCATATGGGCACCGGTTCTAGTCCCGGCTGCTCCTCTTCCAATCCAGCTCTCTGCTGTGGCCTGGGAAAGCAGTAGAAGATGGCCCAAGTCCTTGGGCACCTGCACGCACATAGGAGACCTGGAAGAAGCTCCTGGCTCCTGGCTTCGGATCAGCACAGCTCCAACTGTTGCAGCCATCTAGGGAGTGAACCAACGGACAGAAGACCTCTCTCTCTCTCTGCCTCTCCTCTCTCTGTGTAACCCTGACTTTCAAATAAATAAATAAATCTTTAAAAAAAAAGAAAGAAACTACAGGGACATTCCACCAAAGTGTCCACTTGAAGCCAAAGCTAACAGAATATCCAACCAACACACCAGGACATGTCACCAACAGAAAATCTTTCACTGCAAGATTAGCAGAAGCAACTGACCACCAGCTGCACAAAAATCAGCCTAAGGACACAAGCAGCAAGAAAACACAAGGCCATAGGACCCTCCTAAGAGACAACAATAACTCTCTTTCAACAGACACAAAGAAATGGAAACGGATGAATTGTCTGACAGAGAATTTGAAAGAATACTTTAAAGGAAACTTAATGACTTGCAAGAGAAAAGAAACAAATAATTCAACAAAATTAGGAAGACAATCCATGATGTGAATGAGCAAGTCAGCAAAGAGACCAAGATCATAAAAAAGAACCAATTGAAATCTTTTTTTTTTTCAAGATTTTATTTATTTATTTTAGAGGTAGAATGACAGACAGTGAGAGGGAGATGGGGCCTGTGCTGTGGCGCAGCAGGTTAAAGCCCTGGCCTGAAGCACGGGCATCCCATACGGGCACCCGTTCTAGTCCCGGCTGCTCCTCTTCCAGTCCAGCTCTCTGCTTTAGCCTGGGAAAGCAGTGGAGGATGGCCCAAGTCCTTGGGCCCCTGCACCCACATGGGAGACCTGGAGGAAGCTCCTGGCTTCAGATCAGCGCAGCTCTGGCTGTTGTGACCATCTGGGGAGTGAACCAGTGGATGGAAGACCCTTCTCTGTCTCTACCTCTCTCTGTAGCTCTTTCAAATAAATTAAATAAATCTTAAGAGAGAGAGAGAGAGAGAGAGAGAGAGAGAGAGAGAGAGAGAAGACAGAATGAAAGATCTTCCATCCATTGGTTCACTCCCTAACTGGCCACAATGGCCAGAGCTGAGCTGTCTGAAGCCAGGAGCCTCTTGCGGGTCTCCCATGTGGGTTCAGGGGCCCAAGCACTTGGGCCATCCTTTACCACTTTTTTGGGCCATAGCAGAGAGCTGGATTGGAAGAAGAGCAGCCAGGACTAGAACCGGAGCACGTATGGGATGTCAGCACTGCAGGTGGAGGATTAGCTACAGCACTGGCCCCCAATCAAAAATCTTGACACTAAATAGCTCAATCATTGAAATTGGGGCCGGCATTGTGGCACAGTGGGGTAAGACACCACCTGCCACATTGGTAGCCCAAAAGTTCCAGATGCTCCACTTTTGATCCACCTCCTGTTAATGCACCTGGGAAAGCAACAGATCGTGGCCCAAGTCCTTGGGCCCCTGCCACCCACACAGAAGACTGGATGATGCTCCTGACTCCCGGCTCCTGGTTTCAGCCTGGCCCAGCCCCAGTGGTTGCAGCCATTTGGGGAGTGAACTAGCAAACAGAAAATCTCTCTCTCTCTCTCTCTCTCTCTCTCTCTCTCTCTCTATATATATATATATATATGTATATATATATATACACATATATACATATATATATAACTCTGCCTTTCAAATAAATAAATAAATAAATCTTTTAAAATATAAATATTTTTTAAAATAAATAAATCTTAGCCAGGTGGCCACATGGTCTAACCATTAGTGTCAGCTCTACCCCCATCCTAACGGGATTTGCTGCTCCTACTTCCCTGCCTGCTCCCCCCCCCCCCCCGCAAAGTTTTAAAAGGACCTGTTCCTGAACGATTGTCTCTCTCTCTCTCTCCTCCTCTCTGTCTCCTGATCTCTGTCTCTCTCTTTCTCTCTCTCTTATGCTCTCCTTCTGCCTCTTTCTCCTTCTTCATCACTTCCCTCCAGTCTGTTGGGTTTTCTTTAATAAACTCTTTCCCTTAAAAATAATTAATTAATTAAATCTTTTTGAAAATTTAAATTAAACACATAGTTGAAGCCTCAACAGGATAATTGAGCAGATCAAAGAATGCATTTCTAAGCTTGAAGAGAAGTCTTTTGAAATAATGCAGATAAGGAAAAAACAATTTGTTAAGAACAAAGAAAGTCTTTGATACTTTTGGGACACCATTAAGCAAGCACGCGTTCATATTATGGGCATTCCAGAAGGAGAAGAGCAGGAGAAAAGCCATAGAAAACCCATTCAATGAAATAGTGACTGAAAATTTAGTAAATCTTGGAAATGATGTAGACATCTAGATGGTGGAAGCCCAAAGGATCACTGATAAATTTGACCAGAAAAGATTCTCTCTAAACATATTATAATTAAACTGTCAAAAATATAAGACAAAGAGAATTCTAAAAAAAGCCAGAGAAATGTATTGAATCACTTATTAGGGATTCCCTATTAGATTAATGGAAGGTTTCATGGCTAAAATCTTACAAGTCAGGAGAGAGAATGGTACAAAATATCCAAAGTCTTGAAAGAAAAAAACTTGTCAAGAATATTGTACCCAGCTTCCTTATCGGGTATCCTTAGGAAATGAAGGAGAAATGAAATTTGCATAGCAAGCAAAACCTGAAGGAATTTATCAACACTGAACTAGCCCTACAACAATGCTTAAGGGGGTCTCACATTAGAAGCAGACAGATAAGAACTATCATCCTGAAAGTATGTGGAAGTATAAATCCCAACAGTAGAACAGCTACACAAAAGAGAAGGTAAATAAAAATCTAATGATTTGTATTTTACTCTTACTATTTTCTGTACTGGACTTGCTACAAATTTATTTAATGTTTTCTCACCTGTATGAATTAGGACTGCAGTTCTATTACTGTTTATCATGTACTCATTAGCTTCTGATATCAGGGTTATGTTAGTCTGTTAAAATTACTTAAGGCGCCAGTGTTGTGATACAGCAGGTTAAGTCACCACCTGGGATGCCAACATCTCATCTGGGCACCAGTTTGGGTCCTGGTTGCTCCACTTACGAACCAGCTTCCTGCTAATGGGCCTGGGAAAGCAGCACAAGATGGCCCAGGTGCTTGGCCTCTGCACCCACATGAAGACCCAGATGGAGTTCCAGGATCCTGGCTTCAGCCTGGCCCAGCCCTGGCTGTTGTGACCACTTAGGGTGCAAACCAGAAGATGGAAGATATTTCTTTCTCTCCCTCTCTCCCTCTCTCCCTCTCTCCCTCTCTCCCTCCTTCTCTCTCTCTCTCTCTCTCCCTCTCCCTCTCCCTCTCCCTTTTGCTATAACTCTTTAATTTTTTTTTAAATTACTTGAAAAGCATCTGATTCTTCTCTATTTTCTGAAAGAACATATTGTGCTATTATTTCTTCATGAAATGTTTAATTTAATTCACCAAAGTATTTAGGCCTTTAGTTATCTTTGAGGAAAGATCTTTAAAATAAACTTAATTTCTTAAACATATGAGTCTACTCAAAAACTATTTTTTCCATGTCAGTTTTCTAGATTTGTGTTTTTTAATAAAAATGCAAATTTCACATATGTTGCTGAAATTTTTGGCATACAAGTTTTATACTTTTACAATTATTAAAAGTGAAGTTACTTATGATCCAGCAACTGCTGGGTGTGTGTCCAAACAAGTGGAATCAGTCTGTTAAGGAGGTGACTGCACTCTCACATCTATTGTAGCTCTGTTGACAACAGACAATATAAGGAATCAACCTAACAGATAAATGGGTAAAGACAGTAGAAGAGTTACACAGATGATAGGTAGACAGAAAAATGTTAGCCAGAAAAAAGGGTCAAATCCTATCATTGCAACAACATGGATGAACCTGGAGGTATTATTATAGGTGAAATAAGTCAGGAACAGAGGAACAAATGCTGCGTGATCTCACTCACAGGCAGAATCTAGAAAAGTTGATCTCATAGAAGTTGAGAGGAGACTGGTAGTTACCAGAGGGCGGGGATGGTAGGGAGTTGGAGGAAACTGTTTGATACTTCCTGGTAAAGCTGAGTGTGTGCATAGATCCTGTGACCAAGTAATTCCACTCCCACATCTATATATATCTAACAGAAGTAAACCAAAAGGCGTGCACCAGAATGTTTATAGTAGTACACCTGTAATATCCCGAAACTGAAAATAACAGAATGGTCATCAACAATGAAGATATAAGTAAACTGCAGTATATACAAAGGAGCACAGTGGAATGCTATACAAAAGGAAACAGTTCCATGGTGCAACAGAGATAAATGTTACACACATAATATATGTTAACTAAATACTGCAGGATATTTTTTACAGAAAGTGTAAATGGACGTAGCTAAACTATGGTGTCAAAGTCAAGCAGCACCTCTGGGGACAAGGGAGGGCGTGGTTATCGGGAGGGGCTGTGAGAGGGATTCTGGGCTGTTAGCAACATTGACTTGGCTGATCTGGGATGAGGTCAAGGAGTTTATTTTGTGATAATTCAATGAACTGCATTTTTATGGCTTGAATACTTTTCTGTTCTTTATGTAGTATTTTAATTTCTAAAAGCTTTAAAATGAAGTATACCCATTATAAAAAAGAGTAGATCTTGGAGTGGTGTCAGAGACTAAAGCATACATATGTAAATATGGCCAAAGATGCCTGCCTTCCGTGGTAGGCAGCGATAGCTTCATAAATGGAAAGAAAATGCTGTAGACACCTTGAACATACAGGACACAGAGAATAATCAGTGAACTAAAGTAATCACTTCTCTTCAGAAACACAGCATTCTCATATTCTGCTTCTCAGGTCCTACATGAAAAACTACGTCCAGTAGATGCAATAATCGACTCATTTGCATTAATGTGAAAGCCTATACTTCTAAGGTTGTATGAGCCATTAGACGTCATATATTCCAATTTCTCATCCAGGAACAAAAAGGACTGATAACAGCTTAACTGTTAACACTCCCAAACCCTTCCACTGGACTACAGACTAAATCTACTACCACAGAAGTCAGATGTCAAGTTGCTAGGCTGGGCAGCAAACTTGAGTCTTCTGAAATTCTACCTCCACGTTTGGGCTGGGTCTTACTTGCTTCACCTTGAAGGAAATGTTTGGCCTAGAGCTTTGGATCCTATAAAACTGGGGGGAATCCTAAATCCTTGGAAGTTGCTCCAATTCTCTTTGGTATCCCAAGTTCAGTGACATCAACAGCAGCCATGATATGATACCCACAAATTCTACATGTCCGGAATTTCTAACAGGCACAGTTTGAACAACTGCCTCTTCCCTGTGGTGTCTGGGTCCTAAGCAAAAGGCTCAAAGTCTGGTGGTGAAAGAGAAGAGGGGAGATTGTGATTCAACACCGGGGGTAGGCTGACCAAATTTCTTGACTAGCTGGGCAGAAGTGAGTTGACACAGTCTCTCTAGACTGGGTGTTAGAAGAATACTAAGTCTTGTTATTACCTGGGTGGTGGTTAATGCTGACTGCTGGCTGGGAACTTAGTTGGAGTTAGCGATTGGAACACCTTTAGATGGACTCCCCATTTGGGGGCTTGGCCATCCTCAGCATTCTGGTTGGGTTCCAAAACCAAGTATCCCAAGAGAACCAGGTAGAGTTGTGTCACCTTTTATGATCCAACCTCAGAAGTCCCATGGTGTTGCCCTCTGACCCTGATTCTAAGGCAGGAACCACAGATACAGCTACTCCATGAAAGTGTCAAAAGCATAGTCTATGAATATGCACTATAGGAGATACTGTTGTGACCATGTTTGAAACATAGAATCTGCTCTGGTGGTATACATAGCTCCTGAGATACCCCATGGACTAAAACACACAGCAGTGGTTAGAATGAGGGAGAGAGAGCAAAAGAAAATTATTCTCTCAAATCCCTTTCACTATCTCAGATTCGAGGTTTTTCAAGGATGGGTTCTGATTCCACAAAAGTGTGGCTAAGAATTGAAACAACGTGGTTAGCAAGTCACCTATGCAACAGTTAGGCATGTGGGCATAGTGTTTGGTGCAGTGGTTATGGCGCTTCTTGGGATGCCACATCCCTTATTGGTGTACCCGGGTTTTGAGTCCAGGCTCCTATTCCAGTCCCAGCTTCCTGCTAGTGCACACCCTGGGAAACAGCAGGTAGCTGGGTCGCTCACATGGATTCAGTTCCTGGAGGCTGACTTTGGCCTGGCCCGGTCTCAACTGTTGTAGGCATTTGGGGAGTGAATCAGTGGACAAGTGATTCTTTCTCTCTCGATCTCTGCTCTTTTTTTTTTTTTTAAAGATAATTTTTGTTCAAGATTTTTTAAAAATTTATTTGAAAGTAAAAATTACAGAAAGAGAGGGAGAGACAGAGAGAGAGAGAGAGAGAGAGAAAAATCTTCCATTGTTACTTCACTCCCCAGATGGCCACAACAGCCAAGGCTGGGCCAGACCAAAGCTAGGAGCCAAGAGCTTCTTCCAAGTCTCATTTGTGGGTACAGGGGCCCAAACACTTGGGCCATCTTCCACTGCCTTTCCAGCCATTAGCAGGGAGCTGGCTCAGAAGTGGAGCAACTGAGATGCAAATCAGCACCCATAGAGAACGTTGGTGTTACAGGCAGCAGCTTTATTTGCTATGGCACATCACCCTCTACCTTCCCAAAATGTCTTTCAAATAATTAATTTTCTTAATATTTATTTTATTTATTTGAAAGACAGAGTTACAGAGAGAGGTAGAGACAGAGAGAGAGACAGGTCTTCCAACTGCTGGCTCACTCCCCGAATGGTCACAATGACTGGGTCTGGCCAGGTCAAAGCCAGGAGTTTCTTTTTGGTCTCCCACATGAGTGCAGAGGCCCAAGGACTTGAGCCATCCTCTACTGCTTTCTCAAGTGCATTAATAGGGAGCTGGATCGGAAGTAGAGCAGCTGGGACTCCAACCAGTATCATATAGGATGCCGACGCTGAAGGCTGAGGCTTTAACCAGCTGCGACACAGCACCGGCCTCAATAAGTAATTAATTTTAAAAAGCAGCCCATTACAGTTTATCTTTGAAAAACAAGGCAAAATTCAGGTGTGCTGTACAGCTCTGGATAACATTATAAGAATGCACGAGTGAGGGCTGACCATCCAGTGTGGTAAAAACACTGCCAGCTGGGAGTCCAAAAGTTGGGCCAGCACCGTGGCGCAACGGCACAGCAGGTTAAACCATTACTTGCAGAACTGGCATCTCATATGAGCACTAGTTCAAGTCCTGGCTGCTCCATCTCCAATCCAGCTCCCTGCTAAGGAGCCTGGCCCAGTGTTTGGGTCCTGCACCCATGTGGAAGACCCAGATGAAGCTCCCGGCTCCTGGCTTTGGCCCAGCCCAGTACCGGCCATTGTAGTCATTTAGGGAGTTGACCAGTAGACAGATCTCCTTCTGTCTGTCTATCTCTCTCTCTCTCTCTGTAACTCTACCTTTCAAATAAATCTTAAAAAAAAAAAAAGAGTAAGTCAAAATATCTGCCTCTCTCCTGCTGGCACCTTCACTGGCTCATCTCATGACACTGATCAAGTCACATTTGTGTCTCAGGTGCCTCGTTTTTGAAATGAGAGTTATAACAGTACTTGAACTATTCACTTCCCAGCTGTAAGAATCAAATAAGTATGAGAAACTGCTGTGGAAACATAAGGCGTTACAACATTACATGCATGTGTCAAGGTTAGCATCTGCTGTCATCAGGAAGGCTAAGTCTGGAAGCACAGACAGGAACAGCCCTGGATAGGAATGCAGTATAGATGACCTTCGAGGCCCTTTAAGAGCCATAATTAAGACCTTGAGCCAAACCAATTACTTATGCTTGACTTACTAAATTAAAACATTTTTTGGCAAAACAAGGGCCAGTTAACAATTAGATGAGAAACTGTGTAGCATATTAATACAGTGACTACATAGGTCAACTGAGTTCCAAGTACATTCATTCTTTTTGGAAAATAATAGGGAACAGGCATAGTTTCCATGATTCTTATAAGACCCATAGCTAAACAATCTTTTAAATGCATTTGTATTTTATTTAACCAAAAATCCAAATTTAGATGAACTTCACAGTGCAAAAAAATGGAGCTTACTGTAGATAAGGCTATCCTGGGAAGTAATACAGAACTGAAAAATAATGGTCACAAGCATCCATGGAAAATTGTTGTAAATAATTAAATGAGGGGTTGGCGTTGTGGCATAGTGAGTAAAGCCACCACCTACAGTGCCAGCATCCCATATGGATACTGGTTCTAGTCCCGGCTGCTCCCCTTCCAATCCAGCTCTCTGTTATGGGAAAGCAGTGGAAGATGGCCCAAGTCCTTGGGCCCCTGCTGCACCCACATGGGAGACCCGGAAGAAGTTCCTGACTCCTGGCTTCAAATCAGCACAGCTCTGGCCATTGCAGCCAATTTGAAGTGAACCAGTGGTTGACCTTTCTCTCTCTCTCTGCCTTCTGCCCTCTGCCTCTCTGTACCTCTGCCTTTCAAATAAATAAAATATTCTTTAAAAAACAGATATATATGCTATAGGGGTGAAGAGATGTAATAAATAAGAAAGGAATAACATAAAAAATCAAGAAGGAGGGGCCAGTGTTGTGCCATAGTGGATTAGGCTGCCACCTGCAACGCTGGCATCCCATATGAGCACCAGTTTGAGTCTCAGCTGCTCTACTTCCAATCCAGCTTCCTGCTAATGTGCCAGGGAAGGCAGCAGAGCATAGCCCAAGTGTTTGGAACCCTGCATCCCTGTGGGAGACCTGGATTCCACTTGGCCTAGCCCTGGCCATTTGGGGAGTGAACCGGTGGATGGAGGATCTCTCTCCTCTAACTCTGACTTTCAAATAAATAAAAATAAATCTTTAAAAATAAAAAAAAGGGTTTCTTAGGTGTGGAAAGCACTTGACAATGTTGGTGAAACATTAACTGATCACTGACTACTCAGTGCCCATTATCCGTGTTAGGCAATGGTTCAAAGGTCCCATTCAAGGCATATGCAGTGAAGATCCGAGATCCAGTGGCATATCAACCTAACGTATAAAGTCAAAGGCATTCCAGAAGGCCCTCTCTGTACTAAATGCAGAAGTTGGGGGCTCTCGAGAGCCAAAGTGCTAGGGAAGAACAAAGCTATTTGCCAACCCATTGCTTACTAAGGGAAAGGTTGGGGGGCATCTGATAAAGCAGCAGCATCAGGGGCCAGCACTGTGGTGCGGCGGGCTAAAGCCCTGGTCTGCAGTGCCAGCATCCCATGTGGGCACCAGTACAGCTGGTTCAAGTCCTGGCTGCTCTTCTTCCAATCCAGCTTCCTTCTAATAGGCCTGAGAAAGCAGCAGAAGATGGCCCAATTGAAGGGCGCCTGCACCTGCGTGGGAGACCCAGAAGAAGCTCCTGTTGGATCAATGCAGCTCTGGCTGTTGCAAGCATTTGTCGAGAACCTGCAGATGGAAGACCTCTCTGTCTCTACCTCTCTGTAACTCTGCCTTTCAAATAAATTTAAAAAAAAAGAATCAGATGTTGTGTGTTGCAACCCAGCCTTCCATTTCTGAATTTCTTACATGTTTGATATTTGGATTAGAAGTCTTGAAAAGGTAAGTTTACAATATGAAGTGAATTGACTTCATGTCTTGAAGACGCCATAACAGAATTGTCCTATCTGGTGCTGAGTCTTTGAACCAGTGAGTTTAGGTAAGAGACAGGTATATCAGGTCAGCCTAGGGAAAAAAGTACCCGTTTTGTGACCCTGAGGCCTCCAACCTTTCTTCCTCAAGGAGTCACCTCCCAGATGTGGGACAGGAATGACAATGTGTTATCTTGATATGGCATCCCGAGTTTCAAAGTGAAGGCGGAATTTCTCCAAAGCCCAAGTTCTCAGCCTAAATGTTTCACTGCCACATCAAGACTCTGTGTAGCCTGGCCCTGTAGATCTGTCCTGACATGTCTACTGGTCTTCCAAACATATTTGAATTTTCAGTTCTGTCTAAATCACCTGCCCCTCGCTTAATCCATAATTTTTTTTATTTATTTATTTGAAAGGCAGAGGTAGAAGTAGAGAGAGAGGTCTTCCATCCGCTGGTTCACTCCCCAAAAGCCACACTGGCCAGAGCTGTGCCAGTTCGAAGCCAGGACTCCCATGGGGGCTCAGGAGCCCTAGATCTCAGGCCATCTTCTACTGTTTTCCCAGCCCATAGCAGAGAGCTGGATCAGAAGTGGAGCAGCTGGGACTCTAATCGGCACCTATATGGGATACTAGTACTGCAGGTGGCAGCCTTACCCATAACACCACAGTGCCACCCCCTCCCCAATAATGTTCTTTTATGCCTCTGTACTTTGCTTCTGTGCTGCTTCTACTCAGATCATCCTTACCCATCAGGCATGTAACAAATACCACTTTACTTCAGGTATGTCCTGAATGTCTCCTGGTCTCTAAAATCTTTACTTAACTCTTTTTCCCTAACTCCCACAGCAGAAGTTTGTCCTCTAACATAGGACACTATACAAACTCTTGCTACAGTTTCTTTTGTTGATTATGGTCAGTTCTCATGCTTGTCTCCCTTGATAAGATATAAATTCCTTCAAAGCCAAAACTGGGTCATATCGATCATTTCCCTGCCCTATGGCTGTTTCAATCGCTCTCCTGCCAGCACCTTCTATACTCATATTGCTGTCCTTATATAATACCAACCCCTGAAGTATCTTGCCCTGCCCATCCCTAACACCCACACCCTTTCCCCAGAAGTTGTGCCATCCCTATCCATGTATTGTGTTCTACTAAGTACTGACCACCAGACACTTAGACTGAGACAAAGGTTACTTTAAGATTTTATTCATTTATTTGAAAGTCTGAGTTAACAGGGAGAGAAGAAGATACACAGAGAGATCTTTCTTCTGCTGGTTTACTCCCCCAAATGGCTGTAACAGCCAGGGCTAAGCCATGCCTAAGCCAGAAGCCCAAGTTCTCCAAAGCCCAAGGTCTCTCGCTTGGGTGGCAGGAGCCCAAGCACTTGGGCCATCTTCCTCTGCTTTCCCAAATGCATTAGCAGGGAGCTGGACTGGAAGAGAAGCAGCTAGAACTCAAACTAGGGCCCATACGGGATGCTGGTAGCACAGGTGGCAGCTTAACCCACTATATCATAGTGTAGGTCGCAAGGGTTACTTCTTCAACTCTCAGATAGAACGCTGACAGGTGGCCAGGGTCATCAGGAGGTGTCCTTGCCTTTCGCAATACTTGACTCAATGGTTCTCTAAGTTCATGGACCATTGTACCAGGTGTCTTGTTGCTTAGGATCCTGGGTAGTTTGGGTGTGAGATAAAGTCCTTCCATAAGATGAGGCTATGAAGAAACAAGGGCAGGGATACAAGCAGAAGTAGAGACTGGAGGCGAAAGGTCATTGTGTTCATCAGCTTCATTGCCAGAAATGCACAAATCAGTAAGTGATTGGGGATAGACAAGCGCCACATCTGTCCCCAACTTGTTTCGTGTTGTCTTTTGGCTCAGTTCTCCATCTCTCTCTCCCTGTCACCTGCAAGGTGGCCCATAAGGCTTATTGTGTAGTCCAAGTTTTCTCCAGGAACAGATAGAGGGTAGATCCCCATGATGCAAATATAAGCCATGATTCCAGCTGATTAAGTTTGTGAGTGAGAGAGTAAACCATGAAGAAATTCTGCCATGGAGAGATGGATAACCAGTTTTCCTGGCAATAGATGGAGTAGAACAATCTCAGTTGTTTACTGAATCCTTACAATAGGCCAGGTCTTTCGCATTAATTATCTGACTGAATCCTCAAAGCCATCTAATGAACCATGCATTATCCTTATTTCACATAGGTGGAAAGTAATCTTAGCTGCTCTAATAGCAAATTAATGACAGGGCCAACACTAAGTCAACATTGAAATCCAGATTCATTTAATTCCAAAACCTCCATGACATAATACCTCCAGTGTATCTCAAAAACAATATGTTCATTTATTAACAGATATCTGTCATGTACCCACTAGAAGCAGGCATCCACTGGACTTCTAATAACAGGTAAAACTAAAACATGCCTGTCATGGAGCTCAGAGTCTAGTGAAGGAGGTAAACATTAACCAAATCATCACCCAAGTAGATGTGCACCTAGGACTAGTAGCATGCAGGGAAAGTGCATAGTGCTCTAAGAGAGTTTAATAGGTATCTCACCTAACGGAATGGACATATGGACATGTTGTCACCTGTTCAACTTAATTCTTCAAGACTCTTTGCTTCAGTTTTCCTCTGGGAAAGCACCCCTTCCGCATGCAGGGACAGTGCAGTTTGATGGGATGGCCTCATCCCTGTCTACACAGATCACACGACCCAGTCTTGTGGGAGGAAAGAGATGCTGTCCCGTGTCTGTGGGGATTGGTTCAAGAATGCTTCGTGTGGGGCAGGTCTGTGGCATGGCACTGACATTACTGCTGGGGATGCCTCCTCCCACGCTGGAGTGTCTGGTTCCAGCTCCAGCTCCTCCACTTCTGATCCAGCTTCCTGCTAACGCACACTCTCTTACACCCATGTGGGAGACCAGGATTGAGTCTCTGTCTCCTGGATTTGGTTTGGTTCAGCCCTAATTGTTGTGGGCATTTGGGGAGTGAACCAGCAGACAAAAGATCTTTCTCCATCTGACTCTATCTCTCTGCTTTTCAAATAAAAGGAAAATAAATTTTAAAAAGAATTACAATTTAAAAAAAAAAGAATGCTTCATGTGACTCAAGGCATGTCAGGGAGAGACTTTTTCTAGAACCACTAAGAATGAGATACTCCTTCAATTGAGCTACTCAACTGAGTTACTAGAATGCACTTGGAGCTGCTGGTGGCTATGAGCCAAGGAGCGTATGGCTAAACATGAAACCAACAGAGGGTAGCAGAGACAAGAGATTCCTGAGGCTACTAATTAAATACAGACACCCAAACTCACATCAATGACCAGCAAACATCTTAGTGATATGAGTCAGCTAATTCTGCTCCGTGAGCAAAGTATCAGGGGAGACCTGACTGGGTAGTCAGGGAGGGCTTCCCTGAGGAAGTGAGGTAATCTGAAAGCTGATAAGTTGGAGTCGATTTGCCGAAGGAGGGAAGAACATACCAGTCAGGCAACGGCAGCTCTGGAACTGTGCATCAGGAAAAAGCGCTGTGAATAAAAGGGGTGGGAAAAGGCCAAGTGAGGGAGCAAAGCAAAGCCAGTACCGAACACAAGTGGGAAAGCAGTTTCCTATAGGCGACACGAAGGATTTTGATCTTTGGATTTAGAGCCACAGGGCACAACTAGGGTTGTTTTTTTTTTTTTGTTTTGTTTTGTTTTTTTGACAGGCAGAGTGGACAGTGAGAGAGAGAGACAGAGAGAAAGGTCTTCCTTTGCCGTTGGTTCACCCTCCAATGGCTGCCGCGGCCGGCGCACCGCGCTCATCTGTTGGCAGGAGCCAGGTGCTAGGTGCTTTCCCTGGTCTCCCATGGGGTGCAGGGCCCAAGCACCTGGGCCATCCTCCACTGCACTCCCGGGCCACAGCAGAGGGCTGGCCTGGAAGAGGGGCAACCGGGACAGAATCCGGCGCCCGGACTGGGACTAAAACCCGGTGTGCCGGCGCCGCAAGGTGGAGGATTAGCCTGTTGAGCCACGGCGCCGGCCAGCAACTAGGGTTTTTAAGCATGATGAGGATGGGTAATTATGATATTATTAAATTTACACTTTTTAAAAAAAAAAATCAGTTGGTTTTTATTTGAAGGATAGGTTATCAGGAGTGGATCCAAGGGGCCGCCACTGTAGCATAGCAGGTAAAGCCGCTGCCTGCAGTGCCGGCATCCCACACGGGTGCCAATTCAAGTCCTGGCTGCTCCACTTCCGATCCAGCTCTCTGCTCTGGCCTGGGAAAGCAATGGAAGACGGCCCAAGTCCTTGGGCCCCTGCACCCAAGTGAGAGACCTGGAAGAAACTCCAGGCTCCTGGCTTCAGATTGGCTCAGCTCTGGCTGTTGGCGCCCATCTGGGGCATGAACCAGCAGATGAAAGACACTTCTCTCTAACTCTGCCTTTCAAATGAATAAATATTTTTTAAAAACAATTCATAGGAAAGAGGAAAGGAAAAAGGTAGAACAGCTGATAAAACATTAGCAATGACGGAGCAGGAGTAATTGGGAGGAGATTATATTACTGTCTTTCTACTGTGTATATTTAAATTTTTCACTATAAAAAGATGCTTTAGGGGCCGGTGCTGTGATATAGCAGGTAAAGCTGCTGCCTGCAGTGCCGGTATCCCATATGGGCTCCAGTTTGAGCCCCAGATGCTCTACTTTTGGTCCAGCTCTCTACTATGGCCTGGAAAAGCAGTGGAAGATGGCACCTGCACCCACGAGGGAGACCCAGATGAAGCTCCTGGTTTTGGCCTGGTCCAGCTCCAGTCATTGCAGCTATCTGGGGAGTGAACCAGTGGATGGAAGATCTCCCTCTGTAATTCTGCCTTTCAAACAAAATAATATTTTTTTTTTGACAGGCAGAGTGGACAGTGAGAGAGAGAGACAGAGAGAAAGGTCTTCCTTTGCCGTTGGATCACCCTCCAATGGCCACCGCGGCCGGCGCACCGCACAGATCTGAAGGCAGGAGCCAGGTGCTTCTCCTGGTCTCCCATGGGGTGCAGGGCCCAAGCACTTGGGCCATCCTCCACTGCACTCCTTGGCCATAGCAGAGAGTGGGCCTGGAAGAGGGGCAACCAGGACAGAATCCGGCGCCCCGACTGGGACTAGAACCTAGTGTGCTGGCGCCGCAAGGCAGAGGATTAGCCTAGTGAGCCTCGGCGCCAGCCCAAAATATTTTTTTTTTTTAATATACTTTAAAGGGGGCCGGCACCATGGCTCACTTGGCTAATCCTCCACCTGCAGTGCCGACATCACATATGGGCGCCGGGTTCTAGTCCTGGCTGCTCCTCTTCCAGTCCAGCTCTCTGCTGTGGCCTGGGAAGGCAGTGGAGAATGGCCCAAGTGCTTGGGCCCTGTACCCACGTGGGAGCCCAAGAAGAAGCACTTGGCTCCTGGCTTCAGATCGGCCTAGCTCCAGCCATAGTGGCCATTTTGGGGGGTGAACTAATGCTATCTGTCAAATAAAAATAACTAATAATAACTAAAATAACTAAAAATAACTAATGCTATCTGTCAAATAAAAAAAAATACTTTAAAGGTAAATTCAATAGAAAAAATAGTTTGAGATGAAATCTAACTGAAAGTGACCCCAAAGCTGTGGAATCAGCCCAAGATATCCTCAGTGAACAGAAAAGCAAGATTCGACAGCACTTCCTCACCCATCACCACCTCCACAGAATAAAATCATTTCATTTTTATTCCCTCTCTCCATCCCAACACAGTGGGTGCAGTAAAACAAATGGGAACGTTACCTAGTCATTTAGTTCTGCAGCAGATTGGACTAGGGAGTTCAGTGGGACAGGAGTCAAACCAGTGGGACTTTATTCACAACGGTGCACAAAGCTTCATTCATAAAGCTGTAGGTAGGGAAATCCGGGGGCCTAATGCGGAGACCCCCTGCTGACAGCAGCCCGACTGTAGTTGCAGACACCTGGCTGATGGTAGCCTGGCTGTAGTGTCCACGCCTGCTCCTCCCCCAGCCCCACCCACAGTGTAGAGACTTGAGGGGAGGCAGCATGGACGGGAGCAGGGAGGAAGTCACTTGGGCCTGGCCTCCTTGAGAAGGACCACAGCCAGCTTCAGGCAGTCTGGCAGGGAGGGAACGGGGGAATCCGTACCTGACCTCTGTAGAGACCTGCAGTGGCTGAACCTGCGCAGGAGATAGGACAGAGCAGCCTTCTACACAGTCCTTCCAGGTCTGCCTCCAGGGGCCTTGAGCAGTGCAGAGCAAGAGGGGAGAACAGACGGAGCGGCACACAAGCTATCCGGCACTGGCTTCAAGTGTTTTTGTATGATCTGTGACATGAGGCTCACTGGGACCGGACCACGGCCTACCCATCCCACCTCTTCTCCAGTCACTCATAGCATGTAAACAGGGTCAAATTCATAACTGCTGATCACGCGAGTATGAGATGACTTCACTTACATAAAGCACTCAACCTGACATAGCTCTTAGCAACACCGAGCACTCAAACATGAAGACTAGGGTGGGCACTGTGGTGTTAACAGGTTAAGCTGCTGCTTGGAACAGCCATATCTGATAGTGAGTGGGGTTGATTCCCGCCCTTGCTTCTGATCCAGCTGCCTGTAAATGTGTATCCTGGGAGGCAACAAATGCTGGCTTAAGTATTTGGGTTCCTGATACCCATATAAGAGACCTGGATGGAGGTCCTGGGTCCTGGTTTCAACCTGCCCAAACCCCTCTTTTGGAGGCATTTGAAGATGGAAGATTCTCTCTCTCTCTCTTTACCTTTCAAATAAATGACAATAAATAAACTTCAAAATAGTTTATTGCCAGGACTTTCTGGACATTGTTCCCTTTTTCTGTGATAAATCTTAAAAAAAAAAAAAAGAATTATTTATTTATTTTGAGACAAGCAGAGTTAAACAGTGAGAGAGAGAGAGACAGAGAGAAAGGTCTTCCTTTTGCTGTCCGTTCACCCTCCAAGTGGCCGATATGGCCGGTGCATTTCAGCCGGCATGCTGTGCCTATCCAAAGCCAGGAGCCATGTGCTTCCTCCTGGTCTCCCATGTGGGTGCAGGGTGCAAGCACTTGGGCCATCCTCCACTGCACTCCCAGGCCACAGCAGAGAGCTGGACTGGAAGAGGAGCAACCGGGACAGAATCTGATGCCCCAACCGGGACTAGAACCCGGGGTGCCGGTGCCTCAGGTGGAGGATTAGCCTAGTGAGCCACAGTGCCGGCCTGATTTATTTATTTATTTGAAAGAATTACACAGAGAGGAGAGGCAGAGAGGCAGAGAGATCTTCCATCTGATGGTTCACTCCCCAGATGGCCGCAAAGGCTGGAGCTGTGCCAATCCGAAGCCAGGAGCTTCTTCCAGGTCTCCCACACGGGTGCAGGGGCCCAAGGGCTTGGACCATCTTGTACTGCTATCCCAGGCCACAGCAGAGAGCTGGATTGGAAGTGGAGCAGCCGGGTCTCGAACCAGCACTCATATGGGATGTCAGCGCTTCAGGCCAGAGCGTTAACCGGCTGCACCACAGTGCTGGCCCCTGTTCCCTTTCTCTGAATACATTTTTCTGTCTAGGTTCACTAGAAGCCAGGTCTTCTTTCTGTTTTATTTCACTTTGGTTGACACTCTACTACCCAGCACAGGACCTGAAATGTAGTAGGCACTCAATAAGTAGTTTTACAGACAATTGACCCTTACTGTCTGTGCCAGGTATTTTAACCTGCCTCATCTTAATTATTACAGCGACCCTATAAGGAGTCGTTCCTGTTTTAGAGACAAGATTAGTTGAGACTTCACAAGGCTCATGGACTCGCCCAAAGCAGACCAGGATTCAAAGTCAGGCCTGTCATAATCTACAATCTGTACTCCCTGTCCTGCACCCGAGGCCTCCCACAGTGAGGACGTTCTGCCTAAGTGGCCAATTTAGCCAGTAAGGTGTCATCCTGACATCCCTTGCACTTTGAATACCAAAGGATGGATCGCCATTCATCAGGAGCAGGTGATCAGACTTATCTGACCATAAGATCTTGAGGTACAAGGTCTCCTGAATCATCTTTGTGCCCCCATGAGACACCCCATTTATGTCTATCACCTTAAAAACTCAAGACATAAGCTGTCTTCTTTGGCTCTTGCTAATGCTGCTTCCAATGCACTTGGGTCATCCTGGGGTGGTGGAAGCTCAACCTCCAACTCCTGGCCAAGAAAGGCCAGGCCTGCCATCTATCTGGCAATCTCATTCCAGGCATGTAATAACTTATTTAATCAGCATGAAGACAAATCCATGGGGTAAGAACGATCATGCTTCTCATTTTATGCTGGAGGAAATTGCAGTGCAGAACAGTTCGGTGAGCTTGCTCAAGGTCATGCAGCCAGACAGCAAGCCAGAATGCCTGAATGTGAGTAGTCTAACCCAGGAGCTGTAGGCTTGAATGTTAATAACACACAGCTGACCATTTCCAAACAGCTCCCTTACCTCTGCTGCCCTCGCCACCTCTTGCACCTGTGAGCCTCCCTTTCCTGCCCTTTCGCACGTCCCTGCTCGCTCTTTGCCTGAAGGCAAACCTGCGAGTTGTGTTGGATGTCCCTGCTCACAGCTAAAAGCAGACTATAGGGAACATACCATACCGGGCCCTCGGTTGGCCACTTGCTTGACGCAGCGGTGGCTCACGTCTTATCTTTGTCAAGCACATTTGGACATGCAGCTGCAGTGAATGAGTTCATTTAAGTTGTTTTTTTTTTTTTCCTGCCTCATAGAAGGAATTTGGTTGGATGCTCCTGGTTTAAAAAAAAAAAAAAAAAAAACTTAAGCGGCAAAGAGCTCCCAGTGGAAATTGAGGCAAGAGATGCAGCACACAGCACAACAGCTAAACCAGTTCACAGATCTTTTCTGGGCACAATGTTAATCTGTTGGAATGACTGCTGGCACACCAGGTTACTTAGCATAACAAAAATGATAATAAAGTCAATTTTAAATTCATGACACTAATTTATACTCTTTTACCATTCAGTAATTACCACCTATTTTCTTACCCTACATGGCATCTCCCCACCTTTATTCTCTTGCAGAGTTTATATGACAAAATAAACATAATTACTGTAGATCTGACATATCCCTTCTTTTGTCGGTAAGAACAGCCACACGTTTACAGCAAAAATAGTAATTCATGGGTACGAAATCTTCCCAGAAACTGACTGCTTGACAAAAGTTCTCACACCAGATCTTTGTCAGATCCACACCAGAAAGAGGCGGGGCCAGAAAGCAGGGTGAGGAAGGGCTCACCTGACGCCAAGCACTGTGCTTCAAGCCGACGGCCCTCCAGAGCTGTCTGGAATGGTCGCTAGCGAACCAGGCCTTTATACACCCACACTTGTCTGTCCATGGCAGCAGGCCAGCCCTGAAAGACCAGCAGATCTTGGGTGAACCGTTCACCGCCGATGAGAGCTGACAGCTGAAGACTGTCTTCCCGTAGCTTCCCCCCGCTGGAGGGATTAAGGCCTTCATCCATGAAAGAGGATCTAGGAGGGTGGGTGCTTGGCACCGTGTGTAAGTCCCCACTAGGGATGGCCGCATCCCATCTCGGGGTGTCTGGTTGGAGTCCTGTCTCCTCCGCTTCCTATCCAACTTCCTGCCAATGCACAGCCTGAGAAGCAGCAGATGATAACTCAAATATTTTGGTCTCTGCCCCCCATGTGGGAGACTTGTATGGAGTTCTCGGCTCCTGGCTTCAGCCTAGCCCAGTCCTGGTTGTTGAACTCATTTGAAAAATGAACCAGAGGGGAGCCGGCACCGTGGCTCACTTGGTTAATCCTCTGCCTGTGGTGCCAGCATCACATATGGGCCCCAGGTTCTAGTCCCGGTTGCTCCTCTTCCAGTCCAGCTCTCTGCTGTGGCCCGGAAGGGCAGTGGAGGATGGCCCAGGTGCTTGGGCCCCTGCACCCGCATGGGAGACCAGGAAGAAGCACCTGGCTCCTGGCTTCGGATCAGTGCAGCGCCGGCCGTGGCGGCCATTTGGGGAGTGAACCAACAGAAGGAAGACCTTTCTCTCTTTCTCTCTCACTGTCTAACTCTCTCTGTCAAATAAAAAAAAATTTTAAATAACTTTCAAATAAATAAATAAATCATTTTTTTTAAAAAAATGAACCAGTAGGAGCCGGCACTGTGGCTTAGCAGGTAAGGCCACCGCTGCCTTCAGGGCTAGCATCCCACCTGGGCGCTGGTTGGAGTCCTGGCTGCTCCACTGCTGATCCAGCTCTCTGCTATGGCCTGGGAAAGAGGCCAAGTCCTTGGGTCCCTGTATCCATGTGGGAGACCAGGAAGAAGCTGCTGTCTTCGGATCAGCGCACCTCTGGCTGTTGTGGCCATCTGGGGAGTGAACCAGCAGATGGAAGACTTTTCTCTCTCTGCCTCTGCCTCTCTGTAACTGCCTTCCAAATGAACAAATAAATCTATAAAAAGAAAAAAAAATGAACCAGGAGATGGGATGGAAGTTCTCTCTCTCCCTCTCTCTCTCTTTCTCTCATTCTCTCTGTCTGCCTTTCAAATAAAATGAACAATTTTAAAAAGGCAGGGCATGGGGGCAGAAGAATCTAGATACTACACGTCTGTGTCCACCACAGAAACTAGTTAAGGGGAACTCGTTATTCATTTTCCAGACTCTAACAGGAGTCACCTCACTGTATCTGCAAAGCCACAGCACATTTCAGCATTCAAGTCAGGCCAGCAGCCGTTTTTCAGCTCCACTGAGGAATTCTGAGACTAAGCAAAGAGCAGGAGATGAGGTTCATCCCTCAAGTGGGAGGAAACACAATTACAGCTAAGGGTAGTGGAGAGCTGCTGTGCAAATGGCCCCAGAATGAGCAGGAGGAAGTGCCCTGAAGAACAGCCTGGAACGGAAGAAGGGGCCGTTGGTCCACTCGGGCTGCCATACCTGAGCACCATGGATGGGCCTCTGAATCAAAGGGCACTTGGTTCTCACAGTGTGGTCTGCACTCGGGGTATTGCCAGGGCCTGTTTCTTCTGAGGCCTTTCTCCTTGGCTTGCAGAAGGCTGTCTTCCCTCTGGGTCCCGTCATCTCCCCTCTATGCCCGCGCCCACATTTCCTTTTCCTATAAGGAACCAGTCATATTGGATTGAGGCCCACACTTACGACCTCATTTTAATTTAATTACCTCTTAAAAGATCCAGTCTCCAAATATAGTCACGTTCTTTTTTTTTAACAATACAATCTTTTTTAAGAAATATTTTATTTATTTATTTGAGAAGCAGAGTTGCAGACAGAGGGGGAGACAGGGAGGTGGGGAGGTCCTCCATCTCTGGTTCACTCCCCAAATGGCCACAATGCCTGGAGCTGGGGCGATCTGAAGCCAGGAGCTTCTTCCAGGTCTCCCACGTGAGCGCAGGGCCCCAAGGACTTGGGCCATCTTCTACTGCTTTTCCAGGCCATAGCAAAGAGCTGGATCAGAAGAGGAGCCACAAGCACTTGAACCGGTGCCCATCTGGGATGCCAGCACTGCAGGCAGAAGCTCAGCTTACTACGCCACAGCATCAGTCCCAGTCACGTTCTTTGGTCCTAGGGGGTCGTATGTGGGACACAATTCAACTGTGCCCGTGGCTTCAGTGGCGATGCTCTCAGCAGTGGCCGGCTATGGAGTCTGGAGCGTCCCTGTGCCCCTTGGTCTGACACTTTCAGCATTCCACTCCCACGCCAGCTCCTTGGCGCCATGACCACAACCACCACCCACAAGGGTGTCAGCCCCAGCCGCAGGAACAGCTCCCGGGTTTTATGGCCTCCAGGATCCTACTTTTCATTGGACTTTGGTGAACCAACAGAACAACCTGTGAGGAAGAACAAAATGGCCTCCAGCATCTTTGGGACCCCCGAAGAAAATCCCCCTTCCGGGGCCAGGTCTGCAGGTGCAAGTCTGGTGTTGGCAGGCAGGAGCCGGAGTCATCGGGCTGCAGAGAAGGAACTCCTTGGAAGCCAGCTCGGGAGACTTCTTTGATCTGAAGGAAGAAGGTGATATTCATGAAAATGCAGACACAGACTTGCAAGCCAGCCTGGGGCAGAGTGAAGAGAAGTCCGTACCCGCCATGCCTGTGCCCAACCCCATGGCCCTCGTCCTGTCCAGGAGAAACCCTCCTGATGGCGAGTCCAGCCTCATCTTGAGTTAACTCCATCTGTCCTCAGCTCTGGCATGTTGTTTGTTTTCTCCATGCTTGTGGACTGCACAACTGGAGACTGACTGTACATCTTTTGCATTTGTTTCATTAAAAAAGAAGCTCTGGGGCCGGCGCTGTGGCGCAGCGGGTTAAGGCTGCAGCCTGCGGTGCCAACAACCCATATGAGCGCTAGTTTGAGACCAAGCTGCTCCACTTCCAATCCTGCTCTCTGCTATGGCCTGGATAGCAGTAGAAGATGGTCCAAGTCCCCTGCACCCCAGTGGGAGACCTGCAAGAAGCTCCTGGCTATTGGTTTCAGATCAGCTCAGCTCTGGCTGTTGTGGTCATTTGGGGAGTGAACCAATGGATGGAGGACTTCTCTCTCTCTCTCTCTTTGGCTCTACTTTGCTGTGTAACTCTGTCTTTTAAATAAATAAAAGAAATCTTTTTAAAAAGCACTTTATGTATTGCTGTCTTTTTTCATCTTCTTCTTGAAGAACAGGTCTCTCTCTCTCTCTCTCTCTCTCTCTCTCTCTCTCTCTCTCTCTGTCTCCCCTGACTCCTAGGGGTCTCTGGGCCATGGCATGAGTGTTTTCCAGTAGTAGATTGAAGGGGAAGCTTTGTGATGCTTAGTGCTGTGTTTTTAAGAGCAAATGTTTTGCTTCCTAATGTGTTAGAGGATCTCTTGTACTGAGATTTTGAACACACTTTACAGGTCGATGAGCCTTGGCACCCACCATTCCTGTAAGCCCCACTCGCAGGGCTGCCTTGCCACAGTGCCCTCGGCCAGGAGCATCTCACTGCACCACGTGGAACAAGGCAGGCCTGTACCTTGTGTCTTGCTCCTGCAAAGCAAAGAAACTATTTTTTTTTTTTTTTTTTTTTTTACCTTCAGAAAGAAGCCAGATACTAGCTGGACCAGCTGGCTAACAGCCAAGCCTACTGCTGCCGGCAGCAGAAGGCTTCAGTTGTACAATCAAACTGGCCAGAAGGGAAAGTGGTGAGGTGAGCGAGGCAGACGACTGCGCACAGCCTCATCTACCCAGGGGTGTATCCCAAGGGGGCATTGTTCTTACTAAAGAACTCGATGCTGTGTGCATGATGCTGCTGCTTGACCATGAAATGGAAGTCTCGTCCTTACAGTGTGTGTTGTACTTCACAATCCGGGACTGTTGCTTAAGTAAATGATACCCATATTTTGGGAAAAAAAAAAAAAAAGAACAGTGGCTTTGACCTGGGCTACTTCAAAAGGTGATGGGATTTTGTAGGTAGAAATGAAGACTGGGAAGGGTGTTTCCAAGGAGGAAAGAGAGTAAATAAACCCACAAGAAGAATATGAGGACACCTAAAAGCAATAAATTACAGTCTGGCCTTTTGGCCTTGTCATCAAAGAACAGAGTAATGAATATTGGTAAACTACAGCAGGGACATGATCTTAAGACAAGACATGAGCCTAACAATGGGAATTTTGGATACTTTAACTGTATAATACACATCAGGGCTGGCACTGTGGCGCAGTGGGTAAAACTGCCACCTGCAGTGTCAGCATCCCATGTGGGCGCCGGTTCAAGACCAGGCTGCTCCACTTCCAATCAAGTTCTCTGCTATGGCCTGGGAAAGCAATGGAAGATGGCCCAGGTCCTTGGGCCCCTGTGCCCGCTTTGGAGACCTGGAAGAATTTCCTGGCTCCTGGCTTCAGATCAGTGAAGCTCCAGCTGTTGTAGCCATTTGGGGAGTGAACCAGTGGATGGAAGACTTCTCTCCTCTGCCTCTGCCTCTCCCTCTCTGTAACTCTGCCTTTCCAATAAATAAATAAATCTTTTTTAAAAATGCATCAATTGCAATTCATGCATACCTAAACTCGTGGCCAAATGTTGCAAGCTCACCACTTTGGACACCTGTATCCCACGATGGACTACCTGGATTTGATTCCCAGGTTAAGTTCCTAATTCCAACTTCCTGCTAATTCAGACTCTGGGAGGCAGCGGTGTGGCTCAAGTAACTGGGTTCCTGTCATCCCTGTGGAAATCTTAGATTGGGTTTGCAGTTCCTGGCATCGGCCCCCATTGGGGGCCACTGTGTGCATTTAGGGAGTGAACCAGGGGCCAGCATCTCCATCTATTTCTATCCCTCAAATAAAAAGATTTTTTTAAAGTCACCACTTTTTCTAAGTGTTTTTAGTGTTTCACTCAAGCTCTATTCCTGCTGAACTGATAGGAAATGAGCTTCAATCCAACTTTGGGTCCCACATGGGGGTGTGCATCAAAGGAAGCTTACAGAGCAGTGTGGGAGAGCTGAAGTTCTCTGGTCATTGGCCATCTCTGCACACAGACTATCATGGAGCCAGCCCCTGTACCTGTCCTTGCAGTCCAACAGCCCTATGTGGCCATGTCACAATGAGGACATGGAACTCCTTGATGATCTACTGAGTCTTACTCTAGCAGTTGTGGGCTGGTTGCAGCCTGCAGATGGTTGTTGTCACTGCTGTTTTGGTCCACACAGTGGACCAGGCATTCAATTAATTGCAACATGTAAAAATTCGAGATTTGGCCAGCGCGGCGACTCACTAGGCTAATCCTCTGCCTGCGGCGTTGGCACACCGGGTTCTAGTCCCAGTCGGGGTGCTGGATTCTGTCCCGGTCGCTCCTCTTCCTGTCCAGCTCTCTGTTGTGGCCTGGGAGTGCAGTGGAGGATGGCCCAAGTGCTTGGAGACAAGGAGAAGCACCTGGCTCCTGGCTTCGGATCAGCATGGTGCACTGGCCGCAGAAACCATTGGAGGGTGAACCAATGGAAAAGGAAGACCTTTCTCTCTGTCTCTCTCTCTTACTGTCCATTCTGCCTGTCAGAAAAAAAAATTTCAGAGATTTGACCTACAACATTCAGATTGTGTGTGTGTGTGTGTGTGTGTGTGTGTGTGTAGTGGAGAGATATGGTAAATCTAGTCCACATTCTCACCTGGTGATAGTCAGTTAAAACTAAGCAGTGGTTTTGCCCTTAAGAGTCTTGTCATTGATTAGTTGTTACCTGCTTGGCCATGTAGGGACCTGGGTTGCAATGCCTGCCCTACTAGGGCCATGCAGTCATTCCTCTTGGAAACTTCACTGCATCCTCTGGGTATTGCCTGGGAGCATCAGGGAGGTCTCCCACTCAAAGCCTCAGATTTTCTCTCTCTGCCTTGCAGCCTGGGAGGTCTCTCCACAAACTCAAGGAAGGACCTCCTGCTCTCAAATGCTTCATCCAAGCCCCTTGCCCTGCACGCCCACTCCATCCTACCTCCTCCAGAAACCTCTCCATTCTCCTGGGGGATTGGCTGGGCATTTGGGTGTAAAGACAGGACGCCTGGCAGGTTTATATTTTTGCAATGTTACGGGAGCAATGAACCAGCTACCTGCTTCGGTAAAGGAAGAGCAAAAAGAAATCACAGCAGGGGAACTGGAAAGTAATATCTCAAAATATTGCCAGCTGCACATATGAGAGTTTGGACATAATTGTTTTGTTAGAAATAGCTATTTCTACTCATAATGCACTCTGACCCCACATTTTTTTTTTTTTTTTTTGGCTGATGAAAATGTCTAGAATCGAATTTGGCTTAGATGATCCCAATTTTGGTTAGTTGAGTTGATCCCAATTTTACAGCATTAAATCACTGCCATGCCAGGGTCAGTCCGAAACACACCTTCTTGTCTGTTGGGCCTGACCAGGGTTGACTCAGCCATGCCAGTGTCATGCAGCTTTCCCAACGATTGCGTCATCTACGGCTGTGGGCCTGGGTGTGTACAGTGAGAACTAGTATGCTGTTGCTCCCTTGTTTATTTGTGGTCAAGAGAAACTTGATGATGGCATTGTTGTCTAGCCTGTTCCCTCTGAAGGCACGTGTTCCAGGGGGCCTGGGCAGCCTTTGGAGTGGCCAGGTGTTATACCAGTGAAGGGTGCCCTTGTTCTGGAGACTGTGGCTCCTTCCAGTGTGACCTCCTGGGCCTCCAAAGCCTTATGTTCTAGCATTCATACTGTGATGGGCAGGGGTCTCCTTCTTTAACTTTGGGGTCTTCTTTGTATGAAGGTTGTGACTCAAGTTTGCTTGCATTTGTGACCGAAAGATCCTGCCTTTGTTTGCATGAAACGTGCAGTAAGATGGAAAGATGCTGCCACACAAAATGGCAGAACTCTGCTGCATTCCTCAGGATCAAAAACGCCACCTTTTTTGATCTACCCATGAAATGTACAAAAGGCTGAAGGTAACATCCCAAGAGGTGCCTTGATGATGAGAAACATAACTGCCAAATGGAGAAGTCATTAACATTGCCTAGTCAGAGCATGCTAGAACAAATGAGTATATGCATAAAACAGAAGTTAATGCAGCAGGATGGGTGGGGTGTAGCAGGTTAAGACTCCACCTGCAATGCTGGCATTCCATACTGGAGCACTGGTTGGAGTCCCAGCTGCTCTGTTTCTGATCCTGCTCCCTGCTAACGCACCTATGAAGGCAGTGCAAGGTTGCCCAAATATTTGGGCCCCTGCCACCCATGTGAGAGACCAGGAAGGTGTTCCTGGCTCCTGGCTTCAGCCTGGTCCAGCCCTAGCTGTTTCAGTCATTTGGGGAGTGAATCAGCAGATGGAAGATCTTTCTCTCTGTATATCTCCCTTTTTCTCTCTGCCCTTCAAGTAAATAAAATAAACCTTAAAAAAAAAAAGAAAAAGAAATTTGGGCCGGCGCCTTGGTGCACAGGGTTAATGCCCTGGCCTGAAGCTCCAGCATTCCATGTGGATGCCAGTTCGAGTCCCAGCTGATCCTCTTCTGATCCAGCTCTCTGCTATGGCCTGGGATAGCACTAGAAGATGGCCCACCTCCTTGGGCCCCTGGGGAGGAGAGGGGAAGGGAAGGGAAGGGAAGGGAAGGGAAGGGAAGGGAAGGGAAGGGAAGGGAAGGGAAGGGAAGGGAAGGGAAGGGAAGGGAAGGGAAGGGAAGGGAAGGGAAGGGAAGGGAAGGGAAGGGAAATTCAAGCTTTGTTCCAGATGACGTTATTATGCTATACCATGGACAACAGGACTTAAATAAAGCAGATGGAATTAAGGTTGCTAATCAGCTGACATAAACAGAAGGATTGCCTTAGATTATATGGATGGACCCAGAGTAATCACAGGATCCTTAACCATGGGAGAGAGAGAGAGGTGGCAGTGTCAGGGTGATGCAATGTGGAAACGTTAGGTTAGCAGTTGCTGGCTTTGAAGATGACGACGGCAAGGGCCCTGAGCCAAGGAATGCAGGAGGCCTCCAGAAGCTGGAAAAAGCAAGGAAATGGATCCCTCCCTGGATCCTCCAAAGGGAGTGAGGTCCTGATGAACACCTTGATGTTAGCCCAGTGAGACCGCATGGATTTCTTTTTGTAAAAAAAAAATTGTTTATTTATTTGAAAGGCAGAGTTATAGAAAGGGAGAGAGAGAGATCTTCCATCTCCTGGTTCATTCCCCAAATGGCTGCAACTGCTTGGGCTGGGCCAGGCTGAAGCCATGATCCTGGAACTCCAACCAGATCTCTCACATGGGTGCATGCACTAAAGGACTTGGGCCATGTTCCACTGCCTTCCCAGACACACTAGCAAGGAGTTGCATAGGAAGTGGAACAGCTGGGGCATAAAATGGCACTCACATGGGATGCCAGTGTTGCAGATGGTGGCTTAACTCGGTGCTCCCCAACAGCAGCCCCAAAATTTATCATCTTATCCATCCTAAGTGTTAATAGTGTTAGCTACATTCTCATTGCTGTGCAACAAATCTCCAAAATTCTTTTCATCTTGCAAAATTGAAATTCTCTACAAATCCAACAATAACTCCCCATTTGCCCCTTCCCTAGCCCCTGGCAGCCACTGATACACTTTCTGTCCATAAATTTGGGAGCTATAGATATTTCATGTATGTGGAATCATACAGTATTTGCCTTTTGTGACTGGTTTGTTTCACTGACCACAACGTCTTCAATGTCCACCGTATTGTAGCACATGACAGAATTTCCTTCCTTTGTATGGCTGAATAATATTCTATTGTACATATGTATACCACATTTTGTTTAGCCAGTCATCTGCTGATGGGCATTTGGATTACTTTCAGCTTTTTTGGCTCTTGTAAGTAAAAAGACTACAAACATAGGTGTACAAACATCCTGCAGTTGCCTGTTTGTCATTCTTCTCAATTCTCTGGGCATACATCCGGAAGTGGAACTCTTGGATCACATGGAAATTCTACTTTCTTTTTTTTTTTTAAGATTTTGTTTATTTATTTGAAAGTTAGAGTCACAGGCAGTGGGAAGGAGAGACAGAGAGAAAGGTCTTCTGTCCGTTGGTTCACCCCAAATGGCCGCAATGGCCACAGCTGTGCTGATCCGAAGCCAAGAGCTAGGAGCTTCCTCCGGGACCCCTACGTGGGTGCAGGGGCCCCAGGTCTTGGGCCATCTTCTGTTTCCCAGGCTACAGCAGAGAGTGGAGAAGCCTGGTCTCGAACCGGTACCCATATGGGATGCTGGCACTGCAGGTGGCGGCTTTATCCCCTACACCACAGTGCCGGCCCCACATCTGACTTTCTGACCCCAGTTGATGTTTTCTTGGTTGCAACATTTAACATACTTCCCTAATGTTAACACAAACCACCCCAATTAAATGTTGGATAACTTCCAAATTCTTCAGTTAACATTTAAAAAAAAAATTTCTCTCGTTTCATTTGTCTAAGTGAATGAATTCTTTCACCTAATTTCATTTCTCCTTGCTGTGGTTTGAATGTGGTTTTGTTGTGGGAACAGGAGTCCCCGGTTGGGTTTATTCCAAGTTCTTGTCTCTTTAGGAAAGAAGAATCCAAAGCAGGGACATACATGAAGGTACAAGAAAGAAAATGGGATTTATTTAAAGGGACAGTGTGCATCCAGACATGAATATGGTCAACCTCTCCCCATGAGAAGAGAGCGGAAGCTGCCCCCACCAAAGATCCCGTCCTCTCCTTGTAAGATAGGGGGTGGTGCCCTCATTGAATATACAAATAAGGCGGAGTTTCAGTGCAAGAGGTTCTAAGAAGCTAACATGGCATTTGCACAAGGAGCTGCTACTGTATACATATGGTCATCATGACATCTCCTGCATGATGCGACAGTGAGAGTCAGGTGCATGATGGGGCAGTGGGTGTGCTGAGCCTGCTCCCGTGCTGGATCCACACTGAAGGGGGTGGTGCTTCCAGTGGTTCGTGGCTCTGGCAGAGACTGCTGGCAGTTTTTCAGCTCCTTTGCTTACCAGCTCCCTACTTAGCCCACATCAGTTTGGCTATGCTGCCCAAGGCTCCATGTGTTAATACCTCCATTGTGAGGTGTTAAGAGGGCAGAAATTTAATCTTACTCTGGGGCTTACTAACGGGGCCTCTGGAAGGTGATTAGGATTAGTTGGTTATCAGGGTGGAGCCCCTTCCCCCCTTATTGAACACTAGAGGAAGAGAAACAGAGATCGGGGAGATACATATACACAGGCTAGCTCCCTGTCTCTGCCCATGCGATGCATGCACTGCCTCAGGACCCTGGCAGCAAGCAGGCCTCCATATCACCACCTATGTCACCACACATGGCCTCCAGAACCATGAACCAAAACAAAAGTCTTTTTTTTTTTTTTTTTTGGACAGGCAGAGTTAGACCGTGAGAGAGAGAGACAGAGAGAAAGGTCTTGCTTCCGTTGGTTCACCCCCCAAATGGCTGCTACGGCTGGCGCGCTGCACCAAAGCCAAGAGCCAGGTGCTTCCTACTAGTCTCCCATGTGGGTACAGGGCGCAAGCACTTGGGCCATCCTCCACTGCCCTCCCAGGCCACAGCAGAGAGCTGGCCTGAAAGAGGGGCAACCGGGACAGAATCTGGCGCCCCAACCAGGACTAGAACCCGGGGTGCGGGCGCCGCAGGCAGAGGATTAGCCAAGCAGTGGCACCAGCCCACAAACGTCTTTATAAAGTTACCTTGCCCTGGGTGTTTCATTGTAGTAGTGAAAAATAAACTAACATAGTTCTTAACTTTAATCTGGGGCATAAGTTGCTCAAACCTCTATGCATGTAAGGGTATTTCAAAAAGTCCATGGATAATGGCTTGAAAAGATAAATTTGGATACAAAAAAAAAAAAACTGAAATCCATGCAACATTTCTTCATAATATGCATTTTCCCAGAAATTTTTGAAGACCGCTGAGACACGATTTTAGCTTCACTTACCTTATTCTACCATCTTGTTATTTTGTTCAGGGTTCTACCCACGTGCTTTCATTCTGATCTTTCTAGAATACCAGAGTGAGGGAGAGAGTGAATTTTCAGAATGATAGTTAAGTTCTACAATTGCAGAGCATACTACTTAGTTGAATTTATCATTTTTCTAGATTTTAAAACAATGTATAAGCAGTTGCTTAGTCTGGAAATAAAATTAAATGTACGAGGAGAAACAGAAGCTGTGAAATAAGAGCTGTGATGGGCTTTTGAAATGGTTATTTCTTCTCTGAGAAAAATATGTTTATATTATCTGTTCTATGGAAGGCACAGATAATTCAATCCATCTAGCAGCTTGCCAAGGAGATGCATATTCAAAGCCTGGAAAAGGGGCTGAGAACAGTTTAAAAGAACCACAGTACAAAGTAGCAAAATTAAAGAACATTTTAATGAACATTGTTTTTGGATCTCAAAAGAGATGATAAAGTTTTCTTTTAATTGTGCTAACAAAGACATGCCATCTTCTTCATTTGCCAAAATCAGTCCACAGAGCCAAATTCCATTTCCAGGACCTGGTTTCCCTTTGAGAAAATCCTAAGAAAAAAGCCCTATGTACTATCACATCACTTGCATGCAAGGTTGGATTTAAACGAAGGTCTTGGAGGCCCCAAAGATTTACTCATTCAATTCTCCCTCAAGGTCAGGCCAATCCGTTATCAGTGCCCTGGCCGAAAGCGAAAATCAATTCCTCAAACAAGGTGGGCACAAAAGTAAAAAAAACATCCAAAAGAACATCTCTAATTTCAACCAACCAAAGGGACAAAGAGGGCTTTTGTAATGTTTGCTTGAGGCTGGCTAGGGATACTCGCATTCTGAAAATAAATTAATGCCTCACCCAGCATTCTACAGGGGACATTTCTACACCAAAGGACTGCATTGTCCTTTCCTGGTGGGGTCCGGCCTGGGTTGAAAAGGCAGAATCAGGGTAACCAGTATCTGAAGTCGACATTCGCCTCCTTCACGCTGCGCATCCCTCCTCTCTCAGACTCTGTCGACCCTCATTAAACCCACAGATTTCTACATGTTCCTGAAGTTCCATCTGGGGGTCTGACTTTCCTTAGCAGCAGCATGGAATTCTTTCCTACAGACTAAGTACAGTTCTGAGAGGAAAACAATGACTCAGCAGCGTGAACTCCCTTTTCAGAGACAGAAAGGTTGAGGGCTGGCACTGTGGTGTCAGACACACCTGATCTCAAATGCCAGCTCAGTTACTGACTGGTCAGATGACCTTGCGCGTGCTACTTAACCTGTCTGAAGTTTGGTTCCTCCTCTGCAAACTTCAAATAAAAATGATCTCTACCTTGTAGAAGTATGAGAAGAATTTTAATGATCTATGGCTGCGTGACAAATTATCTCACAACCTAGTGACTCACAACAATGACAATGTATTTAGTCACAATTCTGGATTCTGGGTTAGTCTCAGCTGGGCAGTTCTTCTGCTCCTCTTGGGTTTATTCAGGCATGTACAGTGACCTTCAGGCTCAACTGGGGTTGATGATCCAAAAGACACTTAACTGTTGAGATGGTCAGAACACCTAGGGGCTGGCTAGAGCCTGCACTCCATCTGGTTTCTCCAGCAGGGTAGGTAGAGACAGAATTCTCAGAAAACAGTTCAGAGCACCAGGTGAGTAAAACAGAAACTTCTGGGCCTCTGGAGGTCTGCACTCCAGAACTCACACAACATCACTTTTGTAATGTTCTTTTGGGCAAAGCAGGTCACAAAGGCAGCCCAATTCAAGAAGAGGAGAAATCACCTCTATCTATTGATTGGAGAAGTGGTAAGTATGTACAGGAATGGAAGGAACTCTGCTCTCCTTGCAAGCAATCTGCTATAGGGTGTATATGAAATAATGCATACATAGTGCTCAGCACCAGATCAGACAACAAGTTCTCCCTAACACATTAGATGAAAGCATATTTCTCATATGGTAACACTCGGAGTCAAATCTTAACTCTGCCACATGCTAACTGTTTGATGGTAGATAAGTTTCTTAAATTTTCTTTGTCTCCATTTTTCACCTACAAAATAAAACTAACAAGTATACCTACCTCATGGAGTTACAGTCATGATTAAATGAAAAAATAAGTGTAAAATGTTTTTTCTTAAGATTTATTTAATTATTTGAAAGGCAGAGTTACAGAGAGGTAGAGACAGAGAGAGAGAGAGAGAGAGGTCTTCCAACTGCTGGTTCACTCCACAAATGGCTGCAACGGCTGGGGCTGGGCCAGGCTAAAGCCAGAGCCAAGAGCTTCATCTGGGTCTCCCATGTGGGTTCAGGGGCTCAAGCACTTGGGCCATCCATGCTTTCCCAGGTGCACTAGCAGGGAACTGCATCAGAATTGGAACACCTGGGACTCAAACCAGCAACCATATGGAAGCCGGCACTGTAGGCCAGGGCTTTAACCCACTGTGTCACAGAGCCAACCCCAGTATAAAATGCTTTTAAGAGTTTATTTTAAAAAGAAACTTCTTCAGCTTATTTTGGTACATATCTCGTTCTAAGTTTTCTAAGTTAAAAGCTTATGGAAGGTTTCCAAGATGGTAGAAGAGGGAGGAAGCTTACTTCCCTAGTCTACAAGAAGATAGTTAAGAAAAAGTGGAGAGAGTGTAATCTCAGAGAAGAGTTAGGGAGAAAAATGAAGAGGAAGTTCCACACAAATTAGAGGGACACTATAGACCTATAAGGAGGGTATGGACGCGTACAACTCAGGACTCCAGCCCAAGAGCCTCAGCACCAGCTTTGGGGAGTGAGGTGAAACCAGACTGCAGTAGCCCAAGCCACTGGCGATAGAGCTGCAAGAAGAGCCCTGTGGGGGACAGTGTACCTGACAACCTAGAGGAAAGAAAGGGGGGCACGTTTCTCACTCTCCAACCACTCAGCACCAGCGTCCTGTAACTAGCTAAGAGAGGATGGGCGCCATTTTGGACATGTGTAACAGGTATACCAGCTCATGTCCAGGTACCCAGCAACCAGCCCAGAGATGCCTGAGTCTGGCTGGGAGAACTGCCAGGGGGCTGGGTGCTCGTGACTGTGGGAGCCTTGTGTGCTGGGACTGTGAAAACATTGTGGCTGCATGGGAAGACACAGAGTGTGGCTGGGTTTTTGGGCAGTCACTGTGGGTGATTCCACACACTTGAGGCTCCCTGATTCACTGGTGGAAGTCACTGATTCATGATCTCTGCTCACAACAAGGACTGCATAGATCCTTTGTGTGGTTCTTGTGGCAGCACAGACGAATATTGTACCCACTGAGGTTAGCGTTCAGGCATTGATCTCCTTGGAGGAAAGGAGGTAAGCATGAAACTACATCAACAGAGCTGAACAAACTTCTCCTCTGATTAAAACAAAGAAAGAGAGATTTACCATGCCCAACTTGGTGTTACCTTGGATACTCCCCTCTCCCTGGAGCACTGAACAGAGCTACCTAACTACACCCATCACACACCTCTGGGTATTCAGTGAAAGGGCAGACAGTCCACTAAGCCACAGAGGTATAGTCCAAAGATAAAAGCCATCAGAAGGAGGAAAAAAAAAAAAAAAAAACAAGTATCTCCACAAATGCCTAATAATAAATGCAGCAATTCAAGAAATAAGAACAAGGTAGACAATGTGACGTCCCCAAAAGATACAACACCACTTCAATACTAGAATGTGAAGATGAAGAGATTGAAGAAAAAAGAAACAGTCAGCAAAGTGAAGAGGTGACTGACAGAATCAAAGAAACTATTTGCAAACAATGCAATTAATAAAGGATTAAGAACCAGAATATAGGGGCCGTGCTGTGGCCCGGTGTACTGGCCTGTGGCGTAGTGGGTTAACACCCTGGCCTGAAGCGCCAGCATTCCATATGGGCATCAGTTCAAGACTCAGCTGCTCCTCTTCTGATCCAGCTCTCTGATATAGTCTGGGAAAGCAGTAGAAGATGGCCCAAGTCCTTGGGCCCCTGCACCCATGAGGGAGACCAGGAAAGAGCTCCTGGCTCCTGGCTTCGGATCGGCACAGCTCCAGGCGTTGCAGCCATCTCGGGAGTGAACCATCGGATGGAAGACCTCTCTCTCTCTCTCCCTCTCTCTCTCTCTGTCTCTCTCTCTCTGCCTCTCTTCTCTCTGTGTAACTCTGATTTTCAAATAAATAAATGAATCTTTAAAAAAATAAAATAACCAGAATATATAGAGATCAATAAACTCAACAATAACAAAACAAACAACCCAGTCACAAAATGGGCAAAGGACTTAAACAAACATGTTTCAAAATAGGAAAACCAAATAGCCAACAGACACATGAAAAGATGTTCAGGATCACTAGCCATCAGGGAAATGCAAATCAATAATCAGAATATATAAAGAGATCAAGAAACTCAACCACAACAAAACAACCCAGTTAAGAGATGGGCCAAGGACTTAAACGGACATTTTTCAAAAGAAGAAATCCAAATGGCCAACAGATACATGAAAAAATGCTCAGGATCACTAGCCATCGGGGAAATGTAAATCCAAACTACAATGAGGTTTCACCTCACCCCAGTTAGAATGGCTTTCATTCAGAAATCAACAAAAAACAAATGCTGGTAAGAATGTGGAGAAAAAGGTACTCTAATCCACTGTTGGAGGAATGTGAACTGGTAAAGTCACTATGAAAGACAGTATGGAGATAGCTCAGAAACTTGAATATACGGGCCAGCGCAGTAGGTTAATCCTCCGCTGCAGCACTGGCAACCCATATGGGTGCCAGTTCTAGTCCCAGCTGCTCCTCTTCCAGTCCAGCTCCCTGCTGTGGCCTGGGAGAGCAGTAAAAGATGGCCCAAGTGCTTGGGCCCCTGCACCCACATGGGAGACTGGGAAGAAGCTCCTGGCTCCTGGCTTCGGATCAGCACATCTCCAGCTGTTGCAGCCACCTGGGGAGTGAACCAACGGAAGGAAGACCTTTCTCTCTGTCTCTCCCTCTCACTGTCTGTAACTCTATCTCTCAAATAAATAAAATAAATCTTAAAAAAAAAAAAAAAGAAAGAAACCTGAATATAGACCTACCATATGACCCAGCCACCCCACTCCTGGGAATTTACCCAAAGGAAATGAAATCAGCATGTGAAAGAGTTATCTGTACCCCTGTGTTTATTGCAGCTCAATTCTCAATAGCTAAGACATGGAATCAATGTAAACACCCATCAACTGAAGATTAGATAAAGAAATTATGGGATATATACACTATGGCACTATGATATGGGACACCTGCATCGCTGGCAGCAGTTTAACATTCTGCACCACAATCCTGGCCCATCCATGAACTTTTTTGAAGACCACTCACATATACATTTTAGTGCTTCCCTCTACATAGCATTCTACCGTACACATGCACCACATTTTACATCTTTCTAGTAATGGGCCCCTCGCTTGCCTCTGCCTCACTGCTACCATAAACACTGCAACACACATCACACCTGTACCAGTTTACACTACTTTCCCATGTTCACACTGAACTGAGATGTTCTTTTTAATTTTGCCAATCTGATGAGTGTCAACTGGTACAACATTTTTGCTTTAATTTTTATTTGTTTATTAGTAAGGCTGAGTATCTCTTCATTTTTGTTAGGCCTTTGGACTCGTCTTTGCTTCAGATAGCCAATTCTTTTGCCTACTTTTCTATTTTATTCATAGTGATTTGCAGGACTTTTTGTATGCTCTGATACCAATGTCCTATAGGTTTTGATTATCACAAAGATCTTCTTCAAGTAAATCACCTATCTGCTAAGTTTTTATTTCATTGAAGAGAAAACTTGAAATTTTATGCAATCACATTCATCAGTTTTTCACTTCATTTTTATATTTTTGGGTCCTACTTAAGAAATTCCCTCCCTGGTTTGTAAAGATACTCCTTTGGTATCATGTATTATCTCTGTAGGTGATAGACTCCACATTGAGACTCCTTCACATACGATCAACACGCATAAAGGGATGGAGCTTGATTTTTCTCTGTAAAACTGTGAGTTAAGGGATGAGTGTTTGGCCTAGCTGTTAACATGGAGCTTGAAATGATCACATCCCAGGGCCGATGCTGTGGGGCATGGTGGGTAAAGCCACCACTTGCAGCATCAGCGTCCCATACGGGCACTGGTTTGAGTCCTGGATGCTCCACTCCAGCTCTCTGCTATGGCCTGGCAAAGCAGTAGAAGATGGCTCAAGTCCTTGGGCCCCTGCACCCAATCTCAATCTCTCTCTCTCTCTCTCTCTCTCTCTCTCTGCCTCTCCTTCTCTCTCGGTGTAACTCTGACTTTCAAATAAATCTTAAAAAGAAATGACCACATCTCATTCAGGGGTTCCTGGGCTTGAGTCCCTTTCTACTCCATTCTAGTTTCCTGCTAATGCCCACCCTGAGAGGCAGCAGGCGATGACCCGCATAGTAAGGTCCCTTCCACCCATTTGGGAGACCCGGACTGAGTCCTTAGCTCCCAGCTTCAGGCTAGCCCAGTCCCAGGTATTGCAGGGTTTGGGGAGTGAACTAGGAGATGGAGGCTCGCTCTGTATCTGTCCACCTCTAAAATAAAATTAATTAAGTAAGTAAATTTAAAAAATGAAACACTGATATCCAGGGACCAGAGTTGTGGTACAATGATTAAACCACTGCCTGCAGAGCCAGCATCCTATATGTGTGCTGGTTTAAGTAATGCTTCTCCGCTTCCAATCCAGCTCCCTGCTAATGTGCCTGGAAAAGCAGTGGAAGACAGCCCAAGTACCTGGGCCCCTGCTACCCACATGGGAGACCTGCATGGATTTCCAGGCTCCTGGCTTCAGCCTGACCCAGCCCTGGACATTGTGTCCAATTGAGGAGTAAACCAACAGATGGAAGATCTCTCTCTCTCTCTCTCTCTCTCTCTCTCTCTCTCTTTCTCTCTCTCTCCTTGTTCCCCCACCCTATAACTCTGCCATTCAAATAAATAAATCTTAAAAAAAAAAAAAACTGCCATCTAATTTTCTTCTACCACCTAAGAAATGACCTTTTTTTTTTTAAACTATCATGTTTCCATACCTTTCTGAACTCTCCAGTCTGTTCCATTGGACTATTTTCTACATGATCTCTATGCTATTATTATCATTGTAACTTTAGATACATGTAACTGATGTTTTATATATATATGTGGTTCTTGGTCAATTTTTAAATAGATTTTCAATGAAATTTTACTAACATTATTTTCTTTTCTCTTATTATAATAGGTAAAATTTATCTTATGGAAAGGGGCACATAATTATTAGTGTGACTTCCTTAAGAGCAATGGACAGTAACAAGTCTCATGTAATCACACTCGTTTCCCCAAAGGTTAGAAAATTATCAGTTACATCATGAGTATGAGAAGGTCTTCAGAGTCACATCGAGCAGCTAAGATGCCAATTTAACATTTTCATACGTATTTTTCAAATTTGGGGGGGTGGTGGTGGTTCTTCTTTGTCTTTTCTTCAGGACCCATAGCACAGGGACCAGAAATACACGGACATTTTATCAGACCCCCCCTCCCCCAGTTATTGTATGGAGTCGGTTGATTATCTTACCTAGTGGCCCAGTTGGGGGTGATTTGCCTCTACCCTTTCTTTCCCTTGATTTGTTTTGGATGAAACTTTTAAGATGCTTCATTCCTGTACAGCTGCATTCTTCTAAGTTTTGAATCTCCAACCTGAAACTGAAATGCTACTGCTTGTTCTCCGAATGTCAACTTCTTTTCGCTTCCTTCCAAATCTCCCTCTGTCTACTTGCTTTGGACAAAAAGGAAAATGTGAAATCTTCAAACCCAATGTCCTTCAAAAAAGAGTCGCTCCTAACACATAAAAACCTTTGTTCTCTTGAACATCTGAATGGATTTGGGTATGCAAAAGTGTGTCTGGACTTTAGCTTGAAGTAGACACCTGTGAGAATTGCTGGGCTCTGTTAAAGAACAAGAATTTGCACTTGGGACTGCAATGCAGGAAGCAAAAGGTGCTGAAGTGATACGGGATCTGGGAAAGAGGGAGAGAAACCAGCTAGGTAGCATGTTGCTGAGGAATAGGTAGAGAGCCAACAGAATAATTCCTGCAAAAAAGAAAAAAAAATAAAAAAGACTTTTTAGAAGTGCCTTGTATTCAAGTGGAAGAAGTCCATATCTTAGAGCTATAGATAGCCACGCCCCATTCAAATCCCCAAATTTTCACCAAAGTCTGATTAAAAAAAGAAAATTCTTAGGGCTGGTGTTGTGGTGCTGTGCGTTAAGCCACTGCCTGCCGTGCCGGCATCCCTTATGGATGCCGGTTGGAGTCTCGGCTGCTCTACTTCTGATCCAGCTCCCTGCTAATGTGTCTGGGAAAGCAGCAGAAGATGGCCCAAGTGCTTGGGTCCCTGCCACCACATGAGAAACCTGGATGGAATTCCAGACTCCAGGCTGCTGGCTTCAACCTGGCCCTGCCTGGGCCTTTGCAGCCAGTTGAGAATGAACCAGTAGATGGAAGATCTCTCTCTCTCTCTCTCTCTCTCTCTCTCTCTCTGTCTCTATAACTCTGCCTTTCAAATAAATAAGTAAATATTTTTTTAAAAAAAAAAGTTTCATGTTTACAGATGTACACATTTGGGGATGAGGGTATGGCAGAGGGTAGGGGAAGAGGTGATGTGTGTGTCAATTGAGAAAGGACTAGAATTGACCAGTGAGTTCATGTGGTACAGAATGGAACAGCCTGTGTAAGAAATAGTGAGACAATCCATTAGCTAACCATGTTCTGTGGTAGTAGGAACTCAGAGACAGAGGTTATAACATTGAATGAAGAGTAAGCAAAAAAGGAAGAAGACGAAGAAGAATGTATAGGAGGAAATAACTAACACAGTGAGGTGAGACAGGATGTGTTCTAAATGCTTTGCTCTATATTAGGGTTCCAAGGAGAATGTCACACTTTCCCCAATCCTCCTCCTCCCTCCTAAAGATTTATGGAAATTTTAGAGAGGGTTAGAGAGGGTTTTGGACTTCACAGTAGATATTAGCGTTCAAGCCAATCCTGTCCAGATGACTAACATCTGGATGACTGTTAAGCATTAGCCCTTACTGCTGAAAATACTCCAAAAGCAGGCTTAAACCATGGTACAGTGGTATATCTAACCCCTTCTAGCTTCTAGCCCTGTAAGTACCCTCAAACTCATCATTAGGACACACTTTATTGTAATTTTCAAGTTTCTCATCATAATCATAACTATTCTCAGAGGAAAATTTTTAAAAGAAAAATATTTCATTCAAAATAGAAAAGCTTGCCAGGGAATTTGTTCCTTTTGTGCATCTGGATCTTATATTATAGCATCTCTCTCTTGTCTCTGACCTTGACACTTGCAGGCACTTTCTGCTTCTCCTTAATCTCATTCTGGTATCCTGCTTGTTGTTTCCTCCTAACTTCCTTTATGAACTTTTAGTCCTGGTCTTGCCAAGTTTGAGCTCAAACTGGTCTCACATCTCCCCAGGACCTTCCACAGAGGACAATAATCTCTTCTTATCACCCTAGAAGGGCTCATCGGATTCTTTCCTCAACAGCCAAGGCAGCTCTTGGCTGCCCTCTTCTGGGATCAGGTGCCCCCATTCCTGTCAACCGGCAACGCCAGGTCCCAGCTTCCCTGGGAGCAGGGATAGGTGGGACAATCATAGCTGCACACCTGGACTTCCTTCTCCCACAGGCGTAGAAACTGAGCAATGGTATTTTATCTCTATGTATCTATTTTTGTTTTCATCTCTTAAATGTTGTACATTTTTTACCAAGAAGGAAAATTTTGTGGGGAAAAAAGTTAAGGCTGAGGGCTCTCAGACACTAAAACCTTAAGTGGATTCAATAAAAACAGAGAACATTATTTGGTAGTATCTGCTTATCTCATCTAAAAATGTCGCATATGGGTTTCATGCTATAATCACTAATAAACACCTCAAATCAAAAATGATTTCTCACATTATTCTAGGATGGCTAGTTTTTAAGGATTATATTGAGCATGCAAAAGAAGACAATATGATTTTTAAAGTTTCTGGTTCCTGGGGCTGGCGCTGTGGCGCAGTGGGTTAAAGCACTAGCTTGTAGCACCGACATCTCCTATGGGCACTGGTTTGAGTTCCAGCTGCTCTTCTTCCGATCAACCTCTCAGCTATGGCCTGGGAAAGCAGTAGAAGATTGCCCAGGTCCTTGGGCCCCTGCACCCATGTGGAAGACCTGGAAGAACTTCCTGGATCCTGGCTTCAGATCGGCCCAGCTCTGGTGTTGCAGTCATTTGGGGAGTGAACCGACGGAATGGAAGACTTCTCTCTCTGTCTCTACCTCTCTCTGTAACTCTGTCTTTCAAATAAATAAAATAAATCTTTAAAAAAAAGTTCCCAGTTCCTAGTTGGCCCTAGCCATTGTCTAAAAACACACAAAGCACGTACACAGATACACATTCTTTTTCTTTGAGATATTACTAGTCATTAAATCGCTCAAGATCTTCAGACTTCCAATTTCTTCTGCTCCCAAGCCAAGGACATAGTTTGTTCCTATGCTGAGAGGTCTAACCTCGGTCATAATGGAAGCTCTTATGAGGTTGGAAGCACAAGGGGGTAAATGAAAAAGAAAAATGGGGAAATCAAAGAGAATGTTCAAACATTGCTGGTAGGAATATAAAGTTCTGTGACTATTTTGAAAACCTCTGAGGCAGTTTCTACTCAAGTAAAACACATGCCACTCAATGGCCTGACATTTCCACTGCTGAGTATTTACTCAAGAAAATGAAAACATATGCCTACATAAAGACTTGCAAAAGACTGTTCGTGGCAGCTTAATTTATAACAGCCCCAAACTGGAGACAACTGAAGCATCCATTAGCACTTGCATGGATTAAAACACAAAAAAAAACCCTCTGGCACATTGATGTAAAGAAATACCAGCAACAATTAAAAACAAACAAAAACTGGGCCAGAGCTGTGGCTCACGTGGCTAATCCTCCACCTTCAGCGCCAACATCCCATATGGGTGCCGGGTTCTAGTCCCGGTTACTCCTCTTCCAGTCCAGCTCTCTGATGTGGCCCGGGAGTGCAGTGGAGGATGGCCCAAGTGCTTGGGCCCTGCACCCACATGGGAGACCAGGAAGAAGCACCTGGCTCCTGACTTCGCATCGGCACAGCATGCTGGCCGTAGCGGCCATTTGGGAGGTGAACCAGCGAAGGAAGACCTTTCTCTCTGTCTCTCCTTCTCACTGTCAAATAAATAAATAAATATCTTAAAAAAAAAAAAAAAAAAACCTTGCACCAACATAAATGAATTCCATAAACACACAGAGCAGACACAAAAGAATACATGCTGTTTGATTCCATTGATTTAAAGTTCTAAAAATATGGCAAAGAGGCAAAGCTAGTCTAGGGTCCTAGGAATCAGAGGAGCGGCAACCTCTGGTGGGGGGTTGGTGGATATTGACAGAAATGGGCATAAAGAGACTTTCTGGGATGACAGAAATATTCTTATACCAGGGGATCCACTTGGAACCCTGGAGTTGGTATAAATATTACTTTGTTTACTTCTTTTAATTATTATTTATTCCTTTTATTTATGTGAAAGGCAGACAGACAGGTTCACTCTTCAAATGTCTTCTAAAGCAGGGGCTGAGCCAGGCCAAACTGGGAGCTGGGAACTCAGTCCAAGTCTTCCATGCGGCAGGGGTTCAACTGCTGCCTCTTAGGTATGCATGGGAATAAGCCGGAATCAGGAGAACTGGGACTCCAGCCTTGACACTGATATTGAGGTGTGGGTGTCCCAAGTAGTATTCTAACTCCTGCTCTGAATATCCACCCCAAAACATATTTTAAACCAAAGACATCTGAGTGTCAGCATTTGGAGAAAGAAGCTGTGTTAGAGTTTTCCTTGTGTGATCAAAGGCAGAAACTTCTGAGAAATGAGGACCGCCATCAGTTTCCTCTCCAGGGCAGCTTCTGTTTCCAGGAGAGACTAAGAGTAAATCTCCCATAAATTCCTACTTAGGGGTGGTTTTTATGGCTCTAGACAGAAAGACCACTCCTTCCGGTGTAGGCAAACATTATCACACACTTTCTTATCTCCTGTTTGTTCTCCTAAAAACTCATTTGTCTTTCATAAAGAAACTTATTTGTTCTTCCCCTGGATGCCATTCCCTGCTACCTGACTTTCCACTATTAAATTGAGAATACAAGTCTTTAAACACTTAAGGAGCCAGCTACTTCTATTGTTGGCTGAGATGTGCACAGGAATTAACTTTGTCCTCCCTCTTTCTAATCTATTTTATTCAGTTTAATTCTCAGATCCCAGACACCGAACCTCAGAGCATAGAAAAGCAATTATTTTCCTCACTCCTACACACTTAGGTGGTGGCTACATTGATATATCCATAGTAAAAAGCCACTGGGCTGTATATTTAAGATTTGTGCATTTTACTAAATATTAATTATATCTCAATTTAAACTAAAGAGATAGAAAAGAGAAAGAAAATGAGATTAGAAAATCCAATAGAGAGGGGTCAAAGCTGTGGCGCAGTGAATTAACATCCCAGCCTGAAGCACCAGCATCCCATATGGGCACTGGTTCTAGTCCCAGCTGCTCCTCTTCCAATCCAGCCCTCTGCTATGGCCTGGCAAAGCAGTAGAAGATGGCCCAAGTCTTTGGACCCCTGCACCAGCGTGGGAGACCCAAAAGAAGCTCCTGGATCCTGGCTTCAGATCGGCACAGCTCTGGTCATTGCGGCCAATTGGGGAGTGAACCATTGGATGGAAGACCTCTCTTTCTCTCTCTCTGTCTCTCCTCTCTGTGTAACTCTAACTTTCAAATAAATAAATAAATAAATCTTAGAAAGAAAGAAAGAAAGAAAGAAAGAAAGAAAGAAAGAAAGAAAATCCAATAGAGAGAAGGTTGAAGAAGAAAGTTGTAAGAAAATTTCTAACTTCAATTCATAATGCTATTAAACACAGGCGATCCCTCATGATGCTTGGAATTACAAGTTTTCCAGGTTCAGAGCTGTGGCATAGCAGGTGAAAACACCCACCTACAGTGCCAGCATCCCATATGGCACTGGTTCATGTCCCGGCTGCTTCACTTCCGATCCAGCTCGCTGTTAATGGCCTGGGAAAGCAGTGGAAGATGGTCCAAGTGCTTGGGCCCCTGCACCCACAAGGGAGACCTGGAAGAAGCTCCTGGCTCCAGCCATTGCAGCCATTTGGGGAATGAACCAGCAGATGGAAGACTTCTTGTTCTGTCTCTCCCTCTCTCTATTAGTCTGTCTTTCAAATAAATAAGTAAATCTTAAAAAAAAAAAAATACCAGGTTTCTGCTTTGCAATAATGGGAAATACACATATAGTAGAGACCGCACTCCAATTCTAAGTTTTGATCATTTCCTGAGCTAACCACATGTGGTATGCACAATACTTTTTTATCAAGCTAGCTGCTTCTCACAATCACACAAAATATTTTATTGTATTTTGTTTGTTTATTTATCTAAATTGTATTATATTTAGTTTGTTTCCTTTAAAGGCAGAGACAAAGATCTTTCATCTACTGATTCACTTTCCAAATGGCCCCAACAGATGGGACTGGGCCAGGTGAAAGCCCGGAGTCTGGAACTCAATCCAGGTCTACCATGGGGAGGCCGTGACCCGAGTAGTGAGACAGCCCTTGCTGTCTCCAAGGCTGTACATTAGCAGGAAGCTGGAACCTAAAGTAGAGCCAGGAATTAAACCCAGGTGCTCCGGCTGGCGCCGTGGCTCAACAGGCTAATCCTCCGCGTTGTGGCGCCGGAACACCGGGTTCTAGTCCCGGTCGGGGCACCGGATTCTGTCCCGGTTGCCCCTCTTCCAGGCCAGCTCTCTGCTGTGGCCCGGGAGTGCAGTGGAGGATGGCCCAAGTGCTTGGGCCCTGCACCCCATGGGAGACCAGGAGAAGCACCTAGCACCTGGCTCCTGCCATCGGATGAGCGAGGTGCGCCAACGGCAAAGGAAGACCTTTCTCTCTGTCTCTCTCTCACACTGTCCACTCTGCCTGTCAAAAAAAAAAAAAAAAAAAAAAACCCAGGTGCTCCAATATGGGACCCAGGTTCCAAAGTGACTTTTTTTTTTTTTTTTTAAGATTTTATTTATTTATTTGAGAGGTAGATTTACGGAGAGAGAGAGAGGTCTTCCATCTGCTGATTCACTCCCCAAATGGCCACAATGGCAGGAGCCAGGAGCATCTTCAAGTCTCTCATGTGGATGCAGGAGCCCAAGCACTTGGGCCATCTTCTACTGCTTTCCCAGGCCATAACAGAGAGCTGGATCAGAACAGGAGCACCTGGGACATGAACCAGTGCCCACATGGGATGCCAGTGCTGTAGGCAGAGGCATAGCCTACTATGCCACAGTGCCAGCCCCTCAAGTAGCATCTTAAACACTATGCTAAATGCCCACCCCTCAAAACCTTATTGTAAAATAGGCTTTGTGATTGATGATTTTGCCAACTGTAAGCTAACTTAAGTGTTATGAGTGCATTTAAAATAGGTTAGACTAGGCTCTGATGGCCAGGAGGTCAGGTGTATTAAATGCATTTTGGACTTAGGAAATTTTGAACTTATAAAATTATTGACATATAACTTCATCATAAGTCAAAGAGCACCTGTACCTGCTATAGACTGAATATTGTTTACCCTTAAAATTTGTGTATTAAAACATAATCCCCCAGGGCCAGTGCTGTGGTGCAGTGGGTTAAAGCCACAGCCTGCCTCACTAGCATCCCACAGAGATGCCAGTTCAAGTCCCGGTTGCTCCACTTCTGATCCAGCTCTCTGCTAATGCACCTGGGAAAGCAGTGGAGGACAGCCCAAGTCCTTGGGCTCCTGCACCCATGTGGGAGACTCCTGGATTCAGCCTGGCCCAGCCATGGTCATTGAGGCCACTGGGGCAGTGAATCATGAGATGGAAGTTCTCTCTCTCTCCTCTCTCTTCCTCTCTCTTTCTCTTTCTCTCTCTCTAATTCTTTGCCTTTCAAATAAATAAATAAGTCTTAAAAAAAAAAAATCCAGAAACATAATCCTCCAATGTAATGGGGTTTGGAGGTAGAGTCTGTAGGATGATTGATAGGTCATGGGGGTAGATCTGCCCTGAGTGGGATTAGTGCCTTTATAAAAGGAGCCACAGAGATCCCTTACCCCTTCTACCATGTAAGGTTATGGCAAGAATACCTCTGTCTGTGAACCAGTGTGGCAGAGACCTTTGTCTTAACTAAACTTGTTTCTAACTGACATGATTAGAGTTGTGGTAGAGGCCTTCCCAAGGTCAGAAGAAAAAGGGAGGCATCTGTCTTGGGAATGAAATGTTTGTTATCTGCTTGACTGTGAATGCTTCAACTGTAGTCCCTATCTGCTTATATGTAACCACTTCAGGTTTTGTTTGTTAGTACAGAGCAATGATGTTAACCCTTGCCAGACAGTTTGCCATTCAGTATGTGTGTTAAAAAAAAAAAAAAATCTTTAGGAACTACGATTCAGTAGCTACGATTCTATGGGAAGTATTGTATCAATCCTGTGGCTGCCATGTAACATTAGAATATTCAACCAAATGTATGCAGGTAACCACATAAGTGAACTAAAAAGACTAAAACTGGGGCCGGCGTTGTGGCATAGTGAGTAAAACTGATTCCCGCAATGCCGGCATCCCATATAATGCTGGTTCGAGTCCCGGCTGCTCCACCTCTGATCCAGCTCTATGCTACGCCCTGGGAAAGCAGTAGAAGATGGCCCAAATCCTTGGGCCCCTGCACCTGCATGGGAGGCCCAGAAAAAGCTCCTGGCTCCTGGCACCTGGCTTCAGAATGACACAGCTCCAGCCATTGTGGCCATCTGGGGAGTGAACTGGTTGATGGAAGACCTCTCTCTCTGTCTCTGTCTCTACTTCTCTGAATGAACTGAGACAATCGTCCTTCCTATTTAGAAATAATGTTTTTAAGTTTCCCACTAATTCCCAGTGTTGTCCCCAGTTATAGCAATTGGTTCTTTCTTTTGCTCAGGACCTGGTAAACATCCTGAGGGGACTAATTTTTGGCCATGGAACCAGTCGGCTTCATTGACTACAGAGTAGCATGGGGCACAGCACTCAGAAGGGCTCCACAGTTGGTTTAATGTTCCACTATCACAGTCTTTAAATGCTTAATAATTTTAGCTTTGAACATGTGTTTCTTAAGTAAGCTCAGTGGGACAAGGAAACACGTGTAGGAACAAAGGAGAAATGTGTCCACAGTTCATTGCTGCTCTATTGTATACACCATTTGCAAGGCCTGGGAACACAAAGTTTCCAAGGACCTACAACATGTGTGAGAGTTCCAGGACTCAAGGCAGTTCAGTCACATATTACATCTATGGATGAGTAAGGAGAGAGGCCCTAACAGCCCCCGGGTACTATTCTTTATATTTGAACCAGAACTTGTTTCCAAAACAAAACAAAACAAAAGGCTATAGTATTTTATATTTTAAGAAACATCACCCACCAATGAATTTTATCATATATGCTTTACTATGTATGCTAAATCCCTGTACCTATATTAGCCATGTGAAAATGACATAGAGGGGTTGCGCTGTGGCACATCCTATATGGGTGCTGGTTCGAGTCCCAGCTGTGCAACTTCTGATCCAGCTCTTTGCTATGGCCTAGGGAAGCAATAGAAGATGGCCCAAGTGCCTGGGACCCTGTACCCAATGGGAGACTTGGAAGAAGCTCCTGGCTCCTGGCTTTGGGTCGGCTCAGGTCTGGCTGTTGCTGCCATTTGGGGAGTGAACCAGCAGATGGAAGACCTCTCTTTCTGTCTCTACTTCTCTCTGTAACTCTTTCAAATAAGTAAAATAAATCTTAAAGAAAATTTAAAAAGGACAAAGATGACATAGAAGGAAAGCAAACATGGGACTACGCACTTTTCCTTTCTGTTCATTCTTGTACATTCTTTACTCTTCAGAAAGATGAAAATAGAACATGTTGTTATGTGTACCTGTTGTTATTTTTTTTTTTAAGATTTATTTGAAAGGCAGAGTTACAGAGAGGCAGAGAGAGAGAGAGAGAGAGAGAGAGAAAGACAGAGAGAGAAAGTCTTTCATCTGCTGGTTCACTCCGCAGATGGCCACAATGGCCCGAGCTAGGCCCATCCAAAGCCAGGAGCCAGGAGCTTCTGCTGGGTCTCCATGCAGGTGCAGGGGCCCAAGGACTTGGGCCATCTTCTACTGCTTTCCCAGGCCATAGCAGAGAGCTGGATTGCAAGTGGAGCAGCCAGGTCTTGAAGTGGTGCCCATATGGGATGCCCACACTGCATGTGGCGGCTTTACCTTGCTGCGCCATAGCACTGACCCCAATTTATGTGTACCTATTAAAAAGTAAAACAAAAGCAGATAAGTTGCTGTTTGAAAAATTTTTGCTGTTCTAAGAACAAAATATATATGAAATATGTACAAACTATGAAATATAAATTGAATGATTTTGGTGATTCTCCAAATAAGTTAAGTGCTCTTATATTTGCATTTATAAAACTAGGGTTGCATAATGGAAAAATCATGCCAATAATTTCTAATTTAAATTTTTTCTAAAGATTTATTTATTTATTTGAAAGTCAGAGTTACACAGAGAGAGAGAAGTCTTCCATCCGATGGTTCACTCCTCAATTGGCCGCAATGCCCGGAGCTGTGCCAATCCAAAGCCAGGAGCCAGGAGCTTCTTCCAGGTCTCCCACGTGGATGCAGAAGCCCAAGGACTTGGGCCATCTTCTACTGCTTTCCCAGGCCATAACAGAGAGCTGGATTGGAAGAGGAGCAGCTGGAACTAGAACCAGCACCCATATAGGATGCCGGCGCTTCTGGCCAGGGCATTAACCCACTGCACCACAGTGCTGGCCCCTCTAATTTTAATTTTACTTAAAACAATAAAATACCATGACAAGTTGTTATGGTTTAAATATTTGACCTCTGAATTCACACAGAAATTTAAACTCCAACTGAGGGCTGCTCAACCAAAGATTTGAACCACTAAAATTGAGCTAAATAAACCTTTTCTCGATATAAAGCTAGTTGCCTCAGGTATTTTGCTGCATTATTGAGAAGCTGACTAATACACAGTCAAGAGAAAGATTGTGGGGGGAATAAAAAGCAACTGTATATTTTTCTTCCAAGGTATTTTCCCCCTATCTTTTTATTTTGAATTTATTTATTTGACAGATAGAGTTAGACAGTGAGAGAGAAAGACAGAAAGGTCTTCCTTCCATTGGTTCACCCCGCAAATGGCCACTACCGCCAGAGCTACGCCGATCCAAAGCCAGGAGCCACATGCCTCCTCCTGGTCTCCCATGCAGGTGCAGGGCCCAAGCACTTGGGCCATCCTCCACTGCCTTCCCAGACCACAGCAGAGAGCTGGGCTGGAAGAGGAGCAATCGGGACTAGAAATGGGTGCCCATATGGGATGCTGGCGGAGGATTACCCAAGTGAGCCAGGGCGCCGGCCCCACCTCCTATCTTTTGAATAAGGAGACCCACCTCCAGCCTTTGTTCCCTGGAACTGAAACTTTCAAACAAAGTGTGTATTTGGAAAACAGTTGTATATGAGAAAAATAGAGGCATGGGGTGGAATGGGCACCTAGGGATCCTTTTTAACTTTATAGCCCTAATAGTGTCTTGGCTGTGAAAGAGACTCATGCTAACAAAGGAGAGGCAAGGGAAAAGAGGTGCTGGTCCCCAAAGCCATTTGATTTTACGGATTCTAACATAGGCTGGTTCCTTCTAGCATATTTAGAGTGGGCCAATCCGAAGCCAGGAGCCAGGAACTTCTTCAGGGTCTCCCATGTGGGTGCAGGGGCCCAAGGACTTGGGCCATCTTCCACTGCCCTTCCAGGCCATAGCAGAGAGCTGGATGGGAAGTGGAACAGCTGGGACTCAAACCAGCGCCCACATGGGATGCTGGCACTGCAGGCAGCAGCTTTACACACTATGACACCGCGCCGGCCCCCTCCAGTATCTTCTGATCTAGGCTCCAGAGGAGACATTTCAAAAAAGAACACGAATGGATCAGAAGAGTCCCACAAGAACTGCGATAAATATCAGGAGGCCTGGTCTAGGGTTTGGGCTATTAGTTTGCTTTCTGTTGCTAATAGCATAAGAGTGATAATATGAGGGCACCAGGCAGGACAGTTAAGTAGGAATAGGTGAGCTACAATTCCTGCCAGCCCTGCATTGTAACTTCACCCCCTTACCTGCCAATCTAATACTCCCACTCACCCTTGATACACTTGTGTCTTATCCTGAACCTGGAAAGAGATGCCATGATGGCCATGTGGAAGTTATACTCCACATGGAGGCACCAAGTAACCGCCAAGAACTCGAAAGTACACTGCTAGACTCCACCCATTTGTATATCAATTAGAGCACCATTCCCTATCTCATAAAAGAGACTGTTAACATGGGTGGGGCTCTTTTTTGCCCTAGGCTGCAGGACCAGGGAGGGGCCCTTCTTCCAGCATTTAGGCTTATGCTTTATGGGTCTTTTGTTGGCCTCCTCCCCACCTTTTTTCTCATAGGCAATTCTCTGGCCCACTCTTGATGGGCAGTCTCCATTTACAGTGACCCACACTCAAGTGTGAATGTACATTCTCTCCTATTCTATTTTTTTAAAGATTTATTTATTTATTTATTTATTTGAGAGTCAGGGTTACACAGTGAGAGGAGAGGCAGAGAGAGAGAGAGACAGAGAGACAGAGAGAGACAGAGAGAGGTCTTTCATCTGCTGATTCACTCCCCAGATGGCCGCAGTGGCCGGAGCTGCGCTGATCTGAACCCAGGAGCCAGGAGCCTCTTCTGGGTCTCCCATGTGGGTGTAGGAGCCATCTTGGACTGCTTTCCCAGGCCATTGCAGAGAGCTGGATCAGAAGTGGAGCAGTCAGTACTTGAATCTGTGTCCATATGGAATGCCGGTGCTTCAGGCCAGGGCGTTACCCTGATGCTTCACAGTGCCTGCCCCTCTCTTTCTCTTAAATAAATCTTGCTCTCACTTGTGCATGGCATTTATGACTCTACTTTGAATTCTTATCTCTGTGGGGACAACAACCTGAGATAAAAATTAAGATACACAGGCCCATAACAATACCACAGACCTGATAAATTTCAATGCAAAGAGGTTGATTTTAATTTGACTCTTGATTCTGGTGTGCAAGGTCAAAAGGCCGCATCTGGTGATGTACTTCTTTCCTGAGATGGTGCAAAGCATCACAGAGCAAGGGACAGATAGGGTGTTCAGGTCTTTCCTCCTCTTACACATCCACAAGAATTTAATCCTGAGGTCTCCCCCTAACAACTGTGTCTAATCCTGATCACCTCCCAGAGGCCCCATCCCTAAATACTATCACCAGATTAAATTCCTACCTTCTTAATATCTCACAATGGGCATTAAATTTCAACACGTGACACCTTGGGGGACATATTCAAAGCATAATGGGGGGCCGGTACTGTGGCATAGCATGTTAACTCCCTGGCCTGAAGCACCGGCATCCCATATGGGCACTGGTTTGAGACCCGGCTGCTCCACTTCCAATCCAGCTCTCTGCTATGGCCTGGGAAAGCAATAGAGAATGGTCCAAGTCCTTGGGCCCCTGCACCCACGTGGGAGATCCAGCAGAAGCTCCTGGCTGCTGGCTTTGGATCGGTGTTGCTCCAGCCATTGTGGCCATCTGGGGAGTGAACCAGAAGATGGAAGACCTCTCTCTCTCTCTCTCTCCCTGCCTCTCCTTCTCTCTCTGTGTAACTCTGACTTTCGAATAAATAAACAAATCTTAAAAAAATAAAAAGCATAATGGGATATAATAAACTGTGGACACTGGCAGGGCATGAAATCAGGTAGATATTTTTCTTTGCTAGAGTGGACTATTACTTATGCCCTCCAGGTCATTGACGAGAGGAGTAACTTTAGTATAGAGACTACAACAGAGTCTAAAATCAGCTCATTTCATTGGGAGCCACAAGGTCATCAAATCTGAGGAAATTCACCTGTCATGCCTTTGAACAAGAACTATTGACAGGCCAGAGCTGCAGCTCACTAGGCTAAACCTCCAACTGCGGCACCTGCACCTTGGGTTCTAGTCCCAGTTGGGGCGCCAGATTCTGTCCTGGTTGCTCCTCTTCCAGTCCAGCTCTCTTCTGTGGCCTGGGAGTACAGTGGAGGATGGCCCAAGTGCTTGGGCCCTGCACCCACATGGGAAACCAGGAGGAAGCTCCTGGCTCCTGGCTTCGGATCTGCACAGCACACCGGCCATGGCAACCATTTGGGGGGGTGAACCAACGGAAGGAAGACCTTTCTCTGTCTCTCTCTCTCACTGTCTAACTCTGCCTGTCAAAAAAAAAAAAAAAAAAAACTATTGAAAGTCTCCTGTGGAGATTTTAAAACATGGTCCCATAGAATTTTGCCTTTGGACTACATTGAATCAATTCTCTATGTATTCATATTGTATTAACATAAAAAAGAAGTATCAGAAAAAAGAAAGCATGGTCTTAAATGCACCTCCCATTCAGATATTGAATCCATGTTCCCTTCCCCAAATCTGGTCTCTGTGCTTGACCAATAGAATATGGCAGAAGTATTGCTAAAACAGTTTTTAGTCAAATGCCCTAAGACACTAACAAAGTCTTACTTCCTGTCTCTGTAGGAAGTTGATCCTTAGAAACCATCCATTATGCCATGAGGAAGTTGAAGTAACTTGTGGAAAGGACTTTGTAGCAAGGAATTGTGTCCTTGAGTCTTCACCCCTGGTTAAATTCTCAGCAACAGTCAGCATCAACTTATCCATATGGTTGACCCATTGTGAAATGGATTTCCCAGCCCTTGACTGAGCTGCCACAGTTGACAATATATGGAACACAAACTGCTATGTTTTGACATGATTTGGTATGAGAAGATACGATACATTCCCTTGAATTCCACTCCAGGAAAGCCAGACTTGGTGTGAGGTCAGTACAATGCTTAAGCACATAGACGCTAGAATTAGACTATCTTGTTTAAAAATCCTACTTCCATCTCCTATCCAGTTGTATGTCTGTTGGAAAGTCGCTTATACCTTCTTTAACGCAGTTTTTTCATGAGTAAAAGTGAAAGCATGATAATAATAACATCCCTTCCACACTGCTTTCAAGATTAAATAAAGCTCTTAAAGCCATTTTTATCCCATTATTTTCAAAGCAAAGGTGTTTTTAACAACTTTTAAAATTATCCCTTAACTCTGATTTTACTTTCTCTAGGGTAGGTGTGCTCAACAATAAAAACACTATTTTACTCTTTACATATTTAGTAATGTTAAAATTAAAACTTCAGACAAATTGGTGCCAGCATTGTGGAGTACCAGTAAAGCTGCTGCCTGCAGCTCCAGTATCCCATACGGTGCCAGTTCGAGTCCCTGCTGTTCCACTTCCCATCCAGGTCCCTGCTGATGCACCTGGGAAAGCCACAGTGCTTGGGTCCATTTACCCTCGAGGGAGGCCCAGACGAAGCTGCTGGCTCCTGGCTCCTGGCTTTGGATGGACCCAGCTCTGGCCGTTGTAGCCAAATATTTGGGGAGTGAATCAGTGGATGGAAGATCTCTCAGTCTCTCCATCCCTCTCTCTCTTCTAACTCTGCCTTTCAAATAAATGGATAGATAGACAGACAGACAGATAAAACTTCAGACAAATTAAGTGTAGCAGGTTTTAATTGAGCAGAGAACAGTACAAGAATTGGGCAGCTCTCAAAACCAGAACATGTTTAAAGAGCGCTCATCTGTACTGGTTCTGAGACTATCAGGTAGGCACAGCATCCATTCTGTAATTTATAATAACTTTGCATGTTTTTGTTAATTATAAATGTATACAGGATGGTGCTGTAGCACAAGTTCCCACTTGTGATGCAGGCATCCCATATCACAGTGCTGGTTGGAGTCCTTCCTAGTCCTGCCTGCTCTGCTTCCAATTCAGCTCCCTGTGCATAAGCAGGTGCATAAGCCTGGAAAAGCAGCAGAAGCTGGTCCAAGTGCTTGGACCCCTGCCACGTGTATGGGAGACCAGGCTGGAGTTCCAAGCTTCTGGTATCATCTTGGCCCAGCTCCAGCTGTTGTAAGCATTTTGGGGAGTGATCCAGCTGGTGGATTATCTCTGTCTCTCCCTCTCTGTCACTCAGCCTTTGAAATAAATCTTTAAATTAAATAAAATAAATGTTATAGATGAATCCTGAGTTGTGGGACACAGGTATTAGTTTAGGTTTTTCTGTGTACTTTTCTATATTTAACATCTCTTAAAGCTAAAAAAGAAGGAAAATGTAAAATATGTTAACAACTAGTAAATCAATCATCCATAATTTCACAACCTGAAGATAATTAATTTTTTTTTCTGGACAGGCAGAGTAGACAGTGAGAGTGAGAAACAGAGAGAAAGGTCTTCCTTTTTTTTTTTTTTTTTTTTTACAGGCAGAGTGGACAGTGAGAGAGAGAGACAGAGAGAAAGGTCTTCCTTTGCCGTTGGTTCACCCTCCAATGGCCGCCGCAGTTGGCACGCTGGCCGGTGCACCGCGCTCGTCCGATGGCAGGAGCCAGGAGCCAGGTTCTTTTCCTGGTCTCCCCATGGGGTGCAGGGCCCAAGCACCTGGGCCATCCTCCACTGCACTCCTGGGCCACAGCAGAGGGCTGGCCTGGAAGAGGGGCAACCAGGACAGAATCTGGTGCCCCGACCAGGACTAGAACCCGGTGTGCCGGCGCCGCAAGGCGGAGGATAGGTCTTCCTTTTACCGTTGGTTCTCCCTCCAATGGCCGCCATGGCTGGCGTGCTGCAGCCGGCGCACTGCGCTGATCCAAAGCCAGGAGCCAGGTGCTTCTCTTGGTCTCCCATGTGGGTGCAGGGCCCAAGCACTTGGGCCATCCTCCACTGCACTCCTGGGCCACTGCAGAGAGCTGCAAGATAATTAATCTTAAAATGTCACACTTCTTATTGATGAGGACATTGACCTATCTAGAAAGTCTGTGAAGGTTAAAAAAAGTGGCATATGAAAGTGAAATAAAACATTTACTAGAAGTCAAAATTGCAACAAATTTGAAGATCTAATTGGCTTTTATTTGCAGTCAAAATTTCATTCTGTAAAACACAGGGAGTGTTCTGATAAGCTGAACAGAGGAGGATGGATTCATAGGCGGAAAAGGGAAAGCAGAAACAGGACAAAAAGTGGTCATTTCACAGCTACTTTTCTTGTGAAACTTATAGTAGAGGAGATTCCTTGTAATGCCAAATTTGGTCCGTTTGGGGATTTGGATTCTCTCTCCTTTCCTGATTTCTCAGAAATTTGTTTCAGCTTCATGGCAAGGGACTACAAGCATCACTGACTCCATTTTGGTTTGGTCTGTTAAGACTGGTACAGGAGCAGAGTCCAAACCAATGCCCTCCTATAATTTTATGTAACAAATTGCATGGAGGGGGAAAAACATAATATTGGATCATTCAAAATAAGTCAGGTGCCATCACAGAGGAATATCTAGCACAGAAGCAGAAGGGTAAACTTTTAATTAAGACAATCAGGACATTACAACCATTACAATGGTAATATATGCCACACTTTTATTCCATCTGAACACGTTTCAGAGCCTTATTTTCTCATTAGGAGAACCATCCATTTCACAAAGTATCTACTCTCATAAAACAATTTTATTTTTCCTTTGGGTCTGTAGGTGGCAGAACACCTTTTATAGATGTATTTCTTTGCCCACTTTGAGTCACAAAAATCTTTCTTCACGAATTTCTGCTAGTTTGTTTCTTCCATTTGGTTTATTTCCTCTGACTGGAGTGGATTTCTTTGGTGATTAATGTTATATTTCTGGTTCTTTCTAGAAGGAGGCAATGGCATAGAGATTTGACCAGAAGGAACAGGGTTTTTTTTTTTCCCTTTTTTTTTTAATAACGCTTTTATTTAAAGAATATAAATTTCCAAAATACAGCTTATAGATTACAATGGCTTCCCCCCATAACTTCCCTCCTTTTTTTCCCCTTTTTTATAGAAAATTGTAATTTAATAAATATAAATTTTGAAAGTACAACTTTTGAATTATTATAGCGGTTCTTCCCCCCATAACCACCCTCCCACCCGCAAACCATCCCATCTCCTACTCCCTCTCCCATCCCATTCATCATTAAGATTCATTTTTAGCCAGTGCCATGGCTCACTTGGCTAATCCTCCACTTGCAGCGCCCGCACCCTGGGTTCTGGTCCAGGTTGGGGCGCCAGATTCTGTCCTGGTTGCTCCTCTTCCAGTCCAGCTCTCTGCTATGGCCCAGGAATGCAGTGGAGGATGGTCCAAGTGCTTGGGCCCTGCACCAGTATGGGAAACCAGGAGAAAGCACCTGGTTCCCCGCTTCGGATCGGCACAGTGCGCCGGCTGTAGCAGCCATTTGGGAGGTGAACCAATGGAAAAGGAAGATCTTTCTGTCGCTCTCACTGTCTAACTCTGCCTGTCAAAAAAAAAAAAAAAAGATTCATTTTAATTATCTTTATATACAGAAGATCAATTCTGTACTAAGTAAAGATTTCAACAGTTTGCACTTACACAGACACACAAAGTACTAGTACTGTTTGAAGACTAGTTTTACCATTAATTCTCATAGTACAACACATTAAGGACAGAAGTCCTACACGGGGAGCAAGTGCACAGTGACTCCTGTTGTTGATTCAATAATTGACACTTATTTATGATGTCAGTAATCACCCGAGGCTCTTGTCATGAGCTGCCAAGGCTATGGAAGCCTCTTGAATTCACAAACACCCACCTTATTTAGACAAGGCCATAATCAAAGTGGAAGTTCTCTCCTCCCTTCAGAGAAAAGTACCGCCTTCTTTGAATGCCGGGAAGAGGGTTTCAAGTAGTGGTTTACACCTAGTTTGCAGCAGACACAGACCCAGCTGGAAGCTATGCATCTGAGGCAGAAATGAAAGAATCCCTATCCTTAATGCCTTTGAATTTATCAGGCCCTAACTTCTCTGCCTTAGCTTGCAGCTCCTTTTTCTCCACTTTGACAATTACAAGTCAACTTCTTACTAAACATTAACTCATTAAATTAAGAGAGTGGCACATGGTGAGGCTGTCCTATAACACCCCAGATCACAAGACTCAGATTTCAATCACCACCTCAACAGTCAAATCCTAACGCTAGACCCCATTTTGAGATGTTTCACAGGAACCTTAGCCCTTATCAAAGTAATAACCATCTACCCGTAGTCCCCAGACAGACTGGAGGCCACTTTGCATCACATTATTCTCAGAAGAACACTCCGGCCTCCTATCACTGACTGATCAAAGAAAAGCCATGAACACTGTGTACCAACCAGACTTTGCAGATGGGACTGATCACACACTGCTGGAGCTCAACTTTATAAGGTTCATCACCCTCAATTCCTTGGGGGAATCTAGGAATGTAGCAAGAGCTGCCCATATTCCTTGCTGTGCATTTTGCGAAAGAAAACACCAACTTTCTTCCATCATGCTGGTGTCAGATTGGCTTACTGAGTGTTGGGTGAGCAGGCTGACGTTTATTTGGGGTTCTATGATAGAAATCTCATCTCCCAGGCTTTTCTTGCTTTCTTCCACCTTTCCTCCTCACCAGTGCTTGCCCAACTCCTGAGCCCAGACACTGTCAGTCAATTAGCAATACAGGATAGAGACAGTTTGTGGTTTATTGGCTGTAAAATACTATGCAATTTTTCCCTCTCCCCAGACTCCATTCCCCGGAGACCAGAGTCATCTAGAGATTACGATCCTCTGCATAGCAGCAGACCTCATCACACAGCATTCCATCTTGGTCTCTAGTTTTTCCTCCCAAACAGGGTACAAGGATGTATGTTGAAACAAAATTGTTTAGGCAAGTGGAAATGACAAGGAAATGGAAGGCCCATTTCAGTGAGTGAGGTAGGACGTAGGGTTTTGGGTTACTGAGATAGCTTGAAGAAAGGAGTGAGGATTGGGGATTGGTGCTGGGGGACGCAAAGTACTCAGATCCAGGAGAACAGAAACTGGAGACTGTAAACATGTCCAGGGGCCAATCAGGACAGGTCAGGGAGTTTCTCCTGTAAAGTCCCAAAATGTGCAGAGAATACTCTGAAAACAAAACCATCATCAATCCCGACTATGTGAGTGCCTGGAAAGTTTTAGAACACCCAGAACTCAATCAAGATTTGGTTTCCTGAGATAATCAGATATGGTAATATCAACCATTAGCATTTCTAAAACACCATAAAAGGAACTCTCCAGCCCAGGAATTCCCCTAAAGTGAGAAAAAGTAGGAGGGAGAGGTAGGCAGGAACTGAGAAGGACTGGGAGGAGGGGAAAGGAGTGACCTAGAGACCCACCCTCCCCACCAGAGCCCAGAGGAAGGATCTGCCCTTGCCCTTGGGGGAGCCAGGAATTTGTGAGGGTTTTTTTTTTTTTTAATTGTTACAGAGAGAGCATTGAGTGAATCCAATTCAGTCAGCTTAAGTTTCTTTAGTATATAAATATCACTGTATTTCTTTCATGGATTTAATGTATACTAAATTTTCTAACAATGCAATTTCTGAGTAAACTGAAGGAGGTTTGTACTTCATTTAATAAGAAACTACCAAGAAACATTCAGAACTTCAGAAAATACCACCCCGCATAACATGCCAGCTAATTTTACTGAAGTCAGTACAGTGTGGCTGCTGTTCTGCATTGGTAGCTTTCAATGATTCTTCATTAGGGTAGAGAAGTGTTTAGCCCAATATTCATTCTAGTGATGCCACAACTAAGCATTCATACCCTGAATTGCATGTCTTATTATCAATAACTTCCAGTTTATTACAATATTATTTATGAAAAAAAGGGAGGTGAGTTTTTTTAGATCTTCAGAGCTATGATCCACTGGCCTACAGTAAGAGGTTTTCACTTTGAGAACAGCCCATTTCAGGATAGGATAAACATCAGGAATGTCCCATCTGCATTTAAGCTAAACATTTGTATAATAAGTCATCTGTGCTTTACCACGCTTAAGGTGGAGATACTTGGAAAATGAGATAACTAAGGAAGGCATGTGAAGAGTTTAATAAGCTACACTTAGTACAGTGCGAACAGAAAACAACTTTATTCCTTCCCAGTCCTGCGCATTTAGTTTTTTTTTTAAAGATTTGTTTATTTATTTGAAAGGCAGATTTACAGAGAGGCAGAGGCATAGAGAAGAGAGAGGATAAGGGAGAGGAGAGATGGAGAGAGGGAGAGGAGGAGGGGGAGAAAGGGGAGGAGGGAAAGAAGGAGAGGGGGAGGGAGAGAGAGGGGGAGGAGGAGGGGGAGAGTGGGGGAGGCAGGAGGGGGAAGGGGAGGAGGAGATAGGGGAAGGGGGAGAGAGCGAGACCTTTTATCTGCTGGCTCACTCCCCAGATGGCCACAACTGCCAGAGCTGAGCCTATCCGAGGCCAGGAGCCAGGATCTAACAATGGATCCAGATCTTCCTGGTCTCCTACGTGGGTGCAGGGGCCCAAGGACTTGGGCCATCTTCTACTGCTTTCCCAGGTCATAGCAGAGAGCTGGATTGGAAGTGCAGCAGCTGGGACTCAAACTGGCCCCCATATAGGATGCCGGTACTGCAGATAGCGGCCTTACCTGCTACACCACAGCACCGGCCCCAGTCCTGTGCATTTAAATTCTCTCTGGATTGGTTTTTGGCTCTCCCAAGACAAAATCAGGCATGTTCCCTAGTATTTTTACTGCCACTTCCAACTAATAAAAAGGCCAGTCTAGATGAATAATCTATATCCTGAGCTCCCATCAATCAAATTCTCTGCTCCCTGGAGTTCGAATCAGGTTTAAGAGCTCAGGTGGGGGGAGGAGTGTGGTCAATTTATTCCCTATTTTCTATTCTTCTGCCTCCCTGGAAGTTTCAAGGCTGCTCTGGTTCCTAGTGTGCTATTAGGGCGGGGGCTGTTGAGAGGATAAAGCAGAGATAAAGGACAGAAAGGCCTTACACAGCTGTTATCTGATGTTGGTGCTTTCTAGATGGGACAGATTCCAAAGGCTCATTCTGTCCCAAGGAGTACTTTTCTTGATACTCTACCACTTTGAGAATGTCTTTCTTTTTTAATGTATCAATTATTTAACTAGGTTTTTAGTAAGAAACTTAAGACACTAGTTTATGAGGATGTATCTCATTGGTTAGAGCAAAAAGGGATAGCAGCAGCACTGGAACTGAAAAATAGCTTTGACTTTTGGTAAAACTGGAGAGTCCCCAGTTTCCTGGTCAACACTGCAATACTGTGTAGTCTGTATTTCTCTTTCTCCTAGATGAAGATTTCAACACCTTCACATCTGGGCTTCTATTGCTGCTGCTTGGATGGTTGAAATTTTCTCACTGCTGATACCAATTTTCATGGAGATGGGGATGATTTTTTTTAAAGATTTATTTATTTGAGAGACAGAGTAACAGAGAAGCAGAATTAGAAACAGAAAGAGAAAGAGGTCTTCCATCTGCTGGTTCACTCCTCAAATGGCCACAAGGGCCAGAGCTGAGCCGATCCGAAACCAGGAGCCAGGAGCTTCTTCCGGCTTTCCCACACGGGTGCAGGGGCCTAAGCACTTGGGACATCTTCTACTGCTTTCCCCAGGCTGTAGCAAAGAGCTAAATCAGAAGTGGAGCAGCCAGGACTTGAACTGGCACCCATATGAGAGGCTGGCACTGTAGGCAGTGGTTTTTCCCAGTACACCACAGTGTCAGCCCCAGTGATGTGTTCTACACACAGGAACTTGATTAAGGAAAAGCCACTGTTCCTCTGCTTTGGTAAGACCACTCTCTGGCCTCCATGATGCCCAGTGAGGATACTCAGACTGTGGAGTGACGCTGCCTCAGTTTTCCCACAGGCTGACGTGGAATCTTGTGCCACGGCTCAACAGCTTTCAAGGGACATCTCCAGTGGGATAATATGTAGGTGTTTTGTGAACTTAACCACCCTGGAACCACCATTCTTTTCATCACCAACAAGTTTTGTAACAGTAGTAAGAAACCTCTCCTTTTTCTTTTCAACCCTGAATTTAGTGGCTGAGTACTTCCTCTTGTGCATGCCCTTTCTGGAACTCATAGCCGATCGTGAACATCTGACAATTGCTCTGATGAGGACATGGTTTTGGCTGCAAAGGGGCTTCCTCGTCTTGGATTTTTTAGCCTTGAGTTTTTTGGTTTTGGGATTTGAGAGACAGATCAACAAATATATACACATACACACAAACAAGGAGAGATCTCCTATACACTACTTCACTACCCACAAAACGTCCACAACAGCTGGGACTGAGCTATACTGAAGCTGGAAGGCAGGAACTTAATCCATGTTTCCCAAGTAGGAAGTAGGAACCCAATCACTTGAGCATTATCACTGTCTCCCAGGGTCTGCACTGGCAGGAAATGGAGTCAGGACCTGCACTGGGTACCAAACCCAGGCAGTCTGATGTGGGACGTGGGCATCTTAACCGCTGGGCTAAACATCTCCGAGGTTACTTTTTAAATCTTACCACTGACATCCGTCTTCTTGGCTTCAGTTTTCTCTTCCTTATTGTATGGCTTTCCAAGTCCCAGCTGCTCCACTTCCAATCCAGCTCCCTGCTAATGTGCCTGGGAAAGCAGCGGAGGATGGCCAAGTTCTTGGGCTCCTGCACTCATGTGGGAGACCTAGAAGGAGCACCTGGCTCCTGGCTTCTGCCTGGCCCAGCCCAGGTTATTGTGGCCATTTAGGGAGTGAACTAGCAGATGGCATATCTCTCTGTGTGTCTCTCCTTCTCTCTCTTTATAACTTGGCCTTTCCAATCAATCAATCAATCTTAAAAAAAAAAAAAAAAAGAAGAAGAAAAATCTAAAGGTTAGAAACTGTTTTGAGTAGCACAGCTAGCCATGTGCTGACTTTCCTGGCCCCTGGTGTCAACCAGTTCCCAGTGTCCCACCTCTTTAAAGGAGTCACACACGCTTTGAAAGTGGTCTTCTTGGGTCAAGTCCGGCTCCCTGCACTGAGTCCACATGTGGCCCATGGATAGTTCATGCACTTCTACTTCACAAGCCTTTGGGTTCAGGGTATTCCCAACACAGACCCCTTGCTTTGCTCTGTTGTCAGAAAAACAAGTAACTACAGCCTTGAGAATTCAGGTCTCGGTTGGGTGTCTTATATCCTCCAAGCTCCAGGAGCAAATGTGAAGCTATCTGAATCATTCTTTCAAAGCCCTCTACACTAAGTACCCCCCTCCTCTTGCCCATTGCCCAGGGTGTTTGGGGAATGGGGAAAACATGACCACAATAATACAGTAAATGTTTGATATTCAATTATCTTTGTTTCCTAGGAATAAAATTTGACTTTTGTAAATATAGATAGGGTCATGGGTATCTTGCATATTCAGCTTTTTTTTTTTTTTTTTGACAGGCAGAGTGGACAGTGAGAGAGAGAGAGACAGAGAGAAAGGTCTTCCTTTGCCGTTGGTTCTCCCTCCAATGGCCGCCATGGCTGGCGCACTGCAGCCGGCGCACCGCACTGATCCAAAGCCAAGAGCCAGGTGCTTCTCCTGGTCTCCCATGCAGGTGCAGGGCCCAAGCACTTGGGCCATCCTCCACTGCATTCCCGGGCCACAACAGAGAGCTAGCCTGGAAGAGGGGCAACCAGGACAGAATCTGGCGCCCGGACCGGGACTAGAACCCGGTGTGCCGGCGCTGCAAGGCGGAGGATTAGCCTATTGAGCCGAGGCGCCGGCCTGCATATTCAGCATTTAGCACAGTTCCTAAGTCACATCTGTTTAATAGATGAATGATCATGCCTCTGGTAAGTGAGTCTTCTGTATGGAAATTAAAGCAAAGAACAACATAAAAATCCTTTTTCCTCCTGTTTTTTCCTTCTTATTCTCCAATTTTATTTTCTTATTCCAATTCTGCTTTTCTCCCAACCTTTGATTCAGTAACCATTTTTTTCTCAAAGTGATTGCTTCCTTTCACCTATTCATTTTATACTTCTAGAAGTTTGGCTGAATTTATCTTTTGCAGTTGAAAAGAATACAAACTGCGAGGAGACCTCTCAGAGTTTTTCTTAGATTCCCTTTCATTCTGCTGAAGTGAAAAGAGCTTCTGCCCTGGATGACAGAGGAAAATTGGATAGGATAAGTTGCTTCCATTTCAATTTATTGTCCACAAAAGGGATCTAGCTTTAAAGAGAAACTTATTTATAGATAGAATAAGTGAATTTGATTCTTCTTTGAGCTAGCCATGCTGTTATCACAAAAAGAAAAAAACACCAGAACCATTGCGTGTACCTTATGTGTTGTTTCAGATGGTTGGTTCCTTTACCAGACACTTGAAGGTCTTCAACTGACTTTGGATATAAGGCATGAAAGAAAACATTGCATAGACTCAGTCACCTTTAATAAGACAAAGACTTACAGGACAATGTACCTGGAATAGGTTTCCTTAGAATGAAAGTCACAGAAGGCCAACCCAAACAATTAGCCAATAAAAGGTACGTGTCTGCATGTACTACTCCGAAGTGCAGTGATGGTCACAACTTCAGGAAGGACTAAACAGATGTTGAGGCTTGGATTATGTTTGTTTCTGAGACTTACATGGTAGGCAGAACGGAAATTCCAGATTTATATTCCCTCAGTGTGAGTAACACCAGTAGAAAAAGAATGCCTTCCTAATAGTTCCTGTGACAAAGTCTTAGTGAAGATTCTGATAGGTCTAGTGTTACATGCCCACAAATGAACACTGTCTCCATGCAGATAGCATATTTCTATAGAATTGTGGGTTTTTTTTTAAGTGAGATAATCAATTGTGGGTCTTTAAAGATTTCTATTTTTATTTTATTTGAAAGGTGGAGAGAGGGAGAGAGACAGAGACAAAGATCTTCCATTCTCGGGTTCATCCACTAAATGCTTATAGCAGTCAGGGCTGGGCCAGGCTAAAGCCAGAAGCCAAGAGCTTAGTCCAGTTCTCCCCTGTGGATGCCAGGAACTACAGTACTTGACCATCATCTGCTGCCTCCCAGGGTACATATTAGCAGGAAGTTGGATCAGAAGTAGAGGAGCAGGAACATGAACCAGGTGCTTTGTTATGGGATAGGGGTGACACAAGTGGTGACTTAACTACTGTGTCACACACTCACACCTTCACACATCAAATATGCAAGTCTACACCATGAATTGGAGTTGGGGGGGTGGGAGAAACAGGGAGTTGGGATCAGTCTCACCCACATTTCATAAAAGGATACCTTCAAGAAATTGGCATTATGCTATCAGAAGAAGGAAAAGAAGTGCTGATTAGCTCCCCTACTCTTGCCCCAAAGTTTAAAAAGAAAGCCTCCACTTTAAACTCCTTCCAAGTTTGGAGGTTTAAAATTTAGGAATTCCTCAAACTATTCTGTCATCTGTTCCAATATTTAGTAAATTCCTTTCTATCAGAAATCATCTCTTTGCTTCTAATTAAATTCATTAATGCTTTTATATTAATAACTTTATGACTTGGGGAGATAGAAAACTAGGAAGAAAAATAAAATAAAATAAAAATCAGGGGAAAAGACACAAATCAGATGCCAAGTAGCTGTAGAAATGAAGACTTGAGATGATCCAGAGTCCTAGTAATTACTGTGGCAAACATGGTGATGTGGGACAAAGACTTCCCAGGAACACTGAGTCATACTGATGAGCAAATGAAGCAATCTTTAGTTACTCACTGGAATGAGAAACCAGATATAGGAAATCTACAGATAAACCAAACATCTCATTTTCCTCAGGCTTCCAGCTCCTTTTGCAAGCCTTTAATCAACATTGCTGATAAGCACTGAAAATATTCCATTTGAGTTTCAACTTCTGTTTTTTTGCCTGTAAATTTTGAGGCAGAAATGCTAATAAAGATAGAAATGTCTGAAAGCATGATAGCATAAGATAAAACAAATGAAAAGTCAAGAACATTTTTTGTTCACAAAATAAAATATTGCCTTAAAAACACTGGAGTATAATGATGGGGGAGGGTAAGATGACTGTAAATAGAAAACTTTGAATAAGGTAGATTTAATGATCTATAGTTGATACACAATCTGGTGGTAGTAGTAGTAGTAGTACACACAATATTTATGTATAAGAATGTTGGGTTACACATTGTGGTGAAGTGGGTTAAGCACTGCAATGTCAGCATCCCATGTGCCTGGTTCAAGTCCTGGCTGCTCTACTTCCAGCCCAGCTAGCTGCCTGCCAATGAGCCTGGGAAAGCAGCTGAAGACAGCCCAAGTGTTTGGGCCCCTGCACCCATGTGGGACACCCAGATGAAGGTCCTGGTTCCTGGCTTCAGCCTGGCTCAGCTTTGGCCATAGCAGCCATTTAGGTAGTGAGCTAGTAGGTGGAAGATCTGTCTCTCCCTCTCCCTGTAATTATTCCTTTCAAATAAATAAAATAAATCTTGTTTATTAAAGAATGTTCATCCCAGTATCTGTTTTAACAGCAAAAAATCAAATGCAATGTAAATTTTCATTGATGTGGGGAGCCATTATTTAAATCAGTCATGACACAACTATACTATGAAATACTAGGTTGTCATTAAAGGTATTTATACATTTTTATAATCAATGGTCTGAAAAGATGATTATTATGCTAAGTAAAAAAATTAGACTATAATCCCTTTGATAAGGTGTTTCTCATTTGGATCAGAGTTTCTCAACCTTACACTACTGACATTTTAGATCAAGTAATTCTTTTTGTGCTGAACACTACTGGATGTGTAACAGTGTCACTGCTATTTTAAGTAATTAATTGATTCAAGAAGGGAGTGGGGGTGAGAGAGGGAGCGAAAGAGTGTTCCCATCTACTCATTCATTCCTCTAATGTCAACAATGGCCAGGGCTGGGCTGAAACCAGGAGCCAGGAACTCAGTCCAGGTGGGTGGCAGGGACCCAATGACTTGAGTCATCACTACCACCTCCAAGAGTCTACATTAACAGGATACTGGAACCAAAAGCTGCAACCAGGAGCGGATCCCAGGCACCCCTTTTTTGACCACTACTCAAATTGGAAGCTGTAATTGATTGTTTTCGTTCTTTGTTCTTTCTCTGTACACTCAAGCTCTCACTACTGCTCTCTCTTCCAAACTTTTCCATTGTATCTTTTTGGAATTTTTGTTTCATGGGTCATTACTGAGGGATGACTCAACAGTGGAACTTTTGGGGACCAAGAATCTCTCAGCAGATTCTAGTACTCATAGGTGACTTAAAACCCTGTTCTTCCTTGAATCCTTGCTTGAGGTTAATATTGGCATCTAGGGCTTATTGTGGAGTTTTATTTCTTGCCCACTTGAGTTTGTATATGAAAATTCATATTCACTATGTACACCAACTGTCATGATTTTCATCTTTAACCTAACTTGTTTCTCTGCCTAGGTTTCCTCACTTGAGGAATGCAATCGGCTCCACCCAAGTGCCCAAGTTAGAAACTAGGTGTCATCATTGATTTTTACCCCTGCCCTATCCTCCCAATATTTAAACATCACATTCTCAAAATTCTATGTCCTATTTTTTTTTGAAAGGCAGAGTTGCAGAAAGAGTAAGAGATGGAGAGAGAGAGAGAGTGAGGCAGAGAGCTCTTCCAATCCCTGGTTCACTCCCTAAATGGCCACAACAACTGGGCTGAGCCAGACTGAAGCCAGGAGCTTCTTCCAGGTCTTCCACATGGTTAGCAGAGACTCAGAAGCTCTACTTCTGATCCAGCTCCCTGCAAATAGTCTGAAAAAAGCAGCAGAAGATGGCTCACGTCCTTGGGCCCCTGCCACACATGTTGGAGACTGGATGAAGCTCCTGGCCCAGCCCCAGCAGTCGTGGTCACCATCTGTGGAATGCACAAGTGGATAGGTCTCTCTCTCTCTCTCTCTGTCTCTCCTTCTCTCACTATAATCCTGACTTTCAAATAAGTAAATAAATGTTAAAAAAGAGAGAGAGGGAAGAAATAGTTGGTGTGCTTGAGCCTTATCAGGGAGAATCTAGGTATGTAGGAGTAACCAAAAGGTGGCCAGGGCGGTCCCAGTTCTAATCTTTCTCCTGGATTACTGCAATAGCCTCTCAGCTTCTTTCTCTTCCTGGAGTCTCATTTCTCTTATCTCTTTTCCAGAGATGGCTTTTTCTAAAGCAGGAATCCAGTCATGAGTCTATTCTGCTCAAAACAAGACTCCCAAGACTGAAGGCTGAATATCTAATCTCCTTAGCCCAGTGTCCAAGTCCTTGAGTTGTCTCATTGTTGCTCTCCAATCCTGTCTCCTGGTTCCCAGCAGCCTGGGTGGTGGCAGTCACTTCTCTGTGTGGGTTGAAATGCCTTGCTCTGACTTATTTTCATCTTTGTGTCTCTGGTTGTGCAACAGTTTGTCGCTGGAAGATTCTTTTCTCCTGCAATTCTGTTCAATTTGCCAGATTAAACTTCCTTTTTTAAGATGTATTTATTAATTTGAATGTTGGGGAGAGGGAGATAGAGAGACCTGGTTAATACAGTGCTCAACAATTCTGTCACTTCTCCACATTTTCCTTTTAAACCACCATCTTTTGGCTGGCACCGCGGCTCAATAGCCTAATCCTCCACCTGCGGTGCTGGCACACCAGGTTCTAGTCCCGGTCGGGGCACCGGATTCTGTCCTGGTTGCCCCTCTTCCAGGCCACCTCTCTGCTATGGCCCAGGAGGGCAGTGGAGGATGGCCCAAGTGCTTTGGCCCTGCACCCCACAGGAGACCAGAAGAAGCACCTGGCTCTTGGCTTTGGATCAGTGCGGTGCGCTGGCCGCAGCAGCCTTTGGAGGGTGAACCAACAGCAAAGGAAGACCTTTGTCTCTGTCTCTCTCTCTCACTGACCACTCTTCCTGTCAAAAAAAAAAAAAAAAATCTTTGACTTACTAAGTCATCCTCTGGCATATTACAATTATCTCCATCACTTCTCTTCTTTTCCAAACACAGTCTCTAAATTCAGAACTGTTCATTGATACATACTTTAATAGAGAAAAATTAGGTACAAGCTAAATACCCTTCCATAAAGCACTAGTTAAAAAAGATAAAGTAAATTCCTTCAATAGATGATTAGAAAAAATTTTAAAATAATAAGTTAGTGCTATGTTTATTGACATGGAAAGATTATTACTAAGAAGAGAAAACAAATAAAATTACAGAACAGTACTTAAAATCTAATCCAAGTTTAGTAAAATACATATGTATATGGCACATGTGCGCATAGGGAATAAATATCTACAAGGATTGCAACAAAATGTTCACAAAAATTTAATTCTTAAGTATAAAGGACTTTAACCTATACTTTAGTATTGTTTGAATTTGTAAAAGATATTTATTGGGGCTGGTGCTGTGGCGTAGCCATTACCTACAGTGCCGGCAACCCATTTGGGCACCAGGACAAGTCCTGGCTGCACCACTTGTAATCCAGCTCTCTGCTGTGGCCTGGGAGACCAGTAGAAGATGGCCGAAGTCTTTGGGCCCCTGCACCCACATGGGAGACCCGGAAGAAGCTCCTGTCTCCTGGCTTCGGATCTGTGCAGCTCTGGCCATTGTGATCATCTGGGAGATGAACCAGCAGATGGAAGATCTCTATTTCTCTTTCTCTGCCTCTGCCTCCCTGTAACAATGCCTTTCAAGTGAATGAGTAAATCTTTAAAGATAAAATGATATTTATTTATTTATTTTAAAGAATGATAGAGACAGAGGGTAAGACAGAGAAAAGACATTTTTTTCACTTGCTCGTTCACTCCCCAAATGGGAGCGAGGACTGGGTCACAAGCCAGGAGTCACGTGGGTGGCAGGGGTTCAAGTATTTGAACTACTTTCTGCTAACTTCCCAGGCACATTAGCAGGAAGTTGGGTTGGAAGTGGAGTAGCAGGAACTCAAACTGGCACTCCAAAATATGGGTTGCTGGTATCACAAGTAACAGCTTAACCCTCTGTGCCACAATGCTGGGCCTTGTCTGAAATTTTTGTAATATGCTTATATTATTTGCATAATTAAAATGAATATATAATTGAAATTGATTTAATGTCATAAATAGTCATTGTATTAAGTCACAAAAATCAGTATGAACACAGCTCTTTTTTTGTATATTAAAAAGATCCTAAAGACAGGTATAAAATATTCTAATATAAGAAGTTAATTTTCCAATTAATTTTTAAAATAGAACACAGTCAACATGAATAATTTTTAAAGTGCAGAGATTCTTAGAATAAACTGGTTATAAAGTCATATACGACACAGATATAACATGCAAAAAGAAATGGTCACATTAATATTTCATTACTTTTGGGGAATGGATTACAAGTAACTTTTATTTGTTCATACTGTTTTACACCTATTAAGCTTTTTTTTTTAAAAAAAAATTTTGTTAGTTTTATTGAAAGGCACAGCTACAAAGAGAGGGCGGGGCAGAGGCAGCAAGAGAGATCTTCCAACTGCTGGTTTACCCCCAAGAGGCCACAATGCCAGAGGGACCAGACTAAATCCAGGAACCAGGACTTCTTCCCAGTTTCCCATACAGGGAGCAGGGGCCCAAGCACTTGGGCCATACCATACTGCTTTCCCAGGTACATTAGCAGGGAGCTGGATACGAAGTGGAGCAGCTGGGAATTAACTGATGGCCAATATGGGATGCCGGTGTCACAGGAGGTGGCTTAACCCACTATGCCCCAGCACTGGCTCCCGTCAAGCTTTTGACAGCAAGCATATTTTATTTTTATACCTAAAAATTTAAATTAATGAATAGCAAATTTAACGTTAAATGCCATCATGATTAAAGAGAACATCTTTTCAAAGTTAAAATTATACTCTATCTTTTTGAATTTGTTACATAACATTTAAGAAATTAAAATAGGCTGTCGCCATGGCTCACTAGGCTAATCCTCTGCCTGCGGTGCTGGCACTCAGGGTTCTAGTCCTCGTTGAGGTGCCAGATTCTGTCCCTGTTGCTCCTCTTCCAGGCCAGCTCTCTGCTGTGGCCCGGGAAGGCAGTGGAGGATGGCCCAAGTGCTTGGGCCCCTGCCCCTGCATGGGAGACCAGAAGGAATACCTGGTTCCTGGCTTCAGATCAGCACAGTGCGCCTGCTGTGGTGGCCATTTGGAGGGTGAACCAAAGTAAGAAAGACCTTTCTCTCTTTCTCTCTCACTGTCTAACTCTGCCTGTAAAAAAAAAAAAAAAAAGAAATTAAAACAAAACCTTTTTATTTCTTATAGGGTGGAATTGTCCTTGAGACAACTTCTTCAAAGTGTTTTTGTATTCTTTCAATCCCCAAAGTAGTAGTTAATGAGAGCTTACTCTGTCCAACTTGTTGCAGGCTCTGGGGATACAGCAGTGAACATAACAGGCAAGGGCTCCCTCCTTACAAAACCCATTGAGGACAGAGACCCACAAGGCAGATCAGCACATGATTATAAACTTTCCAGGAACAAAGAGGAATGTGTAGATATTTTTCACTATTACCAAGGAGACAGCTTCTGTCAGAGGATGGAGACCTGTGTTCCTTGTCAATGGCCTCAGAGACTTGTAAGACTGTGCTGGTGCTTGGGAACAGGGACTGGGAGGATTCTGGATGTTTCTATCATTGTCAGAAATTCAATAAATACTTAGTAAAAGTCAAATTATACAAGCCTGGGGTAGGGCAGGAGATGAATAGAAGTTTCCCTGACTTTGGTTTCACCATCTAGAAAGACAGGACATACCAGAGAACACACAGATAAAACACTGATAAAACTGAGTGTAAATCAACATGTGAGAGAAAAAGTTCTGAGCTCTATCTGATAAGAGTGTTACTTGAATAAGGTTTCTAGGGATAAGAAATAAGGATTTGCAAAGTAGAGAGACAGTGGGAAGAAGAAAAGCAATTTAGTTGAAAGGCACAGTATTTCCATTTCAGTATTTCAAGGATAAGGGCAATTCTGAGACCTGCAGAAAGTGTGGGCTAAAGCAAAGAATTCAGGTGGGAAAGTTATGCATTTAACAGCCACTGGAGAATTGACACCGTGGTTGAAACTGTACCTGCTTCAGTGAGGTAGAGCTCACTCCTCTCTGCTGGTTCACTCCCCAAATGGCTGCAACGGCTGGGGCCAGGCTGAGTCCAGGAGGCAGGAACTCCACCCAGATCTCCCATATGGGTGGCTGGACCCCAACGACTTTTTTTTTTTATGATTTATTTTACCTATTTGAAAGACAGAGTTACAGAGAGAGCGAGGTAGAGCCAGAGAGAGAGAGGTCTCCCACCTGCTGGCTCACTCCCCAAGTGGTTTCAACACCCAGAGCTAAGCTGATCTGAAGCCAGGAGCCAGGAGCTTCTTCCAAGTCTCCTACATGGTTGCAGGGGTGCAAGCATTCGGACCATCTTCTACTGCTATCCCAGGCCATAGCAAAGAGCTGGATCAGAAATGGAGCAGCCAGGACTTGAACCAGTGCCCATATGGGATGCTGGCACAGGCTACAGCTTTAAACCTGCTGTGCCACAGCACTGGCCCCCAACTCGGCTTATCATCTGTTGCTATCCCAGGTACCATAGCAGGACACTAGATCAGAAGAGGAATTGCTGGGATTCAACTGGCACTCTGATGTGGGGTGTGAGTATTGCGAGCAGCAGCTTCCTGCACAACACCTGCTCATTCTATTATGAAAATAAATCCGAGGATGTAAAATGCCTGGAAAAAGTATTTTTAAAGATTTAAAAAATTATGAAAGTCAAATGATCTGGAGGAAAATCTGTAGATTTTCATTCATGACACGTTTAATACAAATAAGTGGTCTTTATATGCTCATGGAGGTTTGTCTTTTTGAATATTTGCCAATATGCTAGGTAGAAAGTGGTACATCACTGTTAGCTTTACTTTAACCTTTTTTCCTAGTGAGGTAGAATACCTACTCATAGACATGAACATACATTTCATCACTTCTGCATACATGACTCATGACTAGCTTGTGCATTGTCTTTCGAGTTTTTAAAAAGAATTGGTGTGGTTATCTTTTTCTTGATTGTTTGTAAGAGCTGTTGACTTACCTATGTATTACATGAATCAAAATTAGTTACTAGGGATAGTAAGCAAACATACATAATTAAATATTAACGTGGTTGTTGTACCTTAGAATTGTTTCTCCATCTTGCTATTTGTTTCTCAACTCAATATATTGTCTTCTGTCATATGAAGGTGCAGTTTGTTTTATCGAATTTCTAAATCAAATTCTTCCTTTATTATTGCTTGGTTTGACGTTGTGCTTAGAAAGAAAAGCATAACCAGGTCCTCTTCTCCCGACAAGAACAGGGGAATGTGGTGTGGTGCGAAGACCATGGATTAAGGCTCTACCTCTCTCTGTAACTATCGTTCAAATAAATAAAATAAATATATTTTTTTAAAAAGGCCCAGAGTTTGAATTTACATTGGTTATAGGGCAGTTATGGTACCCAATCTGCATATCGCATAAACATTTAGTCTGCACAGTCCGCATTCGCAAAAGGGGGGAAGAAACAGCCACCTCAGATGTTGCTGTAAGGATTAGCCAGCCTGGCACACACAGGCATCCAAGGAGTGTTAATTCGTTTTCCTTCACGCCCAGCGGGGCATCCATTAATTGCCAAAAGTGGCCGTCTGCCCGACGAAGACTAAAATAAAAGGTTGGGAGGTGTAAATTTCGGTGCGTTTACATTCCAGCGGTCTTTCAGGGGCTTGTAGAAGCACTCCATTAAACTACAAGTCCCATAATGCACATAAAAGGACCATAAAGTTTCCGTGCAGGCAGCTCTCGTGGCCTGGGGGAGGGCGGAGAGCCAAGCACTTTCTGTGTTCCGGCTTTTTCCCCGTTAAGACAGCCTCCCTCCACCTTCCACGTGGTCCCTCTTCCTCCCGGAGGCCAACTTCCCAGGTTGCAAAGTGAGGCCGTAGGTACCACCGCTGGAAAAACTGTGACTACCGCACCGTTCATTAGAAAACGAGCCGGGAGACCTCTGTGGAATAACCCACCCCCTGTCGCGTGAGTGGAGAGAGGAAGAGTCCGCACAACCGTGTCCAGTGGCCACTCGTCCCCGGCGCGCGCCGCAGGCCACGGCTACAGGGCGCCCCATCCCTCCCGCCCCGGCTCGCCAAGCGCCTGGGCAGCCGCCGCGACGCCTCCGAGCCGCCCGGGCCCGGCCGCCGCTCTCCGTGGCTCCTCAGAGTTTCGCGCCGCGCAAGACGCGGCGGCGCGCGCCCCCGAGCCCACGCGGCCGGCTGCCGGCGCAGCGCTCCCCGGTCACCGTCCCGGGCTCGCGGCGGCCCGGGCCGGGGGAGGGGCGGGAGGAGGGGCTCCTCCGGGAGCGGCGGGGAATTCCCCCTTCCACCGAACGTTCCCGATTGTTCACCGTCCTCACGTCAGCAGCAGGGGGTAATCCCCGACTCCAGCTGCTCCTGACGTCACCGCGCCGAGCCGCCGCCCCCAGCACGTCCCTGCCTCCGGGGGCTCCTCGGGGCCCCGCCCCCAGGCGTGGCCACGCCCCTCCCTGCCCCCAGTCGCTCGACGTAGAGGGCGGAGCTTCTTTGACCGGGGCGTGAGCGGTTGCTTGGGCCAGAAGGTTCTCTAGTAGAGGCGCTCCTCCTGCTGCTCCGCCCCATAGATTCGTTCGCAGAGCTTCTTCCACACCCTTTCTCCCTCCTTCTTCTCCTCGCCCCGCCTTCCCGCCCTTCTCCTCAACCCCTCTGGTTCCTTCCCCGCCTCACCACCTTCCACGATCTCGCGAGACTTGGCTCAGAACATTGCGGATCGGATCGGCGCCATTTTGGGACTGAGACTGGTTGTGGGGGAGGGAAAAGCGGCAAAAGGGGATTATTCAAAGTACCGAAAACCTCCTCCCGGGATCGAGCGCAGCGGCACCCCCAGGCCAGGGGCACCTCTGGTGGGGCAGAAGGTAACACCGTCCTCTGTGCTCCGCGCCGGAGTCCGGGGGAGGCGGGGGGTGCCCCTGTCGGCGTTGGGGCTTGAGGGGTCGGGAGCGGCGTTGGCGGCGCGAGGTGTGAGGCTGCCCGCGGACGGGGGGGCGGCGGGGAGCGAGGAGGCTGAGGAGAGGGCGGCGCGGGGAGGCCCCTCCGGCTATCGACTCGGGCCGGCTGGAGCGGAGGCGGCGGTTGTGGGGAGGGTGGGAGGCTTAGCCTCGGCGGCTTGGGGGGGTGTTTGGCGGAGGCTGGGGACGGGTCCGACGCCTTCCGTGCTCGGCTTCCCTCCGTCAGGCCTCCCGCACCGGGCCGCCTGTGTTTGCACCGCTCCTCCCCTCAGAGTGAGGGAGCCGAGGCCGAGCCGTGGCCTGCAGTCCCTCCCGCGGCGCCTCGGCGCTCCGCCTGTCCGGGTGTGGGGCACCTGGTGGCGACCGAGGCGACGGCTCCCTCGGCCGCCCGAGCTCGGTGGGGTCTGAGGGGAGCTGCGTGCGATGGCGGGGGGACCGCGCTCGCCGTGGTTTCCGAGTGGGGCCCGGCGCCTGCCGCCCCCTCGGGTTTGGGAGAAGGCTGTTTCCTGAACATCGCGGCCATGGGAACCTCCACCTTGGCCCGCCGCTGCCCTGGCGAGCGGGGCAGTCGTCCCTGGCGGGCGCTGTTCGCCAGCGCTCCGCCGTCACTTCCCAGCCACCTCTCCCGCTTCGCTGGGGAAAATCCGCCTCTGGGAGCCCTTCCGATTCGGAGGAGCGTCTGTCTCGCTGCAGACCCAGCCTCCTCGCTGCTGCCCCGGGCCAGCACACCTGTCTCTGTTTTCCCTTCCGTGCGCTCTGGCTGCTCAGACAAGACCTCTTGCACGCCCGTGTGCTAGTTTCATAGTTGAACTGTTTACTCCAAAAGTGTAAGGACGCTTGCTTATATAATCTCCCAGTGTTGTGTCCGCACTCTGTTCCCGGTTGAAATCAGCAGTGGCCCTCCACGAAGCCGCCTCCCTCCCTCCCTCCCTCCCTCCCTCCCCACCCCCCACGCCCCAACACACAGTTCGAGCCTTTTTTCTAATGGGGTAGACTTTTTAGTGACTGACTGCTTGGGCAAAGCCCTTTGCCAGGCCGCAGTAGGATTTTACAGAAGTTTCTCTCCAGAGCTTGACTCTTTAAGGTGGGGTTTGATTTTTAGCTCCGATTCGGAACTCGTGCGTAATTTTTTTTTATAACTTTTGCAGGTGATTGGATTACAGATAATGAAGATCATCTTCTAGGTTTTGTGTAAAAGGCCCCGGATATTTCAAGTGGCCATTTTGGAATTACAATGTTTTTGGATAATTTTGCCCCAGAAGTTTATTAAAATTGGCACGAATCATCTCTGAAAGTGAATTGACAGTAGTGAACTGTTCAACAAGCTGCTTAAAGAGACACCCCGGCATTTCTTCAGTATTTTTGTTCAAACGGATTATATAACTGGTTAAAATATTTCTGCTGGTGGTATTTTTGCCTCCCCCCCTCCCTTGTTGGTGTTCTTCAGCCAACACTGTAAGATATGTTTGATTAGTGTACTGAGTAGTTTCAGCAGTTTCAGATTACTGTTTAAAATTGCTGAAGTTTCGTGGCAGTTTATTTTTACCTTTATTAAAAGTTTTAAGAATTTTGACCTCAGTCTTTCTTCATGTCACAATGGGACAGCTTTTCTAAATGAAGACATTAATAGGATACAGAATTTTTTTCTTTTTACCTTTTATTTACTTGGAAATTTAAGATGTTGCAGTTTCCCACCAGCATGGTAGTATTGAGATAGCTGTGTGTGTGTCTCTGCTGACATTTAGGAATGCTCTTCAGATGTGAAATTTTCTTTTTGTTTCTGCTTTTTGGCTCATAAATTGGATATTTCATCTGGAGCGGATAAATACAACTGACAAATACATGGAATAATAAAGAAGACTTTGATCTTAAATCTAAGGAACTTGGCTAATTCTGCAGATAGCCATATGAAAACTTTAAAACAGAAGTATGGGTAGCTGACTTGGAGTAACTCTATGTCAAATAGTCATAGGTTAAGTATCTTCAAAGAACTTGGATATTATTTCAGAGGATACAAAATAAAAAAGCAAACTGGAAAACATAAAGATTACAGAGAAAAAACCAACACCTTCCTGTGCAGTCCTGTTGGAATTTGTAAGTACTGTTATGGTGAGCAAATTAAAAGTTCGTTTGTAAACTATAATGAGTGTCAAATTTTTGCTAGATAATTCTTGGAAACCTTTTAGTTTCTTGCAGTAGTATTGCTTGACTTTGGTTTTCTGGACATTCTGAAAACAGCTATTAACTACTGCCTGAGTAAATTGAAATACAGAAAATTCGAGGCTCAAGAATATTTCAGATTTAAACAGTAAAATTTAAATGTTTTTGTTTTTGAAGTGTTAAACTAAATCTGTATAGTCAGTATACACTTTAAGCATTAGAGATTCATAGTAATAGGTAGAAAAACCGAACTAGTATTTCACGTGACTGTATAGCCAGTTTACATTGTAAATGGGTATGTTTTGATGGCCATTTATCATCTAAATGTGACTTTTTAGGACTGCATTACAAAGGTGATTTTAGTGTTCTGGTGTAGAGTTATGTAGTTTGAAACATTTTAATACAGATTTGCTTTTTAATATTTTGTGAAATTGCTTTAAGGCATAACTGTTCCTAACATTGTACTTCGTTGTACAAATTGTATTGAAGTGATTTCGTATTTCACGTTACTCCTTAAGATTCTAGTTTCTAAAAGAATAGTGGTTATCAGGAACAGAGAGAGAAACTGAGAAAACTGAAATAAGAACTCTTAAATAACTTAAGAAAATGAGGGTACATTTCTTTTTTCTAGAATGGTTGTGCTAGCATTAAGTTTATTAACATGGAAGACCTTTCTGTCTGTCTCACTGTCCACTCAGCCTGTCAAAAAAAGTTTGTGAACACATTTTTTTAAATTGAGTATTATAATAGAAATAATCTTTTAGTGATGCTTGTATTTTTCAGAATTGAATGTGTTTTGGTTACCTTGAGTTACTCTATTTTTAAATCAAGCCTTTGGGTACAAGTGTTGCGAAGATGATCCCTAAAATTTGTTTTTGAGAAATTAGTATTGCTGAATCGATCAGTATAGCTAAAATTCATTTGAGTTGATTTCATTTAGTTATCTTGAAAATATGATCCTTTATGAAGATGGCTTAATTACTTGTCAATTGCTTATTTATTTCTAAACAGGACGTTTTAGCTAAATTTTTGAATTCAGTTAACTCCTGGAGGGCAAATGATGTGGTGGAGTCTAAGAGAAACTAGATACTCAGATTGAGAGTCATATGTGGGATTTATTTTCTCCTCCTGTATAGTTAATGAAAGTCCAGGAACTCATTCTGTCGGAATAGACTAAGTTCTGTGTATTTTGTGTTATACCTGGTACAGTACTTCTAGTTTAGTTTCCACGCATTGAATTTGTATAAAAATTCATGAGACCATTCTACTTTCCTTCCCTAGGGGGAGCCTGTATTTTAATACATTTCATTTTAATGACTTTTCAAGTTCCTTACCTAATGTGATCAAGAAGTTGAACTGAAATCACAGGACCTTTATTCGTGTTATGATTGCTTTCTTTCAAATTGTCCCTGTTGATATTGTTAGCCCAAGCAGTATTATCCAGATAACTTACTCCAGAGATAGAGAGTTTGTAAGAATTTAGATCCTTGACTAGTCTGACATTTTCAGACTTTGTTTGCAGAAGTTTAAGGATGGATTTACTTTAATGTTTTGATGAACATTTTCAGTGTTTTATTTTCTGGAGACTGAAATATATGGTACTGCTTGTTAAGTAATGGGGGCAGTTGTCCTCCTAAAAAGTCTAAAATTAATATAATGGTTGACATTTATAGATGATGATGGTGCCGTGTTTTTCTGTGTACTTTATGTGTTTTTTTTAACTTAATATTTACTAGTAATCCTACAAAGAAATACGACTTGTACTGTTAATAGTAAATTAAAAATTAAAAATTCAGGGAAGCTGAGATAGGGAGAACATTACTTGGTTAGAATTGGAATCTGTACCAAATCTCTGAGCAGTTTGTACTTTTAATCGCTATGCCAAACTTGGCACTGCCTTCTTGTGCATATTGCTGTACTAACTCATTCTGTTTAGATATTATCCTTGAAATTTTTTTCTTTCCATCCACCTCTTCTCTTTGCTTACTGTTGAGTATAAACTCCTATTAGAGCCTGGAGATAAGCTAAAAGAAGAGAAACTACTGTTGTTACTACTTGTTAATAGCTGTTTGGTAATTTGGTTAGCCAAAAATTAAAATACAGTTTCAGGTTATGTTTGGATTTCACTTAAAACCTCCTTACACAGTTGTGCTATTAAATGCATATTAGTGTTGCTGATATATTAGAATTAAAGTAGGAAGGAATAATAAAGAACAGGAGTGAGCAAAAGCCAATCAGTTAAAATTGACCAGGATGAGAACGGGAACTTCTAGTCTGAAAGTAAAATAAGCAGGTGGGGATAGATTCTAAGGAAGTCAGGTTATCTGTCTTTGACCCAGTCATCTTTTTTGTTTCATTTTGACAAAAATGTACAACAGTTTAGATCCAGATAAGGTAATTATGTAGGAAAAGTGGTAATGGATGGGGCTTCTGGCTGGGTTGTAGAAAAAGAGTAATGGAAAGGAGGCTTGTATTCATCTAACCTTTTTTGGCCTTAGGTTCTTCATTACACTAATGGAAATAATGTCTATGGAGGCTTTTTGTTAATTGTGAAGTGTACTAAAATGTTTTATTGTAATCATACTACTTTAAGATTATGCTTAATGCATTTTACCAGTTAAACTAGTAGTTATAATAGTCTTCTCAAACTTTCTTCCTTCTCTTATTTCTGTTAATGGCAAAATCTGCATATTATTCATGGTAATCTAAAATCTGCTTTCTCATTCCCAGTTTCATTTACTAGCCTTATTTGGTCTTTGACATAAGAAACAACTAGTTAACTCCTTTGCCTTCAGTCCCTTTCTCCTGCTCTCAGCCTTTTCTGTGGCCAGAAAAACATTCCGAAAATCTCTACCACCAGTTATGGTCTTATTTATTTTTAAAATGTATGTCAGAGTTTGTTTTTATTCTTCTTTGAGTACATGGATAGGAGTGGGAAAACAGTAGCTTCTGAGACTTACTGGAAATTAATAATTTGGGGGGCACTTAGTTTTCTGAGGAATAGGTCCATTACTTGGACACAAGAGAAAATGTTAAGAATTTCTGTTAAAAAGTTTTGTGACTCTTTTTTTCCCACAGTTTTACCTGTTTGCATTTTTCATTTTTGCCAATTGTCCCATACATTAGAATAGTTAGACTTTAAAAAAAATTATTTATGTATTGATTTGAAAGGCAGAGTGACAGAGAGAGACATGGAAGGTGGGGTCAGGGGTTTTTCTTTTCCATCTATCTGCTGGTTCAGTCCCCAGATGGTTGCAACAGCCAGGACTGGGCCAGGAGCCAGGAACTCCATCCTGGTCTCCCACTTGACCAGCAGGGTTCCAGATACTTGGACTATCTTCTGATGCCTTCCCAGGTGCATTATCAGGAAGCTGGATCAAGAGGAACACATGGGACTTGAACTGGCGCCTGATAAGGGATGCTTGTATCACCAGTGGCAGCTTAACCCACTGTGCTACAACTCTGGCCTCAGTTTCTTGAGTCATTTTTCTGATTATAGCTTGGTGGGTAGGCAGTGTTTGTGGTCTTCGAATTTCTGCCTTTTAATTCAGTTTTCAGATTAAACCATCTAAACTATATTAAAGTTTCTTACATTTTTTTCCTCTAAGCAAGAATAAGTGTTAAAAACTGTGGTTACAAGTAAGTTAGGCTTTGCTTGTAACAGAAGTTGGAAATTTTAAAACTTACTAATCAGAAAAATTGTCAGTAGTAGTTATCTTTACACTTGTCTACTAGGAGAAAAAAATTAGTTTTTTTTTTTCAGTGACCATAAATAATACAAGAGTTCATAGAGTATGGAATTAAAAGGTATTTGCTTTGGTGCAAAGAAAATAATGAAATACATGCATTTGAGAAGTCTCCAAAAAGTACATGATAAAATACTTACTATGAAAACTGCTGGATTTTAAAATTTTTAAAAAATTCATTGAAAGAGATATCTCATATCCTCTGATTCACTCTGTAAATACCTGCAACAGCTGGGACTGGGCCAGGCCTACCCTAGGAACCAGGACTGCCATCTGAGTTTGTCATATGGGTGGCGGGGACCCAGTTACTGGGGCCATCATTTGTTGCCTTCTAGGTGCATTAGCAGTGGGCTGGATCAGAAATGCAGAGTAGCCAGCACTCAACTGAGATTCGGGCATTGGAAATCATGGCTTAACCTGCCATACCACAACTTCAGCCTCTCAAAATACTGTTCAGTAAGTGAGTTAAAAAAAAAAAACACAAAAAACAAATTATATCACAATGATTTCTGTGGGTCAGGAATTCAGGAGAAGCTTTGCTGATAGTTCTGGTTCTCTTCAGGTCTTCAAAACATTTTAGTCAAGGTTATTGGCTAGGGCTACAGTCATTTGAAAGCTTAACTGAGGCTAGAGGATCTTCCAAGATGGCATATGCATAGGGCTGACAGTTTTACGTTGTTTTAAGTTTCTTATGTGTCCTTCTAGCTGTTTTATAATGTTATGGTTATTACTCTCACAGCAAGTGATTTGAGATAAGAAGAGTGCAGCATCATTTGTGACTTGGTCTCAAAAGTCATTTCTGTCACATTCTGTTATACGCTGGTTACTAAATTGCTTGAAATCATGGTGAGAGGAATTTGGCTTTACCTTTTATAAAAGAATTTGTGAACATGTTTAAAAACTGTTGTAGGAAGCCCTTCAAAACCAATAGTTGTCCAACTAAGCGGCCACATTCTTCAACAGATAGGAGATTGGGCTATTAAAAGGTTAGGGAAGAAAGTATATTCTAAATATGTATGGATTCAGGAAAGTTAAACCTTTCCAGCTGTGGAGTTAAAGGGATCTATCTTTCTGTCTGTCTGTCTGTCTTTCTTTCTTTCTTTCTTTCTTTCTTTCTTTCTTTCTTTCTTTTTTGAGGGGACACCAATCTGGTTATTAGTGTTGATGGAATTGTTAATTTTAGTAAAATAAGCAAAATAGACCATTTTAGTCATTTTTTAAAGGTTTATTTCAGAGTTAGAGAGAGGTCTTCCTTCCGTTGGTTCACTCCCCAATTTGCCACAATGGCTGGAGTTGCTCGGATCCAAAGCCAGGAGCCAGGAGCTTCCTCCGGGTCCCCTACATGGGTGCAGGGGCCTAAGGTCTTGGACCATCTTGTACTGCCTTCCTAGGCTACAGCAGAGAGCTGAATCAGAAGAGGAGCAGCTGGGACTTGTACTGGTGCCCATATGGGATGCTGGCACTGCAGGTGGTGACTTTACCTGCTACACCACAGCGCTGGCCCCTCCATTTTTTTTTTAAAGATTTATTTTATTTATTTGAAAAGCAGTTACAGAGAGGTAGAAGAGAGGTCTTCCATTCCACCGGTTCACTCCCCAAATGACCGCAACGGCCAGACCTGATCTGATCCGAAGCCAGGAGCTTCCTCCGGGTGCAGGGGCCCAGGGACTTGGGCCATCTTCCACTGCTTTCCCAGGCCATAGCAGAGAGCTGGATTGCAAGTGGAGCAGCCTGGTCTCGAACTGGTGCCCATATGGGATGCTGGCGCTGCAGGCTGGGGCTTTAACCCACTGCACCACAGAGTCGGCCCCTAAATATGTATGTTTTTAAAAAGATTTATTTATTTGATAGATAAAGTTACAGAGAGGCAGAGAGAGAGAGAGAGGTCTTAGATCCGCTGGTTCACTCTCTAGATGGCCTCAACAGCCGGAGCTGGGCTGATCTGAAGCCAAGAGCCAGGAGATTCTTCCAGGTTCTCCACATGCGTGCAGGGGCTCAAAGATTGGGCTATCTTTTTTTTTTTTTTTTAATATTTATTTATTCATTTGAAAAAGTTTCAGAGAGGCAGAGGAAGGAAGAGAGAGAGGTCTTACATTCACTAGTTTACTCCCCCGGATAGCCGCAACAGCCAGAGCTTCGCTGATTCGAAGCCAGGAGCTTCCTCCGGGTTTCCCACGAGGTGCCAGGGCCCAAGGGCCTGGGCCATCTTCTGCTTTCCCAGGCCATACCAGAGAGCTGGATCAGAAACAGAGCAGCAGGGACTTGAGCTGGCACCCATATGGGATGCTGGAACTGCTAGCAGGGGCTTTACTCCACAGCGCTGTCCCCAAATTATTTTTTTAAAAAAGAAATAGTACTTCACAAGGTTATCATTAGAATCAAGTGATACAAAGAATGCAAAAATGCTTTGAAATTGAAAAATGATAATAAACATTTTTAGTAATGTTATGGCTGGTTGTACAGATGGTAGTGGTTTAGACCATATGATTCCCCCAGAGGGAGAGATTGTAAACTGGGTAACAATATAAATTGAAGGAACAGGTCCAAGTGGAAGCCAGATATGTTAGATTGCATCGTATGTGACACATTTAAAATGGGCCAGCATTGTGGTGCAGTGGATTAAGCTGCCTTTTGCAATACTGGTAATCCAGGTTGGAGTGCTGGTTTGAGTTTTGGCTACTCTGATTCTGATCCAACTTCCTGCTGATGTGCCTGGGAAGGCTGCTGAAGATGGCTCACATATTTGGGCTTCTGTAACCTGTATTTGAGAGCAGGATGGAGTTCCTGGCCTTGGCTTCTCCTAGCCCTGGTTGTATTGGGCATTTAAGTAGTGAACCCATGGATGGAAGATCTCATCTTCCTTTCCCTGCTGCTCTGCGTTTCAAATAAATAAATCTTTGATAAAAAGTTGTTGAAACACATGGGATTATATGCCTGGGATAATATTTAGTGTGATCTGTGATATGGTATTATAGTTTTAAATGACATCTTGATTTATTTTTAAGATTTATATGAAAGACTGAACTAGAAAAGGAAAGAGAAAGATCTTCCATTGGCTGATTCACTCCCCGGATGGCGCTGGATGGTCGGAGCTGGGCCAGGCCGGAACCAGAACTGGGTCTCCTATGTGCGTGGCAAGGGCCCAAATATTTGCACTATCTTTTGTTGCTTTCCCAAGTGTGTTATCAAGCAGCCGGACCCGAAGCTGAGCAGCTGAGAGCTGAACCAGTGCTCTGATGTGGTATGCTGGTGTTGAAGGCATCCTCTGAATGTCACAATTTTTTATTTTTAAAAAATTTGTTTACTTATTTGAAAGGCAGAGTTTTGGAGAGAGGAGAAGAGAGAGAGCGATCTTCAATGTGCTGGTTCAGTTCCCAGATGGCTCAAACGGCCCGGCCCGGCCCAGCCCAGGAAGCTTTTTCACGGTCTTCCACATGGGTGACGGGGCACAAGCATCTTTGCTGCTTTTACTTAGGCCATTAGCAGGGAGCTGGATGGGAAGTGGAACAGTTGAGACTCATACAGGATGCCCTTGCTCATATGGGATGCTGGTGTCACAGGTGGCAGCTTGATCATCTGTGCCATAATGCTGGCTCCTAGATTTACAATTTGAATGCCTTCTTGACTTCCCCTGAATGTCACATTTAACTGTCTAAAAGGATGCTCTTCTTCCTCAGCCCCATGCCTTCTCCTCTTTTCCCATCTCTGTAAATGGTTGTAAAATTCACCTCTTTATACAAGTGCCTGGGAAAAATATAAAACATTAGCATATCTATTCTTACCTTTAAAGTCTTCCATGTATATCAATTTTTATCCCTTTGCCACTAGACTTGTCCAAGCTTTTTTTTTCAGCTGTACTCTTGAGGTAACTTCTTAGCTTTTCTTGTGCAATTTTTGCAGTACAGTTCATTATTCAGAGAGAATGATCCTTTAAAAATGGTAATCAGATTGTGTAATTTTTCTGCTTAGAATCTTCTCCATTGGACCTAAAAATAACATGCACACTCTAGCATGAAAGAATCTGCATTTGTTTTCTCACTTTCTCTGCAACCCTGCTTACTGGCCCATTAGCCTTTGGCTTTCCATCTCTTCCTTGAACACACTGGGCATTTTCCTTCCAGTCTTTGGGCTTTTATATTTGCTCTTTCTCTCTTCCAGTATTTAGTTTTAGCTGAAAGTCTTCCTTCTCAGACTTTGTCTAGCCATTCTTGTAAAAAGTGTGCCACTGCTTCTACACTCTTTCACATCATTTTTTCTTATTTCATTCAAAGCATAGTATGTAATTATCTTACTCTGTGTTGCCCATCTCTATCATATAAAGTTTCTGCAGGCAGGGACCTTATGCCTCGTATCATTTGTTTATTGTGTTCTTAGTGCAGTTGCAGAGTATAAGAATTATCAGGGGTCGGCCGCAGCGGTCATTGGGGGTGAACCAATGGCAAAGGAAGACCTTTCTCGCTGTCTCTCTCTCTCACTGTCCACTCTGTCAAAAAAAAAAAAAATTATCAGCTTTTTTTTATTTTCATTTAGAATTGGGTAAGTGCTGTTGTCATTCTAGCACCTCTGCTTAATTGCTTATGGTGTGGTTGAAAGTTATTGTTAAAGGATTTTTTGTACCCAAGCTGTTTTATATGCCTAAATTTAAACGATATATATTAGTGTCTAGTTTTTTTTGCTAGATTCAAGATTGAATTTGCTATTAGCTTTCTGGAGGGACTGCCTGATAGACTTACTTTTTTTTAATAACTGTTACCTTTAAGAATTTTTAAACACCCTCCCCCCCTTTTTAAAGATTTATTTATTTATTTGAAAGTCAGAGTTACAGAGAGAGGAGAGGCAGAGAGAGAGGTCTTCTACCCACTGGCTCACTCCCCAAATGGCCGCAATGGCTAGAGCTGCGTCGATCCAGAGCCAGGAGCTTCTTCCGGGTCTCCCATACGGTGCGGGCTCAGAAGGATATGGACTGTCTTCTGTTGCTTTCCTAGGCCATAGCAGAGAGCTGGATTGGAAGTGGAGCAGCCAGGACTTGAACCGGTGCTCACATGGTATGCTGGCACTGCTGGCAGCGGCTTTACACCTGCACTACAGCGCTGGCCCCAAATTTTCCCCCGTTTTAAACTGTTGAATTGCTGAAATTGAAACCTAAGTTGATTGTCCTCTAAGATACATATATTTTTAGGTTTCAAGAAATGACTGAAATATGTGAGTAAACAGAATTTTAGACTCCTATTTTCAGATATTAGGAAGCTATGACTATTTATAGTAGTGTATTTAAAGAAAAAGAAAATAAAACATTTATTCCCAAATTACTTTGTCTTTGGAATTTAAAATTTCTCTCTTTTTTTAAAGATTTGTTTATTTATTTATTTATTTGACAGAGACAGAGAAAAGGGTCTTCCTTCTGCCGATCTGAAGCCAGGAGCCAGGTGCTTCTTCCTGGTCTTCTGTGCGGGTGCAGGGACCCAAGCACTTCGGCTGTCCTCCACTGCCTTCCCAGGCCACAGCAGAGAGCAGGACTGGAAGAGGAGCAACCAGGACTAGAACCTGGTGCCCATATGGGATGCTGACGCTGCAGGCAGAGGATTAGCCAAGTGAGCCATGGCTCTGGCCTCTGGAATTTCAAATTTCTTGTGTGATACTATCTTGTTCTTTGTTAAAGCATGTTACAGATGATAACCTTGTAAGGGGCTTATTTATTAAAGCTCTAAAAGGATGCTAAATTTGGTCATTACAGGGGGTTGTCAGTTGAGTAGTGAAATTGTTTTTGGGATACTAGCTAGGGTGAACACTTGAAAAACAGATTAACCTGTTAATGAAAATACTCTCAGGACTTTTCCCCATGGAAGCTAGGGGCCTTAATCTTTTTCCTTGAACTGTAGTAGTTTCAGATTTTTCAAATGAATGGGTTTTTAGTTTCTCTCCCATTAGAATGTGTTCCTTTTTATAGGGACCATGTGGGAATGGTACGAGAGTGAAAATACTTCACGTTAAGACCTTATAAATACTTAAATTGCTGAGAGGACAGGGTTAGCTGGGTTAGTGGAAACCCAATTATGACTGGGGTGACAGCCCAGACCACTGAGATTTTACCTGTTTAAACTATTGAGAGTTTTATTTTGGTAGAGCTATAGCTCAAAGACGATGCTTGACAAGACTAAAACTCACAATTTAGGGAATTATTTATAACTGTTATTAAGGCTAAAGTTAATGTACATTAGATAAGCTCCCTACCAAATGTATCTTGGGCTATTTATGTTATATATATATGCATGTGCTTAAGAGTTTCAGCTGGCCTTCGCTGCGGCTCAATAGGCTAATCCTCCCTCCGCCTGCTGCGCTGGCACACCAGATTCTAGTCCCAGTCGCTCCTCTTCCTGTGCAGCTCTTTGCTGTGGCCCAGGAGTGCAGTGGAGGATGGCCCAAGTCCTTGGGCCCTGTACCCGCATGGGAGACCAGGAGAAGCACCTGGCTCCTGGCTTTGGATCAGTGCGGTGCGCCGGCCGCAGCGGCCATTGGGGAGTGAACCAACGGCAAAGGAAGACCTTTCTCTCTGTCTCTCTCACTGTCCACTCTGCCTGTCCAAAAAAAAGAGTTTCAGCTACCACTGACTGGTATTGCATTGGTACTGGGAACTTGAAAGGTTCTTCACATCTATATCAAAATCTGTTTTACTGTGAAAAGAAGATATCAACTTCCTGGGAATATGATAGGGACTAAATGAAATAATGAGGTCTTAGCAAATGATAAATATATTTATTACATTTATAATATTGTCATTACCATTTGAATTTCCCAAAGTTTTCCCTGCATATCAAGGATTGTGTGTCTTATTAGTGCTGGATTAACTTGACATATAGTTAGACATTTTATTCAACGATTTATTTGTTTTAAAGACTTAGGGAGGGACGGAGGATGAGCAATACGCTTATGTGCTGATCTCTCATGAAATGCCTGCAACCACCGAGTCTGGGCCAAGCTGAAACTACCTGAAAACTCCATCTGGGTCTCTCTTAATGGGTGGTAGAGACCGGTTACTTGGGACATCCTTTGCTGCCTTCCCAGGCTCATTAGCAGGAAGCTGAATGGGAAGCAAGGTAGCTGGGACTAAAAAAAAATTTTTTTTAACTTTTTTGAAAGAGTTACAGAGATGCAAAGACAGAGGTCTTCCATCCCATCAATGGCTGCAACAGCCAGAGCTGAGCTGATCTGAAGCTAGGAGCCAGGAGCTTCTTCCTAGTCTCTGATGTGGTTGCAGTGTTCCAAATCCAGAAGCCAGGAGCCAGGAGCTTCTGGGTCTCCCATGTAGATACAGGAGCCGAAGGACTTGGGCCATCTTTTGCTTTCCCAGGCCATAGCAGAGAGCTGGATCGGAAGTGGAGCAGCTTGGACTGCAACTGGTGCCCATATAGGATGCTGGCGCTTCTGGCCAGGGCTTTAACCCACTGCGCCACAACACTGGCCCCCTAGCTTGGACTTTTAATATGTGATGCAGTGGTCCCAAGCGGTAGCTTAACCTGCTGTACCACAGTGTCCAGCGTTGAGGTAATTTTGAATTCATGTATACAGTGCAAGTTACAAGAGGTAATAGTGTTTTTAGGGAAAAGTCACCCCTCCCATAGCCTAGCAATTGTTCTTTTCTGAAGAAACCACCCCTGGTTTCTTTTTCTTTCTTTCTTTTTTTAAGATTTTATTTATTTTATTTGATAGGTAGAGTTACAGACAGTGAGAAGGAGAGACAGAGAGAAAGGTCTTCCTTCCGTTGGTTCACTCCCCAAATGTCTCCAACAGCTGGAGCTGTGCCGATCTGAAGCCAGGACCCAGGAGCTTCTTTTGGGTTTCCCATGTGGGTGCAGGGGCCCAAGCACTTGAGCAATCTTCTACTGCTTTCCTAGGCCACAGCAGAGAGCTGGATTGGAAGTGGAGCCGCCAGGACTAGAACTGATGCCCATATGGGATGTCGGCGCCACAGGTGGAGGATTAACTTACTCCGCCATGGTGCCAGCCCCACGACTGGTTTCTTAAATATTTTTCTAGAGTAACTTCTATATGTACAACTGTAAGCACAGGTACGTCTTTCTCATACATAGTTGCATGATGCTTTATTCTTCATCCTTGGAAGATTTATTTATTTATTTACAGATTTATTTTATGTTATTTGAAGGCTGAGTTACAGAGGAGGAGGGAGAGAGTCTCCCATCTGCCCGATTCACTCCCAACCCAAGTGGCTGCAACTGCTGGGGCTGGGCCAGGAAGGGCCAGGAGCTGCTTCTGGGTCTCCATGTGGGTGCAGAGGCTCAGGTGAAAAGCTGACTTCCACTGCTTTCATAGGTTCAGGCAGTAGCTTGACCAGGTTTGCTACAATGGTGACCCCTGGGTGAGTTACCTTTATTGGCCATATATCTGTTTAACCAGACCTCTATTGATGTACAATAGATAAGGATTGTTTTTTTGTTATTATGAGCAATAGTAATCAGTAGTATTGTAAATCCTGGATAACTTTTTTTTTCTTTTTTTAAAGATTTTTATTTCGTTATTTGAAAGACCGAGTGATAGAGAGGAAGAGACAGAGTGAGAGGCCTTCGATCCGCTGGTTTACTCCATAGGTCTGTAGCCAGGAGTTTCTTCCAGGTCTCCCATGTGGTTTCAGGGGCCCAAGGACTTGTGCCATCTTTTGCTGCTTTCCCAGGGACATTAGCACGGAACTGGATCAGAAGTGGAGCAGCCAGGACTGGAACTGGTGCCCATATGAGATGCTGACACTGCGGGCAGGGGCTTTAACCCACTGCCCTCAGTGCTGGCCCTTGATACTTCATTCTTTAAAAAAAAAAAAAAAGGTTTATTTTAACATTATTTGAGTGAGTGAGTCAGCCTTCCCCTATCAGCTGGTTTACTGATATGGTATGGGTTGGATAGAGGTATGGGTTGGGAGCAGGCAACTGAATCCAAGTCTCCCACCTTGGTGGCAGGAACCCAATTACTTGAGCCACAACCCCTCCCTCCCCGATGTGCATTCAGTGATAAGTCGAGCCTGAGAGGGAGTAGCCATAGTATTTGTTACAAGATATACCGATAATGTGAGGTATTTGATTAGCCCTGGAAAGAAAAAAAAATGGCAGTATTCTTTAATGGATTGAATTAGATAAGCATTTACAGGTGACTGCTCCTTCACCTTATTCATTTTATATATTGCCACCAGATTGATTTATTTTCTGAAAGCATATTTTCAGATGTGTAATTGCAACCTTAAATTGTCTAAATAGTTGCCTACTGAATTAAGTTCTAATTTCTCTTTATCTCTTTTTTTTTTTTTTAAGATTTATTTATTTATTTGAAAGTCAGAGTTACACAGAGAGAGGAGAGGCAGAGGGAGAGAGGGAGGTCTTCTTTCTGCTGGTGCACTCTCCAATTGGCCACAATTGCCGGAATTGCGCTGATCCAAAACCAGGAGCTTCTTCCGGTTCTCCCATGTGGGTGCAGGGGCCCAAGGACTTGGGCCATCTTGGACTGCTTTTCTAGACCATAGCAGAGAGCTGCATTGGAAGTGGAGTAGCCAGGTCTCGAACTGGTGCCCATATGGGATGCCGGCGCTTTAGGCCAGGGCATTAACCCACTGTGCCACAGCGCCGGCCTCGCTTTCTCCTTTTGCTGTTCAAGGCTCTCTAGGTACTAACTCCCCAAAGTATTTTCTGTTTTTGAATTTAGATATACCTGGAAATATTAAGCAGTATTTGGTTGATCTCTTTGCTATTTCCTTGATATGTTGGGAGATTAGTAATTAGACCTGTTTGTTCCCAATACATTTGTAGCAGAATGGGTTAGTACCATTTAGAAAGGATGTTGCCTTTGAATAGTTAGTTGTTTCAAGAGGCTTGTACAAAAAATACTCCTAGGGTTGTCGCCTGCAGTGCTGGTATCCCATTTGTGTGCCAGTTCAAACCTGGGCTGCTCCACTTCCTATCCAGCTCTCTGCTGTGGCCTGGGAATGCAGTGGAGGATGGCCCAGGCCCTTTGGACCCCTGTACCCGTGTAGGAGACCAGGAAAAAAGCTCCTGACTCCTGCCTTCGGATTGGCGCAGCTCCAGCCATTTTGGCCACCTGGGCAGTGAACCAGTGGGTGCACGACCTCTCTCTGCCTCTGCCCCTCTGTAGCTCTGCCTTTCAAATGAGTATATTTGTATATTTATTCATTTATTCTTTAATAATAACTCCTTTAAATTCTTTTTTTTTGGACAGGCAGAGTGGACAGTGAGAGAGACAGAGAGAAAGGTCTTCCTTTGCCGTTGGTTCACTCCCCAATGGCCGCTGCGGCCGGCGCACCGCACTGATCCAAAGCCAGGAGCCAGGTGCTTCTCCTGGTCTCCCTTGCGGGTACAGGGCCCAAGGACTTGGGCCATCCTCCACTGCACTCCTGGGCCACAGCAGAGGGCTGGCCTGGAAGAGGGGCAACCGGGACAGAATCCTGCGCCCCAACCGGGACTAGAACCCGGTGTGCCGGCGCCGCAAGGCGGAGGATTAGCCTGTTGAGCCACGGCTCTGGCCCCTTTAAATTCTTAAAAGACTGCTCCTTTGCCATCTTTCCCTCCCTTACCCTTGCCTGCCTGCTTTTCTTTTTCTTCCTCCCGCCTTCCCTCCCTCCTTCCTCCTGTCTTTCTGTATGTCTTAAGGCAGACAGGTTACAGGTAGACAGATTTTGCATCCGCTGATTCACTCCCCAGATAGCCGCAACAGCCGAGCTGGGCTGATCTGAAGCTGGTAGCTAGGAGCTTCCTCCACGTCTTTCACACTGGTGCAGGGGCCCAAGGATGTGGAACATCTTCCATTGCTTTCCCAGGCCACTAGCGGGGAGCTGGATGGGAAGTGGAGCAGCCAGGATTCGAACCAGCACCCACATGGGTTGCTGACACAACAGGCCGGGGCTTCAACCTGCTGCACTGCAGCAATGGCCCTGCCTTTCATTTTAGGTTTAGAATTCTACAGCCAAGGCATGGATACAGGCAGGGAGAAACAGTTATAATTTATTTCCTGCCTGTATTTGTGCTTGAGGAGGTGATTTCATTGTTGCTTAATTAAAACAAAAAGATTTACTGTTTTGTATCTTAGGCTAAATACATTTGAAAATATTAAATAATGAATGCTTCCTTTTTTGTCTTAAGGGATGGTCCATTAGTAGCTCCTTGGGAATTATATTAACCACTGTCTTTAAAAAAGTTAATATCTGTAGCATATGAGATAATTGTCGTTAGTGCATGATAGTTCTTGGTCATCCTGAAGGTGTATAGACTTAAGCTTATTTTTTTTACATATTGTTATTCCAGTTGAACTAAACCATCTCTGTAGTTTTATATAATACACCAGTACTTTCTCATGGTTGATGAAACTCACAGGTTAAACCAAGCACCTCTTGTTGTAAGGTTATTTTTCTTGGGAGTCACTACTTTGTAAGATGGATATATTGTACAAATACAGAAATTTCCTAAATTTATAAAATAGAATTGAGAACAAAGGTATTTTGGTTATGTGCTTAACATTTTTTGGAAGTGTACAGGAGAATGGATTTGGCCACTTTGAGTAATTTCTGCTGGAAAGTTTGAGTGATAATAGCAGTGAAAAAGTATGACTCGAGGTAGAAGGACCCAGGTTAATATTGTCCAGGTTCTGTCATTCATTGATTGGATATCTTAGGGATAAATTACTGAAATCTTTTGTAATTCTGTTGCTTTCACTTTGTCATTTAAATTGATCCCAGCATTTTTCATAAAGCCTCACAATATTGATTGATCCCTCACAATATTGACACTGTTCTTATGGAAAGTACATCATAGAATAAAAAATGATTATACACACATCTTTTCTGAAAGGGTTTGAGGCAGCAACTAGCATGTTTTATAATTATTGTTAACTGTTAGTTGGTTAGCTGTTAAGAGGCAGGATTTGCCCTCCTTCCAGTGCTTAGTTCATATTATTTGTTAACTAAATAAGTTGATTTGAATTACATTTCATCCCAGTTAACCCACAGTATTTGAGTGTAATTCTAAAATTTAGATTGTGTAGACTGATTTAGCCTGCTTCATTAAGTTTAATTCATAAAATATTTTTGATGAGTTTTATGTAAAATCAATTCATTGTAAGTTTTGAAGTTCTGCAGTCATTTTGTGTATTGCATTTTTATAGGTCTTAAAAATTGAAAATTAAAAGTCTCCTTTTTCCTGGAGTGTAAAGTTGTTCTTTCTCCTTAATAAAGCTGTTTTTTGGAGTGATGAAAATGTATCTATTTTTTTTTTTTTTAATTTTTTTGACAGGCAGAGTGGACAGTGAGAGAGAGAGACAGAGAGAAAGGTCTTCCTTTGCCGTTGGTTCACCCTCCAATGGCTGCCGTGGCCAGTGCGCTGTGGCCAGTGTACCATGCTGATCCGAAGGCAGGAGCCAGGTGCTTCTCCTGGTTTCCCATGGGGTGCAGGGCCCAAGCACTTGGGCCATCCTCCTGCACTCCCGGGCCATAGCAGAGAGCTGGCCTGGAAGAGGGGCAACAGGGACAGAATCTGGCGCCCCGACCGGGACAAGAACCCGGTGTGCCGGCGCCGCAAGGCGGAGGATTAGCCTGTTGAGCCGAGGCGCTGGCCCAACATGTATCTATTTATATACATATGTTGTGATTTTCATATGGAACAATTAAACACGTATAGCAATTTTTGTAATGTTCCTATTTGTTATATTTTCCCCATGTAAATAAAAGCATAGATAAGTTATGTAAGTTGAGGAGAATAGGGATCTAACAAAATTCTTGGTAAAAGGAGCATTAAAATTGAATTTTTAAATTTTTCAAAAAGATTATTTATAACTTAAAGCAAAGTTAGGCCTATCTTCCATCTGGAAGTTTACTCCCTAGGGACAGGGCTGGGTCAGGCCAAAGCCAGAAGCTTAGGAATTCCATCTGGGTCTCCACCTGGGTAGCAGGGACCCAAACCCTTGAACCATCTGCTTCCCTAGGCACATTAGCAGGGAGCTTTGTCAGAAGTGGAGCAGCTGGGATTCCAGCTGGCACTCTCAATTGGGATGCTGGCGTTGCAGATGTGGCTAACCTGCACCACAACGCTGATGCCAAAATGGATTTTTAAAAAAGATTTATTTATTTGAAAGTCAAGATTACAGAGAGACAGGGAGGGAGAGAGAGGGAAGGCTGGGGGCCAGGGGAGAGATTCTCCTTCAGCCTGGACCAGGCCAAAGCCAGGGGCCAGGAGCCTCCTCCAGATCTCCCACACAGATGGCAGGAGCCCAAACATCTGGGCTGTCTTCACTACTTTCCCCAGGCCATTGGCAGGGAGCTGGAAGGGAAGTGGAACAACTGAGTTAAGAACCAGCACCCATTTGGGTTGTTGGAGTTGCAGGTGGCAGCTTTACCCACCCCACACCACAATGCTAGCCCCGGAATGTTTTTAAAGTTAAAGAATTTCTGATACCCAGGTTTCTTGTGAAAGTTAGTGATGGTGTCCTGTATTTTAGATGGTCTGATCTATATTTAAGCTGTTTGATAATAACAGGCTAAGATTGAATATTTAGTTTCTTTCTTTTTTTTTTTTTTTTTTACAGGCAGAGTGGACAGTGAGAGAGAGAGACAGAGAGAAAGGTCTTCCTTTTGCCGTTGGTTCACCCTCTAATGGCCGCCGCGGACGGCGCGCTGCAGCCGGCGCACCGCGCTCGTCCGATGGCAGGAGCCAGGAGCCAGGTGCTTTTTCCTGGTCTCCCCATGGGGTGCAGGGCCCAAGCACCTGGGCCATCCTCCACTGCACTCCTGGGCCACAGCAGAGGGCTGGCCTGGAAGAGGGGCAACCGGGACAGAATCCGGTGCCCCAACCGGGACTAGAACCCGGTGTGCCGGCGCCGCAAGGCGGAGGATTAGCCTGTTGAGCCACGGCGCCGGCCTGAATATTTAGTTTCATGACCAAAACTCTAAAATATTGGCAAGCAATGTAATTGTTTTTGCTACCTTTAGAGGCCAGTGTTCAAAGTTGTTTTCCTCCTCTGAATGTTTAACTGCTGTTGCTAATAAGAACATTTGGTTAAAAACAGATACCTTTGTTATCCTTAAATCCATTTGAATCTGTACAGATGGAGGGCCAGGAATTCTGAAAATCACTTAGCATTTAGTAGATGTCTAAATATTAATCAAAACTTATTTTATTAAAACCGTTAAGGAAACACAATTAGTTCAGTGGAATAACATGTCAGAATGGATTTCAAGAGTTTTAAAAGAAGACTCAAAAATATTTCATAGTTGGTTTTTAAGAATTGTTTTTCTTCTATCCCTTGTCATTCTTGAAGATTTTGGACCAGTTATTTTAATATATCCTTAGGTCCGCATTTCTGATGCTTAGTTTGAGGTTCTGCATCTTTGTCTAGACTGTTGTGTGCTTGTTTTGCTCATTGCATCCTGTTAGTGGCAGAAAATGTCAACTTGTTTTTCACTGTTGTTTATTTTGATCTGTTGATTAAGGTGGTATTTGCTAGGGTATTTTACTGCAAGGCTGTGGGAAATTATTTGGGGAGAAATACTTAGATATAGTACAAATAACCTATTCCTTGAGTTCTTAAAATTTATACAATTTATTCATGTATAACTGAATTCATTATTTGTTTTATTCAAGGGGTTATAATATAGTATTCTCATTACTTATTTTGGTTGAGGTGAAAGTTACTTTACTCAAAGGTAGCCATTTAAAGTGTATAATTCGTTGGCATTGAGTTTATTTACAGTGTTTTGAAATGACCACTTTTATGAATGAGGTACAGAATGTTTCCATCATTCCCAAAGAAAATGCTTTATTAAGCAGTCACTTCTCCCATTTTACCCTCCCAACTGTCTGAGCCACCAATCTGCTTTTTGTGTGTATAGGGATTTCTGTTACTAGAATCATACAGTATATGATCTTCATGTCTGGCTGTTTTCACTTAGCGCATTTTTAAGGTTCATATTACTGCACACACCAGCACTTGATTTGCTTTTATGACTAACATTCCACTGTGCGCATGCATGTGCATACACATGTATATATATGTATGTTCGTTCCCACATATGTGTATATATGTATATACACACATGTAATGCATGTATATACACATACACTTCATACATTACATTTTGTTTTCTCATTTGTCTTTTGATGGACATTTGGGATGTTTACACCTTTTGGTTGTGAATAGTGTTGCTGTGAACATTGGTACATGTATTTATTTGAGTATCCATTTTCAGTAGTTAGGTTATATGTCTAATAATGGTGTTAACTGAATCATATGCTTATTCTATTTAACTTTTTAAGGAATTATCAAAGAGATTACCTACATCTTTGCCAACACTTATTTTTCCTTTTTTTAAGAAATTGTATAGCCATTCTAGTGGGTGTGAAGTAGTGTCTTACTGTAGTCTCAGTTTGCATTTTCCTAATGGCAAATAATATTAAGTATATTTCCTGTGCTTATTGGTCATTTATAGCTCTTCCTGGGAGAAATATCTCTTCAGGGCCTTTGCCCTTTTGAAAAATTAGGTTCTTAAGTTATAAGAGTTCCTGTATATTCTGGATACTAACTCTTAGTAGATAAAATACATATTTTTTCCCATTCTGTCAGTTGTATTTTTCACTTTTTAATTAGTGTTCTTGCAAAGAAGTTTTAAATTTTCATGAAGTCCAATTTGTTATCTCTTTTTCCTCTGTACTCATGGTGGTGGTGTCTTATCCAAGAATCCATGGCCAAATCCAGGGTTCTTACGTTTTCCTACAGCGTTTAGGTTTAGCTCTTTGATATATTTTACGTTTAGTTTTGGAGATGGTGTAAGTAGAGGTCCAGTGGATATCCTGTTGTCTGAGTACCATTTGTTGAAAATTCTTGAATGGTCTTAGCACTCTTGTCGAAAATCAGTTGGCCATAGATATATTTTAACAATGTGACATTCTCCAATCCATGAACATGGTTCTTTTTAAAAATTTCTTTTAGCAGTGCTTTTTAGTGTACAGTACCTTCTTGGTTAAATTTTTCATAGGTATTTTACTCTTTTGGATGGCATTATGGAGACATTGTTTTCTTTATTTCCTTTTTGGATTGTTATTGCTAGTAAATACATACATATAAAATAGATTTTGTATGTTGATGTTGTATCCTGCAGTGATTTTTGAATTTATTAGCTCTAAATGCTTTTGTTTTTAAATGAGCCTTATGTTATCTCTCAATAGGAATAATTTCACATAATGCTCTGGCTAGTACTTCAGTGTGACATTGAATAGAGGTGGCTTATGCAGGCAGCCATGTCTTAACTCATTATCTTATAGGGAGAGCTTTTAGTCTTTTGCCACTGTGTATGATGTGCTGTGGGTTCTTCATAGATGTTCTTTATCAGTTTCAACAACTTACCTTATATTCTTAATTAGTTGAGTGTTTTAAAATGAAAATATATTTGATTTTTGTCATGCTTTTTCTGACATTGTGTTCATGTGACATTTTTCTTGTTAATTATTGTGGTGTGTTGATTGGTGTTCATATATTGAGCCACTTTTGCATTCCTGGGATAAACACCACTGTGTGTGGTGCTTAATCCTTTTAATATGCTGTTAGATTTGGTTTGCTACTATTTTGTTGGGTTTTTGCATGTATATTTATAAGTACCATTGATTTATAGTTGTCTTATGGTGTCTGGTTTTGGTCTCAGTAATACTAGCTTCATAGAAATAGGGAAGTGTTTCTTATTCTTTGAAAGTATTTGGTAAGGTTTGGTGATAAAGCAGTGGAACCATCTGTTTCTGGATTTCCCTTTGTTGGAGGATACTTATAATAGAAGTGTTCAAACTTGTTATTTATTCTGAAGTCTGTTTTGGTAGTTTGTGTCTGTAGGAAGTCTTCCATTTCATCTGGGTTATTTTATTGACATTGTTTTGGTCATTCTCTTACATCCTTTTTTATTCTTGTGAGATAAGTATTAATATCCTTTCTCTTATTTGTGACTAGTGATTTGAGTCTCTTTTCTAATTTTATGTTTATAAGAGCCAGCTTTTGATTTCATTTTTTTCCCATTTTCCTATTCTCTTGTACTTACTTTGGGGAGTGATAGAGGATGCATGCACCCCCCAGGGCTAGACCAGGCTAAAGCCATGAATCCGTAGCTCCCTACGGGTCTCCCATGTGGGTGGCAGGAGCCCAAAGACTTGGGCTGACCTCTGCTGCTTTTTCAAGCACTGTAGCAGGGAGTTAAATCAGAAGGGAATAGCCAGGACTTGAACTGTTGCTCACATATGGGATACCTATATTGCAGGCGACAGCTTAGCTTGTTGAACTAAATGCTGGCTCTGGGCTTTTCTTTTTTCTTTTCTTTCTTTTCTTTTTTTTTTTTTTTCTTTCTCTAAGGTTTACTTAATTATTTGAAAGGCAGAGTGACAACAGAGAGGTGAGCCATCTTCCATTACTGGTTCACTCCCCAGATGGCCACAAGGCCAGGGCTGGGCCAGGCTGAAGCCAGGAGCCTGGAACTCCATCTGAATCTCTCAGATTTTGGTGACAGGGTTCCAAATGCTTGACCCATTATCTGCTGCTGTTTCAGGTACATTAGTGTTAAGCTGGATTGGAAGTGGAACAGATGAAATGTTAACCTGTTGTGCCACAATGCCAGCTTCTTTTTCTAGTTTTTTAAAATATAAAATATAAAAAATATACATTTTTAAAATATAAATCACTTATGTTAGTTATTTGAGATTTTTTTTTAAATGTAGGAATTTTCAGCTATAAATTTCCTTCTAAGCACTACCTTTGCCTCTTCCCATAAGATTTGTTAAAAGAGGGAAATTGGGGGATGCTGAGGAAGGGAGATTGGGAATTGGGATGGGGATGGGGTGGGAAAAAAGATTCATTAAGAGGTTTTCCTTTCAGTTAACCTCAAAAGTACTTTTCTAATTTTCCTTATTATTTCTTCCTTGATGTGTTGATTGATTGTGTGGTTTAATTTCTGCATTTTTGTCAATTTCCTAGATTTCCATTTATGATTTGTTCATGCCATTGTGACTGGAATAATTGAATGATTTAAATCTTTGGAAATTTATTCAGAGTTCTTATGACCTGACATGATGTAATCTGGAGAATATTTCATATGGGGTTGAGAAAAATGTGTCTTATGTTTTTGGGGAAGGTGTATACACACACACACACTTTACAGAACTATTTTACCTTTATCATATATGAACATTAGCATCTTATATGTGAGCTTATATCATATTAACATGGTGCAACACCACAGATTTCATTGTAGTTTTTCTTTATTAGTAACTTTGTTCTCTGATTACATGAAACTTGGCTTTCATTATTCTGTGTTTATTTATTTGATCGATTCCCTGGTATGTAACCAGTCTTTTCTTGTTTCTGCTATATTTCCTACATGGACACCTTCCTTTCCCAGCTTGGGCTCTAACCGTTTTAGCTGATCCCTTCTTTCCCTGTGATTGAATGCTTTCTTTACTCTTAGGCTCCCCATTTCTTTGTCTCTGGGAGATTTCATTTCTTGTCCTGCTTTGGCTGTGACAAATTGTGCTAGTCTGCTTCAATGTACTGACACCTTCTTACCCCTTCTCTGGCTCCTAATATCTCATCTGGGTACTGTGTTTCCTTTGCTGAGTCCCACATAATGGCTTTAGGCCTGTTGGGAAGAGAAAGACCCAACTTTTTAAAATGGAATCTGTTAGTAAATCACACCAAGTTTACACTAAGTGTGTTACTGATCTACAGCTTGTATTATAAAGGGAAGGAGTGAATTTGAATAGTTTGACTCTTCTGGCACTTGCCATCTTTTTTTTTTTTTTTTTTTTTTTTGATAGAACAGATCCAATTTTATTTATTTACTTTTCAGTAGTTTTAAGTCCTTGAGAGGTACAGCATTACATAGATTCTCTGTCCAATGGCCTTTGCCAGAAGGTTGCTTCAGAATCTGGCACGAAGCATGCTACTTCTTCTGTAAGCACAAGGTAACTTTTCCTAGATTACTGAGATTTTATTGGGTTTGCTGCCAGGAAAAAAACCACTTTTGTCCTTTGCTTTGTACACATCTGTACATCTCTTGCCCAGTTGCATCTCAAGAATAAACCTTCAATTTTGAGAAGCACTGTGTACTCCCTTTGGTTTGGAGATTTTGCTTTATAGCTAGCAAAATGACCTGCCACAGTCTTATATACGCATTTGCCATTTAAAAGTCCTAATTCCAGAAGGCTTCCACAAGCCCCAAGATGGTGGGAAACGTGGTTCTTGTAATCATAATGAAGGCATACTAGCTGTTTGGCTGTTTACCCTTATTCAAAGGTTGTACCATTATTCAAAGGTTGCTAGTAAAGGGCAATAGTGTTTTTTTTTTTTTTTAAGGTTTTATTTACTTATTTGAAAGGCAGAATTACACACAGAGAGAAAGAGAGGTCTTCCATCCACTGGTTCACTCCCCAAATGGCTGCAACGGCTGGAGCTGTGCTGATCCGAAGCCAGGAGCTTTTTCCAAAGGATTTGGGCCATCTCCTACTGCTTTCCCAGGCCATTCCAGAGCGCTGAATCAGAAGTGGAACAGCTGGGACATGAACTTGCGCCCATATGGGATGCTGGCACTGCAGGCAGCGGCTTTACCCTCTATGCCACAGCTCTGGCCCTGGGCAGTAGTGTTTTTAAAAGAACTTTGTTTTCAGGCAGACTCTTGCCAGATAAGTAATAGTTATCTTAGATTTAAGAAAGAAGAAACTGACACTGATACTGACTTACTAAGGTTAGCTAGCCTAGTGACTGCTTGAGAGCTAAGATTTGAATAAACAGTTGTTTGACTTTGAAGCTTGTGTACTTTGTAGGCTGCCTGTGGTAGAATTCCATAGTTGAAAGTTGATTTTGGCTGTTTTTGATGGGCTTTGTGATCTTTAAAGCCTATTTTTGTTACTGTTTAACGATTTATATTTCTTTTTTTAATAAAGCTTTTATTTAAAGAATATAAATTTCCAAAGTACAGCTTATGGATTACAATGGCTTCCCCCCATAACTTCTCTCCCACTGGCAACCCTCCCCTTTCCCGCGCCCTCTCCCCTTTCATTCACATCAAGATTCATTTTCAATTCTCTTTATATACAGAAGATCAGTTTAGTACTTATTACGTAAAGATTTCAACAGTTTGCACTCAAATAGGGACACAAAGTGAAAAATACTGTTGGAGTACTAGTTATAGTATTAATTCACAATGTACAGCACATTAAGGACAGAGATCCTACATGATATTTTTTTAAAAATTGATTAATTTTCTATGCAATTTCTGATTTTAATCATTTTCAATTATCTTTATATAAAGAAGATCGATTCAGTATATACTAAGTAAAGATTTCATCATTTTGCACCCACACAGAAACACAAAGTGTAAAAATACTGTTTCAGTACTAGTTATAGCATTACTTCACATTGGACAACACATTAAGGACAGATCCCTCATGAGACATAAGTCCACAGTGACTCCTGATGTTGATTTAACAATTTGACACTCTTGTTTATGGCGTCAGTAATCTTGGCAACTCATGACTAGAACGTAGGGAGATAACGATTTATATTTCTGAAAGGCAAAGTTAAAGAGGGAGAGACCTTCCATCCACTGGTTCACTCATCAGATATCTGCCAGGGCTGGGCCAGAATGAAGCCAGGAGCCAAGAGCTTCTTCTGGGTCTCCCACAAGGGTAGCAGGGGCCTAAGTACTTAGGCCGTATTCCACTGCTTGCCCTGGCCATTAGCAAGGAGCTGGATCAGAGGTGGAGTAGCTGGGACTCAAATCAGTGCCCATATCATGGCTAGTGTTGCAGGTGGCAGCTTCACCCACTACACCATAGGGCTGGCTCCTAAAACCAATTTAAAGTAATCTGAAATGTGAACTATGATAAAGACAGTAAGTTTGATGTTCATTCCAGTAGAATTAGTTTGATGTTCATTCTGATGGAATGTGGCACAAATTTGATTGCCTCAGAAATAAAATATTATAAGACATGGAAGTCCCATATGTTTGTTACTTTTGGCCAAAGTGTACTGTTTTTCAATTTAAAGAATATATATTTTTATCTTTTTAAAAAATTTATTTATTTGAAAGGCAGAGTGAAGGGGGTGGGGAGAGAAAGATTTTCCATCCACTGATTCACTCCCCAAATAGCCAAAACAGCAAGGGCTCGGCCAGGCTGGAGCCAGGAACCTCTTTATAATCTTTCACTTTAGTGCAGGGGCCCAAGCACTTGGGCTGTTTTTTACTGCTTTCAGGGAGCTAGATAGGAAATGGAAACGCTGGGACTCAAACTGGCACCCTTTGAGGTATTTGCTTTGCCCACGATGCCACAACCCATGCCCTCTCTTTAAAAAATTTATTTATTTAGAGACTGTATGGGAAAGGTATGGCCACGGGGGCTGGGCCAGGCTGAAGCCAAGAACCAGTAATTCCCTCCATCTCCAACATGGGTGGCAGGGCCCCAAGTACTTTGGGCAATTTCTTCTGCTTTCCCAGGTGCATTTAGAAGGAAACTGGATGAGAAGAGTAGCAGTCAAGACTTGAACCAGTACCCACAAGAGATGACAATGCCATGCTTAATCTACTGTACCCCATGTCTGCCCCACGTACCCCTCCGCACACCAAAGTCTTTTTTTTTCCCTTTTTTTTTTTTTTAAAGATTTATTTATTTACTTAAAAGGTAGAGTTACAGAGAGGCAGAATGAGAGAGGTCTTCGGGTTCACTCACCAGATGACTGCAACAGCCAAAATTGGGCTGATCTAACAGGGTCTTCTTCCAGGTCCTCCACATGAGTATAGGGGGTCATTTTTTTTTTAAAAAGACTTGAACCATTTTTAAAAATAGATTAATTTATTCATTTGAAAGGCAGAGTTACAAAGAGGCAGAGGAAGGGAGAGAGAGAGAGGTCTTCCATCCGCTGGTTAACTCCCCAGATGGCTGCAACAGCTGGAGCTGCGCTGATCAGAAGCCAGGAGCCTGGAGCTTCTTTCAGGTCTCCCATGTGGCTGCAGGGGCCCAAGCCCTTGGATCATCTTCCACTGCTTTCCCAGGCCATAGCAGAGAGCTGGATCAGAAGTGGAGCAGCTGGGGCTTGAACCAGTACCATATGGGATGCTAGCACTGCAGGTGGGAGCTTTATCCCTTTTGCCTCAACACTGGTCCCCACACCCAAATTCTTATGTTGAGGTTACAGCCTCAAACTCTCAGAATGTAACAGTACTTGGAGATTAGCTTCCAAAAATGGAAAAAAATAAATTTCTGTTAGATCAGCCACTCAGCCCATTTATTTTGTTAAAGCATCCCTGGCAAGCTAATAAATAACAACATTAAAACGGGCTAACTAGGGGCTGGTATGGGTGCCAGTTTGAGACCCAGCTGCTCCACTTCTCATCCAGCTTCCTGGTAATGCTTTTGAGAAAGCGGTGGAAGATGGCCTAAGTGCTTGGGTCTCTGTACCCAAGTGGGAGACCCAGAGAAGAGGCTTCTGGCTTTGGCCTGGACCAACCATGGCTGTTGAGGCTATTTGGAAAGTGAACCAGTGGGTGGAAGATAACCCCTGTGCCCTGTCCTATAACTGCCTTTTAAACTTGTTCTGAAGAATTACTTTATTTTAGTATATTAAGTAGAGGATATTCTTAAGTCTCATAAGTTACAGTTACGTCTAAGTGCTTGGAAAAGATGTATCATTCTTGGGTTCTTAATTAAGTTTCTAAAAAAAATTAAAAATGAAATTACCTTCCAGATGCAATGACTTTGAATAGCCCTTGTCTGGACTGTTGAGGAACTTTTTTTTTTTTTCCTTTTCATAAAAAAGTGTTGAACTTTTCTTCAGTTAATCTTCTGTGTATAAAGTTAAAATAGATCTTAATGAAGAGAGGAGAGGGAATTGGTGGAGGGTGGGTACGGTGGGAAGAATTAATATGTTCCTAAAGTTATATTTATAAAATACATGCAAATAAAACAACACAATTAGCTGAAAAAATATTGAAAAAAAATTTGGGGATTATGGGAAGGTATGGTGCATTATAGAGGGAAAAGAAGATAAGATGAAAATTAGATTGGGCAAAACAGGTAAAACAGTGTAAATTAACTTGCCTTTATACGTAGTTGTTAACTGCCATAATAATTAGCTAGAGTTGCTCTTTTCCTTATTTAAGGATATGAATTAACTTCTCTCAGTGGCCTTTCATACTTTGTTTTTAGAAACTATTTAAATTAATAAATACATTGCAGAAATGAATAGATGATTTTAGTGGCTTTCCTCTAGAGATAATTTCTAGTATATACCTTTAAAAAAAAAAGAAGAATGAGAAGCCTGAAATTTCCTGGCTACTATTAGGCTTTTTGGAATATTTTACGATTTTTTGTTTGGTACAAGCTTTAAAAGCAGTTTTCAATTCCTGTTGAGGTTATTGGAGTTATAATTTTAAGAGTTGCTGACTAAAAATTGTTGGAAAGCTATATCACAAAGCACTTTATCTCGCTTCATGTTGAAAGGGAGAATATAAAAATTCCTTGTAAATTCTAAAAAATTTTACCTTTATTTCCTAAGACTTCAAAATGTATTGCAAATAGAAACAGAACTTCAAAATGCCTGGGTAGTATACAGTAGTATCTTATCTTTAAGGGGATACATTCTCAAATCTGAAACCTCGTTACTGATTCTATATTGATTGTATGTTTCCTATACCTTCACACTTATGATAATGTTTATAAATAAGACATAGTAAGAGATTAACAATAACTAATAAAATAGAATAATTACAACAATATTGTAGTAAAATTGCCTGCCTTATTAATCTTGCTCTTTAGGGCCATTATTAAGTAAAGATTAGTTGAATATAGCACTGCAGTACACCTGCAGTTGATGTGATAACCAGAATGGCTACTGAGTGACTAATGGACTGGTAGGGTTATATGTGATGTATATGTGCTAGGCAAGGGGATGATTCATATCTTAGGTTTGAGAGATCAAGGTGGTGTGAGATTTCATCATGCTAATCAGAAGGCTTGGAATTTAAAGCGTATGCATAGTGTATTTCTGGATTTTTCCATGTAGTATTTTTCACCTGCTGTTGACCATAGATAACTGAAACCACTCAAAGCCAAACTGAGGATGAGTGGAAGACTTGTGTACCTTTCTGTTAGGTACGCTCTTAAAACTTGGGCCTGTTTCATGAGCATTTTATTGGAATTCCATCTTGGGTTTTTCACATTAAATCAGAGTTTTCCTCCTCTCCAGCCTGTGAACAGTTAGCATTTAAACACACTTTGACTTCTATTGCTTGTTAACCTTTTGTATTTATTTATTTATTTTTAAGATTTATTTATTTCTTTGAAAGTCAGAGATACACAGAGAGAGAAGGAAAGGTAAAGAGAGGGAGGGAGAGGTCTTCATCTGCTGTTTCATTCCTGTTGGCTGCAGCTGCCAAAGCTGTACTGATCCGAAGTTAGGAGCCAGGAGCTTCTTCCAGGGCTCCCATGTGGGTAAAAGGCCCCAAGGACTTGGGCCATATTCTACTGCTTTACCAGGCCACAGCAGAGAGCTGGATTAGAAATGGAGCAGCCAGGACTTGAACCATATGAGATGCCGGCATTGCAGGTGGTGGCTTTACCCACTATGCCACAGTGCCAGCCCCTGCATTTATTTCTTACATCTGGTTACTCATGATCTTTGTTTTAATATACTAGCACAGTTTTGGAAAATAAAGTTACTATTTCAGAGATTCCGTTTTTTAAGTATTTTCGAAAATTGGTGTGGTTTTATTTTACAAAATTCTCCTTAGTACTTATATTTGGAAGACTCATGCTGAAAATATAAGATTAACAAAGATATTAAATATTTTGTTATTAAAATCTCACTTTGAGATTATCATGTAGTTGTAAACAAATAATTTGTTAATAGTGAACATAGATATTTTAGTGTTTAAAAATTTGATTTAGGAATATTGAGCTCTGTATTGAAATGAGAACAATGTCTAGTTGACTTCTTCCTCATTTAAAAAATTATAAATTTACTACATTTAAGTAGAACTGGCAACTTGAAACTTACTGATACAGTTGAGAAAAGTATAAATTCAGATGGAGAACAGTAGTTTGAAAATATGATTTCATTATGATTGATTATTAAAAAACTTGAAATTTTCAAACATGCATATAAACAAAGAGGAGTATTCGTATATCTGCTTGTACTAGCACGTAGCATCAACGAAGAGGTGAACAACCTTTTTTAAACTGTGGTTCTATTCAGAACACCCTGGTTTATTTTATCTGTTTATTTTTATTTTATTTGAAAGGCAGAGAGACGGAGATCTTCCAACAGTTGGTTCACTCCCAAAATGCCTGCAACTGCCATGGCTGGGTCAGGCTACAGCTAGGAACCTAGAACTCAGATCTGGCTCTCCCACATGGGTGGCAGGAACCCAAGTACTTGGTCCATCCACTGCTGCATTAGCAAGAAGCTGGATGGGAAAATAGCAGGCACTCAGCCAGAACCAGACATTCCTATGGGTGCTCTGAAAGGGGATGCAAGCATTGCAAATGGCAGCTTAACCACTTGGCCAAATCCCTGCCCCCTGGTTTATTTTAAGCAAAGTCCAGATATATTAAGTCCATTGTAAACACTTCAATATATCATCTACAAATGAATCATAAATGCTATGCCAGTATGACATCTAAAATGATTATTAGGTCCTTAAGTCCATTTTATATCCAGCTCAAATTTCTGATGTTTCTTCATTTTCTTTTAAAAGTTTTTAAATTGATAACATAGTGATTGCCTATTTTGGGGGGATGCAGTGTGATATTTCCATATGTGTGTAAGATGTATAATCATCAAATCAGAGTAATTAACATACTGATCACCTCACATTTATCATTTCTTTTTACTGGGAAAATTAGAAGT